>CM073759.1:220114600-221595850 GCA_037127475.1 Arma custos
GGTATATACAATGGCCGGTATTCAGAAAAGTGCAGCTGTTTTTTTCCCCTTGTTTTGGTTAGTATTAGTTGGTTGTAATTCAGTTCTCTATTTGTGCATTAGGTTTAGTTATTTTATATTGTAATCCTAGGAGTCAATATATCGCATACGCCCTTAATCTTTATTTGCCTGGGGAGGTGACAATTACGTCTCCCATTTTTAGAATATAGTCAGCCGTGGTCACTCTTTTTTCTATTAGCAGTTGCCCTAAACCATAGCCTGATTCTTAAATAGTATTCATTCGTCATAGCTTTTCTAAGTGTTGAGATTTTCTGCCATCATAAGTACAAGTATAAAGTTTGTCTATTTTTTTTATTTTCGGAGGGATGTGGTAACTCTAGGATTTCCAGTCATCTTAAATACAAGAGTAAAACTAGTCTGAGTTGGCCAGAATTTACCTATCTCCTTTCCAACTTTGTCTAATATTCCTCTTGTATTTGAGATGGTCAGTATTTTAAATACTTATTTTTTTTTTTTTGTTAACATTTATTGGCATTAATTTAATCCTGCTTATATTGTAATCCTAGGATTCAATATATCGCATACGCCCTTAATCTTCATTTGCTAGGGGAGGTGACAATACCGACTCCCATTTTTAGAATATAGTCAGCCGTGGCTCTTTTTTCTTTTAGCAGTTGCTCCGTTCCATAGCGTTATTCTAAAATAGTAGACATTCTAGGTGTTAGGATTTTATACGATATTATGTACAAGGGTATTACTAGATAAATTTTTTTTTATTTTCGGAGGGATGTGGTAACCCTAGGATTTCCTGTCATCTTAAATACAAGAGTAAAACTAGTCTGAGAGGCTAGAATTTACCTCTCATTCCGTTCAACTTTGTCTGATGTTACTCTTGTATCTGAGAAGGTCAGTATTTTAAATACTTTTTTTTTTTTTTTTGTTAACATATATTGGCATTAATTTTATTCTCCTTCTTTTCACTTGGATTTCACATTTAATGTTCTAATGCTTAGGATTAAGTGGAATAGGCCCTTAAACTTCATTCGCTAGAGGAGGTGGCGGTACCATCTCTCAATTTTTAGAATATAGTGAGCCCTGGTCACACTCATTTCTATTAGCAGTTGCTCCGTTCCATGGTCTGATTCTAAAATAGTAGTGAATCTAGGTGTTAGGACCTTCTACGATATTAAGTACAAGGGTAATACTAGGTCTATTTTTTATTTGCGTAGAGATGTGGTATTTATTATTGTATTTAGCTCTCTTCTGTCCAATTTTGTCTAGTATTCTTTGGGTATGAGTGACTCAGTGGTAGAGCACAGAGTTGCCATGCCGGAAATCCTGGTTCAATTCCCGTTGCAGGCCATGATTTCTATTTAGTCTGTTTGCAGAGGGAGATGGATTATATAGGATCTGGGACCCTCCTGGGGCCCACCCAGCCTCTATAAAATATTATAAAAATAGGGTACCCAAAATAAGGGGGAAAAATCTGGCAGTTGAGCGTGACCTAGGACAAGTCACCTCCTTGCAGAACCTTATTCTATGAAACAGTACAATCTCTACCGTGTACTGACCCCCAATCCCTTCATGGGTTGTAGTGGTAAAGTTTTTTTTTATTTTCTTCTTTGGGTATCTACAATGGCTGGGATTCAGAAAAGTGCAGCTGTTTTTTTTCCCTTGTTTTGGTTAGTATTAGTTGGTTGTAATTCAGTTCTCTATTTGTGCATTAGGTTTAGTTATTTTATATTGTAATCCTAGGAGTCAATATATCGCATACGCCCTTAATCTTTATTTGCCTGGGGAGGTGACAATTACGTCTCCCATTTTTAGAATATAGTCAGCCGTGGTCACTCTTTTTTCTATTAGCAGTTGCCCTAAACCATAGCCTGATTCTTAAATAGTATTCATTCGTCATAGCTTTTCTAAGTGTTGAGATTTTCTGCCATCATAAGTACAAGTATAAAGTTTGTCAATTTTTTTTTTTTTCGGAGGGATGTGGTAACTCTAGGATTTCCAGTCATCTTAAATACAAGAGTAAAACTAGTCTGAGTTGGCCAGAATTTACCTATCTCCTTTCCAACTTTGTCTAATATTCCTCTTGTATTTGAGATGGTCAGTATTTTAAATACTTATTTTTTTTTTTTTGTTAACATTTATTGGCATTAATTTTATCCCGCTTATATTGTAATCCTAGGAGTCAATATATCGCATACGCCCTTAATCTTCATTTGCTAGGAGAGGTGACAATACCGACTCCCATTTTTAGAATATAGTCAGCCGTGGCTCTTTTTTCTTTTAGCAGTTGCTCCGTTCCATAGCCTTATTCTAAAATAGTAGACATTCTAGGTGTTAGGATTTTATACGATATTATGTACAAGGGTATTACTAGATAAATTTTTTTTTATTTTCGGAGGGATGTGGTAACCCTAGGATTTCCTGTCATCTTAAATACAAGAGTAAAACTAGTCTGAGAGGCTAGAATTTACCTCTCATTCCGTTCAACTTTGTCTGATGTTACTCTTGTATCTGAGAAGGTCAGTATTTTAAATACTTTTTTTTTTTTTTTTGTTAACATATATTGGCATTAATTTTATTCTCCTTCTTTTCACTTGGATTTCACATTTAATGTTCTAATGCTTAGGATTAAGTGGAATAGGCCCTTAAACTTCATTCGCTAGAGGAGGTGGCGGTACCATCTCTCAATTTTTAGAATATAGTGAGCCCTGGTCACACTCATTTCTATTAGCAGTTGCTCCGTTCCATGGTCTGATTCTAAAATAGTAGTGAATCTAGGTGTTAGGACCTTCTACGATATTAAGTACAAGGGTAATACTAGGTCTATTTTTTATTTGCGTAGAGATGTGGTATTTATTATTGTATTTAGCTCTCTTCTGTCCAATTTTGTCTAGTATTCTTTGGGTATGAGTGACTCAGTGGTAGAGCACAGAGTTGCCATGCCGGAAATCCTGGTTCAATTCCCGTTGCAGGCCATGATTTCTATTTAGTCTGTTTGCAGAGGGAGATGGATTATATAGGATCTGGGACCCTCCTGGGGCCCACCCAGCCTCTATAAAATATTATAAAAATAGGGTACCCAAAATAAGGGGGAAAAATCTGGCAGTTGAGCGTGACCTAGGACAAGTCACCTCCTTGCAGAACCTTATTCTATGAAACAGTACAATCTCTACCGTGTACTGACCCCCAATCCCTTCATGGGTTGTAGTGGTAAAGTTTTTTTTTATTTTCTTCTTTGGGTATCTACAATGGCTGGGATTCAGAAAAGTGCAGCTGTTTTTTTTCCCTTGTTTTGGTTAGTATTAGTTGGTTGTAATTCAGTTCTCTATTTCTGCATTAGGTTTAGTTATTTTATATTGTAATCCTAGGAGTCAATATATCGCATACGCCCTTAATCTTTATTTGCCTGGGGAGGTGACAATTACGTCTCCCATTTTTAGAATATAGTCAGCCGTGGTCACTCTTTTTTCTATTAGCAGTTGCCTTAAACCATAGCCTGATTCTTAAATAGTATTCATTCGTCATAGCTTTTCTAAGTGTTGAGATTTTCTGCCATCATAAGTACAAGTATAAAGTTTGTCTATTTTTTTTTTTTTCGGAGGGATGTGGTAACTCTAGGATTTCCAGTCATCTTAAATACAAGAGTAAAACTAGTCTGAGTTGGCCAGAATTTACCTATCTCCTTTCCAACTTTGTCTAATATTCCTCTTGTATTTGAGATGGTCAGTATTTTAAATACTTATTTTTTTTTTTTTGTTAACATTTATTGGCATTAATTTTATCCCGCTTATATTGTAATCCTAGGAGTCAATATATCGCATACGCCCTTAATCTTCATTTGCTAGGAGAGGTGACAATACCGACTCCCATTTTTAGAATATAGTCAGCCGTGGCTCTTTTTTCTTTTAGCAGTTGCTCCGTTCCATAGCCTTATTCTAAAATAGTAGACATTCTAGGTGTTAGGATTTTATACGATATTATGTACAAGGGTATTACTAGATAAATTTTTTTTTATTTTCGGAGGGATGTGGTAACCCTAGGATTTCCTGTCATCTTAAATACAAGAGTAAAACTAGTCTGAGAGGCTAGAATTTACCTCTCATTCCGTTCAACTTTGTCTGATGTTACTCTTGTATCTGAGAAGGTCAGTATTTTAAATACTTTTTTTTTTTTATTTGTTAACATATATTGGCATTAATTTTATTCTCCTTCTTTTCACTTGGATTTCACATTTAATGTTCTAATGCTTAGGATTAAGTGGAATAGGCCCTTAAACTTCATTCGCTAGAGGAGGTGGCGGTACCATCTCTCAATTTTTAGAATATAGTGAGCCCTGGTCACACTCATTTCTATTAGCAGTTGCTCCGTTCCATGGTCTGATTCTAAAATAGTAGTGAATCTAGGTGTTAGGACCTTCTACGATATTAAGTACAAGGGTAATACTAGGTCTATTTTTTATTTGCGTAGAGATGTGGTATTTATTATTGTATTTAGCTCTCTTCTGTCCAATTTTGTCTAGTATTCTTTGGGTATGAGTGACTCAGTGGTAGAGCACAGAGTTGCCATGCCGGAAATCCTGGTTCAATTCCCGTTGCAGGCCATGATTTCTATTTAGTCTGTTTGCAGAGGGAGATGGATTATATAGGATCTGGGACCCTCCTGGGGCCCACCCAGCCTCTATAAAATATTATAAAAATAGGGTACCCAAAATAAGGGGGAAAAATCTGGCAGTTGAGCGTGACCTAGGACAAGTCACCTCCTTGCAGAACCTTATTCTATGAAACAGTACAATCTCTACCGTGTACTGACCCCCAATCCCTTCATGGGTTGTAGTGGTAAAGTTTTTTTTTATTTTCTTCTTTGGGTATCTACAATGGCTGGGATTCAGAAAAGTGCAGCTGTTTTTTTTCCCTTGTTTTGGTTAGTATTAGTTGGTTGTAATTCAGTTCTCTATTTGTGCATTAGGTTTAGTTATTTTATATTGTAATCCTAGGAGTCAATATATCGCATACGCCCTTAATCTTTATTTGCCTGGGGAGGTGACAATTACGTCTCCCATTTTTAGAATATAGTCAGCCGTGGTCACTCTTTTTTCTATTAGCAGTTGCCCTAAACCATAGCCTGATTCTTAAATAGTATTCATTCGTCATAGCTTTTCTAAGTGTTGAGATTTTCTGCCATCATAAGTACAAGTATAAAGTTTGTCAATTTTTTTTTTTTTCGGAGGGATGTGGTAACTCTAGGATTTCCAGTCATCTTAAATACAAGAGTAAAACTAGTCTGAGTTGGCCAGAATTTACCTATCTCCTTTCCAACTTTGTCTAATATTCCTCTTGTATTTGAGATGGTCAGTATTTTAAATACTTATTTTTTTTTTTTTGTTAACATTTATTGGCATTAATTTTATCCCGCTTATATTGTAATCCTAGGAGTCAATATATCGCATACGCCCTTAATCTTCATTTGCTAGGAGAGGTGACAATACCGACTCCCATTTTTAGAATATAGTCAGCCGTGGCTCTTTTTTCTTTTAGCAGTTGCTCCGTTCCATAGCCTTATTCTAAAATAGTAGACATTCTAGGTGTTAGGATTTTATACGATATTATGTACAAGGGTATTACTAGATAAATTTTTTTTTATTTTCGGAGGGATGTGGTAACCCTAGGATTTCCTGTCATCTTAAATACAAGAGTAAAACTAGTCTGAGAGGCTAGAATTTACCTCTCATTCCGTTCAACTTTGTCTGATGTTACTCTTGTATC
Source organism: Arma custos (assembly GCA_037127475.1). Classification (NCBI taxonomy): domain Eukaryota; kingdom Metazoa; phylum Arthropoda; class Insecta; order Hemiptera; family Pentatomidae; genus Arma; species Arma custos. The sequence continues at coordinate 220,120,375 of CM073759.1, forward strand.
TGAGAAGGTCAGTATTTTAAATACTTTTTTTTTTTTTTTGTTAACATATATTGGCATTAATTTTATTCTCCTTCTTTTCACTTGGATTTCACATTTATTGTTCTAATGCTTAGGATTAAGTGGAATAGGCCCTTAAACTTCATTCGCTAGAGGAGGTGGCGGTACCATCTCTCAATTTTTAGAATATAGTGAGCCCTGGTCACACTCATTTCTATTAGCAGTTGCTCTGTTCCATGGTCTGATTCTAAAATAGTAGTGAATCTAGGTGTTAGGACCTTCTACGATATTAAGTACAAGGGTAATACTAGGTCTATTTTTTATTTGCGTAGAGATGTGGTATTTATTATTGTATTTAGCTCTCTTCTGTCCAATTTTGTCTAGTATTCTTTGGGTATGAGTGGCTCAGTGGTAGAGTACAGAGTTGCCATGCCGGAAATCCTGGTTCAATTCCCGTTGCAGGCCATGATTTCTATTTAGTCTGTTTGCAGAGGGAGATGGATTATATAGGATCTGGGACCCTCCTGGGGCCCACCCAGCCTCTATAAAATATTATAAAAATAGGGTACCCAAAATAAGGGGGAAAAATCTGGCAGTTGAGCGTGACCTAGGACAAGTCACCTCCTTGCAGAACCTTTTTCTATGAAACAGTACAGTCTCTACCGTGTACTGACCCCCAATCCCTTCATGGGTTGTAGTGGTAAAGTTTTTTTTATTTTCTTCTTTGGGTATCTACAATGGCTGGGATTCAGAAAAGTGCAGCTGTTTTTTTCCCCTTGTTTTGGTTAGTATTAGTTGGTTGTAATTCAGTTCTCTATTTCTGCATTAGGTTTAGTTATTTTATATTGTAATCCTAGGAGTCAATATATCGCATACGCCCTTAATCTTTATTTGCCTGGGGAGGTGACAATTACGTCTCCCATTTTTAGAATATAGTCAGCCGTGGTCACTCTTTTTTCTATTAGCAGTTGCCCTAAACCATAGCCTGATTCTTAAATAGTATTCATTCGTCATAGCTTTTCTAAGTGTTGAGATTTTCTGCCATCATAAGTACAAGTATAAAGTTTGTCTATTTTTTTTATTTTCGGAGGGATGGGGTAACTCTAGGATTTCCAGTCATCTTAAATACAAGAGTAAAACTAGTCTGAGTTGGCCAGAATTTACCTATCTCCTTTCCAACTTTGTCTAATATTCCTCTTGTATTTGAGATGGTCAGTATTTTAAATACTTATTTTTTTTTTTTTGTTAACATTTATTGGCATTAATTTTATCCCGCTTATATTGTAATCCTAGGAGTCAATATATCGCATACGCCCTTAATCTTCATTTGCTAGGGGAGGTGACAATACCGACTCCCATTTTTAGAATATAGTCAGCCGTGGCTCTTTTTTCTTTTAGCAGTTGCTCCGTTCCATAGCCTTATTCTAAAATAGTAGACATTCTAGGTGTTAGGATTTTATACGATATTATGTACAAGGGTATTACTAGATAAATTTTTTTTTATTTTCGGAGGGATGTGGTAACCCTAGGATTTCCTGTCATCTTAAATACAAGAGTAAAACTAGTCTGAGAGGCTAGAATTTACCTCTCATTCCGATCAACTTTGCCTAATATTCCTCTTGTATCTGAGATGGTCAGTATTTCAAATAGTTATTTTTTTTTTGTTAACATAATTTGGCGTTAATTTTATTCTCCTTCTTTTAACTTGGATTTCACATTTAATGTTCTAATGCTTAGGATTAAGTGGAATAGGCCCTTAAACTTCATTCGCTAGAGGAGGTGGCAGTACCATCTCTCAATTTTTAGAATATAGTGAGCCCTGGTCACACTCATTTCTATTAGCAGTTGCTCCGTTCCATGGTCTGATTCTAAAATAGTAGTGAATCTAGGTATTAGGACCTTCTACGATATTAAGTAGGAGGGTAATACTAGGTCTAGTTTTTATTTGGGTAGAAATTTGGTATTTATTATTGTATTTAGCTCTCTTCTGTCCAATTTTGTCTAGTATTCTTTGGGTAGGAGTGGCTCAGTGGTAGAGCACTGAGTTGCCATGCCAGAAATCCTGGTTCAATTCCCGTTGCAGGCCATGATTTCTATTTAGTCTGTTTGCAGAGGGAGATGGATTATATAGGATCTGGGACCCTCCTGGGGCCCACCCAGCCTCTATAAAATATTATAAAAATAGGGTACCCAAAATAAGGGGGAAAAATCTGGCAGTTGAGCGTGACCTAGGACAAGTCACCTCCTTGCAGAACCTTATTCTATGAAACAGTACAATCTCTACCGTGTACTGACCCCCAATCCCTTCATGGGTTGTAGTGGTAAAGTTTTTTTTTATTTTCTTCTTTGGGTATCTACAATGGCTGGGATTCAGAAAAGTGCAGCTGTTTTTTTTCCCTTGTTTTGGTTAGTATTAGTTGGTTGTAATTCAGTTCTCTATTTCTGCATTAGGTTTAGTTATTTTATATTGTAATCCTAGGAGTCAATATATCGCATCCGCCCTTAATCTTCATTTGCTAAGGAAGTTGACAAAACCGTCTCCCTTTTTTAGAATATAGTCAGCCCTGGTCACTCTTTTTTCTTTTAGCAGTTGCTCCATTCCATAGGCAGATTCTAAAACAGTGGACATTCTAGGTGTTAGGATTTTATACGATATTATGCACAACGGTATTACTAGATCAATTTTTTTTTATTTTCAGAGGGATGTGGTAACCCCAGGATTTCCTGTCATCTTAAATACAAGAGTATAACTTGTCTGAGTGGCTAGAATTTACCTCTCATTCCGATCAACTTTGCCTAATATTCCTCTTGTATCTGAGATGGTCAGTATTTCAAATAGTTATTTTTTTTTTGTTAACACAATTTGGCGTTAATTTTATTCTCCTTCTTTTAACTTGGATTTCACATTTAATGTTCTAATGCTTAGGATTAAGTGGAATAGGCCCTTAAACTTCATTCGCTAGAGGAGGTGGCGGTACCATCTCTCAATTTTTAGAATATAGTGAGCCCTGGTCACACTCATTTCTATTAGCAGTTGCTCCGTTCCATGGTCTGATTCTAAAATAGTAGTGAATCTAGGTGTTAGGACCTTCTACGATATTAAGTACGAGGGTAATACTAGGTCTAGTTTTTATTTGGGTAGAAATGTGGTATTTATTATTGTATTTAGCTCTCTTCTGTCCAATTTTGTCTAGTATTCTTTGGGTATGAGTGGCTCAGTGGTAGAGCACTGAGTTGCCATGCCAGAAATCCTGGTTCAATTCCCCCTGCCGGCCATGATTTCTATTTAGTCTGTTTGCAGAGCGAGATGGATTATATAGGATCTGGGACCCTCCTGGGGCCCACCCAGCCTCTATAAAATATTATAAAAATAGGGTACCCAAAATAAGGGGGAAAAATCTGGCAGTTGAGCGTGACCTAGGACAAGTCACCTCCTTGCAGAACCTTTTTCTATGAAACAGTACAGTCTCTACCGTGTACTGCCCCTCAATCCCTTCATGGGTTGTAGTGGAAAAGTTTTTTTTTATTTTCTTCTTTGGGTATCTACAATGGCCGGTATTCAGAAAAGTGCAGCTGTTTTTTTCCCCTTGTTTTGGTTAGTATTAGTTGGTTGTAATTCAGTTCTCTATTTGTGCATTAGGTTTAGTTATTTTATATTGTAATCCTAGGAGTCAATAGAATAGAATAGAATAGAATAGAAAATAAACTTTATTCTGGGAACAAGTCCCTTTAGAATAACAATAATGAACAAATTAAAAAAACATAAAATTCATCTGGCCAGAAGGCTACATAATAACACAAATCATGAAATAATCAAGTGTGAACAAAAACATTGTAAAAATAGAAATAGATAAGAAAATATATAAGTAAAATACAACGAACTTGACTGCTTTTTAACTAATTGTAGAAAATAAATATATTTATATTAACAAAATAATGATTAATAATATTAATACAGTAGTGGATGACGAAATTACTAACTAAAATGATTGATTAGCATAGTATGCGATAATATATTTAAAAAGTCGGAATCATCATTGTAGTTGGAAAAATAAACAAAACAAGGGTAGCGGGATCGAGTTTACAATACTGATATATTCAAGCATACCTTTGACCTGCTTGGAGAGCGACTTTTTGAGATGCCAAGAGATGATGGAAAAGCAGGGATTTAAATGAAGCTAGTGAAGAGGAATGGCGAATGAAAGGAGGGATTGAATTCCACACAGTGGTGGAGCGGGCGTGGAAGGAGCGCTCGAATGCCTTAGTTCTGTGGGAAGGAATGTAGAAATCGGAAAGGCGAGATCTTGTTTTGTGCAGCTGGACAGAGGATTTGAATGGGAGGAGACTATAGATATATGAAGGGTGTTGCGAGTTGATGGATTGGTATAGAAAAACGCTAAGGAAATATTGTCTACGGATGGGAGGGAAGAGCCACTTTAACTCATCATAGTGATGTGACACCCGGGATCGCCTCGGAGTACCAAGGACAAATCTTAAAGCGCAGTTCATTATTCTTTTTAAGCGGCTCTCAAGCATTTTCGAGAGGCCCCCGTATACCACACTACAGTAGTCGAAGTGGGGGAAGATGAGGGATGATACGAGCAGCTTCCGAGTAGGTTGTGTAAGGAGATGCCGAGAACGATGGAATAATTTTAGGGAACTAATTATTCGTCGGGATATTTGGGAGACATGTGGTTTCCAGGAAAGGTTTTGGTCGATGGTAATGCCTAGGTTTTTAACGGAGGAGCTGAAACTGATGGGGTGGTCGTTTAGGATTAATGTTGGAAGGGTGGGGATAGTTGCAAGGAGAGAGTTGGAACCTAGAACAATGGCCTGGGTTTTCATTGCGTTCAGTTCCAGTTTGTTCAGCTTTGCCCAGGCACTGATTCTATCTAGGTCTTGCTGAATACTGGCAAACGCATATGAAAGCCCGGATGGAGGAAAGGATAAATAGATCTGGAAGTCGTCAGCATATAGATGGTAGGGACAGTGGTGAACAGATTTAGGAAGATCATTGATGTAACAGTTGAAAAGGAGAGGAGAGATGCTTGAGCCCTGAGCCACACCTGAGGATAGAGTACGGAAACAGGAAAGGGGTTGGTTGGGCATAGAGACCGCTTGGGACCTATCAGAGAGGAAGGATTGGAACCATAGAATAGAACTGTAGGAAAAAGACAATGACTTTAGTTTGGAGAAAAGGATAGAATGGTCCAAGGAATCGAAAGCTTTAGAAAAGTCTAGGAGGATTAGCACGGTTATTTGTCTGTTGTCCATGGCATTATATATGTCATTGGTGATTTTGGTAAGGGCAGATTGAGTGGAAAAACCTGGGCGAAAGCCTGATTGAAGCGGAACGAGGAGTTTGGACTGTTCGAGAAAATTTGATATTTGAGACTGGACTATTCTTTCGAGAGGTTTGGAAAGGTTGGAAAGTATGGAGATTGGCCGGTAGTCCTTGGGAGATAATGGGGTTGGGGTTTTATTTATAGGATGGACTAGGGATTTTTTCCAGGAAGTCGGGAATACTGCTTTTTGTAGTGAGAAGTTATAAATGAAAAGTAGGACAGGTAGGATATCAATGAGGCATAATTTGAGTAGTTTGACGGGTATCTCATCTAATCCGGTAGAACTGGAGCGGGATTTAAGAACGGAGGAAATAATGTCTGTAGGTGATATGTCTGAGAAATAGAAATTGTCGGGGTTGAAAGATGGCGTTGATGAAAAGACGGGGGAGGAGGATTTTAATGTGTTAATTGAGGCAGACAAAAAATATGAGTTCATTTCGTCCGGAGAAGCGGGGAAGGCTCTGGAGGATGTTGGATTGCAAAGGGCGAGCTTTCGTAGGAGTTGCCATTTAGATTTAGGATCGGGAGCAGTGGAAAGGGCTTCGTGGAAGTATTTGGATTTTGTTTGTCTGATTGTAGATTGTGTCAAATTGCGAAGAGCCCTGAACGCTTGGTAGTCATCGGTAAGCCTAGTGCGTCTAAAGCGTCTACGAGCAGCATCACGTTTCCTTTGCAGGTCTTTAATTTTTTGACACATCCAAGGAGCAGGAGGGTGGCGGAAGGTTATGGATTTGAGAGGAGCGTGGATATCCAGGATGCTTTTAAGATTGGCAGTAAGTATGTCGACCATTGAATCGACGGTGGTACAGGAATAAATTTGGTTCCAATTCAGGGTTTCGAGGGAAGGAGATATATTTTCAGAAGTGAGTCCGTCTAGATTGCGAAATGTTATAGTTTTCGGTAGGATTTCTGGGGTTTGAATATTATATGAGATTTGGATTAAATCGTGAGAGGACAAAAAAGGAGCAGGTAATTGTGAGGAAGAAAGGAGTCTCTGGGATGAGTCAATGATGAACAGGTCTAACCAGGTGTCAGATCGGAGAGTGTGATGGGTAGGAGAGAAAGAGACAATGGAGAGGTGCAGAGAGTAAAAAAGGTTTTCAAGATATATTTTGTCATTTGATTGGACCAGAAGATTGGTATTAAAGTCACCGGAGATTATTATGTGGTCGTAGAGAGGAACATGGTTATAAAGGATCGACTCAAAGATAGGATCAAAAGGGACCAAAGGAGGGCGATACACTACAACGTATAGGAGAGGATTGGGTTTGCATGAAATCTCGACACCAAGGAATTCTATGTGAGGGAAATTGGACACTGGTGAGGAAAACAGGATGCGTGATTTTAGGGAATTATGGACGTAAAGACCTACACCTCCTCCAGTCCGGTCAACTCGGTCGTGGCGGAGGAAGGAATAGTCAGGTAAGGAAACAGTGGAGGACGGGATATAGGGTTTTAGCCAGGTTTCTGAGATTCCAATGGTGTGGAAAAAATTTTGGGTAAAATATTGCTGAAATTCGTCAAAGTGAGCGGGCAAGGATTGGGAGTTAATGTGACAGGAGGTTAGGACATTAGACATGGTGGGGAAGCAGAAGAGAAGCTCTCAGTATTTGAGGAGAGGAAGCTATGGGGAGTGAATTTTATTGGCAGAGCTAATTGAAGAGATTGAAAATGCGGAGAGAAGATTATCCGAGGCGAGTTATTATTAAGATCCGCTATAGATCTTGATGCTAATGAAGGGATATTGAAATTAAAGAATAGCGAAAGGAAAAATGATACATAGATAAAAAAATAAATTAAACAACAGACAACAAAAAAAAGATATAAGATAAAATAATGAATGAAAATTAGTTTTATGTGAGGAAAAAAAGTTAATTTCGCAATATAATACTTTGGAAAAAATAAAATTTTTATAGAACGTTTGAGTTTGTGGGGGTAATTCAAGATGAACCCGTGAGCGCCGTTGTGAGAGTCATGGTTATCCGTGAGGCTTGAGGGCATACCGGTCTTCACTAGTCATTCGAAAATATCCAGGTCTTGAGCTTGATCGATGTAGACCACTCGGTGTCCATCTTCTTTTCTACATCGCACTCTACCCCCAGAGAACCAGACATATTTTATTTTCCCCGCAGCCCTCTTCTGACGTGCAAGCCAGTAGAGGTGCCTATTAGTTCCTGTCATTTCCTCGCTTAAATAGATGCGGTGGCAGTCGTTTTCCTGCCAACCTATATCTCGGGTGGAGAAATCTCGCTTGACTTTTCTTTTTTGTATTAGGTCGTCCCTCACTGATTGTCGTGTGAAGCGTGCGATGATTGGTGGGGGTCGGGGGTCGTCATTCTTCGCCCTACGACGCTGCACCGTGTCCAGGTCCTCGATATTTAGTTTTAATCCCAGGCCTGCTCCGATGCTTGCGACTAGACCAGAAGGAGTCTCTCCGGCTCGTATGGGGATCCCACGTATCTCAAGGCACGTAGATAGTAGGCCCTGTTCACTTTTGTTCAAGCGTGCCTCCAAATTCCCCACTCGTGCCTTGAGCGCTTTATTTTCCGCTAAGATCTCCTCGATATATTTATTTTGTCCCTCTAGGTGTTTTTCGATCGATGTAAGTCTCTCATTCATTTCAACCTTGATCTTCTTTATCTCCCCCTGGACATTATGATCGGAATGTTTTATTGCTGATAATATTTCCATGAGTGAGGGTTGTATTGATTTACCGGAAATTTGTTTTTCCCCGGCATCTGAGTTTTTATTGGCCTGCTCACACTTAGCGCACAGCCATTGTGTTTTTGACAATTTTAGGCCCTCTATCTCCTTATCGCTGAGACTGCAGCACCGCCCATGGAAAATTAAATTGCATTTTGAGCAACATACATTATTTTTATCGTCACGCGCAATGATGTTATTGCACTTGGAGCAAACGGCCATTGTGCCTAAATAAATAAATAGCTAGTAACTTACGGAAAGAGTTGTTATTACGGCACCTGGTTTTAATTCTGTTGGGCTTAAGAGATAGCCTAGTGTTGTGGCTCGAACTGTTTATACGTGGAATCGCAATAATTTCCAATATTCCTTCACTACACTTTACCGCCTGTAGAAATTTATATACGTGTATATTCACGTATATATGTTATATATATGTAAATATATAGTATGGTTATCCTGATATTAATGATTGAAAACTGAATTAATGACACTGCACTAATAACGTGAAAGCATTAAAGAGAGCGATGTACACTGGTTGGTGTCCCTGGCCAGACTCAATATATCGCATACGCCCTTAATCTTTATTTGCCTGGGGAGGTGACAATTACGTCTCCCATTTTTAGAATATAGTCAGCCGTGGTCACTCTTTTTTCTATTAGCAGTTGCCCTAAACCATAGCCTGATTCTTAAATAGTATTCATTCGTCATAGCTTTTCTAAGTGTTGAGATTTTCTGCCATCATAGGTACAAGTATAAAGTTTGTCTATTTTTTTTATTTTCGGAGGGATGTGGTAACTCTAGGATTTCCAGTCATCTTAAATACAAGAGTAAAACTAGTCTGAGGTGGCCAGAATTTACCTATCTCCTTTCCAACTTTGTCTAATATTCCTCTTGTATTTGAGATGGTCAGTATTTTAAATACTTATTTTTTTTTTTTTGTTAACATTTATTGGCATTAATTTTATCCTGCTTATATTGTAATCCTAGGAGTCAATATATCGCATACGCCCTTAATCTTCATTTGCTAGGGGAGGTGACAATACCGACTCCCATTTTTAGAATATAGTCAGCCGTGGCTCTTTTTTCTTTTAGCAGTTGCTCCGTTCCATAGCCTTATTCTAAAATAGTAGACATTCTAGGTGTTAGGATTTTATACGATATTATGTACAAGGGTATTACTAGATAAATTTTTTTTTATTTTCGGAGGGATGTGGTAACCCTAGGATTTCCTGTCATCTTAAATACAAGAGTAAAACTAGTCTGAGGGGCTAGAATTTACCTCTCATTCCGTTCAACTTTGTCTGATGTTACTCTTGTATCTGAGAAGGTCAGTATTTTAAATACCTTTTTTTTTTTTTTTGTTAACATATATTGGCATTAATTTTATTCTCCTTCTTTTCACTTGGATTTCACATTTAATGTTCTAATGCTTAGGATTAAGTAGAATAGGCCCTTAAACTTCATTCGCTAGAGGAGGTGGCGGTACCATCTCTCAATTTTTAGAATATAGTGAGCCCTGGTCACACTCATTTCTATTAGCAGTTGCTCCGTTCCATGGTCTGATTCTAAAATAGTAGTGAATCTAGGTGTTAGGACCTTCTACGATATTAAGTAGGAGGGTAATACTAGGTCTAGTTTTTATTTGGGTAGAAATGTGGTATTTATTATTGTATTTAGCTCTCTTCTGTCCAATTTTGTCTAGTATTCTTTGGGTATGAGTGGCTCAGTGGTAGAGCACTGAGTTGCCATGCCAGAAATCCTGGTTCAATTCCCCCTGCCGGCCATGATTTCTATTTAGTCTGTTTGCAGAGGGAGATGGATTATATAGGATCTGGGACCCTCCTAGGGCCCACCCAGCCTCTATAAAATATTATAAAAATAGGGTATCCAAAATAAGGGGGAAAAATCTGGCAGTTGAGCGTGACCTACGACAAGTCACCTCCTTGCAGAACCGTTGTCCATGAAACGGTACAGTCTCTACCATGTACTGGACCCCAGACCCTTCATGGGTTGTAGTGGTAAAGGTTCTTTTTTTCTTTTTCTTTGGGTATCTAAGATGGCCAGTATTCCGAAAAGTGCAAATGTTTTTTCCCCTTGCTTTGGTTAGTTTTAGTTGTTTGTAATTCAGTTCTCTATTTCTGCATTAGGTTTAGTTATTTTATATTGTAATCCTAGGAGTCAATATATCGCATACGCCCTTAATCTTTATTTGCGTGGGGAGGTGACAATTACGTCTCCCATTTTTAGAATATAGTCAGCCGTGGTCACTCTTTTTTCTATTAGCAGTTGCCCTAAACCATAGCCTGATTCTTAAATAGTATTCATTCGTCATAGCTTTTCTAAGTGTTGAGATTTTCTGCCATCATAAGTACAAGTATAAAGTTTGTCTATTTTTTTTATTTTCGGAGGGATGTGGTAACTCTAGGATTTCCAGTCATCTTAAATACAAGAGTAAAACTAGTCTGAGTTGGCCAGAATTTACCTATCTCCTTTCCAACTTTGTCTAATATTCCTCTTGTATTTGAGATGGTCAGTATTTTAAATACTTATTTTTTTTTTTTTGTTAACATTTATTGGCATTAATTTTATCCTGCTTATATTGTAATCCTAGGAGTCAATATATCGCATACGCCCTTAATCTTCATTTGCTAGGGGAGGTGACAATACCGACTCCCATTTTTAGAATATAGTCAGCCGTGGCTCTTTTTTCTTTTAGCAGTTGCTCCGTTCCATAGCCTTATTCTAAAATAGTAGACATTCTAGGTGTTAGGATTTTATACGATATTATGTACAAGGGTATTACTAGATAAATTTTTTTTTATTTTCGGAGGGATGTGGTAACCCTAGGATTTCCTGTCATCTTAAATACAAGAGTAAAACTAGTCTGAGGGGCTAGAATTTACCTCTCATTCCGTTCAACTTTGTCTGATGTTACTCTTGTATCTGAGAAGGTCAGTATTTTAAATACCTTTTTTTTTTTTTTTGTTAACATATATTGGCATTAATTTTATTCTCCTTCTTTTCACTTGGATTTCACATTTAATGTTCTAATGCTTAGGATTAAGTGGAATAGGCCCTTAAACTTCATTCGCTAGAGGAGGTGGCGGTACCATCTCTCAATTTTTAGAATATAGTGAGCCCTGGTCACACTCATTAGCACTATTAGCAGTTGCTCCGTTCCATGGTCTGATTCTAAAATAGTAGTGAATCTAGGTGTTAGGACCTTCTACGATATTAAGTACGAGGGTAATACTAGGTCTAGTTTTTATTTGGGTAGAAATGTGGTATTTATTATTGTATTTAGCTCTCTTCTGTCCAATTTTGTCTAGTATTCTTTGGGTATGAGTGGCTCAGTGGTAGAGTACAGAGTTGTCATGCCAGAAATCCTGGTTCAATTCCCCCTGCCGGCCATGATTTCTATTTAGTCTGTTTGCAGAGCGAGATGGATTATATAGGATCTGGGACCCTCCTGGGGCCCACCCAGCCTCTATAAAATATTATAAAAATAGGGTACCCAAAATAAGGGGGAAAAATCTGGCAGTTGAGCGTGACCTAGGACAAGTCACCTCCTTGCAGAACCTTTTTCTATGAAACAGTACAGTCTCTACCGTGTACTGACCCCCAATCCCTTCATGGGTTGTAGTGGTAAAGTTTTTTTTTATTTTCTTCTTTGGGTATCTACAATGGCCGGTATTCAGAAAAGTGCAGATGTTTTTTTCCCCTTGTTTTGGTTAGTATTAGTTGGTTGTAATTCAGTTCTCTATTTGTGCATTAGGTTTAGTTATTTTATATTGTAATCCTAGGAGTCAATATATCGCATACGCCCTTAATCTTTATTTGCCTGGGGAGGTGACAATTACGTCTCCCATTTTTAGAATATAGTCAGCCGTGGTCACTCTTTTTTCTATTAGCAGTTGCCCTAAACCATAGCCTGATTCTTAAATAGTATTCATTCGTCATAGCTTTTCTAAGTGTTGAGATTTTCTGCCATCATAAGTACAAGTATAAAGTTTGTCTATTTTTTTTATTTTCGGAGGGATGTGGTAACTCTAGGATTTCCAGTCATCTTAAATACAAGAGTAAAACTAGTCTGAGTTGGCCAGAATTTACCTATCTCCTTTCCAACTTTGTCTAATATTCCTCTTGTATTTGAGATGGTCAGTATTTTAAATACTTATTTTTTTTTTTTTGTTAACATTTATTGGCATTAATTTAATCCCGCTTATATTGTAATCCTAGGATTCAATATATCGCATACGCCCTTAATCTTCATTTGCTAGGGGAGGTGACAATACCGACTCCCATTTTTAGAATATAGTCAGCCGTGGCTCTTTTTTCTTTTAGCAGTTGCTCCGTTCCATAGCCTTATTCTAAAATAGTAGACATTCTAGGTGTTAGGATTTTATACGATATTATGTACAAGGGTATTACTAGATAAATTTTTTTTTATTTTCGGAGGGATGTGGTAACCCTAGGATTTCCTGTCATCTTAAATACAAGAGTAAAACTAGTCTGAGAGGCTAGAATTTACCTCTCATTCCGTTCAACTTTGTCTGATGTTACTCTTGTATCTGAGAAGGTCAGTATTTTAAATACTTTTTTTTTTTTTTTTTTGTTAACATATATTGGCATTAATTTTATTCTCCTTCTTTTCACTTGGATTTCACATTTAATGTTCTAATGCTTAGGATTAAGTGGAATAGGCCCTTAAACTTCATTCGCTAGAGGAGGTGGCGGTACCATCTCTCAATTTTTAGAATATAGTGAGCCCTGGTCACACTCATTTCTATTAGCAGTTGCTCCGTTCCATGGTCTGATTCTAAAATAGTAGTGAATCTAGGTGTTAGGACCTTCTACGATATTAAGTACAAGGGTAATACTAGGTCTATTTTTTATTTGCGTAGAGATGTGGTATTTATTATTGTATTTAGCTCTCTTCTGTCCAATTTTGTCTAGCATTCTTTGGGTATGAGTGGCTCAGTGGTAGAGCACAGAGTTGCCATGCCAGAAATCCTGGTTCAATTCCCGTTGCAGGCCATGATTTCTATTTAGTCTGTTTGCAGAGGGAGATGGATTATATAGGATCTGGGACCCTCCTGGGGCCCACCCAGCCTCTATAAAATATTATAAAAATAGGGTACCCAAAATAAGGGGGAAAAATCTGGCAGTTGAGCGTGACCTAGGACAAGTCACCTCCTTGCAGAACCTAATTCTATGAAACAGTACAGTCTCTACCGTGTACTGACCCCCAATCCCTTCATGGGTTGTAGTGGTAAAGTTTTTTTTTATTTTCTTCTTTGGGTATCTACAATGGCTGGGATTCAGAAAAGTGCAGCTGTTTTTTTTCCCTTGTTTTGGTTAGTATTAGTTGGTTGTAATTCAGTTCTCTATTTCTGCATTAGGTTTAGTTATTTTATATTGTAATCCTAGGAGTCAATATATCGCATACGCCCTTAATCTTTATTTGCCTGGGGAGGTGACAATTACGTCTCCCATTTTTAGAATATAGTCAGCCGTGGTCACTCTTTTTTCTATTAGCAGTTGCCCTAAACCATAGCCTGATTCTTAAATAGTATTCATTCGTCATAGCTTTTCTAAGTGTTGAGATTTTCTGCCATCATAAGTACAAGTATAAAGTTTGTCTATTTTTTTTATTTTCGGAGGGATGTGGTAACTCTAGGATTTCCAGTCATCTTAAATACAAGAGTAAAACTAGTCTGAGTTGGCCAGAATTTACCTATCTCCTTTCCAACTTTGTCTAATATTCCTCTTGTATTTGAGATGGTCAGTATTTTAAATACTTATTTTTTTTTTTTTGTTAACATTTATTGGCATTAATTTTATCCCGCTTATATTGTAATCCTAGGAGTCAATATATCGCATACGCCCTTAATCTTCATTTGCTAGGGGAGGTGACAATACCGACTCCCATTTTTAGAATATAGTCAGCCGTGGCTCTTTTTTCTTTTAGCAGTTGCTCCGTTCCATAGCCTTATTCTAAAATAGTAGACATTCTAGGTGTTAGGATTTTATACGCTATTATGTACAAGGGTATTACTAGATAAATTTTTTTTTATTTTCGGAGGGATGTGGTAACCCTAGGATTTCCTGTCATCTTAAATACAAGAGTAAAACTAGTCTGAGGGGCTAGAATTTACCTCTCATTCCGTTCAACTTTGTCTGATGTTACTCTTGTATCTGAGAAGGTCAGTATTTTAAATACCTTTTTTTTTTTTTTTTTGTTAACATATATTGGCATTAATTTTATTCTCCTTCTTTTCACTTGGATTTCACATTTAATGTTCTAATGCTTAGGATTAAGTGGAATAGGCCCTTAAACTTCATTCGCTAGAGGAGGTGGCGGTGCCATCTCTCAATTTTTAGAATATAGTGAGCCCTGGTCACACTCATTTCTATTAGCAGTTGCTCTGTTCCATGGTCTGATTCTAAAATAGTAGTGAATCTAGGTGTTAGGATCTTCTACGATATTAAGTACAAGGGTAATACTAGGTCTATTTTTTATTTGCGTAGAGATGTGGTATTTATTATTGTATTTAGCTCTCTTCTGTCCAATTTTGTCTAGTATTCTTTGGGTATGAGTGGCTCAGTGGTAGAGCACTGAGTTGCCATGCCAGAAATCCTGGTTCAATTCCCGTTGCAGGCCATGATTTCTATTTAGTCTGTTTGCAGAGGGAGATGGATTATATAGGATCTGGGACCCTCCTGGGGCCCACCCAGCCTCTATAAAATATTATAAAAATAGGGTACCCAAAATAAGGGGGAAAAATCTGGCAGTTGAGCGTGACCTAGGACAAGTCACCTCCTTGCAGAACCTAATTCTATGAAACAGTACAGTCTCTACCGTGTACTGACCCCCAATCCCTTCATGGGTTGTAGTGGTAAAGTTTTTTTTTATTTTCTTCTTTGGGTATCTACAATGGCTGGGATTCAGAAAAGTGCAGCTGTTTTTTTTCCCTTGTTTTGGTTAGTATTAGTTGGTTGTAATGCAGTTCTCTATTTCTGCATTAGGTTTAGTTATTTTATATTGTAATCCTAGGAGTCAATATATCGCATACGCCCTTAATCTTTATTTGCCTGGGGAGGTGACAATTACGTCTCCCATTTTTAGAATATAGTCAGCCGTGGTCACTCTTTTTTCTATTAGCAGTTGCCCTAAACCATAGCCTGATTCTTAAATAGTATTCATTCGTCATAGCTTTTCTAAGTGTTGAGATTTTCTGCCATCATAAGTACAAGTATAAAGTTTGTCAATATTTTTTATTTTCGGAGGGATGTGGTAACTCTAGGATTTCCAGTCATCTTAAATACAAGAGTAAAACTAGTCTGAGTTGGCCAGAATTTACCTATCTCCTTTCCAACTTTGTCTGATATTCCTCTTGTATTTGAGATGGTCAGCATTTTAAATACTTATTTTTTTTTTTTTGTTAACATTTATTGGCATTAATTTTATCCCGCTTATATTGTATTCCTAGGAGTCAATATATCGCATACGCCCTTAATCTTCATTTGCTAGGGCAGGTGACAATACCGACTCCCATTTTTAGAATATAGTCAGCCGTGGCTCTTTTTTCTTTTAGCAGTTGCTCCGTTCCATAGCCTTATTCTAAAATAGTAGACATTCTAGGTGTTAGGATTTTATACGATATTATGTACAAGGGTATTACTAGATAAATTTTTTTTTATTTTCGGAGGGATGTGGTAACCCTAGGATTTCCTGTCATCTTAAATACAAGAGTAAAACTAGTCTGAGAGGCTAGAATTTACCTCTCATTCCGTTCAACTTTGTCTGATGTTACTCTTGTATCTGAGAAGGTCAGTATTTTAAATACTTTTTTTTTTTTTTTTTTGTTAACATATATTGGCATTAATTTTATTCTCCTTCTTTTCACTTGGATTTCACATTAAATGTTCTAATGCTTAGGATTAAGTGGAATAGGCCCTTAAACTTCATTCGCTAGAGGAGGTGGCGGTACCATTTCTCAATTTTTAGAATATAGTGAGCCCTGGTCACACTCATTTCTATTAGCAGTTGCTCCGTTCCATGGTCTGATTCTAAAATAGTAGTGAATCTAGGTGTTAGGACCTTCTACGATATTAAGTACAAGGGTAGTACTAGGTCTATTTTTTATTTGCGTAGAGATGTGGTATTTATTATTGTATTTAGCTCTCTTCTGTCCAATTTTGTCTAGTATTCTTTGGGTATGAGTGGCTCAGTGGTAGAGTACAGAGTTGCCAGGCCGGAAATCCTGGTTCAATTCCCGTTGCAGGCCATGATTTCTATTTAGTCTGTTTGCAGAGGGAGATGGATTATATAGGATCTGGGACCCTCCTGGGGCCCACCCAGCCTCTATAAAATATTATAAAAATAGGGTACCCAAAATAAGGGGGAAAAATCTGGCAGTTGAGCGTGACCTAGGACAAGTCACCTCCTTGCAGAACCTTTTTCTATGAAACAGTACAGTCTCTACCGTGTACTGACCCCCAATCCCTTCATGGGTTGTAGTGGTAAAGCTTTTTTTATTTTCTTCTTTGGGTATCTACAATGGCTGGGATTCAGAAAAGTGCAGCTGTTTTTTTCCCCTTGTTTTGGTTAGTATTAGTTGGTTGTAATTCAGTTCTCTATTTCTTCATTAGGTTTAGTTATTTTATATTGTAATCCTAGGAGTCAATATATCGCATACGCCCTTAATCTTTATTTGCCTGGGGAGGTGACAATTACGTCTCCCATTTTTAGAATATAGTCAGCCGTGGTCACTCTTTTTTCTATTAGCAGTTGCCCTAAACCATAGCCTGATTCTTAAATAGTATTCATTCGTCATAGCTTTTCTAAGTGTTGAGATTTTCTGCCATCATAAGTACAAGTATAAAGTTTGTCTATTTTTTTTATTTTCGGAGGGATGTGGTAACTCTAGGATTTCCAGTCATCTTAAATACAAGAGTAAAACTAGTCTGAGTTGGCCAGAATTTACCTATCTCCTTTCCAACTTTGTCTAATATTCCTCTTGTATTTGAGATGGTCAGTATTTTAAATACTTATTTTTTTTTTTTTGTTAACATTTATTGGCATTAATTTTATCCCGCTTATATTGTAATCCTAGGAGTCAATATATCGCATACGCCCTTAATCTTCATTTGCTAGGGCAGGTGACAATACCGACTCCCATTTTTAGAATATAGTCAGCAGTGGCTCTTTTTTCTTTTAGCAGTTGCTCCGTTCCATAGCCTTATTCTAAAATAGTAGACATTCTAGGTGTTAGGATTTTATACGATATTATGTACAAGGGTATTACTAGATAAATTTTTTTTTATTTTCGGAGGGATGTGGTAACCCTAGGATTTCCTGTCATCTTAAATACAAGAGTAAAACTAGTCTGAGAGGCTAGAATTTACCTCTCATTCCGTTCAACTTTGTCTGATGTTACTCTTGTATCTGAGAAGGTCAGTATTTTAAATACTTTTTTTTTTTTTTTGTTAACATATATTGGCATTAATTTTATTCTCCTTCTTTTCACTTGGATTTCACATTTAATGTTCTAATGCTTAGGATTAAGTGGAATAGGCCCTTAAACTTCATTCGCTAGAGGAGGTGGCGGTACCATTTCTCAATTTTTAGAATATAGTGAGCCCTGGTCACACTCATTTCTATTAGCAGTTGCTCCGTTCCATGGTCTGATTCTAAAATAGTAGTGAATCTAGGTGTTAGGACCTTCTACGATATTAAGTACAAGGGTAATACTAGGTCTATTTTTTATTTGCGTAGAGATGTGGTATTTATTATTGTATTTAGCTCTCTTCTATCCAATTTTGTCTAGTATTCTTTGGGTATGAGTGGCTCAGTGGTAGAGTACAGAGTTGCCATGCCGGAAATCCTGGTTCAATTCCCGTTGCAGGCCATGATTTCTATTTAGTCTGTTTGCAGAGGGAGATGGATTATATAGGATCTGGGACCCTCCTGGGGCCCACCCAGCCTCTATAAAATATTATAAAAATAGGGTACCCAAAATAAGGGGGAAAAATCTGGCAGTTGAGCGTGACCTAGGACAAGTCACCTCCTTGCAGAACCTTTTTCTATGAAACAGTACAGTCTCTACCGTGTACTGACCCCCAATCCCTTCATGGGTTGTAGTGGTAAAGTTTTTTTTTATTTTCTTCTTTGGGTATCTACAATGGCCGGTATTCAGAAAAGTGCAGATGTTTTTTTCCCCTTGTTTTGGTTAGTATTAGTTGGTTGTAATTCAGTTCTCTATTTGTGCATTAGGTTTAGTTATTTTATATTGTAATCCTAGGAGTCAATATATCGCATACGCCCTTAATCTTTATTTGCCTGGGGAGGTGACAATTACGTCTCCCATTTTTAGAATATAGTCAGCCGTGGTCACTCTTTTTTCTATTAGCAGTTGCCCTAAACCATAGCCTGATTCTTAAATAGTATTCATTCGTCATAGCTTTTCTAAGTGTTGAGATTTTCTGCCATCATAAGTACAAGTATAAAGTTTGTCTATTTTTTTTATTTTCGGAGGGATGTGGTAACTCTAGGATTTCCAGTCATCTTAAATACAAGAGTAAAACTAGTCTGAGTTGGCCAGAATTTACCTATCTCCTTTCCAACTTTGTCTAATATTCCTCTTGTATTTGAGATGGTCAGTATTTTAAATACTTATTTTTTTTTTTTTGTTAACATTTATTGGCATTAATTTAATCCCGCTTATATTGTAATCCTAGGATTCAATATATCGCATACGCCCTTAATCTTCATTTGCTAGGGGAGGTGACAATACCGACTCCCATTTTTAGAATATAGTCAGCCGTGGCTCTTTTTTCTTTTAGCAGTTGCTCCGTTCCATAGCCTTATTCTAAAATAGTAGACATTCTAGGTGTTAGGATTTTATACGATATTATGTACAAGGGTATTACTAGATAAATTTTTTTTTATTTTCGGAGGGATGTGGTAACCCTAGGATTTCCTGTCATCTTAAATACAAGAGTAAAACTAGTCTGAGAGGCTAGAATTTACCTCTCATTCCGTTCAACTTTGTCTGATGTTACTCTTGTATCTGAGAAGGTCAGTATTTTAAATACTTTTTTTTTTTTTTTTTTGTTAACATATATTGGCATTAATTTTATTCTCCTTCTTTTCACTTGGATTTCACATTTAATGTTCTAATGCTTAGGATTAAGTGGAATAGGCCCTTAAACTTCATTCGCTAGAGGAGGTGGCGGTACCATCTCTCAATTTTTAGAATATAGTGAGCCCTGGTCACACTCATTTCTATTAGCAGTTGCTCCGTTCCATGGTCTGATTCTAAAATAGTAGTGAATCTAGGTGTTAGGACCTTCTACGATATTAAGTACAAGGGTAATACTAGGTCTATTTTTTATTTGCGTAGAGATGTGGTATTTATTATTGTATTTAGCTCTCTTCTGTCCAATTTTGTCTAGCATTCTTTGGGTATGAGTGGCTCAGTGGTAGAGCACAGAGTTGCCATGCCAGAAATCCTGGTTCAATTCCCGTTGCAGGCCATGATTTCTATTTAGTCTGTTTGCAGAGGGAGATGGATTATATAGGATCTGGGACCCTCCTGGGGCCCACCCAGCCTCTATAAAATATTATAAAAATAGGGTACCCAAAATAAGGGGGAAAAATCTGGCAGTTGAGCGTGACCTAGGACAAGTCACCTCCTTGCAGAACCTAATTCTATGAAACAGTACAGTCTCTACCGTGTACTGACCCCCAATCCCTTCATGGGTTGTAGTGGTAAAGTTTTTTTTTATTTTCTTCTTTGGGTATCTACAATGGCTGGGATTCAGAAAAGTGCAGCTGTTTTTTTTCCCTTGTTTTGGTTAGTATTAGTTGGTTGTAATTCAGTTCTCTATTTCTGCATTAGGTTTAGTTATTTTATATTGTAATCCTAGGAGTCAATATATCGCATACGCCCTTAATCTTTATTTGCCTGGGGAGGTGACAATTACGTCTCCCATTTTTAGAATATAGTCAGCCGTGGTCACTCTTTTTTCTATTAGCAGTTGCCCTAAACCATAGCCTGATTCTTAAATAGTATTCATTCGTCATAGCTTTTCTAAGTGTTGAGATTTTCTGCCATCATAAGTACAAGTATAAAGTTTGTCTATTTTTTTTATTTTCGGAGGGATGTGGTAACTCTAGGATTTCCAGTCATCTTAAATACAAGAGTAAAACTAGTCTGAGTTGGCCAGAATTTACCTATCTCCTTTCCAACTTTGTCTAATATTCCTCTTGTATTTGAGATGGTCAGTATTTTAAATACTTATTTTTTTTTTTTTGTTAACATTTATTGGCATTAATTTTATCCCGCTTATATTGTAATCCTAGGAGTCAATATATCGCATACGCCCTTAATCTTCATTTGCTAGGGGAGGTGACAATACCGACTCCCATTTTTAGAATATAGTCAGCCGTGGCTCTTTTTTCTTTTAGCAGTTGCTCCGTTCCATAGCCTTATTCTAAAATAGTAGACATTCTAGGTGTTAGGATTTTATACGCTATTATGTACAAGGGTATTACTAGATAAATTTTTTTTTATTTTCGGAGGGATGTGGTAACCCTAGGATTTCCTGTCATCTTAAATACAAGAGTAAAACTAGTCTGAGGGGCTAGAATTTACCTCTCATTCCGTTCAACTTTGTCTGATGTTACTCTTGTATCTGAGAAGGTCAGTATTTTAAATACCTTTTTTTTTTTTTTTTTGTTAACATATATTGGCATTAATTTTATTCTCCTTCTTTTCACTTGGATTTCACATTTAATGTTCTAATGCTTAGGATTAAGTGGAATAGGCCCTTAAACTTCATTCGCTAGAGGAGGTGGCGGTGCCATCTCTCAATTTTTAGAATATAGTGAGCCCTGGTCACACTCATTTCTATTAGCAGTTGCTCTGTTCCATGGTCTGATTCTAAAATAGTAGTGAATCTAGGTGTTAGGATCTTCTACGATATTAAGTACAAGGGTAATACTAGGTCTATTTTTTATTTGCGTAGAGATGTGGTATTTATTATTGTATTTAGCTCTCTTCTGTCCAATTTTGTCTAGTATTCTTTGGGTATGAGTGGCTCAGTGGTAGAGCACTGAGTTGCCATGCCAGAAATCCTGGTTCAATTCCCGTTGCAGGCCATGATTTCTATTTAGTCTGTTTGCAGAGGGAGATGGATTATATAGGATCTGGGACCCTCCTGGGGCCCACCCAGCCTCTATAAAATATTATAAAAATAGGGTACCCAAAATAAGGGGGAAAAATCTGGCAGTTGAGCGTGACCTAGGACAAGTCACCTCCTTGCAGAACCTAATTCTATGAAACAGTACAGTCTCTACCGTGTACTGACCCCCAATCCCTTCATGGGTTGTAGTGGTAAAGTTTTTTTTTATTTTCTTCTTTGGGTATCTACAATGGCTGGGATTCAGAAAAGTGCAGCTGTTTTTTTTCCCTTGTTTTGGTTAGTATTAGTTGGTTGTAATGCAGTTCTCTATTTCTGCATTAGGTTTAGTTATTTTATATTGTAATCCTAGGAGTCAATATATCGCATACGCCCTTAATCTTTATTTGCCTGGGGAGGTGACAATTACGTCTCCCATTTTTAGAATATAGTCAGCCGTGGTCACTCTTTTTTCTATTAGCAGTTGCCCTAAACCATAGCCTGATTCTTAAATAGTATTCATTCGTCATAGCTTTTCTAAGTGTTGAGATTTTCTGCCATCATAAGTACAAGTATAAAGTTTGTCAATATTTTTTATTTTCGGAGGGATGTGGTAACTCTAGGATTTCCAGTCATCTTAAATACAAGAGTAAAACTAGTCTGAGTTGGCCAGAATTTACCTATCTCCTTTCCAACTTTGTCTAATATTCCTCTTGTATTTGAGATGGTCAGCATTTTAAATACTTATTTTTTTTTTTTTGTTAACATTTATTGGCATTAATTTTATCCCGCTTATATTGTATTCCTAGGAGTCAATATATCGCATACGCCCTTAATCTTCATTTGCTAGGGCAGGTGACAATACCGACTCCCATTTTTAGAATATAGTCAGCCGTGGCTCTTTTTTCTTTTAGCAGTTGCTCCGTTCCATAGCCTTATTCTAAAATAGTAGACATTCTAGGTGTTAGGATTTTATACGATATTATGTACAAGGGTATTACTAGATAAATTTTTTTTTATTTTCGGAGGGATGTGGTAACCCTAGGATTTCCTGTCATCTTAAATACAAGAGTAAAACTAGTCTGAGAGGCTAGAATTTACCTCTCATTCCGTTCAACTTTGTCTGATGTTACTCTTGTATCTGAGAAGGTCAGTATTTTAAATACTTTTTTTTTTTTTTTTTTGTTAACATATATTGGCATTAATTTTATTCTCCTTCTTTTCACTTGGATTTCACATTAAATGTTCTAATGCTTAGGATTAAGTGGAATAGGCCCTTAAACTTCATTCGCTAGAGGAGGTGGCGGTACCATTTCTCAATTTTTAGAATATAGTGAGCCCTGGTCACACTCATTTCTATTAGCAGTTGCTCCGTTCCATGGTCTGATTCTAAAATAGTAGTGAATCTAGGTGTTAGGACCTTCTACGATATTAAGTACAAGGGTAGTACTAGGTCTATTTTTTATTTGCGTAGAGATGTGGTATTTATTATTGTATTTAGCTCTCTTCTGTCCAATTTTGTCTAGTATTCTTTGGGTATGAGTGGCTCAGTGGTAGAGTACAGAGTTGCCAGGCCGGAAATCCTGGTTCAATTCCCGTTGCAGGCCATGATTTCTATTTAGTCTGTTTGCAGAGGGAGATGGATTATATAGGATCTGGGACCCTCCTGGGGCCCACCCAGCCTCTATAAAATATTATAAAAATAGGGTACCCAAAATAAGGGGGAAAAATCTGGCAGTTGAGCGTGACCTAGGACAAGTCACCTCCTTGCAGAACCTTTTTCTATGAAACAGTACAGTCTCTACCGTGTACTGACCCCCAATCCCTTCATGGGTTGTAGTGGTAAAGCTTTTTTTATTTTCTTCTTTGGGTATCTACAATGGCTGGGATTCAGAAAAGTGCAGCTGTTTTTTTCCCCTTGTTTTGGTTAGTATTAGTTGGTTGTAATTCAGTTCTCTATTTCTTCATTAGGTTTAGTTATTTTATATTGTAATCCTAGGAGTCAATATATCGCATACGCCCTTAATCTTTATTTGCCTGGGGAGGTGACAATTACGTCTCCCATTTTTAGAATATAGTCAGCCGTGGTCACTCTTTTTTCTATTAGCAGTTGCCCTAAACCATAGCCTGATTCTTAAATAGTATTCATTCGTCATAGCTTTTCTAAGTGTTGAGATTTTCTGCCATCATAAGTACAAGTATAAAGTTTGTCTATTTTTTTTATTTTCGGAGGGATGTGGTAACTCTAGGATTTCCAGTCATCTTAAATACAAGAGTAAAACTAGTCTGAGTTGGCCAGAATTTACCTATCTCCTTTCCAACTTTGTCTAATATTCCTCTTGTATTTGAGATGGTCAGTATTTTAAATACTTATTTTTTTTTTTTTGTTAACATTTATTGGCATTAATTTTATCCCGCTTATATTGTAATCCTAGGAGTCAATATATCGCATACGCCCTTAATCTTCATTTGCTAGGGCAGGTGACAATACCGACTCCCATTTTTAGAATATAGTCAGCAGTGGCTCTTTTTTCTTTTAGCAGTTGCTCCGTTCCATAGCCTTATTCTAAAATAGTAGACATTCTAGGTGTTAGGATTTTATACGATATTATGTACAAGGGTATTACTAGATAAATTTTTTTTTATTTTCGGAGGGATGTGGTAACCCTAGGATTTCCTGTCATCTTAAATACAAGAGTAAAACTAGTCTGAGAGGCTAGAATTTACCTCTCATTCCGTTCAACTTTGTCTGATGTTACTCTTGTATCTGAGAAGGTCAGTATTTTAAATACTTTTTTTTTTTTTTTGTTAACATATATTGGCATTAATTTTATTCTCCTTCTTTTCACTTGGATTTCACATTTAATGTTCTAATGCTTAGGATTAAGTGGAATAGGCCCTTAAACTTCATTCGCTAGAGGAGGTGGCGGTACCATTTCTCAATTTTTAGAATATAGTGAGCCCTGGTCACACTCATTTCTATTAGCAGTTGCTCCGTTCCATGGTCTGATTCTAAAATAGTAGTGAATCTAGGTGTTAGGACCTTCTACGATATTAAGTACAAGGGTAATACTAGGTCTATTTTTTATTTGCGTAGAGATGTGGTATTTATTATTGTATTTAGCTCTCTTCTATCCAATTTTGTCTAGTATTCTTTGGGTATGAGTGGCTCAGTGGTAGAGTACAGAGTTGCCATGCCGGAAATCCTGGTTCAATTCCCGTTGCAGGCCATGATTTCTATTTAGTCTGTTTGCAGAGGGAGATGGATTATATAGGATCTGGGACCCTCCTGGGGCCCACCCAGCCTCTATAAAATATTATAAAAATAGGGTACCCAAAATAAGGGGGAAAAATCTGGCAGTTGAGCGTGACCTAGGACAAGTCACCTCCTTGCAGAACCTTTTTCTATGAAACAGTACAGTCTCTACCGTGTACTGACCCCCAATCCCTTCATGGGTTGTAGTGGTAAAGCTTTTTTTATTTTCTTCTTTGGGTATCTACAATGGCTGGGATTCAGAAAAGTGCAGCTGTTTTTTTCCCCTTGTTTTGGTTAGTATTAGTTGGTTGTAATTCAGTTCTCTATTTCTTCATTAGGTTTAGTTATTTTATATTGTAATCCTAGGAGTCAATATATCGCATACGCCCTTAATCTTTATTTGCCTGGGGAGGTGACAATTACGTCTCCCATTTTTAGAATATAGTCAGCCGTGGTCACTCTTTTTTCTATTAGCAGTTGCCCTAAACCATAGCCTGATTCTTAAATAGTATTCATTCGTCATAGCTTTTCTAAGTGTTGAGATTTTCTGCCATCATAAGTACAAGTATAAAGTTTGTCTATTTTTTTTATTTTCGGAGGGATGTGGTAACTCTAGGATTTCCAGTCATCTTAAATACAAGAGTAAAACTAGTCTGAGTTGGCCAGAATTTACCTATCTCCTTTCCAACTTTGTCTAATATTCCTCTTGTATTTGAGATGGTCAGTATTTTAAATACTTATTTTTTTTTTTTTTGTTAACATTTATTGGCATTAATTTTATCCCGCTTATATTGTAATCCTAGGAGTCAATATATCGCATACGCCCTTAATCTTCATTTGCTAGGGCAGGTGACAATACCGACTCCCATTTTTAGAATATAGTCAGCCGTGGCTCTTTTTTCTTTTAGCAGTTGCTCCGTTCCATAGCCTTATTCTAAAATAGTAGACATTCTAGGTGTTAGGATTTTATACGATATTATGTACAAGGGTATTACTAGATAAATTTTTTTTTATTTTCGGAGGGATGTGGTAACCCTAGGATTTCCTGTCATCTTAAATACAAGAGTAAAACTAGTCTGAGAGGCTAGAATTTACCTCTCATTCCGTTCAACTTTGTCTGATGTTACTCTTGTATCTGAGAAGGTCAGTATTTTAAATACTTTTTTTTTTTTTTTTGTTAACATATATTGGCATTAATTTTATTCTCCTTCTTTTCACTTGGATTTCACATTTAATGTTCTAATGCTTAGGATTAAGTGGAATAGGCCCTTAAACTTCATTCGCTAGAGGAGGTGGCGGTACCATTTCTCAATTTTTAGAATATAGTGAGCCCTGGTCACACTCATTTCTATTAGCAGTTGCTCCGTTCCATGGTCTGATTCTAAAATAGTAGTGAATCTAGGTGTTAGGACCTTCTACGATATTAAGTACAAGGGTAATACTAGGTCTATTTTTTATTTGCGTAGAGATGTGGTATTTATTATTGTATTTAGCTCTCTTCTATCCAATTTTGTCTAGTATTCTTTGGGTATGAGTGGCTCAGTGGTAGAGTACAGAGTTGCCATGCCGGAAATCCTGGTTCAATTCCCGTTGCAGGCCATGATTTCTATTTAGTCTGTTTGCAGAGGGAGATGGATTTTATAGGATCTGGACCCTCCTGGGGCCCACCCAGCCTCTATAAAATATTATAAAAATAGGGTACCCAAAATAAGAGGGAAAAATCTGGCAGTTGAGCGTGACCTAGGACAAGTCACCTCCTTGCAGAACCTTTTTCTATGAAACAGTACAGTCTCTACCGTGTACTGACCCCCAATCCCTTCATGGGTTGTAGTGGTAAAGCTTTTTTTATTTTCTTCTTTGGGTATCTACAATGGCTGGGATTCAGAAAAGTGCAGCTGTTTTTTTCCCCCTTGTTTTGGTTAGTATTAGTTGGTTGTAATTCAGTTCTCTATTTCTTCATTAGGTTTAGTTATTTTATATTGTAATCCTAGGAGTCAATATATCGCATACGCCCTTAATCTTTATTTGCCTGGGGAGGTGACAATTACGTCTCCCATTTTTAGAATATAGTCAGCCGTGGTCACTCTTTTTTCTATTAGCAGTTGCCCTAAACCATAGCCTGATTCTTAAATAGTATTCATTCGTCATAGCTTTTCTAAGTGTTGAGATTTTCTGCCATCATAAGTACAAGTATAAAGTTTGTCAATATTTTTTATTTTCGGAGGGATGTGGTAACTCTAGGATTTCCAGTCATCTTAAATACAAGAGTAAAACTAGTCTGAGTTGGCCAGAATTTACCTATCTCCTTTCCAACTTTGTCTAATATTCCTCTTGTATTTGAGATGGTCAGCATTTTAAATACTTATTTTTTTTTTTTTGTTAACATTTATTGGCATTAATTTTATCCCGCTTATATTGTATTCCTAGGAGTCAATATATCGCATACGCCCTTAATCTTCATTTGCTAGAGCAGGTGACAATACCGACTCCCATTTTTAGAATATAGTCAGCCGTGGCTCTTTTTTCTTTTAGCAGTTGCTCCGTTCCATAGCCTTATTCTAAAATAGTAGACATTCTAGGTGTTAGGATTTTATACGATATTATGTACAAGGGTATTACTAGATAAATTTTTTTTTATTTTCGGAGGGATGTGGTAACCCTAGGATTTCCTGTCATCTTAAATACAAGAGTAAAACTAGTCTGAGAGGCTAGAATTTACCTCTCATTCCGTTCAACTTTGTCTGATGTTACTCTTGTATCTGAGAAGGTCAGTATTTTAAATACTTTTTTTTTTTTTTCTGTTAACATATATTGGCATTAATTTTATTCTCCTTCTTTTCACTTGGATTTCACATTTAATGTTCTAATGCTTAGGATTAAGTGGAATAGGCCTTTAAACTTCATTCGCTAGAGGAGGTGGCGGTACCATTTCTCAATTTTTAGAATATAGTGAGCCCTGGTCACACTCATTTCTATTAGCAGTTGCTCCGTTCCATGGTCTGATTCTAAAATAGTAGTGAATCTAGGTGTTAGGACCTTCTACGATATTAAGTACAAGGGTAATACTAGGTCTATTTTTTATTTGCGTAGAGATGTGGTATTTATTATTGTATTTAGCTCTCTTCTATCCAATTTTGTCTAGTATTCTTTGGGTATGAGTGGCTCAGTGGTAGAGTACAGAGTTGCCATGCCGGAAATCCTGGTTCAATTCCCGTTGCAGGCCATGATTTCTATTTAGTCTGTTTGCAGAGGGAGATGGATTATATAGGATCTGGGACCCTCCTGGGGCCCACCCAGCCTCTATAAAATATTATAAAAATAGGGTACCCAAAATAAGGGGGAAAAATCTGGCAGTTGAGCGTGACCTAGGACAAGTCACCTCCTTGCAGAACCTTTTTCTATGAAACAGTACAGTCTCTACCGTGTACTGACCCCCAATCCCTTCATGGGTTGTAGTGGTAAAGCTTTTTTTATTTTCTTCTTTGGGTATCTACAATGGCTGGGATTCAGAAAAGTGCAGCTGTTTTTTTCCCCTTGTTTTGGTTAGTATTAGTTGGTTGTAATTCAGTTCTCTATTTCTGCATTAGGTTTAGTTATTTTATATTGTAATCCTAGGAGTCAATATATCGCATACGCCCTTAATCTTTATTTGCCTGGGGAGGTGACAATTACGTCTCCCATTTTTAGAATATAGTCAGCCGTGGTCACTCTTTTTTCTATTAGCAGTTGCCCTAAACCATAGCCTGATTCTTAAATAGTATTCATTCGTCATAGCTTTTCTAAGTGTTGAGATTTTCTGCCATCATAAGTACAAGTATAAAGTTTGTCTATTTTTTTTATTTTCGGAGGGATGTGGTAACTCTAGGATTTCCAGTCATCTTAAATACAAGAGTAAAACTAGTCTGAGTTGGCCAGAATTTACCTATCTCCTTTCCAACTTTGTCTAATATTCCTCTTGTATTTGAGATGGTCAGTATTTTAAATACTTATTTTTTTTTTTTTGTTAACATTTATTGGCATTAATTTTATCCCGCTTATATTGTAATCCTAGGAGTCAATATATCGCATACGCCCTTAATCTTCATTTGCTAGGGCAGGTGACAATACCGACTCCCATTTTTAGAATATAGTCAGCCGTGGCTCTTTTTTCTATTAGCAGTTCCTCCGTTCCATAGCCTTATTCTAAAATAGTAGACATTCTAGGTGTTAGGATTTTATACGATATTATGTACAAGGGTATTACTAGATAAATTTTTTTTATTTTCGGAGGGATGTGGTAACCCTAGGATTTCCTGTCATCTTAAATACAAGAGTAAAACTAGTCTGAGAGGCTAGAATTTACCTCTCATTCCGTTCAACTTTGTCTGATGTTACTCTTGTATCTGAGAAGGTCAGTATTTTAAATACTTTTTTTTTTTTTTTTTTGTTAACATATATTGGCATTAATTTTATTCTCCTTCTTTTCACTTGGATTTCACATTTAATGTTCTAATGCTTAGGATTAAGTGGAATAGGCCCTTAAACTTCATTCGCTAGAGGAGGTGGCGGTACCATTTCTCAATTTTTAGAATATAGTGAGCCCTGGTCACACTCATTTCTATTAGCAGTTGCTCCGTTCCATGGTCTGATTCTAAAATAGTAGTGAATCTAGGTGTTAGGACCTTCTACGATATTAAGTACAAGGGTAATACTAGGTCTATTTTTTATTTGCGTAGAGATGTGGTATTTATTATTGTATTTAGCTCTCTTCTGTCCAATTTTGTCTAGTATTCTTTGGGTATGAGTGGCTCAGTGGTAGAGTACAGAGTTGCCATGCCGGAAATCCTGGTTCAATTCCCGTTGCAGGCCATGATTTCTATTTAGTCTGTTTGCAGAGGGAGATGGATTATATAGGATCTGGGACCCTCCTGGGGCCCACCCAGCCTCTATAAAATATTATAAAAATAGGGTACCCAAAATAAGGGGGAAAAATCTGGCAGTTGAGCGTGACCTAGGACAAGTCACCTCCTTGCAGAACCTTTTTCTATGAAACAGTACAGTCTCTACCGTGTACTGACCCCCAATCCCTTCATGGGTTGTAGTGGTAAAGCTTTTTTTATTTTCTTCTTTGGGTATCTACAATGGCTGGGATTCAGAAAAGTGCAGCTGTTTTTTTCCCCTTGTTTTGGTTAGTATTAGTTGGTTGTAATTCAGTTCTCTATTTCTGCATTAGGTTTAGTTATTTTATATTGTAATCCTAGGAGTCAATATATCGCATACGCCCTTAATCTTTATTTGCCTGGGGAGGTGACAATTACGTCTCCCATTTTTAGAATATAGTCAGCCGTGGTCACTCTTTTTTCTATTAGCAGTTGCCCTAAACCATAGCCTGATTCTTAAATAGTATTCATTCGTCATAGCTTTTCTAAGTGTTGAGATTTTCTGCCATCATAAGTACAAGTATAAAGTTTGTCTATTTTTTTTATTTTCGGAGGGATGTGGTAACTCTAGGATTTCCAGTCATCTTAAATACAAGAGTAAAACTAGTCTGAGTTGGCCAGAATTTACCTATCTCCTTTCCAACTTTGTCTAATATTCCTCTTGTATTTGAGATGGTCAGTATTTTAAATACTTATTTTTTTTTTTTTTGTTAACATTTATTGGCATTAATTTTATCCCGCTTATATTGTAATCCTAGGAGTCAATATATCGCATACGCCCTTAATCTTCATTTGCTAGGGCAGGTGACAATACCGACTCCCATTTTTAGAATATAGTCAGCCGTGGCTCTTTTTTCTTTTAGCAGTTGCTCCGTTCCATAGCCTTATTCTAAAATAGTAGACATTCTAGGTGTTAGGATTTTATACGATATTATGTACAAGGGTATTACTAGATAAATTTTTTTTATTTTCGGAGGGATGTGGTAACCCTAGGATTTCCTGTCATCTTAAATACAAGAGTAAAACTAGTCTGAGAGGCTAGAATTTACCTCTCATTCCGTTCAACTTTGTCTGATGTTACTCTTGTATCTGAGAAGGTCAGTATTTTAAATACTTTTTTTTTTTTTTTTTTGTTAACATATATTGGCATTAATTTTATTCTCCTTCTTTTCACTTGGATTTCACATTTAGTGTTCTAATGCTTAGGATTAAGTGGAATAGGCCCTTAAACTTCATTCGCTAGAGGAGGTGGCGGTACCATTTCTCAATTTTTAGAATATAGTGAGCCCTGGTCACACTCATTTCTATTAGCAGTTGCTCCGTTCCATGGTCTGATTCTAAAATAGTAGTGAATCTAGGTGTTAGGACCTTCTACGATATTAAGTACAAGGGTAATACTAGGTCTATTTTTTATTAGCGTAGAGATGTGGTATTTATTATTGTATTTAGCTCTCTTCTGTCCAATTTTGTCTAGTATTCTTTGGGTATGAGTGGCTCAGTGGTAGAGCACAGAGTTGCCATGCCGGAAATCCTGGTTCAATTCCCGTTGCAGGCCATGATTTCTATTTAGTCTGTTTGCAGAGGGAGATGGATTATATAGGATCTGGGACCCTCCTGGGGCCCACCCAGCCTCTATAAAATATTATAAAAATAGGGTACCCAAAATAAGGGGGAAAAATCTGGCAGTTGAGCGTGACCTAGGACAAGTCACCTCCTTGCAGAACCTTTTTCTATGAAACAGTACAGTCTCTACCGTGTACTGACCCCCAATCCCTTCATGGGTTGTAGTGGTAAAGCTTTTTTTATTTTCTTCTTTGGGTATCTACAATGGCTGGGATTCAGAAAAGTGCAGCTGTTTTTTTCCCCTTGTTTTGGTTAGTATTAGTTGGTTGTAATTCAGTTCTCTATTTCTGCATTAGGTTTAGTTATTTTATATTGTAATCCTAGGAGTCAATATATCGCATACGCCCTTAATCTTTATTTGCCTGGGGAGGTGACAATTACGTCTCCCATTTTTAGAATATAGTCAGCCGTGGTCACTCTTTTTTCTATTAGCAGTTGCCCTAAACCATAGCCTGATTCTTAAATAGTATTCATTCGTCATAGCTTTTCTAAGTGTTGAGATTTTCTGCCATCATAAGTACAAGTATAAAGTTTGTCTATTTTTTTTATTTTCGGAGGGATGTGGTAACTCTAGGATTTCCAGTCATCTTAAATACAAGAGTAAAACTAGTCTGAGTTGGCCAGAATTTACCTATCTCCTTTCCAACTTTGTCTAATATTCCTCTTGTATTTGAGATGGTCAGTATTTTAAATACTTATTTTTTTTTTTTTGTTAACATTTATTGGCATTAATTTTATCCCGCTTATATTGTAATCCTAGGAGTCAATATATCGCATACGCCCTTAATCTTCATTTGCTAGGGCAGGTGACAATACCGACTCCCATTTTTAGAATATAGTCAGCCGTGGCTCTTTTTTCTATTAGCAGTTCCTCCGTTCCATAGCCTTATTCTAAAATAGTAGACATTCTAGGTGTTAGGATTTTATACGATATTATGTACAAGGGTATTACTAGATAAATTTTTTTTATTTTCGGAGGGATGTGGTAACCCTAGGATTTCCTGTCATCTTAAATACAAGAGTAAAACTAGTCTGAGAGGCTAGAATTTACCTCTCATTCCGTTCAACTTTGTCTGATGTTACTCTTGTATCTGAGAAGGTCAGTATTTTAAATACTTTTTTTTTTTTTTTTTTGTTAACATATATTGGCATTAATTTTATTCTCCTTCTTTTCACTTGGATTTCACATTTAATGTTCTAATGCTTAGGATTAAGTGGAATAGGCCCTTAAACTTCATTCGCTAGAGGAGGTGGCGGTACCATTTCTCAATTTTTAGAATATAGTGAGCCCTGGTCACACTCATTTCTATTAGCAGTTGCTCCGTTCCATGGTCTGATTCTAAAATAGTAGTGAATCTAGGTGTTAGGACCTTCTACGATATTAAGTACAAGGGTAATACTAGGTCTATTTTTTATTTGCGTAGAGATGTGGTATTTATTATTGTATTTAGCTCTCTTCTGTCCAATTTTGTCTAGTATTCTTTGGGTATGAGTGGCTCAGTGGTAGAGTACAGAGTTGCCATGCCGGAAATCCTGGTTCAATTCCCGTTGCAGGCCATGATTTCTATTTAGTCTGTTTGCAGAGGGAGATGGATTATATAGGATCTGGGACCCTCCTGGGGCCCACCCAGCCTCTATAAAATATTATAAAAATAGGGTACCCAAAATAAGGGGGAAAAATCTGGCAGTTGAGCGTGACCTAGGACAAGTCACCTCCTTGCAGAACCTTTTTCTATGAAACAGTACAGTCTCTACCGTGTACTGACCCCCAATCCCTTCATGGGTTGTAGTGGTAAAGCTTTTTTTATTTTCTTCTTTGGGTATCTACAATGGCTGGGATTCAGAAAAGTGCAGCTGTTTTTTTCCCCTTGTTTTGGTTAGTATTAGTTGGTTGTAATTCAGTTCTCTATTTCTGCATTAGGTTTAGTTATTTTATATTGTAATCCTAGGAGTCAATATATCGCATACGCCCTTAATCTTTATTTGCCTGGGGAGGTGACAATTACGTCTCCCATTTTTAGAATATAGTCAGCCGTGGTCACTCTTTTTTCTATTAGCAGTTGCCCTAAACCATAGCCTGATTCTTAAATAGTATTCATTCGTCATAGCTTTTCTAAGTGTTGAGATTTTCTGCCATCATAAGTACAAGTATAAAGTTTGTCTATTTTTTTTATTTTCGGAGGGATGTGGTAACTCTAGGATTTCCAGTCATCTTAAATACAAGAGTAAAACTAGTCTGAGTTGGCCAGAATTTACCTATCTCCTTTCCAACTTTGTCTAATATTCCTCTTGTATTTGAGATGGTCAGTATTTTAAATACTTATTTTTTTTTTTTTTGTTAACATTTATTGGCATTAATTTTATCCCGCTTATATTGTAATCCTAGGAGTCAATATATCGCATACGCCCTTAATCTTCATTTGCTAGGGCAGGTGACAATACCGACTCCCATTTTTAGAATATAGTCAGCCGTGGCTCTTTTTTCTTTTAGCAGTTGCTCCGTTCCATAGCCTTATTCTAAAATAGTAGACATTCTAGGTGTTAGGATTTTATACGATATTATGTACAAGGGTATTACTAGATAAATTTTTTTTATTTTCGGAGGGATGTGGTAACCCTAGGATTTCCTGTCATCTTAAATACAAGAGTAAAACTAGTCTGAGAGGCTAGAATTTACCTCTCATTCCGTTCAACTTTGTCTGATGTTACTCTTGTATCTGAGAAGGTCAGTATTTTAAATACTTTTTTTTTTTTTTTTTTGTTAACATATATTGGCATTAATTTTATTCTCCTTCTTTTCACTTGGATTTCACATTTAGTGTTCTAATGCTTAGGATTAAGTGGAATAGGCCCTTAAACTTCATTCGCTAGAGGAGGTGGCGGTACCATTTCTCAATTTTTAGAATATAGTGAGCCCTGGTCACACTCATTTCTATTAGCAGTTGCTCCGTTCCATGGTCTGATTCTAAAATAGTAGTGAATCTAGGTGTTAGGACCTTCTACGATATTAAGTACAAGGGTAATACTAGGTCTATTTTTTATTAGCGTAGAGATGTGGTATTTATTATTGTATTTAGCTCTCTTCTGTCCAATTTTGTCTAGTATTCTTTGGGTATGAGTGGCTCAGTGGTAGAGCACAGAGTTGCCATGCCGGAAATCCTGGTTCAATTCCCGTTGCAGGCCATGATTTCTATTTAGTCTGTTTGCAGAGGGAGATGGATTATATAGGATCTGGGACCCTCCTGGGGCCCACCCAGCCTCTATAAAATATTATAAAAATAGGGTACCCAAAATAAGGGGGAAAAATCTGGCAGTTGAGCGTGACCTAGGACAAGTCACCTCCTTGCAGAACCTTTTTCTATGAAACAGTACAGTCTCTACCGTGTACTGACCCCCAATCCCTTCATGGGTTGTAGTGGTAAAGTTTTTTTTTATTTTCTTCTTTGCGTATCTACAATGGCTGGGATTCAGAAAAGTGCAGCTGTTTTTTTTCCCTTGTTTTGGTTAGTATTAGTTGGTTGTAATTCAGTTCTCTATTTCTTCATTAGGTTTAGTTATTTTATATTGTAATCCTAGGAGTCAATATATCGCATACGCCCTTAATCTTTATTTGCCTGGGGAGGTGACAATTACGTCTCCCATTTTTAGAATATAGTCAGCCGTGGTCACTCTTTTTTCTATTAGCAGTTGCCCTAAACCATAGCCTGATTCTTAAATAGTATTCATTCGTCATAGCTTTTCTAAGTGTTGAGATTTTCTGCCATCATAAGTACAAGTATAAAGTTTGTCTATTTTTTTTATTTTCGGAGGGATGTGGTAACTCTAGGATTTCCAGTCATCTTAAATACAAGAGTAAAACTAGTCTGAGTTGGCCAGAATTTACCTATCTCCTTTCCAACTTTGTCTAATATTCCTCTTGTATTTGAGATGGTCAGTATTTTAAATACTTATTTTTTTTTTTTTTGTTAACATTTATTGGCATTAATTTTATCCCGCTTATATTGTAATCCTAGGAGTCAATATATCGCATACGCCCTTAATCTTCATTTGCTAGGGCAGGTGACAATACCGACTCCCATTTTTAGAATATAGTCAGCCGTGGCTCTTTTTTCTTTTAGCAGTTGCTCCGTTCCATAGCCTTATTCTAAAATAGTAGACATTCTAGGTGTTAGGATTTTATACGATATTATGTACAAGGGTATTACTAGATAAATTTTTTTTATTTTCGGAGGGATGTGGTAACCCTAGGATTTCCTGTCATCTTAAATACAAGAGTAAAACTAGTCTGAGAGGCTAGAATTTACCTCTCATTCCGTTCAACTTTGTCTGATGTTACTCTTGTATCTGAGAAGGTCAGTATTTTAAATACTTTTTTTTTTTTTTTTTTGTTAACATATATTGGCATTAATTTTATTCTCCTTCTTTTCACTTGGATTTCACATTTAGTGTTCTAATGCTTAGGATTAAGTGGAATAGGCCCTTAAACTTCATTCGCTAGAGGAGGTGGCGGTACCATTTCTCAATTTTTAGAATATAGTGAGCCCTGGTCACACTCATTTCTATTAGCAGTTGCTCCGTTCCATGGTCTGATTCTAAAATAGTAGTGAATCTAGGTGTTAGGACCTTCTACGATATTAAGTACAAGGGTAATACTAGGTCTATTTTTTATTTGCGTAGAGATGTGGTATTTATTATTGTATTTAGCTCTCTTCTGTCCAATTTTGTCTAGTATTCTTTGGGTATGAGTGGCTCAGTGGTAGAGCACAGAGTTGCCATGCCGGAAATCCTGGTTCAATTCCCGTTGCAGGCCATGATTTCTATTTAGTCTGTTTGCAGAGGGAGATGGATTATATAGGATCTGGGACCCTCCTGGGGCCCACCCAGCCTCTATAAAATATTATAAAAATAGGGTACCCAAAATAAGGGGGAAAAATCTGGCAGTTGAGCGTGACCTAGGACAAGTCACCTCCTTGCAGAACCTTTTTCTATGAAACAGTACAGTCTCTACCGTGTACTGACCCCCAATCCCTTCATGGGTTGTAGTGGTAAAGTTTTTTTTTATTTTCTTCTTTGCGTATCTACAATGGCTGGGATTCAGAAAAGTGCAGCTGTTTTTTTTCCCTTGTTTTGGTTAGTATTAGTTGGTTGTAATTCAGTTCTCTATTTCTTCATTAGGTTTAGTTATTTTATATTGTAATCCTAGGAGTCAATATATCGCATACGCCCTTAATCTTTATTTGCCTGGGGAGGTGACAATTACGTCTCCCATTTTTAGAATATAGTCAGCCGTGGTCACTCTTTTTTCTATTAGCAGTTGCCCTAAACCATAGCCTGATTCTTAAATAGTATTCATTCGTCATAGCTTTTCTAAGTGTTGAGATTTTCTGCCATCATAAGTACAAGTATAAAGTTTGTCAATATTTTTTATTTTCGGAGGGATGTGGTAACTCTAGGATTTCCAGTCATCTTAAATACAAGAGTAAAACTAGTCTGAGTTGGCCAGAATTTACCTATCTCCTTTCCAACTTTGTCTAATATTCCTCTTGTATTTGAGATGGTCAGCATTTTAAATACTTATTTTTTTTTTTTTGTTAACATTTATTGGCATTAATTTTATCCCGCTTATATTGTATTCCTAGGAGTCAATATATCGCATACGCCCTTAATCTTCATTTGCTAGGGCAGGTGACAATACCGACTCCCATTTTTAGAATATAGTCAGCCGTGGCTCTTTTTTCTTTTAGCAGTTGCTCCGTTCCATAGCCTTATTCTAAAATAGTAGACATTCTAGGTGTTAGGATTTTATACGATATTATGTACAAGGGTATTACTAGATAAATTTTTTTTTATTTTCGGAGGGATGTGGTAACCCTAGGATTTCCTGTCATCTTAAATACAAGAGTAAAACTAGTCTGAGAGGCTAGAATTTACCTCTCATTCCGTTCAACTTTGTCTGATGTTACTCTTGTATCTGAGAAGGTCAGTATTTTAAATACTTTTTTTTTTTTTTCTGTTAACATATATTGGCATTAATTTTATTCTCCTTCTTTTCACTTGGATTTCACATTTAATGTTCTAATGCTTAGGATTAAGTGGAATAGGCCTTTAAACTTCATTCGCTAGAGGAGGTGGCGGTACCATTTCTCAATTTTTAGAATATAGTGAGCCCTGGTCACACTCATTTCTATTAGCAGTTGCTCCGTTCCATGGTCTGATTCTAAAATAG
Organism: Arma custos; assembly: GCA_037127475.1. Lineage (NCBI taxonomy): Eukaryota > Metazoa > Arthropoda > Insecta > Hemiptera > Pentatomidae > Arma > Arma custos. The sequence continues at coordinate 220,157,632 of CM073759.1, forward strand.
TAGTGAATCTAGGTGTTAGGACCTTCTACGATATTAAGTACAAGGGTAATACTAGGTCTATTTTTTATTTGCGTAGAGATGTGGTATTTATTATTGTATTAAGCTCTCTTCTGTCCAATTTTGTCTAGTATTCTTTGGGTATGAGTGGCTCAGTGGTAGAGTACAGAGTTGCCATGCCGGAAATCCTGGTTCAATTCCCGTTGCAGGCCATGATTTCTATTTAGTCTGTTTGCAGAGGGAGATGGATTATATAGGATCTGGGACCCTCCTGGGGCCCACCCAGCCTCTATAAAATATTATAAAAATAGGGTACCCAAAATAAGGGGGAAAAATCTGGCAGTTGAGCGTGACCTAGGACAAGTCACCTCCTTGCAGAACCTTTTTCTATGAAACAGTACAGTCTCTACCGTGTACTGACCCCCAATCCCTTCATGGGTTGTAGTGGTAAAGCTTTTTTTATTTTCTTCTTTGGGTATCTACAATGGCTGGGATTCAGAAAAGTGCAGCTGTTTTTTTCCCCTTGTTTTGGTTAGTATTAGTTGGTTGTAATTCAGTTCTCTATTTCTGCATTAGGTTTAGTTATTTTATATTGTAATCCTAGGAGTCAATATATCGCATACGCCCTTAATCTTTATTTGCCTGGGGAGGTGACAATTACGTCTCCCATTTTTAGAATATAGTCAGCCGTGGTCACTCTTTTTTCTATTAGCAGTTGCCCTAAACCATAGCCTGATTCTTAAATAGTATTCATTCGTCATAGCTTTTCTAAGTGTTGAGATTTTCTGCCATCATAAGTACAAGTATAAAGTTTGTTCACGTAGGCTTCCACGGTCTGCGGTATTGTCCATATAATCTTTTTCCGGGATGGACCGTGTGGTGTTGGTTTTGTTTGCCAAGCTTTCGCTCATCGTGTTGTGAGCTTCCTCAGGGCTAGTCAGTGAATGAAGAGCGGATAGTGGAGTCAGGGTGTATATAACTAGTGGTGGGGGGTCTCGGTCGAAGTCTGCCTTCCCATTGGCCCGCTTGTATCGAGTCCGTGGGCTGTGTTGTGTTCGGGTGGGTTCGTGTGTGTTCGGTATTGTCGTATGTGTGTGGATGGTAGGTTGATGTGTTGGTCTTTTGTTTTATGGCAGGGTACCAGTTTTTGCTGAGTTTGTAACCGTCTTCCTTATTGAAATTATTGGGTTCTTTAATAATTTCAATGGCTTCTCTAATGGTGCGGAGGTGATAATTATTTTCTTTAACCAGTGCGGTTGTGTTTTCGAAAGGTATGTGGTGGTTGGTGTTGTAGAAGTGTTCTGCTACAGCCGATTTTTCCGTCTTAAAGTTTTTGACACTAGATATGTGTTCTTTTAACCTTCTTTCAATGGTCCTTCCGGTTTGTCCAATGTAGACCTTGCCACAGGAACAGGGTATGCTATAGATGCCTGGAGTACGTAGTCCTAACTTGTCTTTGGGTTTCGGTAGGATGTGAGCTATTGTTTTGTCTGTGGAGAATGTGGTCTTGATGTCGTGGTTCTTTAGAATCCTGGCGATCTTTTCTGAGGTGCCTTTGATGTAAGGAATGGTTGTCTGGTTTTTAGGTTCGTTGTCGGTTTCGTTCTTGTCTTGTTTTTTTAGTTTTCTCTTGCGTTCTACTCGTTTAATAGTCTCTTTGTCGTATCCGTTTTTTAGGAAGGCTGTTCTCAAGTGCCTCTTTTCTTTAGAGAGCTGTGACGGTTCAGCTATCATTTCAGCTATGTTGAGTAGAGTGTTGATGATTCCTTCCTTTTGAGACGGATGGTGGTGTGATGTGGCATGAAGGTATCTGTCTGTATGTGTAGGTTTACGGTAGACGGTGTGTCCAAGGTGGTTTCCCTTCTTCTCGACCAGGACGTCTAGGAAGGGAAGTTTCCCATCTTTCTCCAGCTCCATGGTGAATTGTATGTTAGGGTGGATGCTGTTTAGGTGGAGTAAGAATCTGTCCAGTGCATCTTTTCCGTGCTTCCAGATGGCGAAGGTGTCGTCCACGTATCTGAACCAATATTCAAGTTTTTGGGTTGCGGTGGAGAGTGCCTTCTGTTCAAAATGTTCCATGTACAGGTCTGCTGCCGGTGAGCTCAATGAAGATCCCATGGCTGTGCCTTCCATTTGCTTATAGTACTGTCCATTGAACAGGAAATATGTTTCTTTCATGCATATCTCCGTCAGTCGGTACTCTTCTTCGCTCAGAAGATTTTTCATAAGGTTCAGGGCTTCATCGGTAGGGACCTTGGTGAAGAGCGACTTGACGTCGAAGCTTACTAGGATGTCGTCTTCGTTTATATGAATGGTTTTGATTATGTCTATGAATTGTTTGGAGTTGCGGATGTTGTGTTGTGTTTTGCCAGTGTGGGTTTTAATTATGTCGGAGATGTATTTGGATAGGTGGTATGTAGGTGAGCCAATGGTACTGACTATGGGTCTCATAGGGATACCGTCTTTGTGTATTTTGGGTTGTCCGTATAGTCTTGGTGGGATTGGGTCAGATATTATGAGCCGTTTGGTTTTTAGTGTCTGGCTGGTGTTGATGATAGTCTGAATTTTCTTGTTAATGTCATTAGTGGGGTCTTTCTCCAGTTTCTTGTACGTTCCATCGTTGAGGATTTCCGTCATTTTGTTTAGATATTGGTCTGTCTTCATAATGACGGTGGCATTTCCTTTGTCAGCAGGGATTACAAGAAGGTCGTCTCGTTTCTTCAGTGTAGTGAGTGAGTAGTATTGCGTCTTAGAAAGGTTAGGTCTTGGTGGCTTGGCTTTACGTAAAATGTGACTAATGTCTTGCCGGATGGTTTCGGCGGCGTTTTGGTCCATATTCTTGATACATGCTTCTATGTTGGTTATAATCTTCTCTGTAGGTACATGTCTAGGTGCGATGGCGAAGTTGAATCCCTTCTGGAGGACGCTTATGGTTTCTTGTGGGAATTCTTCATTAGTGAGATTTATAACAGTCTTCTTTAGTGCGTCCTTGTAGTCGGTGCAGCTTGTATTTTTCATTGATAGTTTGTGATATTTTCGTTTTTGGATGGCGGAGTGTTTACGGTAGATGTTATCCGCTTGTTCCCAGGTGAGACGGTCAATCTTCTCCCAATCGTCATTTGCTATTTGGTTTGCTAGGAGCAAGTGGTTATCTAGCAGTTTCTTCTCAACGGTGGATAGTTCAGATCGGGTGTCACTGATTCTTGCTTACAGTAATGCCATAGACGATCGACGTAAAGCGTTTTGAATACGTGGGCTGGAACTTTTTTTCTTTCAAGGTTGGAGCATCTGGGTATGATATTGTAGTCTCTACATCTTTTGAGAAATGTGAGTTGTGCCAGGAGTCTCATCTTTTTCGATCTTAGTTTTTCGAGGCTCTTCATGTTCTGAACAGGAACCTCCCCGTACAGGTTGATCAGATGTTCACGTAGGCTTCCACGGTCTGCGGTATTGTCCATATAATCTTTTTCCGGGATGGACCGTGTGGTGTTGGTTTTGTTTGCCAAGCTTTCGCTCATCGTGTTGTGAGCTTCCTCAGGGCTAGTCAGTGAATGAAGAGCGGATAGTGGAGTCAGGGTGTATATAACTAGTGGTGGGGGGTCTCGGTCGAAGTCTGCCTTCCCATTGGCCCGCTTGTATCGAGTCCGTGGGCTGTGTTGTGTTCGGGTGGGTTCCTGTGTGTTCGGTATTGTCGTATGTGTGTGGATGGTAGGTTGATGTGTTGGTCTTTTGTTTTATGGCAGGGTACCAGTTTTTGCTGAGTTTATATGGACAATACCGCAGACCGTGGAAGCCTACGTGAACATCTGATCAACCTGTACGGGGAGGTTCCTGTTCAGAACATGAAGAGCCTCGAAAAACTAAGATCGAAAAAGATGAGACTCCTGGCACAACTCACATTTCTCAAAAGATGTAGAGACTACAATATCATACCCAGATGCTCCAACCTTGAAAGAAAAAGTTCCAGCCCACGTATTCAAAACGCTTTATGTCGATCGTCTATGGCATTACTGAAAGCAAGAATCAGTGACACCCGATCTGAACTATCCACCGTTGAGAAGAAACTGCTAGATAACCACTTGCTCCTAGCAAACCAAATAGCAAATGACGATTGGGAGAAGATTGACCGTCTCACCTGGGAACAAGCGGATAACATCTACCGTAAACACTCCGCCATCCAAAAACGAAAATATCACAAACTATCAATGAAAAATACAAGCTGCACCGACTACAAGGACGCACTAAAGAAGACTGTTATAAATCTCACTAATGAAGAATTCCCACAAGAAACCATAAGCGTCCTCCAGAAGGGATTCAACTTCGCCATCGCACCTAGACATGTACCTACAGAGAAGATTATAACCAACATAGAAGCATGTATCAAGAATATGGACCAAAACGCCGCCGAAACCATCCGGCAAGACATTAGTCACATTTTACGTAAAGCCAAGCCACCAAGACCTAACCTTTCTAAGACGCAATACTACTCACTCACTACACTGAAGAAACGAGACGACCTTCTTGTAATCCCTGCTGACAAAGGAAATGCCACCGTCATTATGAAGACAGACCAATATCTAAACAAAATGACGGAAATCCTCAACGATGGAACGTACAAGAAACTGGAGAAAGACCCCACTAATGACATTAACAAGAAAATTCAGACTATCATCAACACCAGCCAGACACTAAAAACCAAACGGCTCATAATATCTGACCCAATCCCACCAAGACTATACGGACAACCCAAAATACACAAAGACGGTATCCCTATGAGACCCATAGTCAGTACCATTGGCTCACCTACATACCACCTATCCAAATACATCTCCGACATAATTAAAACCCACACTGGCAAAACACAACACAACATCCGCAACTCCAAACAATTCATAGACATAATCAAAACCATTCATATAAACGAAGATGACATCCTAGTAAGCTTCGACGTCAAGTCGCTCTTCACCAAGGTCCCTACCGATGAAGCCCTGAACCTTATGAAAAATCTTCTGAGCGAAGAAGAGTACCGACTGACGGAGATATGCATGAAAGAAACATATTTCCTGTTCAATGGACAGTACTATAAGCAAATGGAAGGCACAGCCATGGGATCTTCATTGAGCTCACCGGCAGCAGACCTGTACATGGAACATTTTGAACAGAAGGCACTCTCCACCGCAACCCAAAAACCTGAATATTGGTTCAGATACGTGGACGACACCTTCGCCATCTGGAAGCACGGAAAAGATGCACTGGACAGATTCTTACTCCACCTAAACAGCATCCACCCTAACATACAATTCACCATGGAGCTGGAGAAAGATGGGAAACTTCCCTTCCTAGACGTCCTGGTCGAGAAGAAGGGAAACCACCTTGGACACACCGTCTACCGTAAACCTACACATACAGACAGATACCTTCATGCCACATCACACCACCATCCGTCTCAAAAGGAAGGAATCATCAACACTCTACTCAACATAGCTGAAATGATAGCTGAACCGTCACAGCTCTCTAAAGAAAAGAGGCACTTGAGAACAGCCTTCCTAAAAAACGGATACGACAAAGAGACTATTAAACGAGTAGAACGCAAGAGAAAACTAAAAAAACAAGACAAGAACGAAACCGACAACGAACCTAAAAACCAGACAACCATTCCTTACATCAAAGGCACCTCAGAAAAGATCGCCAGGATTCTAAAGAACCACGACATCAAGACCACATTCTCCACAGACAAAACAATAGCTCACATCCTACCGAAACCCAAAGACAAGTTAGGACTACGTACTCCAGGCATCTATAGCATACCCTGTTCCTGTGGCAAGGTCTACATTGGACAAACCGGAAGGACCATTGAAAGAAGGTTAAAAGAACACATATCTAGTGTCAAAAACTTTAAGACGGAAAAATCGGCTGTAGCAGAACACTTCTACAACACCAACCACCACATACCTTTCGAAAACACAACCGCACTGGTTAAAGAAAATAATTATCACCTCCGCACCATTAGAGAAGCCATTGAAATTATTAAAGAACCCAATAATTTCAATAAGGAAGACGGTTACAAACTCAGCAAAAACTGGTACCCTGCCATAAAACAAAAGACCAACACATCAACCTACCATCCACACACATACGACAATACCGAACACACACGAACCCACCCGAACACAACACAGCCCACGGACTCGATACAAGCGGGCCAATGGGAAGGCAGACTTCGACCGAGACCCCCCACCACTAGTTATATACACCCTGACTCCACTATCCGCTCTTCATTCACTGACTAGCCCTGAGGAAGCTCACAACACGATGAACGAAAGCTTGGCAAACAAAACCAACACCACACGGTCCATCCCGGAAAAAGATTATATGGACAAGTATAAAGTTTGTCTATTTTTTTTATTTTCGGAGGGATGTGGTAACTCTAGGATTTCCAGTCATCTTAAATAGAAGAGTAAAACTAGTCTGAGTTGGCCAGAATTTACCTATCTCCTTTCCAACTTTGTCTAATATTCCTCTTGTATTTGAGATGGTCAGTATTTTAAATACTTATTTTTTTTTTTTTTTGTTAACATTTATTGGCATTAATTTTATCCCGCTTATATTGTAATCCTAGGAGTCAATATATCGCATACGCCCTTAATCTTCATTTGCTAGGGGAGGTGACAATACCGACTCCCATTTTTAGAATATAGTCAGCCGTGGCTCTTTTTTCTTTTAGCAGTTGCTCCGTTCCATAGCCTTATTCTAAAATAGTAGACATTCTAGGTGTTAGGATTTTATACGATATTATGTACAAGGGTATTACTAGATAAATTTTTTTTTATTTTCGGAGGGATGTGGTAACCCTAGGATTTCCTGTCATCTTAAATACAAGAGTAAAACTAGTCTGAGAGGCTAGAATTTACCTCTCATTCCGTTCAACTTTGTCTGATGTTACTCTTGTATCTGAGAAGGTCAGTATTTTAAATACTTTTTTTTTTTTTTTTTGTTAACATATATTGGCATTAATTTTATTCTCCTTCTTTTCACTTGGAATTCACATTTAATGTTCTAATGCTTAGGATTAAGTGGAATAGGCCCTTAAACTTCATTCGCTAGAGGAGGTGGCGGTACCATCTCTCAATTTTTAGAATATAGTGAGCCCTGGTCACACTCATTTCTATTAGCAGTTGCTCCGTTCCATGGTCTGATTCTAAAATAGTAGTGAATCTAGGTGTTAGGACCTTCTACGATATTAAGTACAAGGGTAATACTAGGTCTATTTTTTATTTGCGTAGAGATGTGTTATTTATTATTGTATTTAGCTCTCTTCTGTCCAATTTTGTCTAGTATTCTTTGGGTATGAGTGGCTCAGTGGTAGAGTACAGAGTTGCCATGCCGGAAATCCTGGTTCAATTCCCGTTGCAGGCCATGATTTCTATTGAGTCTGTTTGCAGAGGGAGATGGATTATATAGGATCTGGGACCCTCCTGGGGCCCACCCAGCCTCTATAAAATATTATAAAACTAGGGTACCCAAAATAAGGGGGAAAAATCTGGCAGTTGAGCGTGACCTAGGACAAGTCACCTCCTTGCAGAACCTTTTTCTATTAAACAGTACAGTCTCTACCGTGTACTGACCCCCAATCCCTTCATGGGTTGTAGTGGTAAAGTTTTTTTTTATTTTCTTCTTTGGGTATGTACAATGGCCGGTATTCAGAAAAGTGCAGCTGTTTTTTTTCCCTTGTTTTGGTTAGTTTTAGTTGGTTGTAATTCAGTTCTCTATTTCTGCATTAGGTTTAGTTATTTTATATTGTAATCCTAGGAGTCAATATATCGCATACGCCCTTAATCTTTATTTACCTGGGGAGGTGACAATTACGTCTCCCATTTTTAGAATATAGTCAGCCGTGGTCACTCTTTTTTCTATTAGCAGTTGCCCTAAACCATAGCCTGATTCTTAAATAGTATTCATTCGTCATAGCTTTTCTAAGTGTTGAGATTTTCTGCCATCATAAGTACAAGTATAAAGTTTGTCTATTTTTTTTATTTTCGGAGGGATGTGGTAACTCTAGGATTTCCAGTCATCTTAAATACAAGAGTAAAACTAGTCTGAGTTGGCCAGAATTTACCTATCTCCTTTCCAACTTTGTCTAATATTCCTCTTGTATTTGAGATGGTCAGTATTTTAAATACTTATTTTTTTTTTTTTTTTAACATTTATTGGCATTAATTTTATCCTGCTTATATTGTAATCCTAGGAGTCAATATATCACATACGCCCTTAATCTTCATTTGCTAGGGGAGGTGACAATACCTACTCCCATTTTTAGAATATAGTCAGCCGTGGCTCTTTTTTCTTTTAGCAGTTGCTCCGTTCCATAGCCTTATTCTAAAATAGTAGACATTCTAGGTGTTAGGATTTTATACGATATTATGTACAAGGGTATTACTAGATAAATTTTTTTTTATTTTCGGAGGGATGTGGTAACCCTAGGATTTCCTGTCATCTTAAATACAAGAGTAAAACTAGTCTGAGAGGCTAGAATTTACCTCTCATTCCGTTCAACTTTGTCTGATGTTACTCTTGTATCTGAGAAGGTCAGTATTTTAAATACTTTTTTTTTTTTTTTTGTTAACATATATTGGCATTAATTTTATTCTCCTTCTTTTCACTTGGAATTCACATTTAATGTTCTAATGCTTAGGATTAAGTGGAATAGGCCCTTAAACTTCATTCGCTAGAGGAGGTGGCGGTACCATCTCTCAATTTTTAGAATATAGTGAGCCCTGGTCACACTCATTTCTATTAGCAGTTGCTCCGTTCCATGGTCTGATTCTAAAATAGTAGTGAATCTAGGTGTTAGGACCTTCTACGATATTAAGTACAAGGGTAATACTAGGTCTATTTTTTATTTGCGTAGAGATGTGGTATTTATTATTATATTTAGCTCTCTTCTGTCCAATTTTGTCTAGTATTCTTTGGGTATGAGTGGCTCAGTGGTAGAGCACAGAGTTGCCATGCCGGAAATCCTGGTTTAATTCCCGTTGCAGGCCATGATTTCTATTTAGTCTGTTTGCAGAGGGAGATGGATTATATAGGATCTAGGACCCTCTTGGGGCCCACCCAGCCTCTATAAAATATTATAAAAATAGGGTACCCGAAATAAGGGGGAAAAATCTGGCAGTTGAGCGTGACCTAGGACAAGTCACTTCCTTGCAGAACCTTTTTCTATGAAACAGTACAGTCTCTACCATGTACTGACCCCCAGACCCTTCATGGGTTGTAGTGGTAAAGTTTTTTTTTATTTTCTTCTTTGGGTATCTACAATGGCCGGTATTCAGAAAAGTGCAGCTGTTTTTTTTCCCTTGTTTTGGTTAGTACCAGGTCTGCAAGTTTAAAATGTCGTTTTAATTCCAATAGAATGCGCCCTTAGCCTATTGAAGGATTTGCTTATCTCTAAACGCTATTTTGTTTGTTAGTCATTTGTTTACAAAAGTCAGTTGTTTTTAAGTCGTTTACGTGGACGTATCATACCTTTCTTTGGTGTTAAAAATGTCTAATTTTAAGCCAAATAAAGAGCATTTGCGGCATGTCATGATTTTCTTATTCAATCAAAAGAAAAAGGCGTCTGAATGTCATCGAATTCTTGTTGAGACTTATGGCGATCTTGCTCCAACCGTCAAGACATGTGAACGTTGGTCCCAAAGTTTCAAACGTGGTGATTTTGATGTTACTGATAAAAAACGAGAAAATCGACCAAAAAAGTTTGAGGACGTCGAATTGCAATCTTTATTAGACGAAGACAATACCCAAACCCAACAAATGATGGCAGAACAGTTGAATGTCACTAGACAAGCCATTTCCGATCGCCTGAGAGCTATGGGAAAAATTCAAAAGGTTGGAAAATGGGTTCCACATGAATTGGACGAACGACAGATGGAAAAACGAAAAATTGTGTGCGAAATGCTGCTTTTACGCCACAAAAGAAAGGGTTTTTTACATCGAGTTGTAACTGGCGATGAAAAATGGATTTATTTTCAGAATCCCAAACGAATAAAATCATGGGTAACGCCAGGACAACCATCCACATCGAGTGCAAGACCGGATCGTTTTGGGAAGAAGACAATGCTGTGTGTGTGGTGGGATCAGAAGGGAGTAGTCTACTACGAGCTTCTCAAACCCGGCGAAACAGTCAATACCGACCGCTACCGACAACAAATGATCAATTTGAGTCACGCATTGATCGAAAAACGCCCAAAATGGGCTCACAGGCACGCCAAAGTCATTCTTCAGCATTATAACGCTCCTGCACATTCAGCCAGATTGACTAAGGAAACGATTTCTTCGCTTGGTTGGGAACTCCTACCCCACCCGCCGTATTCACCTGACCTGGCGCCTTCTGATTATCACCTATTCTCATCGATGGGACACTCATTGGCTGAGCAACACTATAACAATTTGGAGGATGTAAGAAAATGGCTCGATGAATGGATTTCAAATAAAGATAAGCATTCTTTTCGAATGGTATCCATAAATTGCCCGAGAGATGGACAAAATGTGTAGAAAGCGAGGGCCAGTACTTTGAATAAAATATATTATACTTTTTTTTTTAAATTAAATTATATTTTAAGAAATAAACGACATTTTAAACTTGCAGACCTGGTATTAGTTGGTTGTAATTCAGTTCTCTATTTCTGCATTAGGTTTAGTTATTTTATATTGTAATCTTAGGAGTCAATATATCGCATACGCCCTTAATCTTTATTTGCCTGGGGAGGTGACAATTACGTCTCCCATTTTTAGAATATAGTCAGCCGTGGTCAGTCTTTTTTCTATTAGCAGTTGCCCTAAACCATAGCCTGATTCTTAAATAGTATTCATTCGTCACAGCTTTTCTAAGTGTTGAGATTTTCTGCCATCCTAAATACAAGTATAAAGTTTGTCTATTTTTTTTATTTTCGGAGGGATGTGGTAACCCTAGGATTTCCAGTCATCTTAAATACAAGAGTAAAACTAGTCTGAGTTGGCCAGAATTTACCTCTCTTCTTTCCAACTTTGTCTAATATTCCTCTTGTATTTGAGATGGTCAGTATTTTAAATACTTATTTTTTTTTTTTGTTAACATTTATTGGCATTAATTTTATCCTGCTTATATTGTAATCCTAGGAGTCAATATATCACATACGCCCTTAATCTTCATTTGCTAGGGGAGGTGACAATACCTACTCCCATTTTTAGAATATAGTCAGCCGTGGCTCTTTTTTCTTTTAGCAGTTGCTCCGTTCCATAGCCTTATTCTAAAATAGTAGACATTCTAGGTGTTAGGATTTTATACGATATTATGTACAAGGGTATTACTAGATAAATTTTTTTTTATTTTCGGAGGGATGTGGTAACCCTAGGATTTCCTGTCATCTTAAATACAAGAGTAAAACTAGTCTGAGAGGCTAGAATTTACCTCTCATTCCGTTCAACATTGTCTGATGTTACTCTTGTATCTGAGAAGGTCAGTATTTTAAATACTTTTTTTTTTTTTTTTGTTAACATATATTGGCATTAATTTTATTCTCCTTCTTTTCACTTGGAATTCACATTTAATGTTCTAATGCTTAGGATTAAGTGGAATAGGCCCTTAAACTTCATTCGCTAGAGGAGGTGGCGGTACCATCTCTCAATTTTTAGAATATAGTGAGCCCTGGTCACACTCATTTCTATTAGCAGTTGCTCCGTTCCATGGTCTGATTCTAAAATAGTAGTGAATCTAGGTATTAGGACCTTCTAGGATATTAAGTACGAGGGTAATACTAGGTCTAGTTTTTATTTGGGTAGAAATGTGGTATTTATTATTGTATTTAGCTCTCTTCTGTCCAATTTTGTCTAGTATTCTTTGGGTATGAGTGGCTCAGTGGTAGAGCACTGAGTTGCCATGCCAGAAATCCTGGTTCAATTCCCCCTGCCGGCCATGATTTCTATTTAGTCTGTTTGCAGAGGGAGATGGATTATATAGGATCTGGGACCCTCCTGGGGCCCACCCAGCCTCTATAAAATATTATAAAAATAGGGTACCCCCAATAAGGTGTAAAAATCTGGCAGTTTAGAGTGACCTACGACAAGTCACCTCCTTGCAGAACCGTTGTCCATGAAACAGTACAGTCTCTACCGTGCACTGGACCCCAGACCCTTCATGGGTTGTAGTGGTAAAGGTTCTTTTTTTCTTTTTCTTTGGGTATCTAAGATGGCCAGTATTCCGAAAAGTTCAAATGTTTTTTTCCCCTTGCTTTGGTTAGTTTTAGTTGTTTGTAATTCAGTTCTCTATTTCTGCATTAGGTTTAGTTATTTTATATTGTAATCCTAGGAGTCAATATATCGCATCTGCCCTTAATCTTCATTTGCTAAGGAAGTTGACAAAACCGTCTCCCTTTTTTAGAATATAGTCAGCCCTGGTCACTCTTTTTTCTTTTAGCAGTTGCTCCATTCCATAGGCAGATTCTAAAACAGTGGACATTCTAGGTGTTAGGATTTTATACGATATTATGCACAACGGTATTACTAGATCAATTTTTTTTTATTTTCAGAGGGATGTGGTAACCCTAGGATTTCCTGTCATTTTAAATACAAGAGTATAACTTGTCTGAGTGGCTAGAATTTACCTCTCATTCCGATCAACTTTGCCTAATATTCCTCTTGTATCTGAGATGGTCAGTATTTCAAATAGTTATTTTTTTTTTGTTAACATAATTTGGCGTTAATTTTATTCTCCTTCTTTTCACTTGGAATTCACATTTAATGTTCTAATGCTTAGGATTAAGTGGAATAGGCCCTTAAACTTCATTCGCTAGAGGAGGTGGCGGTACCATCTCTCAATTTTTAGAATATAGTGAGCCCTGGTCACACTCATTTCTATTAGCAGTTGCTCCGTTCCATGGTCTGATTCTAAAATAGTAGTGAATCTAGGTATTAGGACCTTCTACGATATTAAGTACGAGGGTAATACTAGGTCTAGTTTTTATTTGGTTAGAAATGTGGTATTTATTATTGTATTTAGCTCTCTTCTGTCCAATTTTGTCTAGTATTCTTTGGGTATGAGTGGCTCAGTGGTAGAGCACTGAGTTGCCATGCCGGAAATCCTGGTTCAATTCCCCCTGCCGGCCATGATTTCTATTTAGTCTGTTTGCAGAGGGAGATGGATTATATAGGATCTGGGACCCTCCTGGGGCCCACCCAGCCTCTATAAAATATTATAAAAATAGGGTACCCAAAATAAGGGGGAAAAATCTGGCAGTTGAGCGTGACCTAGGACAAGTCACCTCCTTGCAGAACCGTTGTCCATGAAACAGTACAGTCTCTACCATGTACTGAATCCCAGACCCTTCATGGGTTTTAGTGGTAAAGGGTTTTTTTTATTTTCTTCTTTGGGTATCTACAATGGCCAGTATTCAGAAAAGTGCAGCTGTTTTTTTTCCCTTGTTTTGGTTAGTATTAGTTGGTTGTAATTCAGTTCTCTATTTCTGCATTAGGTTTAGTTATTTTATATTGTAATCCTAGGAGTCAATATATCGCATACGCCCTTAATCTTTATTTGCCTGGGGAGGTGACAATTACGTCTCCCATTTTTAGAATATAGTCAGCCGTGGTCACTCTTTTTTCTATTAGCAGTTGCCCTAAACCATAGCCTGATTCTTAAATAGTATTCATTCGTCATAGCTTTTCTAAGTGTTGAGATTTTCTGCCATCATAAGTACAAGTATAAAGTTTGTCTATTTTTTTTATTTTCGGAGGGATGTGGTAACTCTAGGATTTCCAGTCATCTTAAATACAAGAGTAAAACTAGTCTGAGTTGGCCAGAATTTACCTATCTCCTTTCCAACTTTGTCTAATTCCTCTTGTATTTGAGATGGTCAGTATTTTAAATACTTATTTTTTTTTTTGTTAACATATATTGGCATTAATTTTATCCTCCTTATATTGTAATCCTAGGAGTCAATATATCACATACGCCCTTAATCTTCATTTGCTAGGGGAGTTGACAAAACCGACACCCATTTTTAGAATATAGTCAGCCCAGGTCACTCTTTTTTCTTTTAGCAGTTGCTCCATTCCATAGGCAGATTCTAAAACAGTGGACATTCTAGGTGTTAGGATTTTATACGATATTATGCACAACGGTATTACTAGATCAATTTTTTTTTATTTTCGGAGGGATGTGGTAACCCTAGGATTTCCTGTCATCTTAAATACAAGAGTAAAACTAGTCTGAGAGGCTAGAATTTACCTCTCATTCCGTTCAACTTTGTCTGATGTTACTCTTGTATCTGAGAAGGTCAGTATTTTAAATACTTTTTTTTTTTTTTTTGTTAACATATATTGGCATTAATTTTATTCTCCTTCTTTTCACTTGGATTTCACATTTAATGTTCTAATGCTTAGGATTAAGTGGAATAGGCCCTTAAACTTCATTCGCTAGAGGAGGTGGCGGTACCATCTCTCAATTTTTAGAATATAGTGAGCCCTGGTCACACTCATTTCTATTAGCAGTTGCTCCGTTCCATGGTCTGATTCTAAAATAGTAGTGAATCTAGGTGTTAGGACCTTCTACGATATTAAGTACAAGGGTAATACTAGGTCTATTTTTTATTTGCGTAGAGATGTGGTATTTATTATTGTATTTAGCTCTCTTCTGTCCAATTTTGTCTAGTATTCTTTGGGTATGAGTGGCTCAGTGGTAGAGTACAGAGTTGCCATGCCGGAAATCCTGGTTCAATTCCCCCTGCCGGCCATGATTTCTATTTAGTCTGTTTGCAGAGGGAGATGGATTATATAGGATCTGGGACCCTCCTGGGGCCCACCCAGCCTCTATAAAATATTATAAAAATAGGGTATCCAAAATAAGGGGGAAAAATCTAGCAGTTGAGCGTGACCTAGGACAAGTCACCTCCTTGCAGAACCTTTTTCTATGAAACAGTACAGTCTCTACCATTTACTGACCCCCAGACCCTTCATGGGTTGTAGTGGTAAAGTTTTTTTTTATTTTCTTCTTTGGGTATCAACGATAGCCAGTATTCAGAAAAGTGCAGCTGTTTTTTTTCCCTTGTTTTGGTTAGTATTAGTTGGTTCTAGTTCAGTGCTAGAGCACTGAGGTGCCATGCCGGAAATGCTGGTTCAATTCCCGCTGCAGGCAATGATTTTTATTTAGTCTGTTTGCAGAGGGAGATGGATTATATAGGATCTGGGTCCCTCCTGGGGCCCACCCAGCCTCTATAAAATATTATAAAAATAGGGTACCCAAAATAAGGGGGAAAAATCTGGCAGTTGAGCGTGACCTACAAGTCACCTCCTTGCAGAACCGTTGTCCATGAAACAGTACAGTCTCTACCATGTACTGAATCCCAGACCCTTCATGGGTTTTAGTGGTAAAGGGTTTTTTTTATTTTCTTCTTTGGGTATCTACGATGGCCAGTATTCCGAAAAGTACTGCTGTTTTTTTTTCTTGTTTTGGTTAGTTATAGTTGGTTGTGTTTCAGTTCTCTGTTTCTGCATTAGGTTTAGTTATTTTATATTGTAATCCTAGGAGTCAATATATCCCATAAGCCCTTAATGTTCATTTGCCGTGGGAGGTGACGATACCGTCTCCCATTTTTAGAATATAGTCAGCCGTGATCACTCTTTTTTCTTTTAGCGGTTGCTCCATTCCACAGTCCGATACTAAAATAGTATTCATTCGCCATAGCTTTTCTAAGTGTTGGGATTTACTGCCATCAAAAGTACAAGGGTAATACTTTGTCTATTTTTTTTATTTTCGGAGGAATGTTGTAACCCTAGGATTTTCAATCGTCTTAAATACAAGGGCAATACTAAGCTGAGTTTGCCAGAATTTACCTCTCATTCTGTTCAACTTTGTCTAATATTCCTCTTGTATCTGAGATGGTCAGTATTTCAAATCCTTATTTTTATTTTGTTAACATATTTTGGCGTTTATTTTATTCTCCTTCTTTTCACTTGGATTTCATGCTTAATGTTCTAATGCTTAGGATTAAGTGGAATATGCCCTTAAACTTCATTCGCTAGAGGCGGTGGCGGTACCATCTCTCAATTTTTAGAATATAGTGAGCCCTGCTCACACTCTTTCTATTAGCAGTTGCTCCGTTCCATGGTCTGATTCTAAAATAGTAGTGTTAGGACTTTCTACGATATTAAGTACAAGGGTGATACTAGGTCTGCTTTATTGTATTTGTGTAGGGATGTGGTATTTATTATTGGATTTAGCTCTCTTCTGTCCAATTTTGTCTAGTATTCTTTGGGTATCTTGCAGCGGAGTGACTCAGTGCTAGAGCACTGAGGTGCCATGCCGGAAATGCTGGTCAATTCCCGCTACAGGCAATGATTTTTATTTAGTCTGTTTGCAGAGGGAGATGGATTATATAGGATCTGGGACCCTCCTGGGGCCCACCCAGCCTCTATAAAATATTATAAAAAAAGGGTACCCAAAATAATGGGGAAAAATCTGGCAGTTGAGCGTGACCTAGGACAAGTCACCTCCTTGCAGAACCTTTTTCTATGAAACAGTACAGTCTCTACCGTGTACTGACCCCCAATCCCTTCATGGGTTGTAGTGGTAAAGTTTTTTTTATTTTCTTCTTTGGGTATCTACAATGGCTGGGATTCCGAAAAGTACTGCTGTTTTTTTTCCCTTGTTTTGGTTAGTTATAGTTGGTTGTATTTCAGCTCTCTATTTCTGCATTAGGTTTAGTTATTTTATATTGTAATCCTAGGAGTCAATATATCCCATACGCCCTTAATCTTCATTTGCCGTGGGAGGTGACGATACCGTCTCCCATTTTTAGAATATAGTCAGCCGTGATCACTCTTTTTTCATTTAGCGGTTGCTCCATTCCACAGTCCGATACTAAAATAGTATTCATTCGCCATAGCTTTTCTAACTGTTGGGATTTACTGCCATCAATAGTACAAGGGTAATACTTTGTCAATTTTTTTTATTTTCGGAGGGATGTGGTAACCCTAGGATTTTCAGTCGTCTTAAGTACAAGGGCAATACTAGGCTGAGTTGGCCAGAATTTACCTCTCATTCTGTTCAACTTTGTCTAATATTCCTCTTGTATCTGAGATGGTCAGTATTTCAAATCCTTATTTTTTTTTGTTAACATATTTTGGCGTAAGCCAAGAAGATTGGAGAGAATACCGAAGCCTTAACACACAGGTAAAGCGCACTGTCGCAGGAAGCAAGAACCAAGCATGGGAAGCCTGTTGCAGGAGGATTGATAATACCCTGGGCTACAATAAGATGCGCGAATCATGGAGAGTACTGAAGACGCTCAGGACACAAGGGAAGGGAAACGTGATTCCTCTGATAGGTGAGAAGACCTGGGTGGACCATTACGAGAAATTGCTGACCGAATCAAGGCCAGAATGGTCCGGTTCATATCCAACTGAGAACCATGCACAAGGAAATATTATTGTAAAAGAAGATGAAGTTCTTGCTGCACTCAGAAATGCAAAATGTGGGAAAGCTGCAGGACCTGGAGGTATTTCAGTAGAGCTGTTAAAGGCAGGGGGGCCTGCATTGTTAAAAGCCCTTACAAAGCTTATAAATCTGATAATACAAGGGTAAGAGCTACCAAAGGACCTTAGACAGGATTTCTTACACCTATCCATAAAAAAGGAGACAGAAATGTATGCCGAAATTATAGAGGTATTTGTGTCCAGAGTTCGGTATCAAGAATAGTAGGCAGAATTCTGAAGCAAAGATTAGAAGAGGAGTTTGTCACCCCAGAGGAACAGTTTGGTTTCACTGCAGCCAGGTCTTGCACAGACAGCATATTTGTTCTAAGGCGGCTCATAGAAAAGCGAATAGAGAAAGGAAGAGCTGTGCATATAGCTTTCATAGACCTAGAACAGGCTTATGACAGTGTGCCAAGACAAAAGATGTGGGAATCCCTTAAGAGTGCGGGCATTAGCGATGCCTTAATAAATATCGTGAGACGTCTGTACAGGGAAGACGAGTACAGATTGAAGCTCGGCTCTCGCTTATCTGAGCCTTTTTCTGCCTCAAAGGGCCTTAAGCAGGGATGCAGTATGTCCCCAACCCTGTTTAAAATTTATGTACAGCAGGCTGTAAAGGAGTGGAACGCACGTTGGAGAGGAAAGAGCATAGACATAAATGGACATATGCTTTTCTCTCTTTTCTTTGCCGATGACCAGGCAGTGGTCACATATAACAGAGATGGTCTGGAAGAGTCGCTGATGGCCCTGGAAAAAGAATACAGTCTATGGGGTCTACAAATAAATTTTGATAAGACCGAATACCTGGCAGTGAACTGCAGAGAAGCCACAGACCTTCATATTAGTGGGAAAATATGCAAGCGGGTGGACTCTTTCAAGTACTTAGGGTCAACAATAGATGGTAACGGCAAGTCGGAACCCGAAGTTAGGAGGAGAGTTGGTCTGGCAAGAAGAGTGACTAGAATGTTGCACCCAGTTCTTTGGAACACAGTCATCTCAATGGACAACAAAACGCGTATTTTCAGAAGCATTGTTGAGCCCTCCCTCAGCTACGCCTCAGAGACCTGGACACTGAACCCGGGGCTCTACTCCAGATTACAAGCTGCAGAGATGGACTTTTGGAGGAGATGCCTGAGGATCACCCGCCTGGATAGAATCAGAAATGAAGATGTTAGAGACACGCTGGGCGTGACCGAAGGAGTTCCGGAGAGGATTGGAAGGAACAGGCTGCGATGGTACGGACACTGCCAGCGGATGCCAGAACGTAGATGGCCGAAGAGACTTTTGCTGTGGGAACAGCCAGGCAGACGAAGAAGAGGAAGACCCCGAACCCGGTGGAAGGACTGCGTGGAGGAGGAGATGGCCGGCAGGGGACTTGAGGAGGATGACTGGTGGAACAGAGAAGAGTGGAGAGACGCTCTGACTTAACCAGGCAACCCATTGAGGGAAAAAACCTTTAAAAGTAAAAGTAATATTTTGGCGTTAATTTTATTCTCGTTCTTTTCACTTGGATTTCATACTTAATGTTCTAATGCTTAGGATTAAGTGGAATATGCTCTTAAACTTCATTCGCTAGGGGCAGTGGCGGTACCATCTCTCAATTTTTAGAATATAGTGAGCCCTGCTCACACTCTTTTCTATTAGCAGTTGCTCCGTTCCATGGTCTGATTCTAAAATAGTAGTGTTAGGACTTTCTACGATACTAAGTACAAGGGTGATACTAGGTGTGTGGCGGCCGTCTGCCTTTAGCAAATTAAAAGGTTGAGCATGAACCGTCAAATAAATGTTTTGTTAAAGTGGCTGGATAGTGCAATGGGCTCTTCTTGGAAATAAAATAATGAGATTTATATTAAACAAAAAAAATAACAAAATATTTATTGCTTATTCAAAATAAATGATGTCTTGTGAGAAAACCAAAAATGAAAATAATAATATCTCACACACACATACTAATGACAAAAAAAAACAAAAAAAAAACAATGCTAATGATCATAAATTGCAAAAAAACATAATAATTGCAATAAAATAAAAAAGACATAACCAAATAAAAATATTCTATACAAAAAAAAATGTTAATAAAAATTAAATGTATTTTGAAAATAGTAATATGCCCGCTGCAGGCCATGCTTTTTATTTAGTCTGTTTGCAGAGGGAGATGGATTATATAGGATCTAGGACCCTCTTGGGGCCCACCCTGCCTCTATAAAAGATTGTAAAAATAGGGTACCCAAAATAAGGGGGAAAAATCTGGCAGTTGAGCGTGACCTAGGACAAGTCACCTCCTTGCAGAACCGTTGTCCATGAAACAGTACAGTCTCTACCATGTACTGAATCCCAGACCCTTCATGGGTTTTAGTGGTAAAGGGTTTTTTTTATTTTCTTCTTTGGGTATCTACGATGGCCAGTATTCCGAAAAGCACTGCTGTTTTTTTTTTCTTGTTTTGGTTAGTTATAGTTGGTTGTATTTCAGTTCTCTATTTCTGCATTAGGTTTAGTTATTTTATATTGTAATCCTAGGAGTCGATATATATCCCATATGCCCTTAATCTTCATTTGCTAGGGGAGGTGACGATACCGTCTCCCATTTTTAGAATATAGGCAGCCGTGATCACTCTTTTTTTCTTTTAGCGGTCGCTCCATTCCACAGCCCGATACTAAAATAGTATTCATTCGCCATAGCTTTTCTAAGTGTTGGGATTTACTGCCATCAATAGTACAATGGTAATACTTTGTCAATTTTTTTTATTTTCGGAGGGATGTGGTAACCCTAGGATTTTCAGTCGTCTTAAGTATTGCCCACTAGGCTGAGTTGGCCAGAATTTACCTCTCATTCTGTTAAACTTTGTCTAATATTCCTCTTGTATCTGAGATGGTCAGTATTTCAAATGCTTATTTTTATTTTGTTAACATGTTTTGGCGTTAATTTTATTCTCTATCTTTTCACTTGCTTTTCATATTTTATGCTCTAATGCTTAGGATTAAGTGGAATATGCCCTTAAACTTCATTCGCTAGGGGAGGTGGCGGTACCATCTCTCAATTTTTAGAATATAGTGAGCCCTGGTCACACTCTTTCTATTAGCAGTTGCTCCGTTCCATGGTCTGATTCTAAAATAGTAGTGTTAGGACTTTCTACGATATTAAGTACAAGGGTGATACTAGGTCTACTTTATTGTATTTGTGTAGGGATGTGGTATTTATTATTGTATTTAGCTCTCTTCTGTCCAATTTTGTCTAGTATTCTTTGGGTATCTGGGAGCGGAGTGGCTCAGTGGTAGAGCACTGAGTTGCCATGCCATAAATGCTGGTTCAAATCCTGCTGCAGGCCATGCTTTTTATTTAGTCTGTTTGCAGAGGGAGATGGATTATATAGGATCTAGGACCCTCTTTGGGCCCACCCAGCCTCTGTAAAAGATTATAAAAATAGGGTACCCAAAATTAGGGGGTAAAATCTGGCAGTTGAGCGTGACCTAGGACGATTCACCTCCTTGCAGAACCGTTGTCCATGAAACAGTACAGTATCTACCATGTACTGAATCCCAGACCCTTCATGGGTTTTAGTGGTAAAGGTTTTTTTTTATTTTCTTCTTTGGGTATCTACGATGGCCAGTATTCCGAAAAGTACTGCTGTTTTTTTTTTTTTTTGTTTTGGTTAGTTATAGTTGGTTGTATTTCAGTTCTCTATTTCTGCATTAGGTTTAGTTATTTTATATTGTAATCCTAGGAGTCAATATATTGCATACACCCTTAATCTTCATTTGCTAGGGGAGGTGGCGATACTGTCTCCCATTTTTAGAATATAGTCAGCTGTGATCACTCTTTTTTTCTATTAGCAGTTGCCCTAATTCATAGTCTGATTCTAAAATAGTATTCATTCATCAATGGTCTTCTAAGTATTATTATTTTCTGACATCATAAGTAAAAGGGTAGTCATAGGTCTTTTTCTTTATTTGCTTAGGGATTTGGTAACCCTAGGATTTTCAGTCATTTTAAATACAAGGGTAATACTAGTCTGAGTTGGCCAGAATGTACCTCTCTTCTGTCCAACTTTGTCTAGTATTCTTTTCTTATCTAAGATTGTTAGTATTCCGAATACTGCTGCTTTTTTTTCTTTATTATTTTGGTTAGTTTTATTTGGTAGTAATTCAGTTCTCTTTTTCTCCATTAGGTTTATTTATTTTATATTGTAATCCTTAGAGTCAAGTCGGAAAGGCCCTTAATCTTTGCAGGTATTTAAACATAATTATTTATTCAAGTTTCACTTTTAGTAGGACTAATTTCGGAATATCATGAACAGTTTTTCATTTCATTAATACACAAGATTCTCGAATCTTATTGTAAAATATATATATATCGATGAACTTTTTTTACAGAATAAGTCATCATATAACTTCTTTTAATATATATTATAATTTCTATAATATTTCATGTCTAAATAGTGTATTATTGTCTAGGTCTAAATTTCTGTAAAGGTAATTGATTTATTCAGATCATAGGAAGCAGTTCTAGTTTGATTTTTTAAATATCTCTGTAATAAAAATGTATTGGCATTATTATTGACTATTTTGATATTGATGAACAGCAGTGGGGGTGAGGTGGTGGTGGAGGAGATATATGGCCTCGTATTTGATGTATGGATGGAGATGAGGATGCCACAGGACTGGAATAATAATAATAATAAATAAACATTTTAGTACTCATCCTAAAGGAGACTCTGGCATCCCAAATATCAATACATATATTCAAGATATATTTAAGAGTAGAAACATAGCAAAAGCAAATAACTATTAACCAATGAATTTAGGTATGCTTAACAATGTTGATGATAATATAAAATTTATCCTAAAATTAAACATGGGAAGATAATTTGTATAGACTTCTTCTTCTGAAATTCTTGCTTTAATTTCTGCAGTGATGTCATTCCTTCGTGTCACTAAAGCCCCCAGGTACTTGAAGCTGTCCACTTTCTTAAATGTGTGGTGGAGCAGTTGCACATGACTCTGCTCTTCCTGCCCATCATTTTTTGTGGAAATCATGTATTGGGTTTTTTCCTTATTTATTACAAGACCCAATGTTTTCTCCGCTTCTTCAAATTCCTGTAGAGCTCCCGAGAGCGCCGCTTTTGACCTTGCTGATATCACTACGTCATCAGCATACGCCAGGTGTTGGGTCATCCTGTTGCATATCGTTCCTCCTGGGTTGGTTCTGATTGATCTCGCAGCTTGTTCTAGTGCTATGTTAAACAATATAGGTGAGAGGGGATCTCCTTGGCGCAGACCATTCTCCACCTCAAACTCTCCTGATAGCATATTTTGGATTTTTACCCTACATCTGGTGTTTTCCAAGGTCATCGCACTTAATCCGACTAGCTTTTCTGGGACCCCTAGAGTTTTCATTACTTTGAGCAGTTCATTTCTATCAAGACTATCGTAGGCCTGGCAGAAATCTATGAAGAGGCGATGGAGGTCAATATTGTACTCATTGCTTTCTCTAGCATCTGCCGTATGGAGAAGATATGATCAGTTGTGCTTCTAGTTGGCCGGAAGCCACTTTGGTATTCGCCAATATTTCTTTCAGCCCATGCCATAATTCTCCTATTTATTGCGACTGAAAGTACCTTGTAGACAGTGGGCAATAGAGCGATACTTCTATAGTTTTGGCAGTTTAATCTGTCTCCCTTCTTATGTATTGGGCACAGCACTGCCATATTCCAGTCCTGTGGCATCCTCATCTCCATCCATACATCAAATACGAGGCCACATATCTCCTCCACAACCACCTCACCCCCACTGCTGTTCATCAATATCAAAATAGTCAATAATAATGCCAATACATTTTTATTACAGAGATATTTAAAAAATCAAACTAGACCTGCTTCTTATGATCTGAATAAATCAACTACCTTTACAGAAATTTAGACCTAGACAATAATACACTATTTAGACATGAAATATTATAGAAATTATAATATATATTAAAAGAAGTTATATGATGACTTATTCTGTAAAAAAAGTTCATCGATATATATATATTTTACAATAAGATTCGAGAATCTTGTGTATTAATGAAATGAAAAACTGTTCATGATATTCCGAAATTAGTCCTACTATAAGTGAAACTTGAATAAATAATTATTTTTAAATGCCTGTAAAGATTAAGGGCCTTTCCGACTTGACTCTAAGGATTACAATATAAAATAAATAAACCTAATGGAGAAAAAGAGAACTGAATTACTACCAAATAAAACTAACCAAAATAATAAAGAAAAAAAAGCAGCAGTATTCGGAATACTAGCAATCTTAGATAAGAAAAGAATACTAGACAAAGTTGGACAGAAGAGAGGTACATTCTGGCCAACTCAGACTAGTATTACCCTTGTATTTAAAATGACTGAAAATCCTAGGGTTACCAAATCCCTAAGCAAATAAAGAAATAGACCTATGACTACCCTTTTACTTATGATGTCAGAAAATAATAATACTTAGAAGACCATTGATGAATGAATACTATTTTAGAATCAGACTATGAATTAGGGCAACTGCTAATAGAAAAAAAGAGTGATCACAGCTGACTATATTCTAAAAATGGGAGACGTAATTGTCACCTCCCCAGGAAAATAAAGATTAAGGGCGTATGCGATATATAGACTCCTAGGATTACAATATAAAATAACTAAACCTAATGCAATAATAGTGAGAACTGAACTACAACCAACTAATACTAACCAAAACAAGGGAAAAAAAACAGCAGTACTTTTCGGAATACTGGCCATCGTAGATACCCAAAGAAGAAAATAAAAAAAAACCTTTACCACTAAAACCCATGAAGGGTCTGGGATTCAGTACATGGTAGATACTGTACTGTTTCATGGACAACGGTTCTGCAAGGAGGTGAATTGTCCTAGGTCACGCTCAACTGCCAGATTTTACCCCCTAATTTTGGGTACCCTATTTTTATAATCTTTTATAGTGGCTGGGTTGGCCCCAAGAGGGTCCTAGATCCTATATAATCCATCTCCCTCTGCAAACAGACTAAATAAAAAGCATGGCCTGCAGCGGGATTTGAACCAGCATTTCTGGCATGGCAACTCAGTGCTCTACCACTGAGCCATTCCGCTCCCAGATACCCAAAGAATACTTGACAAAATTGGACAGAAGAGAGCTAAATACAATAATAAATACCACATCCCTACACAAATACAATAAAGTAGACCTAGTATCGCCCTTGTACTTAATATCGTAGAATGTCCTAACACTACTATTTTAGAATCAGACCATGGAACGGAGCAACTGCTAATAGAAAGAGTGTGACCAGGGCTCACTATATTCGAAAAATTGAGAGATGGTACCGCCACCTCCCCTAGCGAATGAAGTTTAAGGGCATATTCTGTTAAAAATATTATCTTACTCTACTTGTAATTATTTAATATTGTTCATTAAAAGATTTATTCTAACTGTAAGTGTGTATTCCATATTGTTATAGATTTAGGTTGTCTTGGACAACGGCTTTTTGTATACTCTAGGGGACGCCATGTTTTTGTCCGTTACACATCTCAAGTAGCGTCAGTTTAGCCAAACACCATGTACCGTTCAGATGTTATTAAAGTGTTCTCGTTATTGTGATACTCTGCTGTGTTTATTTTATATTTTTCTAACCTAACTTCAATAGGTTATGGGTCCAGTAGCTACCATTCGCGCAGAGTAATAAGTTAAGTCAAACTATTTTTGAAACAAGTGATTAATAGTTCGACCGACCTTTGTTTTCGTATTGAAGTTTTTCGGAAAACAATGGAATTTAAAGTTAATATCGGCAACCTCGAAGGGAAAAGTAACTGGGCGACTTGGAAATTCAAGATTTTGATCCTTCTTCGGAGTTTTCCAGGAGGAGAGGAGGTTGTGAATGGTCATTTAACCTGTCCTACCAAGCCAGCTGATGGAGCTACTCAAGAAGAAGTAGAAGAATATGTGAGTAAAGACAATTTATTTAAAACAGCGGTAACAAAGGCCATGATTGTTTTATCTTTCAACATGACAGAAGAAACCTTAACTAAAGTTATGCGTTTTAAATGCTCTAAAGAAATGTGGCTAGAGTTACATCGCCTATTTGATGGCACTTCGGAAGACAAAACTTTTGATTTATGT
This sequence comes from Arma custos, assembly GCA_037127475.1. Taxonomy (NCBI): domain Eukaryota; kingdom Metazoa; phylum Arthropoda; class Insecta; order Hemiptera; family Pentatomidae; genus Arma; species Arma custos. The sequence continues at coordinate 220,183,273 of CM073759.1, forward strand.
ATGCAGTTTTTCAACTACAAGCATGATCCTAAAGATGATATGGCTAATCACCTAAGTAAATTAAAAAATATTTGGGACAGCCTAAACAAAGAAATGGTAGAGGGAGAACAGAATACTCAATTACCAGATATTCTTTTAATATGTAAAATTATGGATACCCTTCCTTCTAATTACTTTTCTTTTAAAGCTAGTTGGAGATTAATGAGCAAAATTGATAGAACGATTGATAACCTTACTAGTCAATTGTGTGCCCATGAGAGAGCGTTGCAAGGTAATCCTTCTGCTCATTTGCCTAAAGAAGAGGAAGCTCTAGCTTTATCCAAATCTAAAAATGCTAATCATAAATACAAAACCCCCTTTGTTTGTAACTATTGTAAAAAAGAAGGTCACATTATTCGAAATTGTATCAAATGGAAAAAAGATGGACGACCTCCCAAACCAAATGCTGTCAACAAAAGTGAAAATACTGTCAATAATATGATATTATTTGCAACTAGCAAGTTAGTGTTTTCTTCAGAATGTGGCAATTTTAATTGGTTTGTTGATAATGGAGCTACGAACCATGTTTGTAATAATAAAAAGCTGTTTGAGAGTGTTCAACCATTTGATAGTTTGCACCAGGTAACCACTGCTAATGGTGAAAGTGTTCCCGCAGAGGGTTTTGGCAATGTTGAAATCAGAACACTTGTTGGCAATAAGCCTGTGTCTCTGACCCTTTCGAATGTTTGGTATGTTCCTCAGATGCACAAAAATTTGTTCTCAGTATTATCTGCTCAGGATAAAAATATAAACAGTAGATTTGTTTCTACCACTGAAAAATGTAAATTATTGGTCAACAATAATGTTATACTGACTGGTCAGCGGCAACGTCATGGAGGCTTATTTAGATTAAACATTTTAAACGACTCTCTAGTCAATTCTGTTTCATCTAACAGCAATATATTGCAGTTATACCATGAACACCTAGCTCATCAAAATAAGAAGCATGTTAAAGCTCTCATTGAAAGGGAGATGAATATTAAAGTTAATTTTGATTCAGAGATGTGTGAGTCCTGCATGCATGGCAAGGCCCATAGGTTGAAGTTTGGGACCAGAAAAAGAGCCTCTACACCTGGAGAGATAATTCATACTGATGTATGCGGTCCATTTGAAAAGTCATTTTCGGGCTTTCGTTATTATGTGCTATTCAAGGATGGCTTCACCCGTTATCGCTTCATTTATTTTATTAAAGTAAAGAGAATATTCAGATATATTAAGGGAACTGAGGATATAGGACTTTTCTATAGTTGTAACGGCTCGAACCAAATCGTGGGATACAGTGATGCAGATCTTGGTGGTGATTTAGACACTGGAAGATCAACAACTGGAATCATCTGCATGTTTGCTGGGGGTCCTATATCATGGACTAGTCAAAGACAATCTTGTGTAGCGCTGTCTACGACTGAAGCAGAACTTATAGCAGCAAGTGAAGCTGCAAAAGAAATAGTTTGGTTGAAGCGGTTATTTGGAGATTAGCTTCCCCAAAGTAATCTTCAAATTCCTGCTCTGTATGTTGACAATGAAGCAGCTATTAAGCTAGCTAAAAATCCAGAATTTCATCGAAGAACGAAACATATAAGAATTCGCCACTTTTTTGTCCGTGAGGTTGTTCAAGAAGGAATACTGGAAATCAAGCCCATCCCAACTGAAAAACAGTTGGCTGACTTCCTGACCAAACCGCTCCATGGACCAAGATTAAAAACTTTGTTAGAAGAAGTTGGGCTTAAGTGTCAGAATCTTTTTAATGAGGGAGAGTGTTAAAAATATTATCTTACTCTACTTGTAATTATTTAATATTGTTCATTAAAAGATTTATTCTAACTGTAAGTGTGTATTCCATATTGTTATAGATTTAGGTTGTCTTGGACAACGGCTTTTTGTATACTCTAGGGGACGCCATGTTTTTGTCCGTTACACATCTCAAGTAGCGTCAGTTTAGCCAAACACCATGTACTGTTCAGATGTTATTAAAGTGTTCTCCTTATTATGATACTCTGCTGTGTTTATTTTATATTTTTCTAACCTAACTTCAATATATTCCACTTAATCCTAAGCATTAGAACATAAAATATGAAATGCAAGTGAAAAGAAGGAGAATAAAATTAACGCCAAAATATGTTAACAAAATAAAAATAAGGATTTGAAATACTGACCATCTCAGATACAAGAGGAATATTAGACAAAGTTAAACAGAATGAGAGGTAAATTCTGGCCAACTCAGCCTAGTATTGCCCTTGTATTTAAGACGACTGAAAATCCTAGGGTTATCACATAACTCCGAAAAGAAAAAAAATAGACAAAGTATTACCCTTGTACTTTTGATGGCAGTAAATCCTAACACTTAGAAAAGCTATGGCGAATGAATACTATTTTAGTATCGGACTGTGGATGGAGCAACCACTAAAAGAAAAAAGAGTGATCACGGCTGACTATATTCTAAAAATGGGAGACGGTATCGTCACCTCCCCTAGCAAATGAAGGTTAAGGGTCTATGCGATATATTGACTCCTAGAATTACAATATAAAATAACTAAACCTAATGCAGAAATAGAGAACTGAAATACAACCAACTATAACTAACCAAAACAAGAAAAAAAAAACAGCAGTACTTTTCGGAATACTGGTCATCGTAGAAACCCAAAGAAGAAAATAAAAAAAACCCTTTACCACTAAAACCCATGAAGGGTCTGGGATTCAGTACATGGTAGAGACTGTACTGTTTCATGGACAACGGTTCTGCAAGGAGGTGACTTGTCCTAGGTCACGCTCAACTGCCAGATTTTTCCCCCTTATTTTGGGTACCCTATTTTTATAATCTTTTATAGAGGCCGGGTGGGCCCCAAGAGGGTCCTAGATCCTATATAATCCATCTCCCTCTGCAAACAGACTAAATAAAAAGCATGGCCTGCATTGGGATTTGAACCAGCATTTCTGGCTTGGCAACGCAGTGCTCTACCACTGAGCCACTCCGCTCCTAGATACCCAAAGAATACTAGACAAAATTCGGCCGAAGAGAGCTAAATACAATAATAAATACCACATCCTTACACAAATACAAAAAAGTAGACCTAGTATCACCCTTGTACTTAATATCGTAGAAAGTCCTAACACTACTATTTTAGAATCAGACCATGGAACGGAGCAACTGCTAATAGAAAGAGTGTGACCACTCCTCACTATATTCTAAAAATTGAGAGATGGTACCGCCACCTCCCCTAGCGAATGAAGTTTAAGGGTATATTCCACTTAATGCTAAGCATTAGAACATGCCACCTCCCCTAGCAAATGAAGGTTAAGGGTCTATGCGATATATTGACTCCTAGAATTACAATATAAAATAACTAAACCTAATGCAGAAATAGAGAACTGAAATACAACCAACTATAACTAACCAAAACAAGAAAAAAAAAACAGCAGTACTTTTCGGAATACTGGTCATCGTAGAAACCCAAAGAAGAAAATAAAAAAAACCCTTTACCACTAAAACCCATGAAGGGTCTGGGATTCAGTACATGGTAGAGACTGTACTGTTTCATGGACAACGGTTCTGCAAGGAGGTGACTTGTCCTAGGTCACGCTCAACTGCCAGATTTTTCCCCCTTATTTTGGGTACCCTATTTTTATAATCTTTTATAGAGGCCGGGTGGGCCCCAAGAGGGTCCTAGATCCTATATAATCCATCTCCCTCTGCAAACAGACTAAATAAAAAGCATGGCCTGCATTGGGATTTGAACCAGCATTTCTGGCTTGGCAACGCAGTGCTCTACCACTGAGCCACTCCGCTCCTAGATACCCAAAGAATACTAGACAAAATTCGACCGAAGAGAGCTAAATACAATAATAAATACCACATCCTTACACAAATACAAAAAAGTAGACCTAGTATCACCCTTGTACTTAATATCGTAGAAAGTCCTAACACTACTATTTTAGAATCAGACCATGGAACGGAGCAACTGCTAATAGAAAGAGTGTGACCACTCCTCACTATATTCTAAAAATTGAGAGATGGTACCGCCACCTCCCCTAGCGAATGAAGTTTAAGGGTATATTCCACTTAATGCTAAGCATTAGAACATGCCACCTCCCCTAGCAAATGAAGGTTAAGGGTCTATGCGATATATTGACTCCTAGAATTACAATATAAAATAACTAAACCTAATGCAGAAATAGAGAACTGAAATACAACCAACTATAACTAACCAAAACAAGAAAAAAAAAACAGCAGTACTTTTCGGAATACTGGTCATCGTAGAAACCCAAAGAAGAAAATAAAAAAAACCCTTTACCACTAAAACCCATGAAGGGTCTGGGATTCAGTACATGGTAGAGACTGTACTGTTTCATGGACAACGGTTCTGCAAGGAGGTGACTTGTCCTAGGTCACGCTCAACTGCCAGATTTTTCCCCCTTATTTTGGGTACCCTATTTTTATAATCTTTTATAGAGGCCGGGTGGGCCCCAAGAGGGTCCTAGATCCTATATAATCCATCTCCCTCTGCAAACAGACTAAATAAAAAGCATGGCCTGCATTGGGATTTGAACCAGCATTTCTGGCTTGGCAACGCAGTGCTCTACCACTGAGCCACTCCGCTCCTAGATACCCAAAGAATACTAGACAAAATTCGACCGAAGAGAGCTAAATACAATAATAAATACCACATCCTTACACAAATACAAAAAAGTAGACCTAGTATCACCCTTGTACTTAATATCGTAGAAAGTCCTAACACTACTATTTTAGAATCAGACCATGGAACGGAGCAACTGCTAATAGAAAGAGTGTGACCACTCCTCACTATATTCTAAAAATTGAGAGATGGTACCGCCACCTCCCCTAGCGAATGAAGTTTAAGGGTATATTCCACTTAATGCTAAGCATTAGAACATGCCACCTCCCCTAGCAAATGAAGGTTAAGGGTCTATGCGATATATTGACTCCTAGAATTACAATATAAAATAACTAAACCTAATGCAGAAATAGAGAACTGAAATACAACCAACTATAACTAACCAAAACAAGAAAAAAAAAACAGCAGTACTTTTCGGAATACTGGTCATCGTAGAAACCCAAAGAAGAAAATAAAAAAAACCCTTTACCACTAAAACCCATGAAGGGTCTGGGATTCAGTACATGGTAGAGACTGTACTGTTTTATGGACAACGGTTCTGCAAGGAGGTGACTTGTCCTAGGTCACGCTCAACTGCCAGATTTTTCCCCCTTATTTTGGGTACCCTATTTTTATAATCTTTTATAGAGGCCGGGTGGGCCCCAAGAGGGTCCTAGATCCTATATAATCCATCTCCCTCTGCAAACAGACTAAATAAAAAGCATGGCCTGCATTGGGATTTGAACCAGCATTTCTGGCTTGGCAACGCAGTGCTCTACCATTGAGCCACTCCGCTCCTAGATACCCAAAGAATACTAGACAAAATTCGACCGAAGAGAGCTAAATACAATAATAAATACCACATCCTTACACAAATACAAAAAAGTAGACCTAGTATCACCCTTGTACTTAATATCGTAGAAAGTCCTAACACTACTATTTTAGAATCAGACCATGGAACGGAGCAACTGCTAATAGAAAGAGTGTGACCACTCCTCACTATATTCTAAAAATTGAGAGATGGTACCGCCACCTCCCCTAGCGAATGAAGTTTAAGGGTATATTCCACTTAATGCTAAGCATTAGAACATGCCACCTCCCCTAGCAAATGAAGGTTAAGGGTCTATGCGATATATTGACTCCTAGAATTACAATATAAAATAACTAAACCTAATGCAGAAATAGAGAACTGAAATACAACCAACTATAACTAACCAAAACAAGAAAAAAAAAACAGCAGTACTTTTCGGAATACTGGTCATCGTAGAAACCCAAAGAAGAAAATAAAAAAAACCCTTTACCACTAAAACCCATGAAGGGTCTGGGATTCAGTACATGGTAGAGACTGTACTGTTTCATGGACAACGGTTCTGCAAGGAGGTGACTTGTCCTAGGTCACGCTCAACTGCCAGATTTTTCCCCCTTATTTTGGGTACCCTATTTTTATAATCTTTTATAGAGGCCGGGTGGGCCCCAAGAGGGTCCTAGATCCTATATAATCCATCTCCCTCTGCAAACAGACTAAATAAAAAGCATGGCCTGCATTGGGATTTGAACCAGCATTTCTGGCTTGGCAACGCAGTGCTCTACCACTGAGCCACTCCGCTCCTAGATACCCAAAGAATACTAGACAAAATTCGGCCGAAGAGAGCTAAATACAATAATAAATACCACATCCTTACACAAATACAAAAAAGTAGACCTAGTATCACCCTTGTACTTAATATCGTAGAAAGTCCTAACACTACTATTTTAGAATCAGACCATGGAACGGAGCAACTGCTAATAGAAAGAGTGTGACCACTCCTCACTATATTCTAAAAATTGAGAGATGGTACCGCCACCTCCCCTAGCGAATGAAGTTTAAGGGTATATTCCACTTAATGCTAAGCATTAGAACATGCCACCTCCCCTAGCAAATGAAGGTTAAGGGTCTATGCGATATATTGACTCCTAGAATTACAATATAAAATAACTAAACCTAATGCAGAAATAGAGAACTGAAATACAACCAACTATAACTAACCAAAACAAGAAAAAAAAAACAGCAGTACTTTTCGGAATACTGGTCATCGTAGAAACCCAAAGAAGAAAATAAAAAAAACCCTTTACCACTAAAACCCATGAAGGGTCTGGGATTCAGTACATGGTAGAGACTGTACTGTTTCATGGACAACGGTTCTGCAAGGAGGTGACTTGTCCTAGGTCACGCTCAACTGCCAGATTTTTCCCCCTTATTTTGGGTACCCTATTTTTATAATCTTTTATAGAGGCCGGGTGGGCCCCAAGAGGGTCCTAGATCCTATATAATCCATCTCCCTCTGCAAACAGACTAAATAAAAAGCATGGCCTGCATTGGGATTTGAACCAGCATTTCTGGCTTGGCAACGCAGTGCTCTACCACTGAGCCACTCCGCTCCTAGATACCCAAAGAATACTAGACAAAATTCGACCGAAGAGAGCTAAATACAATAATAAATACCACATCCTTACACAAATACAAAAAAGTAGACCTAGTATCACCCTTGTACTTAATATCGTAGAAAGTCCTAACACTACTATTTTAGAATCAGACCATGGAACGGAGCAACTGCTAATAGAAAGAGTGTGACCACTCCTCACTATATTCTAAAAATTGAGAGATGGTACCGCCACCTCCCCTAGCGAATGAAGTTTAAGGGTATATTCCACTTAATGCTAAGCATTAGAACATGCCACCTCCCCTAGCAAATGAAGGTTAAGGGTCTATGCGATATATTGACTCCTAGAATTACAATATAAAATAACTAAACCTAATGCAGAAATAGAGAACTGAAATACAACCAACTATAACTAACCAAAACAAGAAAAAAAAAACAGCAGTACTTTTCGGAATACTGGTCATCGTAGAAACCCAAAGAAGAAAATAAAAAAAACCCTTTACCACTAAAACCCATGAAGGGTCTGGGATTCAGTACATGGTAGAGACTGTACTGTTTCATGGACAACGGTTCTGCAAGGAGGTGACTTGTCCTAGGTCACGCTCAACTGCCAGATTTTTCCCCCTTATTTTGGGTACCCTATTTTTATAATCTTTTATAGAGGCCGGGTGGGCCCCAAGAGGGTCCTAGATCCTATATAATCCATCTCCCTCTGCAAACAGACTAAATAAAAAGCATGGCCTGCATTGGGATTTGAACCAGCATTTCTGGCTTGGCAACGCAGTGCTCTACCACTGAGCCACTCCGCTCCTAGATACCCAAAGAATACTAGACAAAATTCGACCGAAGAGAGCTAAATACAATAATAAATACCACATCCTTACACAAATACAAAAAAGTAGACCTAGTATCACCCTTGTACTTAATATCGTAGAAAGTCCTAACACTACTATTTTAGAATCAGACCATGGAACGGAGCAACTGCTAATAGAAAGAGTGTGACCACTCCTCACTATATTCTAAAAATTGAGAGATGGTACCGCCACCTCCCCTAGCGAATGAAGTTTAAGGGTATATTCCACTTAATGCTAAGCATTAGAACATGCCACCTCCCCTAGCAAATGAAGGTTAAGGGTCTATGCGATATATTGACTCCTAGAATTACAATATAAAATAACTAAACCTAATGCAGAAATAGAGAACTGAAATACAACCAACTATAACTAACCAAAACAAGAAAAAAAAAACAGCAGTACTTTTCGGAATACTGGTCATCGTAGAAACCCAAAGAAGAAAATAAAAAAAACCCTTTACCACTAAAACCCATGAAGGGTCTGGGATTCAGTACATGGTAGAGACTGTACTGTTTTATGGACAACGGTTCTGCAAGGAGGTGACTTGTCCTAGGTCACGCTCAACTGCCAGATTTTTCCCCCTTATTTTGGGTACCCTATTTTTATAATCTTTTATAGAGGCCGGGTGGGCCCCAAGAGGGTCCTAGATCCTATATAATCCATCTCCCTCTGCAAACAGACTAAATAAAAAGCATGGCCTGCATTGGGATTTGAACCAGCATTTCTGGCTTGGCAACGCAGTGCTCTACCATTGAGCCACTCCGCTCCTAGATACCCAAAGAATACTAGACAAAATTCGACCGAAGAGAGCTAAATACAATAATAAATACCACATCCTTACACAAATACAAAAAAGTAGACCTAGTATCACCCTTGTACTTAATATCGTAGAAAGTCCTAACACTACTATTTTAGAATCAGACCATGGAACGGAGCAACTGCTAATAGAAAGAGTGTGACCACTCCTCACTATATTCTAAAAATTGAGAGATGGTACCGCCACCTCCCCTAGCGAATGAAGTTTAAGGGTATATTCCACTTAATGCTAAGCATTAGAACATGCCACCTCCCCTAGCAAATGAAGGTTAAGGGTCTATGCGATATATTGACTCCTAGAATTACAATATAAAATAACTAAACCTAATGCAGAAATAGAGAACTGAAATACAACCAACTATAACTAACCAAAACAAGAAAAAAAAAACAGCAGTACTTTTCGGAATACTGGTCATCGTAGAAACCCAAAGAAGAAAATAAAAAAAACCCTTTACCACTAAAACCCATGAAGGGTCTGGGATTCAGTACATGGTAGAGACTGTACTGTTTCATGGACAACGGTTCTGCAAGGAGGTGACTTGTCCTAGGTCACGCTCAACTGCCAGATTTTTCCCCCTTATTTTGGGTACCCTATTTTTATAATCTTTTATAGAGGCCGGGTGGGCCCCAAGAGGGTCCTAGATCCTATATAATCCATCTCCCTCTGCAAACAGACTAAATAAAAAGCATGGCCTGCATTGGGATTTGAACCAGCATTTCTGGCTTGGCAACGCAGTGCTCTACCACTGAGCCACTCCGCTCCTAGATACCCAAAGAATACTAGACAAAATTCGGCCGAAGAGAGCTAAATACAATAATAAATACCACATCCTTACACAAATACAAAAAAGTAGACCTAGTATCACCCTTGTACTTAATATCGTAGAAAGTCCTAACACTACTATTTTAGAATCAGACCATGGAACGGAGCAACTGCTAATAGAAAGAGTGTGACCACTCCTCACTATATTCTAAAAATTGAGAGATGGTACCGCCACCTCCCCTAGCGAATGAAGTTTAAGGGTATATTCCACTTAATGCTAAGCATTAGAACATGCCACCTCCCCTAGCAAATGAAGGTTAAGGGTCTATGCGATATATTGACTCCTAGAATTACAATATAAAATAACTAAACCTAATGCAGAAATAGAGAACTGAAATACAACCAACTATAACTAACCAAAACAAGAAAAAAAAAACAGCAGTACTTTTCGGAATACTGGTCATCGTAGAAACCCAAAGAAGAAAATAAAAAAAACCCTTTACCACTAAAACCCATGAAGGGTCTGGGATTCAGTACATGGTAGAGACTGTACTGTTTCATGGACAACGGTTCTGCAAGGAGGTGACTTGTCCTAGGTCACGCTCAACTGCCAGATTTTTCCCCCTTATTTTGGGTACCCTATTTTTATAATCTTTTATAGAGGCCGGGTGGGCCCCAAGAGGGTCCTAGATCCTATATAATCCATCTCCCTCTGCAAACAGACTAAATAAAAAGCATGGCCTGCATTGGGATTTGAACCAGCATTTCTGGCTTGGCAACGCAGTGCTCTACCACTGAGCCACTCCGCTCCTAGATACCCAAAGAATACTAGACAAAATTCGACCGAAGAGAGCTAAATACAATAATAAATACCACATCCTTACACAAATACAAAAAAGTAGACCTAGTATCACCCTTGTACTTAATATCGTAGAAAGTCCTAACACTACTATTTTAGAATCAGACCATGGAACGGAGCAACTGCTAATAGAAAGAGTGTGACCACTCCTCACTATATTCTAAAAATTGAGAGATGGTACCGCCACCTCCCCTAGCGAATGAAGTTTAAGGGTATATTCCACTTAATGCTAAGCATTAGAACATGCCACCTCCCCTAGCAAATGAAGGTTAAGGGTCTATGCGATATATTGACTCCTAGAATTACAATATAAAATAACTAAACCTAATGCAGAAATAGAGAACTGAAATACAACCAACTATAACTAACCAAAACAAGAAAAAAAAAACAGCAGTACTTTTCGGAATACTGGTCATCGTAGAAACCCAAAGAAGAAAATAAAAAAAACCCTTTACCACTAAAACCCATGAAGGGTCTGGGATTCAGTACATGGTAGAGACTGTACTGTTTCATGGACAACGGTTCTGCAAGGAGGTGACTTGTCCTAGGTCACGCTCAACTGCCAGATTTTTCCCCCTTATTTTGGGTACCCTATTTTTATAATCTTTTATAGAGGCCGGGTGGGCCCCAAGAGGGTCCTAGATCCTATATAATCCATCTCCCTCTGCAAACAGACTAAATAAAAAGCATGGCCTGCATTGGGATTTGAACCAGCATTTCTGGCTTGGCAACGCAGTGCTCTACCACTGAGCCACTCCGCTCCTAGATACCCAAAGAATACTAGACAAAATTCGACCGAAGAGAGCTAAATACAATAATAAATACCACATCCTTACACAAATACAAAAAAGTAGACCTAGTATCACCCTTGTACTTAATATCGTAGAAAGTCCTAACACTACTATTTTAGAATCAGACCATGGAACGGAGCAACTGCTAATAGAAAGAGTGTGACCACTCCTCACTATATTCTAAAAATTGAGAGATGGTACCGCCACCTCCCCTAGCGAATGAAGTTTAAGGGTATATTCCACTTAATGCTAAGCATTAGAACATGCCACCTCCCCTAGCAAATGAAGGTTAAGGGTCTATGCGATATATTGACTCCTAGAATTACAATATAAAATAACTAAACCTAATGCAGAAATAGAGAACTGAAATACAACCAACTATAACTAACCAAAACAAGAAAAAAAAAACAGCAGTACTTTTCGGAATACTGGTCATCGTAGAAACCCAAAGAAGAAAATAAAAAAAACCCTTTACCACTAAAACCCATGAAGGGTCTGGGATTCAGTACCACTCCTCACTATATTCTGTCATAAATAGTCAGGTAATGCTGGAGTTCATTGAGACGCAAGAACAGGTGGCTGATCTCATGACTAAACCACTACCTTATCCCAAATTTGATTATTTTGTTAAGAAACTTAATCTGGAATGATAGTGGAATTGGAAGGGGGTGTTGGAGCAATTCCTCTATAGTATAATAAAAGAAATAATTATCAAGTCACCATCTGTGGCAACACTGTGTTCCCCCACTAGTATTAAGTCAGTCAGTTTTTGTATCTTGTGACTGTATGTAGAACTGCGTAATAAATAAAGTGTTTTGCTCATAAAACTGCTGGGTGTACGCTTGTTTTATCACCTGTCAATAGTGGTAACCCTAGGATTTTCAGTCATCTTAATACAACGGTAATACTAGTCCGAGTTGGCCAGAATGTACCTCTCTTCTGTCCATTTTTGTCTAGTATTCCTCTTGTAGTTGAAATGGTCAGTATTCCGAATAGTAGTTTTTTTTCCTTGTAATTCAGTTCTCTAATTCTCCATTAGGTTTAGTTATGTCATATTGTAATCCTTAGAGTCAAGTTAAATAGGCCCTTATTCTTCATTTGCAAAGAGAGGTTGCGGTACCATTTTTCAATTTTTAGAATATAGTCAGCCCTGATCACTCTTTTTTCTATTAGCAGTTGCTCCATTCCATAGTCTGATTCTAAAATAGTAGTCATTCTAGGTGTTAAGATTTTCTATGAGATTTTGGACATCTTAAGTAAAAGGGTAATGCCAGGTCTATTTTTTTTTTTTTTGCGTCGAGATGTAAACCAGGATTTTCAGTCATCTTAAATGCAAGGGTAATACTAGTCTCAGCTGACCAGAATTTACCTCTCCTCTGCCCTACTTTGCCTAGTATTCTTCTTGTATCTAGATGGTCAGTGTTTTAAGTAGTGCAGCTTTTTTTTTTCTTGTTTTGGTTAGTTTTAGTTGGTTGTAATTCAGTTCTCTATTTCTGCATTAGTTTTAGTTATTTTTTATTGTGATCCTTTAGTGGAATAGAGCCTTAATCTTCATTTTCTAGGGGAGGCGGTAGTACTATCCCCAATTGTTAGAATATAGTCAAGCCTGACTTGAATATACTCTTTTTTCTATTAGTAGTTGCTCCATTTTATAGTCTGATTCTAAAATAGTAGTCATTCTATGTGTTGGAAATTTCTGCCATCCTACGTAGAAGGGTAATACTCGTCTGAGTTGGCCTGAATTTACCTCTCTTCTGTCCTACTTTGTCTAGTTTTCCTCTTGTATCTAAGATGGTCAGTATTTCAAATAGTGCTTTGTTTTGGTTGGTTTTATTGTATTGGCTGTTGATGATTATAGCAAAAGCCAAGCATAGATCAAATTAAAGTATTTTGAACGGTATTATGTGTTCTGATGGTATTATTGGAATACATGGCTACAGGACGACTTCTCCTTTAAAGATTCCAGTCAACATTGCTGCTTCAATAGCACTCCAGATGATATTTTTGATGACCAAACATGTAAGATTCCATAATTGGTGGATTCAAATTACACATAATCAATAATAACGGCCAATAATACATATCACTTGGGGGTATGAAAAATATTTTACATCCTATTCGCAGACCTACTGAATATAGACACAAAATTTCTTAAGAATCGGTCAAGTCGTTTCAGAGGAGTTTTGTTACAAACACTGTGGCATGAAAATTATATATATTAGATTTAAATTAATAATAATAATATCTTGTGCTGACTTGAGCTAAAATTATTGAGCTAAAGCATTGGTCTATTGGCCAGCGACTGTCTAATGTCCCGGATGATTGTAGATGGCAGGGCGTTGGAGTCCGCCATTTCAAGGAGACACCGAAAGCCAACAGGTTTATATGCGAGAAACAGGTACTTTCGGGGTCAGAGTGGACCAACTAAAACTGAACATCAATTATGCGCCTCTGCGTATAGTCCCAGGAGCCGGCGGACAGGCGAGAGAAGTTGGGTCCCTCTGTCGCAAATGTGGCATTTTATTAATAATGCTATGTTTTTTACTCTTAAATATATCTTGATATTTGGGATGCCAGAGTCTCATTTAGGATGAGTACTCAAATTATTATTTATTTTCCTTAATCATAATTGGGTTCCTTTCCAAAGGTCTATTCTTGTGTTTACCAATTTACTTATCTATTCTACCTTCAATATATTATTTATAACTAAATAGTGTATCTGGTATGTAAGCATCAAAAGAATTACAATAAGGATCGTTTATTCATTTAATTTCAACAACGTTAATGATTCAGATTTTAATAATATATATAAATAGGATTGCCATAAAATACATTACAGGAACTAAACTAAACTTATCTGTGGACAGGGGTAGATTGGGTTACAGGTCGGTCTTCTTCCTCGACATCTCCGCCCGCTTCGTTCGGCCGCTCTTCTCTCTCGGGGTATCCGTCTTCTTCTTTCTGGCCTCGTCTCCCGAGTACCTTCCTGCTGTGCGTCTGTCTCTCCCGAGTACCTCCTTCCTGTTCCACCTTCGTCTCTCGAGTCCTTTCTTCAGCCTCCTATTTCAAGAGTTTTCTTCTCTCCCCCTCTCCTTCCTTCTCCACTATCTTGGACCATAAAACCATAAGGGGACCAAGGGTCTGTTCATTGTCCCAAACATATTCCCTTTCATGTGTCCCGACATGACACATTTCCCCCCACAGCATCCCTTTCATGGTGCCGCCTGCATCAGTACATAGCATTATCCCTTGGTTTCCGGGGAAAAGAAAAGATGTTGAACAAAGAGAAACTTCTTTTCTTTTCTAAATATTAAAGTGTTCTAATTTTTCAAAGGTTATATATAGTTTTATGGCAACACCTTACATCTTTACAATTATGTAATTATTTACAAATAATTTCTTAGAAGATCTTTACAAGTTTACTTATTGTTATATATTTTACAATACTTTACTTACAGAGTTTTGTTATATACATCGGTAATGAACTAGAATTAATAATTGTACATGATAAAATGGGTTAAAATATTCTTAAGTAATATTACGTGTCACACTTGTTTTTACTATACATGTTTCAATATTAGATCTTAACGTAACAGAGTACATAATTTTGTTTTTACGTGGTCTATTTTAATTCTTCTTCTTCTTCAATCGGCGCAACAACCCATTACTGGGTCCTGGCCTCCTCAAGCAGCTTCCGCCAGCTTAATCGGTCAAGTGCAGCTGCTCTCCAATTCCGTACTCCGAGCAGGGTCCTTGCATCTTCTTCAACACTATCCAACCATCGCAGCCTAGGGCGGCCTCTCGGCCTTGTTCCGTGTAGGCGCTCATTAAGCAGTTTATTTGGGATCTCATCAGTTCCCATTCTTGCTATATGGCCTGCCCAGCGCAGCCTACCAATCCTCACAATTTTTCCGACATCAGGCTCACCAATCAATGAGTATATTTCCCTGTTTGTGCGTCTTCTCCAAACTAAACCATCCTTTACTGAGCCGTAGATGCGTCTGAGTATCTTTCTCTCAAATGTTTGGAGATCATTTTCATCAGACTTTGTAAGTACCCAAGTTTCTGATGCGTAGGTTAGTACTGGTCGAATTAGCGTCTTATATAATTTCGTTTTTGTAGATCTTGATAACGAGCTACTTCCTAAGTGGCGACGCAGTCCAAAATAGCACCTATTGGCCGATGCTATTCGCCTCTTTATTTCTGCCGAGACGTCATTGATGGAATTGACCTGAGATCCGAGGTATACAAACTCATCAACCTGTTCGAAAGAGTAATTGCCAATTTGGATAAATCTTTCGTTAATACCTCTTTGTTTACCAGCAATCATATATTTGGTTTTGTCAGAATTGACAGCAAGTCCCAGCTTCCTAGCAGCATCATGAAGGGCAAGAAAGGCCTCTTCCACAACAGTTCTTGATCTCCCAATAATGTCGATATCATCGGCATATCCCAGGATCTGTACCATATGGTTAAAGATGGTCCCACTGGTCTGAATCTTAGATTCTCTTATAGCTTTTTCCAGACCAATATTGAAGAGCAGACAAGCCAGGGAATCTCCCTGTCGAACGCCATTATAAGAGGTGAATCCCTCAGACAGTTCTCCCTGAATTTTCACCATGCATTCGGTATTGCTCATTGTAAGTTTTACAAGGCGGATGAGCTTAACAGGCAAATTGAGGTCTTTCATTGCCTGATACAGGGCCTCACGTTGAATGCTGTCATAAGCTGATCTAAAATCAACGAATAGATGGTGCGTCTGTAACTGGTATTCCCTTCCGCGCTCAAGTATGGTTCGTAGGGCAAATATCTGGTCTGTTGTAGATTTACATTTACGAAAGCCACACTGATATTTCCCCAGAACTCTCTCAACATGCGGTAGTAATCGTTGATAAAGAATGCTTGAGAAAATCTTGTAGGCGCATGGCAGTAGAGATATGCCTCGATAGTTATTGCATTCAAGAAGATCTCCTTTCTTGTGAATAGGACATAAAACTGTCTTACTCCATGCTTTCGGAATGATTTCTTCTGTCCAAATCGTAACAAGAAGATTTTGTAAAGCTTTGAAGAGCTGATCTCCCCCTTTCTTGAATAGCTCGGCAGAAAGTCTGTCAAAGCCTGGAGCTTTGTTGTTCTTAAGCCTATCAAAGGCCTCACACAGTTCCTCTTCGTCTGGGGGTTCAATGTCATCTTCAGGAGTTCGACTAAGGTCCACATCTTCCCGATGATCTTCCTGTACCCTATTTCCATTGAACAAGAGACT
This sequence comes from Arma custos, assembly GCA_037127475.1. Classification (NCBI taxonomy): domain Eukaryota; kingdom Metazoa; phylum Arthropoda; class Insecta; order Hemiptera; family Pentatomidae; genus Arma; species Arma custos. The sequence continues at coordinate 220,199,688 of CM073759.1, forward strand.
GAAGTACTTATTCCATCTTCGTAGCACTTGGTTTTTATCATTTAACAGAGATCCATCTGAATCTTTACAAGCTGAGATTCGAGGCTTGAACGGCTTTCGACCGTTGTTCACTGTTTCATAAAATTGTTGGCATTCATTGATGCTCCTCAATCTTTCTATTTCCTCTAACTCTCTGTTTTCCCAGTTTCTTTTTTTGCGTCGATGGATATACTTTTCTTCTCTACGGCACTGGCGATAAATATCAGCTGATGCTCGGGTACGTTTCTTCTGAAGCATGAGTGTGTAGGCGTTGTTCTTTTGTATAGTAGCCTGGCTACACTCCTCGTCAAACCAAGGCGACCTATTCTGTACTTGGCTAGGGCCAATTACTTCTTCTGCTGCATCACGGATGATATTTTCAATGTTTGACCACATTTCATCGACATCCTGATCTTCTGTAGATTGCACCTTAAAGAACTTTTCGTTAATTTTATATACGTATTCTTGGGGAACTTCGGGTTCTTTAAGTTTTTGTAAGTTAAACTTTTTACATCTTTGCCCTCGCCTTGTTTTCACAATTGAGATCCTAGCTCTAACTTTAGCCAGAGTTAGAAAGTGGTCCGAGTCCACATTATCTCCGCGAAAAGTTCTGACATCCAGAAGATTCGATCTATGTCTAGCACTTATAAGAAAGTGGTCAATCTGGTTGACTGTATTTCCATCAGGGGAAGTCCAGGTACCAAGATGAATTCTTTTGTGGGGAAATAGACTGCTGCCAACTACAAGGTTGTGTGATGCACAAAAATTAATCAGTCTACGTCCATTGTCGTTACAGACATCATGCAGACTATGTTTACCAATAGTCGGGTAGTATATTGCTTCCTTACCAATCTTCGCATTGAAATCGCCTGCGATTATTATTACGTCTGAACGAGGACACCCCTTAATAGTTCTTTCTAGCAGGTCATAATATTCTTCCTTGGATTGCTCATCTGACGTTTCAGTTGGAGCATGGCAGCTGAACAATGTATAATTAAAGAATTTCCCTTTTACCCTTATGGAGCTCATTCGGGGGCTTACAGGTTTGAAATCAATGACGAGTTGCCTGAGTTTCTTCCCAACAACAAACCCAGTTCCAAAGTGGTGTGATCTATTGTCACAGCTGTAATATAAAGTGTGGCTTTTCTTTTCGATAGATCCCTGTCCAGTCCAACGGATTTCTTGGAGTGCAGTAATGTCAATTCCGTAGCGGTCTATTTCGTCTAGGAGCAGTTTAGTTGCTCCGGGTCTATATAGAGTTAAAATATTCCACGATCCAAAGGTGAAGTCCAGATGACGGGTGCTATGTTGTTTTCTTGTAGACAGTCCGGCTTCTAGATGTTGAGGTTTCCTGATAAGATAGTTTAAGAGGAGCTGGTTATCAGCGAGTTGCCTCCTAGTCAGGTGGAGGGGCTGCCTCCTATGAGCATCCTGACACACTCCCCCCATCCGGGGCGGCTACCTAGGAAAGGTGATACTAAGGTAAGTACTGTCAATGATCTTGGTCTGTAATGTTGGGGTGAGTGGAGTGTGCTGTTATTAGTGTAAATGAGTGAGTGTCAGTGTACTGTTCCCCCAACCTGGAGGACCAGTGGCTATCTGCGGTACAATGACCGGGCGATGGGGCCGCCAACTCCCTACGCCATCTATTTTAATTAATTGTTTCAATTCCTTAGTCGATGGTTAAACTGAATAACAAGGGGAATACCTAATAACCTTACATGAACAATAATACCGCTAGTTTTGTTTAAATCAATAGTATGAACTAGTTGAACCTAGCGTCTATATATCATTATTCAATAGTTATAGAGTATACCGGCTTATTATTGTAATGTTGAATTATAGTTAATGGTTCTAATATTTACTATAATAATAAAAATGTCTAACAAGGGAAATACCTAACAAATCTTAAATAAATAATAATACCACTAGTTTTATTAAATTAGTTGCATAGCGCAGGCTAAACCTAGTGTCCTGCGTCTTAACCACAGAACATTGAATAGACTAGAAGCGGCAAAGGCTAGTTGTGGGATGGCACCAGCTCTGAGGCCTGTTCCCCCTCTCCTTTAACCCCTTGGGCCATTGTTGCCTATTCATTCGGAGTTCGGACGTTAGTTCTAGGCCGTCTTATTGTTAGTACGCTTGTTTGTTTCTATTATTGATTCACGTTCGATATTTTTTACTTCCTTAGTAATTTATTTTCTAGTTACTATTATTGTATAAGTTTAATTACAATATGCCTTGTTGTGTCGCCTTTGGATGCTGTACAAAAAAGCCCGATAAACAAGCAGTACCTCCAATAACATTTCACACGTAACTTTATTATTCCATTCATTGCATAAAACAATTTTTTCTCAAATAATATTCTTTTAGAATTTAAAGAACATTAAAAAAACTCATTAACAATTACTTATTAGTCATTATGCTAAAGTTGAATTTAACTTTAATAAGGGTTGAATTTAAATAATCGACCCACATCTTTATTGTGGTTCAATAAAATTGCAAAGCAAACACTAAACTAGGAAAAAATTGTTTTTATAAAATTAGTTTTTTTTTCTTTTTAATTTGATCACGGTATTTTATTCTTTCGGATTAGCTTACCGTCAGAAGAAATTTCAAACAATAAGAAGAGAGAACTGGAAGCCCACGAAAACCAGCCGGTTGTGCTCCAACCACTTCAAAGAAGAAGATTTTGACAGATCGTCTCCATTTCCCGTCAGTTTTTGGTAGTTTTCCCGAATATCTGAAACCTAAAGTTATTCAGGTATTAAATATATTTTTCAGTTACTTTGAGCACGATAGGTTTATGTATTATTATTATTTTTTTTTTTAGAAGAGACGAGCAATTAAAAGGCACACCTCACCGGTTCCACGTGTGAATAACGCTCGATCCCCCGACAAAAAGAAATTTAAAAAAATGCTAAAATTTGCGGACAAGTTCAGTGAATTGACAAATAAAGTCAATCAAACATCTTCCCAACTTGAACAAAAGACTTGAAGTTTTAATGTTACTCAGAAGAAACCAAGAATTCGCTGAGAGAAAAAAGAAAGAAGCTTAAGAACCTTCAAAAAAGGGCAAACAGATACAAAAAAAAAGAATTGCGATTTAAAAAAAATCATATTAGAATTAAAAAAAAAGGAGTTTCTCGGCCGGAAAAATAATGAGAGCGTTCAAAAAATTAGATTACTTTCTAATGAGCTAGTTTTATTTAAGGGCCAATAATTAATTGTATCAAACGAAAATGAAATTAAATGAAAATTGTGATATAATATTTTTAAGAAAAAATAAATAGTTATAAACTACGTTATCTAAATGTTTAATGCCCCAATTTAAAACTGTCGTATGAACTTATATGATGAACTACACCCAATATAAAACTTTAAAAATCATTATGCGCCCCTCAAAAAAATTAAAGGATCAATTTGTTACATTATTTATTTTTGCCAATAATGTATTTTCATATTTTATTTTGTTGTTCTCCTAAATGGGAAAGCACAGAAAGATCCCAACAGAAATTAAAAGGGAACTAGAAAACAACCAAAAATGAAATTTATGATATATGAATTTTTTTTATATTTATATGAAAATACATTATTGACAAAAACATAATGTAACAACTTGACTCTTTAATTTTTTTGAAGAGTGTATTGTTTATTAAACGTTGAATTATTACACTTATGCAATTGAAAAATGTTAGTTTTTATTGTACCTAAATAAATTTAATATGTGATAGATATTGTTTGTTACTGGATAAAAAGATTAATAACATAAAGGCGAAGGCATGAGGCGGGATGAGGGGGTTAAAGGAGTGGGGGAGAGTGTAGATGAGCTGGTGCCATTCTCACTCATAGGACAAGCCCCGGCTAGCGCTTCTAGTCTATTCAATGTTCTGTGGTCTTAACACATCTCAATATTATTATTTACTAAATTCATACACGGGTATACCTTTATCTTTCTGACAATTACTTTTACTTTTATGACAATTTTTACCTTTACTGTAATATTATAATTTGTATACATGATTAAGATTAATATTGATAATACATAAAACAATAGTTATAATATAACAAAAAATATCAACTATATAAAAAGGTTTGAATCTTATCTTTTTTTTTTCTTTTTTTTTTTATTGCCACTTCGGCCTCTTTTGCCTTCACTATTTGGTACCTTGCAAGTGTACCCTTATGGTACCTGATAATGTCCACTACCCTTGGCAAAAATATTTCACCACCTGTACAGCGGGTTCCTTTGAACTACATTACCATTTGTAGAGGTAAATGCCGCCTATGCACGTGTGAGTGTGACCCATATAAGTTCTACCTGCTCGCCCTAAACTCATATCTTTTACATATTTTAATGGTCTTGCATTTTATGGCGTCCATTAGTAATGGTAAAAATATTTAAATTTTATACACTATTATTACAACAATTTCTAATAATATTAATATTATTTACAAACAGTTGACTATTCTTATTTTTAGCCAATTTTGGAACCGTTTTTTCATTTACAAATAATCAACTACTCTTTTAATCAATATCTAAGTCATCAAGTCATCTAACATCAAGAGACAATCCTTTTCGTTAACCAATATTCCATCCGGCGGTACATATTAAATTTTTTTTTCTTTACCTGGCCCCTGAGGTAATTTCGGATATCTGCAGTCCCATAGAAAATATTTTGTATTCCCATATCATTCTTCATGCTTATTCCTAACATTATCAAAATTTTTATATTTTCTATCCCATGATTATATATTTCATAACATTTTTCCTGATAAAAAGTGCATTGTACCCTAGTTGCAGCTAATTGTGGTATAAACCACAAAATGAGATCTAATCGATACATTTTCTCCACTTTTACCATTGTTCCTTGATTTTTTCCTTGGCTCTTAGCTAGATGTGGCGACTTAAACTTTAAAACTTCTGTGTTTAAAGATTCTCTGTGTTTATAAACCGTCAGTGCAATATTTTCACCTGGTTCTACTCTGTTTATTGTTTCATGTAGAGACACAAATTCCTTAAAAGATTCTCCATACAAATTTATATCGGCGACCATTTCAATATTATTTCTAGATTTAGGAGTGTCCTCTTTGAGAACTTCTTCCACCGAAGTGTTCCCTATTTCACATTGGCCATCTGGCATTTCTACTTTACATGTCGAAACCAAACTATTATTTACCAAATCATTATTATTGTCCTTGGAAGCTATATCTGTGAGTACTTCACGATCATATCCAGAATTAGGACTGTTCTCTTTGAAATCTTCTTCAATCGACGTGTCTCCTATTCCACATTGGCCTTCTATTGGCATTTCTTCGTTTCTTGACAATATATGATTGTTAAAGTTTGTATTTTCACTTATTAGTATGCAAGATGGAGGTACTTCAGCATCAGCAAGGTTACCCTTCATTAAATTAATCTTACAGTCCCTTGGATCATCATAATTACTAATAGGTCCCTCAAAAGAGCAATTTTCTTTATTGATCACTATCTCTTCTTGGTTTGTTTCCTTCTTCTTAATTCCTTCTACCCTGTCCGTGTTCTTATCCATACCCTCTATCCTTTTGTTTATACTTGCATCTATTTCTTTCACCACATTATCCATCTTTTTTTTTATGTCTTCCCTCAATTCTTTTAATTCTTTTTTACGGTCCTCCCTCAATTCTTTTAATTCTTTTTTACGGTCCTCCCTCATTTTTTCTAACAAATTTAATACACTTGACTCCATTTTGAATTTAAAAGTTCGAATCACCCCAAGCGGAAATAAACTTATAAGAATAATCAACTATAATTATGTCACTAGAAAAAGTTAAGAAACAAAAAATTCAATCTATTAATCTGAATCATTAAACCAATTTGATTGTAAAACTATTGAGAACATAAAGTTAATAAAGATAAATAATCAACAAATTCTAATTAGTAAATTGGATAGTAAGTTCCCCACAAGCTGGATGCCATTAATAATGTTATGTTTCTACTCTTAAATATATCTTGAATATATATATTGATATTTTGGGATGCCAGAGTCTCATTTAGGTCCTACTTCTGTCCTACTTTGACTAGTTTTCCTCTTGTATCTAAGATGGTCAGTATTTCAAATAGTGCTTTGTTTTGGTTGGTTTTATTGTATTGGCTGTTGATGATTATAGCAAAAGCCAAGCATAGATCAAATTAAAGTATTTTGAACGGTATTATGGGTTCTGATGGTATCATTGGAATACATGGCTACAGGACGACTTCTCCTTTAAAGATTCCAGTCAACATTGCTGCTTCAATAGCACTCCAGATGATATTTTTGATGACCAAACATGTAAGATTCCATAATTGGTGGATTCAAATTACACATAATCAATTAGGCACGATTAGTTAACGAAACTGCCACTTGGGGCACTGGGGTAGGTCGTCGCTAGATTGGAAAAGTACCAAACACTCTTTTGTTTGTCTGCATATTCCTCCAAATATCCACTGCTGAGGTAAAATCCGTCCTCTGTTGGTCTTCCTTCTGGTATATAGACTTTCGTAAATTTCAACATACATCCCTGGGCCTCCAATAATTGTTGAACATCTCTCTACTTTAAATGTACACACTTCTCTCATATAATTGCAATAATCAATCACTGTTGAATGATACATATTTAGCTGTTCGTCACAAAACTTGATGGAAGTCAATTCCACCGACCAGCAATATATAAAATGTACTATAGTATCTAAAGGTAAGGTACTATTTCTTAGCCAGGTATTAACTCGAATACCGATGGTGTTCTTGCATCCTTTAACATAGCATCTCCATCTAATTGCATTCCCAAGTTTCATATTATGTCCATTTCTGCAAGACATTTTCCGCGGAATGACGTTCCGCTCCTGAAGAAATAGGAGAGCTGACTTTTCATCACTCGCCGCACGAAAAATCTTCATTAAATTCCAACTCATATTCTCTAATTAATATGAAAATAAATCGAGGTTTACTTGGCACAAACAAAGGACTAAGAAAGGTTACGGTAACAGTAGCAGGTAGTTAAGGAAAGTGACACTTGGGGAGCTGGGGTCAATGGGCGTCAAAATAGACAAGTACCATTAGTTCTACCGCAGGCATATTATCTGATCATAAAATCATATCTAGAAGACAGGTTCTTTATTGTTAATCAGGATGGTAAACATTCTGACTATTGCCGAATTATTGCAGGAGTACCGCAGGGCAGTATTCTAGGTCCAGTTCTGTACTCTATTTACACCTACGACATCCCCCAGACACCAGAAACACTACTTGCTACATATGTGAACGATACTGTCATACTTTCGACCAGTACTAATCCAAATATAGCTTCTCAGAACCTACAGACACACTTAAATTCATTAGAAAATTGGCTCAACAAGTGGCATATAAAAATTAACATACCAAAATCGAACCAAGTAACATTTACACTCAGACATTCAGACTGCCCCTCGCTGACACTGTACATTTTACCATTGCCCAGATAAACACAGACAAAATACTTGGGCCTTACCATGGAAAGAAGACTGACTTGGAAATCACTCGTAATTAATTTGAAGAAAAAATTGAATCACGGACTCTCACTTTTAAGACGACTACTTCACCACAAAAATAAACTAAACTACCAAAATTATAATATACAACATGCTAATTAAACCAATATGGATCTACGCCTCGCAAGTGTGGGGGTCATGCAAAAAATCCCACATACAGACCATTCAAATTTTTCAATCGAAATTCCTTCGCTATATTACACATAGTCCCTTTTACATCACTAATAAAACATTACACAAAGATCTCAACGTGCCACTTGTGGCTGACACAATCAAGAACAACTACAAAAAATTTCATGACTCACTTGCTGGTACAAATCCAAACTTACTGGTGCTATCATTACTGACAGACACATTAGCACATAATCCGATAAGGAAACTGAAACGTCTCTGGAGCATGGATCTGCTGCAGTGAGATAAACCACGCTAGGAGTGCCTTCAATGGGTGATTTCTCCATACACGCTTGTGGTGATCACATAAATTATTATTAAAGAATTATTATGAACTTGTAACTTGTAAGAATTATTATAGATTTAAGCATTAACAATTGTAACATTGACCTGCGATGTTTTTAATGTTGGATCTGCGATTATTTAAAAGTTGATTAAATAACAAATTTTCATTGGTCGGACGAAGTCAAGGAGAAGAGAGGGGGTAAATTGGCACACAACAGCTTTTTCTTAATCTCGTCACTCTTGTATCTGCCCTCAGCCAGGAAGTGCCCTCCATCTTCTCTCCAGACTATTGTTTCAGGCTTGTATCAGAAATTATATAAGTATTTGATGTATGAATATTATTTGCATGTGTATGTATATATATATAATTTTGGAAAATATATTGTTTTTTGGGTCCCTTATTTTTTGTAACTGTCTTATTGCTTCTCTTATTTTTCGGTCCACGAACCTTTTGAGCCCATTTAATATTTTCAGGGAGAAGGGCCATTAAAAGTGAATCCCTTAGGGGAAGTTTTCCGAAGAACACCATAAATACAATATGTGTCAAATGGCATTTGTATGATTTCTTAAATAAATATTTTTTTTATTATTATATTAATTTGTTCTAAGCAATGGAAGGGGGGGGGTTACATCCCCAATAACCCCCCTCGTTACGCCTATGGTTACCAGCGGTCATTAATTTATGTGTTAGATCGAACCGAATTTTTTATATGTTTTTATATCATTTAACAAAAGATGTAATTTGATAATGTCACTTTTGTTGAATCCAACGGTTTTGTTGGTGTTATCGTTATATGTTCGGTAGGTTTTCGCTTTGAGTTGAGTGACAAGTTTTAACTGTCAATTCTTATCATTTTTTAACTTTTCCAAAAATATAAGTTGTCGTGAGCTTTGGTAAAGAGAATGAAATTATAGGTAATGAGTAGGTTTTGGTAATAAAGAAACAAAAGTTCGAACTAACATTTTGAAGAATGGATGATATTTTTGTTGAAACGTTAATTTCTAGATGAAATGAATACCGAAGAATGCACATTTCCCTTAATTACATTTTATTTTCCAGACTGTAGCTTATGATAAATTGTACTTTCGGAAATTATTAAAAGGGAAACTAATAAAAAGTTAAATCTTGTGACTAAATTCGAAGCGACAACCTGCGCAATGTTTATCAAATATTTCTTGTAATAAAATCATAATTAGAAGTATTATTTTTGTAATTATTCGTTAAGCAAACGCTTTTTCGTCCCATTTCATCACAATGAGTATCATCTACATCATTTTTTATAATATATTCATTGTAACTGATTCTAAATGCTATAAATGATTGATTTGGTTCATACGTTAAATAATATTTAAGGTCAAGGGACTTTAAACTAATTCTCATTTAATGGAAATTCTACTTTTGTAACATCATTGTCGATATTGGATGAATTTGTCTTGCTTATTTTGAATGTTTTCTTTATTTCATTCTCTCCACTTTGTTAAATTGTTGTTTATACTTTTATTATTTCTTATTTTAAAAAATATGTTTTGACTGAATAACCTGAGAAACCCACATCACAATTATTTAAATTATACTTGTTGATAAATAGAAACAATACGTTAAGAAATATATAATTTAATATCCTAGTACGCTTTAAAAATCGAAGTGTTTATAATAGGACCGGATGGGGCATTATTAAATTAGGATGAGCGAGAGGGAGATATATCTGCCTCTTTCTGTTACTGGCTATTGAAGTCGCTTCTGATTGGCTACGAGGCATCCCCTCCACTGCATCTTTTTAGTCTTTCCCAGGATTTCAACAAGTTAAGAACTCTTCTCGGAATTAGTCGTTCTGTAAACGTTTGTAATTATTATTAATATTGTTAAAAGTTGTTATCAATATTTTAATTAGTTGTGTACTATAGATAAATTAGTGTAACCGATAAAATTGATTAATGAAATTCATTAGGATATTTTAATGTGTCATCTCAAAATATTTAAGTTTTAATTATGAGTTTCATATTTTATTACATTGTTAATCATTATCTCAACACAAATAATGGGATTTTATAATATTTGCGTTCTATAAAACGTTTAAATATTATTACTAAATTTATTTTTAAGTAGCTGTATGAAGGGTGTATAAGTGAGGAGAAATGATTGGCAATTATGGATAATAGTTATTGCAAATAAAATATTTTGGAAAGTAATATTGCACAATATTGATAGAATGTACGGTAGATTTTTTTATTTTGGATTTTTTTTTAATATTTTAAATTTGAAATGTTTTTTTTACAAATTTATTGAATTATCACTCGTGTCTCTCATAGTTTCTCACTCCCTCATTTAACAGTTTTTTCTTATATCGTTTTTTTGTTACAGCAGTTTTTCTTTCTGATAGCAGTATTACATTAATTCAAATTTCGTTTTTCAAGTAATTATTTGTTTTTTTACCATTTATTTTGAACTAATTAAAAGTATTTCAAAATTAGAAACAATAGTATGAACATTAAAAGTACTTCAACATCAAATATCGTAACGAATAATTTTCTGATTATTCTTATTTATTTCGTTAGATTTTTTTTTTTCATCAGCTAAAATTTAAATAATAAATGTAAATTTTAAACTAATAATAATTTTCAATAGAGAAAAAATTCCTTAAGAATCACGGCCTTCAGAATAACCAAGACCGTGAGTTGAATGAAACCTTTCATTTTTCTCACTAAAAATCGTCACTTAGTACTAATATAATATAATTATAAAAATGCGAATTAAAGTTGTTAATTATATCTTATAATTAATATTGAATACAAATACTAAGTTATAAGGAAATAAGGAAATAACAGAAGTAAAACTAGGAATTATTATTAAAATATCTAAAAACAAAATATACTTTATATTTAAAAATTATGATTACATTCTAAAGTAAAATTATATTGCTTACTGTATTTAAGATAATAGATTTTGCTATATAGGCATGCATTTCAATTATTAATGTTCAAACAGCTAAGATAGGATGGCCAACAGTTCCACCACAAGTTCTGGACTAGCAACTGCATATTAAATGTAAATGTATTTTAATCGTGTATTTTAGCGTGATATACAATTTTTAGCTGATTTTTTTTTTGTAAACATTATTTAAACAAGTTAAAATTCATGATTTCAGTTATTTATGGTATGGCAATTACCTCAATCGAATACTGACGTCCCTTAGGCCTAAGGTCAAAGTACGCCATTTTGAATTAGAGCTTATAAAGAGATGAACTGTCGAATTATTTAAAGGTAATTAAATATAATTATTTATTTAAATTTCACTTAGAGATGGACTAATTTCGAATTATCATGAACTGTTTTAATATATATATTATAATTTCTATAATCTTTAAACACTAAATAACGTATTATTGTAGATGCCCGAATTTCCGTATTGGTGGTTGATTTATTCAGATTATAAAAAGGGGTCTAAGTTTATTTTTCAAATATATATTTAACAAGTATAAAAGTATTGGAATTACTATTAACCACTCCGATGTTTATAAACAGTATTAACTATTAATAGAGAACATATTCGTTTTAGGTTTTTATGGTTTAAACATTTAAATAATAAGATTCATGGAGTGAAAAAAAGTAAAAAATAATTTCATTTATTGGTCCCCTTTGGTTTCTATCCGCCATTTTGGATTTTAAAACAGCCTCTATACATAATTTATCATTCCCATGTTTCCTTTCAGGTTAAATTTTATATTATTATAATCATTTATTGTAAACCATATACAAAATCATTGGTTAATGATTATTTGCTTTATTTTGATTATTTGTTAACATTAGATTTAAATACTTTCTGATTCTTATTGCTTAACTTAACAAATATAAATTGTCTTATTTATTTTATGAGTTGATTATTAAAATTAAGTAAAAAAAAAATCTAATTTTACTTAGTGTTCCTCTTAGCGATTTGATAAGTTTCTTTACTGAATACTAATTGCAACTATGGAATTATCAATATATTGAAATAATCTGGTGGTCAGTTTTATGCATATTGGATTTTAGGTACTAGCTGGAGATAGCACTAACTAAGCCACACTCCAAAAAAAAGTTTAATTTTATGTAATTTATCGGTTCACAATTATTTGCTTTATTATTATTATTATTATTATGTTCTGAGAATTAAAACTATAAGATTAAATATTGAAGTTTTTGTCTTTTAAATACTTTCTGTATAATTTAAATAATAATCTTTGTAATTTTTTTTTAATGTTAGTTGACCTTAAAAAATAAAATTAATAAATTTGTTTGAATGTGAATTAGAGTGTAAAATTAAGGCATTTGTTCCACAGGTTGTCGCAGGGAGTTGAGTTGCAACAGGTCCAAAAATAGAAGTTATCATGATATTTAGCATGGAAAAGAGAATCAATGAGAAAAAGAGATTAAAGTGTAAAGAGTAGATTTAGTTAACCGTTTCATCAAGAATAAAAGTTTCAATTATCATTTTGAAGTATAGATGATATTTGTTAAATTTAAAGGGTAATAAAACAAAAGTTAGAACTTAATGTGGCTCAACTAGATGTGACAACCTCCGGAATAATTAACTAACATTAATTCCTTTTTAACTAAGTTATTTGAAAAATATAATAAAATAAAGATGCTCCCTAAAACTAAGAGTAAGATTGGGAAATACAATGTAATGCTATAAAAAAGATAATGCTGTTTCAGTTACTGTTTTGTTGTTTCCTCATTTAGGCCCACTGAGGACCTCAGGGCTCAAATCTACTCTCCTTATCCAGACCGAGCTCCGGTTGTGTGGAGAAAAGTATCATCATCGTATTCTGTTCTCATCAACCACCTATGCAGTGTATGGAGGAATTCTAGCCCTCTCCAGCTCTGCCGGTCATCGACGGACTATGTGGATCCAACCAGTCTCAAAATCCTTCTTCACCTCTTCTTCCCAGGTCATCTTCTTCCTCCTTTTGCATCCACTTTGGCTTGGTAAGAAAAGTATTTAACTAATATTCAAGATTTATTTTGTCAAAATTTTATTAACTTTTATAGAAATTATGTTTTCATGCTGTTTGTTTTGATATATGGTCTAATTTCCAGAATATTCCTTCACAAATTAGCATATTATTATTTAAGTTGATATTTCCATTCACTGAATTAAGTTATAGTCTAATCAGTATTATAAAATTTAAAATGCTAATTAATTGTCATAATTAATAGTTTAAAAATTAAAATTAATTAGTTAGATTTAAACAAGAATTTTAGAGTTGAAAATGGAACAAACTAAATTAATTGTTCTCAGCTTAAATAGCTCCTTAAAACTAAATGCGGAGAACAATGACACGGATCGCTTCTGAAATGTTAATCCTGTTTTAGTCGCAAGTTGGAGTTGAATAAAGAATTGACCAGTTCAGAAGAATCATGAAATATAGAAGGCTTCCTTATTTTTTGCTTTCAAGATGCTGCTTCATCTTGAATGGCTCATTTCTTCAATGTCAATCTTTATAATCAGGTTTATTCTTTTTATTATTTGAAGAATAATATTATGCCTACTTTTTTTGGTAGAACAGTTAATCGCTCCCTTTGAATCAGTCCGAAATCGTATTTCTTCATCATAATCATTCTAGGAATTTAGGTCTTTCAAACATCTTGAATACCAGGGAAATAGTAGTCTGAGTTGAGCAGAATGTACCTCTCTTCTGTCCTACTTTTGTATTTAGGATGTCAGTATTCCAAATAGTGCTGCTTTGTTTTTCTTCTTGTTTTGGGTAGTTTTTGTTGGTTGTAATTGAGTTCTCTAATGCTCCATTAGGTTTAGTTATTTTATATTGTAATCCTTAGAGCCAAGTCGAATAGGCCCTTTTTTCTATTAGCAGTTGCTCCATTCCATAGTCTGATTCTAAAATATTAGTCTTTCTAGGTGTTAGGATTTTCTACGATATTAAGTATAAGGGTAATACTAGGTCTCCTTTTTTGTATTTTCCTCGGGATGTGGTAACCCTAGGAATTTCAGTCATCTTAATACAAGGGTAATACTAGTCCGAGTTGGCCAGAATGTACCTCTCTTCTGTTCTACTTTGTCTAGTATTCCCCTTGTATCTAAGATGGTCAATATTTCAAATAGTGCGGTTTGTTTCTTTTGTTTGGTTACCATATATAGGCTGTAAGTTTATTCTCCATCTTTTCACTAGGATTTCATATTTTATGTTTTAATGCTTAGGGTTAAGTCGAATAAGTACTTAATCTTCATTTGCTTAGGGAGGTAGCGGTACTGTCTCACGATGTTTAGAATATAGTCAGCTTTGGTTACTCTTCTTTCTATTAGCAGTTGCTCCATTCCATAGTCTGATTCTAAAATATTAGTCTTTCTAGGTGTTAGGATTTTCCACGATATTAAGTATAAGGGTAATACTAGGTCTCCTTTTTTGTATTTGCCTCGGGATGTGGTAACCCTAGGAATTTCAGTCATCTTAATACAAGGGTAATACTAGTCCGAGTTGGCCAGAATGTACCTCTCTTCTCTCCTACTTTGTCTAGTATTCCCCTTGTATCTAAGATGGTCAGTATTTCAAATAGTGCTGTTTGTTTCTTTTGTTTGGGTAACATATATAGGCTGTAAGTTTATTCTCCATCTTTTCACTAGGATTTCATATTTTATGTTTTAATGCTTAGGGTTAAGTCGAATAAGTCCTTAATCTTCATTTGCTTAGGAAGGTAGCGGTACTGTCTCACAATGTTTAGAATATAGTCAGCTTTGGTTAATAAAATTCCATAGTCTGATTCTAAAATATTAGTCTTTCTAGGTGTTAGGATTTTCCACGATATTAAGTATAAGGGTAATACTAGGTCTCCTTTTTTGTATTTGCCTCGGGATGTGGTAACCCTAGGAATTTCAGTCATCTTAATACAAGTGTAATACTAGTCCGAGTTGGCCAGAATGTACCTCTCTTCTGTCCTACTTTGTCTAGTATTCCCCTTGTATCTAAGATTATTCCGAATACTGCTGTTTTTTTTCTTTATTATTTTGGTTAGTTTTATTTGGTAGTAATTCAGTTCTCTTTTTCTCCATTAGGTTTATTTATTTCATATTGTAATCCTTAGAGTCAAGTCGGAAAGGCCCTTAATCTTTACAGGTATTTAAACATAATTATTTATTCAAATTTCACTTATAGTAGGACTAATTTCGGAATATCATGAACAGTTTTTTATTTCTTTAATACACAAGATTCTCGAATCTTATTGTAAAATATATATCGATGAACTTTTTTTACAGAATAAGTCATCATATAACTTCTTTTAATATATATTATAATTTCTATATTATTTCATGTCTAAATAGTGTATTATTGTCTAGGTCTAAATTTCTGTAAAGGTAGTTGATTTATTCAGATCATAAGAAGCAGGTCTAGTTTGATTTTTTAAATATTTCTGTAATAAAAA
Source organism: Arma custos (assembly GCA_037127475.1). Lineage (NCBI taxonomy): Eukaryota > Metazoa > Arthropoda > Insecta > Hemiptera > Pentatomidae > Arma > Arma custos. The sequence continues at coordinate 220,215,125 of CM073759.1, forward strand.
TGTATTGGCATAATTATTGACTATTTTGATATTGATGGACACTATTAATTATTAATAGATAATATTTTAATTTTTGTTTTCTTATGGGTTCCAAATTCAAATAATAAGATTCTTGGAGTGCAAAGATGTATGAACTTATACCAGTGATTGGATCCCTTTGATTTCCATCTGGCATTTTGGATTTTAAAGCGCTTTCTATACAAATTATCATTCCCATGTTTAATTTTAGGATAACTTTTATATTATTATCAACATTGTTAAGCATACCTAAATTCATTGGTTAATAGTTATTTGATTTATTTTTACTTTTGTAAACATAACACTTAAATCATTTCTGATCCTTATTGCTTAAATTAATAAATATAAATGGCTTTATTTATCTTATTGGATTGATAATTGAAATTATTTAAGAATCATGCTTTAAAAAAACAAAACAAAATAATTTTACTTAGTGTTCCTCTCAGCGATTTGATAAGTTTCTAAACTGAACACTAATTCTCTAAAACTAATAGGAGAGGGAAATAAAATGGAATGCCTTAAAAAAGATAATGCTGTTTCAGCTACTGTTTTGTTGTTTCATTTTTCAGGCCTACTGAGGACCTCGAGGCTCATATCTGCTCTTCCTATCCAGACCGAGTTCCCATAGTGTGGAGAAAAGTATCATCATCATATTCTGTCCTCTTCAACCGCCTATGCAGTGTATGGCAGAATTCTGTTACATCCATCTCCAGATCTCCCGGACATCGACTAACTTTGTGGATTCAGCCAGCCTCAATATCCTTCTGCACCTCTTCTTTCCAGGTCCTCCTTTTCCCTCCACTTTGACTTGGTAAGAAAAGTATTTAACTAATATTCAAGATTTATTGAGTTAATATTTATTGATTCAATTTTATAAAACTTATGTTTTCATGCTGTTTGTTTTGATATATGTTCTAATTTCCAGAACCTCCCTTCACTAAATAGCATATTTTATTTAGCCGATATTTCCATTCATTAAGTTCAGATTGTAGTAGGTATTAATTTACTATTTTTTTTATTTCTTCAATGAGTTGACAATTATTTTATTAATTATTATTATTATGTAATGAGAGTTTTAATTATAAGATTAAAGATTCAGCTTTTTGTTTTTCTAATCAATATTATAAAATATAAAATACTAATTAATTGTCATCATTTATAGTTTAAAAATTAAAATTAATTAGTTAGATTTAAATAAGAATTTTAGAGTTGAAAATGGAACAAACTAAATTAATTGTTATTAGCTTGAATAGCTCCTTAAAACTAAATGTGTAGAAAAATGACACGGATCGCTTCTGAAATGTTAATCCTGTTTTAGTCGCAAGTTGGAGTTGAATAAAGAATTGACCAGTTCAGAAGAATCATAAAATCTAGAAGGCCTCAGTATTTTTTGCTCTCAACAATGCTGCTTCATCATAAATGGCTCATTTCTTCAACATCAATCTTCATAATCAGGTTTATTCTTTTTATTATTTGAAAAATAATATTCTGTCTCTTTTTTTTTGGTAGAACAGTTAATCGCTCCCTTTGCATCAGTCCGAAATGGTATTTTTTCATCATAATCATTCTAGTAGTTTAGCTCTTTCAAACATCTTGAATACCAGGGAAATAGTAGTCATACTTCAGTACTGAGGTATCTTCAGTCAATTTAATACAATTGATCTCTCTTCTGTCCAACTTTTGTATTTAGGATGGTCAGTATTCCAAATAGTGCTGCTTTTTTTTTCTTCTTGTTTTGGGTAGTTTTTGTTGGTTGTAATTCAGTTCTCTAATTCTCCATTAGGTTTAGTTATTTTATATTGTAATCCTTAGAGTCAAGTCGAATAGGCCTTTCTATTAGCAGTTGCTCCATTCCATAGTCTGATTCTAAAATATTAGTCTTTCTAAGTGTTAGGGTTTTCTACAATATTAAGTATAATGGTAATACTAGGTCTCCTTTTTTGTATTTGCCTCGGGATGCGGTAACCATAGGATTTTCAGTCATCTTAATACCAAGGTCCAGTATTTACACTGTTCTGTCCTACTTTGTCTAGTATTTCCTTTGTATCTAAGATGGTCAGTATTCCAAATAATGCTGCCTGTTACTTTTGTTGGGTTAACATATATATTGGCTGTAATTTTATTTTCCATCTTTTCACTAGGATTTCATATTTTATGTTTTAATGCTCAGGGTTAAGTCGAATAAGTCCTTAATCTTCATTTGGTTAGGGAGGTTGCGGTACCATCTCACAATGTTTAGAATATAGTCAGCTTTGGTTAATCTTCTTTCTATTAGCAGTTTGTCCATTCCATAGTCTGTTTCTGTCCTACTTTGTCTAGTATTCCTCTTGTATCTAAGATGGTCAGTATTCCAAATAGTGCTGTCAGTTACTTTTGTTGGGTTAACATATATATTGGCTATAATTTTATTTTCCATCTTTTCACTAGGGTTTCATATTTCATGTCCTAATGCTTAGGGTTAAGTCGAATAGACTCTTAATCTTCGTTTGCTAGGGGATGTGGCGGTACCTTCTCCCAATGTTTAGAAGCTAGTCAGCCCTGGTCACTCTTTTTTCTATTAGCAGTTGGTCCATTCCGTAGGCTATTTCTAAATTATTAGGTATTCTAATGCTAGTATTTTCTGCTGTTAATACTGGGGTAATACTCGTCTGAGTTGGCCAGAATTTACCACTGATTCTGTCCAACTTTGTCTAGTATTCTTTTTGTACCTACGATGGTCAGGATTCCAAATAGTGCTATTTATTTTTTGTTTTATTTTGTTTGATTATAAGTTAATTTTCTATTTCTCCATTAGGGTATGCTATTGTATGTTGAAATGCTTAGGGTCAAGTCGAATATGCCCCTAATCTTAATTTGCTAGGGGAGGTGGCTGTGCCATCTCCGAATTTGTAAGAATATAGTCAGCCCTGGTCACTCTTTTTTCTATTAGCACTTGGTCCATTCCATAGTCTGTTTCTAAATTATTAGGTATTCAAGTGTTAGGATTTTCTGCCGTTTTAAGTACTAGGGTAATACTCGTCTGAGTTGGCCAGAATTTACTGCTGATTCTGTCCAACATTGTCTGATAATCTTTTTTTGCAAGGGTAATACTAGGTCCACTTTTTTGTATTTGCGTAGGGACGTGTTAACTCGAGGTATCTTCAGTCAATTTAATACAAGGGTAATACTAGTCTCAGTTGGCCAGAATTTACCTCTCTTCTGTCCTACTTTGTCTAGTGTTCCCTTTGTATCTAAGGGCCGTATTCCAAATAGGGCCGTCTTTTACTTTTGTTGGGTTAACATATATATTGGCTGTAATTTTATTTTTCATCTTTTTACTGGGGGTTTCATATTTTATGTCCTAATGCTTAGGGTTAAGTCGAATAGACTCTTAATCTTCGTTTGCTAGGGGATGTGGCGGTACCTTCTCCCTATGTTTAGAAGCTAGTCAGCCCTGGTCACTCTTTTTTCTATTAGCAGTTGGTCCATTCCGTAGTCTATTTCTAAATTATTAGGTATTCTAATGCTAGTATTTTCTGCTGTTTTAAATACTGGGGTAATACTCGTCTGAGTTGGCCAGAATTTACCACTGATTCTGTCCAACTTTGTCTAGTATTCTTTTTGTACCTACGATGGTCAGGATTCCAAATAGTGCTATTTATTTTTGTTTTATTTTGTTTGATTATAAGTTAATTTTCTATTTCTCCATTAGGATATGCTATTGTATGTTGAAATCCTTAGGGTCAAGTCGAATATGCCCCTAATCTTAATTTGCCAGGGTTGGTGGCGGTACCTTCTCCCAATGTTTAGAAGCTAGTCAGGCCTGGTCACTCTTTTTTCTATTAGCAGTTGGTCCATTCCGTAGTCTATTTCTAAATTATTAGGTATTCTAATGCTAGTATTTTCTGCTGTTTTAAATACTGGGGTAATACTCGTCTGAGTTGGCCAGAATTTACCACTGATTCTGTCCAACTTTGTCTAGTATTCTTTTTGTACCTACGATGGTCAGGATTCCAAATAGTGCTATTTATTTTTTGTTTTATTTTGTTTGATTATAAGTTAATTTTCTATTTCTCCATTAGGATATGCTATTGTATGTTGAAATCCTTAGGGTCAAGTCGAATATGCCCCTAATCTTAATTTGCCAGGGTTGGTGGCGGTACCTTCTCCCAATGTTTAGAAGCTAGTCAGGCCTGGTCACTCTTTTTTCCATTAGCAGTTGGTCCATTCCGTAGTCTATTTCTAAATTATTAGGTATTCTAATGCTAGTATTTTCTGCTGTTTTAAGTAACTGGGTAATGCTCGTCTGAGTTGGCCAGAAATTACCTTTAATTCTGTCTAACATTGTCTGATAATCTTTTTTTGCAAGGGTAATAGTAGGCCCACTTATTTCTATTTGCGTAGGGACGTGTTAACTCTAGGATTTTCAGTCATCTAAATACAAAGGTAATATTAGTCTTAGTTGGCCAGAATGTACCTCTCTTCTGTTCAACTTTGTCTAGTATTCCCTTTGTATCTAAGACGGGCCGTATTCCAAATAGAGCCGTCTTTTACTTTTGTTGGGTTAACATATATATTGGCTGAAATTTATTTTCCATCTTTTCACTAGGATTTCATATTTTATGTCCTAATGCTTAGGGTTAAGTCGAATAGACTCTTAATCTTCGTTTGCTAGGGGATGTGGCGGTACCTTCTCCCAATGTTTAGAAGCTAGTCAGCCCTGGTCACTCTTTTTTCTATTAGCAGTTGCTCCATTCGATAGTCTGATTCTAAAATATTAGTCTTTCTAGGTCTTAGCATTTTCTACGATATTAAGTATAAAGGTAATACTAGGTCTCCTTTTTTGTATTTGCCTCGGGATGTGGTAACCCTAGGAATATCAGTCATCTTAATACAAGGGTAATACTAGTCCGAGTTGGCCAGAATTTACCTCTCATTCTGTCCAACTTTGTCTTGTATTACTCTTGTATCTGAGATGGTCAGCATTTCAAATACAGTAAAACTTCTCACCTGCGGACACAGGTGGGCAATTAAATTTTGTCCGCTTATAAGAAGTGTCAGCTGGTGAGAAACTGAGGGTGGGGGAAACAGTTAAATAATATGTATGTTTGTACATGGCTAACAATTTTTATTCAAAGGCTGCTTACGTTGTTTTAAACTAAAGATAATACGTAATTGTGTACTTATATGAACAAAGAAATAATAATTTCTATAAGTAATTATAATAAACATAAAATATATATAGTATTTAAATAAAATAATCTGTAATTTTTTTCTGGACCTTTTTTTCTTCTGATATTTTTTTTTCCAAATTGACTTTTGAAGTCATCACTGCTTCCACTCCAGAAGGATCGCTTTTAATCATTTAGAAATGAAGTAATGACTCAAGGTGAGACAGTGCTACTTTACTGCTGATTTGCTCAACTTGTGCTAAAACATTACCAAATTTTGAAAATTAATGAGAATAAGAGTATGTGGGAGCAATTACGTAATGCATGTACGTACTTGAACTATTTCCACACGGTTCTTCCTCATCTTGTTCCCCCTCTTGGTTATCAGCAAGTGTGTTCAAATCCGTAATAATTTCATGAATTTGAATTGATATTTCTTCTGTTGATGTGTGTTCATCAATAGATACGTAGGATTCACAAGTGCCGGACCGAATTGAAATGTTTCCATGAGTGGAGCCAAGTCCTGTTCTTTAATTTCAGGTTGAGAGTTTTGGGATACGTTGTCAGAATTAGTTGAAAAGCCGCATTTAATGAAACAGTTCGTGACAGTATCTTTTTTAATATTTTTAATAACATATCCACTGAATTGCATCCAAAACATTAATTTTGTTAGCCAAATCATTGGCCGAAGTTGACTCATCTATATGGGCTAAAATGTGGCGTAAAAAACATTTTTCGATAGTGTATTTTAAAGTTTTTAATAATCCCTTGGTCCAATGGTTGGCTGACAGAAGGCGGTTGTGTTTGGCGGGAGAAAAACTGTTTTTATGTTTGACAACTCTAAATTTGGATGTGACAAGGCATTATCCATAAATAAAATAACATGTCTTCCTTGTCGCTGTATTGTTATTAAAATTAATCAACCATTCTGACATAATTTTGCTGGTCATCCAGGCTCTTTTATTTTCTTGCCATTCCACCTTAAAAATGTTCAAATCGATACCCTTAAAGCATCTTGGCTTTTGGGCTTTTCCTATCAAAAGTGGAATTTCAAACTCACCCTCCATGTTTGTGCACAATAAAATTGTGTCACGTTCCTTCGAGATTTTTCCTCTTTTACAAGTATCTGCTTTCAGCGCCATAATTTTGTCCGGTAATGCTCAAAAAAAAGGGCAGTTCCGACGCAGTTGTAAATGTTTTTAGGGGAAAATCCAGTGCAAAGCTCCTTTACTTTCAATGTCCAATCAGCAACTTGAGGACAATCAACGGAAGCACCCTCACCACTTAAGGTTCTTTATTTTATTCCATGCCTCACTTTAAAGTCATTTTAAAGTTTTCCACCACTAGCTTTAAAATTGTCATTTCCCAAACGTTTTGCAACTTCCAACGGAATTTACCTCTCATTCTCTCCAACTTTGTCTAGTATTCCTCTTGTATCTGAGATGGTCAGTATTTCAAATACTTATTTTTGTTTTTTTGTTAATATGTATAGGCGTTAATTAGATTCTCCATCTTTTCACTTGGGTTTCACATTTTATGTTTTCATGCTTAGGATTAAGTCGAATAGGCTCTTGATCTTCATTTGCTAAGGGAGGTGGCGGCACCATCTCCCAATTTTTTGAATATAGTCAGGCCTGGTCACTCTTTTTTCTAATATCAGTTGCTCCACTCCATAGTCTGATTCTAAAATAGTTGTCATTCTAGGTGTTAGGATTTATACAATGTTAAGTAGAAAGGTAATGGTCTATTTTTTTTTATTTTCGGAGGGACTTGTTAACTCGAGGATTTTCAGTCATCTTAATTACAAGGGTAATACTTGTCTGAGTTGGCCAGAATTTATCTCTCAATCTGTCCAACTTTGTCTAGTATTTCTCTTGTATCTGAGATGGTCAGTATTTCAAACACTACCTTTTTTTTTTCTTTTTTTTTTAACATAGATAGGGGTTAATTTTATACTCCATATTTTCATTAAGATTTTATGTTTTATTTTTTAATGCTTAGGGTTAAGTCGAATAGGCCCTTAATGTTCATTTGCTAGGGAAGGTGGCGGTTTCCATCTCCCAAATTTTAGAATTATTAGCCATAATAATATAATTAATTGTAAATAAACAGTATTACGTTTTGGTTTGTCATTTTAGTGTACCTTTTAAAATAACTGTCTTTGCACTTTCTTTTTTGGGTTTTTGGCATTATTGACCCTTACTTCTGTAATCCCATAATAATAACTTTGAAAAAGTAAAATTCTTCAAATCTTTATTTTTTTTATATTGGTACAATTTTTTTTTAATTTCTTTTTAATGGAGGGAGGGTTACGTTACATCCCCAATAATTCCCCCCCTCGTTACGCCTATGGTTAGCCTCAGTCATTAATTTATATGTTAGATCGAACCGAACTTTTTTTATGTTTTTATATCATTTAACAAAAAATGTTATTTGATAATGTAGTCACTTTTGTTGAATCCAAAGGTTTTGTTGGTTTTATCATTATCTGTTCCACAGGTTTTCACTTTGAGTTAAGTGACAAGTTTTAACTGTCAATTCTTATTTTTAAATTTTTCAAAAATATAAGTTATTATGAGCTTTGGTAAAGAGAATGAAATTATAGGTAATGAGTAGATTTTGAGATGAGTAATCATTTCATCAAGAAATAAATGTTGCAACTACCATTTCGAAGTACAGTAGACTCTCACTAATCCGGCATATATAGGACCAGGGTACTGCCGGATTAGTGAAATCGCCGGATTACTGGAAGCTCATTAATAAAAACATTTAAATGCACAAAATACCTGTTTTATTGGACTTGTGCATTTCCAAACTATTATTGGTACTTATCTGTTTTGATGTCCGTTGACCGCAGCGCCCCAAGTATCACTTTTCTTAACTACTTCCTACTGTTACCGTAACCTTTCTTAGTCCTTTGTTATTCTTTGTGTCAAGTGAACGTGGATGTGTTTTCATTTTACTTTGACAATATGAGTTGGAATTTAATGAAGATTTTTCGCACGGTGACTGATGAAAAGTCAGCTCTCCTATTTCTTCAGGAGCGGAATGTCATTCCGCAGAAAATGTCTGGCAGAAATGGACATAATATGAAACTGCAAGTGGGGAATGGAATTAGGTGGAAATGTCATGCTAAAGGCCTTTATAATTATATCTGTATATTTATATTAATTATATCTGACTCATGGAAAGCGTATAAAGACCTGGAGAATGAAGGCTATGCCCATTTCACAGTGAATCATAAATTGAACTTCGTTGATCCGACAACGCCGGAAGAAGAGGCACCAATAGAGAATATCTAGGCTTTTACTCTTACTAGCGGAGTTTATGTGGAAGACACCCTTTAGAGGGACAACACCCTTTTGATGCTATTCTAGAAGATATTGTTGTTTTTAATGAACATTGCCTCTAATAAATGTTTCATTTTTTATAGTTTTATTTTGTCTTTACATGTTTCTCATTTATTTGATTTTATAAAAATGTTTTAGATGATAACGAAAGGCAATGCCTATTTCAAATAAATTGTAGGCAGCATAACCTGACATGGTCCAATAGTTGAGGTAAGTGACACCTGAGCGTGCTGGTGTCAACGGACGTCATAACAGACAAGTAACGTTATTTTTCAGTAATGGTGTCGAAGTCCTTCTCTGTACTATTTAAGGAAAAGGGGGTGTCGCTTTTTCCCTCTTTGTTACTCATCCATACTAAAATAAAAACATTAAACAGGGAGTCACGAGGACTGCAAACAGAAGTAAAAATTAAAGACTTTGGGAAACCTCTATTCTTTTTTGAAATTATAAATCTATCATAATATGAATTGTTTAAATTATAATTTTTAAATTGAAATTATTAACATTAGTCTGATTTTCACGTCCATTGGCACACCTTGCAATAATTTTTATATTTTCAATTAGTTTATTTATTAATCAAAACATCTGACGGGCTGCACAAGTGTGGGCACAGTCCTTCAGATCTCTGTGCATGAAGGTCTTGGCCGTACTGTTGTGGTGTGGCGCTGGCCGGAGATCACTCATGGAGCCGCGCAAAATCTTGTGCGTTGACTTAGCGTCCAGATGGTTCGAAAAATTCTCCCGGTTGAAAGAGGCTGGCCGAAAACCATTTCGCAGAGCTGGCCCCAATATTTTCTCTTACAACCGACCTGAGATCCAAAAAGACTGTTGGCAGAGTTTTCCTCCATCCCACCGTTTTCACCGTAGCCATGAGAGATGACTTGAGGGACCTATGCCACCGCTGCACACACCCATTGGTCCTGTTTCTTTGGACACCAAGGACGCGAGTGAGGTTAATGAAAAGATCTGACTCAAACTAATGCCCTTGGTTTGTCCTGATCCTGCCAGCGTGCCATAGCGAGAGATCCTTTTATATAGATCTATTATAAAGTCCGCAGTAGCATATACCAAGGATAGCTTACTATTCCTATTATATCTTCTAAAAAATTGGTTATGTACAATGCGGTATTTGTATTTGTATTGGGAGAGCTATTTAGGCAGATACACTAATAATCCTTATCAACTTAAATACATTAGTTAACTTAAACATTTCATGCACATTATTGGAATATTTTATACCATATAATAGAGGGGTTATCGCTGTTGAGACAAGCTCGCAAGATCAGTTATAAATTTCTTAAAAGGAAGTGCAGGTTTCGTCTGAATCAAATCTCGCTCTGGATGTGGACTGTATGGTGTAATTTGAAAATAGTTCGCAACAATAGAGAAATAATATGAAGGAATCCAAAACATAGAAATAATAGTTACTTACCCGAGACGCAGGCTGGGCAGCTACGCCGATAAAACCTTGGTTCCTTGAGCGCGCTCAAAGACCAAAAGAAGCTGGTAACGTCCTTCTAGTAGGGGTTCCTATGATCTAGAAGTCTTCCAGTGGAATTCACGCTTATTTGCAGGTGAAACGGGCATTACTTATAAAAACATGAATAGAACGGAATCACGGAAAGTAGAGAACTGGTCAAGAACTAGATTCGCTAAAATTGAGCTGGATAGCTGGGGTAAACAAAAGAACATGTGACTGATTTGTGTGACTGCTTGCTCAAGACTAGATTAAAAACAGTGCCACATGTGAAATAGTGAAACGTTAGTTGCCCCAAACAACCGCTAGATCAGGTGTAATGTGCTATTTTAAGATTTTTACCTATTTATCTTGTATGGCATTAATTTATTTACAAAAAGAACGCCAAATGGCGTGAACAATCGCAAATAATTAACAAGCGTGAAAATAAATTCTTATGTAAAGAAATACTTATTTTAAGACCGTGGAAAAAGCCTTTATTCCAACGAAAAGCCGTTACGTCTCCAAATTAAAACAGAAATTGAAATTATCTGTCTCCAGATGGGCAGATAATTTCAATTTCTGTTTCAGTTTGGAGACTTAAGGGCTTTTTGTTGGAATTTTTCCATGGTCTTAACATTTATGTAAGGTCTCTTTTTACTTTTCAATATTGAAATAATTTTTTATTTGGTATAATATCTGCACCATAAAATACATTGAAATACTTCATGTCAGAGTGGAAAATAGTTGACTGGATAATTCTAATGATGGATTGAATTGGTCAGGGGATGCAGTCAAAGATAATGCAAAATAAGTTTTGCTTCAATCCACCATTAAAATACTTCTTGTAGTGTAGAAATTATGTTACATTCAAATTTAATCTATGTGTGCCGTATTTCGGCAGGTTTTCTTTTAATTTAATTTTTATACTTATTCTTACTTCTTATAATTAGTTCCTAGTAATCTCCGATAGATATCATAGACTTACAGTCAATTTAACTTAGATGCAATTTTTCCTAGTTTTAAACCCCACCTCTTTTAATTAGAACTACTAGCGCTCTTAGTTACTTGTTCTCCCGCACTTTAGGCAGTTGGACTGTTTTAAGAATCGTAGTCTAATTTGAGTGGTGGTTATGATAAGCTCTATCTGAAATACTGTTAATAAGTAAATGAATTTTGCAACCAGCCATCGAGCTTCAGTTACACAACTATATTTCAAGTGGTAAGATTTGTACAGGTATTTTTTATTCCTTTTACATCATTACCTCTTCTCCTAGATTACTATTAAAAGCCTGCTACTTTTCATCACACACGTGAACCTGTTAGAGAAACCACTCAGGTATCATCTAACTTTTTTTTTCTTTGAATTACTCCGCCTTGTGCTGCTTTTACTAATTTTTTACATTATTTCTACCTTTAGTCGGCTACCACAAAATCTACTTATTCAATTTTTTACCATCTACAACTTAGATTATAGAAGATACAGATATTCAGGTGAGCTGATCTTTTTCTTACCCTTTTTCATTTCGGTTTATTACTTTGTAATTAATTTTCAGCCTAAATTTATCTATTTTATAACAACATAACTATCCTCCATGCGTCCATAACTGTCCTCCATTCTATGCGACAAAACTCCATTTAAGTATATTAAATTCAATTGGATACGTAAACTCGACAGAGAAAATTTAAATGATCGTGTTCTTAAATTTTTTTTTTTTCTCTTACACTATGTATTTGATTCATCAAATTGATATGATTCGTATGACAGACAAAACATGGAGGCATAATTTGCTGTACCACCCTGCAAAGTAAGGGTGGGTCACTAGTTAATTATAGAATGTAAATCCATAAATTTATTTTTGAAGAAATACCTAGGATAATTTAGTTAGTAGATATATTTCATAGCCTAACATTTATAGATATTTGGAGAAGTGAAGAGTTAAAAATGAAAATTTGATAAACAGAACCAAAATTGGTAGAGGCAAATGCACTTTCAGTTAATGTGCATGAGTAGTTGTATTTATTTTACGAGGGGTGTCCGTAAAATAAGTTTCCCTGTTGTGGCACGGCCGTGCAAGTTGCGGCAGGTCCCTCACAGACGGCACCAGCGTGTCGCTTGGACTCCCCCCTCCACATCCCAACCCTGGTCAACTCGCTGCCACCATAATTTGCTGTACCACCCTGCAAAGTAAGGGTGGGTCACTAGTTAATTATAAAATGTAAATCCATAAATTTATTTTTGAAAAAATACCTAGGATAATTTAGTTAGTAGATATATATCATAGCCTAACAGGCCTTGACAGCCTTGAAAGATTGACCTCCCAATCGCTTCCCCCGCCAGGTGTGAGATACGATCCGGAATCCGTTTTTTGTGTGCTAAAGGCAATTCGGCGACCGAAATTCATTCCCAACTTACGGAAGTGTATGGTGAAACATGCATGAGTGTCCAGATGGTGCGCAAATGGTGCAAAGAGTTTAAAGAAGGGCGCACAGAAATCATCCAACACCCACCCTACAGCCCCGATCTGGCCCCAAGTGATTACCATCTGTTCCCAAGCCTGAAAAAACACCTAGGCGGAACGAATTTTGGGACAAGAGAGGAATTGGAAGAAGAGGTCATGAAGTTCTTCAACAGCGCGGCGGCGGACCTCTATGACCAGGGCATCAAAAAAATGGTGACACGGATGCAGAAGTGCATCGATGTCAACGGGGACTACGTAGAAAAATAGTTTAATGTTCAAGATTTCTAATAATGGTAATAAAACATTTTTTTCACTTTTAAAAAAATAGGGAAACTTATTTTACGGACACCCCTCGTATTATAAAAAAAAAATTGCATTACTTAACATTTTGAAATTTTCCAAATATTTCTCCTCTTTGAAAATTCCATGTTTTAAATATAAACCTTTATATATTTTTTTTTATATGCCATAAGGCTAATAATGCACAGTCTTTTCCACAATCATTATTGGATTATTTATAATTTATTTTTATTAATTGTTATTTTGATGGAGATTATTTTTAAATATTTTTGTTTTGAAGAGAAAAGATTTGTCCTGGCCGGAAATCGAACCCGGGTCGTCTGCATCTCCGGTGCAGTGCTCTAAGCCACTGAGCTACCAGGGGTCATATTCAAGTCCAACAAATCCGTTTTGTTCACCGATCCTATATCCTTGAATGAAGAATGAACATTCTTCCTCGTGTATAAATCACAAAAATTGCGAGAACACGGGAATATAGGATGGGTGAAGAGAATGGATTTGTCTGACTTGGACATGACCCTGGTAGCTCAGTGGGTTAGAGCACTGCACTGGAGATGCAGACGACCCGGGTTGGGATCCCGCCCAGGACAAATCTTTTCTCTTCAAAACAAAAAAAATATTGGGTTCAATTTGCTTAACAAATTAGTTCTTTATCTCAAATATTTTACTAAATCATTTTAACAGGAAATTAAAAGAGACAATTATTTTAAAACATTTATAATGGAATAAAAATAAATTATTCAAATAATTTTATTTAATTTTATACTAAGAACAAAGAAAAATGAGAAAAAATAAAGAGTAAAAATCTAATATAAGTATCAAAGAAACTAATTTAATAAATATTTACATAATTTACAAATTTATTTACAACAAAAATTATACTAACCTTTTTAACAGGATGTCAACATCAGAGTTTAACAATGGTAAGTTCTTACACTGTAGCTAATTTACAAAACACAATATCACAATAGATAGACCTACATAGAAATAAATAAAATTTTATTTATAATATTGAAACATAATATGTTCCTTTACATCATTATATAAGAATTTTAAATAATTTATAGTGTTTTAAATTTTCATAAATGTTTATTTTTTTCTTTACCACTTTTTACTTGACCAAAATTGTGTTTTAAAGTCTTTCTTCCTCTAATAAGTCTTCCTTAAAAAATTTACTGCTTACATATATTTGTCCTTGATTATTTATCTTTCAACTAATATCTGTTGTACAATGCAAATATGCTGTACAAATAATGCTATTTCACCGTTCTAGAAATACAACACTCGTAAATGCTGCCATTATTCAGTAACAGCATCAAAGTAATTCTTTACCTGTTCAATTTGGTTAGTAAATGTTTTTTTTTATGCATGAAGTCCTAAGTTTATAAAATTTGGTTCAAAGTCCAGACTTTAAAATATAAAAACTGTAAAGACACAAGACAAACAAATTTAAATTTTTGTATATACTAAAAACATCATTTAATAATGTTAAATTTTAACGTAAAGTAAAAACACTTTAATAAAAGAGAGATAACTTAACAGTTAATTTTTCACTTGATGTCGAGGGATTTTCTCCCTTTAAAAGTAATGCTATTTTGGCAATTTGTAATAACCTCCTGAAAATAGGAGCTTGTGCTCCCGCACTTTCCTGTCGAGGAAGTGTTTCAGTTGCTGAAGGCTGCAATCGACGCCTGCCGGCCCCTGAGCAGCGAACATCTTCAGCATTTGATGTATCCTTTCTGGCGGAAGAGAATCCAAATTGGTCAACATTCCTACAATGTACGACCAGAAAACCTGCAAAATTTAAAATGTTATCATTATATACATATAAAGGTTTTTTATCAATTGCCTTATTTTTATTTTATAATAACAAGGGAATCCTCAACAAATTGTTAATTTAAGTCAACTCATTGCTATAAGTAATGCACTAAATGAGGAATAAACACTATGTTAATCTTAATCTTAATTATATTTAGCATATTATAAGTTAAATATATTCATTAGACCTGTAGTTCTTCTTCTCTCTGATCGTGGGCAGAAGCTGTGATGCTTTCTGCCTCCTCGTCTTCACAAACGTCGGGCATTCCCTTCAAACCCTTACCGCCGGTCTGTTCTTCAGTTAGGCAGAATATATCAGTCGCTGTTTCCTTTATTAATCCCTTCAGCAAAATATAATATATTAAAAACAATAGTTAAAATTAAACACACAGACCCAATGATTTCAGACAAACTGACTGCTTAAAGATTAAACTGCTAAGTTTACATTTCCTAAAATTAGTAAACTAGATAACAAAGTAAAGATAATCGGAAGAAAAATATTTAAGAATCTTTGTTGTCATTATAGAAAAGTTAAACGTAATAATATTGTTTAGAAGTGCATTTTTAAAGTGAAACTTTCATTCTATCGCCTCAAAATTTTTCGCCCATGATAGGACAGCCTAGGCCAATATGGCGGTGCCCAGTCAGCTGACCGTGTAACATTTATATTCTTATTTATTCATACAAGTGTTGTGTGTTTTGTTTGATCTGTGTATTAATGTAAATGCATTTATTTACTTTATCGTAAATGTTTTAATGTTCATTAACTTAAAATAAATAAAACCGATTTGTTTACTAATACCAAATCTCTTCAAAGACTATCAAATCCTTTTATCAGTGTGTATTAATTTTAATTTTGATATATAATAATATATTTAATTATTTTTATACTTTAAGGCATAATAGCTTACAACACCTATATTGTTATTCTAAAGCGACTTGTCCCAGAATAAATAAAGATATTATTATTATTATCTTGTTCTTTTTCTTGGTTTCTACCAGAAAATGGACCAACCCGGACATAAGTCAAGGGTTAGGCTATAGTTTGTAAAATGATAAAATACATCAAAGATATATAAAATACACCAATATATAATGTTACGAGCGCCGGCAGGAAGACGGAAGCAAGGGGATTAGCGGCTTAAATCCGTCGGCGGGAGAAGTTAAAATAGGATTAGGACCGTTCTAGATTGTCTCCTTTTGTCGGAAAAGGATTAAGAAGATTCCAGAATTTTCTGGCCCCTCCGTGTTCTAGAATGTTCGGCCTTGCCTATTTAAATACTTCCTTCACCTCGAGCCAGTCTTAGTCTTAGCCTGAGAGTAGACCACGTAAGATCTGTGATAAGTGAGTGTCGGTGTGATAAACTAGTCAGTGTTGAACCGGCCCGTGTAATAAGTGTATCAGTGAACTGTAACAGTCTCGCGAGTGTAATAAACTGTTTCTGTTTGTTACTGTGTGTCAGTTTGTCATACTTGGAGAATCTTACGGTCGGTGGACTAGTGAACTGTAAGTGTTAATTATTAGTTATAAATTGTAGTGTAATATATTCATAGAAACTATTGTAACTAGTTAAGCTATCTGTAATTAGTAATATCTAATATTATTGTAATAATTAAATAGGAGTTAGGCCTAAATAATAAATATTTAGAATTTGTTATTATAAATTTATATTAGTTCAATAATTTAATTGTTAATAGTTTAATTGTATTCTTTTTATCATATTGTTAATAAATATTAGTATCTTTAATTAAGGAATTGTTTAATTCATTTTAATACCCAGTAGCCCGTAATAATAATCATAAACAAACACATTAATATCCTCGTGAATATCCCTCTTATATAATATTGCTCTTACTTTTTAATATATGTTTATCATCTAAATGATTGTATTAATTATGTATTCCGTACTCCGTAAATTGAAATTAAATGTTGAAATTATTTATTATGCATAAAAAAAAGAAATAAAAAATAACCTGTACTGCTACAACCCATGGTCCATGTTCTATACACGGTAAAGTGGTACTTTAACCAGGATTGCAGAGAGGTGATTAGTTTGAGATCACACTCAACTGCCAGGTTTCCCCCCCCCCAATTACGGATACTCAATTTATAAAGGCTGGGTGAGCTCCGGGAGGGTTTGCAGGTCCCAAAGGGTACATCCGCTGCTTTTAACAGATTAAATAATTTATCTGACGCAGTCGGATTTGAACTGCTGATCTTAAGCAAAGCAACTCAGCACAAAAAAATTTTAGTTATCTCCCTCACAAAACTTTTATAAAAATTTGAATAATATTTCAGTTTTACTAGTCTTATTTTTTTAAGGGAGTGAAAATAAGCCATTGTTAAATATTCCAATTCTAATTATACTTGGATAGGCAAAATTGAAGATTCCCACAGTAGCGTCATCCAATTAGTTATAGTAGCATAAAAGTGACATTAAATAAATAAACAACATTGTTATACACTCATACATATCCAATGTATATACTCTGGTTAGTTTGTCTGTTCATAGATCACTAATACTTATTGCCCTTCAATGTGGCAAATTGTACTTTATTATTATACTCTGGTATATTAAAGTAATATCCTTATATAATAAAATCAGATAATTATTATAATTTCTATTATCTTGTTAAAAAGAATAAAACATAAACTACGCAAACAGTACTTGCTTAGGTAGGTTTGTGCTTGGCACTCCTAGGCCATTGTGCGTGTCCCACTTTTATGATGAGTTAAAGTGACTCTTCCCTCCCTTCCGAAGGCAATATTTCCTCTGTACATTCTTATACCAATCTATTTACTCTCAACACCCTTCATATATTTATACCCTCCTCCAATTCAAATCCTCTGTTCAACACCATAAAACAAGATCCTGCCGTTCCGATCTCTATATTCGTTCCCACCGAACCAAAGCATTTGAACGCTCCTTTCTTGCCCGCTCCACCACACTGTGGAACTCAATCCCAATATATAACCTAAAACACTTATTATTGGTTAATAGTGTTAAGTATTTATTCCAAGAAAATAATACCTGAGACTGCCAAAATGCAATTCTTCTCCTAAGAATAGTTGGTGGAATGAGCAGAGTAGAGCTCAATTCGTCAACAGTCCACTCAGCTGAAAAACAGGACTAATAATATATAGAAGATAAAAACATATATTCAAAAAATAAAAACAGTATTTAAATTGTGCGTACTCTTATCTTGAAAGTACCAAATGATGGCTGCTTGTGTTGGAGAAACGGTAAGGCTCAACGTTCGGCTCTTAAGTTCTATTTCCAGGCTTACAGATCCCAAATGAGGCTTCCAGCTCAATGTTCTATTACCCTAAAGTGAAAATTATATGACAATTTTTATTAATTTATTCATTAATGATAATATTGTGAAGTGAAATATCATATTCCTAAAATATAGAGTCCACACTGTATGTAGCCATGACAACCAGTGAAAACACCTGGCCAGGAGATTCCAGCTGTTGTTAGGTTTTCTTCAGTTACTTATAACCTTATTACTTCATGTTTATGTTCAAATATTTTTAAATTATTATCAATTGAATATAATTTTCAAAGTACCTACTGTTCTTTTAATTTCATAATCGTTGGCAACGAGGGATGAACGATGAGATGAAGCTCTTCAGAAATTCCTTGAATTGAGTCGGATCCATCTTGTATCTTGTTTGGTATTTATCAGCAGGATTTGAATGAAATAATGGCAAAAAAAACTTTGACTTTATTACCTCATCACCAACTATTATGAAATAAAAATAACAGTAGGTACTTTGAACAGTATATTAACCCTCCTAATACCGGTGGGGTCGCTAATGACCCCAAGCTCATATTTTTGACTCTCCTTCCTTAAGTCAAAAACGAAGTTATGCTCACGAGGACCTAGGACATTTATCTTTAGACTATATGTAACACAAAGAGTAGAGCTCTAACGAATTATTTATATAATGGATTAATTTTTTTCCTAAAAACGAGGATGGGGTCCTGGAACGATCCCACCTGGTAGTAACTGTTAGCCTTATTTCAGATCGCCGAAGTCACAAACTCTTTTTTATAATTTCCTAGTAGAATATTTGAATTTACAGTATCAGTTTGTCAGTGTGGGTTCCAATTCTTTCTCTTTTCCATCCTATGTTCAGAAGTTATGAATTCTTTGATGTGTGTCGGTTCCTTGATATTTCTCAGACGAATTAGGTACCTTCTAAACGAAAGAGAGAAAGAGTGGGAGGGTGCTAGATTTTTCAGAACTCTACTTGCAGAATTTCTGTCATTTGCTTATTATCACAGCAGAAACATCCTCGAATATGATTTTGAGAAAAAACCTGACACCATTGCCTATTACAATGACACGAAATGAGGAGTGGACAATCTTGACAGAATGATAAGTGAGTATACCTGTCAGTGGAAAACTAAAAGGTGGCCTTTCGCACTTTTTATGGATCTGATAGATATTGTTGCTGTAAATGCATTCCTCTTTGGATTGATTGCATATGGAAAGGAAAAAGGCTTATTGAATTGTAATGTATTGTAATAAAAAGCAACGATTTTTTATACCTGAACTCAGAAAAATATTCGCTCTACCCATCATTCAGAAATGTTTACATGAAAAGAGGGCAAAGTATTACTTATGCTAAAAAAAAAAAAAAAAAGACATTAAAATAAAGCTTTTTTTATGAGTTATAAATATTTTTATTTTTTAAAGAGAAAAGATAGGCCCTCGACCGGGATTTGAACCCGGAACCTTTGTCTCACCGTGACATCGCTCTGCCAATTGAGCTATCCAAGGCCCCTCCCGGTCGAGAACAAACCTTCTCTCTTATAGATCCTATAGCCCTAGCGTGCTCCCGCCATTTTAGCGATGAATACGCAAGGATGAAGTTCTTTGAACATTAATTTTAATTTAGGATCTTATTGACTTACGTCATATTATTATTTATAATTTTTTATAATTATTGGTCATTTTTTATGAGTTGTAAATATTTTTATTTTTTAAAGAGAAAAGATAGGCCCTCGACCGGGATTTGAACCCGGAACCTTTGTCTCACCGTGACATCGCTCTGCCAATTGAGCTATCCAAGGCCCCTCCCGGTCGAGAACAAACCTTCTCTCTTATAGATCCTATAGCCCTAGCGTGCTCCTGCCATTTTAGCGATGAATAAAAATAAAAATCTTTAATCTCTAATCTTTAATCTCTTTAAAAAATAAAAATATTTATAACTCATAAAAAATGACCAATAATTATAAAAAATTATAAATAATAATATGACGTAAGTATATAATAATAAGATCCTAAATTAAACTTAATGTTCAAAGAACTTCATCCTTGCGTATTCATCGCTAAAATGACGGGAGCACGCTAGGGCTATAGGATCTATAAGAGAGAAGGTTTGTTCTCGACCGGGAGGGGCCTTGGATAGCTCAATTGGCAGAGCGATGTCACGGTGAGACAAAGGTTCCGGGTTCAAATCCCGGTCGAGGGCCTATCTTTTCTCTTTAAAAAATAAAAATATTTACAACTCATAAAAAATGACCAATAATTATAAAAAATTATAAATAATAATATGACGTAAAATAAAGCTTGTTTGTAATGTTTGCAATAAATATATTTGTAAAGAGTACTGAACCACAGCATATTTATGCGTTCATTGCCAATAGGTAATTCAGGTTCTCTTGGAACATGTTTGTTGTTCACTAAAATGAGCTATTTTCAAAATAAATAAAATTATACATAATAAATTTTGATAGTTCAAAAATGATTGCTATTACTTTTCTACAGTCCATTTCTATCAGAATTATAAGCAACTTAGATGGATGATATCATCGTAGCTGATGGCGGGAAAAAATGGGGTCCTCCAGCAACCCCACCTGGTATTACGCGTAAATTTGTTCACCCGGTATTAGGAGGGTTAAATTGATAATAATTTAAAAACATTCAAACATAAGCATGAAGTAATAAGGTTATAAATAACTGAAGAAAATCTAACAGCTGGAATCTTCTGCCCAGGTGTTTTCAGTGGTTGCCATGGATGCATCCGGTGTGGAATGTATATTTTAGGAATATGACATGAAATAAGATAAAATAATTTACTTCTCCAAAAAAAAAATTAAATAAGACATACTAATTGAATAAAGTGATAAAGGGAGCTGAGTAAAAACAATTATAATTGTTTTTGTTTTATTTTATTGGCAATCATCATTAATACCAATGCTTATTGGCAAAAAGAACTATGCTATTATTTAAGTATCAATACTTTGAGAAAGAATTTGTTTATAGTCCCCCATTCCCCAGAACGGTAAATTTTCAAAACATTTTCAAGGGTGACAATTGAAATTGAAACGGTTACAATTGAAATAAAAAGGGTAACACTTAAGTTGTAAAGTTATCGCTCATCTGGAAAGGGTTATATTAGATTTGTAAAAGGTTACAGTTGGCTTGGAAAAGGTTCAAATAGACTTGGGAAATGCTAAATAGGTATTATTATTTTTGTGTGACTCTTGTTTGTTACCATGCACTTCGGCCTAAAAAGGCCCATTGTGCTTGAGTCCTAAAAATCCCTAATCTAGGTCTAGACTTCTGGGAAATTTTAGATAGTCTTTGAATCTCAGTTCTTGAAGTTCCTTGTGTCCTCTAGGGCCAAGGTCAAATGTCCTCTTTCGGGTTAGGGCTTTACATTCAAAGAGAACGTCCCAGGAGGTTTCGTCCTCCTCTGTGCACCATCTGCACCGAGGTTCTTGTCTAATGCCCAGGCGATGCATATGTTTCCTGAGTTTACAGAGCCCAGTGATGGTTTCAACCATACCTTTGAGGTCGGTTCTCTACATGTGAGCGGCTTCTTTCTTGATTTTCTCAGAAAGATTGTCAATGCTATACAATATACAATATAAATTTCAGTAATACAATATGAGCAATGAGTAGCACAATTACATGAATTTTATGAATTATGAAGTTGTATAATTTTTGAAATATGGGTTGGTCTGGCATTAGGTGGATGGAGGGTACCCCTTATTATTAATTAAACTACTAATATATACATACAATTAATGTGCAAGTAGGCTATATCAATATAATATGTAAACAGAAAAATTAAGAGATATTTAGACTGGCTCAAGGGAAATTAATTTAAAATAAAACAAGAAAAAAGATTAGGAATTGGTTATGATACTTACAAATATATAATAATTGTACCTTACAGGAAATGAATTACAAAATGGTTACCTTTAAGGTTTCAAAAGCTTTAGTGTATATATCTAGGTGGTCCTTAATCTTCTGCGGTAATTGAAGGGTTTCCTCTTTGAAAGGTGGCCAAAACTGAGCCGATAAAATCATGCACGTACAACGAAACTCCTGAAAATAAAAATATATTCCTTAAATAAATATTAAATAAGAATGTGCAAAAAAAATATTAACCCTTTAGCGACCGAATACGGCCGGGTCAGAGCGGGCTGGCTGGACTGAGTGGTAGAGAAGTCAACCATGCCCCCTGAACCGATTACTTTTTGACTCTGAAATCATGTTTTTTTATTTCATTCCTTATAGTTTCCCGTCATCCTTTTTGATCCGGACTTGGAATGGTGAATGGACTGGCACTGGTGAATTTAAAAACATATTTTAAAAAAAAAAATTTAATTACTGTAAATTAATTTTAATTATTTAAAAAATTATACAATTATATACTTTATTTTTTTGAAATGTCTATATACAAATTTATACAATTAAAAATTCTTTTGAGTGTGATAAATGCCGAAATACGACAGACACACTTTACGAAAAATAATATAGCCAAAAGTGAATTTGTACGACATCTGTAGTCAAGAAAAAGTATTTCAGCTTGTCATGCGGACACCTAGATGGCTCTAGGAACTGAACTACTATTGTAGCTCACGGTCTAGAAACGCCGGAGAAGCAAAACTATTATAATAGTCCATGGTCCGTGGAGCCCACCTGACACCGGACTATTATAATAGTCCACGGTCCCCACGGCACGGCGTGCTCGGACTATTATAGTAGTTCACGGTCGCTAAAGAGTTAAGGAAAAAGTGAAAATTCTTTTCCATTTTTAACCTCTTATGTTAGCACTAGTTATTAGAGAAAAAAAATTAAAACTATTCCTCTCATTTTGTTCTACTATGGAGTTTGTAATTTATCTCCAAAATAGATTGATAAGTAGTAAATAAAAAATTGAAAAAGGTCGTTTTTTCAGGCCTGACCGACCCCCTAGACACTATAAATATTCGTATTCGATCCAGAATTAATAGTATATGTAAATTCGATAAGGGAGCAGGGTGGCTCAGTGGTAGAGGTCTACGATATTAAGTACAAGGGTAATACTAGGTCTATTTTTTATTTGCGTAGAGATGTGGTATTTATTATTGTATTTAGCTCTCTTCTGTCCAATTTTGTCTAGTATTCTTTGGGTATGAGTGGCTCAGTGGTAGAGCACAGAGTAGCCATGCCGAAAATCCTGGTTCAAATCCCGCTGCAGGCAGTTACTTATATTCAGTCTGTTTGGGGCGGGAGATGGATCATATGGGATCTAGGACCTTCCTGGGGCTCACCCAGCCTCTATAAAATATTATAAAAATATGGTACCCAAAATAAGGGGGAAAAACCTGGCAGTTAAGCGTGACCTATGACAAGTCACCTCTTTGCAGAACCGTTGTCCATAAAACAGTACAGTCTCTACCATGTACTGAACCCCAGACTCGTTCACGGGTCGTAGTGGTAACAGGTTTTTTTTTTAATTCAATAACTGATTTAGTCAAGGTCACCTGTGGTCTAGTGTTTAGCGTAACAAACTACTAAGCCCAAGATCGCGGGTTCATAGCCCGGCAGGTGGCCCTAAGATTTTTTTAAGGGAGTAAAAAATCCTTAGTTACGCCGTCCTTCGGAAGGGACGTTAAACGGGGGTCCAGAGCCTGTACGATGTCGTTACATAGGTACTCGTTAAAAATCCCTATCCTAATCAAACCTGGATAGGCAAAATTTAGAGCTCCCGCTGTAGCATCGTCCGATTAGCCATAGCAGCATAAAGTGACGTTAAATGAACTAACAACTAACAACAACTGATTTAGTTAGTTAATACAAAGAGATTAAATTTTTTATAGCTAATGAAAATAAATAAAATAAAAACTGTATATCCAGACATTTTTCCTTCACAGCCTTCGAGGGAATACTGCGCTGTGGTCTATACTGGAGTCTACCACTTCACTCCCTCACTTCAATAAAACAGTTGTGTTTTAAAGTAATTGTCTCTGATAAATGCTAAAGGTTTTTGCATTTTTTGATTCATGAAATATTTAAAAAAATAAAGAAAAAAATAAGAACCTTGAAAATTTCACTCTTCAAATTAATTTGGTTCATAGTTTTTGATGAATGGATGCTTTTCGGAAGGTATTATGCCACTAAATGGCATAAAATCTTTGCTTCTTCAGATAATTACCTATATCTGTACAATTTACCTACACTTTTACCCTTTATTTGAGTGTGTATATTCCCCAGACAAAATGCTACATCGACAATTACTCCTCAGTAATCTATTCTCAATAGAAAATTAAGCAGATTGCTATTTAAGAATAATAAAAATGACACATAACATATTAAAACAGATCTATGACACATAGCACACTAAAACAGATAAAAGTAAATATGATTGCAAATTTTCAAGATAAGTAAAATCAAATTATTTAATAAAAAAAGACAAAACTGAGAAAAAACTAAAAAAGAGTCATAAATTATAATGCAGAAAGAAAAGTGTTATGTCTGATTCTCTAAAATATTGGAAAAACCTAAACCACTCTACATTTCGCCAATTCAGTCATCAGCAGGACATACACGGAAAGAAAAATCACATCAAAGAAGTACAGCACATCTTACATCAACAGTCTAAACAGACCTCAAATGATTCTAAAATTTTGTTATCATATTTAAGTTCCAATATGGCAGCCATTATAAATATTTAGATTCATTTATTGATATTTACAACTGTAATAATATTACAAGTAAATCTACTAATATGAACAAATGACATGAAAAAAAAAAAAACACTTGTGGAGAAACTACCCATCAGCAGCACTCCAATAAAGTTCTATAGTAGGTCTCGAGGCCATCTTCTTTTCAGACGCCTCAGAGGGTTATCAGGAATAGTATGGGAAGCAAGTTGAGAGACTAGCGGATTCAAGTGTGTATGGAGCTTGTCATGGAAGGATAGGTATCTAGTTTGGGCCAAATCAGCAGCATATGGGATATTAAGATCATGATGGATGAGTTTGTTAGTCACATAATACGGATCATTGAGGATTTTATGAAGGATTTTGGATTGAAAGGATTGGATACGAGATGAATTGGATGGTTTAGTAGAGCCCCAAAGCTCAACTTCGTTTGTCCAAATAGGTCTGATAACTGTCATGTAAATGAGTCTTTTGTAATTGATTGGGAGCTTAGAGCGTTTGTCCAGTAAATGTTGAAGTAGGGGAAATGTCGATCATTTTCTTGTCTTTTCAGTCTTGTATAAGGAGAATTATAAATATGAAAATTTTAATTAAGTTCAACAATAGAACGTCTCTTAACACGTTCAGTGCTAATAGAAAAATCCGTAATCATCCACAAGTGCGACACGGGGTCAATTAACCCCGTGCAGTAACTATCCACAAGTGTGTCACGGGGTCAATCGGCCCCGTGTTCTTTCCTTAGTTTAAACGTATTCATCTTGCTGAAAATTGATTAATTTAGGAAAAATCAATTGTTTTCCCACTTCATAGGTTTAGGTCAGTTTACCACAGCAGCAGGACATTAGCCCCATTCTTTATTTATAACTTACGGTTATTGTGTTTTTTACTTAGATTCGGTTTTGAAAACCGATTATATTTGGGAGTTAGTTATAAATAATGAATGGGGCTATTAATTGATTTATTCAAAAGTTCATTAACCTAATTGAAATTGTACTCGTAAATAAATTATTTTTGTTTTCAAATAAAGACACCTTTTCCCTTCTTGAAATTAAATTTTATGAGATTTTATACACAGGAAATGAGTTTAATTTTTTTGTGAGGTTCGGTACGACCCCCCCCCAAAAAAACATATCCTTTTACATATTATAGGAAAATAAAACTCACAACAACTTTTAATAAAACTTACAATAACTTTTATTTTTATTTTGATACTTTATCATATCACTTTCACTGGAGGATGGATTTTTGAGCGATAAAACAAAGTCAACCAACTTCCGACCACGTGAGGATATCGTGAAATGTTACCAACTCGAACGTTCGAAACTATACTGAAGACTGAAGAGAAAAAATGGAGTGTGGATAAGCAAACAAACAAAGGGCCGTCGCAACAAAAAGGGGAAGGGAGCGAATGACTCGTCATTTCCGAGAAAAGTAGCAGGAGGGGAAAGCACAAAAAAGGGCCGTCTCAAAAGTAGAGGGAATTGAGTGACTTGTCATTTTTCGAAAAAAATAGCACTAGAGTTCTAATTTTAAACCTCAGTGCGGCCCGGGGTCATTTAACCCCGTTCTATTTTTTATCGAATTTTGAGAGATTATTGAAGTTTATAACATATAGCCATATTAGATTCAACCCTTTGAAAAAATCAAAAGCTTAAACAGGTTCGAGCATTTTTGAAAGTTTACCTCTTACAGGCTCAGCACTAGTGGAAAGTTTCACACGGGGTCAATTGACCCCACAACGCACGGAACGTGTTAATGATGTTATATCGAGTGATATTTAGACATGAAAACATCTTATTAGTACCTTATTAAAATGTATGTTTGGGAGATTAGTGTAAAAAAAAGCTTAAGGGATGCTTTTAAAACATTTTTTTCTTTCCATTTTGATCTTTAGAACCCAATTAGAAAAAAATCACAA
The DNA here is from genome assembly GCA_037127475.1 of Arma custos. Taxonomy (NCBI): domain Eukaryota; kingdom Metazoa; phylum Arthropoda; class Insecta; order Hemiptera; family Pentatomidae; genus Arma; species Arma custos. The sequence goes on from CM073759.1 coordinate 220,241,550, forward strand.
ACTCATTTATTCGTTTCACAGTGGATAAAAACCAAAACAACAAATAATTTCTAATTATTATATGAAATCATAGAGAGTAAAAAAAACAAAAATCTATAAAACCTCAACCTGTTAACACGATCTACTAGCATACAAATAAAGATGAATATCAACGATATACTAATGACAAATAAGAAAATTATACGATTTGCATTATTTTATACAAGAGGATATCCTTTATGATCCAATAAGGTATGATTTTTTAAGGGGAAAATGTAGTACAATTAAACTGTGCAAAAATGAATAGGGATACTACTAATTTTGTTGTATTTACTTTGCCTAGCAATTTAATACGATGGTGGGAGACTTTTTGAATGAAACACAGGTTTTTATATGAAAAGTTATTTTATTTTTCAACATAGTCTCCTTTGAGTTCTATACACTTAGTCCAACGTTTCTCCAATTTTTTTATCCCTTCCGAAAAATATGATTTGTCAAGGTCATCAAAATATGCATTTGTTTGTGAGATAACTTCGTCGTTGGAGTCAAATTTCTTTCCGCCGAGCCATTTCTTCAAGTTTGGGAACAAGAAATAGTCACTCAGGGCTAAATATGGAGAATAGGGCAGATGAGAGAGCAATTCGTGGATTTTTGCCATGAAAACTGCACCTGTGTGCACCCTTGCATTGTGGTCAATTGTGAGCAAACGCGGCACCCATCTTGCGGAAAGCTTTCTCATACCCAAGTGATCATTCAAAATTGAAATCACTGAGCCATGTGAGATGCCTATGGCTTCCACAATCTCTCTCACTTTCAATCTCCGATCGGCTAAAACCATATCATGAATTGTTTCAATCGTTTCGGGTATAGGGACCTCAACTGGGCACCCAGAACGTTCGGCATCTGTGCTTGTAAGGCCACATCGAAATTCAGTAAACCACATCTTTACCATGGAAATGGATGGTGCAGAGTCCCCATAATATTTGTCAAGCTTAGCCTTGGTTTGAGTTATGGTTTTTTCCGCAAAAAATAATGTTTAATGAGCACACGAAATTCACTTTTTTCCATTTTCTTCTCACAACGCGCGGTAGTCTGCTATCAACGGCTGCCAAACACTAACTAAATGAAGCAGCTTGTTCAAATTTAGACAGGAGTCAACTGTTAGTTGCCTGTTGACAGGAGCAGTGTTGCCATTTCGATTAAGAAGCGGGAAATTCAAAAAGTCACGGACTTATTGACCCGTCCTGTTCATGCCATTTGGCGTTCTTTTTGTAAATAAATTAATGCCATACAAGATAAATAGGTAAAATCTTAAAATAGCACATTACACCTGATCTAGCGGTTGCTTGGGGCAACCAGTTTCACTATTTCACATGTGGCACTTGTTTTTCATCTAGTTCTTGACCAGTTCTATTCATGTTTTTATAAGTAATGCCCGTTTCACCAGCAAATAAGTGTGAATTCCCCGGGAGGATTTCTAAATCATAGAAATCCACCTGGAAGGACGTTACCAGCTTCTTTTGGTCTTTGAGCGCGCTCAAGGAGCCAAGCTTTTATCGACGAAGCTGCCCAGCCTGCGTCTTGGGTAAGTAACTTTTATTTCTATGTTTTGTATTTCTTCATATTATTTCTCTATTGTTGCGAATTCTTTTCAAATTACAACATACAGTCCACACCCAGAGCGAGATTGATTCAATTCAGGTTTCGACCTGCACTTACTTTTAAGAAATTTATAACCGAACTTACGAGCTTGTCTCAACACGCCCTCTTATTATTTTTATTATAAACAGCATTAATATTTATTATTACATTAAATATTAATGTATGAGGAAGAAAATGGTCCGGGTAGAGGTCAAGACAATTCTCTGATATAGGCTTTTTATTGGTAAGCCAACGTTTCGACCCACATTGCAGGTCTTCTTCAGGGCTAGTTGATGGGCAGGGGGTTACTACTAAACTGCTAGGTAAAGTATATAATACAAAATTAGCTGAATATCCCTATTGCAGTATAGATCAGACTAAAAACATTGTTGTTTTTTTTTTTTTTTTTATAGCTGCAATATCTCATCTGATTTTATGAAGTAGGCCTGCATATATGATCATGAATGGTTGGCTTAAAAATATATATTGGTAAATAAAAATACCACTAGTAATCATCCAATGCGCCATCATAGGCGCATGTCTCATTCCAGGTAGGCCAAATATGATGTCTATCTGTTAATTTAATCAATTAAAATAAATTATTGAAAAAATTACCTGTTTTGAAAGCCCGAAATTTGGTTCTGAGTGTAAGTGAGTATTTATTCGCTTTGAATCATGAATGTCTTTTAACATCACTTCGCAATAGTGTAACTGTGAATCTCCAAATCTGAAATATATTTAATTATTTTTCATTCATATTAACGAAACATTTCAATGAAAATAGCATAGCTTCTCAATATTTGTGTAATTGTTCATTTAACATCACTTTATGCTGCTAAGGCTAATTATACAATATTTGTGTAATGAATAAATATTTAATTTTTAAAAAAAATCACATTATGTTCTTGAATATTTTGGATACAGCAGGATTCTCTAAATGGTATAGTTATTGCTACTCACTAAAAATATTAATAACATAAAAAGGAAGGCATGAAGATGAATAAGGAGGTTGAAGGAAGAGCCATTCTCAGCGATATACCACTTATTATATTTTCTAGACTTGCGATGTTATTTATTAGTTATAATAATTTATTAGTTATAATGTTACATCATACAATTGTACAATAATATAAAATAAAGAAAAGTTTACCTCAGCTTCAATAATTCCAGATATCGTATTTCCTTCTCAGTGTTGTAAGAATACTGCGTCAACAATCTGTCAGCCAGAAGATTGCGGTATTCGTGAACAAACATTTCCTTGCTACCGTAAACAGTAACGAGCATTGAAATAATATCCCAAGACTGTTTCTCTTTGTTTGTCTTGACTGAAAAACAGAATAAAAATCCATTCAAAATTTTATAAAATATAGTTTTGAGATTAAAAAAATAGGTTAAAAATAAATAAAAAAACTATCTATGTTTGGCTTATCAATCGGACTACCGTAAAGTTGATGTAGATTTCTGATTAGTTTATTTAAGTAAATAAAAATAATTCTAAAACTTATTAAATTTTTTTTTTTTATTAATTTACTCTATTAAATTAAAAACACAATTTTTATAAGTAAACTTGATTTAAATATTATACGGGTGGCATTGCCGCTCCCAAACGGCGTCTCCCGCCATATTCTCTCACTGGTGAGATGGGCGTCCATGGAAGAGGACCTTCCAAGTATTTAATCGAGTACGACGCATCCAGGGAAGACGACCTCCTAAGTGTTCTACTCTACTTGTGGATGTGTCAGAGAGAGCAGCTCCATATTTCATCACTTATCTAGTACGAGGCGTCCAGCGAAGAGGACCTTCCAGTTATTCATCACTTTTCGAGTACAAGGTGTCCAGAAGACAGGATCCCAAGTTATTCTATTCTACCAGTGGCAGCCTGGGTGCAAGGATTTTCAAGTTGTCAAGAAGAACGGTATTATATATTGATTCAGAGGGAGTTTCAAGACAGAGATTGGTAGATATATCTGTAAGTGTTTATTTGAGTCATTGTACTTTAAAAATTGTGTTTGTCAGTTAAAATTTGTTCTAGTTATCCCGAATTTAAAATAATTATCATTGACCCACGGAGATTTCATTTCAATCAAATATTGTTTTGTTTTCTTTGTAATAACTTAAATTTTGTAATAAAATTAACATAGATTTTGAATTAACTATCCATAATATTATATTATATATCTAAAATATATTAAAATATTAAATTCTTAATAATAGATTAGTATGTTGCCTTTGATTCTAACCAACAGTGTCTATGTGCGGCGGTGCCCATGTTTCCCAGTTTTCCGCCGGGTCTTCTTTGATCACATCCCCTCTTGCAAGTTCATCTGCTAAGTCACCGTCAGGACCTTCGTCAGTCAAACTCATTACTACACATCTCATAGTGTCCTCTCGGCAACGAAGGTACTGTCTAAGCAATTACAAATAGAAATGAGCATTACCAGATAAGAAGTGATCATTCTTAAATTATTGATTAAAATACATTTATATAAGTAGTTAAAATCCTCATAGACTTTAAATTGGTTTAAATTATACGTTTAATTATATAAAATAAAAAATTTATAAATATATAAATTATGTTCCTGGACATATTACTTTTTTTATTATGAATTTCTGCAATGACATTTGTCATAGATAATATAAAAATCATTTATTTTTTTTATTTTGAAGAGAAAAGATTTGTCCTGGCTGGGATTCGAACCCGGGTTTTGTTACATTTTGTTACATTTGTTATATTCCATACTTCTCTCTTTTGTCTTTGAGGTCGGGAATCTATCGAGGTTTTGAATGCTACAGACGAATACCTGACTGGGTGAGTGACAGTATCCAACAAGAGCCCGGAAGGATCCAATCCCCTGAGAGCCCTGATGGAATGCACGTAGGCGGTGATGATATCGGGGGTGTTGACACCTGGGTGGAGCAGCCTCTGTTGAAGCGCGGCCTGCAGCCTGTCGACGAGATAGCCACGCAGGTCAGTCTTGTCAAGGCAAAGGCGAAGATCATCAACAGCTGCTTCAGACTCGGGGTAATCTTTCAGAGAACAAAAAAAGTTTTTAACTCATGTAGTAATTTATTATAGACTAATGCAGTAAATGGTTGGGGTGCGGTCAATTGAAATTTGCACTGATGCCCCTGTGCCCCCCCCCCCTGAATCCTCGCTTGCTATAGCCTATGTGTTATTCTGATGTATAACCTATATTACTGTAAAGTTTCATCCGAATCCATTCAGTAGTTTTTGCGTGAAAGAGAGACAAACATACAAACTTTCACATTTATAATATTTTTTTTTTTTGAAAACACTTTATTGAAGCATTACAATCTGCCTGCTGTGGGCAATAAGTAATGGTGCTATGTAGCTACAATCATTCCATAAAAAATCAATAATATAAACGAAATAAATGCATAAATAAATATATACAAGCGAAAAAATATTTATAATATTAGTAAGATTTATAGTATCCCACAGCCAATGTGATAAAATAGAATAACTATTGATTAAAAAAAGACTGGAGGAATTTTATCAAGTAATATGCGAAATTAAATATTATATTTTATAAACATGGGTATATAATAAATAAGTATTACGTATTAGTATATAATCTATTGACTGCACTCCCAACCATTTGTTACATTACTCGAAAATTCTATGGTCAGCCATTTCTTCATCAACATGATAAAGTACAAATTACAATCATATTTTATCAAAAGAATAATTACCAATAATAATTGTGAAAAGTTGATCAATCCTAAGCCTCGTGTAGGTTTCGTACAAAAGATGTTGCAGCTTCTGCTTGAATATATTCAACTTCTCTTTCAATTTAGGACTTTCAGGGCCGCTTGAGTAGAGGCGAGTCAACCATCCGACCACGACCGTATCTAACCACTTGAAGTAAAATACAAAATTACTAAATGGTTTATTATAAATTTAACCCTTATCGATCGTTAAGTCATCTCTAGCTTGACAAAAATTTCTCTATGTTAAATACAGGCACAAATAAAATACTTGCATATTTACCAAAAAAGAATCATTATATAAATCTGGCTTACGATAAGGGTTAAATATATAATTATTTACAGTAATACAGTAAAATATCTCTACAGTGGACATAAACAGGCTTCAATGGTTTGTATCTTGCAAAGGGGTGTTCCAGAAGAAAATGGTCCGGACGGAGGTCAATAAATTTCTCTTTAAGCCCTGAAGAAGACCTGCAATGTGGGTCGAAACGTTGGCTCTTTAATAGCATTTCTCCTTAAGAGAAATTTATTAACCTCCTCCCGGACAATTTTCTTCCACATATTAAAAATCATTTTTAATGTTTTTACAAACTGATATAAATATTGAAATATTTATATATCTTTTTTTAATATAAAATAAATAAATATATAAATATATATATATATATATATATATATATATATATATATATATATATATATATATATATATATGTATATATATATATATATATGTATATATATATATATGTATATATATATATATATATATATATATATATATGTATATATATATATATATATATGTATATATATATACACAGGGTGTCCCATTTCAAGTGGATCAAATGTTTTCAACTTGTAAACAAAAAAAAATCAGAAAAACGATTAAGGTAAAAGTTGTAGGCCTAGTTTGAAGAAATAAAAAAAAAACATTTTTTGGTTTTTCACTTTAAATGGTCAATATCGACCTTCGAAAAATGTAGTTTCCTCTTGACCCCCATTTATTTTTATTTTTCTCAAATGTACATTCCAAAACATGGAAAAAATGTATGTAACATTTTTTTCTATCTTTCATAGTTTAAATAGAAAAAACATTCAAAGTTGACTACTTTTGTATACCTCCTTTACGAGGAAACGTAATGTAGCATTAAGTTATTTTATTTAAGAGTTTGTAGTCGAAATAACTTACTAATCAAGGTATTTTGAATCTTTCAGAAAATGTCTGGACATTTAAAAACCTTCTGTGAAGACAGCATACTGAAGTAGTGAGCTTCAGGTACTTCTTCTACTTGACCTATGAAAGATAGAAAAAAATGTTACACATATTTTTTCCATGTTTGTATTGTACATTTAAAAAAAATAAAAATAAATGGGGGTCAAGAGGAAACTACATTTTTTTTTAAGGTCGGTACTGACCACTTAAAGTGAAGAACCAAAAAATTTAGTTTTATTTCTTCAAACTAGACCTGAATAACTACAACTTTTACCTTTGACCACTTGAAATGGGACACCCTTATAAATATAAAACGAATCTCTGTTATGGGTTACTGGGTATTAAAAATGAATTAAGCTATTCCTTAATTAAAGATACTAATTTTTATTTACAAAAGTGATAAAAGAATACAATTAAACTATTAACAATTAAATTACTAACAAATAAATTATTAACTGAAATAAATTTACAACAACAATATTTTAGATATTTATAATCTAGGCCTAACTTCTATTTAATTATTACAATAATATAAGATATTATCATTACTAAATAGCTTAACTATTTACATAAGCTTGCACAAATAACATAAAATTACAACTGATACTTAACTAATTAATTACTACTAATTAACACTTACAGTTTACTAATTAAAATCCACCGACCGTAAGAATCTCTGAATATAACTGACACACAATTACACTCACAAACTGTCACTGACTTATTACACTGGCTTATCACTGATTTAGATAGATCTTGAAAACCTTTTTTACTCTCTGCACCTCTCCATTGTCTCTTTCTCTCCTACCCATCACACTCTCCGATCTGACACCTGGTTAGACTTGTTCATCATTGACTCATCCCAGAGACTCCTTTCTTCCTCACAATTACCTGTCCCTTTTCTGTCCTCTCACGATTTAATCCAAATCTCATATAATATCCAAACTCCAGAAATCCTACCGAAAACTATAACATTTCGCAACCTAGATGGACTCACTTCCGAAAATATATCTCCTTACCTCGAAACCCTGAATTGGAACCAAATTTATTCCTGTACCACCGTCGATTCAATGGTCGACATACTCACTGCCAATCTCAAAAGCATCCTGGATACCCACGCCCCTCTCAAATCCTTAACCTTCCGCCACCATCCTGCTCCTTGGATGTGTCAAAAAATTAAAGACCTGCAAAGGAAACATGATGCTGCTCGTAGACGCTTTAGACGCACTAGGCTTACGGATGACTACCAAGCGTTCAGGGCTCTTCGCAATTTGACACAATCTACAATCAGACAAGCAAAATCCAAATACTTCCATGAAGCCCTTTCCACTGCTCCCGATCCTAAATCTAAATAGCAACTCCTACGAAAGCTCGCCCTCTGCAATCCAACATCCTCCAGAGCCTTCCCTGCTTCTCCTGACGAAATGAACTCATATTTTTTGTCTGCCTCAATTAACACATCAAAATCCTCCTCCTCCGTCTTTTCATCAACGCCATCTTTCAATCCCGACAATTTCTCTTTCTTAGACATATCACCTACAGACATTATTTCCTCCGTTCTTAAATCCCGCTCCAGTTCTACCGGATTAGACGAGATACCCGTCAAACTACTCAAACTATGCCTCATCGATATCCTACCTGTCCTACTTTTCATTTATAACTTCTCACTACAAAAAGCAGTATTCCCGACTTCCTGGAAAAAATCCCTAGTCCATCCTATAAATAAAACCCCAACCCCATTATCTCCCAAGGACTACTGGCCAATCTCCATACTTTCCAACCTTTCCAAACCTCTCGAAAGAATAGTCCAGTCTCAAATATCAAATTTTCTTGAACAGTCCAAACTCCTCGTTCCGCTTCAATCAGGCTTTCGCCCAGGTTTTTCCACTCCTTTACCCTGGAGCCCTTACCAAAATCACCAATGACATATATAAAGCCATGAACAACAAACAACTAACCGTGCTAATCCTCCTAGACTTTTCTAAAGCTTTCGATTCCTTGGACCATTCTATCCTTTTCTCCAAACCAAAGTCATTGTCTATTTCCTACAGCTCTATTCTATGGTTCCAATCCTTCCTCTCTGATAGGTCCCAAGCGGTCTCTATGCCCAACCAACCCCTTTCCTGTTTCCTTACTCTATCCTCAGGTGTGGCTCAGGGCTCAAGCATCTCTCCTCTCCTTTTCAACTGTTACATCAATGATCTTCCTAAATCTGTTCACCACTGTTCCTACCATCTATATGCTGACGACTTCCAAATCTATTTATCCTTTCCTCCATCTGAGCTTTCATATGCGTTCGCCAGTATTCAGCAAGACCTAGATAGAATCAGTGCCTGGGCAAAGCTGAACAAACTGGAATTGAACGCAATGAAAACCCAGGCCATTGTTCTAGGTTCCAACTCCCTCCTTGCAACTATCCCCACCCCTCCAACATTAATCCTAAACGACCACCCCATCAGTTTCAACTCCTCCGTTAAAAACCTAGGCAATTACCATTGACCAAAACCTTTCCTGGAAACCACATGTCATCCAAATATCCCGACGAATAATTATTATTATCACTGGCTTAACAACCCAGCACGGGTCCTGGCCGCATCAAGGCGTCACCTCCACTCTTCTCTGTCCTGCGCCAAGGTCTTCCAAGCTCTGGATCCAATGATGCTGCCTGCATCACTCTCGACTTCATCTGACCATCTAAGTCGTGGACGCCCACGTTTTCTTTTTCCATCAACGAATCCAAACAGAAGTCTTTTTAAGATAGCGTTGTCCTCCATTCTGGCCACATGTCCAGCCCATCTCAATCTAGCTATTCTTATGTGCTTCACCACGTCAGGCTCCTGATACAAAAGATACAGCTCTGCATTCTGTCTGAGTCTAAATTGATCGCCAACTCTTACAGCTCCAAACATTCTTCTTCGACGAATAATTAGTTCCCTAAAATTATTCCATCGTTCTCGGCATCTCCTTACACAACCTACTCGGAAGCTGCTCGTATCATCCCTCATCTTCCCCCACTTCGACTACTGTAGTGTGGTATACGGGGGCCTCTCGAAAATGCTTGAGAGCCGCTTAAAAAGAATAATGAACTGCGCTTTAAGATTTGTCCTTGGTACTCCGAGGCGATCCCGGGTGTCACATCACTATGATGAGTTAAAGTGGCTCTTCCCTCCCATCTGTAGACAATATTTCCTTAGCGTTTTTCTATACCAATCCATCAACTCGCAACACCCTTCATATATCTATAGTCTCCTCCCATTCAAATCCTCTGTCCAGCACCACAAAACAAGATCTCGCCTACTTCCTCGCCCGCTCCACCACTGTGTGGAATTCAATCCCTCCTTTCATTCGCCATTCCTCTTCACTAGCTTCATTTAAATCCCTTTTCCATCATCTCTTGGCATCTCAAAAAGTCGCTCTCCAAGCAGGTCAAATGTCTGCTTGAATATATCAGTATTGTAAACTCGATCCCGCTACCCTTTGTTTTGTTTATTTTTCCAACAACAAAGATGATACCGACTTTTCAAATATATTATCGCATACTATGCTAATCAATTATTTTAGTTAGCAATTTCGTCATCAACTACTGTATTAATATTATTAATCATTATTTTGTTAATATAAATATATTTATTTTCGAAAATTAGTTAAAAAGCAGTCAAGTTCTTTGTATTTTATTTATTTATTTTCTTATCTATTTCTATTTTTACAATGTTTTGTCACACTTGATTATTTCATGATTTGTGTTATTATGTAGCCTTCTGGCCAGATGAATTTTATGTTAGTTATTTATTTTATTTTATTTGTTCATTATTGTTATTCTAAAGGGACTTGGTCCCAGAATAAAGTTGTTTATTTTCTATTCTATTCTATTCTATTCTATCTTCACCGTACCGCGTGCTTTAACACTCTGCCCCTACTCGCGCCGAGAGGGTATTTAAATAGCAAGGCCGACACAGAGGGGGGAAAATCTCGAACATACAAGAAGGGTCTGGAGTTTTCGGGAAGAGGCCTCTTTCATCTCTGCCGACAAGGGGCTTTATTTTCTTCTAGGAATCGCCTATTCCGTGTGGCCGTCTTTCTCTCTGAGACCGTAACACCTCAATAGAGATCCTCAGAAAATTAGTAGCAATTGTTGTCCATTATATAGAAGTTTCACTTTATTTAAACAATATTTTTTTAAATATCTGTGATTCAGTATTTCGATTAATCCCAGAATAAAAAAAACCAAAAACATATTTTTAATTGAAATTTTCTATTCCTACTTTTTCTTTTTTTGTTAGAAATTCACAGAGTACAACCTAAAGTACAATATTGGACTATACAAAACTTAACTAAAGGATTAAGTAGTATAGAATGTAAACACTTCTATTTGTAGAAAAAATAATCCATCTCTTATTAGAACTGAAATGTATATAACTTATAATATATTTTTTTCACTAGGCGTAATATTTTATAGCTATTTTTTTGTATTAGATTAATCAATACTTGCTTTCTCGAGTGGGCTGATAAAAGATTGATTGAAGCTGCCCTTACAAGTTTCTTGAACGTGATTTTCTATTTGTTTATGAATTAGAGATGTTAAAACCTCACCGGCTAGCCTCTCCAATAATTCCAGTTGTATAAGAATCCTGTTACAAAAATTATTTTTACAGAATATGAATAGTATCATAAAAAATAATTATAAGTAAAAAGTAATGTTAAAATATCCACAATAATATCATTCATATTTTCTACGAAAGGACAGGATTTTTTCATTTGTAATCACTTACTGCAAAATCTACTAGCCTAATATTTATATCTGCCACAAAAGGTTTAACAAAAATAAATTTTACTGATAATAATAAAGTGACAACAAAAAGCCAGTACCATATTTTTTATTAATGCTCTATTTTATTGCTTAAAAACTTAAAAGACAATAAAGAAACTAGCCTAAAGATGTAATGACAGACTTAATATTTGATTTTTGCATGCCTCAAAAGTATACATTGATAATATAAGTGGCCATTTGAAAAAAAAAAAAAAACAGGAAAAATAAAACCTGTACAACAACCCATACTTGGGTACAATGCATGTTAGAGACTGTACTGCATGTAAGTAACTTGTCTGAAAACTGCCAGGCTTTTCCCCCAATTAAGAATACCCACTTAATAGAGGCTAAGTGAGCCACAGGAGAGTCTGAAAACCCATTTGTCTATTTGCAGCTGTTACCGAATTAAATATTTAATTTACCATAGGTCACTATGAACCCGGCACGACCTTTATCATAGCAACACACCACTCTCCACCTAAATCAATAATAACTTAAATAGAGTTATGGTTCGGCTTCCAATGAATTAGATATCTTTGTGGTTTTAATGTATCTTAAGCAAGAGAAGCAAGCTGAAGGCAACAACAAATTTAGATTATAAAATTGAAGCAATAATAATCATATTACACCAGGAGGCTCTGACTTCATGAGTTATAGCGCCATCAAAGAGAAAGAAGAATTAATAATCACAATGATTAGCAATTTTACCACGAACTTTGCTAGACAGCTCTTGAGGAGGATGACGAAGATTCATAGCTCAGGTTAGAGAAGAATTGGTCGACTGTATCTTCTAATATAAGGAAGAAATAGTTGGGGATGCAGTCAATAAAAACACCTAAATGAGTGTAACTTATTTAGTGTGTGCCTATTTTCCGTTTCGGCCTACAATGTAGTCCATCTTCAGGCACACAATAAATATGTTACACTTATTTAGGTGTTTTTATTGACTGCACCCCCAACTATTTCTTCCTTATATTCATAGCTCAGGATAACATAACATAGTTCAGTGTACAATTAAAAATTTTGTAAGTATTTCTGATAACTTTATAATTGAAGAAGATTTTAATAAAGCTATTGACCTGTTTGTGGTGTGGAAATCATTAATTATAGCATCACAGCGGCATTGATCAATTTCAGAACAACCTCCACAACGCTCGTCTTCACCAGACTCATTTAAATCACATAAAGGCACAGCTACTATATAAAATAAAAAAAACAGAACATACATAACAGTAAAGCATTATGTTTTATAACAGTTTGAAATAAAATAAAAGTGAAACAATAAAATTATAATTATTGTTTTAATTTATTGTTACTGTAACCAATATTTAAACTAACAGATTAGAAATGATAATATAATCAAATGAATAAATTAATATAATACAGTTAGGCAATGGGTAACCAGATGACAGATAAAACAACTATAATGGTGCACTTAAGAGGACAAAAAAGAATGAAAAGAATAGAATTTGTCTTTAAACTAGTCTAAGGAGTTAAATTTATTAAATTTACCTCGACTTGTTTTATCAGCATTGTAAAAAACTTTGAATGACAGTTTATAAAATTCTTCTATAATGGTTTGATACTTAGGGATGGGCAATTGTGAATGTAAAACAGTACGAATTATCAATTTTAAGATCACTAAAAGATTTGTTTCCCCGTAGATAGGCTCATCATAATTCAAAATCACTCTCATTTCTTCAAGCCTATGCATCGTAGGCAAATAGGCCAAGTATTTTGCATTGAGCTCAGCTACTGCATTCCTAAATCTGACAAAATTTCTTTCCGGTTCTTCTTCCAAGTGATAAAATTCAGACCAAAATGCCGGCGCGACATTCTCTCTCATATCTTCTTCGATTTTGTTTATCACTAAGCTCTCAACAAATGTGTGAAGGTCTTCTTCTTCTATTTTTCTCACCACACTTTCAAAATCATTTACATCTGTGCATTCTGAAGAAAATTGGTTCTGAAATGAATATATGTAACAAAATTTAATTAAGAGGCATAATTTGACTTGTAAACTTGAAATAAGCTTTTGAGATACTTACGTCTTCTGATAAAATTGGAAATACTGAGCATATTTGCTCCCAAAGTTTATCACTAGCAATCATTTTACTTCAAATAATCAGCCAGCCGAGACAAACACCGCTGGCTGTTTGTTTACAACCTGGTTCTCTGCAACCTATCTAGAAAGTCTCAACATGTGTACACGCTTACAGTGTGCTCACATCTATATTCATTCGGAAACGTTTAAACGCCTTAATTTATACCCAACAGTTTAAACTAATTCCAATATGAGCTTCATAATAATTCAGGAATTATTTCAGTTTTAACCATAATTTCATTCGATATTGAATACGATTCAGTTTAAATCGATGTTCAACAATCAGTGATCAAAGCGAATTTTTGAATTTTAGAAACTGTTTCTTTTATGCCGGAATGGTTCTTGCTTATAGAAAGGTTGTATAATTATATTTTTTGTAATTTCGTCCAAATTATATTAATAAATCACTTGATATTATAATTTCCAATATTATTGTAACTAAACAATGAGAACTAATCATTGATGATCATTGATTTAGAATTCTTTTTAGTAAGTTGGAAGGCGGTGTTTGTAACTGGAAAGCTTTAGAGAACGCTGGCGGAACTAGAGTGATCAAATTAATATTTTAACCGTTCATTTAACGTCACTTTATGCTGCTGTGGCTAATCGGACGATGCTACATTGGGAGCTCTAAATTTTTACCTATCCAGGTTTAATTAGGAAAGGGATTTTTAAGGAGTACCTGGCATCGTACAGGCTCGGAACCCCCTTCCGAAGGACGGCGTAACAAAGGATTTTTTACTCCCTTTAAAAAATCCTAGGGCCACCTGCCGGACTACGAACCCGCGATCTTGGGTTTAGTAGTTTGTTACGCTAACCACTAGTCCACAGGTGACCGTTAACCGTTCATTTGAGAAGTATTTCGTTTTTAAGGATTAAGTCCTCTTGAGCTAGTTCATATTATTTTTTTTTACAGGAGTTTTCACTAATAGTGGGTTTTCTTAATCTAGTGATTGGATGGCTTCCTTACATAATGTTCTTATCTAATCTAAGGTCCATTCTTCCCTTAGACCATGACCCATCATGGATTCCTCCACTTCCTAATTCCAGGTCTTCCTTGGTCTTCCTCGTCCTCTTTCGTCGAAAACATCTTTTTTTCTATCACTGTCAAAATCCATTTGAGGACCTTTTTCGCCTAACTTTATCGACACCTTCCCAAAGTGTTATTCTGTTCATTTCAAATAAGTAATACCAAAAGGAATAAGACAAAAACACAAAATTAAATTTAATAAAAAATACAGTATGTAAATTAGACAATAAACAAAATTTACAAGACAAAAACACTACATAAAACAATTCAATAACGTACAGCCGTATAACGGAAATGAGACGAGTCATAAGAAGAGGTTACACGAAATAAGGAGGTACATTTCATGTGTACCAGCTTAGTCACAAGTATCCGAGGTTGTCAGCCTCAGTAGGTAGCACAAACAAAAAAATATTTTTTATTATATGTTTATTAATTGAGGCGTTGACATTGAAAAGGAGGTAAGTGCCTAAATTGTCGATTTTTTTTTCCACTGAAACGATTTTATGTTCCAAGGCCAATAGCGTTGAAAAGGAGGTAAGTTCCTATTACCTCTCGTTTAGTTTTGAGCGACGTCACAAGATGCCGCTGGTGGCAACAGAATGACCGATAATTCTGTTTCAGTAAAAAAAAATTTCGGAAATTTTGGCACTTACCTCCTTTTCAATGTTAACGCATCAATTGTTATAATTTTAAATATTTTTATTTTGAAGAGAAAAGATTTGTCTAGGCAGGGATTCGAACCCAGGTCGCCCACGTATCTAGCGTGGTGCTCTACCAATTGAGCTAACCTGGCTCGTAACAGGGCCAGACAAATCCATTCACCGATCCTGTATCCCCGTGTTATCGCAATTTTGCGATGTATAGTATACAAGGGGAAGAATGTTCATTAAACATTACTGCCTGGCCATGTTACGAGCCAGGTTAGCTCAGTTGTTAGAGTACACCAGGTTCGAATCCCTGCCTGGACAAATCTTATCTCTTCAAAATAAAAATATTTAATTTACATAAAAAAAATATTATATTGGAAGACCACAAATGCGAACATTTTATTGTCAGATTTACCCAGTAGTTGTTGGTTAAAAACAAAAGAAAATAAATAACATTGAGGTTATACCCATCTGAACATCGACCGAAACACTCTATTCAATCGATGGGTCACCATTTATTTCTTAGGAGGATATATACTGTAGACGGGTAGCTGTTCTGATAGATTTAGGATGCTGTCGATATGAGCTTAGAGAGGACCGGCATGAAATATTGTCCACTTTTTATCACTCTTGTTTCTTATTCTCCATTAAATGATACTTATTTCCTTAAATGAAATAAATAAACAATAACACAATTTTTTGAAACCTGAGAGTTGACAAAACAATCTTGGGGAATAGTACAAAATAGCATGAAATGAAAGAATTTTGAGTTCCCCTAATACATTAATGTTTAAAACATATAAGCCTATTATCTTTTTTACGTACATTTTGAGAAATAATCTTTTTTTTTAAATTTATTTATTGATATTTACAACTGTATTACAATGATACAACAAGTAAATAGGATACGTGATATAAAATGACATGAGAATGACAAGTAGAGAAACTACCCACTGGCACTGCTCAAATCAAAGTTCAACTAAGGTCATGTGGCCACCTTCTTTTCAGACGCCTCAGAGGATTATCGGGAATTGAAGAGGAAGCTAGGTTTGAAGCTAGAGGGTTTGAGTGGAAATGAAGTTTGTTATGAAAGGATAGATACCGGGTTCGGGCCAAATCAGCAACAAAAGGGACATTGAGGTCGTTATGGATGACTTTATTTTTTACAAAATAAGGAGCATTGAGGATTTTGGATTGTAGGGATTGGATACGAGAGGAATTCGATGGCTTAGTGGAGCCCCAAAGCTCTACTCCGTATGATGGTCATGTAGATGAGTCTTTTGTAGTTAATTGGGAGCTTAGAGCGTTTGTCTAGTAAGTGTTGAAGTAGCCTGAAACGTCGTGCGGTTTCTTGTCTTTTCAGTCTTGTATGAGGATTCCAGGTTAATCGTTTGTCAAGGTACAACCCTAGCATCGGATCTGTTCTACAGGCACCAGAGGGATATTATTAAAGGATACTGAATGGTAGGAAGTCATTGGTTTACGACGTAAGGTAAAAGTGATTTGATGCGATTTTTGAGAATTTATTTTAATTCTCCAGTTTCGACACCATTCTTCAAGATCAGTGATATGGGATTGGAGGCTTTGGGATGCAATAACTGGATTGGTGTTGACTGATAATGCACATGTACCATCAGCTTACGTGGTAAGGTTAGTATTAGGATGAGTAGTTGGATGTCAGCTGTAGTAACTGTACAAAGAATTGGGCCAAGGATACTACTACCTTGAGGAACACCAGCAGATTGGGAAAAGAGGGATGAATAGAGATTATTATGGTTTACTTGGAAAGTTCTATTTGTGAGATAGGATTGAAGGATGAGAAAGTATGAAGGGGGTAGGAATTTACGGAGTTTATAGAGCAAGCTCGGATGCCAGACTCGGTCAAAAGCCTGTTCCACGTCAAGAAAGACGCCCGAACAATATGATCCACGTTCTAATGCAGAGGAGACCACATCCACCACACGATGACATTGCTGAATGGTGGAGTGGGTTCTTTTTTTTAAAAAGTAAAATTATTGAAACGTTAAATATTATTTTTACTTTTTATCATTTAGAAGAGTGTGAAAAGGCCAGGGGTTGCAGTCAATTCATTTTACCTAAAATTAGAATTATTGTTTAATGTTTATCAACTTAATATATAACTCTCATTATATTTTGTAGTAAAATATTTTATTTTTTTTAAGTTTCCACGGCCACTACTTTTACAAAAGGCTTCAGTGGCATCTTCTGGTTTTGACCGTGTAGCTAAAATTTTCGCCAATGTTTCGCCAAATATGCTGCTAGCTTCCTCAAGACTTTTTCGAGGCTGAAGATGTTCCGCTAATCCGCGGCGTTATCGGAACATTTTCAGTCTCAAAAAAGCCTTGATGAAGCCAGCAGCATGTCTGGCGAAACGTTGGCGAAAATTTTAGCTACACGGTCTAAACCAGAAGATATCACTGAAGCCTTTTAAAAAAAAAATTTTCTTGCAATTTTACTTTTTTTTTTATTATCTTTTTAATAGCACCTATCTCAAACTCATTATGTCTTTCACCAACAACATGTTAATCATTATATTTAGTAACAAAATCATTTTTCTTTTATTTTTTCAGTAACTTCTAAATGTTTTATTATCTTCTAAATTACTTCCCATTCTTATTGTTTCTCACCAATTTTTTCATAACGTATCGTTTACTCTCTGTATTTCTTTCTTCTCATGATGGCCTTAAACTTCGGTCGAATCGTTGGCACAAATAAAATAAGTTTAAAATTTTGTGTAGAATTTATCGATTGTACCACTCGACCATTTCACACTCTTCTATGATTTATCCAGTCATTCATCCACTATTCAATCATCAACCATTTCCTAATATTTATCAATTATATATAGCAAATAATAAATAATAATAATAATAAATAATATATAGCAATTGTACAAGTAATTTACTTCTCCAGTAGTTATTCGTTTTAAAAACACTGATAACGACATGGAGGTTGTAATTAGGTTATATCTATTTTTCAATCTACCAAAACACCCAATGAAATCGATTGTTCATTTTTAAGCAATAATGCGACGGGCAGAACGGTTAATTTATTCGGGTTCAGATATTAACCCATTAAACTGATTGATATCTTTGCAAACTAAACAAAGGAGGATGTTTCTGTTTAAATTTATAGTTGCAGTTTAGGATTCGACTTCGATATCGTTCAGGAACCATTCGTTCCTGACTTTGTCAAGATCGATTCTTGGATTACACTGAGCCTTCTTACAGGAGATCTAGTGAAGCACCATCTTCCCTCAAGTAGGTGAAGGAGAAGAGCGGGTGTTTCTGCTTAGGCTGCAAGATCTTCTTAATTGGCTTCATATTCTTCTTAATATCCTATATTCTAATCTCATTGTACCAAAAATATCGATTTTTATTGAGGTACTTTCTATCTATTAAGATCAGGTCTTTTTTGTTTTTGGTCCTACTTGTTCCTTCCTATATCACTCTGTTATATATCCGTTTTTTTTTGTTTGTAATTAGTAATCATTAAAACTAGGAATAATAAAACCGGCAACAATGTAGTTTAGGCGAAATAGTCGAAAAACCACTTCTCTAAAGATAGAGGAATAATAAAATCAAAAATATATATATTAATATATTTTGTGGGATAGCCATTGATCCAATGGGTTCTTGATAATGACTTGCCTTTCCTGTACTTTCACCTTTCTTTTTTTTTAGTATTGACATTTTTATTGTAATCAGCTGTTAAATCTTTCTCAGCTGTTGCCCTATAATCTTTCGTTATAATTCAGTAATTGCATTCGTTGGTTGAAGTGGAGTGATATTTCTTGAGGATCTCTTCGTTGTTACAGTGATTTTGGGATGTGATTTAATTTTAGTAATTCCTAAAGTGGCTGAATATAGCTAGGGATTATTGTTTTCTGTCATTTTGCATACTTATGGCTTCTTGTTTGGGTTTCGTCTCTATATATGTATAATAAATAGCTTTACTTTAAAGATATTTCCTATTATGCTATTCGTCGAAGTTTTGTTACAAGGAGCAGTAGAGAAAAATTTCAATACCAACTAGTTCCTGTTATTAGCAATGTCTATCTCTTAAATTACTGCCATATTGATTGTCAAATCTTGGTTTAGATAAAAAGTATTATTCAACGGGGAATCGAGTGAATTTAATGTGAAATAAAAATAAAAGGAGGAAGACATTTCTTGAATATTTTTTTGTAAGTAAATACTTACCTTCACTTTTCCAAATGTAAAAGAGGCGTCATGTGTGGTATAGTGGTTAGAATAACAAACTTCTATGCCCAAGATAGCGGGTTCACAGCCCTGCATATGGCTCTAGAATTATCTTTAAGGAAAACACAAAACCAATTGTTAAACCGTCCTCCGGAAAGGACGTTAAATAGAAGTCCTGAGCCGGTACAGTGTCGAGTACTCGTTAAATATCGCTATCCTTATCATAACCTGAATAGACAAAATTTAGGTAGTTCTCCCGCAGTAGCATCCTCCGATTAGCAATAGAAGCTAAAATGACGCTAAAAGAATAAACCAATTGTTAAACCGTCCTCCGGAAAGGACGTTAAATAGAAGCCCTGAGCCGGTACAGTGTCGAGTACTCGTTAAATATCGCTATCCTAATCATAACCTGAATAGACAAAATTTAGGTAGTTCTCCCGCAGTAGCATCCTCCGATTAGCAATAGCAGCATAAAATGACGCTAAATGAATAAACAAACAACGAAAGGTCTAATTATTTGCCACACGCCAAAATTTCACGTGATCTGGATTTTCCATCTGATTTTAGGTTTTCAGAATTAAAAAATAAATGTGAAACTAATAAGAGAATAAATAATTGAGCCTGTCATAATCCTGAATTGATCCTGTATCGTATCGTAGCAATACAGCATGTTAAATAAGATAGTAAATACTCCTACTTATATATATACTAGCTTTTCCCCGCGGCTTCGCTCGCAATGAAATAGGTCTGCCAAATAGTTTCGGGAAAGATCATTTAAAATAAATAGTTTACTTATATTTTTAAAATATAAGTTACTCGCACATCCAAAATTTCAGATATCTAACTTCAAAACTGACGGATTCTATACAACCTTTGAACTCCTATTATATTAAAGGGGAAACACTTGGGGTGGAATTATCCAAATTTCTTTCTTAAACTATACAAAGAACCTATCTACAAATTTATAGATACTTAAAAGACAAAAGTTCCAAGCAAAAGTTCCTGATTTGCCTTTAATTCTGTACTATTATAATATATTCTCCACAGTACCGAAAATCCGAGCTTGCTATAGCCTATGTGTTATTCTGATTTATAAACTATATTACTGTAAAGTTTCATCCAAATCTGTTCAGTAGTTTTTGCGTGAAAGAGAGACAAACATACAAACTTTCACATTTATAATATTAGTAAGATATATATATATATATATATATATATATATATATATATATATATATATATATATTCGTCATTTTTTTTAGAAATGCATCAGATAAGGGAATTAAAAAATAATTATTTACCGGTACTAAGAATAATTATGCACTTTCGGCGTAGTTAACCGATCGAAGTGGCACTTGTAGAAATCAGCTGACACAGTAACGTGATATAGCACACTCAAATTGATGAAAGAGAGAAGAACTAATTACATTAAGCTGATGGGAGGTCACTAACCACATCCTCTCCCTTATCACTCATCACTTATCTACCTAACGGCATTAATTATTATTATTACGTCACGAATGTATCTTCCAGCTTAAAGCCATTAATCATCTCTCGCACCGCCATATTGGAAATGATATGAACCAGTAATATTTTTAAAGGGTGATTTGATAAAAAGGCAAGTGATCATCTAAAATCACGAGCGTCTCTTTCTCTTTTAATTATTTGCTATTTCGATTTATTTGTTACTTTACGTCAAAAGTATTAATTAACATACAATATATACCATATAATATTCCTGGAAGAAAATATATGGTCTGGGTATAGGTAAACAAATTCTCTTGTAAAGGAGGACTGTTTATTTGGATGCCGACGTTTCGACCCATATTGCAGACCTTCAGAGCTAGTAGTAGTCCAGATGTGAGTGAAGAAAATGAAATTTGTCACTCATGTTGCAGCCCAACATTTTGTAGTTTTGTAACAATTCAGGAAACAAAGTTTTTAAGTTTGGGTCTTTTTTGTTTCAAAGAAAGCCCGTTACAACTGAAAAAAAATGCCAGGAAGTCATTTAAACTTAAGGAATTCTAGGCATTTTTTTCTTCCATTTCCATTTTGGTGGCAAAGCTTTCATCTTTTAAAAGTTTTCTGATGTCAGGCCCAACAAAGACTCCCTCTTTCAGCTTAGCATCGGATATATCAGGAAACTTTTCACAAAGATACTTGAAACACTCACCTTCTTTGGGTAATACTTTCACAAACTGTTTCATTGGCCCCGATTTGATATGAAGTGGTGGAAGTAAGATCTTTTTAGGATCCACTAAATTATGTCAACATTTTTGACTCTAGGCTTGACAGAGTGTTGTATCCTATCTCAATCACAGACGAAACATGGAAACTTTGTGTAACCACTGTGTTGACCTAGTAACATGGAAATAACTTTCAAATCACCAGAAATGGTCCATTTATGGCCAGAGTATCCGAGCTTATTAAGAATTAACTCAAGATTTTTGTAGCATTCTTTCAAATGGACTGAGTGTCCAATATGCACAGAAGCATATTGGTTATCATTGTGAAGAAATAAAGCTTTCAAATTCCTTTTTGATGAATCAAATATGAAATTATCAAGTGAAATTTGTGACTTATCTTGGGGATGGAATTTTTTCCGTAATTAACACAAAAAATACTGTTAAACCCACTTGTTAAATACGCTACAAATTTTTCATAGCAGACCTGTGTTATAGTAAATAATAATGAAAATTAAAATACTATATGGTTAAGAGTAGTTTAAGTAATATATTGATAGAGTAGTATTATATGTAGTAAGTAATACAAATAAAAACCAGAGGGGATTGAATTATATAATAACAAAGAGCTACAATATAAATATTAACAAAGAAGTAATGTTTAAATACAACAAAGTAACAAATGAAAATTTGAAATTAAGAACAGGATTAATACCAACTAATGTTATACAAAATTAATTATATTTCATTATATTATATTATATTATATTTCATGATGTTACAACCTTATTTCTTAAATTTCGGAGGGGGGATATAATCCCATAATCTCTCTCATCAGCCTGGGTCACTGCTCCAGGCTGCTTAAAATTCAAGAAGGAGTTCAGTACAGCTTTATTACGCTTTCCATTAAATTCCTTTCCCAAGGAAAAAAAAAGTTTGGAACTTTTCCGTCAGCCAAGGGTGCAAGCGAAAAATCGCCAAATACTGTAGAATTCCACCAATTTCTTACAATCATAAGCATTAACGTAAATAGAGTTGACTTATGGGGGGGGGTTATCCCCCACCAGTCAACCACTCCAACATATAACTCCCTTCAAAAAAGATGTCTCGTAATAAGGTAAATGTACCGGTAGTGGACACTGCTCTGGTAGTGGACACTTACGCAGTTTAATTTAAAAAATAAGATATATAGGCCTTCAATCAGCTTCAAATCAAGAGGGATTGTATTTTGCACACTTTGGTGGCGATTCTTGCAAATTCCATGATATCACGGTGCCATGGAAGCCAACAATCAGTCATTGCACATTGCCGCTCCAGTGAGCACGCTGTTATCTGCTGTCTTCTAGCCAATTTCTTTAAGAAGGTGAGTACAAATTTATTAACTTTTAACGGCCAGACTTGCTTTTTTTTAATGCCCTCAAGTATTTACTGATTAATTAGAGTGTATAAATTCATGTTTTGATGTTTGATCTTCAATATTTGCTTTAAGGGAGCGGAAATGTTAGATGTCCACTACTGAAACGAATATTTCAAGTAATCTTAGTAGTGGACACGACCTGTCCACTACTAACTCTGGGATGTTATTTTTTTTTTCACTTGAAAACCTTCTGAATGAACATGTAATGCTTTCTTATTCTTATGATTTTGATCCTGGGTTTATTTTATAGCTATATCTAGTAATGGACACCACATGTCCACTAATAATCCGGCGTATGTTCACTATTAAATCAACTTATTTTAATTAATAAAACCTAATTTAAGTAAATATGGGCTTATTATGAGGATCATTATAAAAGGTAGCATTAAAAGGGCCTTAATATTCTGTCCTTTCTTATAGATTGTCGTCATGGCTCCTTCTGCAAAACAGTTTTGGGCTTACGATGAACAACAATTTAGGGACGCAGCGGCTGAAGTTTTGAAGAGTATGGCTTTATCTTCAGCAGCAAAAAAGCATATCGTCCCCCGAACAAGCCTAAGGAGATATGTTGAACGTAAATCTAAAGCATTTAAAAAAATGGGACCTCCAGCAATCCTCTCAGAGGAAGAAGAGACCATATTGGTCAGGTGGATAGCTTCTTCTCGGAAAACAGGTTTTCCTGTCACCCAGGAGGAGCTTTTCGACAGCGTTCAAAGGCTGTTAAAAGACTTAAAAAGGCCAAATAGATTTACCGATGATCGTCCTGGGCGTACCTGGTACCAGCGTATCATTATAACAAATTCATGCGTTACCATGAGAACTCCACAAAATTTAACAGCCAGTAGGGCGTCAATTACCGAAGAAAACCTGAAAGCATGGTTTTCAGAAGTTTATTCTTATTTAAAAAGCCACAATTTAGATAATATTCTAAGTGAACCCAGCCGAATATTCAACGCAGATGAATCTGCATTTTTCCTAAACCCTAAAGGGGGGAGTATTGGCGATAAAAGGGGACAAAACTATTTATCAACACGTGAATTCTAACGAAAAAGAGTGTGTCACTGTTCTTATGAATGCAAACGCAGACGGACAGCTAGTACCTCCCTTAATTGTTTTCAACTATGAAAGAATCCTGCAGGATATTATCGCCAGCGTTCCTCCAGAATGGGGATTAGGAAAATCTGAGAGTGCGTGGATGACTGGCAACCTATTTTACCAATATGTCACAAATGTTTTCCACCCTTGGTTGGTCCATCATTCCTCTGCCTTTAATTCTATTCGTTGACGGTCATCAATCCCACCTGACTTTACAGACTAGTGAATCCTTGAAGCATAATGGCATAGTGTTGATAGCCCTCCATCAAAAGGCGATCCATCTAATCTAACCAATGGATGTAACTCGGTTCCGTTCACTAAAACTTCACTGGAAAAACAAAGTTCATACCTGGAGAAGAGTCCAGGAGGAAAATCCAAAACTGAAAAAGAAAGATTTTTCATGGCTTCTGAAAGAAGTGCTAGATGAAAATATTGAGCCTTCAATCATGCAAAATGGATACCCTAAGTAGGACTGGTACCATGGAACCCTGAAGCTCCTCTCAATACATTAAGAAAAACGCGGAGTACTCCTCAAATTCAACCATCACCAGTAGACACTTCTGTCAATGAACAACACCATATTAGAACTGTCGATTGACTGTCTTTGTAATTAATGAAACGGAGATTAAAACGTTGGATGTGAAAGACGTGGATACAAAACTACCGAAACCCTTGATCTTTGGAGCTGACAATGGAAGCGAACGGTACCAGTATCCACATTCAATTGCTGAAGTAACTTGGTAATTATGAGCCTCTTAAAATACTTAAGTACTGCTCTTTTAAGTCATTAGTTTTATGTCATATGTTCTTATTTTCAACAATTTTGTACATTATTTATTTTTGGATTGACATTCTTATGTATTTTTTTTCTACAAATAAATGCTCTCATGTTCATCTATTTTTTTAAAAATATCATATCCTCTTTCTATATTACATAAGTAAATTAAACACAAGTAAAATTAATTAAAACATGAGTAAATCCCTACTTTTTCAAAGAAAAACTTTGATGTCCACTACTGAATTCATGAGGTGTCCACTATTAAAAATTTGAGTTTTATAGATGCCCACTATTGACAAAAATTTTAAGTTTAGTAAAATTGATGTAAAAATGTTAAAATGGCAAAAACAAAAACTTTCATGGTTACGAATTTGAAGAAGGATAGTTTGAGCTTACTTTGGCCACACATTAAATATCATCACCGCCAGAGGTAACCGCGGAGACAGAAAAAACTGTCAAAATGTCCTTAGCTGTGTCCACTACCGGTACATTTACCTTATAGCTATAATTTATTTCATACTACAATCATGTAGCTTCAAATTAAATAAATAGATTATATTTTTTTTTAAATGTTATTTTGGAAGTTATAAATGTTATTTTTATTATAAATGTTATTTTTGGAAGGACAATCAAGAAATAGCTTTTAATACAAGTAACCTTATTTATTGGTTACAATAACTTGCGGTACTTTTCCAACCTACCCCAGTGCCCCAAGTGGCAGTTTCGTTAACTACCTCCTACTGTTAGCGAAACCTTCCTCAGTCCTTTGTTATTGTTTGTGTTTAGTGGACGTTTATTTGTTTTCATTTGAATTATACTCTATGAGTTGGAATTTGATGAAGATTTTTCGGGAGGTGATTGATGAAAAGTCAGCTGTGATATTTCTACAGGAGCGGATGATGATTTCTACATGAGCGGAGTGATATTGTGAAAACATATTGTGATTTTTAATTAATATTGTTTATAATTGTTCCTATATATTGCTGTGTTTAATCAAGATTGTTTATAATAAATGTTTATCAGATGTTAATTTGTATTTTGTAATTTAAATATTTAAATATTAAACATAAATAATTAGATTTAACTACAATGTGATGTTTTATAGTTAATTGTTTTGATTGTTCTGTATATACGACAATGTTTGATGTGATATTCTTATTTGTAATGAATATTGTTTATAATAAATGTTATTTTTTACGTTCTTATTTATTCAGTATTATTTATATATTTTAAATTTAAAGAGAAAATATGATATACAGCTAAAGTATGATTTTATTTTTGGTTTTCTTTCAGTTTTACCTATTTTTCTTTGTAAGAGAAACGATTTGCCCGGGCGAATCGTTTCTCTTTCAAAGAAAAATAGGTAAAAATGAAAGAAAACCAAAAATAAAATCATATTTTAGCTGTATATCATCTCCTATTTCATTTCCTAAGAATCCTGTTGTCTGTTTACTATTTCAAATATATTTCAGGCATCATAACCTGACAGCTGTCAAATAGTTGAGGTAAGTGCCAGAGGAGCGTGCTGGGGTAGGTCGTCGCTAGATTGGAAAAGTACCTAACTTGCTATAGTTAATTGTATAGGGAACTTTCTAGATCCATCCAGACTTAACTTCTTGATTCTAAGAACTGTCTAAGCTGTTCTTCTCACATTTGCGATCTTATTGTTGCCGCTTGATGCCACTACTGCCGCTATAATAGTATAATTAATTGCAAGTAAACAGTATTACGTTTTTGGTTTGTCATTATAGTGTACCTTTTATTGATTAAAATAACTGTGTTTGCACTATCTTTGATGGGTTTTTGACATTATTGACCCA
Organism: Arma custos; assembly: GCA_037127475.1. NCBI lineage: Eukaryota > Metazoa > Arthropoda > Insecta > Hemiptera > Pentatomidae > Arma > Arma custos. Next base: position 220,268,222 of record CM073759.1, read on the forward strand.
TACTTCTGTAATCCCTCAATAATAACTTTGAAAAATTAAAATCCCTCAAATTTTTATTTCTTTTAAATTGTTACTTACAATTTTTTTTTTAATTTCTTCTAAGCAATGGGGGGAGGTTACATCCCCAATAACCCTCCTCATTACGCCTGTGATCATAAGGGGAATGTTCGTTCAGCACCGTTCTATTGTCTGAATTCATTGAAAATAAAGCACGTTTTCCTTTTTTACTTGAGTCTTAATTTTTGTAAAAAAAAATAAATAAATATGGCAATTTGGGATTTAGCTAGAACTGAAAAAGATGCAGTCCTTTTTTTTTTTTTTCAAAAGAAAGGTATATTGACAAAGAATGCAACATACGATCAGAATCATGAAATGAAACTGTCTTTTTGTGACAGAGTTCGTTGGCGGTGCAATTTTTCAACATGCTGTACAAAGAAGAGCATTCGCAATGGTCCGTGGTTCTAATCGTCCACATTGAGTTTTCTAACATCTTTGAGATTTTTTTACAGCTGGAGCCACGCAAATGGTGTCAACAACTAGCAAAAAAAACAACTAGATGAATCATAATACAGTTGTAGATTGGAACAGCTACTTAAGAGAAGTTTGTGCAGAAGAATTAGCGGAACGTAAGCAAAAAAAAAATCGGTAGTCAAAGTCGGTAGTCGGTAAAAATCTGAAGAAATAGTTGAGATAGAAGAGAGCTTACATTTCATGATTCTGATCGCATGTTGCATTCTTTGCCAATATGCATTTCACTTGAAAATAAGAGACTGCATCTTTTTCAGTTCTAGCTAACTCTCAAATTTTCATAAAAATTAAGACTGAAGAAAAAAAGGAAAACGTGGTTTGTTATGAATTAATTCAGATAATAGACCACATGGTCAGAACCATTTTCGCCCGGCTAACGGACAAGTACCGAAGTTTTTATATCGACATAGTTTGGAAAAATACAAAGTTGTTCGAAACAGATATTTCACGAACTTCAATCATAATTTGTCTCTAAAATAAAATCAGAAAGCAAAACTATCTTTCAATATTTCACCAATCAAGCATCTTCAGGACAAAAATAATAATATAAAAAGAAGTAAACAAAAAAGGCACATACGAATGTCAAAATCCAGCAAGACATGGCTATGCTGTCCTCACTTGCCCAAAAAATTATCTCAGGGAAAGTTAATCATTGATCATTTATAAATAGTAACACAGGATCCTTAGATAATTGCAACTGAGTTAAAGTATTACTGCATACTTACCAATTTAAATTTCATATCCCTCAATTTCCAAAGTTTTACAGGGTTGAATGTCTGGGAGTCGTTTTAATAAATAAACACCATTTTACATATTTTTGTTTTGAAGAAAAAAGATTTACCCTGGCCGGGATTCGAACCCGGGTCGTCTGCTTCTCCGTAGCAGTGCTCTAAACCACTGAGCTACCAGGGGTCGTATCCCCTTATTAAGGGGTCGTAGAAAGTTATTATTAAAAATGATAAAAGAAAAACATTTGTAATATGTGAACAACTTTCGAAAAAATTTCTGTTACTCTTATCAAAGTATAAATCGTTCATCAAAGTTTTCCTGAATATATTTTTTTTTTTTTTATTATTTTATTGAGTTGTACAACTGTAATACATACATCTAGTACAATTGCTATGAGAGTAAATAATACATGAGAGGACATGTAGAGATACTACCCACTGGCAGCACTCTACCTGAATATAGTTAAAATTTTTATTTACCGCATCAGTATTATTAAATTTGTACTTATTGGGGAATACTAAAAATATTCATAAAAAGTAATAGTTTTAATATGTTATTTACATTTATATGAAACTGTTATGTTTAATAATAATTAACTTTCGAGAAGAGGCAATTTTTTATATATTTTTTTAAATATAATTAATTCGTTGATATTTACAACTATATTATAACAATACAACAAGTAAATGGGCAATGTTGCTTATTGGCATGAATAAAGACAAGTAGAGAAACTACCAAGTGACATTAATCAAATAACAAGTTCAACTTAGAATGTCACGAAGCCATCTTCTTTTCAGACGCCTCAGAAGATTATTAGGAAAGAGAAAACTAGTGCCAAACCCACTAATGATAGCAAATTCGGGCCAAATCCGCAACAAATGGGAACATTGGTTTAAAATTGGACATTAAGGTCATTATGGATTACTTTATTCGTAACAAAGTTAAGAGTATCTATGTAGAAATATCTTCTAACTAAAGCTATTTATCATACATTATGATATAGAGACGAAACCAAAAAAAAAGCCATAAGTGCGTACATATCCAAAATGACCGAAAACAATAATCCCTATCCATATTCAGCCACTTTAGGTATTACTGAAATTAAATCACATCCTAAACTCACTGTAACAACGAAGACACCATCAAGAAATATCGCTCCACTCCAACTAACGAATGCAATTACTGAATTATAATGGAAGATTATAGGGCAACAGCTGAGAAAGGTTTAACAGCTGATTATAATAAAAATCTTACTAATATTATAAATGTGAATGTTTGTATGTTTGTCTCTCTTCACGCATATACTACTGGATGGATTTGGATGAAACTTTACAGTAATATAGGTTATACATCAGAATAACACATAGGCTATAGCAAGCGCGGATTTATGGGAGGGTGCAAGGGGGCACGTGCCCCCCCCGACAGTATTTTAGGTACTGTTGAGAATCCATTATTGTACATAAATAAAGGCTAATCACATGATGATCTATGTGGGGACACGGGGGCTATAGCAAGGCTATTGCAAGCGCGGATTTATGGGAGGGTGCAAGGGGGCACGTGCCCCCCCCCCCCGATAGTATTTTAGGTACTGTGGAGAATCCATTATTGTACATAGATAAAGGCTAATCACATGATGATCTATGTGGGGGCACGGGTGCATGTGCCCCCCCCCGTTATAGTACATAATTAAAGGTAAATCAGGAACTTAGCATCTTGAAATTTGTAGTTAGGTTCTGTGTATAGTTTAAGAAAGAAATTCGGATAATTCCACTCCAAGGGTTTCCCCTTTAATATAATAGGGGTTCAAAGGTTGTATAGAATCCGTCAGTTTTGAAGTTAGAAATCTGAAATTTCGGATGTTCGAGCAACTCATAAATATATAAATAAATTTAAAAAAATAATTAAATTATTTATTTAAAATGATCTTTCACGAAACTTTACGTGGCAGACCAAATTCCACGCGTGCGAAGCCGCGGGCATAACCTAGTACTAATATAAAATACCATATTAAAAAAAAGGAAGGTGAAAGTACAGGAGAGGCAGGTCATTATCAAGAACCATTGGATCAATGGCTATCCCACAAAATATATTAATATATATATTTTTTAAATTTTATTATTCAATGATATTTACAACTGTATTATACTAATACAACAAGTAAACAGGTTGAATGGTACATATTGTCTAACTATCCAGTTGTAGTACTCAAATAAAAAGTTCAACTTAGAAGGTCACGAAGCCATCTTCTTTTCAGATGCATCGGAGGATAATCAGGAATTGTTAGGTTTGAAAATAGTGCGTTTGAGTGGAAATAAAGGTTATCATGAAAAGGTTGATATCGGATTCGGGCCAAATCAGCAATAAACGGGGCATTAAGGTCATTATGGATTACTGTGTTCGTAACAAAGTAAGTAGCATTGAGGGTTTTAAGGTTTTTGGATTTAACGGATTGGATACGAGAGGAATTCGATGGTTAGTGGAGCCCCAAAGTTCTGCTCCGTAATTCCAGATGGGTCTTATGATTGTCGTGTATATGAGTTTTTTTGTAATAAATTGGTAGTTTAGAGCGTTTGTCTAGTAAATGTTGAAGTAGCCTGAAACTGTGAGGAGACAATTTAGATAAACAACTATTCATTCATTCAAGTAAGATGCACAAGGTATTAGAGTAATCATAAATGCGGCGTTTAAACTTTGTGATTGATGTATAAAATTCTTAATTAATATTAAATATTATTTGTTTTTATATATACTCCCTAAGGAATCCATTGTTTAAGAAGAGACGATCGGTCCATATAAGAGAGCTAAAGAGGTTAAGTAGATGAGAGGTCCATTATACCTCATTGCTATCATGAACAAAACGCTGCTGCAAATCAGATGTTCCGCCTTTAGGCACGGCCAATTGAATCGTTCGCATTTTTTAAAATATAACTCATTAATATGCAAAAAGTGATCATTATTTAAATTTTAATTTTCATTCCAATACCTTTGCTTTTAATCCTATAGGTAGTTGACTTTTAAAAATGTGTTTCAAGCACCAGTATTTTTTCCATCCCAGGTTAATCCTCTTGTTGATTTCATCCTTTCTATCTTTAAATGAAATGGATTGTCCTAAATAATTAAATTGCTCAACGAAATTGATATGGTTATTAATTTTTATTTCTCCTTTCTGTGAATTTGTCATTATTTTTGTTTTGTCTATATTTGTGTTCAGCCCCACGAGTTCACACTGTTCAAGGAGTTCGTTCATCATTTGTTCCGCCTCAGTTAATGAATTGGGAAAAACAACTATGACGTCAGCAAACCTCAAATTTGATAGCTTGGCCATTTATACTTATGCCCTTTTCTTCCCTGTTTAGCTTATTAAACACATAATTTAGTAGGCAATTAAATAGCATTGGGAAATAGTGGACATCTTTTCTCTTTAAAAAATAAAAAATATTTAAAACTAAAAAAAAATTACCAATAATTATAAAAAATTATAAATAGTAATATGACGTAAGTCAATAAGATCCTAAAATTAAAATTAATGTTCAAAGAACTTCCTTTTAGTGTATTCATCGCAAAAATGGCGAGAGCACTGGGACATGAGATCTATGAGAGAAAAGATTTGTCCTCGGCCGGCAGGCGGCCTTGGATAGCTCAACTGGTAGAGGGATGTCATGGTGAGACAAAGGTTCCGGGTTCAAATCCCGGCCGAGGGCCTATCTTTTCTCTTTAAAAAATAAAAATATTTAAAACTCAAAAAAATGACCAATAATTATAAAAAAGGAAAATTAATAGTGTGAGGAATGGAGTTCTCTATTATTGGATGGAATGCTCTATTATTTTAATTATTAACAGTACCCCAAAAATTTTTTCCCAACCGAATTTATCAACCAAAAACAATATTTTGTTCAGGCCTTAATGTCAACAGAAACTTCTTCTTTCTAATTGGTAAATCCATATGATTCTTGGTCGGCTTCTTCTTCATCTTTCAGGACACCAGTGCAGGCTCAATTTTGGTATTCTCAATCCATCTATCTTCAATCCTTAGGAGGTGTCCAAACCATTCTAATCACTTCGTTCGAGAATGGTATTTTGAGCATCCATTACCATTCGAACTACTGTTTTGGATAGAGTAGTTTTTTTCTGGTCCCCGTTCCATCCCGATTCTCATGGTGCACATACGTTTCACAGGCATTACAATATCTCTTTTGTATTTTTTTTTCTTATGTGGTTTTTAGGATGGTATTATATCAGAGGACTGTGTTGAGGATACCAATAGCTTTTCTTTCTACTTTGTGCTACGTCTTCTCCGTATGTTCCACCATTCATATCCTTCTTTAGTATCCAAGTATTCAGTTTTTTTTAAGTCCATCTTCATTCCTAACTTATGGTATTCTTCCATGAGTTTTCTGCATATATATTTTTACATAGGAATTTTTCAAGTATATGTAATCTGAATAAAACAAATGTTTTTTTAGAAAAAAAAAACAGTATCGCTTTTTTAACAATACAAGTGAATGGCATACCACTTGTGTGTACGTATATTTTCCCCTCAACTCCGATGGATTTAGTAATGCAGGAATTTAATAGTTAATGGTCTTAAAGAAGATGACTCTTGTTGAATTTCTTTGAAATCTTCAGAACCGCTTTAGCGCTAATCTTTAAGGATCAAGTCCGTTTTTTCTATGATGCAGCCGTTATATCAAGTTGTTATATCGGTAAATTATATTATTGCCAAGATATACGAGGATCATCAAGATAATATCAAACTTTAGTAAATAGTTTTGCGATAATTTATTGTTTACGAAAATTGGGGATGTCCTTGTTGTTTGTTCATTTAACGTCACTGTTTGCTGCTATGACTAATCAGACGATGCTACATTGGGAGCTCTAAATTTTGCCTATCCAGTTTTAATTAGAATAGGGAGTTTTAAGAGTACATGACATCATACAGGGTCAATACTCCCGTTTAACGTCCCACCCGAAGAACGGCGTAACTAAGGATTTTTTACTCCCTTTAAAAAATCCTAGAGCCACCTGCCAGGCTACGAACCCGTGATCATGGGCTTAGTAGTTTGTTACGCTAACCACTAGATCACAGGGCACTCCCAGGGATATCCTTTGTTTTAAATATATATATAATAACGACTTTATTGACAAACATTGTGTTCATATGTCGTTTCCAAAAAGAATAGTATTCCATTGGTTCTTGTCCTGCCATTGGCCTTCTCTAAGCCCTCGTGCAGCCATCCCTGCATACACCGCCTCCATCCATTGCTTCTTTGGTCGTCCTCTCTTTCTTCTCTCTTCTGGAGTGAACTCAAGCATGCGTCTGGGCCATCGGTCAGCTCGCATCCTCATGACATGCCCATACCAACTGAGCTGTTTGGTTTCTCTGGAGTAAAGCATTGTCTTTTCTTGGTTAACTGTCCTTCTTATTTCAGCGTTCGGGACGTGGTCAAGCTTTGAGATCCTGCTACTTCTTCTCCAGAAGTCCATTTCTAAGGCTAGCAGTTTTCTTTCTTCATTCTTTTTATTGTCCATGGTTCTGAACCGTATAAGACAGTGCCTTCTATAATGGATTTATATATCCGCTTCTTGGTCTTCATTGTCACTTCGTTACTCCACAGTACGGAATTCAAACAACCAATCAGTTTCTTTCCCTTTTGTACTTTTTGTAAAATATCTTCTTCGTACCTACCTTCTGTAGATATCCATGTGCCCAAGTATTTAAATTTTGGGCAGCTATTCAATGTCCAATTCTCTAATTCTAGAAAATTTGTATTGGAATTGAACACCATGTATTCTGTCTTGTCCTTGCTGACCTCCAAGCCCCATTGATCGTATATCTCAATGAGCTTCCGAAGCATGTACTGTGAATCATATTCGTCTTCAGCTATAAGTATTTGGTCGTCTGCAAACTGGAGAGTGTAAAGAAATTGATGTTTGATCGGTCCTGATGCCCATTTTGGAGCATTTCTTTTTCCATTCTTTAAGAACTTCTTCATTATAAATATTGAAAAGTATTCAGAAATCCAACAGGCCAAATTAAAATCGGTCAAAAATTGGGTGAAAGATTTCCAATAAATAAGGGTCTAAAACAGGGCTGCTCTCTTTCGCCTCTACTTTTCAATATTTATATCCTTTGTTATATTAAAAGAATTATTTGGACTTACAAAGGAGAGGTTTGAGACTCCACATTCAAAATTCTCAATGCTCTTTAATTTATTACGAATAAAATCATTCATAATGACCTCAATGTCAAAACTGTTATTCACTTGTTGTATTGGTTATGATAATAATAATATTAATAAAATTGCACCACTACTACCCGTGAACGAGTCTGGGGTTCAGTACATGATAGAGACTGTACTGTTCCGTGGACAACTGTTGTGCAGGGAGGTAATTTTTCCTAGGTCACGCTCAACAACCAGCTTTCCTCCCATTATTTTGGTTACCCACTTTAGGAGGGTGCTAGATCCAATATGATCCTTCTCCGGCTGCTAACAGACTAAATAAAAGTGTTTTCAGTGAACGGGGTTTGAACAAGGATTTTTGGCATGTCAGTTTAGTTCCCTACCACTGAGTCACTCCGCTCCTCCATTGTTATAACACAGTTGTAAATTTCAATAAATAGATTGTAATAAAAAAAAAGTTACTGAATAGATTTATTAAATTCGTCTGAAAAATTATCACTGAATTGTTAATTTTTCATTGCTCTGGAATTCCCTCTCCTGTGCAACCATTATATAATAATTAAAGGAAGATAAATCTTGTAAAATATTGACTGATGTTGATGTATGGTCCCTTTGGTGTGGCTGAATCGCTGTTACAATGTCGGAACGATGCCTCCCAACAAAACCACCAATTACCTCCCCACCTCCACCTCAATAAGATTAATTAAACAACATCCATTAATTAGTCCTTCTAACGAACCTATCGATCATCCGCCACCGTCCCTATCGACTCTAGCGCTTCCTGAGTCATAATTGTTTATTGTTAGTATCGATATCTGACGGTATTTCAATTGAGAGAAGAAAAAGGTCCGGGAAAGCGATTTCGATAAACCGTTTTATCCCAACGGAATTTCCCATTATATTGGGAAAAACTAAATTTCGGGTGGGAAATCGCAGCTGGGCCTTGTTGGCCGGGAAATGGGTTTTCGATAGCTCTCCATCACACCCATCGCCTCAGGATAAGGGAAATTAAAATTTTACAAGGGTTCATTCCAACAGCTGACTGAATCGTAATTTCGCCCCACCTGAATGATTAATACTCGCTGTAAATATATAAATAATTAAATCGATACGAATACGGTAGTATTGATACTTCTACAGCTATCAGAGATGACGTAGTTCATACCACAGAGAAGAGACTTAATTGAATTTTAATTTAGATTCAACCTCAAAACCGAGTAAAATCTAATGTTATAAAAAATATTCATAATAACTCAAATTTATTTATTTAAGTTAATGATAGAAAAGAGTATGGAGAGGTCAGTAAATTGTATTCGTCTATTTTATTGAAATTAAAAAAGAAATAAACAAAGAATAGCCTACACTATAGATAACCATAACATAACCTGTCACATACATTATTTCTAATACTCCCATAAAACAAAATTTCAAACATAAAATATTAAAAATAATTAATATATAGCATAATTTAAATAAACAAAAAAATTAAAACATTTTAATGAAACTCCTATAGATTTACAATTTTAATTTTTCAATGCAATATCAAGGTGTTTTTAAGAATAGGGGAAGTCCAAAGTATAAGGCAGAGTGAAAAATGACCATGGTGAAGAATATATCTCCAAAAAACTTTATATTATTGACGTCCATATGAGGTATCTATACTTAAATTTTTCAGTTTTTTAGGACATTTTTAATTTAATTGTTAATACTTTATGTTGTTGTTGATGTTTATAAATTTATATGGTGAATTGGCAGAAAAATGGTATAAATCAAGATAGACAATTAAAGAATTGAAAATGACCCAAGGGGTCGAAACGTCTTTGTAGAAAGCGAGAAAATGAATAATTATGACTCGAAAATGTTTTTTTTTTTACTTCTTAGTTAAATATCATCAAATTTATTTTTAAGAAATGTCGACCCTATCTGTTATACACAAATAAGCCAAACTTATTTATTATCTGCTAACGTTTTGTCCCAGCTTTTAGGTGACTATCAGGACTGATAAAAAAACTGGATACATGTGTATTAGCTGGTCTGCATGAAACCTAAATCCGTAAATCGCGTAATTAAATTGTATATAAGAAGTTTCTGTCTTGTTTATTGTCTATTTAAATTTCTGTATTGTTTATGAAATTTAATTTGGTGTTTTTATCTTATTAATTTTGTTATCGTATATTTAAAATAAATAGAACAACTCTTAAGAAATTGCCATCTTTTAAGAAAGCTGTGAAATACTTCCAGAATTTTGGAATAGCTCCTTGGATTAAGTTATGTGAAAAAGGCCGTAAAATGAATTTTGACAAGTATTGAAATGGCGATGTTTTCTACGAAAGTGTTGGGGAAACATTCATATAAGAAGAATTGTGTGGCCAGAGAGATATAAAATTAGCATTTTATTATTACATTTTGTATACTTCGATTCCCATTAATATGAATAAGAAAGTAGGCGTTATCAGTATCTGAATTATCAGTGTTCAGGTTATAAACAATGGCGGATAACAGGAGAGAATGTTAGACCGATTAATATACAAGTACAACAAAAACATAATGTTAAACATATTAAGACTTAAGGACATAACTAACACGTGTTAACTTGGAACAACGAGATCTATATTTTATAAACTCCCTTACTGGTTACATTGTACAGTGTTGACTATTATATAACTTTAACATCTTTAGTTTTTTTTTTTTTTTTTTTGAAACAGCAATTTTGTATTTAAGGAACAACATTCATTATAATAAAGTCTGTAGAACACTTTTCAAATATTGGAAAAGAAATTCACAATTCGAACTAAAATCTAGAATATTTAAACATAAAAACTTTTCAAACAGATCTAATAAAGTACATATAACAAGATCTCGTTCTAAGGAAACAATTTTTTTTTTTTTTACATGAAATTTTTTATAAGATAAATTCTTACAACATATAAGTCTCTTATTACTTTCTTAAGTACAGTCGGAGCGACTGATCCTTTTGGAGGTTTAATAGCCCTACCAGATGATCTGGTACTATTTTCTCCCGTTACAATGTTTTCTTGGTTTTGATTGTTAGTCTTGGTTGGTAACATTATTTGTTCCCTAGTTCTTTTAAATAATTTTCCATCATCATTTTCTATTATATATTGTCTAGGACACTCACTTTCCTTCATTACTCTACCAGGTATCCATGGCTTATTTGTTGTCATTTTAAATTTTATGTAATCTCCAGGTGTTAAATCTATCAAATTTTTGGTATTTTTGTTATAATTTTTAGATACATTTTGTTGATAATTTGTTATACATTCTTTGTATTTTTGCTTATTTATTAATTTTGGTTGCAGTACATTTTTAGTGGCAGGAAATTTATCTCTCAGTCTTCTGGACATCAATAACTGTGCAGGTGACACATTACTGATATTACTAGCTGTATTGCGGAAGTTTAAGAGAGCTAAGTAAGGGTCATCACCTGAGTGTGAGCATTTAGTTAGCATTTGTTTTATGGTTCTTACATTTCTTTCTACTAAACCATTTGATTTATGGTGGTAAGGGCTCTATTATATATATAATGACTATTATATAACTTTAACACATAATATAAAGATTATACATAATCTATAAGATGATACATATAAAGTATGCATAGTTACTTATAAGGCTCTCGGGAATGACGGAATCGATGAAAGGAAAACACAGAGAATTAACGAATCTTAATATCGATAAAATATCTTAATGAATATAAAATGATATTTAATCCTCCTTTAAAACATTTAAAAATAATAGAGATCGACGCATATGTTAGGCTATAATAAAGTTATTATTTCATTAAATTGTCTAACAATTTGTTTTTTATCTATTTACTGTATTCTGTTATTGCTGATATAACTTAGAAGGAGCTAAATCTAAATAAGAGAGGACTTGAAGCATCGTGGCAGTTGGTTTAATTAGAATCGATTAGCTTGCATGTTATCTACACCAAATGATCAGCTGATTCCAATCACCTGTTTCTATTATTTAGTATCACGTCATAGTTAATACACTCCGTAACAATATATAATTGACTGTATGGTGTATTTATACAATTAACAATATTATTTGACTGTATGCAGTTTATAATAATAAACAATTAATTCAATTGAACATAAAGCCCTTGTTATTTTATATAACATTAATTTAATTAACTGGAATTATGCTAAGTATTATTTGCTAACAATAATAACATTCCAATCAGCTGTTTCTATTACTAAGTATCCAAGTCATAGTCAATACCCTCTGCAATAACACAGGTCTGTGATGACAAATTGTAGCATATTTAACTAGTGGGTTTAACAGTATTTTTTGTGCTGATTACGAAAAAAAATGAAAAAATTCCATCATCCCTAGAAAAGTCACAAATTTCACCTGAAAATTTCTTATTTGAATCATCAAAAAGGAGTTTGAAAGATGTACTTCTTCAGAATGGTAACCTATATCCTTCTGTGTCTGTTGGACACAAAGTCCATTTGAAAGAATGCTACAAAAATCTTGAGTTAATTCTTAATAAGCTCGGATACTCTGGCCATAAATGGACCATTTCTGGTGATTTGAAAGTTATTTCCATGTTCCTAGGTCAACAAAGTGGTTACGCAAAGTTTCCATGTTTCCTCTGTGAATGGGATAGCCGTGGCAGGAAACAACACTATGTCAAGCCTAGAGTCAAAATTGTTGACAAAATTTAGTGGCTCCTAAAAAGATCTTACTTCCACCACTTCAAGTCATATTGGGGCTAATGAGACAGTTTTTGAAAGCATTACCCAAAGAAGGAGAGTGTTTCAAGTATCTTTGTGAACAGTTTCCTGGTATATCTGATGCTAAGCTGAAAGAGGGAGTCTTTGTTGGGCCTGACATCAGAAAACTTTTAAAAGATGAAAGCTTTGTCACTAAAATGGAAATGGAAGAAAAAAAGTGTGGAATTCATTTAAACTTGTTGTAACAGGCTTTATTGGAAACAAAAAAGACCCAAACCACAAAACTTTGGCTGCTGAATTGTTACAAAACTACAAAATGTTGGGCTGCAACATGAGTGTCAATGTTCATTTCCTTCACTTACATCTGGACCACTTTCCAGAAAATCTTGGGGCTGTAAGTGAGGAACAAGGAGAACGTTTCCATCAAGGTATAAAAGACACCAAGGTCGTCAACAAGATGGTAGACTACTGTTGGATGTTAAAAATGGAAAATTCACAAGAACACAAAAGTACCAAAAGAAGCTTTGATGGAAAAAGAAAACGTTTTTAAAAAGACTTGTAATAACTATACAACACGCGTGCATCACTTTTATAAAGTAATAAAGAGAAAATCAAAATTTTCCGTTTTTTGTACTTTTTCAAATAACTTCAACTTTATTTTTTAGGCAAGTCTTACATGAAAGAAAAAAACAATGCCATTTTTTAAATCAGCGCAATTAACTACATAAAGATCAGTTAAATAAATCAAAACAATTTTTAAAAAAGATTTTTGTGCAGACCTATGTAATATACAAATGACAGTATGGTGTATTTATTTAATAATAATAATAAGCAATTAATCCAACTGAACATAAAACCCTTGCTATTTTATATAAAATTAATTTAATTAACTAGAATTATACTAAGTATTATTTGCTTTCAATAATAACATTCTAATCAGCTACTTCTATTACTTAGTATCCAAGTTATAGTTAATACTGTTACGGGCTACTGGGTATTAAAATGAATTAAACAATTCCTTAACTAAAGATTCTAATATTTATTAACAAAATGATAAAAAGAATACAATTAAACTATTAACAATTAAATTATTAGACTGATATAAATTTACAATAACAATATTCTGAATATTTATTATAATCTAGGCCTATTTCCTATTTAATTATTACAATAATATAAGATATTACTAATTCTAAATGACTTAACTATTTACATAAATTTGTATGAATATTATAAAACTACACTACAATTTATAACTAATAATTAACACTTACAGTTCACTAGTCCACCGACCGTAAGATTCTCCAAGTATCACAAACTGACACACAGAAATAAACAGAAACAGTTTATTACACTCGCGAGACTGTCACAGTTCACTGATACACTTATTATACTGGCCGGTTCAACACTGACTCACTTATTACACTTATCACAGATCTTCACTGGTCTACTCTCAGGCTAAGACTGACTGATTCGAGGTGAGAGAAGTCTTTTTATAGGCAAAGCCGAACATTCTAGAACACGGAAGGGTGAAGACAATTCTGGAATCTTCTTAATCCTTTTCCGACAAAAGGAGACGATCGAGAAGGTCCTAATCCTATTTTAACTTCTCCCGCCGACTGATTTAAGCAGCTAATCCCTTGCTTCCGTCTTTCTGTCTGTGACCGTAACAATACACTCCGCGTTATATATAATTGGTACTGTTGTATATGTATTTAATAATAATGAATACTTAATTCAATTAATAATATAAACCCTTACTTTTAAATATATTCAATTTAATTAACTAGAATTCCCTTGAATAATTGCTTAAATCTTATGGAATAGAAAAAAGTATTGGCGAAGGTGTTATTATATGTAAATCATCCGTTTCGACCCACATTTTAGGTCATCACCAGCACTCATAAAATATTTTACTCCAGCTTCTATAAAACATAATAAAAACAGGGTACCCAAAATAAGGGCGATAACCCTGGCGGTTGAGCGTGACCTAGGACAAGTCACCTCCTTGCAGAATCGTTGTCCATGAAACAGTACAGTCTCTACCATGTACTGAACCCCCGACTCGCTCACTGGTCGTAGTGGTTACAGGTTCTACGTAGTATTACCATTATCTTTTATTTTTACTTCTGATTACTCTTATTCTCCATTTTTTTTTTAAATTTTGGATTGTATTGTTCGTATCTTGTGTATTGTTTTTATATTAATGTATTCTGACCCCCAAAGTTCTGCTACTTACGTCCTTAGGATTGTTTGTTTATTTATTTAACGCCACTGTAGGCTACTATGACTAATCGGATGATACTACAGTGGCGAATCCTAAATTATGTCTATCAGGGTAAAATTAGGGCAGCGACCTATAACCAGTGACTGACACAACAAAACTATTTCATAGCTCCATTTTACAGCTTCTCCGAAGGATAGCACAACCTAAGATTTTTTACTCCCTTTAAAAAAACCTAGGTCCTTCTGTCGGGCTGCGAACCCGCGACATTGGGCATAGAATGGTTGCTATGTCTACCACTACACCACAAGTGACTCCTTACTACAACTTCCCCATTCCTGAATAGGTCTTTGTAGATTAGTCTTTTTTTAAATATGTATATACAGTCCCTGGCCATATTAATGTGACCACTGGATAGATTCGTTCTTGTTACTTGTTTGCATTATCTTTTTGTATGCGTAATGATGTAAATCGAGTTTAAATATTAGTTTTGTGGGTAAGTTAGTTATCTGATAATAATATGAAATCTAATATAAATCTTTATTTTTTTTAAATATTATGTGGTGTCACCCTATTTACACCCTATTTTACATATTGTTGAAAAAAACTATCAAAACAGTTAAAATATATTATGCAAATAATAAATCAATAATAAACTTACCGAATCCGAGATGTATTTAATGAAAAAGAAACAATAAATCCACAAACATTTCAAACACAAATTATGCACGCCGTCACTCGTAAACCAAAATGGCTGTACTAAAACCAATGCTGCCATTACTAAAAAAGATACTTTTAAAAAACTTATAACAGTGTTGCCATTACTTAAATTTGTAATTTATTAAGACACGGGGAAGTATATAAAAAAAATTAGGAAAAAACAAAAAGAAAATAATCTTTCGTGGTGGTCACATTAATATGTGACTGTAATATAAGGAACTGTATATATTGTATAGGGTCACATATCCAACAACATAGTTTTTCGAAGGGATATAGTCGTTGTCAATTTTGATTGCACTGGTCATAAAGCTTTCTATATAGGCAAAGCATGATTGAGTGACTAGTTTTAGTGATGATGTTTTTGATTTTAATGTCAACATTTCCATTAAGATTAGCTCAAAATCGTCGTCATTGAAAATCATATTTATCGATTATTATAATTATGTTGCTTACAGTAATAAGCCATATACCTTTATAAGAAATTACTTTTATTATTATTCATTAAACTGCACATTTGGAAAATTCCTCTAAAATAAAACAATAAAAAGTACAATAGCAAAGATAGCATTAATAACAATGTTACCCTATTCCCCCTCAGGCATGGAATTTACAAGCAAATCTACTTAAGCACATTACTAGATAGTTAGTGAACTTGAAAATTGAACTTTAGTGAAGTAGTTGAGTGCTTTCCATTACTGAACTAAAATCGAGAATCTCTCCAACTCAATTTTCGATATGTATATTTACACCAATGCAAAATGTTTATCAATTTTTACTAGCGTATGAGACGTATATTTATAGTTCTGACTAGCAGAAACATGTTATATATAATCTTACTAATATTATAAATGTGAAAGTTTGTATGTTGGTCTCTCTCTCACGCAAAAACTCTGAACGGATTTGGATGAAACTTTACAGTAATATAGGTTATACATCAGAATAACACATGGGCTATAGCAAGCGTGGATTTAGGGGGGCGCACGGGGGCATGCGCCCCCTCCCCCCGACAGTTTTATAGAAACTGTGAAGAATCCATTATAGTACATAATTAAAGGAAAATAACATGATCATAATTGTTAAAATATCAGAAAGAACAAGAGTGAAACTATTTGTTTTGATATACTACTAATCTTACTAATATCATAAATGTGAAAGTTTGTATGTTTGTCTCTCTTTCACGCAAAAACTACTGAACGGATTTGGATGAAACTTTACAGTAATATAGGCTATACATCAGAATAATACATGGGCTATAGCAAGCGCGGAATTAGGGGGGCGCACGGGGGCACGTGCCCCTCCCCACCCCCGACAGTTTTAGAGGTACTGTGGAGAATCCATTATAGTACATAATTAAAGGCAAATCAGGAATTTAGCATCTTGAAATTTGCAGATAGGTCCTTTGTATGATTTAAGAAAGAAGTTTGGATAATTCCACTCTTATTATAATAAGGGTTCAAAGGTTGTATGGAATCCGTCAGTTTTGAAGTTAGACATCTGAAATTTTGTACGAGTAACCTATAGTGAAAAAAATTAAATTATTTAAATAATTCAATTATTTATTATTGTAAATTATTGTTAAAAAGCACTGTCAAGAAACTTTATGCGGTAGTCCAAATTCTATGCGAGCGAAGCCGCGGGCAAAAGTATATGTATAAATATGGAAGGTATCTGATTAATGAACTAAATTTCAATATTTGTTTACAATAACAACCAAAAAACATAAAAATTAAAAAAATGGTATGAATGTACATTCTGTAGATAATTCACGGGTTTTTCTTGCGGTTTTTAAGAATAGATGGAGTGATTAATGAGGAAGGTTTAGGTCCAAAATAACATTTTGTGTAAATTGGTTGAAACATAACGATAACTGTTTTGGAAGACTAGGAAAAAGTATAGCAGTCTGGGAGTTGTCATCTAAGACGCCGCCTAATATCTCTTATATATCTGTCTATACATATTATAAAACAAAATCCTCCGCCATGTCTGTATGTTCGTAGGCATAATCTGCACTAGTACCCGTGCAAAGTCGGGGCAGGTCGCTATTAATCTTACTAATATTATAAATGTGAAAGTTTGTATGTTTGTCTCTCTTTCACGCAAAAACTACTGAACGGATTTGGATGAAACTTTACAGTAATATAGATTATACATCAGAATAACACATAGGCTGTAGCAAAAGCGGATTTAGGGGGGCGCACGGGGGCACGTGTCCCCCGACAGTTTTTTAGATACATTGAAGAATCCATTATAGTACATAATTAAAGGCAAATCACATGATAATAGTGGTTAAAATATCAGAAAGAACATGAGTGAAACTATTGTTTTGATATCCAACTAATATTATAAATGCAAATGTTTGTATTTATGTTTGTTACTCATTCACGCAAAAACTGCTGAATAGGTTTGGATGAAACTTATCGAGTAAAATAGGTTATACATCATAGACTACAGCATGGCAGATTTATTTTGGGGCACGGGGGCATGTGCCCCCCACCGTTATAGTACATAGTTAAAGGCAAATCAGGAACTTAGCATCTTGAAATTTGTAGATAGGTTCTTTGTATAGTTTAAGAAAGAAATTTGGATAATTCCGCCCCAAAGGGTTTCCCCTTTAATATAATGGGGGTTCAAAGGTTGTATAGAATCCGTCTGTTTTGAAGTTAGACATCTGAAAGTTTGGATGTACGAGTAACTTATATTTTAAAGAAATAATTAAATTATTTATTTAAAATGACCTTTCACGAAACTTTATGTGGCAGAACAAATTCCACGTGAGCAAAGCCGCGGGCGTAAGCTAGTATATAGATTTGTATATAAAGTTGCTGCCATAATATTAATTTAATACATTGCCTCCATATGTAATAATTGTCTGAAGTAGATAACGGATAGTATAAATCGATATTTTTAATTTAACCTATAAGCGAGCAAACGATCTGGACAGCTGGTAATGGATCGAAATAGATGTTAAAATAAACAAATCATAAAATATTTATTGTTAATATTTAAATGGTAATTATATGGCCATTATTGGCCTTTATAAAACTGTTCTAAATTTAGTACACGTGTTCTCTGTTCGATTTCTCTATCGTCCAATATGTAAGTCCAATCCACTTTGCAGCTTCCATTGTCTTCTTTCTATTGGCCACTTAACTAAATGGAGGGGGTAAGATTAAAGGTGGCATGATATGATAGCGTGTATGCTAAGTGGGGCATTAATATGTTATAGCACAATCGATATCTACAATCGACTCATCTATATAGAGAGCTAAGCCTTCCTTACACCACCCTTTCATCTCTGCTCTTCTTCTCGGTGCTTGATATTTCCCAATAAAAAGGAAAAATTTGACAATGTAACTGCCATATTCCTAAAATATACATTCCTCTTTGGATGTAGCCATGACAACCAGTGAAAACACATGACCAAAAGTTTCCAGCTGTTGTTAGATTTTCTTCAGTTACTTTAATTTTATTGCTTCATGTTTATGTTCAAATTTTATGAATGAATGAATGAATGAATGAATAAAGCCTTTATTATAAAGAGAATTACAAAACAAGATGTTTTACAATAAACTACTAATATTTACAAAAACATACACATACATAATAACTCTTTATAGTCCTTCCCTTATGGGAGTATGGTCTAACTTGAGTGGAGTGACCAGCTCTATTGGCAACTGGAGTTCGGTGTTAATTTCTGCCACTTAACTTTATTTTGAGCAATTCTTGCCCTATTGTATATTCTTCTGTCGAATCGGCAGTTGGCGTGTGGACTTGAACAATGCTTAGGATCTTCTTCTTAAAAGTTAGTTTGACTAGAGCTATTTTGTGGTTAATTTCTTTAAATTCTAAAATATTTCCTTTTAGTGTTATTTATATAAAAAAATCCCACAAATTATCAGCTCCCTAATATGCATTAAAATATTAATAACATTTAAATAAATCTTTTAACCTTTTAACACACCATACACTTCTCCTTAAATCTATCTATTAAATACAATAATTTTAAACAAAAAAAAATTCTTTTTTTCTCGAATATATATAAAATAGAACTAATAGATAATCCTCCATATTTATAATAAAAAGAATTTTTATAAAAAATACCTCTAATGTTATTCAAATTTTATAATTATTATTAATTTAATAAACTGTAAAAGTATCTACTGCTCTGTTTATTTCATATGTATGTGTCAACCTGAGACCTGAGATGTTGTTTTAAATTAATTTAAAATATTTATAATTTATAAAAAAACCTATTAGGGACACGTGCTATAGCCACGTGTCAGGAGCGAAGAAGACCTACAAGCCTGTTCTATGGATCAACAATGACATTCGATTTCAAATATCTCTTCCTTTCGATAACACCATTTTAAACGATATTATTTATTACTGTTATTAAGGTATTTGTGTAATAATGTGCTGTGATTACAATTAATACTACACATTAGTGGTAATATTATAAAAAATATTTATGATAAAATATACATTTTTTTAAAAATAATGTATTACAACTGCATTATATTAATACAAAAGTAAACAGAATGAATAGTACGTATTGGCATGAATAAAGAGGTAGTACTCAAATAACTTCAACTTAGAAGGTCACGAAGCCATCTTCTTTTCAGATGCCTTAGAGGTTTAAAAGCAATTGAAGATGTAGGTTTGAATCTAGTGAGTTTGAATGGAATAAAGTTTGTCATAAAATAATTGATATCGGATTTGGACAAAATCAGTAACAAATGGTACATTATGGTCATTATGAATGACTGTTCGTAACAAAGTAAGGAGCATTGAGGATTTTACTTAGGAATTTTGGATTGTAAGGATTGAATAAAAGAGGTATTCGATGGCTTAGTGGAGCCCCAAAGATCTACTCCGTATGTCATCAGATGGGTTTAATTATTGCCATGTATATGTGTCAAAATAATTAAATTTTTATAATATATTAAAAGTAATCATTTTAAAAATAATAAACAAGAATATAAATTAGGCTTAATCCATAGAATATTTAGTATTATTAATAATGCTGTACCGACTGGAATGCGAGGGGTAGACCGAGGCGTATGTGGGAGGATTGCATTAGGAGTGATCTGGCTGATTTGGGTTTTGATGGTGGTCCAAGGATAGAAGTTTGTATGGAGAAATTGGTGGTATCGGCATCGAACCTTCAGGTTCGTTAAGGCTTATTATTATTAATGCAATATTATAGGCTATTATTATTATTTAATTTTAATAAAACATTTTAATGTTTAAAATGTTTTAAAGGATTATATAGGAGAGGAAAATAGTTGACTGGATGATATAATGGAGAATGGAGGTAGTTGGGGGGTGCAGTCAAGAAAACACCAAATAAGTACTAGACTTATATTTTATGTGTGCTGACGTTTCGACCTACTTTGTAGGTCATCTTCAGGGCTAATGGGATAGGCGGATGGGTGATTTTCAGTGTCTGTTACACAGTTCACCCAGCCGCCTATCCCATTAGCCCTGAAGATGACCTACAAAGTAGGTCGAAACGTCAGCACACATAAAATATAAGTCTTGACTTATTTGGTGTTTTCTTGACTGCACCCCCCAACTACCTCCATTCTCCATTAAAGGATTATAGCTCTCTACTATCAATCATGAATCTCTAGAACAGCGGTTCCCAAACTGGGGGGGCGTGAGGACATGTCATGGGGGGGGAGGCAAGAGACAAGTTGAACATTAAATTAAATTTAATTAGTCTTCTAAAGTTCTAAATTAACCATAATGTTTAGAAAATTGACCACTTTGATATAATGGACAAACCTTCATTTTGATTAAAATATTTCAAAGTGTATCCTAGTGTATCACGGGAAGCTCTTCATTTCAACAAAAGGGGAGCGTGATAAAAAAAGTTTGGGAACCTCTGCTCTAGAACGTACTGAAAACGAAGTAAAAAAAAATCAATATTATCAAAGATATTAGAAGAAAAAAATGACGGTTTTGCAAAAAAAAAAATTCTCGTAACAAAGCATTGACTCATATCCATCAACCCGAAATATTAGAATATACAATTTTCGAATGCAGTAAAATTGTTCTCATATTGTTTTTTTATGATTAAAATTGTGTATATTCTTTTCAAATAAACATAAAATTACACTTTATTACAAAATAAAAATAAAAACCAAATTACATAAAAATAATATTTTTCATAAATAATAGATAATATTGATATTATGTTACAGAACCCAGGAGCAGAAAACTAATAGTTTGTAACTTTGTGTTTCTCCATTTATGTTTTACTTATATTTCGTAGGAATTGTAAATATCAATTACAAAAATGTAATAATAATAATAAGCTTTATTTTTTTCCTCTTTCTTCTATGTACAACTTTTACATGGTTTTTATATTTACATGGTTTTAAAAAGCAAAAAAAGGCCCTTCTTTGGGCATAAGCCTCTCCCAATTTACCCCAGCTACGTCTGTTCCAAGCAGAACGGTGCCATAATACTCCGATGAAGTTTTGTATGTCGTCCCGCCATCTCGTAGCTGGTCTCCCTCTTCTCCTAGTGCGGTGTATTGGATACCAATCCGTTGTTGCCTTAGCCCAATGTGTTGATGCCATTCTTGCAATGTGTCCAGCCCAATGCCATTTAAGATCAGATACTGTCTTGAGAATATCGCGCGTACCAATCAGCTTCCGTAGTTCTGTCTTCTTTATTTTCTCCCTTCTACTTTTCCTTAACATACTTCGCTCCATTGCACGCTGAGTGGTTGCTAGGGATTTAGATATATCATTATTTAGACTCCAAGTTTGGCATCCATAAGTTAAAGAAGGAATGATGCGAGCATCAACAACTTTTCTCTTGTGATGTATGGCCATGTTGCTTTTGAAAATATTAGATAATTAAATTTCTTATTGCATATATTTAAATCAAATTTTAAAATTTTATATAAATTTGTGATGAATTTCTAATCAGCAAAATGGTTTCGGTTTGTCATAAAACCTTCCGTTTTAGTTTTTAAATTAGAAATAACTTGTCAATAATTACGTAACAATATTTGGACGAATGAAATTTTTTTAATTCAAATTTCTTCTAAAAAAAATTCAACTTCAAAAAATGTCTTTAATGGCTCTAATACAAGCTACGTTCTTTTTAAAGTTCAGTTTATTAGACGGCATAGACTGTTTCTAACCCAACGGTTATGGAGGGAAGTGACTTAACCAAGATGCTTCCAACTACTAAGTTTTTCCCTTAATTAAGGATACCAACTTTAAAGAGGCTGTGTAAGTTCCACTAGGTTATCCAGAACCATTTATTCATCACAGTCGTATTCGAATCCGAGACCTTCTACACAGCAACCCAGTGCTCTACACTCTGAGCTACCCCATTCCCTTATAATAAGTAAATTAATTCCTCATCTTCAACGCTTTAAATGTCAATAAACGTTGTTATTCACAATGGAACGTCGATAATAACGATTTCTTCAAGTTACATCAGAACGCCATTTTGGCAATAGGTCTTTGCATTGATTGGATAACACAAACGGTGAGGGAAACCTTAGGAGGCAACTTATAGGGCTTCACGTCGATAGCAGGTGGCGGGTCCAGGTTCAACCAATAATATTTATTGTAACATCTCTCTTTAACCAATAATATTTATTGTAGCAAATCGCCTTAGCCAATAATTTATCCTAACATCTATCCTTAGCCAATTATATTTATAGTAATGCCTCTCCTTGAACAATAGTATTGCTTATTGTAACATCTCTCCTCAGCTATTGGGTCGTTTCATATGATATTTCCGTTTTTATCTTACTAATATTATAAATGTGAAAGTTTGTATGTTTGTCTCTCTTTCACGCAAAAACTACTGAACGGATTTGGGTGAAACTTTACAGTAATATAGGTTATACATCAGAATAACACATAGGCTATAGCAAGCGCGGATTTAAGGGGGGGACGCACGGGGGCGCGTCCACCCTCCCGATAGTTTTTTAGGTACTGTGGAGAATCCATTATAGTACATAATTAAAGGCAAATCACATGATCATAGTTAAAATAACAGAAAGAACATGAGTGAAACTATTGTTTTGATGTCCTACTAATATTATAAATGCGAATGTTTGTTACTCATTCACGCAAAAACTACTGAACGGATTTGGATGAAACATATTGAGTAAAATAGTTTATATATCATAGGCTACAGCAAGGGGTGATTTATGTGGGGTCATGGGGGCATGTGGCTTCCTCGTTATAGTACATAATTAAAGTCAAATTATGAAATCAGTTTTGAAGTTAGACATCTGAAAGTTTGGATGTACGAGTAACTTATATTTTAAAGAAATAATTAAATTATTTATTTAAAATGATCTTTCACGAAACATTATGTGGCAGACGAAACTCCACGCGAGCGAATCCGCGGGCATAAGCCAGTTATTTATAAAATTCAAATTGGAATGGAGTGGAGTCTAAAATATTTAAAATAGAAATGGGAGTAAAACAAGGAGACTGCCTCAGCCCATTACTATTTATCCTATACATGGATGAAATTGCCTCAATATGTATACGGAGAACACATCGAACGCGTTTAGGACAATGGAACCTTAAGGTGCGTGTACAAGTGCGAGTTATTAACTATCGAGATTAGCAGGTTTACTCTCGAGAGTAAAACTTGCAAGTGTAAAGGGTCCTGAGAGTTCTCGCCGAAAGTACAAGGGGAACTCGTTGAGAGTTCCCCCTCTTTCGTCACAGTAGGAGGTGTAAACGCTTCTGAGAGTTACTCTCAGACATTCAATTCCAGTTTGACTTCCCGAGAGTACTCTCAAGAATGTCTTTACCAAAAAAATGGACGCACGAGGAAGTTTGCAGGCTCATCGAAGCATACGAGCGCCTAAAATCAATTCGTCTTTGGACCCAAGACCTGACCCATTTTTTTTCTTCTTCAATTCGTTTTTCTTTGACATACACAAAATCAACAAAGCCGCTGCTATTTCTCTTTTTCTTGAAGACATCAAATAATGTATATGTTTAGTCGAAATAACTCTAGAACTAATAGAAATCGCCCGTGTAAACGGTCTGAAGGGTACTCTCGAGAGTTGCCATGGCGAGTAGCTCTCAGAGAGTGGACTAGGGTGCATTTCACTCTCCCGTGTAAAGGGCTCTGCGACTTACTCTCGAGAGCACTCTCGGCGAGTTCCTCTCACGTGTAAACGCACCTTTAGACCTGTTGTCATACAAAGACTCTTATTATGCGGATGATAAGATGATAGTGGTGATTTCAGACTCCCAGGAAAAATTACAACAAGCGGTCACAGAATAGAGTGAAGAGCTTGCAAGGAAAGGACCCAAGGCGAAATTCATATTTCCTGCAGCGGTGAAGAGATGAAAGTTGTCTCGGTCAGACACACCCCTTCTTTTCACTGATACCATATCCCCATGTTCACGCAGTTTGCGATGTATACAAGGGGAAGAATGTTCATTGAACACTACTTTAATTAGGATTTTGTTGACTTACGTCATTATATATTATGTATTATAATTTATTTATTTTATTTTTTTGTTAGTTGTTATAATTTTTAAATTGGGGTAGCTCAGAGTGTAGAGCACTGGGTTGCTGTGTAGAAGGTCTCGGGTTCGAATACGACTGTGATGAATAAATGGTTCTGGAGAACCTCGTGGAACTTACACAGCGTCTTTAAAGTTGGTACTCTTAATTAAGGAAAAAAATTTGGTAGTTGGGAGTTTCTTGGCTAAGTCACTTCCCTGCATAACAGTTGGGTTAGAAACAGCCTATGCCGTCTAATAAAGTGAACTTTAAAAAGAACTTAGCTTGTATTAGAGCCATTAAAGACATTTTTTGAAGTTGATTTTTTTTGTTTTAGAATAAATTTGAATTAAAAAAATTTCATTCTTCCAAATGTTGTTACGTAATTATTGACAAGTTACTCCTTATTTAAAAACTAAAACGGAAGGTTTTATGACAAACTGAAACCATTTTGCTCATTAGAAATTCATCACAAATTTATATAAAATTTTAAAATTTGATTTAAATATATGTAATAAGAAATTTAATTATCTAACATTTTCGTAAAAATATTTTCAAAAGCAACATGGCCATACATCACAAGAGAAAAGTTTTTTATGCTTGCATCATTCCCTCTTTAACTTATGGATGCCAAACTTGGAGTCTAAATAACGAAATATCTAAATCCCTAGCAATCACTCAGCGTGCAATGGAGCGAAGTATGTTAAGGAAAAGTAGAAGGGAGAAAATAAAGAAGACAGAACTACGGAAGCTGACTGGTACGCGCGATATTCTCAAGACAGTATCTCATCTTAAATGGCAGTGGGCTGGACATATTGCAACACATTGGGCTAAGGCAACAATGGATTGGTATCCAATACACCGCACTAGGAGAAGAGGGAGACCAGCTACGAGATGGCGGGACGACATACAAAACTTCATCGGAGTATTATGGCACCGTTCTGCTTTTAACAGAGTTAATCGTTTAAGAAGTTAATCGGAAGGGGCCTCTCACACGACAACGCCAGACCTCATGTTTCACAACAAACAGTGAAGAAACCAAAAGAGCTGAGTTACGAAGTCCTTCCACACCCACCTCGTTCCCCAGATCTATCTCCAACAGGTTTCCGTCTGTTCAGAACTTTGGAACTTAAGGGAAAATTTTTGAAAGTGATTCTTAAATCAAAAATGCATTTTCAAGCTTTATTTAATCACAACTCTGAATTTTTTTTTAGAGAACGGAGATAGTTGGGGGGGTGCAGTCAAAAAAACACTAAATAAGTACTAGACTTATATTTAGTCAGTGCCGACGTTTTGACCTACCATGTAGGCCATCTTCAGGGCTTTGATAAAGAAACGAACAGAACAAAAAATATATAAAAAAAATGTCTTATATATATTTTTGTTCTGTTCGTTTCTTCGTCATAGCCCTGAAGATGGCCTACACTGTAGTTCGAAACGTCGGCACTTACTAAATATAAGTTAGTACTTATTTAGTGTTCTTTTGACTGCACCTCCCCCCCCAACTATCTCCGTTCTCCATTTTATCATCTAGTCAACTATTTTCATATCTGAATTTTTTTGTTGTGGATTGAAAATTTGATAAAAAGTTGGGAAAAATTACTAGAAATTGAGGAAACATATTTCAAATATAAAAGTTTTGATTTCATAAATTTATTTTACCAAACACATTTTTTTTCTCTTTTTTTTCTACACCATCTTCTTTATATCAGTAAGCTATTTCGAGTTTTAAAACGTAACTAAAGTGAGAGAAGACAAGGGATGAGAAAAGCAGTTGACGGGTTTTAGGAAGAATTAGGTCTCAGGAACTGATTTAGGTTAGCGATGGATTTTCGGCTAATTGGGAGGAAATAGGGTCTTTCGAGGACAGTTTCGATCAATAAATACTCGGAGAAGGTGGAAGTTAGTTTCTTAAAAAAAAAAAATTAATAAAAAGCTTTTTACGACCCATGAAGGGTATTATGTTCAGTACATGATAGAGTTTCTACTGTATTTATGCCGAAGATTGTATAGGGAGAGATCACGCTGAACCGCTGGGTTTATACAGGGTACCCACTTTTCAGACAGGAGGTTCGGTAGATCTTACACGGTCCATAAGTGCCAGTTAACTAATATCTGTCACAGCCGGATTTAAACGTGACATTCAGCTTCAGTACTCATATTGAGCTACCCTGCTCCCCTATTTAATAAATACTGTTACAGTATCTATTAACAAAATGATAAAAAGGATACAATTAAACTATTAACAATTACTAACAAAGAAACTAAACAAAGAAATTACTAACAAATATATTATTAACTGAAATAAATTTACAACAATATTTTTAGATATTTATAATCTAGGCCTAACTCCTATTTAATTATTACAATAATATAAGATATTACTAATTCTAGATATCTTAACTAGTTACAATAGTTTCTATGAATACTATAAAATTACACTACAATTTATAACTAATAATTAACACTTACAGTTCACTAGTCCACCGACCGTAAGATTCTCCAAGTATGACAAACTGACACACAGTAACAAACAGAAACAGTTTATTACACTCGCGAGACTATCACATACACTTATTACACTGGCCGGTTCAACACTAACTAGTTTATCACACTGACACTCACTTATCACAGATCTTGCGTGGTCTACTCTCAGGCTAAGACTGACTGGCTCGAGGTGAGAGAAGTATTTAAGTAGGCAAGGCCGAACATTCTAGAACACGGAGGGGCCAGACAATTCTGGAATCTTCTTAATCCTTTTCCGACAAAAGGAGACGATCTAGAAGGTCCTAATCCTATTTTAACTTCTCCCGCCGACGGATTTAAGCCGCTAATCCCCTTGCTTCCGTCCTCCTGCCGGCGACCGTAACAATATAGAGTATTTAAATAAATAAATATACAGTATTTAAATAAATAAATACAGAGTATTTAAATAAATAAATACAAGCCTTAACAATGGATCGATGCCGATACCACCAATCTATGTTTACAAACCTCCGTCCACGGAACACTACCCAAACCCAAACCCACTAGATCACTCTTAACGCAATCCTCCCACCTACGCCTCGGTCTACCCCTCAGACTTCCCAGTCGATACAACATCTATTAACATCATAGGAATCCGTTCGTTACCAAGCCCAGCAACTTTACATCCCTATCTTAATCTTCGCGACGCTATCACCTGAATAATATTTACCAGATGCATGCTTCGCAATTCCGCGTTATGTAATCTCCTATATTCCCCATCGGTCTCATCCTATTTTGGACCGAATATTCTACGTAACACCTTATTTTCGAATACCTGAAGACTTTGTCCATCCTTCAGCGTTAGCGGCCAAGTTTCACATCCGTAGGGAAGAGATGGAAGGATGATTGTTTTATAAATTCTGATTTTTAGATTTCTGGACAAAAGACGCGAGCTGAGTAATTTAGAGACGGAATAATAACAAGCATTTCTCGCCTTTAATCGCGCCTTTCAATGGCTACTTTGACTTCCTCCTTACTCGGCCCTTCTATAAATGGTTCGGCATTCTGATATTCCGACACAGGGATTTCATTATTTATTCCGTTATTCAAAACACTATCAAAATCATTTT
Source organism: Arma custos (assembly GCA_037127475.1). Lineage (NCBI taxonomy): Eukaryota > Metazoa > Arthropoda > Insecta > Hemiptera > Pentatomidae > Arma > Arma custos. The sequence continues at coordinate 220,296,414 of CM073759.1, forward strand.
TAAACTTACTCAAAGATAGAGTATTTATAAAAAATATATTCGCCTATATATTTTCATATTCTTATCATTATGTTTCCAAGGATCTATCGATCTACCCTAAGTATGGCGAATGGTCCGTTCGTTACAACACCCTTCCCCGAACGCAGTGGTAGTGTTTCTTACAAGTTCCTTCGATTGTCCAAGACTAAACTCGTAATTAAAATTGTTAAAACTACAGTAGCGCTATCTCTTACAATTTTCTATTACTAACCATGCAAATTATAACTCTAGGACGGTTTACTCATTGAAACAGGTTCTAATACATTTAAGGTCATATTAAATATTTCTATCAAATCGCTTTAAAATAAATAAAATCTATCTTGAATAAAATATAAAATAGTTCTAAAATTATTTATTTTAACATTTTAGGAATATAAAATATCCTCATACAAGACTGAAAAGACAAGAGACTGCTCGACGTTTTCGCCTTCTTCAACATTTACTGGACAAACGCTCTAAGCTCCTAATTAATTACGAAAGACTCATTTACATGACAGTTATCAGACCTATTTGGACATACGGAGTTGAGCTTTGGGGCTCTACTAAACCATCCAATTCATCTCTGATCCAATCCTTACAATCCAAAATCCTTCGTAAAATTCTCAATGCTCCTTATTATGTCACAAACAAACTCATCCATCATGATCTTAATATCCCATATGTTGCTGATTTGGCCCAAACTAGATACCTATCCTTCCATGATAAGCGCCATACACACTTGAATCCGCTAGTCTCTGAACTTGCTTCCCATACTATCTATTCCTGATAGCCCTCCGAGGGGTCTGAAAAGAAGATGGCCTCGAGAACTTCTACTATAGAACTTTATTGGATTGCTACCGATGGATAGTTTCTCCACAAGTGTTTTTTTTTCTGCAACTTATTTATACTAACCCACGTTTCGGTCTAGCTTTAAGATTATCGTCCGAGTTGGGAAAAAAATTATCAACTACAACAGAATAGCACCAAAGACGATAAATCAGAGACAGGAAAAATTGGAATGAAAAGTAATGACATATAATTAACAGAACATAAAATTGTAAAATAACTTAAGAAAAATTAGTAAATAAGGTTATAAGATTTTCTACAATGGTAGAGCGCTGAATTGCCATGCCGAAGGTCCTAAGTGTCATTCCATCGGCTGAAAGATTATCTTTAATCTGTCTGAAGAGATATGGACCCTTGGGATCTAAGACACTCCTGAGGCTCACCCAGCCTCTATAATTTATGTACCCATAACAAGGGGGAAAATTAAAGGTTGAGAGTAATCTAAGGCAAATCACCTCCCTGCACAACCGTTGTCCAAAAAAAGTACTGTCTCTACTGAACCCAAACCCCTCCATGGTTTCTAGTGGTACACGTTTTTTAAAAATTTTATTAATTTATGTTTCTTTAATCAACAATTGCTTGAATGTTGTCAAGTGTCACGAAAATGTTTTTCTTAGTTATCTACTATTCTTTTTGATGACATATCAATGAGAATGTAACGAGGTTTTATCCGTTTCATCGGGTACAGGTCATATTCAGCTGTTATTTTTGATTAAAAGAGGAAGGAGATTTTAATTCATTTATATCCGTTCCATCACGTACAGATCACAATCACCTGTTGGTTTTGATAACATAGGTATGGAGGTTGTAATGAGGTTATACCGATCGGTTACATCCGTTTCATCCAATACAGATTATTTGTATAATCTGATAGGTACTTGTGGTTACTTAAGCCGACTTGTTCGCATGCGCGATCAGTTACATTTTGTAACTGCTACATTTCTAACAGTTCCTTTGTATTTATTGGAGTTAAAAAATTATCAACAATTAGAAATCAAAAGGATTTATTGAAAATGGAATATAATAATCATAATTAATAATTAATTAAACAACAATGAACAATTATGAAAAATATTTAAAAAAAAATATATTTAAAAATCTAATATATGATGAACAATTAATTAAACAAGAATGGACAATGAACAATTAAAAAATACAAATAATAAAAAATCACTATAATTAAAACAAATAAGTTATGAAAAATCACAATAGTTTATTGACAAAAAATTTGTTAATTGCATTTAGATGGAAAATGCGTCGAAACACACTTCAATATGAAGATTTTAATTGCATTTCCAAAAGAAACGTTCACCACAATACAATTTCATTTCATGAGAATTGCTACATTTTCTTTGTTTCGGTAAAATATTTCGCTCCTGCAAAAAAATAATAGGTTGTACTTCTGTTGCGGGCAAATCCCAAATACGCATTTTACACTAATTAAATAAACAACTAAAATAATAACAACGAAAAATCTATAACAAACTAGCAAACAAAGTTCAGTAAGTAAGTAAGAAGAAATATAGAACAAATCAGCTGTTAGAAATATAACTGTTACAAAATGTAACAAGTCGGCAAAAGTAACGAGGGCTGCGTTAAGGCACAAGTAACATCTGATAAGATAAGCAAGAAAGGGTACTAGTATGTTTTAGGGCCTATTGACATCAGCGCACTCAGGTGTCACTTATCTTAACCATCTCCTACTGTTATTGTAACCTTTCTATTGTTAATTATTGTTTCTGTGAAGGTGAATGTGTTTTTGATTATTTTCTTCAAATATGACTTGGAATTTGAAGATTTTTCGCACGGTGACTGATGAAAAATCAGCTGTTATATTTCTTCAGGAGCGGAATGTCATTCCGCAGAAAACGTGTTATGGAAATGGATATAATATGAAACTACTAGTGGGGAATAAAGTTAGATGGAGATGCCAGAAAAAAGGATGCAACAAGACCCTGGGTATTCGAGTAAATACGTGGTTGAGGAATAGTACCTACATTACTTTTGAGGACTATAGTCCATTTTCTATATTGCTGATCGGAGGAACTGACTTCCATAAACTTCTGTCACAAACAGCTGAACATGTCTCATTGTTCAGTAATTGATTATTGTTATATTATACTAATTTGAAACTAAAATATGATATTTTTTTTAAATATTTAAATGTTTTTATTTTAAAGAGAAAAGATTTGCCCGGGAAAAAATTATCATATTTTAGTTACAAATTGTTTTTTTAATGAATATTGCTTATAATAAATGTTTTATTTCTAGTTAAATTTTGTCTACATTTTTCTCATTTATTTCATTTCCTAATAATCTGTTGTATCATAATGTAAGGCAATGCCTATTTAAAATTCATGCATAACCTGACAGGGTCCTAATAGTTGAAGTAAGTGACACATGAGCGCGCTGATGTCAACAGGCCCTAAAACATACTAGTACCCAAGAAAGTTCTACCGATCCATTATATCCATTCCATCAGGTACAGGTCACAATCAGCTGTTATTTTTTATTAAAAAAGGAAGGAGCTTTTAATTCGTTTATATCCGTTCCATCAGATACAGATCACCATCAGCTATGTTATAATATATATGTTGAGTATGGAGGTTGTAATGAGGTTATACCGATCGGTTACATCCGTTTCATCAGATACAGATTATAATCAATTATTGGTTTGGATAAGATAAGCTGGATAGTTATACCGATCCATTATATCCATTCCATGAGGTACAGGTCACAATCAGCTGTTTGGTTTTAGTAGCACAAGCAAGGAGTTTGTAACGAAGTTATATCCCTTCCATCGGGTACAGTTCTCTTGGTTGAAGGGATCGAACGGGGCTGTCCTGTCGACGCTCAGGTTATTTTCGTATTCGAGATGAAAGGCTCGTAAAATGCTTTGAACAGCGTAAACCATTTTCCAGGTAAGATATAAATGGACATCATTGGCCTGTCGTGTTATTTTCATCTTCAATCAGACGAGAAGCCAGCCTTCTCGGAGCGAGTCATTCATATGACTTCATGTTTGTCTCGAGGTGATGTTTCTTTATTCGATTCGATTTTATTTTTTGATATGACTTGCCATAAAATGACCTTAATGACATTTTGATTTGACTAGGCCGGATTTGAACCCGGGACCTTTGGCTTATCAAATCAGCTCTCTACACACTGAGCTACCAAGCTAATATCTTACTAATATTATAAACGTGAATGTTTGTATGTTTGTCTCTCTTTCACGCAAAAACTACTGAACGGATTTGGATGAAACTTTACAGTAATATCGGTTATACATCAGAATAACACATAGGCTATAGCAAGCGCGGATTTAGGGGGGGCACATGCCCCCCCGACAGTTTCTTAGGTAATGTGGAGAATCTATTATAGTACATAATTACAGGCAAATCACATGATGATAGTTGTTAAAATAACAGAAAGAACATGAGTGAAACTATTGTTTTGATATCCTAAAAACATTATAAATGCAAATGTTTGTATTTATGTTTGTTAATCATTCACGCAAAAACTACTGAACGGATTTGGATGAAACTATTTGAGTAAAATAGGTTATACATCATAGGCTACTGTAAGGGCAGATTTATGTGGGGTCACGTGGGCATGCCCCCCTCCCCGTTATGGTACATAATTAAAGACAAATCAGGAACTTAGCCTCTTGAAATTAGTAGATAGGTTCTTTGTATAGTTTAAGAAAGAAATTTGGATAATTCCACCCCAATGGTTTCCCTTTTAATATGATAGGGGTTCAAAGGTTGTATAGAATCCGTCAGTTTTGAAGTTAGACATCTGAAATGTTGGATGTACGAGTACCTTTTATTTTAAACAAGTAATTAGATTATTTAATTAAAATGATCTTTCACAATTTGGCAGACCAAATTCCATGCGAGCGAAGCCTCGGGCATACGCTAGTTATATAATATTTTAACACATTATACAGCGACATTTATAATAAATAATAGGTATGTCATTTTCGTTAAAATATATTTTTTTTTAATAATTCTTTTAATGAAATTTACAACTGTATTAAAATAGCATCATCATCATCACATGGCGCTATGGTCCATGGAGGACCTTGGCCCCCTCGACAATTTTCCTCCCCGCTGCTCTTCTCCACGTTCTTAACCCTAGGAGTTTATGGTCTGCTTCAACATCGTACAGCATTCGCATTCTTGACCTTCCTCTTAAAATAACACAGCAAGTAAATAGGATGAATGGTACATCATCAACATACACTACACTACATACACTATCAGATTGATTTAACCAATAATCCGAATGAACTTTCATAAAAATAATGATACTGATTCCGCGGTAAATTTTCTTTCCTGAACATTTATGAAAACTTGTGTTACCTCGTTTTTTCTCTGCAGCCTTTATATGTAACTTGTTACAAAATGCCATTTTTTATTATATGTGGCGTTTGGTTTCAAAACCAGTTACATCCATTTTCAAAAAATTTAAAGGACTGATAAAAAAAAAAACTATTTTAAAAAGTAATCAATTTATCAAAATCTTTATATTATTTTTTTTTGCTAAAAATACACTTCAAATAATAATTACTGAAATTTTTTTATAATATTCTCTTTATTATTATTATTATTATTATTATTTAATATTTTATTTGCACCTGCGCAATTGCGCATCTAGCAAATTTGAATGAAGTTTCTTTCTCTTCGATTTTCTCCATGATCATTCAATTATTTTGGAAAAATATATATATATATATATATATCAATTTTTCGGTAGGTCTCTTGGCCAATGTCTTTTTAATCTTTTTTTATTAAGTCCAGGTAACAGGGAGTAGGAAAGCGGAAGAACGAGTGGGTTTGGGTGATATTGTGTCGATGAGTGGAATGTTATGTATTTGTTATGAATATATGATTTTACAGTGGGAATGCTCATGTCGTTGTGTATAGTGTGATTCGAAATATACCAGGGTGCATTAACGATTTTTCTAAGAATTTTGGACTCTGTTTCTTGTCTCTTGTGTATGTGAACTTAATTTTTTGCTGAACCCCAAAGTTCTGTTTATTTTTTATAATAGGCTTTAGTATACTATTATAAATAAGTGGTTTGTTCCTCAAGTCAAGTGAAGATCTGTGATAGTTGTTTGTACCGTCTAGTCAGTTCTTGTCTTATTAATTTTGTATGTACGTTCCATGTAAGTCTTTTGTCCAAGTAAAGTCTTAGGTAACGTACATAATTTTTGGAAGGTACTTCGTCGTTGTCAATTTTGACTGCTGGGCACGAAGCTTTGTGTATAGAGAAGCTTACATGGCTCCATTTTGAGGCGTTTATTTTTATTTGCCAATTATAGAACCACTTTTCTAAATCAAATAAATGATTTTGAAGAGCTATAGATGCTAGGTTTGGGTCTCTGTGAGAAGAAATAATGGCTGTATCGTCTGCGAAGGTTTAGATGTTAGTGCAAGAGTAAAGTTTCTCTTTTTTAAATCTCATTTAATGTAAAAAAATATGTTGGATATACCTCGCGGGTTTGTATCCCGGCAGGTGATCTTTTAAAAGGGAGTAAAAAATCCTTGGTTATGCCGCCCTACAGAAATGACGTAAAATGGGCGTCTCTGGTACTGTTACAGATTCCAATCCTAATTATATCTGTATTATCAAAATTCAATACTCCCCTGTAGCATCATACGATTTGCTATAGCAGCATTAGGTGACGATAAGTGAATAAACAATCTCAAATATGAAATTGCAATGTTCTGCTGCTTTTTTTTAATTTTTAAATTATGGGATGGAAGTACTGAAGTATGTACATAAGTCACAACGAAACTAGCTAAGTACCAGAGTCGATGCCGGCTCGAGTTGAATCATTTAGTCTGTTATCAACCGCTGATAAGCCCAGTTTAGACACTCCACTAGTTTAGTCAGGCGATAATACCTACAAAGAATTGGCTAAGGTGAATTACGGCGAATTATTAAGATATACATTATTAAATCTTACTAATATTATAAATGTGAAAGTTTGTATGTTTGTCTCTCTTTCACGCAAAAACTACTGAACAGAATTGGATGAAACTTTACGGCAATATAGGTTATACATCAGAATAACACATAAGCTACAGCAAGGGCGGATTTATGGGGTGGCACGGAGGCAAGTACCCCCCAGATAGTTTTTTGTGTTCTGTGGAGAATCCATTATAGTACATAATTAAAGGCAAATCAGGAACTTAGTATTTTGAAATTTGTAGATAGGTTCTTTGTATAATTTAAGAAAGAAATTTGGATAATTCTACCCTCAAGGGTTTCCCCTTTAATATAATAGGGGTTCAAAAATTGTATGGAATCCGTCAGTTTTGAAGTTAGACATCTGAAATTTAGGATGTACGAGTAACTTATAGTTAAAAAAAAATTAAATTATTTATTTAAAATGATCTGTCAGCAAACTTAATGTGTCAGACCAATTTCCACGCGAGCGAAGCCGCGGGAAAAAAGCTAGTATTATATAAAGTTATAAATATTGTACATAGGACATGCAGTAAAAAATTATTTTAATCAAGTAAATCCTGTTAATTTTTTTGTAATAAAAGGCTTTATTCATTCATTCATTCTCATAATAGAGTTTACGAAATAATTATTAAAATTAATAAATATTTAGAAGGCAATGGCTTTCAAAAAGGAGGACTATATTTAAAATTAGACGCTAGAGGATGTCGTTATCACTAACAGCTGATAGTAACTGGTCAGTGCAAAGTGAAAGAGACAGTAGTCTCTAACCAGTGCGGTAGTGTTCAGAATAGTATTTCCTTCTAAGCTACTCAAGTTTAATAATGTTTTATCGAGTGTTATAAAAGATAAAATCTTAAATTTCACGCACAGGGCTGTTATAAGTATCATTCGAAATAGGAATCTCGTGAATAGAAAACAAAATCGGATTTCAGCTAGTGAAATAGTCCATTAAAAAAATTCTTGATTAAGACAGGTAAGTTTTTAGTTTGTTTCCAAGGCAATTTTGATCAAAATGTAACAGCATTGTAAAATTATATTTGCTGTGCTGGTTAATGGGTAAGATATCTACTTCACTTTTTCTATTCAGGTTATAAATATCGAATAATTATTTCATTAGGCACATTATCTAGCGTTTTCAAATAAATCCAAAATTTTTAACAATATATATTAAAGAAAAAAATGTATAGCGATCCCGGTAGCTCAAATGGCTAGAGCGTTGCCATGGTGAGGCAGACGGCCCCGGGTTCGAATCCCGGCCGGGAGCAACTCTTTTCTCTTCAAAATAAAAATATTTAAAAATTAAAGCAATGATTAAAACATTATAAGTAATATAATGACATAAGTCAATAAGATCCTAACATTAAAGTAGTGTTCAATGAACATTCTTCATCGTGTATACATCGCCAAATTTGCGAGAACACGGGGGATATAAGATCGGTGAAGTGAACAGATTTGTCCTAGGTTGGGGGCGACCCCGTTGGTTCAAATAGCTAGAGCGTTGACCGGGTTCAAATCCCGGCCGGGGACAATTCTTTTCTCTTCAAAATAAAAATGTAAGGTCTCTTTTTACATTTCAATATTAATATATTTTGTAGAATAGCCATAAGTCCACTGGTTTCTTGATAATGTTATTTTTTTTCTTGCATTTTTACTTTTATTTTTTCATATGGTCTTTTTTCTTAAGTTTTTGTGTTGTTTGCTATTATTTATTTTTTCCTGTTGTGCTTTTTGAAGTGTTGTGAGTGTATATTGAATTTTGAATTTCTGAAGTGTCTATCAGCCGTTTTTATCTAACCTTATCCAGCTGGGGTCGAGTAGCCTTCCTTATGATTCATTAGTTGCATTTGAGCCTTGGAGGTGGCGGGATGTTTCTTGGGTGCATTATTCATGTTTTGTTTTGCTGTTATTCTCTTTCTACTCTGATGATGCCTGAATGGGCGAAATATTGGACAGATATTTTTTATTTCTGTTTTAGTTTGGCGACAAAGGCTTTTCGTTAGAATTTTTCCACGGTCTTAACAAAAATAATTAAAAACTAAAGCAATGATTAAAAAATATTAATAGTATCATAATCTAATAATACAAAATAATAAAAATGCTTTAGATTTATTTACATCAAATCTTGATAAGGTGCGTTATTTGTTTTTACTCTAGAGAAGTCCAATGCTTTTATAAATTTGAATATATAAAAATATTAGTAGTAATATATATATATTATTTTATTTTTCTCTATTTCAATTTTAAATATATTTGTATACTCATACAAGACTGAAATGTCAAGAAACTGTTCGACGTTTTCGCCTACTTGAACATTTACTGGACAAACGTTCAAAGCTCCCAATTAATTACAAAAGACTCATTTACATGATAGTTATCAGACCTATTTGGACATACGGAGTTGAGCTTTGGGGCTCTACTAAACCATCCAATTCATCTCGTATCCAATCCTTACAATCCAAAATCCTTCGTAAAATCCTCAATGCTACTTATTATGTCACAAACAAACTAATCCATCATGATTTTAATATCCTATATGTTGCCGATTTGGCCCAAACTAGATACCTATCCTTCCATGACAAGCTCCATACACACTTGAATCCGCTAGTCTCTCAACTTGCTTCCCATAATATTCCTGATAACCCTCCGAGACGTCTGAAAGAGGATGGCCTCGAGGCCTTCTACTACAGAACTTTATTGAAGTGCTACCGATAGGTAGTTTCTCCACAAGTGCTTTTTTTTCATGTCATTTGTTCATATTAGCAAATTTACTTGTTGTAATATAATTACAGTTGTAAATATCAATAAATTATTCTAAAAGAAAAATATATATTTGTATCTTATATATTCAGCCCTGAAGAAGACCTGCAATTTGTGCCGAAACTTCGGTCCCTAATAAATATTTGATCACTATTTAAGAAATTTCTTCTTTGGCTTTTAGTGGAAAAATTTTCTCCCCCCCCCCTCCCCAGTCACACTTTATCTCACACCATACCAAGCTAATAGGCTTAGTATCAGCTTCAACGATACTCGTAACTGCTTTTAACCTTTTTCTCTTGATTATTTTGAAACTTCGCATTGACTGTAGAATGGAATATAATAGAATAGTAACTTTCTTCTGGGACTAAGTCCCTTTAGAATAACAAACATGAGAAGGAACATAATATATATATATGGCCAGAACAACTCTAACACTAAGTTTTGACCTGACCGAGTCTGGTATCCGGGCTTGCTGTACAAACTCCGTAAATTCCTACCCCCTACATACTTTCTCATCCTCCAATCCTATCTCACAAATAGAACTTTCCAAGTAAACCATAACAATGTCTATTCGTCCCTCTTTTTCCAATCTGCTGGTGTCCCTCAAGGTGTGTATTATCAGTCAACACCAATCCAGTTATTGCATCCCAAAACCTCCAATCCCATATCACTGATCTTGAAGAATGGTGTCAAAACTGGAGAATTAAAATAAATTCTCAAAAATCGCATCAAATCACTTTTACCTTACGTCGTAAACCAATGACTTCCTGCTCTTCATTATCCTTTAATAACATCCCTCTGGTGCCTGTAGAACAGATCCGATACTTAGGGTTGTACCTTAACAAACGAATAACCTGGAATCCTCATACAAGACTCAAAAGACAAGAAACCACTCGACGTTTCAGGCTACTTCAACACTTACTAGACAAACGCTCTAAGCTCCCAATTAATTACAAAAGACTCATCTACATGACCATTATACGACCTATTTGGACTTACAGAGTAGAGCTTTGGGGCTCCACTAAGCCATCGAATTCCTCTCGTATCCTTACAATCCAAAATCCTTCGTAAAATCCTCAATGCTCCTTACTTTGTTAAGAACCAAGTAATTCATAACGACCTTAATGTCCCTTTTGTTGCTGATTTGGCCCGAACCCGGTATCTATCCTTTCATAACAAACTTCATTCCCACTCAAACCCTCTAGTTTCAAACCTAGCTTCCTCTTCAATTCCCGATAATCCTCTGAAAAGAAGATGGCCACGTGACCTTCTTAGTTGAACTTTGATTTGAGTACAACCAGTGGGTAGTTTCTCTATTTGTCATTATCATGTCATTATATATCACTCAGCCTATTTACTTGTTGTATAATTGTAATACAGTTGTAGATATCAATAAATAAATTTTAAAAAAAGAAAAAAAGTTTGGACCGGTGGGCACATAACATGTGCTCCTTAAGTACATTTTTATTGCTAGGGTCTATAGTCTATGTTTTGTTCTTATTATTTCATATGACCCGGAAGAATACATTATAGTTAGGTCTAGCGAACCGGAAAGTTCGATGCCGATACCACCAGTCGATCCGTTACACTCTTCAAACAATACTCCCACAAACTCCTCAGACGTTTACCAGTGGGGTTAGTGCTAATTTTTTTTTCTGGAAATTCGTTCGTTAGTAAATCCAAAACGTTTACAGCCCCTTCTTAAGCTTAGTGAAGATAAAACTTGGCGCTCTTATACTGAGATAGTGTTACTTTGTTTTTTAGTTAAAATAGTAATAATCAATTAAAGGCTAAACAAATTCGACGGCTCAACAAACAGATTCGAAACCTGTAATGGGTTTCAGTACATGCTAGATACTGTACTGTTTCATGGACAACGGTTCTGCAAGGAGGTGATTTGTCCTAGGTATTTTGGGTTGGATTACACTTCAAGACGTATTCTAACTTCTATCCTAACCAAAATCACCACCAATTTCTTTCCTTTTTTTTGATATTAATTTATTGAAATTTATAACTGTAATAATATCACATCAAGTAAATCTGCGGGATGAACAAAGGATGAATGAATGGAATGAAAAAAAAACACTTGTGGAGAAACTATCCATTGATAGCACTCCAATAAAGTTCTATAGTAGAAGGTCTCGAGGACATCTTCTTTTCAGACGCCACGGAGGGTTATCAGGAATATTATGGGAAGCAAGTTGAGAGACTAGCGGATTCAAGTGTGTATGGAGCTTTTCGTGGAAGGATAGGTATCTAGTTTGGGTCAAATCAGCAACATATGGGATATTAAGGTCAGGATGGATGAGTTTTTTTGAGACATAATAAGGAGCATTGAGGATTTTACGAAGGATTTTGGATTGTATGGATTGAATACAAGATGAATTGGATGGTTTAGTAGAGCCCTAAAGCTCAACTCCGTATGTCCAAATAGGTCTGATAACTGTCATGTAAATGAGTCTTTTGTAATTAATTGGGAGCTTTGAACGTTTGTCAAGTAAATGTTGAAGTAGGCGAAAACTTCGAACAGTTTCTTGACATTTCAGTCTTGTATGAGGATATTTTATATTCCTAAAATGTTAAAATAAATAATTTTAGAACTATTTTATATTTTATTCAAGATAGATTTTATTTATTTTGGAGCGATTTGATAGAAATATTTAATATAATCAGAAATGTATTATAATATTTTATTGAGGCTAGGTGAGCCCCAGGAGGGTCCTATATGATATATTATATGTCATATATGATCCATCTCCGGCAGCAAACAGACTAAATAAAAGTCTTGGCAGCGGATTTGAACCAGGATTTCCGGCAGGGCAACTCAGTGCTCTACCACAGGGTCACTAAGAGGGTTAAATGTATTGGAGAAACCGGAATGGTGTAATTTCAGTAGCTTTTAGATGTATAACTTAGCTACTATAGCATGGGTGCCATTTTCGTAATTACAAGAAACTCATATTAGAGGAAATTTGATTTAACTACTTATTTTCTAGGGCTGTAGTTATTTAAATCTATTTATCTATATAATTAATTATATATTATATACCGCTATTTATAATTAAGATTACTGCACAAACCCAAAACCATAAGAAGATCCTTTATATCTTACATCCTTTATCTAAAGAGGGTGAAATGTATTGAAGGGAGGGGAATAGTGTAATTGCAATAGCTTTTAGATTTAAATGGAGTTGTAATATAAGCAATAACTCCTTTTCAAGCCAATGCATAACTTAGCCCCTAATTCACCACGAAAATAGCAGGATCCCACTTTCATAATTACAAGAACCTCTTTTTAGAGGAAATTTGATTTAACTACCGTAAAACGGGGTGAATAGAAACGAAACTTCATTTTTTTATGTATAATTTATTTCCTACATAACTATGGGTAAATTGTGGCAACTATTATTTTTTTTTAGGTTGCTATACTTTAGGCTGAAAGGGAAATAATGGTTTGTTTGGTTAGCAGCACAGGTTCCTGTTTGTATGTCTTGTTGAATTTTACCACACGATTTTTGTGTTTTTTTATAATACGTAGTGTTCTTCAAGGTAAATAGCTGTACAAAGCATAGTTTAATTATTCATACAAAAGATTAAGGCTTACTTTAAGCTATAACTTCAACAATATTATTTCAAAAATTATTCATGTTTTTTAAGTTAGGTTTTCCGAATTTATAGATATTTATAGATACACTAAAAATTATGTGTTTCTATTCACCTCACAAGAAAAATTTAATACTAAATCACATTTATACTATATAAAATACATATTGTGTGTTTTATATTTTATTGTGTGTTTTTAGACTCTTATTTGACACAGCAGGACTCTGTAAAATGCCAAGAAAATACAAACCGGTTGTTGGATGGGGCTACAAAAAGCATGATCCAAAAACAATCGAAAATGCACTTTCTGCACATACAGAAGGGATTAAGCCTTCGGAAGTCTGCTGAGAAACATGGTTTGCATTATAGTATTATATATCGACACTTGAAAAGAGGTCTCAATATGAAGAACCATGGTGGTCAGGCAGCTTTATCTCTCGATTAAAAGGCATGATATTTTTCAAAGATGACCTGTCCGATTTCACAATGTATTAATCATAATTTAATCTTGTTAAATACGGTAATTGTCTACCTATTCAATTTCTTTACTTACAGTTCTGTAACTTCTTTTGGTTATGTACTGAAATAAATCATTACTTTGATAAATGAATTTGTATTTATCCATTTACAAATTAAAAATACCTTATTTAACTGTTTCCATTCACCCAAGATTCGTTTCAATAGATAAAGCTATGAAATCGAAGTACTGTTTCTATTCACCCCCATTTGCGAGGTGAAAAGAAACACCATGTTTAAATTTTTTTTCTTTAAAATTAAATAAAATTAAATACTATAAACAAATAGGTCTAACAGAGACCTGTGTTTGGTCAAAAAATTGTGTATCTAGAACAACTACAAATATGGAAAATTTCAAACCAAAGTTGAAAATTGTTCCTATTCACTCCGTTTTACGGTACTTATTTACTAGGGCTGTAGGTATTTGATTAAACCTATTCCTACTTACAGATTAATCCTCCTACTTACGTTTCGGCATATCATATGAAGGTTTACAAGTCGTCTCAGGGGTTATTATTATTTTTTTTTTTTTTAGAACTTCTTAGTAAATTTGGTTTTTACTAAGCTTAACCACTTTACAATCCCATCTTAATCTATCACTTTAGAAATTTTAACCGGGTGCATGTTCGGCAATGCGCGTTATGTAATCTCCTAAATTCTAAAGTGATCTCATATTTTTTTATTTTATTTTTTATTTCAACTCACAAGCCTATCTCAATCTTCAATTATATTAATAGGGCGCGGTGCTATCACTTCAATTATATTAATAGGGCTCATGTTATGCAATTCCAAGTTGTGTAATCTCCTAAATTGTCAATTGGTCCTTTTTTGAATTGAATATTCCAACCAATCCCATATTTTCAAATACCGTACTGCGTTGTTCATTCATCAAGGTTAACAGCCAAGTTCCAAATCATTATTGAACAGTTGGATGGATGGTGGCTTTAAAAATTCTAATTTTTAAATTTCGTTACGAAAAAAAAAGGCAAGAGCTTAATAATGTCGAGACAAAAAATAACAACTATTTCATGCGTTAAACCGCGCCTTTATCTCGAATTTCGTTTGTATAGTTATCATAACTCTATGTCAGTGGTTTGTTTGTTCATTTAACGTCACTTTATGCTGCTATGGCTAATCGGACGATGCTACAGTGGGAGCTCTAAATTTTGCCTATCCAGGTTTAATTAGGATAGGGATTTTTAACGAGTATCTGACATCGCACAGGCTCGGGACCCCCGTTTAACGTTCCTTCCGAAGGACGGCGAAACTAAGGATTTTTTACTCCCTTAAAAAAATCCTAGGGTCACCTGCCGGGCTACGAACCCGCGATCTTGGGCTTAGTAGTTTGATACGCTAGTCTATGTCAGTGGTTTCCAACCAGGGGGGCACCATTGCCATTGCAAGGCCAGTTGAAAATGATAAAATTCTCACTAAGTTTTGAATATTATGCTCTTACCTGTACTTCATTATATTAAATTGAAAGTTATAATAAATCTTGTAATAGTAAAAAGTAATATTTTGTTTTCATTGTAATATTTTACATCATTTTAACAAGGAGAAGTGGTAAATAGAAAAGTTTGGGAACCACTGCACTAAGTGCTAACGCATCAAGTCATATTCTAACTTCTAACCTAACCAAAATCACCACCGTTTCTTTTCTTTTTTTTATATAATAATTTATTAATATTTACCACTATAATAATATTACATCAAGTAAATCAGCTGTATGAACAAAGGACATTAAAAAAAAAAAACACTTGTGGAGAAACTATCCATTGCTAGCACTCCAATAAAGTTCTATAGTAGATCTCGAGGCCATCTTCTTTTCAGACGCCTCGGAGGGTTATCAGGATTAGTACGGCAATTTGCTCAACGGAAGCAAGTTGAGAGACTAGCTGATTCAAGTGTGTATGGAGCTTTTCATGGAAGGATAGGTATCTAGTTTGGGCCAAATCAGTAACATATGGGATATTAAGATCATGATGGATGAGTTGGTTTGTGACATAATAAGGAGCATTGAGGATTTTACGAAGGATTTTGGATTGTAAGGATTGGATGGTTTAGTAGAGCCCTAAAGCTCAACTCCGTATGTCCAAATAAGTCTGATAACTGTCATGTAAATGAGTCTTTTGTAATTAATTGGGAGCTTAGAGCGTTTGTTCAGTAAATGTTGAAGTAGGCGAAAACGTCGAGCAGTTTCTTGTCTTTTCAATCTTATATGAGGATATTTTATATTCCTAAAATGTTAAAATAAATAATTTTAGAACTATTTCATATTTTATTCAAGGTAGATTTTATTTATTTTGAAGCGATTTGATAGAAATATTTAATATAACCTTAAATGTATTAGAACCTGTTTCAATGAGTAAACCGTCCTAGAGTTATAATTAATTAGTTAGTTAGTAATAGAAAATTGTAAGAGATAGCGCTAGTGTAGTTTTAAATCTAAAGTTTCATCTTTAATTTCTTAATTTTTAAATGGTTGCGGGAAAAATGTAATATTAAACACGTGAGAAAAGTGCTTATAACACCCTTTAATTCACTCGGGCGTAATAAAGTGGCACTTTCCTCACTTGTCAATTAAATAACAAAATTATAATTTGATGCCCAACCCTGATCAACTTTATCATAAATTAAACTACTTAATAACTGCGACTTTGTGGCCGTTTATAAAAAGTTTTTGTCTTTTAACACTGACAAGTTTTTGTCTTCTTATTTGCTTTTTGATAATATATGCGTTTTGGATTCTAAGGTTTGGATTCAGAGGAATTGGATGACTTTGTGGAGGCCCAAAGCTCTGCTCGGTTAGTCCAAATAGATCTTATAATAGGCTTGTATATGTGTCTTTTTTAATTAATTGGCAGTTAGAGCTTTTGTCTAGCAAGTGCTGCAAGATTTGTTTTATTCAATAATTAATTTATGTTTCATTTAGGGTAAGAGAAATAAAACCGTTTTCCAGTTGTTGTTTATTCATTAATTTTCACTCTATTAGAGACGTTTCGACACTATGGTGTCATTCTCAATCTTTTCTTCTCCTGCATCTTTTAACTTTAAATTTCATAAATGATAAATTAGAAAATACTGTAAATGATAGAAAGGAAGCAGGAGAAATCAGTAAATTATATTCTTCTATAATTTTGAAATTAAAAAATAATAGATCATAAGATGCCTTATACTTTGAAAACAAATCAGATAATAATTAAAATAACCTGACCATATAACCTACTAGTAGATCTTTAAAAACAATTTTCCATATATTTCATAATTAATTAATTGATTTGATAAAATATTTTTTTAAATTATATATATATATATATATATATATATATATATATATATATATATATATATATATATATATAAATGTTTATTTAAAAAAAAAATTAATTTTTTACTTTTTATTATTTTGTTGATGTGCTGTTAGATAATATTTTGTTATTTTATATTAAAGTCAAATGATTCATAGAACTGAAAAAGGACCTAATAGTTCAAAGATCAAAATTCGGTCTTTTAATGCCATATTATTTATTGATCATGGAGGACTAATGATCTCCTAAGAATTTTTAAAAGTATGACTTTCCAGGTACCTATACTTATAGTGTGTTATCTTTGGGCATTTATGTTAAATTATTTATAGTAATGTAATTATTGTTAATTTATATATTAAAGTTAAAAGATGCAGGAGAAGAAAAGATTGAGAATGACACCATAGTGTCGAAACGTCTCAAATAGAGTGAAAATTAAGAATAAACAACTGGAAAAGGGTTTTATTTCTCTTACCCTAAATAAATGAAGAATTAAATCCAGTTTAAAAAAAATTATAAGAATTTTATATTTTATTTCGTATAACGGTTATTATTTGTAATTGCGGTAGGAGGTTCCCGACGACTCATAATATTGACGCAAGAAGGCAGTGGATTCTTGATGATACTTCCTTCCTCGTGCTAGCGTCAATGACGTTATCATTATCAAATATCTTTATTTCCTTTTTGACATTTCCTTGTTTACTTCGTGCTTTAAAAATGTGTCTCATATAATGAAATTGATTTCACTCTTTCAATGATGGTGTAGACACAATCTTATTTGGATAGCATACCAAATGATTATAGGGCTCAATTCAAATAACGAGCATATTGTATCCTGCAAAATAGATACATTGACACTCTCTTTAATAAGTTGATGGATGTATGTTTTTACAGAAACAGCTCGCCGTTTCAGGCTACAACATTTACTAGAGAAACGATCTTAGCTCCTAATTAATTATAGAAGACGCATATACATGACAGTAATTAGACCCATCTGGACTTACGGTGTAGAGCTTTGAGGCTTCACTGAGCTATCGAATTCCTTTCGAATTCAATCCTTACAATCTAAAATCCTACGTAAAACCCTCAATCCTCCTTACTTTGTTACGAACAAAGTAATCCATAATGATCTTACTGTCCCAATTGTCTTGTTACTAATTTTGTCCAAACCTGATATCAATCCTTTTATGACAAACTTTATTCCATTCAAACTCACTAATTTCAAATCTAGCAACATCTTCAATCCCTGATTGAGGATACGAGGCGTCTGAAAAGAAGATTATCTACTTCTCTTTATTCATGGCAATACAGTTGAAAATTTTCAATCTCTTTATAAATTTACCCACACCTGTCAATAAAACAAAATGACAATCAGCAGATTTTCGGTGAGTAAAGTTGCAATTAAATGGCATGAGAGGCTTGAAGAAGAACAGTAGCCAACGGTAGCTCTTCCGTGGCTTGATTTGATATTATTATGATAACAGATCTCTCACCCACGTTCTTTTTAGCTTCCTCCTTGTGTCCTCGGGCATGAGATGTTGTCATTTGTTCTATCAATGGGTTAGAGTGTCCGTGTAATTTTTCTTGAAAACGTTTGTAGTATGTTCTTATGTGTTCGTCGACCGTTAGTATAGTTGGAAATTACAAAAAAAAGATTGTTTTATATTAGATGATAATGAGAACAACGCTCAATGGCTATACCACCAATAGTTGTATACAAGCTTCATTTTGTTTAAATACCACGCAAATCTAAAGTCAAAGTTTAATCAATTTTAAAAACCCCCTACCTACGTTTCGGCATTCCACTTGGAAATTTACAAGTCGGTTCATTTGTTCATCACCATTTTAGAAATTCTTTCTTTACTAAAAGATCATGTTAATCTTCGCGATGATACCACTTTATGATCGCAATGGATATACTTTATTGATTCCTACTAATATTATAAATGTGAATGTTTGTATATTTGTCTCACTTTCCCGCAAAAACTACTGCAACTTTACAGTAATATAGGTTATATATCAGAATACCACATAGGCTACAGCAAGGGTGGATTTAAGGGGAATCACGTGCCCCCCGACAGTTTTTTAGGTACTGTGGAGAATCCATTATAGTACATAATTAAAGGCAAATCACATGATAATAGTTGTTAAAATAACATGACTGAAACTAATTTTTTTGATATCCTACTAATCCTATTAATATCATAAATGTGAAAGTTTGTTACTCATTCACGCTAAAAATACAGAAAGAATTTGGATGAAACTTTACAGCAATAGAGGTTATACATCATAATAACACGTAGGCTACAGCAAGGGCAGATTTAGGAGGAGGCACGGGGGCACGTGTCCCCCCAGACAGTTTTTTGTGTTCTGTGGAGAATCCATTATAGTAAATAATTAAAGGCAAATCAGGATCTTAGCATCTTGAAATTTGCAGATAGGTTCTTTTAGGATTTTAGGATTATAATTTAGGAAAGAAATTATGATAATTTCATCCTCAAGGGTTTCCCCCTTAATATAATAGGGGTTCCAAGATTGTATGGAATCCGTCAGTTTTGAAGTTAGACATTTGAAATTTTGGATTTACCAGTAACTTATAGTTAAAAAAAAATTAAATTATTTATTTAAAATGATCTGTCACAAAACATTACGTGGCAGACCAAATTCCACGCGTGCGAAGCCGCGGGCAAAGGCTAGTAAGTTCATAAATTCTACACCGGACTTTTTCCGTTTGAATATTCTACGAAATACCTTACTACAATACATTATTATTTTTATAATCAACTTAAGTATTTCGCTCTACTAAAATACAATTAAGAAAGGTTAAGTTTAGCACCGAATATAAATTAATTTCGTCGAAATAAGTATAAACTCCTTTGTAATTCGGAAATACTTTGATATATAAAATGTTATAATTAATAAATGTTGCGTCGTCTTAATTCAAGCGCTGAGTAGTAGAGCTGAAGGTTCGAATCCAATTGTTGCGGTTAAATTATTTACTCTGTCAACTGCCACGCAGGACGCCCTGCGTCTGAGGAATCTACGGATTCTCTAGTGGCTCACCCCGCCTCTGTGAAGTTGGTATCCTCAATTGGGGAGAAAGCATGGCAGTTGAGCGTGATCTCGGACAGATCAATTTCTAGCACAATCGTTGTCGTAGAAACCGATCTTGTTGGGTTCAGTACGTGGTAGAGACTGTACTGCTTCGATTTATAAATTTTAAAACTGTTAATTTAACTATACTGCAGTACATATTTATTGCCATATTATTCTGGAAATTGAAGTTTCCTACTTAGTATTGTTTTGAGACATTGAATATTTTGCAATAAATGAAATATTGAAATATAATTTTTTTTATTATTATTGTTTTAGGTGTGTTTTATACTTAAAAAAAAAATCGGTTTATAAGAAAAATGTGTTGATTATATTTTACTGCATTCACTGTATTGAAATAACAGTCCTATAATCGATGTCGCTACGCCAAGTTTGAAAGGGCTTATCACTCCTGCTGAAGTATCTATTCATACAGGTGCTTCTTCAAGAATCTTAAGCTCAGACACTTCTGAGTTGTTCTGTATGCCTCCGATAGCCTCTTAATGGCCAGGAAAGGACCATTCAGGAGGCTGGATATCAAAGAGATTAAGATCCTGAGGAGGATATTAGAACCAAGAGGAATGAGGTACTTGCGGAATCCAAATGACGATGAGAAGATGTACAAACATCAGGAGGGTATAAACTCCGAAAGACTTACTCTATAGTAGGATCGTCACAGGGTACAGGCGAGGCTTAAAAGAACAACTGAATCACATCATTCATGTCAGATTTGGAACAACTAGAGATCCCACTGTAGAAGATTCATAACCGAATGTAGTTTCCAAGTATTCAGCGTCGCCGTTTAAAAAACTACCGGTACTGTGTGAACATAAGAGAGAAAACTGGCTCACAATAGGAGGATGAAGGAGATCCGGAAGAAGACAGGAACTGCACAAAGAATGGAACCATATTCAGGTGGACTCATATTGTTTGTTCATTTAACGTCACTTTATGCTGCTATGGTTAATCTGACGATGCTACAGTGGGAGCTCTAAATTTTGCCTAGCCAGGTTTAATTAGGATAGGGATTTTTAACCAGTACCTGACATCTTACAGGCTCGGGACCCCCGTTTAACGTCCCTTCCGAATGACGGCGTAACTAAGGATTTTTTTTTTTTTTTTTAAAGGATTTTCTTCACAAATGAAGGTTTCCTCATCCAAATTCTTCTTTCAGCCTTCTCTTCCATTCGTCCCTGTCAAGCGCATCCGTTTCACATGACCAAACCATTTCAATCTTCTTTCTTCGATGACCTCTAGTATGTTCTTGTTAACTTCCATTCTTTCCCTGATGTCGCTATTTTTGACATGTTCCACTCTTGATATTCGGGCAGATCTTCTCCAGAAGTCCATCTCTACTGATAGCAACCTTCTTTCCTGAACTCTATTGAGGGCCCAGGTTTCAGAGCCGTAGATCATTATACTTTGGACCACAGCACTATATATCAGTTTCTTCGTCCTTCCCAGTATATTATTACTCCATAGGAGAGAGTTTAACATGCCAACTGCTTACTAAGGATAAAAAAAAAAATAAAAAAAAACTAAGGATTTTTTACTCCCTTAAAAAAATCCTAGGGCCACCTGCCGGGCTATGAACCCGCGATCTTGGGCTTAGTAGTTTGTTACGCTAACCACTAGACCACAGGTGACCTTGGTGGACTCATATTATAGAACAGTGGACGCTAAAGGCCCCAGCAGTTAAAAAAAAAATGAGTGTGCCTTTCACCTGAGGAACAACCCCGAGATCTTTCGAGAGGCGAAGCTGTTGACTCATCACAGGCCACCATTACCTCCAGGCAGATCTGCACAGAATGGGTATCGCAGAATACGATAATTGCCTAATTTGTCTTTCTAGTGTAATGGACGGTGCACACTTACGAGATCGCAGTGGTCTTAAGGATATTCCACACAATGATGACGATGTCTTTATAGGTAGGCTCTATAGCAGCCACGTACTGGCATTGGATAAATAAAAAATAAAAAAAATCTAATTTTAAAAAAATAATGAAAGGAGTGGTTTAAATTTAGAATCGATTATAACTAAAATCGATACTGTTTGTTAGGAACTTTAATGAAAGATTTATCAGCCAGTGCTTACTTGATCAGTTCATTAAAGTGTTGGAAGGCACGCGAATAGCCAGGTCGTTCCACCGTGCAAAGTGGTATGAACTTTTTGAAAACTATTCCTACTAATTCTATCCTATTGCCAAAAGTTCTAATGATTGAGGTATCGATATTAGCATTGGTAAGTTGTATTAGGAGAGGGCGGAAGTTATATTTAGAAAGTTTGAAGGTTTTAGGCCGTTCCGTTTGAAACTTGAACAATCATGATTAGGGAAATCGATATTGAAAATGAGTATCCATATTTTCTGAATATATTGAAATGGTTGTTTAACATATTTACTTTTTCTCTACAATAGGAGTCTTAAATATTTCCTACTATGCTTGTACTTATTCTATTCTATTGTAAATAATAGAAAAATATATATCTGGCCAATAGGGCTATATTATAAGAATGATACAATATTTAAATAAATACGTGAAAATAAATACAATCTAAGAGGAATGTTCTGGTAAAAAAGAGAATGAGAATCTAAGGTAACAAGAATTAATATAAAATCAATAAACTAGAGCCAAAAGCTCAAAAAGAAACACTATTATTTATTATAATGCAATTGGGAAAAACCACAACGCAAAGCCTTATGTTTCAAATCCAGTAATACACCCACTTACCGGTCGACGTTTCGCCTATTCAGGCATTATCAAGACATCAAAAACAAAAAAAGGGGTTATGTGAATCACATCTCGAAGAAAGAATGTGAGAATTGCACAAAAGAATGTATCAGCATCAATATGATTGTAAAAATATTGGTGGCAAGGAACCTAACACAGCATTGGCCCAGCATACCAAAACTTGTAAGCATCAATTTGATTTTGAGAATGCTAAAGTTATTTACAAAGAGAGTGATGGCTCTAGAAGGAAGTTGTTCGAGGCCATGCAGATTGCACAAAAGATTGACATTTCGGTAAATTATAAAAAAGATTGCAGAAATTTGAACCAATATTATTCAGAAACGTTAAATATTTTAAAAGAAAAATTTGGCTAACTTTGCTAATATGTATAAATGTTTATATAGGTTAATATTACTTGATATGGTTTGTGGATCAGCTGATTCTATAACCTTCCCAGCTGGTTGCGTATTACCTTCTTTTCAGTTGTATGTTGAACGTCTTGGTGGTGGGGTGCTGTCTCATGTTTGGAGCCTGTTGATCGTTGGGATGTATTGCACCTTTTTCTTCGAAATATGATTCACATAACCCCTTTTTTGTTTTTGATGTCTTGATAATGCCTGAATAGGCGAAACGTCGACCGGTAAGTGGGTGTATTACTGGATTTGAAACATAAGGCTTTGCACTGTGGTTTTTCCCAATTACATTATAATAAGAATTAATATAATTTATTTTACTGTGATATGATATAGATTTTTAAATATTTTATTTGAAAAGAAAAGATATGATACGGACCGGAACAAGAACCCGGGTCTCCCACCTCTCCGTGGTGGTGCTTTAACCATCTCGGCCATCCTGGTTCGCTTCTCGGCCAGTCATATCCCTTCTTTCCACTGATCCTATATCTCCCTGTTCTCGGAATTTGCGTTGTATACACGGGAAGAATGATAATTGAACATTACTTTTATTTCTGGATCTTGTTGACTTAAGTCATTAAATATTATTATAATATATTTTATTGTTATATGATATAATTTTTTAAATATTTTATTTGAAAAGAAACGATATGGCCAGGACCGGGACTCGAACCCGGGTCTCCGGAGATATAGGATTAGGGAAAAGAAGGGATATGACTGACCGAGAAGCGAACCAGGATGGATGAGATGGTTAAGGCACAACCACGGAGAGGTGGAAGACCCGGGTTCGAGTCCCGAGCCTGGTCATATCTTTTCTTTTCAAATAAAATATTTAACAAGAATTAAGATAGAGAGAGAGAGAAAAAAAGAGAAAAAACACAGTTATTAACATACTATTACTGGTATTTATTTATTACACAGACACGCACGCGCGCACGCAATCAAAAACACTTTTGAAAAATAAAAAAATAAATAAATGGATATATAAAAAGGACGTGGACAATAAATAAATCTAAATGAGGCCTAAACCAACAGACTCATCTCGGAGCCTACATTTCCTAGAGCGAGTTAATAAGTTAGCTTTATCGATTCACTACGAAGCGGCTATAAACTGCACGTGTTGGGGCCTCTTGCTTTAGGGTTAGTAAAACCGAGCCTATAAATTTTTTTTATATTTTTACCTTCACTTATCTATATGAATAATGTTAAATAACTGAAAGCTGTGAGTTAAAAAGTCTAGTACACACAAAAAAAGGTTATGAATCGAACACATAAAAAAGTCCCGAAATCGCTTTGAAATAAGGTTTTAAATATCTACCGATCCTGATACAAGACTGAAAAGACAAGAAACTGCTCGACGTTATCGCCTATTTCAACATTTACTGGACAAATGTTCAAAGCTCCCAATTAATTACAAAAAACTCATTTACATGGCAGTTATCAGACCTATTTGGACATACGGGGTTGAGCTTTGGGGTTGGGGAGTACTAAACCATCCAATTCATCTTGTATCCAATCCTTACAATCCAAAATCCTCAATGCTCCTTATTATGTCACAAACAAACTCATCCATTATGATCTTAATATCCCATATGTTGCTGATTCAGCACAAACAAGATACCTATCCTTTCATGAAAAGCTCCATACACTCTTGAATCCTCTAGTCTCTCAACTTGCTTCCCATACTATTCCTGATTACCCTCCGAGGCGTCTGAAAAGATGCCCTCGAGACCTTCTACTATCCAACATTATTGGAGTGCTATCAATTGATAGTTTCTCCACAAGTGTTTTTTTTTTCATGTCCTTTGTTCATACAGCAGATTTACTTGATGTAATACAATTACTGTTGTAAATATCAATAAATTATTCTATTCACTAAAAAGAAAAATCTACCGTTCGCTGGTTTCTGGAAGATTAGTGTATCTATTTTATCTTTTCCGATTGGCCTTATAGCACTAGGATGATCATCTTTAAGTGGAAAATAGTTAAAACAATTATAAGAACAGATGCGTGTGATGAAGATGGACAGACTGTTCATGATACGACCGACAAAGAATTAAATTGATAAAAAATATAATACTCAAACGAGAGACTTGGCCTAAGACAGAAAATTTAATTTTCTCTAAATTTAAAACTGACTTATTATCATTTATAAAAGACATTGATTTTGATAAACTCTAAGACATAAGAAGGGAAATTCACCAGTTACATAGTTTTTCATTTTTTAATTGTATAAATTTTTATTAAGTACTGTCACTAATCATAATGTCCTATACTTATAACTTATTCACTGATGTTTTTAGTTATACAGGGTGTTTGTACTATATGGCCAATATAAAAATGTATTATATAGTGTTTGTTTTAAATGGCCAAACTGAAAATTTGAACTAAGGACCTCAAAACAAGAAAAAAATTTCTTATGCTGGTATGTCCGCAAACGTTTTGTTTAGGAGATATTCACCTCTAAAGATTTCATTGTTACGAATTATTTAGGCATAGTAAATAAATAAAACTTATTTTATTTGTTCCAACTGCTTTATTTATTAAATGTCGTTTTAAGAGAGGAAAAGTGACCGCAATTTTTTTACTGATGGATATGAGCTATTGATAATCACTGATTAGAGAGCATCTGTTTGGGAATTTAGGAGATGTAGGAAAAGCTTGGATTTGAATTTGGATTAGGAAGAGGCATGACGGATATCAGGTGAGAGTGGGTTCCAAATTGTAGTGAAACGGGCTAGAAAGGAACAAACAAAAGTTTTTGTTCTGTGGGATCGGATATACAGGTCCGGAAGGCGCGATCTTGTGCCCTGGGATTGGATACAGGAATTTTTGGAGACTATAGATGTTAGAGGTATGTTGTGAGTTCATGGTTTGGCGTAAGAATGATCCTAGGAAATAGAGACTACGGATGGATGGGAAGAGCCACTTTTAAACGTCTTAGAGGCGGTACACATGAGACTTCCTCGGGGCATCGAAGACAAACCGCAATGAGCAGTTCATAATTCGTCTCAATCTATCCATGAGACAGCATAAAATATATTCGATGTATATGTTTATGATACCCGAAAAAAATCTTATGGCTACCTGCCGGACTACGAAACCGCGATTTTTGGTACAGAATATTGTAATGCTAACCACTACCTCACAGGTGAACCAAGATAAAAACAGTTTTACCGAATGTGATAAGAAATATATTTTCCAAACGAGTAGATTTTGCTGTATTTTCACCCTCAATGCTCACCGAAGTAGGGTCTGAACTTTGTACGTTAATAAGTAAGCAGGATTTGTTGTTCGCCTTACTAGGTCGCACATACACCCTGTTTATTATAACACTAGCTTATTCCCGCGGCTTCGCACGCGTGGAATTTGGTCTGCCACGTAAAGTTTCGTGAAAGATCATTTTAAATAAATAATTTAATTATTTCTTTTAAATATAAGTTACTTGAACATCCGAAATTTCAGATGTCTAACTTCAAAACTGACGGATTCTATACAACCTTTGAACCCCTATTATATTAAAGGGGAAACCCTTAGAGTGGAATTATCCGAATTTCTTTCTTAAACTATACACAGAACCTAACTACAAATTTCAAGATGCTAAGTTCCTGATTTACCTTGAATTATGTATTATAACGGGGGTGGGCACATGCCCCCGTGCCCGCACATAGATCATCATGTGATTTGCCTTTATTTATGTACGATAATGGATTCTCCACAGTACCCAAAATACTGTCGGGGGGAGCACGTGTCCCCTTACACCCTCCCATAAATCCGCGCTTGCTATAGCCTATGTGTTATTCTGATGTATAACCTATATTACTGTAAAGTTTCATCCAAATCCGTCCAGTAGTTTTTGCGTGAAAGAGAGACAAACATACAAACATTCACATTTATAATATTAGTAAGATTAGTAGGATATCAAAACAAACAGTTCCACTCATGTTCTTTCTGTTACTTTACCAACCGTGATCATGTGATTTGCCTTTATTTATGTAGAATAATGGATTCTCCACAGTACCTAAAATACTGCCGGGGGACCGTGCCCCATTGCACCCCCTCCCCTATAAATCCGCGCTTGCTATAGCCTATGTGTTATTCTGATGTATAACCTATATTATTGAAAAGTTTCATCCAAATCCGTCCAGTAGTTTTTGCGTGAAAGAGAGACAAACATTCACATTTATAATATTAGTAAGATAATCCGTTCATGTTTAACTAGTAAAAATACCTTCTAATTTCTGTATTAAAATAAGTCCTAAAATCGAAATAATGGAATAAGATATAGCTCGTTTTATTTATTGAAACAATATCAACAATATCTTGTATAGTTCTTTATAAGACAACATTTGTGCAGGGAGGTGATGTGTTCTGAGATCAGACTGAATTAATAATTATGTTCTGTTAGTAACATAATTAATTCTAGTTGAACCCAAGAAGATCTGTAGACTCCACAAAGTCCACCTATCGCTGTTAAAAGATTAAAAATGTATCTGCTACACTTGGATTTAAACCCTGGAGATAAAATGTTCGATCTTAGGCACAGCGGGATCATGATATATCTGTATATATATATATATATATATATATATATATATATATATATATATATATATATATATATTAAATAATTATAGAAACCATAATTATTCTAAATATTAAATTTTAGAATAAATTAACAGTTTATTACTGTTATCCCTCCCCCCCCCCGCTCGAATATAAAAACAAAACATAGAATAACTAGCATGCTTATTTATTTTGTTTATTTAGCAAACAAAACTTATATTCTACTAATATTATAAATGCGAATGTTTGTATGTTTGTTACTCATTCACGCAAAAACTACTGAAGGAATTTCGATGAAACTTTACAGTAATATAGGTTATACATCATAATAACACATAGGCTAAAGCAAGAGCAGATTTATGGGGGTGGGTCACGGGAGGTACGTATTAATTAAATGTTTTTTGTGTTCTGTGGAGAATCCATTATAGTACATAATTAAAGACAAATCAGGAACTTAGCCTCTTAAAATTTGCGGATAGGTTCTTTGTATAATTTAAGAAAGAAATTTGGATAATTCCACCCCAAGGGTTTCCCCCTTAATATAATAGGGGTTCAAAGATTGTATGGAATCCGTCAGTTTTGAAGTTAGACATATGAAATTTTGGATGTAGGAGTAACTTATAGTTTAAAAAAAAAATATTTATTTAAAATATTCATCATAAAATAAAATAATCATTTTTATTTTTAAATTTATCTCCTTTCCCGACTGGAATTTTATATCTTTATTTCTATATGTTTCTTCTATATTTACATCATATTTTGTATTAATATAGCTTTATTCTATTGTAATTATATACATTTATATAACATCCCATACTTATATTTTCAAATATTTACATCTCTAGCTGTCATTCAACGAGATTCCTATTCATTACTTTCTACATATTTCTTCTGTATTTATTCTTTGGCATCATATTTTGTATAATTTTCCATACATTTTACTTATGTAACACTCTAGGAGTCTATCATCATACATTTTATATTTTATCTGTAATTAAACTAGGTTTTCCATAACTTTATACCTCACCTTTTTATATTTATACTTATTAATTTTGTATCTTTCGATTTACCTTCTAATTTTGCTTTCTGTTTGTATTTTGTTTACATTATCACCCTTCTGTACATTTATTCTGTAATCTTTTTATTCATTATCCTTAATTATATATCCATCACTATTTTTTACTTTTGTATTACTCTACATGTTATTATATTCTTGGTACTGTAATGTTCTTTTATAGTTATTTTTGTTTTGTTTGTTTTTCCCTCATAGTCCTGAAGATGATGAAAGTAGGGCAAAACGTCGGCACAAATAAAAAATAAGTCTTGACTTATTTGGTGTTTTCGACTGCACCCCCCCCCCCAACTATCTCCATCCTCCATTATAAAGACAAATCTGTTCTCTTAAAAAAAAAAAAATTATAATATTTTTTTTAGCTTTTGGTCTTGCTCGATCAGTTAAATTATCGATATTTAAAAAAAAATACAAATCTCAAATTCAATGATTCGGACTTCTTTGAGATGTAACACTATATGTAGCACTGTTTTTGATTTTTTTTATGTATTTATTGATATTTATAACTGTACCAGTTGACCCGGCCACGCGTTGATGTGGCTGTTATAATAGTAATAAAAATAGTAGTTAAAATTTGATTTAAAAGAAATAATGAATTAATGAATACACAAATTAAATAGATTTTTGATTTTACATTTTATTCATCTCATATCCAACTATATTATATAACATATATATATATATATATATATATATATATATATATATATATATATATATATATACACAACACTCATAACTGATAAAATATAAATATGAGTTTAATGAATGGGGTATATAATGTTTGATTTTTAATTATGGATAGTAATAGTATATTAAATTATAAATATTTATTTCAATTTAATTGATGGCTAATCGATGCACAATATTTTTTGTATTTTAATTTCGTCAACATCAGTATTTTTCGCTGTCAAAATAACACAATTACTGAGGCAATTATGGTTCATGTAATTATTTAGTACATCCAGGAAGACACTCCTAATTAATTCATCTTTTAAATCAAAAATACAATAAAATTAGAAAAAAAAGTTAGTAGAAACCTTCCCTAGAGTGTACTGAACAACTTCCCAAAGTTTCATCACAATCGGATGATTGGTGTAGTAATGCATAAAGGACAAACACACATACATTCATTTATATATATATATAAATATATATTACAATACATAGGCTAAGTGACACATAATTACAAGTAGAGAAACTACTCACTGGTAATATTCAAATCACAAGTTCAACCAAGAAGATCACGGATTATCGGAAATCGAAGAGGAAGCTAGCTTAGAAACTAGAGGTTTTGAGTGGAAATGAAGTTTGTTATGAAAGGATAGATACCGGGTTCCTGCCAAATCAAAAACAAATGGGACATTAAGGTCGTTATGGATTACTTTATTCTTAACAAAATAAGGAGCATTGAGCATTTTACGAAGGATTTTTGATTTAAAGGATTGAATACGTGAGGAATTCAAAGCTCTATTCCATAAGTCCAGATGGGTCTAATGATCGTCATGTATATGAGTACTTTGTAATTAATTGGAAGCTTAGAGCGTTTGTCTAGTAAGTGTTGAAGTAGCCTGAAACGGCGAGCTGTTTCTTGTCATTTCAGTCTTGTATGAGGATTCCAAGTTAATCTTTTGTCAAGGTGTAGTACTATTTTTTTAATTTTAATCGAAAAAAATGTAAAAATGCATCGATTTAAAAAATAAAACAAGCTAAGTCCTTTTTTAATATTTCGATTTTATGACTGTTATATCAATACAGAGACTCGAGTGAAATAAAATTAAGACATTTTGTCTCATACGCTGTAGACTTTGTCTATATTTTTCTATCTGTAAATCAAATATAAAATAAAAACATTCCATTACTTTATTTAATAAAAAATACTCAATATTTCAAAACGATACTAAGTGCGTTCTCAGGGAAAGTATTTACTTTCCGTTAAGATGTTTGGTTGATATTATTTCGCAAAATCTTTGGTTTTGTCTGTTATGTGGATAGGGGGCCATATTACTTGGGGCACTGTGATACTAACCTATAGGTTATGCGTTCGAGACCGGATGCAAGATTCTTCGCAAAGATGTACTGATGAAAGTGTTGAAGCTCATAATACGAAATTAATACGCCTAAGATTAAGACTGTGTCCGTTATTTAGAGTTATTCCGAAGCAATCAAATTAACTGAGGCGTGGATCCTGGCGAGAGAAGCCTTGAAGCCTCGCTTCCTTTCTCAGATTCGCTTCCCCTCTCTGTTATCGGATAGGCAATACCAAATCTAGTAAACATCCCAGGGCTCACCCAGCCTCTGTAAAGTGGGTACCTTGATCCGATAATAAAAAATATAAAAATCCGCAAAGGTCAAATTAAAAAGTTTCTTAAAATCGTTCAAAACGCTATGTAACCACCTCCAACCACCCCTAACCACCCTTAACCACCACCCCTAACTATCTAATCATCCTAAAAACTTTACCTAATCTAACCTACGCTACGAAACCATTAAAAATAATTAAAAAAACACCTAAGCATCCCTAACCAAACCACCAAAAAACCGCCTAACCATCCCTAACCATCTAACCACCAAAAAAAGCTAACGTAATCTAACCAAACCATGACCATAGACAAACCAACCATAACCACCCCTAATCAAACCACCAAAAAAAATACCTAACCACCCCTAACGAAACCATAAAAAGATCATTTAAAAAACACACAAAAAAAAAACCTAACCATATATATATATATCAATCGAAAGCTCTTTCGATTTGTAGTCAAAAGACATAACTCCCAGCGTCCGCAAATAAAAAAGTTACGCGTCCGTTAGGTTAGATTAGGTTAAGATTTTTTATTGATTAGATGGTTAGGGGTGGTGGTCAGGGGTGGTTACATAGGGTATCTAGAAAAAAATACATAGTAGCATAGTAGCATAGTACATAGTAGCATAGTATCTTTTTTTTTTGGTGCTTTTTAAATGTTCTTTTTATGGGTTCGTTAGGGGTGGTTAGATGTTTTTTTTTGTGATTTGGTTAGGGGTGGTTATGGTTGGTTTGGCTATGGTCATGGGTTGGTTAGATTACGTTAGCTTTTTTTGGTGGTTAGATGGTTAGGGATGGTGGTTAAGGATGGTTGGAGATGGTTACATAGGGTATCTAGCGTTTTGAACGTTTTTAAGAAACTTTTTTATTTGACCTTTGCGGACGCGGGGAGTTATGTCATTCGACTACAAATGGAAAGAGCTTTCGATTGATATATATGGTTAGGTTTTTTTTTTTTTTGGTGTTTTTTAAATGTTCTTTTTATGGTTTCGTTAGGGATGGTTAGGTGGTTTTTTTGGTGGTTTGGTTAGGGGTGGTTATGGTTGGTTTGGCTATGGTCATGGGTTGGTTAGATTAGGTTAAGTTCTTTGGTGATTAGATGGTTAGGGGTTGTGGTTAAGGGTGGTTAGGGGTGGTTGGAGGTGGTTACATAGGGTATCTAGCGTTTTGAACGTTTTTAAAGAATCTTTTTTATTTGACCTTTGCGGACGCTGGGGGTTATGTCATTCGACTACAAATCGAAAGAGCTTTCGATTGATATATATATATATATATATGGTTGCCACCTCGCGAGGGTACGCTAAAACGAACTTTTACCAACGATTGTGCAAAAAAATTATTTGTATGAGATCACACTCAACTGCCTGGCTTTTTCTCCAATGAAGGCTACCCTCTTTTTACAGAGTAACAGAGTTTTGACAGAGTAACTGCCAAAGCTGGATTTGAACCCGGAGCCTTCAGAACTACTGCAGCGCTCGAATCAAGACATCGAAATATTTTTTAATTATAATTTATTATCAAAAAAAGAAAAGGTTATCAAAGGAGTTTATTATTTTTTTCCTCGAAATTAATTTAAATTTTGCGCTATTCGCTCTAATGTTTATTTCGCCTTTGTTAATTGTATTTTATCAGAGCGAAGTTGCTAAGTCGGTTATAAAGGAGCATAATTTACACTCAATGTTAATAAAGGTACCGCGTAAATTTCTTTCGGCAAAGGCCGGGTGTTGGTAACAAAATTCAATTTAAAAATTCATTCTGAAATTTCATTTTCTTTCAGAACGTGATTTAAAATTCAATCGTAAAAATATATATCTGTCTTACTTCCTTGTAAAACTATATTAAGCCATAAATAAAATGGCAGGAAAATTGAACCTTAATTAAATTAAAATCTAGGATTTTCATCAAGTATATTTAAATTATAGCTTATTGGGAGGGGGAGGGGGGTATCCCCTGCCTACCCGACTGTGGACCAACCACCATTTCACAAATTATATTGCCCATTTACTACAGCAGGTGCTTAACGCTATAGTGAGCTACCTTCGTATTATTCTTTTTTATTTTATTTTATTTATTTTTTATTTTATTTATTTATTTTATATTTTTGTAGTGAAAACTTCGTTATCCGCGTTTACCGAATTTCGGTATGAGGTAAACTTGTGGGGTCGCTTCATCAACATGCTCGAGACTAACGACACCTAGCGGCCTCTGCATGAGTTATACAATTCATTTTAATCAACTTTAGTTTAAAGGTTAGAATTCCATTGATATAAGAATAATTATATTTATCCGTTTAAGTCGTTTAATAAAAACTTAAAACTGGTTGACCTTTTCGTTTCGCATAAAAAAAAATTGTATTTGTAACAGCTAAATGTCTTGTTTTATGAAATTATTGGAAGTAAAAATGCTCCAAGTATTGTTGAACTAAAAGATGATAACAATGCTAAAAATGAAAATAATATCTATGTAAATACAGATACAATTTATAAATTAAACTACCATCCTAGCTTTTATTTTTAGCTTAATTAATTAATTTTTCGTAACTATACGTTACATCCAAAATTTCAGATGTCTAACTTCAAAACAGACGGATCCCATACAATCTTTGAACCCCTATTATATTAAGGGGAAACCCTTTAGGGTGGAATTTTCCACATTCCTTTCTTAGTGCTCATTTAAGCTATACAAAGAACCTATCTGCGAATTTCAAGATGCTAAGTTCAGTGGTTTCTGCTGTGCGTTGACCGCTGGGTGTGTTAGTCAATCAGGTTACAGTTTAATATAAACTTCGCCTGTGTGGTGTGTTGATAAAAAGTAGCCTATGTCCTTCCCCAGGCTTGAGATTATCCATATCAAATTTCATCACAAACGGATCAGCACAACCGAATTAAAACATTTCATAAAGAGGAATATTTTTTTAAATTTATTTATCTCTGTGGACTTCCTTGAAGCTCAACCTTCCTTTTTTTGCGCTAGTTTGGTACTCAAGTACTGAGGCATGGACCCTGGGACCTTATGGTAGCCAATACCTGAAATTTCCCGCCTTGTCCTCCAAAATCTTTTCAGCAACTTATTAAATTCGAAAGTGTTTAAATAGTTAAGGTTATAAATTTCTTAAGAAAATGTAAACAAACGGTCCTGCGGACCAAGCTTCAGTACCACTGCGACTTATCAAAAATTAATCAATCATACTTTTAAATTAATAAATTTTATTTAAATATAAACTATTTTTCTTATTATTTTCGAATTTATACACGATTATTTTTTAATTGGGTTACTAATATGAAACCTAGAAATCAAAAATAGTTATTTGGACCTAATGATACGAAGTTTTATAACAAAATTCGCCTCTTGTTCGATGACTTGTAGAAAGAAGAAGCTGATATTTTCGAATCAGATGGCGGAGCCAATTCGAAAGTAATTTTATGTAAAGGAGATAGTTGGGGGGTGCAGTAAAAAAAAACACTGAATAAGTAATAAACTTATAATTATGTGCCGACGTTTCGACTTACAGTGTAGGTCATCTTCAGGTGATTTGGAGAGAGAAGTCGTTGGGTGTAACGGCTGGCTAAAAGTAATTTTAGTTTCATTAATAGTAATTGTTTAAAATCAAAATTAGCTTTATTAATTTGCTTTAAATACAAAAATTTTAAAACATACATTTTTTAATTATAATGCAATTGGGAAAAAACACAATGCAAAGCCTTATGTTTCAAATCTAGTTATACACCCACTTACCGGCCGACGTTTCGCCTATTCAGGCATTATCAAGACACAAAAAAAAAGAGCACTCCGAGTTTTATGTTGAACGTCTTGGTGGTGGGGTTGTGTCGCATGTTGGGAGCCTGTTTGGGCTGATGATTGTTGGGATGTATTGCACCTTTTTCTTCGAAATGTGATTCACATAACTCTTTTTTGTTTTTGTGTCTTGATAATGCCTGAATAGGCGAAACGTCGACTGGTAAGTGGATGTATTACTGGATTTGAAAGATAAAGCTTTGCATTGTGGTTTTTCCCAATTGCATTATAATAAATAATATTGTTTCTTTTTGAGTTTTTGGCTCTATTTTAGTGATACATTTTTTAATTTTTAATATTTCCTGTATTGGTCTTATTTGTTGTTTTTAATTTTATAAAATCTCATATATCGTGGGCAATGAAAGATATTAATATATTAAATATTAATATGTTTTTATATAAGATGGTCCGTGGGACCAGGCGTCAGTACAAGCCTAAGCGAAAACTATATCAGTACTTCAGTGTTAAATAGGTATTCTGTTATGCCCATCCACTTATTTGTCTTATTGTTACATCCCATTCTGTGAAATCGATCTAAATCTTCAATTATTTTATAGAAGAGACGGTCCTGGAAGACGACTGGATCTAGGAGGCTATGAAGAGAACTAAGAAAAATAGACAAAAGTGGGAAGGTTAAAGGACGGTTATAGACAATATTATCATGCACTCATCTTTTGTGATATATTAATCATGTGAAAAATCATCTCCCTTCACAACCGTTGGATTAGAAGCAATGCAGTATATGTCATGTACTGGACCAAAGGCCATTCATGGAATGCAGTGGTACATTTATTTTATATAATTTATTTTTGAAGTGAAAACTGTTTGTTTGTTCATTTAACGTCACTTTATGCTGCTATGGCTAATCGGACGATGCTACAGTGGGAGCTCTAAATTTTGCCTATCCAGGTTTAAATAGGATAGGGATTTCTAATGAGTTCCTGACATCGTACAGGCTCGGGACCCCCGTTTAACGTCACTTCCGAAGGACGGCGTAACTAAGGATCTTTTACTCCCTTAAAAAAATCCTAGGGCCATCTGCCGAGCTACGAACCCGCGATCTTGGGTTTAGTAGTTTGTTACGCTAACCACTAGATCACAGGTGACCGTAAGTGAAAACTTCTTTTGGTAGAGGGTAAATTGGTGAGTTCGCGTCAGGAACATGCTTGAGACTGGTGACACCTAGCGGACTATGCATGAGTTATTCAATTTCTTTTTTATTATAGAATGCAAGATTCTTCGCAAAGATGTACTAATGAAAGTGTTGAAGCTCATAATACGAAATTAATTAGCCTAAGATTAAGACTGAAGGTTCCGTTATTGAGAGTTATTTCGAAGCAATCAAATTAACTGAGGCGTGGATATTCCTGACGATCGAAGCCTAGAAGCTTCCTCTTCCCATCTCAATCGACTGCTCTAGAAGTCTCTCCTTAAAGTAATCCTCCAGCTAATTCCTCGGGAATAGCTCTCCAGTCCGTATTTCCAATTTCATCTTCGGCTCGATACGAATTTAATTTAGTCATTCCAGTTCCAGAATATCCCCATTATAAGGCTTTATCATAAAGAACATCCGACTCTCGAGTAAACAATATCATCATCAATAATTTGCATAAATGACATTTTTTTGATGTATTTATAGAAATTTACAACTGTGCTATAATACAACAAGTATATAGAATGAATG
This sequence comes from Arma custos, assembly GCA_037127475.1. Classification (NCBI taxonomy): domain Eukaryota; kingdom Metazoa; phylum Arthropoda; class Insecta; order Hemiptera; family Pentatomidae; genus Arma; species Arma custos. Next base: position 220,333,099 of record CM073759.1, read on the forward strand.
ATGTATAATGGCATGAGATAGAAGCAGGTATATAAACTATCTACTGATAGTACTCAAACATAGGTGGATCCAGGGGGGAGGTATGTTTCCCCCCCCCCTCTCCGGCGGTGTTTTGTGTACTGTGGCGAATCCAATACAGACAAATCATGTGATTATAGTTGTTAAAATTTCAGAAATAACATGAGTGAAACTATTGTTTAGAAAGGTCACCTGTGATCTAGTGGTTAGCGTGACAAACTACTAAACCCAAGATCGCGGGATCGTAGCCCGGCAGGTGGCCCTAGGATTTTTTTAAGGGAGTAAAAAATCCTTAGTTACGCCGTCCTTCGGAAGGGACGTTAAACGGGGGTCCCGAGCCTGTACGATGTCAGGTACTCGTTAAAAATCCCTATCCTAATTAAACCTGGATAGGCAAAATTTAGAGCTCCCACTGTAGCATCGTCCGATTAGCCATAGCAGCATAAAGTGACGTTAAATGAACAAACAAACTATTGTTTAGATATTTTAATAAACCTTTCTATAAATACAATTAGTGTATTTCTAAGTTATTGTTGATTTTTTTGCCCGTCTGCCCGTTGTGCCCCCCCAGAAAAAAATCCTGGGTCCCCCCTTGCACTCAAAAAACAAAATCAACTTTAAAAGTCACGATCTTCTTATCAGACGCATCAGAGGATTATCAGGAATTGAAGAAGCAGCTAGGTTTGAAAATAGTGGGAATAAAGCTTGTCTTGAAAAGAATGATATCGGATTCGGGCCAAATCAGCAACAAATGGGATGTTAAGGTTATTATGGATCAATCCGTTCGTAACAAAGTAAGTAGCATTGAGGAATTTACGGAGGATTTTAGATTGCAAGGATTGGATACAAGAGGAATTCGAAGCCTCAGTGGAGCCCCGATGCTCTACTGTATAAGTCCAAATAGATCTTATAACAGTCATCTATATGAATTGGGAGCTTAGAGCATTTGTCTAGTAAATGTTGAAGTAGCCTGAAACGGCAAGCTGTTTCTTGTCGTTTCAGTCTAGTATGAGGATTCCAAATTGAACGTTTTTCAAGGTGCAGTCGAAAGTATCGGAAATGTTCTACAAGAATCAGAAGGATATTATAAAAGGATACAGGAAGACAGGAAATCATTGGTTCACGAGAGTAAAGGTTATTTTGGGGCATAAAATTAAACCTACAGTTTAAAACAAAACGGTATATGAGATGTTATTTTCTAAACTCATCACTAATTCAACCGATGGAAATTCGTGGGTTGAATTAAGCTAAACAGAGATGAGTTGAGATTATAAATGATATATTTGATAGTCACAGTTGGTAATCTTAATTTGAGGTAAAAAAAATTGTGTTTAAGTCCTATCAGCCAAATCTCACCTTGCAAAACCGTCGGTTTAGAAGAGTACTTACTCAACCATGCACTGAAACTACGGGCTGTAATGGTACAGGATTTCTTTTTAATTAATTTTTTTTTATTATTCGGCGCTACGATCCTTGTAGTCGAGTCCTGGCCTGCTCCAGCATCGACCGCCAGTTCTCTCTGTCAAGTGCTGCTACCCTCCAATTGCGAACATCCAATACGGTCCGGGCGTCCGAAGCTACGCAGTCCTCCCACCGAAGTCGTGGTCTCGGCCTGCTCTTCTTAAACCATGCATTCGCTCATTGAGGACTTTGGCTGGGATTTCATCCTGCCCCATCCTAATCACATGTCCGGCCCACCTTATTCTTGCTAACTTTATAAACTGTACTACGTCCAGGTCCTTATAAAGCAGTCTCAGTTCATTGTTGGACCGACGCCTCCACTCTCCATCCACCAAAACTGGACCATATATTCTCCTGAGGACCCTCCTTTCGAATCTCAATAGTGAGAGTTCGTATGCTTGGGTCAGGGTCCAGTTTTCTGAGGCATATGTGAGAACTGGTCGGATGAGAGTTTTGTATAGTGTTATCTTCGTGGATTTAGACGGGAGACCACCACGTAGATGCTTCTGGAGACCAAAATAGCAGCGATTAGCGGTTATGATCCGCTTCTCGACTTTTGCCCCAATAGCATTTTGTTGGTTAACCTGGGATCCAAGGTACACAAATTCCTCAACTCTATCCACATTATGCCCGTCAAAATTTTAATTATAAATATCATAACTTTTTCGTATTGGTAAAGAAATTATAGTCTGGAATTATTCTGAATAATCTCGTGAAATGTGTCATCTTATCTTAATCATATCGGGATGCCATTGAGTAATTGTTGAAGATAATTAATATATATATAATATATTAATTAATTAAGAATTTATTTCAATGCCTGCATAATTTCTAAATTTAGTTATTTTCCAAAGGTGGTTTGCGTGTTCACCAATTTACTAATCAGTAAAAATTAATACCTTAATTAAATCACTATTTTCATCACAAATTTATGATGAATGTGGAATACTTTATAAATATATATCTATAGGCATGTCTATTGGGAATGGAATCTTGGACCTCGTAATCTTGGTGTGTCTGTCTCCCTGTAAAGTCATTATCCACAGTAAGCACAAAACTGCAAAACCAGTTTTTTTTCTAGAAATTATAGGTGACTATATTTATAATAGTGACGTCAAGACAGCGTCACGAAAGTTGATATGGGTTTGAAGTTGTTGGGCTTAGTAGAGAGGCAATACCTTAAAAGTTAATAAGCGTTGAGCACATACCGGAGGGATTGGTTAACCGAGGCGTAAGTGGGAGGATTTTCTAAAGTAGAAGTTGTTGATGTTGATATAGACCTTTAGGATTCGCTATGCCTTATTATTATTATTGTAAATATCAATATATTTAAGTTTTTTAATAACTGTTCTCCTCGACTGTTTCTCCAACGGTCAGAACAGTAGGCTCAATGACTGGAACATATCATTGCGGTGGGGATGGGTATCATGCTTAACATTGTGACACTATAAAAATTGAGAGGCTAATTATGATAAGATAAACTGATAAGATAAGAATAGTAAACATAAGGACAACAACTGATAATGTTATGATAGTAGTTGTTGAAGAAGCACCAGATGATAGTTGGTACTCTAGAGGATAAGATTGCCTCCAACATTGGAGGGGTTAAGTTGATCTTGTTGATAGATGAAATCTAACACTCGGTGAGCTGTATGCTTTGGCTCCGGTGGTGTTTGCTAGAGTTGCCAACAGCTTCCTGCACCCACGGCCTTCTGTATATTAAAATGGCCTCTTAATATAGCTATATTAATTCTCTAATAAAGGTAAATATTGATAACCTTCAAACGTCATACTTAAATAATAATATATTTTATTCAAATAAAGTCGCTCAATATAGCAGCCAGCACGACAATACAGAAATAGGTGTAATTTTACGTCACCACCAGGTCAGGTAGTCAGTGTTGCCCCAATAATTATTAAACTATTATTTTAGTACTTGGCTACACTGCGGGGGCAACCAGAGAGTTACCTACCGAGTACGGTTGCCTTTGTTATCGTTAATTTTATTAATGTTGTCAGTGGACTTATAATTATTCCGCCTCAAAATAATGATATACGAGAGTATCCTAAGATCGGCGCTTCTATACAGAACTATGTTGTTTGAAAATATAACGCCCGCAACAGCGAAGAGTGTCTAACAGTTTCGGAATGCTGTACTGCGACGTATCGTAAAGCATAACACTAAAAGTACTTCATACCACTTTCGACCTACCGATATTTACATACTTCATATCAAACATAGACACGTCAAAGTCTGTGACAGACTGAAATACTGTACGAACCGACTTTTCAGGACTGTCATTCCAGTAGGACGGCCACGAAAATGGCAAGATTACGTTCGGAATATCAGCCTAGACTGAGAAAAATAACCGAAATCAATGGGACACGGTGAACCTCGTCATCCGGAAATTAAAAACTAAAATTTCCATTCCATATCCCTCTATTACAATGTGCAAAGTACAGTAGATCCCCCCCCCCCCCTATCCCTTAAAACTCCTTCCTTGTACATAGCAATCCTCAAATCCAAAGTAGCAAAAAACAAAACAAATCTACTTCACAGGCCTGTCTTAGCCTTAACGTTTGGACTTGTATTGATGACATTATTTCTGCGTGCTCAAGCAGGTTCAAGAATGGTTTAGATTAACAATTAGATCCGATAGATCATGTTGTTTATTTAGTTAACATTTCTTTCGGCAGGCAGTGCTGCAATCGTTTTGAAGATAAGAAGTTTGTTATTTTGAAAGTAATAAGTTTTTTTCCCGCTAAGATCATTAAACGGCATTGAATAGACTTTTTGATAAATGTCGTCCCAAACAAAAAATTTGTCAGGTTCTCCAACCTAAATTCTTCACGATAATTGAATCTTGTGGGACAACAACACATATCCAGTGCCATTCTGCCACTGCTGCTGTTGAAGATAGATGCCGAGCATGTCTTAATGCTCAAGGAAACCCCTTATAACAACATTTTATTTGAAAAGAAAAGATATGACCAGGACAGGCACCACCATGGAGAGGTGGGAGACCCGGGTTCGTGTCCTGGTCCTGGTCATATCTTTTCTTTTCAAATAAAATGTTGTTATAATTATATCATATAACAATAAAATAAATTATAATAATATTAATGAATTAAAGTCAACAAGATCCAAAAATAAAGTAATGTTCAATTAACATTCTCCCCGTGTATACATTCGAAAGAAGGGATATGACTGACCGAGAAGCGAACCAGGATGGCCGAGATGGTTAAGGCACCACCACGGAGAGGTGGGAGACCCGCGTTCGAGTCCCGGTCCTGGCCATATTTTTCTTTTCAAATAAAATGTTTAAAAAATTATATCGTATAACAATAATGTAATAATAAATTACACCTTTAACAACATTTAATATAAACGTTAATGTTTAAATTTATTGAATAAAGTATTGGGAACAAATAAAATAAGTTTTATCTATTTAATAATCCTAAATAGTTCATAACAAAGAAAATCTTAAGGTGTGAATATCTCCTAAACAAAGCGTTTGCGGACATACCTCCATACAAAATTTTTTTGCTTGTTTTGAGATCCTTAATTCATATTTACATTTTGTTTGTTTGTTTATTTAACGTCACTTTTTGCTGCTATGGCTAATCGGACGATGCTACAGTGGGAGCTCTAAATTTTGCCTATCCAGGTTTAATTAGGATAGGGATTTTTAACGAGTACCTGACATCGTACAGGCTCGGGACCCCCGTTTAACGTCCCTTCCGAAGCACGGCGTAACTAAGGATTTTTTACTCCCTTTAAAAAATCCTAGGGTCACCTTCCGGGCTACGAACCCGTGATCTTGGGCTTAGTAGCTTGTTGTTAGCATAACTAGACCACGGGTGACCTTTACATTTTGGTTACTTGACCCTGAAATACCCTGTATAATAATTTATTTGTAACTTCTGAGAAAACTATAAAAACTTATAAGACCGGTTATATTATTTGGCACGTCTGGTAATTCGAATTTGGTGAAGCTGTACTCCACAACCTAATACTTATATGGGTTGTGTTTCGGAAAAAGCATGCAGATTACTTAATATTAACAAAGCCTATAATGATTGGAGGAGAAGGTCTTAGTGTTGAAATCGATGAGACGTTCTTCTCCAAAAGGAAATATAATGTGTGGAGGATATACCCGCAGCAATGGGAGTTCGGAGGCGTATACAGGGAAAATAATAATAATAATAGTAAATTCTTTATTTATTCTGGGAAAAGTCCCTTTAGAATAACGTAACTGTACATTATTGTGGGCTTTAGAGCCTTAGACTACAAAGAAAAAAAGCAAGTAGAAAAGTCAATCTATAAAGCTGATTAAATAATAATAACTAAATAATAGGTTCTTATGATAATGAAAGAATGAAGATTTCACATTAAAAATAAAAATAAACATGAATAAACAAAATAAATAATAGTCTATCGATAATTTTATGTAAGCTCTTCGGGGAACTGGAGGGATAGAAAGTAATCAAATAAGCGGGATTTGAAGGTAGGAAGGATCTTAGAACAGCGGATGGAAGAAGGGATAGAATTCCAGAGGGAGCAGGACCGAATCAGGAACCATCTGTCGAAAGCAGCGGTTCGATGGGGCTCTATATACAAATCGGAAGGGTGTGAACGGGTATCACGGGAATGGATGGAGGATTTAAATTTGAGGAGCTCATATATGTATAATGGACGGCGGGATTGGATAACTTGATAGAGGAAGGATGCAAGGAAATAATTACGGCGATAAACTAGGGAGTGTTTACTATATTCTGCCCCATGTAGAACAGCTGAAATGCTGACTTCTAGCACTAAAGCTGCAATAAGTCCTGGGACAATATATTCTGATTTCTATAAGGGAAAATTGAAGGCATGAAGTATACAAATTACGTTGTTAACCATTCAAAAAATTTTGTTGACCAAAACACAGGTGATCATACCCAGAGGGTGGAATTAATTTGGGCTTCAGTCAAACGAAGAAACAAAAAAGAATGTAGAAAGGAGATAGATGGAGGGTGCAGTACAAAAAAACCAGCCGTTGCACCCAACGGCTTTTCTCTCCAAATCGGTACGTCTTTTCTTTATATTTTATTTATTATATCCTTTTCTCTTTAGCCTTTCTCCATTCTTCACACCACCTATTTTCCTATTTCCCCCTTATCATTTTGGCATCCATCATATGTTGGTAATCAAGAGTTCATATTTTTAAGCACTATTTTTAATTTTTCAAATTTATTAATCCTATCAACTATTTTTCAAACAGTTATTGTACACAATTGTTACTGTACAATAGTAATACTATTATTCACATTAGTTATTGTACATACAGTTCCATACTTTTCATTTTGTTTACATTTCTAACTGTCATTCTACGAGACACCTTCCATTTCTGTCTACATATTCCTATATTATTATGTCTCATACATTTACTTATGTAACCTCTTTAAGTCCGTTATCATACATTTTATATCTTTATTTTACTAGTTTTTCTTAATTCTTCATGTTCCAACCTTTTTTTATATGTTAATATTCTCATTTTGTATCTTTGGTTTACCTCCTCTTTTTTTATTTCCCTTTATATTATTTTTACTTTACTATCCTTTCTGTACATTTATTTTCTGTATTTTATTTTATATTCGTTATTTATAATTTATAATTTCTGTTCATTTTCTTTAATTTTATTAAATCTGTCTTATTTTATTATATCTGTCATTATTTTAATTTCTTTTCATTATCCTTAATTTTATTATATCTGTCTTTATCTTAATTTTATCATATCTGTCACTATTTTAATTTCTTTTCATTATCTTTAATTTTATTAAATCTGTCTATATCTTAATTGTATTATATTCTGTCACTTTTTTAATATTCGTTATCTTTAATTTTCATATCTGTCACTATTTTAATTTTCTACATTACTTGTCACCATATTATTGTTACTGTACATTTTTATATTTTTTGTTCTGTTTGTTTCTCTCTCATAGCCCTGAAGATGGCCTACACTGTAGGTCGAAATGTCGGTACATAATTATAAGTCTAGTCAATTCAATTCAATTTCAATAGGTATTGTTGTCCCAGGACTTATTGCAGCTTTTAATGCTAGAAGTCAGCATTTCAGCTGTTCTACATGGGGCAGAATATAGTAAACACTCCCTAGTTTATCGCCGTAAGTATTTCCTTGCATCCTTCCTTATTCAGTATTTTTTTTTACTGCACCCCCCAACTATCTCCTTTCTACATTTGATCATCCAGTCAACTATTTTCCTCTCATACATTCAAAAAAGAATGTAGAAATATGTTGGATTCATATTAATGTGAAATCATATCAAGGTGAAGGTACGAGAAAGAATGTTAGTTTACTAAGAATTTAGAAAGCGTTGCTGATTATTATCCACAAATTTAATTGCAATTGTTTTATTTTGAGGTTATTTATAAATAAACACATGTTTTGTTATGAGTATTTTATTTAATAGCATAAATTAAAGATATCTAAGAAAATAACCTTTCTTATTTCCGAAACAGATGTGTGTGTTTCTGAAAATACACTTTTTCATTTTGAACTTACACTTTTTTTTTTTTTCTTCTCCTTTCGATGGCATTGGACACTTCCATACAGCCAGATTAATAAGTAAGAATGAAGAAAATATTTACATATTTATGTTTTCAATAAATTTTTTTATTGATTTAAAATAATTCAATATGGAGCCTATCTCATCTTTTTCACTTAGTGATATTATTTCTTTGTATGAAATGTTATTTTTCTTAAGATCTTGTAGAGGTTTTTTTCTATGAGGTGTATATGACTTACATTCCATAACGATATGGTGCAGAGTTTCTCGATTTTTGTAGTTTTGGCATGCGGCCGATTCCGAAATTCCGATACGGTGCAAATAGCTGTTACATAAACCGTGATTCGACCGTAATCTACAATATGTTTTTATTTCCTGTTTATTTAAATCGATATATGAAAACCATGGCCTGCGTGAGATACTAGTAAACGCGGATTTATAATATTGCCCTGTATTAGAAAGTGAATATTGATGCTGCCATGTGTTATGACAATCTTCTTTTATTGTTAAATAAAAATCTGCAAATGGGACCGAAATTTTTACCTGTTCGCCGGTGTTCGTAGCGTCTTTGGCTAATTTATCAATCTTTTCGTTTCCTTTGTACCCTATATGAGCTTTAACCCATAGGAATGCAACCTGTTTGTAATTTTGTATACATGAACTATGTAATTTTATAATATCAATTAACATATTGTTACTGTTAATGTTTCTGAAGTCATTTATTAATTGTAAGGCACTTAGGCTATCTGATAGTATTACGAATTTACTTTTATTTGATTGATTAATATATTTTAAGGCTTCCAAAATTGCATACTTACACTTTAATACGTGATGAAAACTTTGTCTCAAAATTTATTTCATATTTAGGTAAATGTCTAAAGAATTATAAATTCAAAAACACGATTGTATAAATGCTAGCTGTTGAATCATAACTTGTTGTCGGGGATTTCCACCAGATGTCGCTAATATATTAATTTATGGGTTTGCTTCAAGGTCCGCTCTGTACTCAGTCCACTCTTCTCTTCGTCTCGTCTCGTCTAACGATCTTATGATTGATCGGCAATGGGTAAGTTATTTTTATATTTTACACTTCCATTTTTAGTTTTTGTATCCTTGTATCCTTTATAGCGAGAGTTCTATTACATCTCACACTAAGACAATTAGCATTTCACTATCTTATTTTTTTTTTCTATCTGAAGTTGGCCAACCAATATAATTATGGGTTATTCCTAGAAGCAGCAATGTTTTCCTTATCGGTTTTGTCATGATTTAATTCCTATTTTTAAATTAATTCGTGTTTAATCGATGTTCAGCAGTACAACCACTCTAAATTTCAACCACGTTTTTAGTTTAATGTTTAAAAGTATAAAATAATTACAATGTTTGTTAACAAAACATTCACTCACCTGAAAAAAACAAACAAGAAATCCCTGACTTCGTGTTTCTTTATATCTTTCAGGAGTTAATTTCAGTTTACTGAACACACAAAATTAATTTAAAATATATAACATTTTGTAACTGTAACCTATCGTATCTCTTTAATTACAACAGCTGTTATATCAAGTAGGCTTTGTCGGTATCATAACAACTACAAAGTTAAGAAAAGCGCTAAAATATTAGTGTCGTGGTTTTCTTTACATATAAATTACTTATTTTCTAAAAAACAAAACGAAAAAAATCCCAATGAAATTGGAAAATCATGTTCTGCAAAAAAAGAAAATGGACGATAGCAACAAAGTAGATAAGGATTTTTTTATACGATTTTTATGTATACGATGTATTTACTCGTCTGCTTTATTTTATTCTTTTAATTTTAATTTACTTAATGAAATTTTCAACTGTATTAAATAATACAACCAGCATAATAATTATAAATAACTGTTATGAATGAAATATAGTGGCCCACATGTAAATATAGTAGAGAACAGAGTGGTAGTACTGAAATAACAGATTAAGTTAGAAGATCACGAGACCATTTTCTTTTCATAACCCTTGTTGCATTATCGGGAATTGAAGAGGAAGCTAGGTTTTGAAACTACTATTAACGGACACCCCTAAATAGCGGTCACACCCCATTACCGGACGATTTTTTTTGCACCAACATTTTAATACAATGTTTAAGGCATTTGAACCTCTATTTAACGAAACCTCTCATTAACGGTCACGGACAGACTGTGTTGGTTAGAAATCGATTAAAAAAACCTCTAAAAGACGGACAGTATGACTTTATCCCTTTCCCGTTTCTCGGAAACAATTAGTTGTTTTCGGTCTAAGAAAACAGGGACAGCTGTGTTTACTTTTGAGTAAAGGTTTTCCACATAAATACTTTTTTTTTTTATTCTCGAACTTGCTATATTAAAATTTAGTTCTGTTCTAACCCTCGTGGCAGGCGGCTGAAAATGTCTCCCTCGCGAAAGAGACTCACTTTAGAACAAAAAATAAATGTAATCGACGTTTATGACCGTTAAAAGTTAAGTGTACGTGCGCAAGCGAAAAGACTCAATATCGGTAGGACACAAGTTTCGGGAACACTCAAAAACCGTGCGGTGTTTTTTTTATTTTATTCTACTTACCTTTTAAACACATGGGAAATTGAATAAGAGAGAATTAATTTGTACAAATACATATTTATGAAAAAATAAAACCTCCCTTTAAAGGACACCTTTAAATAACGTACAAAAATATTTGCCCCAGGGCTGTCCGTTAATTCGAGGTTTTACTGTATTGGGAGTCAGCTTTTATATTTTTATTTTCAATAATGAAACTTTACTTAGACAAAAACTGGAAAACTTAGCCTTCTACATCAGAGATGCACATAAATAAATCTTTTTATAAACGCCACTCTAAGACACCAGAATAAAATCAGAATTAATAAAACCATAACCTATCCAACTATTCTTTACGGATGTGAAACTTCTTCACGAACAACGTCTTCAGGCATACGAAAATAAGGTGTCGCGTAAAATATTCGGTCCAAAAAAGGTTGAGAACACTGGAGAGGATAAGAGATTCCACAGCGCGGAACTGCGAAGCATAAATCCGGTGTGGTAGCGTCACGAAAATTAAGATGGGCCTGTAAAGTCGCTGGGCTTAATAACGAACAAATTACTAAGATGTTAATAAGCGCCTTGCCGACTGGGAAGCTTCTGAGGGGTAGGCCGAGGTGTAGGGGGGGGGGGGATTGCGTTAATAGAGATCTGTCGGATTTGTGTTTGGGTGGTGGTCCTTAGATAGAAGTTGAGATGGTGGAGATTGAACATCAATCCTAATAAAACGATAATTGTACCTTTTACCAACAAAAGGATATTGAGGGAGCTCAACCCCCCTAGGATGAAAGGGATGAGTATTCAATTTAGCAAGATGGTTAAATCCTAGGTGTTATCATGGACAGTAAATTAAACTGGAATGAACATATCGATTATGTTACCAAGAAAGCCACAAGAATTCTGTGGACTTGTAAGAGCCTTTGTGGCAACAAGTAGGGAATTAGCCCCAAGATGGCTCGTTGGATCTACACAGCAATAGTCAGACCTGTGCTAACCTATGGCTCAATAGCCTGGTGGCACAAAGCTGGTATCCAACAAAATAGATCAAGGTTGGAGAAGGTGCAGCGGCTTGGTCGGACCCCATGATCACTGGGGCCATGAGAACCACCCCTACCGCTTCACTGGAAACTATACTTGATTTAACTCCTCTTGACATTCTAATTGAATCAGAGGCATTGAAGACAGCCTACAGGCTAGTAAAAATAGGAGGGGTCAAAAAACCCACCAACGATTTTGGACACAGAAGTGTCTTTGATATAATCGAGCAAAATGCAGATCTAAAAAAGCATTCTGATTCAATGCTGAACAAATATAACATTGATAAAAGATTTCACGTTAATACACAGGCGAATTGTAAAAGCAAGAATGATTGCTTTAATTCACCCAATGGTCTAAATGTGTATACGGATGGATCCAAAGGGGAGTTTGGTGCCGGCTCGGAATTCTGGTTCAGGAGTTGTCAGGGCATGGGTCATTACTTAGCTCTGGGCACGACACCCAATGTATACCAAGCGGAAATATGGGAAACACTTGCAGGTGCCCTCGCTATGAAGGACCACAAGAATAAGGTAATCAATTTTCTCACTGACAGTCAGGCAGAATGCAATGGATTACAAAATGCAGTAACAAACTCTAGACTAGTGGAGGAATGCTGTCTAAGACTTGATGAACTAGCTGTACATAACAGATTTAACATATTTTGGATCCCTGGGCACTGTAATATTCCAGGAAATGAAAGGGCCGATAAATTGGCGAAGAAAGGAGCAGTTATGGCTCCAATTGGACCAGAACCATGGTGCGGGGTTCCCCTTCCCCTAACCAAGAGGAAGATAAAAACACGTTGGGATAGAGCCAAGATAACGCATACTAAACATTTTATAAAGGATCCCAATGATAATCTTTCTGACAAAATCAAGAAAGAAGCCGCTCACATGTCGAGAACCGACCTCAAAAGTATGGTTGAAACCATCACTGAGTACTGTAAACTCAGGAAACCCATGCATCGCTTGGGCATTGAACAAGAGCCTCGGTGCAGATGGCGCACAAAGGAGGACGAAACCCCTTTTTTTTTTTTTTTTTTTTTTTTTTTTTTTTTTTTTTTTTTTTTTTTTTTTTTTTTTTTTTTTTTTTTTTTTTAAATCGATCCCTCAGTAAACGAAACATGAAACATAATAAAAACAAGTAATTAGTAACGTACTTATATCTTAAAATTATCCTTATTCTAATTAAAAGTAATGGAAGGTGTACTGACTTAATAACTAATAAAATTATCCATTTTCATCCAGCTAAAAGAAGAGTAGGGGGGGGAGGAGGATAAAGGAAAGGAAAGGAGGTAGGAGAGGATTTAGGAAATAAGGAGGGGGTAGTTAGGATGTGATGTTGACGGGGTTTAGAGGCCCCTTCCTACCCTTCCACCTAGCAGGAAGGTTGGATGGGGTTATGGCTCGGAAGAGTGGATTGTGGGATGAGGGAAGGTTGTCAAAAAACTTAAGATGACACCTAGTAATGTGTGTCTGTACAGTGTTTAGCTGTAGTTCGTTGTGTATGTGTTTCATGTTACGTCTTTCTAATGTAGTGCCCCTAGTGATCTTCTGTAATCTGCTGTTTTGGTATCTCTGTAGAGACTTCAGGGCTGACGGATATAGGTAATGAAGGAGTGGAGCTCCGTATAGTAATGTGGGTCTGAGGACTCAAGCACAATGGGCCTTTTTAGGCCGAAGTGCATGGTAATAAACAAGAGTCACACATAAATAATAAAAATATTGGAGGAGGAGGGACTAAGGAGAGAAGGCGAACCAATCAGAGGAGAACAAATAGTTTTGGAAGAAGAAGAGGATAATCATATGGTGTGAGTAGTCCTAGAAGGCATGTTGACTCAGAAAAAAAATCTATTTTTTTCTTTATTTTTGGATCCACACCTATCAAGTAAAAACAATTGACAATCAGCATATTAGCTATCAGAAAAATAAAACAAAATGCCATGAGAGGCATGAAGAAGAACAGTACTTAGCGGTAGCTAGATTCAATGATCTGATGATATCAGATCGCTCATCCACGTTCGTTAGTCACCTCCTACTGATCTCAGGCATGAGCGCCGTGGCCATTTGTTATATTAATGGGTTTGGATGTCCGTGTAGTTTTCCTTTAAAGCGTTTGTAGTATGTTCGTATTTGTTCGTCAATCGTTGGTATTTTAAGTCAGTATGCAGAGTTTTGTTATTGACATACCAAGGTCCTTTTGTGACAAGTCTGAATACTTTTGTTTGGAAAGTTTGTTGTCGGTTTCTATAAATTTCTATTTTCCCTTGTAAAAATATTTAAGTACCAGGTCCAAACAGCTAAGAAAACTGATGCACTTCATTTTACACCTAGTAAATTTATTAAACAATACTTTGCAACTCGAAAAATGATTTTAAAAGAAACTTAAGTCTATATATAAAGTATCAAACATTACTATATTATCACTTATTACATACTCTTATTACAGAATACTTCAAAATATATATCTCCCATAATTAAGAGAACCCAAGTTGTAGAGGCTGGGAGAGCCGCAGTAGGGTCTCTAGATCCCAAATGGTCCAATCATAAATAATAATTTATCAACAAAAAATTTTAAATAACCCCAATACTTTTGGCACAGCAACTCAGCTGTAGACAGCAATAGAGATTGATTGTATTTTGTGAAAATTGTATAATGTGTGCACTTCAGTTTCTTTATTAAGAATAAATTTTGGAATTGTGGATGTGTGTTGCTGGTACTGTAGCCCTCAGCGCCTTCCTAGGTCAGGACTAGGGTTGAGCAATAGTCGATAGTTACTACCGATATATCGAAATGTCATGTCTATCGATGATCACTATCGATAGGGTCGACTATCGATGAATCTATTTTACCCTCCAGTTTTGAAACTGTCGGAATTATGTTGATCTGTCCCTGTCCAGTGTCGAGTTCTTTTGAAATTGAACTCGGAATTCCTAGAGCTCAAGAGTTCTCTTCTAAATAACTTTGATGCCGCACCGGACGTGTCATTATTTAATTCTCCGAAATTACTAATTACATTATGTTGGACAGTGCACGTAGCCTCACACTTGTGCAAACAAACCAAACTCGCGGTATTGAGCATTGGCTCTTCTAGGTTTTTATAACCTCAACTTCCTCTTTAATTAGGCATCTTTTTCTACATTTCTTAAATGTTCAAGTAGAAATGCTAGTTTTTCTTTCGGGAAATATGTGGCTCAAGGAGCACACTTGACGCTTTGAAATTAACTATTTCGTTCTTTTTCTTTTATGAAGATTTGATTTGTTCATTGTTACTGTAAAAATGTAAATTGTAAATAATTTTTTTAAAATTCAAATAAATTTGTTTTGTTTTTCTCATCTTTATGATATAATCGTATAATTTATAATACTGCAAATTTCAAATATTAAGGTGGTAATTAAATTAGTTGAAATTCTTTATAATTATAGCGTTATAATCAGGCAAAACAAACTTAGATTTATAGATACCTGTAAATAATATAAATAAATTTATAAAAAAAGTCTGTTTTTTGTAGTCTGATGAGTGTATGTTGAATTTTCAAATTCTCCAGTATTTATCAGCTGTCTTTATCTAACCTTACCCAGCCGGGGTCGAGTAACCTTCATTATGTTTAATTAGTTGCATTTGATCCTTGGAGGTGGTGGGATGTTTCTTGGGTGCATTATTCATGTTTTTTTTGTTTTTGTTCTTTTTTTTTTTTTCTCTATCTACTCTGAGGATGCCTGAATGGGCGAAACATTGGACAGATAATTTCATTTTCTGTTTTAGTTTGGAGACTTAAGGGCTTTTCGTTGGAATTTTTTCCACGCTCTTAACATTTATGTTAGGTCTCTTTTTTACTTTTCAATATTTATATAATTTGTGGAATAGCCATAAATCCACTCTAGTCTTGATAATGTTGTTTTTCTTTTCATTGCAATCTTACTTTCATTTTTTCATATGGTTTTTGTCTTATGTTTTGGTGTTCTTTACAATTATTTATTTTTTTCCTGTTGTGCTTTTTGTAGTCTGATGAGTGTATGTTGAATTTTCAAATTCTCCAGTATTTATCAGCTGTTTTTATCTAACCTTACCCAGCTGGGGTCGAGTAACCTTCCTTATGATTAATTAGTTGTATTTGATCCTTGGAGGTGGTGGGAAGCTTCTTGGTTGCATTATTCATGTTTTGTTTTTTTTTGTATTTTTTTTCTCTACCCACCCTGAGGATGCCTGAATAGGCGAAATATTGGACAGATAATTTCTATTTCTGATTTCGTTTGGAGACTAAGGGCTTTTCGTTGGAATTTTTTCCACGCTCATAACATTTATGTAAGGTCTCTTTTTACTTTTCAATATTTATATAATTTGTGGAATAGCCATAAATCCAATGGTGTCTTGATAATGTTGTTTTTCTTTTCATTGCAATCTTACTTTCATTTTTTCATATGGTTTTTGTCTTATGTTTTGGTGTTGTTTACAATTATTTATTTTTTCCTGTTGTGCTTTTTGTAGTCTGATAAGTGTATGTTGAATTTTCAAATTCTCCAGTATTTATCAGCTGTTTTTATCTAACCTTACCCAGCCGGAGTCGAGTAACCTTCCTTATGATTCATTAGTTGCATTTGAGTCTTGGAGGTGGTGGGATGTTTCTTGGGTGCATTATTCATGTTTTGTTTTTGTTCTTTTTTTTTTTTCTCTACCTACTCTGAGGATGCCTGAATGGGCGAAATATTGGACAGATAATTTCAATTTCTGATTTAGTTTGGAGACTAAGGGCTTTTCGTTGGAATTTTTTCCACGCTCTTAACATTTATGTAAGGTCTCTTTTTTACTTTTCAATATTTATATAATTTATGGAATAGCCATAAATCCAATGGTGTCTTGATAATGTTGTTTTTCTTTTCATTGCAATCTTACTTTCATTTTTTCATATGGTTTTTGTCTTATGTTTTGGTGTTGTTTACAATTATTTATTTTTTCCTGTTGTGCTTTTTGTAGTCTGATAAGTGTATGTTGAATTTTCAAATTCTCCAGTATTTATCAGCTGTTTTTATCTAACCTTACCCAGCCGGAGTCGAGTAACCTTCCTTATGATTCATTAGTTGCATTTGAGTCTTGGAGGTGGTGGGATGTTTCTTGGGTGCATTATTCATGTTTTGTTTTTGTTCTTTTTTTTTTTTCTCTACCTACTCTGAGGATGCCTGAATGGGCGAAATATTGGACAGATAATTTCAATTTCTGATTTAGTTTGGAGACTAAGGGCTTTTCGTTGGAATTTTTTCCACGCTCTTAACATTTATGTAAGGTCTCTTTTTTACTTTTCAATATTTATATAATTTATGGAATAGCCATAAATCCAATGGTGTCTTGATAATGTTGTTTTTCTTTTCATTGCAATCTTACTTTCATTTTTTCATATGGTTTTTGTCTTATGTTTTGGTGTTGTTTACAATTATTTATTTTTTCCTGTTGTGCTTTTTGTAGTCTGATAAGTGTATGTTGAATTTTCAAATTCTCCAGTATTTATCAGCTGTTTTTATCTAACCTTACCCAGCCGGAGTCGAGTAATCTTCCTTATGATTCATTAGTTGCATTTGAGCCTTGGAGGTGGTGGGATGTTTCTTGGGTGCATTATTTATGTTTTTTTTGTTTTTGTTCTTTTTTTTTTTTCTCTATCTACTCTGAGGATGCCTGAATGGGCGAAATATTGGACAGATAATTTCATTTTCTGTTTTAGTTTGGAGACTTAAGGGCTTTTCGTTGGAATTTTTTCCACGCTCTTAACATTTATGTTAGGTCTCTTTTTACTTTTCAATACTTATAAATTTATAAAGTTTACTTATAGACAAACGCCAATAAATTTCACAGAGATAACACTCAGCAACCAGTTTTTTTCTAAAAATTAAGAGTACCCACCTTATAAAGGCTTATGAGTCGCAGGGTGATCTACAGATCCCATGGAGTTATTCTACAGCCATTAAAATAATAAAATTACTTACTTATCAACCATAACTGAATTCATACCTGGGTACAACAGATTAGCTACTCAGCTTTGTACATACTTCGTGCCTTCACGCCGTACCAAATTTAATTTTTCGTTTGAAGACCATTTTTTTTAGGGTGTGAAGGCTTCAAAGTTCAGGATTTCTCTATCGGCCTTATCACAGATTCAGTTTAAGATTCTCTTCTTCTTTAGGACTGCCAGTTACATTACAGTAACGGCTGTCAACTAGGTTATTTTCAGTAACTGGATAAATGATATGATATTTACCATTAATATGTATGAAGATTAGTTCTGTTATTCTATTATCATTTAATAGAAATCTTTAGCTAGGAAAAAGAAGAAAAACATGTAATGATTTTTTCATAGAAAAGAGGGATTATCCCCTTGATAAGATTATGCGAAGAAGGGCATGAAATGAAGCGTGTTAATATTAAACACAAATGTTTCTGTCGAGATACAAAGAGGTTATGACCGAATACAAGGTTCGAGGGAGAAAGATTGCCTTTGAATAATGCCTTTAAATTTATATATTTTAATATTTTCTAATCATTTTTTAGTCGATAGTGATTAATGTAAAATAACCTGGGTGATAATGGCACTACTAAAAAGTAACTGACAGACCTAAAGTAAAAAACACCCCAGTTTAATCGTTAATTGTCTGGTTATGAGGATCGATTTTATTAATCAACTGTGAAGAAATCAAACCTCTTGTAATGGTGTTATAAAAGTCTCAGTCTTATATAAAAGGTTAATTTTAATCACTAAAATAGAGCCAAACACTCAAAAAGAAACACTATTATTTATTATAATGCAATTGGGAAAAACCACAATGCAAAGCCTTATGTTTCAAAAATAAACCCACTTACCAGTCGACGTTTCGCCTATTCAGGCATTATCAAGACACCAAAAACAAAAACATAGTTGAACGTCTTGGTGGTGGAGTGCTGTCTCATGTTTGGAGCCTGTTTGGACTGTTGATCGTTGGGATGTATTGCACCTTTTTCTTCGAGATGTGATTCGCATAACCCCCTTTTTGTTTTTGGTGTCTTGATAATGCCTGAGTAGGCGAAACGTCGACTGGTAAGTGGGTGTATTTTTGAAACATA
Organism: Arma custos; assembly: GCA_037127475.1. NCBI lineage: Eukaryota > Metazoa > Arthropoda > Insecta > Hemiptera > Pentatomidae > Arma > Arma custos. Next base: position 220,351,822 of record CM073759.1, read on the forward strand.
AGGCTTTGCAATGTGGTTAATTTTAATAATTAGTTTTGCGAGCATAACAAGAGCAACGATAACATTTTTACTTATGAATCATGGAGGTTAAACTAATGTTACAAACAGTGTTGCCACATTACCACTAAATTACACTAACTTATTCTTGTTTGTTTATTAATTTAACGTCACTTATGCTGCGATTGCTATTCGGACGATTCTACAGTGGGAGTTCCATTTTTTGGCTATCCAGGTATAATTAGTGCAAAGATCTTTGAAAAAGTACCTGACAACGCACAGCCTCGGGATAGCCATTTTACGTTGCCTACGAAGGACGGTATAATTTATAGGGAATACAAAGTCCTAAGCTAATTTCCGGAAGGCAAACCCGCGAACTACTGTACCATTGGTGACCCCAAACCTTCGGGAAAGTAGGGAATGCAACGTATTAATTAATAATTATAAAGGAATAAATCATAAAAAAAATGTGGAAGAGCAACGATGCTGGTGCAACGATAGGGACTAACATGATAGTGCTATGTTTCTACTGTTAAATGTATTTTGAATATATATATATATATATATTATAATGCAATTGGGAAAAACCACAATGCAAAGCCTTATGTTTCAAATCTAGTAATACACCCACTTACCAGTCGACGTTTCGCCTATTCAGGCATTATCAAGACACAAAAACAAAAAAGGGTTATGTGAATCACATCTGGAAGAAAAATGTGCAATACATCCCAAAGATCATCAGCCCAAACAGGCTCCAAACATGGGACAGCACCCCACCACCAAGACGTTCAACATACAACTGACTATATATATATTTATATATATATATATATATATATATATATATATATATATATATATTGATATTTGGAATGCCAGAGTCTCATTTAGGATGAGTACTCAAATTATTATTTATATGCCTTAATCTTAATTGGGTTCCTTTCCAGAGGTCTGTTATTGTGTTTACCAATTTACTCATCTATTATACCTTCATTATATTATTTACAAATAAATAGTGTGTATCTGAGGTATGTGAGAACCGCACGAATTACAATAAGGATCGTTTATGTATTCAATGTCAAAGAAGGTTAATGATTCAGATTTTAATATACATAAAAAGGATTGCCATAAAATGCCTTACAGAAAATAAATTTAACTTATCTGTGAACAGGGGTAGATTGGGTTACAGGTCGGGCTTCTTCTTGTCGCATCCGGGACTCTTCATCTTCTTGGTCCGCGTTGTTCGCCGGCTCCACCTTGCTGTATGTCTCCAGAGTCCTCCTTCTTCTCTCTGTCTATCTCCCGAGTTTTCCTGCCTCCCCCCTCTCTTTCCTTCTCCGGAACTTGACCATAAAGTTTCCATAATCAAAAGGTCTGTTCTTTGCCCAAAACATTTCCCCTTTCATGTTTGCCGCCCGCATCAGTACATAGCAATAGTAAGATGCCTGGCATATGCGGACTATCTTGCTTTAATGGCGGAGACTGAAAGCGAAGCAATAGAGCAGTTGAAAACTTTAAAGGAAATAGCTGAAAAGGCAGGCTTACAAATATCGTTTGAGAAAACAGAATTAATGACTACAGATAGAAACTTTCAAAAGAAAATAGTAGAGATAAATTACGGGAGAATTAAAGTAAAAAATAAACTCAAGTACCCGGGGAAAATTATATGTAGCAATGGGTCAGAGATATAAGGCATAAAAGATAAAATAACTAAATTGAAAAGGCTAAACTTCACGACAAGCAATGTATATAATAAAAGGAGCCTGTCAACAAACGCGAAGATAAGACACTAAAATACGATCATCGAATAAGGTCACCTGTGGTCTAGTGGTTAGCGTAACAAACTACTAAACCCAAGATCGCGGGTTCGTAGCCCGGCAGGTGGCCCTAGGATTTTTTTAAGGGAGTAAAAAATCCTTAGTTACGCCGTCCTTCGGAAGGGACGTAAAACGGGGGTCCCGAGCCTGTACGGTGTCAGGTACTCGTTAAAGATCCTTATTCTAATTAAAACTGGATAGGCAAAATTTAGAGCTCCCACTGTAGCATAGTCCGATTAGCCATAGCAGCATAAAGTGACGTTAAATGAACAAACAAACACGATCATCGAACCGGTGAAACTGTACGGAATGGAAACCGCTACCCTCCCAGTCTAAGGAAAATGTTAGGGATAGAAAGAAGAATACTATGAGGAATTTATGGCCCAAAGAAGACATAGGAAGGCTAGAGGTTGAGGCCTATTAAGGAAATATACAAAGAAGTAAATGATTTGGAAACGGGCATAAGAATAAGAAGATTAAGGTTCAACGGACATGTGGTGAGAGTGCACCCAAAGAGATTTTAATAGAGAAATCTTCTAAAAAATGAGAGGATACAAGAGTGCTGGGGGTTACATCAAACAGTTGAAGGAAGAATTGAGAGACTGAAAATAATAGATCAAGACTGTTTCGTTTGGGATGACTGTGGGAAGATACTAAAAGTAATTAAGGTCCTTGTGAGGAAGAGAGATGCGAGAAAAGGAATAGCGTGGACCGAGGAAAGAAGGAAAGAACAATCGGAAAGGATGAGGAAAATGTGGGAAAAAAGGAGAGAATAAAGGGAAAATTATGATATTTCAATGTTATAAATAGTGAATAGTCATAATGGTATCAGTGAATAGTGAAGAGTCATAATAGTATCAGTGAATAGTGAATAGTGAATAGTCATAATAGTATCAGTGAATAGTGAATAGTGAATAGTATTTCAATGTTATAAATAGTGAATAGTCATAATAGTATCAGTGAATAGTGAATAGTGAATAGTCATAATAGTATCAGTGAATAGTGAATAGTGAATAGTATTTCAATGTTATAAATAGTGAATAGTCATAATAGTATCAGTGAATAGTGAATAGTGAATAGTATTTCAATGTTATAAATAGTGAATAGTCATAATAGTATCAGTGAATAGTGAATAGTGAATAGTATTTCAATGTTATAAATAGTGAATAGTCATATTTTAAATGCTTGGAAAATTGTAAGTTTAAACCCTCGATTTTTCTTTACGGTTTCAGCTGCAATGGCTAATTTTTCTGAACATTTTATGTCTTTTTTCCTCATTCTAATTCTGGGAAATAGTACGAGACTTACCTGTTTTTCCTCTAATTATATCTAAGAGGAAAAACAGTTTAATATTTAAGTTCTGGAAAAAAAAAATTATCCGTCATCTGATGTCCTTTCTGTTGCATTCAGTTCCCACTCTTTCAATACTTGGTGTATCTGGTATTTTCAAAATTTCAAAAAAACTGACTGCTTGATCTTGTTCAAGGTGAAATATTTGTCTTTTTTTTTGTGAAGAGAAAAGATTTGCCCTTGCCGGGATTCGAACTCTGGTCGTTTGCATCTCCGTTGCAGTGCTCTAAACCACCGAGCTACCAGGGGTCGTATCAAAGTCCGTTCTCTTCACCGACCATATATCCCCGTGTTCTTGCAATTTTTGCGATGGATACACGGGAAAGAATGTTCATTGAATATTACTTTAATTATGATCTTGATGACTTACGTCAATATATTATTAGAAACGAGCCAGGATGGCCGAGATGGTCAAGGCACCACCACGGAGAAGTGGGAGACCCGGGTTCGAGTCCCGGTCCTGGTCATATCTTTTCTTTTCAAATAAAATATTTAAAGGATTATATCATATAACAATAAAATAATGTTAGAGAAGAATTTAAGGAAGAAATAGTTGGGGGTGCAGTCAAAGAAAACACCAAAATAAGAAAAACTTATTTATTATGTGCCGACGTTTCGGCCTACAATGTAGGCCATCTTCAGGGCTAAGAGAGAGAAACAAACAAAAATATATAAAAACGTAGCAGTAACAAGAATATATAAAAAGTGGTACAGGAGTGAAAAAATAAAAATAGTGACTAGATATGATGAAATAGTGAAAAGATAAAATAGTGAATAGATAAAAATAGTGACTAGATATGATGAAATGGTGAATATATATATGATAAATAAGAAAGAATATAAGACTGGTTACAGAATATAAGAAAGAATAAAGAATAAATAAGAAAGAATATAAGACTGTTTACAGAATATAATAAACTTAAAAAAGTGATAGATAAAAATAAAATTGTAGATGATGAAAAGAAATTATAATGGTGACAGATATAAAAAACAAGAATACGAATATAAAATATAAAAAATACATGTCAAGAAAGGATAAAATGTAAACAATAATATAAAGGGAAAGAAAAATGAGGAGGTAAACGGAAAGATACAAGAAGAGAAGATTAAAATTATAGAAAAAGGGGGTTACATAGGTATGAGGGGTTACATAGGTAAAGTGTAATAATATAAGCATATATAGAAATAAAAGCTTGATAAATTTCAAAAATGAAACATTGAACATAGTGGTATTTATAACTATGCACTATGAATTAATCTAATTAATTCAAATTATAAAAAACAAGAATACGAATATAAAATATAAAAAATACATGTCAAGAAAGGATAAAATGTAAACAATAATATAAAGGGAAAGAAAAATGAGGTAGTAAACGGAAAGATACAAAAAGAGAAGATTAAAATATAGAAAAAGGGGGGTTGAGGATGAAGGATTTACAAAAAAACTAGTTTAATTATAGATATGGATAAGATACCAGACATGAGGGGTTACTTAGGTAAAGTGTAATAATACAAGCATATATAGAAAGAAAAGATTGATAAATTTCAAAAATTAAACATTGAAAATAGTGGTATTTATAAATATGAACTATGAAGAATGAAAAGAAAAAGAAAATATAAGTAAGGGAAGTTAATATGTAACTTTATACAGTTAAAAAGAAGTGGCATTAATGCAAAATAAGATGTGAATATAACATAAACATATAGAAAATAGGTAAAGAAAGTTCTTGTTACTGCTACGTTTTATATATTTCTGTTTGTTTCTCTCTCTTAGCCCTGAAGATGGCCTACATTGTAGGCCGAAACGTCGGCACATAATAAATAAGTTATGCTTATTTTGGTGTTTTGATTGACTGCACCCCCAACTATTTCTTCCTTAAAACAATAAAATAAATTATAATAATAGTAATGACTTAAAGTCAACTAATTAATTAACGTTCTCCCCGTGTATACATCGCAAATTGCGAGAACACGCAGATGTGAGATCGGTGAAAGAAGAGATATGACTGGCCGAGAAACGAGCCAGGATGGCCGAGATGGTTAAGGCACCACCACGGAGAGGTGTAGGTCCCGGGTTCGAGTCCCGGTCCTGGTCATATCTTTTCTTTTTAAATAAACTAAAAAAGAAAGAAACATTTTCCCGCTTTAAACTACTTTCAAATTAAGCGTTTTAAAATTGAAAAAACTATTTGTACGTTTATAAAATATCTGAGGAATAGAAACTTTTTTCTTCGCAACAAAATTAATGCATCTGAGAATGATCTTGATAAATTAATCTCATTTACTTATCGTTAACAAATATTATTTGATCTATTGCAATCACTAGGACAGTTTCTGGCCTAATGATGTAAATATATTCGGCTTTTGACAATACTGGAAGGACAAGAGGGCGGTCAATAATTCAGTTACAGACCACCTCCGAGTGGAATAACTCAGTTAATTCCCCCCCCCCCCAACATGAGGTCCTCACCGCATCGGAATATCAATTTTCCTGATTTCATCATCTCTACTCTGTCCTGTATACGGTTTTCGCTTCAATTCTCTACAGTGATAGATGTCGGGGGTCAGTTGGAATTGTATATGGAAGACAATCTAGGCTTGCGGAGCAGAGCTTTGGGGCTCCACTAAGCCATCGAATTCCTCTCGTATTCAATCCTTATAATCCAAAATCCTCAATGCTCCTTACTTTGTTACGAACGTTTTTACGTTGTTTTTTTAAATGTGTAGTGAGAGCTGTTTGATCGGGTTTATTAGGATTTTTTAACAGCTTTATTAAGATTTTATTTCCACACACATTTTAGAAAAACAAAACATCCATTTAAATTTTATAAACCCTCAAGGTAGTATCCTTGGTCCAATCCTTTATACAGTTGACATCCCAACTCATCCTAATACTATCCTTACCACGTATGCTGATGATACATGTGTATTATCAGTCAACACCAATCCAGTTATTGCATCCCAAAGCCTCCAATCCCATATCACTGATCTTGAAGAATGGTGTCAAAACTGCAGAATTAAAATAAATTCTCAAAAATCGCATCAAATCACTTTTACCTTACGCCGTAAACCAATGACTTCCTGCCCTTCAGTATCCTTTAATAATATCCCACTGGTGCCTGCAGAACAGATCCGATACTTAGGGTTGGACCTTGACAAACGATTAACCTGGAATCCATATACAAGACTAAACAGACAAGAAACCGCATGACGTTTCAGGCTACTTCAACACTTACTAGACAAACGCTCTAAGCTCCCAATTAACTACAAAAGACTCATCTACATGACCATCATACGACCTATTTGGACTTACGGAGTAGACCTTTGGGGTTCCACTAAGCCATCGAATTCCTCTAGTATTCAATCCTTATAATCCAAAATCCTCAATACTCCTTACTTTGTTACGAACGTTTTTACGTTGTTTTTTTTAATGTATAGTGAGAGCTGTTTGATCTGGTTTATTAGGATTTTTTAACAGCTTTATTAAGGTTTTATTTCTACACACATTTTAGAAAAACAAAAGATCCATTTAAATTTGATAAACCAAAAATAATACACCAAGAGAAAAATAGTTTCAAACGGAATATATAAGAAATGATAAGTACAGAGAAATATATTCGCGCTTTAAACAAAAAATCGGATGTTAAAGGACAAGTTCGTGTTTAGAAAATTTAATTAATTCTTAATAAAAATAATAATATAAATATTAAATCTAATATGATTCAACAATCTAATCTCAAAACAATCTCTTGAAGGTTTTTGAGAGATTAATGATTTAGGATCCATTCTTCATCAATTGTTAATTACCAATTAAGTATTAACATCTTATACGTGTAAGATTATACTTAGAATAGTGTGTTATTTAATGTATTCACTAAAAAACTCATTTTCTCACTGTCAGGGCATGAATATGAGATCAAAATAGTTTCGAAAATGTCGACAAAAGAAGTTTAAGAGCTGACTGAAACTCGAGAATCACAAGTATATATTATTATATTATAATAATATATAAGTCAAGAAAGAAACCGACACACACACACACACACACACCCACACACACACACACACGCACACGCACACACACACACACACACGCACGCACGCACGCACACACGCACGCGCGCACACACACACACACACACACACACACACACACACACACACACACACATACATACATATATATATATATATATATATATATATATATATATATATATATATATTTATATATGTAAAAGTGAATTATTCCCTTTTACTTTTGTAACTGAGGTATAACCATACTGTAATCTCAAGAACATATGTTTTTGTATTTAAGAAGCGTCAGTAAGATATATTGTGATTGCTACATTGTGATATGTTTAGTTATAAAGATTGTTTATAGAAATTGATTATATTAACTTTAAAAACCGATTGTTTTTTAGGAATCAATACGGCTTAAAGTTATTTTAACCTAACTCTACATTACCACAATACACACACATATATATAAAGCATCTGCGTGGATCGCAAATCGTTCCCGAAAGTGGATAACTTTAATCATCTCTTGGCTCCACAATAACCTCAACCAATGAACAATTAACTGAGATAGACCAGCTTATAACTAGCACAAACAGAGCATTCTTCGCTCTTTCAAGAGTATTGAAATCCCGAAGCATCTCTAGAAACTTAAAACTAAGGGTTTATAATGCGGTAATAAAGCCGATTCTGATATAGGGCTGTGAGACGTCACCCTGGAAAGCAGAATAGAGAGATGCGAAAGGAAAATCCTTCGCACGATAACCGGAGCGGTATGGGATGAGAGTCTGCACTCTTGAAGGAGAAGGACCAATAAGGAATTGCTCATAGAAACTGGTCAGGCGATATCTCAGGATATGAAATCAAGAAGGTTAAGACGGGCGGGGCATGTAGCTCAAAGCAATCCGTCAGGACGCCTCTACGCAACAATGAATGCCACAATAGTTGGCAAGAGACCACGTGGGAGGCCAAAGACCAGATGGATAGACAGGGTCAACAAAGATGCTGAGGAGCTACATGTGGCAGACTGGAAATCAGCGGCCCAGGATAGACAGAGGTGGAGAAGGCTGGTAAAGGCGGCCAAAGATCTACAAGGTCTGTAAAGCCAACAGAAAAAAAAAATATATATATATATAATTTTAATTGATTCAAATACTGAATTTAGTGGGTGTCGAAATAAAACTAAACTGAGTTTCTCTCTGTAAGAAAAGAAACAACATTTACTTTTCTCAAGAAACAACAACACTTTTCTATTCAAAATAAAAATATTTAAAAATTATAACGATTAATAAAAAAAAAAATTATAAATAATATAATGACGTAAGTCAACAAGATCCTAATTAAAGTAATCTTCAATGAAGCATTCTTCCCCTTGTATACATCGCAAATTGCGAGAACACGGGGATATAGGATCGGAGATGAGAATGGAATTGTCTGGCCGTGTTATGAGCCAGGTTAGCTCAGTTTGTTAGAGCACCGCGCTGGAGATGTGGGCGACCCGGGTTCGAATCCCGGCCTCGACAAATATTTTCTCTTCAAAATAAAAATATTTAAAAATTATAACTATTAATAATTAAAAAAAAATATAAATGACATGTATAAGATGTTAATTAGATAAATTGTACTCACAGATTTTTAAAGTATATATCAGTTAATCATTAAACAGTTATTTCACAATATTTCATAAAATGTAAATACTGCGATAGTTGTGATCAATGAGTAAGTAATCTATTTTTAGGAACAGCTGTTTATTTGATAGTTGAATCATATTAGATTAACATAACTTATCAAATTAACATCTTACACATGCCAATTTATATTTATTACATTTTTTATTATTATTGGTCATTTTTTTGAGTTTTTAAATATTTTTATTTTTTATTTTTTAAAGAGAAAAGATAGGCCCTCGGTGAAACCTATGTCACGGTGAGACGAAGGTTCCGGGTTCAAATCCCGGTCTAGGGCCTATCTTTTCTCTTTAAAAAATAAAAAATGGTACTAGTATGTTTAAGGGCCTGCTGACATCAGCGCGCTCAGGTGTCACTTTTCTTAACCATCGCCTACTGTTATAGTAACCTTTCTATTGCTTTGTTATTGTTTATGTAAAGTTGAACGTGAATGTGTTTTTGATTATTTTCTTCATATATGACTTGGAATTTGAAGAAGATTTTTCGCACGGTGAACGATGAAAAATCAGCTGTTAGGTTTCTTCAGGAGCGGAATGTCATTCCGCAGAAAATGCGTTGTGGAAATGGACATGATATGAAACTGCCAGTGGGGAATAAAATTAGATGGAGATGCCAGAAAAAAGGATGCAACCAGACCCTGGGTATTCGATTAAATACGTGGTTGAGGAATAGTACATTACAATTTTTTATAATGATTGGTCATTTTTTATGAGTTATAAATATTTTTATTTTTTAAAGAGAAAAGATAGGCCCTAGACCGGGATTTGAACCCGGAACCTTTGTCTCACCGTGACATCGCTCTGCCAATTGAGCTATCCAAGGCCCCTCCCGGTCGAGGACTATGACTGACTATGAAAACAATTATAAATAATAATATGACATAAGTCAATAAGATCCTAAATTAAAATTAATGTTCAAAGAACTTCGTTCTAGTGTATTCATCGCAAAAATGGCGGGAGCACACTGGGGCTTCAGGATCTAAAAGAGAGAAGGTTTGTCCTCGACCGGGAAGGGCCTTGGATAGCTCAATTGGCAGAGCGATGTCACGGTGAGACAAAGGTTCCGGGTTCAAATCCCGGTCGAGGGCCTATCTTTTCTCTTTAAAAAATAAAAATAGTACATTACATTTGGAGACTATTGTCCATTTTATATAACGAAGTTAGAGGGAATGCCGGGCAAATCTTTTCTCTTTAAAATAAAAACATTTAAAAATTTAAAAAAATATCATATTTTAGTTACAAATTGTTATTTAATGAATATTGCTTGTAATAAATGTTTTATTATTTCTAGTTTAATTTTTTCTACATGTTTCTCATTTATTTCATTTCCTATAAATCTGTTGTATCATAATGAAAGGAAATGCCTATTAAAAATTCATGCATAACCTGACAAGGTCCAAATAGTTTAGGTAAGTGACACCTGAGCGCGCTGATGTCAGCAGGCCCTTAAACATACTAGTACCTAAAAAATAAATATATATATTATAGTGTGCTATTTAATCTATTTACTAAAAGCTCATTTTTTCACTGTCAGGGCATGAGTATGAGACTAATCAAATCTATAAGAACATTAAAGAACTGACTGCCACTCAAGAATCAAAAAAAGAAAAATATATATATATATATATATATATATATATATATATACCCCAGTAAAACCTCTATTATCCGTCACTCTCTGTTAACCGTCACTTCAGTTTGAGAAAAAAAAAAGACGTTTATATATTGTTTGGTTGCTAAAGTCATAGACCCCGGCTAACAATCAAACATTGTGTCTTGACAACTATGTTTTCTAGAATATGTTGTTTACTCAAAACCTAAGCTTCCTGGCACACATTTCTCAGAAATTAATTATCTCCTCATCTCTACCTAATGTAGCTTCCGCAGTTAACTACCTTCAGTCTTCATTCTTGTCTAACGGGTAATTTCTTTTTTCTTACAATAATGTCGAAAAAAAATATAACGGAAGAGTTTAAATCTCGCTGCTATGTTTGAAATTGTTAAACGTTTAAGAAAAGGTGGAAGTGCTTCAATCATATTCCTTGGACGACAGTTAATGATATAAAACGTGCGGGGGACTCCTAGAGTATGTCCGTTCTGTATAATCATTTAATGATTATTAAGAATGAGCTTACTGCGTTTGTTCACGAGGAAAGAGCTAAACTCTACCTTTAAATTGGTATTAATTTCTCAAAAGGGAAAAACTGGACATACAATGATTGTGGTTTTAGTCATCGATGTACGTAATTATTATTTAAAAAACATATTTTTGCTACATATGTATACCTTAGTAGTACATAAATAAGTTACGAGTACATATATAATGTCGAATGTTTGAAATATATTGTTCAATTTATGTGTGTTGTGTGTATATATATGTATATATATGTATATATATATATATATATGTATATATATATATATATATATATATATATATATATATATATATATATTCTATATACTTCTATATACTATATAATTAATCCTATATTTTAAATATATAAGATGGGATAAAATATAAATGGGTAGTGAAAGACTGTATTTGGTGACCTGGAATGCCTTTTGAGAAAGAAAGAGAGAAACAATGGCTGTAGGTTACACCCCTTGTGCCTTATAAATTATTTCTTTCCTACTTTATTATGACTAGCTGATTTATTAGACTACCTGTATTCTGTACAGAGCTTTGCTTTGTTGAATAAAATGCAATAGTTACAACCTTATTTTAAAAATAAAATAAAATAAATAGATTTTAGAGAAGCAATTAGTTGACTGGAACTTCTAATGTAAAGATAGAGTTTTTTTTTCCTTTTTTTACGTTTCGACCTACAATGTAGGCCATCTTCAGGGCTATGAGAGAGAAAACAAACAGAACAAAAATATATAAAAAACGTTGCAGTAACAAGAATATAGTGACATGTAATGTAGAAAATAAAATAGTGACAGATATGAAAATTAAAGATAACGAACAGAAATTAAAATAGTGACAGATATAATAATTAAAGATAACGAATATAAAATAAAATTATATTCGAAGATTAACATATAAAAAAAGGTTGGAACATGAAGGATTTAGAAAAAAATTAAAACAGAAATAGAAATTATCTGTCCAATATTTCGCCCATTCAGACATCCTCAGGGTAGATAGAAAAAAAAAAAAAAAGAACAAAAACAAAACAAAACATGAATAATGCTCGCAAGAAACATCCCACCACCTCCAGAAGGTGGGATGCTTCTTGGTTGCATTATTATAATATAAAATAGAACCAAAAACTCAAAAAGAAACACTATTATTTATTATAATGTAATTGGAAAAAAACAAATGCAAAGCCTTATGTTTCAAATCCAGTAATACACCCACTTACCAGTCGACGTTTCGCCTATTCAGGCATTATCAAGACACGAAAACTAAAAAAAGGGTTATGTGAATCCCATCTCAAAGAAAAAGGTGCAATACATCCCAACTATCAACAGCCCAAACAGGCTCCAAACATGAGACAGCACCCCACCACCAAGACGTTCAACATACAACGTCATCGTGCTATGTGCTATGTTGATCGTTGGGATGTATTGCACCTTTTTCTTCGAGATGTGATTCACATAACCCTTTTTTTTTTGTTTTTGTGTCTTGATAATGCCTGAATAGGCGAAACGTCGACTGGTAAGTGGGTGTATTACTGGATTTGAAACATAAGGCTTTGCATTGTGGTTTTTCCCAATTACATTATAATAAATAATAGTGTTTCTTTTTGAGTTTTTGGTTCTATTTTATTGAAAAAAACATATCCTTCTCTTTTCCAAATGTTGACTGACTAGGAATTGCATAGTAAATAAAGATTTTTTTTCATATCATTAAAAAACATTACATTTATTCTGTGATGATTATATATTTAATTACAAAAGTTATATATCTACTTACAAAAAGCGAGTCCTTTTGTTATATGTTAGTGCTTACATATTGACTGTCTGCGGTCAGTCAACCCACCAATAAAGTTCTATAGTAGAAGGTCTCGAGGCCATCTTCTTTTCAGACGCCTTGGAGGGTTATCAGGAATATTATGGGAAGCAAGTTGAGATACTAGTGGATTCAAGTGTGTGTGGAGGTTTTCATGGAAGTATAGGTATCTAGTTTGGGCCAAATCAGCAACGTATGGGATATAAATATCATGATGGATGAGTTTGTGGCATAATAAGGAGCATTGAGGATTTTACGAAGGATTTCGGATTGTAAGGATTGGATATGAGATGAATTGGATGGTTTAGTAGAGCCCCAAAGCTCAACTCCGTATGTCCAAACAGGTCTGATAACTGTCATGTAAATGAGTCTTTTGTAATTAATTGGGAGCTTTGAACGTTTGTCCAGTAAATTATCAATAAACTAGATTCAAAATCATGTTAGTTGAAATTTTTATAATTACTCATCTTTTTCATACTAAAACTCACGATGGCATTTATTTTCGGAAAATATTAAAAATAAAACGAAAAAAAACAGTTAAAAACTGTGACTCAACTCGAAGCGGCAAGCTGCGGAACAGATACCAAGAAAAGCAATTAATCTGAAAATCTAATATGAAGGTATACAAAAAAAAAATTGTAAGTTAAATAAGATTATCAGAGAATGACTATTTAACAAGTCACATATGGCCGGTTATCTTGAAACAGTGTTTAGTTTAGATATCAGTAGGGTTAATCAAAGCCTTCTAAATTGTACGTAATCAAAACAACAACAGCTGTTTTATCACGTCGTTAATCAAGAAGGCCCCTTTAATCAAGTATTGTTTACCCAACCCCCAGTGTCTTTAAGGAAGTTTATACCTATGAGGTTATATTGGGTCGTTTGTTTATTTAACATCAGTTTTATGCTACTTTGGCTAATCTGAAGATGCTACAGTGGGAGCTCTAAATTTTGTCTATCCAGGTTTAGGATATGGTTTTTTAACGAGTACCTGACATCGTACCCCCGTGTTACGTCCCTTCCGAAGGACCAAGGGATTTTTTACTCTCTTTAGAAAATCCTAAAACCTTGCCTGTCATCCCAACCACCTGGCTCAGTCATTATCCAGTTCCACACATCCATATAACCCACCCCGCCGTCTAAACAGGCAATGGCCCCGAGATCTGTTGTAATAGTGTTATTTGTAGTACTGGCACTGGCCAGATTCTCCACTCACGACCTGTGTGTGTGAAGCGCCCTTAACCAGCTTTCATTGGCGTTATCATCTCCGTGTTCTCGCAATTCACGATGTATACACGGGGAGAATGTTAATTGAACATTACTTTATTTTGGATCTAGTTGACTTTAACTCGTTAATATTATTATAATTTATTTTATTTTTATATGATATAATTTTTTTAATATTTTATTTGAAAAGAAAAGATATGGCCAGGACCGGGACTCGAACCCGCGTCTCCCACTTCCCCGTAGTGGTGCCTTAACCATCTCGGCCATCCTGGCTTGTTTCTCGGCCAGTCATATCTCTTCCTTCACCGATCCCATATCTCCGTGTTCTCGTAATATGCGATGTATACACATGGAGAACGTTAATTAATTAGTTGACTTTAAGTCATTAATATTATTATAATTTATTTTATTGTTATATGATATGAATGAATGAATGAATAAAGCCTTTATTACAAAAAATTAACAGGAATTATAATAAAAATTAAAACAATTTTACTACAGATACTATATACAATTTTTGCTTGTTAATTTCTTGTAACTGGCACTGGCCAGATTCTCCATTCACGACCTGTGTGTGTGTGTGAAGCGCCCTTAACCAGCTTCCATTGGCGTTTAATGCCAGTGACGCGGCTGGGAAAGGGGGCTAGGGCCTCCCGGACTCCTGCTTTGCCCTCATTCCTGGGGAAGAAGCTCAGTTCGGGGACCCCAGGTAAATTGTAAATAGGGTATGAATGTGTACATTTTATTTTATTATTAGTATTATTATTTTTTATTTTTTTTTTACTTTATTTTATTATTATTTCCGCATTAATTATCGTTACCGCATGTATATATTTTTCCGCATGCATATATTTATTTATTTTATTTTGTTTATATTATTGTTTTGTTATGGAATCACTGTAAGCTACACAGCACTATTACTTATTGCCCACAAGTGGCAGATTGTAATATTTCAATAAAGTGTTCATATAAAAAAAAGAAAATCCTAGGGCCACCTGCCGGGCTACGAGTTATGCTAACCACTAGACCACAGGTCACCCTCTACTTTAAAACCCAGTACAACCGTTGTCCAAGAAACAGTACAGTCTCTACCATGTACTAAACCCCAGACCCTCACGTGTTGTAACAGTACAGTTTTTTTTTTTTTTAATCTCCGGTATACTTAATTTTAGTAACTAAATTGATCGCTTGAAATTATCAAATACTTCACTCGGGGTTTTGCGAGTCATAGCTTGCAAACCACTACCTTATAAGGTTATATCTATATAAGGTTATCCATATTTTCCCATGACTTAGGATAATAAGAGCCCATTGGAGAACGGGGCTGAGTGACTACAGTACCCGCAATACACAGACACACTGAGCACACAGCATGCCATTTTCGCCAGCATATTTGGTGACCGATCCGCTCCAGTTAATATCTTAGCCATGGAAAGTGGTCGTTATAATTTAGCGGTGGAGTAAGAAACTCTTTTCATTAGTTTAGGAACTCGATGGTACTCGCACCGGAAACTTAGGCTTCATTTCGTGACTTTCCGCAACTTCCAAAGTCAGAATCAACTAATTGAAGAACTCTTTGAAGATCCAGAGAAAATTAAGAAGTTAACAAATTTTTCAATTTCTTATCCTTCAAATATTCTAAGCTTTATAATTTTATTATTAACATTCTAATTAAATATTAAACTTTTTTTTCTTCACATATCACCACGCGAATATTATTGTTTAAGCTTCTTTAGGAGTCTTGATTTTCTGTCTTCCCATCTCAATTTCATGATTTTCGACTGCATTTCTTTTCTTTCTTCGGACCCCTTTGTACCTCTTCTTTTTGCTTTCCCAATATTGGTGAGATTTTTATGTGTTTTCCTGTATGTGTCTCTATATAGACCAGCGGTTCCCTGGGGGGGGCGTGAGGACATGCCAGGGGGCGCGAGAGAAATTGAACATTAAATTAAATTTAAGTAGTCTTTCTAAAATTCTAAATTAACCATGTTGTTTAGAAAATTGACAACTTTGATATAATGGACAAACCTTCATTTTGGTTTAAACATTTTAAAGTGTATACTAGTGTATCACGGGAAGCTCTTCGTTTATATTTGCCTTTTTCAAGTACATATTTGTGTGAAATAGCATTTTTAACACTTGTGACAATTAAAACAAAGTATCGGAATAAACTTGATGTTGCTAGTGACTTGCGTTGTGCACTTACTAAAGCTCAGTCACGAATAGGCATATTAGTAAGAAAACTGCAAGCCCATCCATCTCATTAACCAACCTAATCTATTTTTCCCGTATTTAAATTTTTTGTATTTTATGAAAACTGATATTGTTGTTCCTTTATGGTAGTATAAATAAATGTTTTGTTTTCAATGTAATACTTACTTGTTTTTGTTTTGTTCCTAGGCCTACACAATTTATTTTTAAGGGGGGGACGAGAAGCTTTCATTTGAACAAAAGGGGGGCGTGGTACAAAAAAGTTTGGGAACCCCTGATATAGACAGTCGGTATCTGAAATTTTAAGGTTCTTTAATTCTCCTCTTATTTGCTTTGTATATCCTCCAACGTTTTTGTAGCTAAAAATGTTGTAAAAGGTCTTTCTGTTCAATCATTCCTCCTTCATCCTTTCCATGTGCCCATAGAACACCAGCCTTCTGATTCTTATCTCGGTTTCCAGGTCTTTGATTTCTCTGTAGATCTCTTCGTTAGATCTTCGCCTTTAACCTTCCTGTGTTTTCCTGGGCCCATAGATTTTTCTTAAGATCCTCCATTCTATTCTTAGCAGCTTTTCCAAATTGGGCAGACATGTGGTCTCCATCCCATATAAAATCACAGGCTTTATCACAACATTGTAATGCCTTAACTTTGCACTGGAGGAGAGGTTCTTTTTATTGTAAATTTAGCCTCTTTGAAAGCTTAAATTTTCTAATTTTTTTTTTAATTTTCTCTTTGATGCTCTCTTTCTCAGAACCGTTGTAACATATTATTTCCCCAAATACTTAAATTTTTTCCGTATTTGGTGTTTACTGTTTTTTCTTGAAATTTACTTCAGTAGTCACGAATTCTGATTTTTCGTATGATATTTGTAGAACTGTTTTTTTTTCTATTATTTGTAGGCTATTTATTTGACTAATAGCCTCTTCTTCTGATTCTGCCAAAAGTGCGAGATCGTCTGCAAACAACTCACTTTAATATGATTGCTTATGTTCCTACTATGGCTCCTGACCTAATTTTTTTTTCCAAGAATTCCTTCATAATTTTATCCAGGACTATGTTGAAAAGTATGGGAGACAAACCTTCCCTTGTCATAAAACTTTTTAATGTATATTAATTCCACTTATATTATTTTAGTTGAGCTATCAGGTCAAATGTATAAATGTTTTTTTTCTTTAATTAGCTAAATTTTTAATAATTAAAATATAAATATTCTTACTATTAAGACCGTGGAAAAATTCCAACGAAAAGCCCTTAGTCTCCAAACTAAAACAGAAATAGAGAACGGAGATAGTTGGGGGGTGTGCAGTCAAAAAAACACTAAATAAGTACTAGACTTATATTTAATAAGTGCCGACGTTTCGACCTACAGTGTAGGCCATCTTCAGGGCTATGACAAAGAAACAAACAGAACAAAAAATATATAAAAACGTTACAGTAACAAGAATATAGTGACATGTAATGTAGAAAATTAAAATAGTGACAGATATGAAAATTAAAGATAACGAATATTAAAATAGTGACAGAATATAATAAAATTAAAATATTGACAGATTTAATAAAATTAAAGATAATGAACAGAAATTAAAATAGTGACAGATATAATAATTAAAGATAACGAATATAAAATAAAATGCAGAAAATAAATGTACAGAAAGGATAGAAAAGTAAACATAATATAAAGGGGAAATAAAAAGGAGGAGGTAAACCAAAGATAAAAAATGAGAAGATTAACATATAAAAAATGGTTGCAACATGAAGGATTTAGAAAAAATTAAAACAGAAATAGAAATTATCTGTCCAATATTTCGCCCATTCAGGCATCCTCAGGTCAGATAGTAAAAAACAAAACATGAATAATGCAGTGGGATGCTTCTTGGGAGCATTATTCATGTTTTTTTTTGTTTTTTTTCCTATCTACCCTGAGGATGGCTGAATGGGCGAAATATTGGGCTTTTCGTTGGAATTTTTCCACGGTCTTAACATTTATGTAAGATCTATTTTTATTTTTCAATATTTAAATATTCTTACAGTATTCTACTTTTTTCCCAATAGTGAATACATTGAATTTGAACTAGGGTTAATTTAGACATAACAACATCGTAAAAAAAAATTTGAATAATTTTTATTAAATTATGTATTAAATAGGGGAACGGGATATTCCAGTGTGTAGAGTTCTCCTATGCTAAGCGGCACTGGTTCAAAACCAGCTATGCCAGATTAATTATTGATTTTTTTTTTAACTGCCACAAATGGAGCCCTTGAGATCTACAGACCCTCTTGTGGCATAGTCAGCTTCCATAACGTGGGTTCCCTTAATTGGTGGGAAACATTGAGATCGAGCGTGATCCCGGACTAAACTCTTCCCTGCACATTCGATGTCCTATAAGCAGTACAGTCTCTATCACTCACTAAACCCTCCATGATTTAGTAATACAGTATATTTATTAATTAAAATTAAAAAAAAAATTTTTTTAAATAATAATACGAAAAATGTAGTTTATAAAAACACTTTCTTACCGATTCTCACCTATTCAAGTGAATCTTGGACTCTAACCAAAAAGCACAAGACCCAACTTCAAGCCATGGAGATGCCATATTTAAGAAGAATGGAAGGGAAGAACAGAAGAGGCTGAGTGCGAAAGGTAAAGATACGGTCAAATGTGGGACTTCGGCCGGGTGGGGATATTATCGAAGAGTATCAGCTGAGGTGGTTCGGCCATGTTTCCAGAATGGTGGAGAACAGAGTGGCGAAGGCCGTATATGAGACAAAGGTGGAAGGTATGAGACCGAAAGGAAGACTTGGGAAGGCGCAATCCAGGAGGCCTTTGGCAGAAGAGGTTTGGAATGGAGAGGGAGAAGACGATTGGTACAGGAGAGTGATTCATGGATCAAGCTCTACAGAAAGGATCCTCACACCGCTGCAGCGGTAATAGAGGAGATGATTAAATAAATAATAATAAAAATAAAGTAACAATAAAATTAATTAAATAAAACAACAAATTAATAAAAATTCAATTCAATCAAAATTTTAGTAAAGGATAAAAATGACATGTATAGCAGACAGAATAGGATATATTTTATTTACTTCAGTAGGTTGTTTGTTCATTTAACGTTACTTCATGCTGCTATGGCTAATCGGACGATGCCACAGTGGGAGCTCTAAATTTTGCCTATCCAGGTTATAATAGGATAGGGATTTTTAACAAGTACCTGACATTGACGAAAGAACCAAGGATTTTTTACTCCCATTAAAAAATCCTAGGCCCACCTGCCGGGCTACGAATCTATAAGAATGAACGGGCTATATGAACAGAATCGATAAGAATGAATTACAGATAGAAGGATTTTTTTTCTAGATTAATTTATTGATATTTACAACTTTAATAATATTACATCAAGTAAATCTGCTATATGAACAAAGGACATGGGAAAAAAAAACATTTGTGGAGAAACTACCCATTGATAGCACTAAAATAAAGTTCTATAGTAAAAGGTCTCGAAGCCATCTTCTTTTCAGACGCCTCGAAGGGTAATCAGGAATATTGTTGGAAGCAAATTGAGAGAATAGTGGATTCAAGTGTGTATGGAGCTTTTCATGGAAGGATAGGTATCTAGTTTGGGCCAAATCGGCAACATATGGGATATTAAGATCATGATGGATGAGTTTGTTTGTGACATAATAAGGAGCATTGAGGATTTTACGAAGGATTTTGGATTGTAAGGATTGGATACGAGATGAATTGGATGATTTAGTAGAGCCCCAAAGCTCAACTCCGTATGTCCAAATAGGTCTGATAACTGTCATGTAAATGAGTCTTTTGTAATTAATTGGGAGCTTTGAACGTTTTTCCAGTAAATGTTGAAGTAGGCGAAAACGTCGAGCAGTTTCTTGTCCTTTCAGTCTTGTATGAGTGCGCGCAATTGAGGTATAATTCTAGTTTAGTTGGAAGCGTGCCGCACTAGTGATCCGGAAGACCTGGGTTCGAATCCCGGCCAGGACAAATGTTTTCTCTTCAAAATAAAAACATTTAAATAATCACCATCAAATAAAAATCAATAAAATATAGTTTATAAATATAAAAATTGACGTATGTCAACGAGGTCATAATATAAAAAGTAATGCTCAATGAATAAATTAGTTGTATTACGTGAATAAATTAGGATATAAAAAAAGTTTATTTTTTCCCAACAGTGGACCTAAAGAGGTAAAAACTTTTTCTCGAAAAGAATAACTTCTTGAACTAGTGCAATTAATTAAAAGATGGAAGAAACAAAGATCCTTTCTTCTATTAGATGAATACTTTAGTATGTTGCTGGATCGTCTTTTGTCTTCTTCAACTTTCTTTTTTCTTCTTTTTTTCTAAAGAAGCCTTAAGTTTAACAATGCCCTTGAAGCTGGCACCTTAACAACGACTACAACCGCCCTTTGTAATCAAAAAGTCTTTTAAAGCAAACCAATTTGCAACGTCATGAAATTATTTCATTATTAAAATTTTAGTTGATAAAATGGAGCGGGTAGCTTAGTATGTAAAGTCCTGAGGTGTAGATACCTAAAATAACCTACGGTCCTTTAATAACATTCCACTGATCATTGTCGAACAGATAATTTACCTAGGACTCCATCTGGACAAACGTCTCACTTGGAATCCTCATACAAGACTGAAAAGACAAGAAACTGTCCGACGTTTTCCCCTACTACAACATTTACTGAACAAACGATCAAAGCTCCCAATTAATTACAAAAGACTCATTTTCATGACAGTTATCAGACCTATTTGGGTATACGGAGTTGAGCTTTGGGGCTCTACTAAACCATCCAATTTATCTCGAATCCAATCCTTACAATCCAAAATCCTTCGTAAATTCCTCAATCCTCCTTATTACGTCACAAACAAACTCATCCATCAGGATCTTAATATCCCATATGTTACTGATTTTGCCCAAACTAGATACCTATCCTTCCATGAAAAACTCCATACTCACTTAAATCCGTTAGTCTCTCAACTTGCTTCCCATAATATTCCTGTTAACCCTCCGAGGCCTCTGAAAAGTAGATGGCCTCGACACCTTCTACTATAGGACTTTAATGGAGTGCTGTCAATGGGTCGTTTCTTCACAAGTATTTTTTTGTTCATGTCCTTTGTTCATATAGCAGATTTACTTGATGTAATATAATTACAGTTGTAAATATCAATAAATTATTCTAAAAAAAAAAAAAAATACCAAGGAACTTAGTCAGTCCAATACAACATTGTTAATCTTACAGGACATATGGTAGTCCCAAAATAAAGATTTTTTTCTTTTCTATTCCATTCTATTCTCTTATTAAGTTCAGCAATCTCCCATAATTATTAAAATTTAGAATTGTATACGCTAATACGCTAAAAGAATATATATATTCATAGTAACGGTAGTATAGTATTAGTAACGGTCACCTGTGGTCTAGTGGTTAGCGTAACAAACTACTAAACCCAAGATCGCGGTTTCGTAGCCCGGCAGGTGGCCCTAGGATTTTTTTAAGGGAGTAAAAAATCCTTAGTTACGCCGTCCTTCGGAAGGGACGTTAAACGGGGGTCCCGAGCCTGTACGATGTCAGGTACTCGTTAAAAATCCCTATCCTAATTAAACCTGGATAGGCAAAATTTCGAGCTCCCACTGTAGCATCGTCCGATTAGCCATAGCAGCATGAAGTGACGTTAAATGAACAAACAACAACAATATATTAATAGTAACAGTTATTAATTGTCATACGACCAAAGGTTCTGTATACTACGAAAAGCCTCACTATGAAAAAGAAATGCCTGATGAAAAAACTGGAGATCAAAGAAAGAAAGATCTCGTGGAAAATTCTTGGCCCATTTAAAGAACAAGTAATAACACTGATTGTACATTCATATTAAAAAATATCAGATGTTATTTTGAAAAAGAGAATTACTTGTTAAGAATGAAACCCATAAGATAGCCTAAACGGATTTTTACGTATTTTAAACACAATAAGACCAAACCAGCCTGGATTTAGAGCCAGGGGTAGAAAAAGATTTAGAGGAGATGAAGATTACTTGTTAAGAAATTCAATGATGAAACCATCTCAGGATGAAACTAAATGCCTACCAGGGTTTTCAGGAATAACGGAAAGAAATGGATGGAGTAAAGCAAGGAGCAACGTATGAAGGATTTCATATTATTATTAAATCAAAGCTAAATACAAAAAAGGAAATTGTAATGATACAGTCCTGAGTAAGCCAATACGATAAAAACAAAAAGTAACAATAATAAAATATAATAGAGAAATATAGATCGATACACTTTATTGGATTAATACAACCTGCCACTTGTGGGCAATAAGTAATAGTGCTGTGTAAGTATACAACCATTTCATAAAAACAAAACAAAAATAACCTAAACCAAAATAAAATAAATAAATGTAATACAAATATATACTGCGGAAAAATATATACATGTGATATAGAAACAAAAGAAAATAAATGCGAAAATGTAATAAAAATAAAGTCTAAAAAAATAAAATAATTATAAGACCATGGAAAAAATCCCGACGAAAATGCATTTAGTCTCCAAGCTAAAACAGAAATTGAAATTATCTGTCCAATATTTTGCCTATTCAGGCATCCTCAGGGTAGATAGAGAAAAAAAAAAGAAAAAAAACAAAACGAAACATGAATAATGCACCCAAGAAGCATCCCACCACCTCCAAGGCTCAAATCTAACTAATGAATCATAAGGAAGGTTACTCGACTCCGGCTGGGTAAGGTAAGATAAAAACAGCTGATAAATACTGGATAATTTGAAAATTCAACATACACTCATCAAACTACAAAAAGCACAACAGGAAAAAATAAATAATTGTAAACAACACCAAAATATAAGACAAAAAGCATATGAAAAAATGAAAATAAGAAAAACACCATTATCAAGATACCAGTGGATTTATGGCTATTCCTGCTATTATTCATGTTTTGTTTTGTTTTTGTTCTTTTTTTTCTTTATTTTTATTTCTTTTTTTAAATTTATAAATAAAAACAATATATTGCTAGTGAACAAAACATAATAATAATAAGCTGATGCTTGGCCTTTGGTGTTATCATGAGAGGACACGGAGAGAAACGGGAGGAGGATGAATGGTAGGCTTGATTTTAATTTTGACAAGCTGGGACCAAGCGAGGGGCCGATTATGGAGGCTGTGGCAGTGGCAAAGAGGTCACAATGGGCCGGAAGAACAATAGCCACTGCGGTCCTATTACCGGAAGCACATCTCTTCTCTCCCCTCCCCCCAACTTTTTGGCCGCAATATACCTTTACCTATACATCATAACGGCATTTAATTAATATAATATATATATATATATATATATATATATATATATATATATATATATATATATATATATATATATATATATATAGTGTCTAGTTCTTCAGGATTTTCATTAAAACCGCAATGTTTTTTTTTCATTTTTTCTTTAAGAAACCCAGAATTTTTAATTGAGGGAACAAGTTAGCTCAGTGTGTAGATAGCTGGGTTAATGTGCTAAAGATATAGAGTTCAAATCGGGTTATTAGATCATTTAACTGCCAGAGATGGACCCAGTGCAGAAAAACCAGGAGGTCACCCTTTCTCAGTAAAGATGGAGAATAACTTTTGGTTGAGTCTTTTCTCAGTCAGCAGGTCTCATATATCTTCATATAATTAATCTTATTACTTTACTATTACTTCTGTGGTGGTTTTGTTACCAATATATACATATATCTATATAAACAACAGAACTATAGCCCATGAAGTGGGTCCATTAAGTGGAAGAGACTGTACGGTTTCAAGGAAAAGGGTTGTGATTTGTCCTATATCACGCTCAACCCCTAGGGTTTCTCCCAATTAAGGATACCCATTTTAAGAGTTTGGATTCCACCTAGAGCAACTATAAATCCGTTCTCTCCACCGATCCTACTGTCTGACTTGGATACGACCCCTGGTAGCTCAGTTGGTTAGAGCACTGATACGGAGAAGCGGACGACCCGGGTTCGAATCCCTGCCGTGGCAAATCTTTTCTCTTCAAAACAAAAATATTTAAAAATAATAACAATTAATAAAAAAATAAAAATTTATATCTATATACAGGGTGTCCCGAATTTAAATGACAAAACTTCAGGAACTTATAGGGGACCGAAAAACTAAGACAAAAATTCCTTTAGAGATTTGCTCGTTTTTGCTTAGTTTTAGAGAAAATCGCAAAAAAAAAAAGAAACAAAACCAAAATGTTACAGGTAGTGATTATCACCTTTCAAAGTTCGTCAGGCTAGGCAGTGAGATATGTAAACACTTAATGTCATCCTTTACATTCTTTTATTTGGTTACATTTTGGCTTCCTTCTAGGATTATAATTCCTAAATCAGTCTTCAGTCAGTTACTCAGCTATTTTTGTGTGAATAGTATCAGCCATAATGCCGCATACATATTCTAATGTTGAATACGCTGATATAATTTTTGTGCATGGTTTCTGTAACGGTAATGCTTTAGAAGCGGTGCGGGAGTATGCGCGCCGATTTCCAAATAGAAGAGTGCCTAATCGACGAGTCTTTTCGTTAACTTTTAATAGACTACAAGAGACTGGGCCATTCTTAATGCGTAATGAAGGCGACCAATTCCGGGCAGCAGTAAGAGCAGATTACCGGAGAAGAAATTGTGTCCAACGCCACTTCGATTACAATTATAATTATATGGACCGATGAAGCTACCTTTACAAGAGGAGAAATTGTTAATCAAAGAAATTATCATGTATGGGCTCTTGAAAATCCCAGAGCTATTAGAGAGAATAGGTTTCACCATGAATTTGCTATTAACGTTTGACTTGGAATTTGGAACGGATTACTGGTGGGACCATATTTTTTACCTGGAAGATTGAATGGTATCACATTTACACCTTTTTTGGGGAACGACTTTTCTAATTATTTAGATGACATTCCCTTACAACAGCGGATTGAAATGTTGTTCCAAGCTCATTATAGCAGAGAGTGGATAATTTATAGCTGGATATAAATTATCCACAACGATGGATTGGACGTGGAGGAGTAGTACCTTGGCCACCCAGATCACCTGATATGACACCCATGGATTTCTTCGTTTGGGGAACCTTGAAGCAGAAAGTTTATTCGGTGTCAATCAACTCAAGAGAGCAATTAAGAGACCGAATCATAGATGCTGTGCACCAAATATAATCAGAACAATGTTTAGCTGCAATTTATCAACTGAGTGCTAAATGTAATGCTTGAATTGGTGCAAGAGACAATATTTTGAGCAATATTTACATTAAAAAGAACATAACATAAATATAAATGTAAATAAATAAGTATAAAAATGAAAACTTGTTTTGTTTATTTTTTTGCGATTTTCTCTAAAACTAAGCAAAAACGAGCAAATCTCTAAAAGAATTTTTGTCTTAGTTTTTCGGTCCCCTATAAGTTCCTGAAGTTTTGCCATTTAAATTCGGGACACCGTGTATAATTGAAGGAAAGAAATAATACTATATATACTTTTTTCCCTTCACAAGAATTCATTAATTGACGGCAAGGGCAGATTCTGGATTTTTTCTGTGGGAGAGTTAACGGGTAAACGGGCAAAAATATCAACAATAACTTAGAAATAAACTTGTAGTACTTGTAGAAAGTACTTATTAAAATATCTAAACAATAGTTTCACTCATATTATTTCTGTTATTTTATTCATATATTTTAACCACTATGATCATGTGATTTGCCAATAAGTATGTACTGTAAAGGATTCTTCACAGTGCACAAAAAACCATCTGGGGGGGCACGCACTGCAAAGGCTTGGGACCCCGATTTTAAATTCCTTCCGATGAACGCCATTACCAAGGACTTTTTCCCTTTTATTCACCATGTCTCTAGAGCTCTTAGAATGGAATTGTCGAAATACATTAAGGTGCTTAGTTTGTGACAACTTTTGGCTTTCGAATCAGTTAAAATTGGGATACTTTTTTTACCCATTACCTGATAATCTATTGAAAATACAACAAATACTCCTACTGCTCACGATTTTTCCATATTATTCTACTTAAAATGGTGCAATATTTATGTTATATAATATATATATTATACTATATAAACAACAAGAGCCGATAGAGACACGTGCTACAGCCACGAGCGAAGACTGCACGCTGCTCTGTGAGCAAACAATCACATTCGATATCAAATAATCCTTCTCTTTAATAATAGCATTTCAAAGCGATATTATTCATTTGATTGCTGCAAATTATATATAATTTTCTCTTATTATTTCCAAGCAATAATAACAGTTTTATTTTATTAATTTTTTTAATCGCTTCTACTATTACAGTAAAAGAAATCTTGTTATCCTAAAAATGTTTTTTTTTTTGCTATCACAAAATGAATTCAGCAAGGACATTGGTACTTATGCGATGTGAGTTCACTGCATAATTGTACACTTCTCTTTTTGGCCACTAACTGACCACCGAAAACAATATTGTTACGGCCGCTCAAAGAAAGGCGGAAGCAGGGGATTAGCGGCTTAAGTCCGTCAGCGGGAGACGTTAAAATAGGATTAGGACCGTTCTAGATCGTCTCCTTTTGTCGGAAAAGGATTAAGAATATTCCAGAATTGTCTGGCCCCTTCGTGTTCTAGAATGTTCGGCCTTGCCTATTTAAATACTTCCCTCACCTCGAGCCAGTCAGTCTTAGCCTGAGATTAGACCATGCAAGATCTGTGATAAGTGAGTGTCAGTGTGATAAACTAGTCAGTGTTTAACCGGCCCGTGTATTAAGTGTATCAGTGAACTGTGACAGTCTCGCGAGTGTAATAAACTGTTTCTGTTTGTTACTGTGTGTCAGTTTGTCATACTTAGAGAATCTTACGCTCGGTGGACTAGTGAACTGTGAGTGTTAACTATTAGTTATAAATTGTTGTGTAATTTTATAATATTCATAGAAACTATTGTAACTAGTTAAGCTATCTAGAATTAGTAATATCTTATATTATTGTAATAATTAAATAGGCCTAGGTTATAATAAATATTTAGAATATAATCATTATAAATTTATATTAGTTCAATAATTTAATTGTTAATAGTTTAATTGTATCCTTTTTATCATATTGTTAATAAATATTAGTATCTTTAATTAAGGAATTGTTTAATTCATTTTAATACCCAGTAGCCCGTAACAATATTTTATTTTAAGCTAATTTTTTTCCCTTGTTCCAGCTACAACACATGAAGGGTGTTCTGGGTTCAGTACATGTTAGAGACTATACTGTTTCTAGGACAACTGTTATGCAGGCAGGTGATTTGTCCAAACTCACGCTCAAACCCCAGATTTTTTCCAGCAATTTAGGTTACCCTCTTTATGGGTGAGCCCCAGGATGGTCTGCAAATCCCACATCTCTTAACATATCAAATTATTTATTTCTGCCCCAGCGGGATTTTAACTCTGAACCTTCTGCAAAGTAACTCAGCAGTTTACACACAGAGTATCTTTTCATCTTTCAGGAATTAATTAATTAAACAAATTGTAACTTTACATTATTCTCATATTTAATTACAACAGCTGTGATATCAAGTAGGCTTTGCCGGTATCACAACAAGCATAAAGTTAAGCGCTTGTATAGTAGAGACGTAGTTTTCAGTTAATTTTATATTTATATATATATATATATATATATATATATATATATATATATATATATATATATATATATATATATAATGGAGCAGCAGTGATAACCAATGAATTATTATTTTATGATTATAAATGTAATTATATGAAGAATTATATAGATGAGACACTCTCTATCGATACTAAAATTTTATTATCGATATTACATAATATATATAAAAGATATAAATATATCGATATTTCTCCAGCATCAATAGCCTAACAAATAACCTAACCTAGTTATCAGCTCAGTTGGTTGAGAGCCAACAGCCTTCCACAAGGTAATAGATCTATCGATGCGATAAACAAGAACAGTTCGCTGCTTCACCAAGCGTGATAAACCTCCTTTGTCACCTCAGATAACATCTGATGGTATTTTCTTGTCTAGATAAATCGGGGAATCCTATTAAAAAATATCTGTTGCATCCACCAGGGACACAAGAAAGTAATTTTTTTTTTCGTTTAAGAAGGGAGAACCAGACTTTATACGAAAAACTAAAAAGGTTGGCACCACTAATAAGAATTTATAGCATTATAATAGGTTAGCACATGTATCCAAATAATTAATATATATATATTGTATATACTCTCTTTACGAGCTGGTCAATATATCAAGATATATCAATATATCAATGCCCTAATTCAGACTCTCCAAGAATTGCTTCGTCTTGATGAGAAGTCTAGTCTTATGTATAAAAAGTTTTATATATAAGAAAAATATAAGCCTTTTAGAAAACTTGGTATGGTCTAATAGGATATTGATCTCTTTGGAGAGGAGTCCTCGACTGGTCTTGAGAGACACCGATGCACAATGGAACGAGTGTTCCAGTCTGAAAAAGACTGGAAGTTCATTAATATCTCCGCTTCTGGTTCTTCAAGAATAAGGCTACTGGTACGGTTTTAAAGCTTTTTGAATGGAGTATTTAATTATATGATAAACAGGATCAGATCTTTTAGGGGAAACATGTAAAAATTCTCGATTTTATATTTCGACGTTAGATAATTTATTATCTATCATTGTACCATTTATTGTACCTATATACTACGAGAATAGGTACAATACAGTATTCTATGGAAAGACAGATACATAGGTATTAAATAAAGTTATACAAAGTAACAAATCAAAAAATTTAATCATTAAACAAAATTAATATAATAATTGATAATTACTTTTGTTAGTCAATATACTAGGTATAATTGATACATCAAAATTATAATAAATGTAGGTGCCTATATAAAATTGTTTTATTTAAATAACGATCACAATTAAATCAAAATTGACAACTTAATTTTAAATAGGATTTGTTCTTCTATATTCTAAGTAACAATAAGTGATTGTGCTTCTGGTAATAAATCACGTTTAGTGTTTATTATTTTCGGTCTAAGAGTCTAAATTAAAGGATCCGAATTTTCATCAGATTTGAATCTTTTTTTCATGATAAAAGCGAACATATCCTCTGAACATTTTCTAAATCTTTCCGTTTGTCTCTGTCTTTGTCAATCGGATAATTGTTTGAATGACGGAGAACGAGATGGTATACTTGCGGCTGTTCATGATGACGATGAAGGTAGGTCCTGGCTAACATCTTCAGGAACAATGAAATCCAAATTCAACCAGCTTTCATGCTTCTCCAGAAAATAATTGATATTCCTGTGGGACGAAATCCAGCGAGAGTACAAGCTACCACTGAATTTTCTTAATTTTCCCGTAAGCAGAACTTTGCTGTATTTGAAATTTGTTGTAGTTGTTGAAAACTTATATGATTATATTGAAAAAATTGAAACTGATTAAATTTATAATTTATTTATAATTTTCAATTAATATAATTGAAAATGATTAAATTGACGATTTGTTGTAGGAACCATTGCACCTATATCGTTCAAATACCACACACAAACTGAGTTTCATTGTTAATACTAATATGTATATAATGATATGGATTATTCGGATAATTGAGTGTTAACAAACATTGGTAAACAAAAGAAAACTTGCGTAAAGTAGGCTCCAATATCTACAGAAATTATTTTAAATTAATTCTCAAGGCCCAGAAAAGGAAAGAAAAAATCATTTTCTCGGAAAATAGCACCTAGTAGCATAATCCGACTAATGGAAAAAAAACTTCAAACATTCTAGTTATTTACTGTGAAGGTAGTTTTTTGGGCGATTTTAAGCGATTTTCGCAATTAATTTGTTTTGTTTTATCCCCCTATTTTCACCAAAAATCCCAGACGTTTGAAATAATCCCAAGTTTTATTTTCCTAAAATATCTTATTATGGATAAGTTGTTTTCCAATGGGTGCAAGATAAATTTAAGGCATTACCTCAAACAGTGGATTGCTTTAAAAATATGAGACTTTTTAGGAAAATTTATATTTCAATTCAGATTTTTTCATTTCATTTGATTTCACAATTAACTTATCTATGTATTTTGTTGAGAAGAACTATAAAGTATAATTTAAGATCAAAATAAAGGACAAATTTAGTTATTAGAGAATTGGTCCAATGTCCAACAAATGCGTTGATTCGTTCCACTGTGCGCTGTGACTATGAACCGGCTTGCTCGTACTGAGAGTGTCTCATTTATCTTCAAATACTTACTCTAAGAATCGGAAAATATTATTTCACTGATCTTTACTGTTTCCTATATATATTTATTATTTATTTAATCTTTTCCTCTTCACCTCCAACGGTGTGAGGATCCTTTCCATCAATCCCTCTCCTGTACCAATCGTCTTCTCCTTCCCCATTCCAAACCTTTTCTGTCAAAGCCCTCCTGGACTGCGCCTTCCCAAGTCTTCCTTGGTCATCCTTTCGGTCTTACACCTTCCACCTTTGTCTCATATACGGCCTTCGTCACTCTGGTTTCCACCATTCTGGAAACATGGCCGAACCATCTCAGCTGATGTTCTTCGATAAAATCCCCAGCCGGCCGAAGTCCCACATTTGACCGTATCGTTACGTTTCGCACGCGGTCTCTTCTGTTCTTCCCTTCCATTCTTCTTAAATATCGCATCTCCATGGCTTGAAGTTGGCTCTTGTGCTTTTTGGTTAGAGTCCAAGATTCACTTGAATAGGTTAGAATCGGTAAGAAAATCTTTTTATAAACATTAAATATATATATATATATATATATATATATATATATATATATATGTGTGAGTGTGTGTGTATCATATCACGCCTCCGACTACGTACTTTAAACTCATACAGTCCCTGGCTATATTAATGTGACCACCAAGAAAGATTATTTTCTTTTTGTTTTTTCCTAATTTTTTTTATATACTTTCGCGTGTCTTAATAAATTGCTGTTTTAAGCAATGGCAACACTGTTATAAGTTTTTTAAAGCATTTTTTTTTTTAGTAATAGCAGCATTGGTTTTAGTATAGCCATTTTGTTTTTCGAGTGACGGCATGCATAATTTGTGTTTGAAATTTTTGTGGATTTATTGTTTATTTTTCATTAAATGCAAGTCGGATTCGGTAAGTTTATTATTTGTATCATATATTTTAACTATTTTGATAGTTTTTTTCATCAATATGTAAAATAGGGTGTAAATAGGGTGACACCACAAAATATTAAAAAAAAATAAAGATTTATTTTCGAAACTATTTTTTTCAAATTCTTATTATTATCAGATAACTAACTTACCCATAAAACTAATATTTAAACTCGATTTACATCATTACGCATACAAAAAGATAATGCAAACATGTAACAAGAACGAATCTATCCAGTGGTCACATTAATATGGCCAGGGACTGTATTTTCATTCTAAAACGAATCTCCACAATCCTTCTTCTTCTGCTTGTTATAAAAAGTAAAATATTTTCTTAATTTACATTAGAAATAAAAATTATACTTTACTTTTTTTTTATATAAAATATCAACTGGACTCATCATATAATATATTCTTTAAATAGGAGAACAAAAAACCTATTTCCAGTAAAAAAATTTATTTATTCTTCATTTTCGAGATACGTTTCGGCCTAGGCCATTCTCAATCTTCTATTCTAATTGTTTCATTTTTTTTTTTTAACTTGTTATATGGTTAACTATTTGACCATAAGTCATTTATCTGTAAAAACATGCATAAATTCTATAATTATAACAATAAAAATATTTTATATACAGTTTTAATCATTGAATTATTTATATTGTTATAATTATTGAATTTATGCATGTTTTTACAGATAAATGACTTATGGTCAAATAGTTAACCATATAACAAGTTAAAAAAAAATAAAAATGAAACAATTAGAATAGAAGATTGAGAATGGCCTAGGCCGAAACATATCTCGAAAATGAAGGATAAATACATTTTTTTACTGGAAATAGGTTTTTTGTTCTCCTATTTAAAGAATATATTATACTTTACAATAAACGAAAATTATTTCGCAAGTTGTCGCTTCGATTCGAGTCACAACAAGTTTTAACTTTTCATTCTTTTCACTTTTAAAACGATTATATTCCAAAAATACAATTTGTCATGAGTTTTAGTATGAAAAATAGAATGTAATTATGGATAATGCGTATACTTTGGTTATCATTTCATCTAGAAATGAACGTTTCAACAAACATTTATCATCCACATAAATATTTTTATTTTGAAGAGAAAAGATTTGTCCCGGCCGGGATTCGAACCTATTCGAATATAGGATCGGTGAAGAGAATGGATTTGCCTGGCCCGGGTACGAGCCTTGGTAGCTTAGTTGGTAAAGTACCGCGCTAGAAATGAGGAAGACCCTGCTTCAAATCCCGGCCAGCACAAATCTTTTCTCTTAAAAATAGAAATATTTAAATAATCACAATTAAATGAAAAATAAAAATAATACAATTTATATATACATATCATCTATACTTCGAAATGTTAGTTGAAACTTTTATTTCTTGTTCAAATGATTACAAAAATCTACTCATTCCGATAATTATATTCTCTTAAAAAGCTCACGATAACTTATTTTATTGGAAAATATTAAAATTGAAACGAAAAAAGCGTCAAAACTTGTAACTCAACTCGAAGCGACAACCCAACAGAATATAGCGGAACAGATATCCAAAAAACAAAAAAAAATAATTACATAAAATTATAATATATTTAATATAAATATATTTATATTATATTATATATATATTTATATTATTATAATATATATTATATTTATTTATATTATTTTATTATATTTATATTATTATATTATATTATATATATATTTATATTATATTATATTTATATTATATTTTCCCCCATTTATATTAAATATAAATAAATTTATATTTAATATAAATGGGGGAAAATATAAAATACGTCTTTCGACGAATTGAAATCTTAAATTTATACTTTTTATATTATTTTATTTTCGGTAAGTCTTTCGGAATTTCTTTATGAAAGAACTCCATTAAAATAATTTTCAAACCATATTTCTTCATCACCTACCATTAGTTTTATAAGCATAATACAGATAAGCTTATTTTGTAAGAAGGGACCGGAGTGCTCTACCACTGAGTCGCCATGGCGAAGGTCCTGGGTTCAAATCCCGCTCCTAGCAAGACTTTTATTTAATCTGTTAGCAGCCTGAGATGGATCCTAAGGGATCTAGGACCCTTCTGGATCTAGGATCCAGCCTCTATATAATATTCTGAAAGTAGGGAATCCAAAATAATGGGGAAAAATCTAGCGGTTGAGCGTGATCTAGGGCGTCACCTCTATGCAGAACCGTTGTCCATGAAACAGTACAGTCTCTACCATGTACTGAATCCCAGACTCGTTCACGGGTTGTAGTGGTAGGTACAGGTTTTTTTGGGGTTTTTTTTTATAAGACAAAACCCTTATCTTCATGCAACAATATTCACTCAGTTAGTCATTTATAAAATTTGTTTAGTTAACTAAAATAATTTTTTATCCCTTAATCTCATTTCGCCACAGTCCTGGCAATGAAGAAAATAACAATTGTACCGCATTATTATTATATTATTGTTAAAACATTGTATTTTTTTTTAATTTTCATTGTCCTGATTAACATTATTGTAGTTATATCATAATTACAATCAATAAACGCTTATTATTGTTATAATTCATTAATATAGAATTTTATTTTGAAAAATTTCATCCTTAGATACAATGAGAAGAAAAATTAAAGTTTAGTAGTACTGAGACCGTTATTCAATGTATTCGATAAAGTAAATCCTTTATCTTTTGAACCAATGAACCAAACAAATAAAAAATAGAGAGAAAAAAAAGAAAAATATTTAGATTTTCACTGTGTTCATGTTTTCTCGATTTCTGGGGTAATTCCTTTTAATTTTAGACACTAATTACTTAATGAGCCAAGGAAACAATTTACTTATCTACAAGCTCACAATTTTTAATTTTTATTTGGTTGAAAATAATTTTTTTTAAACTATTTCTCCTGTACTTTTAAAATATGTTATGAACTACATATT
Organism: Arma custos; assembly: GCA_037127475.1. Lineage (NCBI taxonomy): Eukaryota > Metazoa > Arthropoda > Insecta > Hemiptera > Pentatomidae > Arma > Arma custos. Next base: position 220,386,226 of record CM073759.1, read on the forward strand.
TAGCTTAAATAATTATTGTTACTTCTTAAACATGAAAAAACACTTTGAGTTTTCGGTGTTTTGTTTTTTTCACTAGTATAATAATATCATATTTTATATAAAGATATACAATAATCCCTAGTATTCGTTTGGTGCTCTTTTACTATTGAAGGAAATTGGGGAGTTCATAAAAAGATCAAAGGTACGAGGTTTATTCCAACATACAGTCAAAAGTGCTGTGGCATGGCTTGTACAGTTTGAAGCATGCGCAGTATAGTTTTAATCCTTCAAACCGGACTTCTGATCTTTCGTTCCAACAGAAATGCAACTGTCTGTCTAATACAGGAAAACAGTGACATACACAGACTTTCATTTTTCACGCAAAACAAAAGCAATAGCAATTATATATTGAAATATATAAAACTAAGAAAAATTCTTGAATAAATAAGATAACAGTTTGGTATAGAGGTTAAGCCGGCAGTTGGTCTTAGGGTTTTTTAAAGGGAGTAAGAAATCCTTTGTTATTTCGTCCTTTAGAGGTAACGTAAAGTGGCTGTCTCGAGCCTGTAACGTGTCAAGTAATCGTTAAAGATCTCTATACTAATTATACCATACCAAAATTTAGGCCTTTCATTATACCATCGTTCGATTAGCCATAGCAGCATAATATGGAGTTAAATGAATAAATAAACAACTTTTATTAAAAATAATTTTTTTAGGGTAAGAGAAATAAAACCGTTTTCCAGTTGTTGTTTATTCATTAATTTTCACTCTTTAGAGACGTTTCGACACTATGGTGTCATTCTCAATCTTTTCTTCTCCTGCATCTTTTAACTTTAATAAATCAATTTACAATAATTACAATACTATAAATAATTTAACATAAATGTCCAAAAAATAACACACTATAAGTATAAATACCTGGAAAGTCATACTTTTAAAAATTCTTAGGAGATCATTAGGCCTCCATGGTCAATAAATAATATTGCATTACAAAAACCAAATTTTGATCTTTGAACCATCAGATCCTTTTTCTCATTTCTATGAATCATTAGACTTTAGTATAAAATAACAAATTATGTTCTAATGAGAAAAAGGATCTGATGGTTCAAAGATCAAAATTTGGTTTTTGTAATGCAATATTATTTATTGACCATGGAGGACTAATGATCTCCTAAGAATTTTTAAAAGTATGACTTTCCAGGTATTTATACTCATAGTGTGTTATTTTTTTGGACATTTATGTTAAATTATTTATAGTATTTTAATTATTGTTAATTTATTTATTAAAGTTAAAAGATGCAGGAGAAGAAAAGATTGAGAATGACACCATAGTGTCGAAACGTCTCTAAAGAGTGAAAATTAATGAATAAACAACAACTGGAAAACGGTTTTATTTCTCTTAACCTAAATAAATGAAGAATAAATCCAGTTTAAAAAAAAAATTATAAGAATTAAAAATAAATTAATAATTCGAGAATAATATACACGTTTAAAAATATGATGTTGTCAACACGACTTCCTTATACACATATTAAACTATAAATCAGCAAATTCCAATTAAGTTTCATTTCCGGTTTATCAACTATATTTAAAAGTTAATATGTTATTTTTAATTATATAAAACTGGAATAATTCATTCAAGGTCACCTGTAGTCTAGTGGTTAGCGTAACAAACTACTAAAACAAAGATCGCGAGTTCGTAGCCCGGCAGGTGGCCCTAGGATTTTTAAGGGAGTGCAAAATCCTTAGTTACGCCGTCCTTCGGAAGGGACGTTAAACGGGGGTACGATGTCAGGTACTCGTTAAAAGGCTATCCTAATTAAGCCTGGATAGGCAAAATTTAGAGCTCCCAATGTAGCATCGTCCGATTAGCCATAGCAGCATAAAGTGACGTTAAATGAACAAACAAACTGGAATAATTCATTTTTCAATAAAACATAATATTTTATAAAAATTTATAAATGCTTTCATTTAAATTTCTATTTTCAGAGATCATCTAGTTACCAAAAAGGAAAGTGTACAATTAGATATCACAAAATTGTCAAATACAGAATTTTGTATATCTGGGGCTAATCGTTTTGATTTTTGTGAGAGACATGCGAAGATACAGGCCTCAATTCAAACCTAATAAAGATGGATTCAGGGGTTGTGTAGCTCGGCATGTGGCCCTAGGATTTTTTTAAGGGAGTAAAAAATCCTTAGTTACGCCGTCCTTCGGAAGGGACGTTAAACGGGGGTCCCGAGCCTGTACGATGTCAGGTACTCGTTAAAAATACCTATCCTAATTAAACCTGGATAGGCAAAATTTAGAGCTCCCACTGTAGCATCGTCCGATTAGCCATAGCAGCATAAAGTGACGTTAAATGAACAAACAGGGGTTGTTTAAATAGATATATTCCCCAAAGATCTGAATATTTGGCTATTTTTAGGATTATAATATTTCAATTAATGAATAGAAGAACATAAAAATTTAAAAAAAAAACAGAGCAAGAAGTATGAAGAAGACCCCAATAATATATTACTATCTATCGTACAGTTCAAATTAGGTTTTAGAAGTGATGAGTTAAAATAAGAATTATCAAAACTGACAGTTATAAAAACTAGATCACGTAGGCAGGTAACAATTAGAACTTAGGGAGGGTTGTTATATCTGCAGAAAAATGGTACAAAGAACAGAAGGGGGTCGAAGACATTGCTTCAGAGGAGACAGACAGAGAAGGCTGGGAAGAGAAGCTGGATTGGGAGAGAGGCCTGTTCCGAGGACGACTTACCTCACCAAGGACCCTATAGTTTTTTAGTACATGGTAGAGACTGTACTGTTTCTTGGGCAATAGTTGTGCATGGAGGGATTGTCCTAGATCATACTCAACCACTTGGTATTTGGGTACCCAATTTCTAGAGACTGGGTGAGCACCAGGAGAGTTCTGAATCCCACATGATCCATCTCCGGCCGCCAACAGATTAAATAAAAGTCTGGCAAGCGAACGGGATTTCAACCCAGGACCTTCGCCATTGCAACTCAGCGCTTTACCACTGAGCCGCTCGGCTCCCTAAATGCCCCCCTGTTTTACCAGATAAGGGCCGGTTGCACCAACACCGGTTTAAACTGAGATTAGACGATCTCAGTTTAATCTTAGATTAACAGTTAAACTCTAGTTCTCTGAACACCCGTTGTTGGAGTACAGTTTACTTTAAACTGCGTTTAAAAGGGAGGTTACGCTTAGGTTTGTTGTTTTGTGCCATTTTCAACAGTTAATACTACAGTTTTTATCCAGTTCAGAAGTAAATCTTCAAATTTAAACTGAGAAAGAACGATATTAAGGTAAGTCATTTTAACTATGTGTTGAGTTAACATAAAGATTAACAATTAAAAACTGAATCACTTGATTTATTATGAAATCGTCATCTATTCGTTTCAAATTTCATCTACATAAACCAATTATTGATAACCAAACAAAGTGCCAGTAATTATTAATAATGAAACACAGTAACTTGTTGTCTCTCCATTTGTTTTTTAAAAACGGCAAGTGCTTTCAATCACATTTCTGATGCTCTTCAGGCCAAAGACACTTGTCGATCACTCACCATCATTTACGTTTGGTAATCAGAGACAAACTTTACCTCTGATTGCCAAATCTGTGGTTTGAAAGTGCTTGCTGTTTTACAAAAGTAAATGGAGAGACAACTCAAAATATCTTTTGATTCATGTTATAGAAGAATTGGTTGACTGTAACTTCTAATATAAGGAAGAAATAGTTGGGGGTGCAGTCAATACAATTTTATTGACTGCACCCCCAACTATTTCTTCCTTATATTAGAAGTTACAGTCAACCAATTCTTCTCTATCAAAATATCTTTGTTCTTATCTCATCAGCGAGTGTAATCATTTTATTTGTTACAGAATGAGCAAAAGAACTCCAAATTTTTCTGCTAAGGAAGAGGATTTGCTTCTCCAGCTCGTTAAAAAATACACTGCCATCATTGAAAATAAAAAAACAGATGCAGTGTCATCTAAGGAGAAGTCTGAGTGTTGGAAAAAGATTTCTGCAGAATTTAACTGCCAGCAAAATGTGGAAATTAGAAATTATTTAAATTTAAAAAACAAATATGAAAATATTAAGAAAACCACTAAAAGAAAATTTGCTGACAATAAAAAATATTTGTTGGGTACAGGAGGTGGGCCAGCCTTGCCACCAGAAAAACTGACAGACATCGAGTTGGATGTTGTCGAAATCCTTGGTACCCAGATTACTGGGCTACCCCATGAATTCGATGATGATGCTATACCAATTAGTAAGTTTTTATATAATAAGTAAAGTTTTTACTATAACAAAAACTTTATAATTCGTTAAATAAATTTACATTCTTAAAAAAAAAAAATTATCTAATTTCCAGTTGACATGAATGCCAATGAGGAGGCATCAATTTTAAAACCAAAGGAGACAGGAAGTGCAAAAGAGATTGTGATCACAAGTATGTTATATATTCATTTGTGGGTATTATTTTTATTTATATATTTTCTGAAACATTGTTTTTACGTTAGGTGAGGATAGATTAATTGAGGAAGAAAGGGAAATACAACCGAAGAAAATGAAGCTTGATAATGGATTCGACAACATAAAAAACCGTTAGTACTTTAGAATTCATTTATCTCTAATTATTCCAGTTTTCCTGTATTATTATCAACTTTTTTTCTTCTAGAATCGGATTGGACCTCATACAACCCATCCCAATTGAGAGAGCCTAAATCTACCCCATTGAGGCAACGTATGTGAACAGTTTCCAATTTTATTTAATAACTATTTTATGTGTATTTGGCAATATTAGTATATAATCTTAATAGATCATGATTAGGGAACAATCCATATGAAGTGGTAAAAAAAAAAAAAAAATATTGCTTGACCACCTCAGAAAAATTTTGTTTTCTTCAACATGAGGGTTTTAGGTCACAAAGTTTGAAATTTGTCTGAGGTGGTCAAGCAACCAGTGCTGGACCACTTGGTTTGGACTGACCCGATTCATATTCTAACTTTGTTAAACATAAGGTAATTCAAAATTAAATTGAAATTGATATTCGTTTACTTGAGAGGCTACCTCATCAATTTATATAATAAGTGAATTCAATAAGGTAATGCATTTTTTTTTTTGTCTTTCAGGGGCACACAGACCACAAATCCGAGATAAGATTACCCAATGGGCACAAGAGAAGGTTAGAATCTCAGAACAAAAAAATTCCCAAAATATCGAGGAATTTAAGACAATGATGAGGCAGAGAGAAGAAAAGCATTTATTGGAATTAAAATTGATGCAAGAAAAACATGAGGCTGAACTGGCTCTTAAACGAGAGATGGCTGAAAAAGAATTTATTTTAAAATCAGAAATGATGAGACAAGAGCATTTGCTTCGTTTAGAACTGATAAAGAGTTCTAAAAGTTCTTAATTGTTGACCAATTAAACCAAACTTTTTGTTTGTTTTTGTATTAAATAAGCTGAAGTCAACAATTAAGAACTTTTAGAACTCTTTATCAGTTCTAAACGAAGCAAATGCTCTTGTCTCATCATTTCTGATTTTAAAATAAATTCTTTTTCAGCCATCTCTCGTTTAAGAGCCAGTTCAGCCTCATGTTTTTCTTCAATCAATTTTAATTCCAATAAATGACTTCAGCTTATTTAATACAAAAACAAACAAAAAGTTTGGTTTTGTATTAAGTGGAAATTTATTTTACCTGACTTGAGATTGAGATTTGTTGAAACTTTTTCTTTTTAATAAAACATCTAAAAATTGAAATATTGTGTGCATTTCACTTTTTTCCACTTATTCTCATTTTTGCTTTATATACACAATTCATTTTGAAGTTTACATTGAATGTGTTTGTGCAATGTAGTTCTGTTTAAAAAAAAATTAATTTTGTCTAACGAGGAATGTTAATATGTGATCTGTTTGTTTCTTATCACTTCTAAATTTACAGTATTCTAATTTGCTGTTAGCTATTGTAATATATATAAGTGCAAATAATTTTCAAAAGGAAAATTTCCCCGAATGTTTATTTTTTATTTTTATTTGGATGCTCAAACTTGTCTATAATCTGAGAATTACCCGCAATTTTAATGGGATTACAATATTTTAAAATGGAAAATAAAAAATATGGTAAATAGTTCTAGCTTTTCACATGAGAATAATTCTATGCAAAAACAGATTAGATAGTTTCATTTTCAAATTAATTTTTTCAAAAGTTGAAAACGAGAATATTATCTTGAACTTTCACATAAACTAATTACCAGTTGTTATTAAGCCTGTATATATTTCTACCAGAGACATGGTTTATTAAATAATATTTTAATAAAGGTTTTGAATGTAAAAACAACAAATAACAAACAATAAATTTATTTCCTTCAGTGAATACTGTCATATTTACAATTCCGGTATTAAATTTTCAAAATAATTTATAAAAGGCTGTCGAGCTGCTGTCTCATTTTCATTTAAAGCTTCAACATTATTTGGAAACTGTTGTTGCTGAATATCAAATGCTGTCTCTTCATCTGCCTCTGGGACCATTTCATTATTATCACAGGCAATGTTGTGTAGCACTGCAGTTGCCACCACAATAGCTTCCACAGTTTCCAGTTTCACCCTCAACCCCTGAGCCAATACAGGGAAACGACGTTTCCAAACTCCATAGCTTCTCTCCACAACGTTCCTGGTACGAATCAACGATTCGTTGTAGAGCTGCTCAGCTCTTGTTGTAGGATTCGGTAATGGCGTTAACAGATACCTCTTTAAAGGGTATCCTCTATCTCCCACCAAAACGCCATCTGCTAATTGTCCAGACTCAAATCTTGTTTTCAGGCTGCAACTCCTAAATATCGTGGCATCATGGGTGCTTCCCGGCCATCGAGCAACAATGTTTTGAATCTTCAGATCCGCATCACTCACTGTTTGCACGTTTAAAGAAAAAAAACCTTTTCTGTTCCGAAAAATCTCTGATTCATGACCACCTACAAAACAATGAATTTATTGGTTAGTGATTGTTGACTAAATTGCTGATTTTAGAATTCAATGATTAAAAATAATGTGTTTTGGAAGGATGTAAAATAATAGAATAGTTTGCTAAAGAAAAGCAAGTCAAAGTACATGGTTCTCACCTGGTGAGAGCAGTTTGATATGTGTGCAGTCTACAGCTCCTACGCATTTCGGGAAACTACTGAGACTGAACATTTTTCTTCGGATTTTCCTTTCCTCATCCTCATTTCTTGGCATATAAATGAACTGGGGTTTCAAAGAAGCTATGACTCTTGAAACTTTTCTCACTATCCTGGATACTGTTGATTTGTGGAGCCCACTGAAGTCACCACAAACATTTAAAAATGACCCTGTTGCATAAAATCTAAAAAAAAAATCACACATTACTATATTATAACTATATGAGGTATATATACATATATACAATAGAAAAGAGAGTGGGGTTGGTTAGAAATTCCGCATCCGGGATTTTTGGTTAATAGGGGTTGATTTATGCAGGCAATAAAATTTTCTAATTTTAAAAAATAAAATTATTAAATGTAGGCACTCACCTCAAAGTAGTTAGCAGCATCAGCTCTGGACTAACAGCGTGGTTTCTTCCAGTGATGTTCGAAACTGAGGGTCTAATTAAGTCCAAAACAACTTGAACCGTGCTTTTTGAAAGTCTAAATCTGTCAAAAAATTCTTGATTCGACCATTGGAGAAAATGATTCTGTCGAGCACGAAATACTTTTGTACTCATCAATGAATGAGCAACTAATTGAAGAAACTCTTCGTCATCTGTCAAATCGTCAATGTCTATATTGCCAACAAAATCCATTTCTTGAAAAATAAATAAATAACAAAAATTGAAAACAAAGCCAAAATTAAAAACAAAACAAAGCCAGTTAAGAAAATATAAAAACAAAGCCAAGGGCGACAAGAAGTGAAGTTTGAAATGTGAGAATATAACCTTACACGAGTTTAATGTAAACGAGGTTTAAACGGCCAGTGTGGCCGGTAAGGTTTAAACCTAGATTCGAGTTTAAACCTACTTTGTGCAACGCGTAATAATCGATTTAAACTGAGATATCGGAAATCCCAGTTTAAACTAGGTTGGTGCAACCGGCCCTAAGTGTGATTTACAGTCCCTGGCCATATTAATGTGGCCACCAAGAAAGATTATTTTCTTTCTGTTGAAGAAATTGGTCCGGGTAGAGGTCACTGAATGAAATTCTCAAGTAATTTGAGAAAATCTTTATTGATAGCCAACGTTTCGACCTACGCTGTAGGTCTTCTTCAGGGCTATATGCAAAATACAGACAATATAAGAAAACGGTACAAATATATTAAAACATCTTAAATATAGATAAACTAAAAGAAGGTGAATACAGGCAAAAAAAATTGATAAAGATGTACAGTAAGGTGATTATGAAGGTTAAAATGTATAAGTGTATACTATAAACTACTAAGTGCCAAAAGGTTGTAACCCATATCATGAAGAAAATAATAATAAAACAGAAAGTGTTGACAGTTAAAAAATTAAGGTATTACAGATAAAAAATAAAAACTGAATATACAATAAGAATGTGAAATGATATGGGTAAATTAGAAAGTGATAAGAATTACGCACTAAAAATTATAGGTAATAAAAAAGAAGAAATAAAAATTGTAAAATTATAAAAATCTAGAAACGAATTATATAAAATAAAATAAAAATGAAAATAAAAAATATTTTAGAAAATACAGTATTAATATTGATAGGTAGAAAATACTTTACACTAGTGTAAAGAATATTAATTGCATAAGAGAATGTAAGAAGAGACTTTATATAAGTGTAAAATATTAATTGTATAAAAATAGGTATGTTTTAAGTAAAGTAAGTGATAATACAATCAGGCTATATTGGACTAAAATACATAAAAAAAAAAATAAAAAAAACGGCAAGGATATGGTATTTATGATATTATGATATTTATGATATTATGATATATATTGATGAATATTTAGGGTGGTATATAGATAACTAAACAAATATTTATTATATTTATAAGAAAATATTATTTTCTTTTTTTTTTCCTATATACGTGTACTTTCGCGTGTCTTAATAAATTGCTGTTGAAAGTAATGGCAACAGTGTTATAAGTTTTTTAAAGTATTTTTTTTTTTAGTAATGGCAGCATTGGTTTTAGTACAGCCATTTTGTTTTACGAGTGACGGCATGCATAATTTGTGTTTGAAATTTTTGTCGATTTATTGTTTCTTTTTCATTAAATACAAGTCGGATTCTGTGTTTATTTTTGATTTATTATTTTTATCATATATTTTAACTATTTTGATAGTTTTTTTTTTGTAATATGTAAAATAGGGTGTAAATAGGGAGACACCACAAAATATTAAAATAAAATAAAGATTTATTTTCGAAACTATTTTTTTCAATTTCATATTATTATCAGATAACTAACTTACCCATAAAACTAATATTTAAACTAGATTTACATCATTACGCATACAAAAAGATAATGCAAGCATGTAACAAGAACGAATCTATCCAGTGGTCACATTAATATGACCAGGGACTGTATGTACGTATTCTATGGCCATCTTCTATTTATCTGAATCAATAATTACTCATGGCATCCCAAAATAAATAGATTAAATACATAGCCTCTTCCAAAACAGAATATAACATTTATGAAATAAATAAGTAATTTAAAACAAAATAAATTAATAAGCGGTTGCTTAATTGCTTCGTTCGATTCATCTTTGGGATCCCTCGAGATGCTTCGGTGACCCGATATTACGAAGAATTGAAATGGCTCTACCCTTCCTACCGCCGTAAGTACGTCCTAGCATCTTTCCTTTACCAAGTTATCCAATCCCGCCGACCATCTTACATTTTCGATCTCCTTCAATTCAAAACCACAGTCCTCTCCCGCAACACCCGTTCTCGGCTCTCTGATCTATATACAGCATCCCACCGAACTGCAGCTTTTGACAGAGCTTTCCTGATCCGATCCTCCTCCCTTTGGAACTCTATACCTTCTTCCATTCGTCGTTCCAATAATCTTCCAACCTTCAAATCCCCTATATTCCAGCACCTATTATCCCTACAATTCCCAAAAAATCGAAAATAGTAGGGGATCAGTATTGACTTAATGCCCTCTTTATTCGATGAATGAATGATGTTTTTAGATGTACATTTGTGTGTGTTATTTTGTATTCATATATTTGAGTGTGTGGAATTTAAACCACGTACATATGTATTATTAATGTCATATAGATAGATATTAAAAAGGGCAAAAAGGGATGAAAGGTAAATCTCGGATAATATTGTTTAATCTTTCTTTTTTGTTTTTTTTCTTGGCATAAATTTGATATATGTGACCATAAATTTGTTTCTCTTATATAATTATTGTAAACTTATTTTAATTTTTTTCTTTCTTTTCTTCTAATATGTTTTTGGAATACTGTTATTGTAGGTAATTCACATTTTTTATTTGTTCATTTTTTTATTCGTTCTCACAAATGAAATTAATTGTAATAATTAGTTAAAAGTAATTATTTAACACTCTAAGATTTAATAGCTTACAATGCCTGTATTGTTATTCTATAGGGACTCGTCCCAGAATAAATAAAGACTTTATTATTATTATTATTAAATTTAATGTAATGTGGCTCGGACTGGAGTAAATACGTTCCAACACAGACCAATACTATTGCCAGTCGAAAGTTGCGCAGTAACTTGGATCCGAATTGTCCAAGTAAACCTTGGCGACAGATGTTGGAACAAACCTAGCTTTTTTTGTCTGTCCGTTGCAGCATGCAAATCGTTTTCTTTTTGCTGAGGTGGTGGGGGGAGCGCATGCGCGGCGTCCGCGATAAGAGCCTATTGCTGTCAAAATGGTCGAGCTTCAGTGAGTGGGGTTAATAGAATTACTCTCCATGTTACGTAGCCAAAGTGCATTTATCTCAAGTCGGTTAAAACTGTGCGCCGCTTCACGTACTCGGCCTTTCAAGCCGATCAGAATATGACTACCTAATATTTCTGTTTCTCTGGGTCAATCCAGTACAAAATCTTCTAATGATAAGTTTATCATCAGGTACATCCCACACTTCATGTTTTCCCTCTCTCGTTTAATTTATGCATGTTTCATTTTATATTTATTCTTATTTGCGTTACTAAATTTTTCTATTTGTTGCTAAGGGCGCACCAGTTGGTTTACTCTACTAATAAATCTTGGTGTATTCCAATAATAAATCTGTATTAAACTTGCATATGATTTTGTATTTTTTAAAACCATAAAATTTTATTTTTAATCAGTCTTATTTTTTATTTCAATTAATAATTCGTTTTGTACTGTAAACTGATGTTACCGATCAGACTATTAGTACCATCGATTGCTTTTTTTCCTATTGAGATAGTATGTTAATATAATTGTAAACATCATTAAAGTATATTTTTATTCTCCGTTGTCGAACACTGATTTCCTATATTTATTACCTAACAATTTATAATCGGCAACCTCCTATCTAATGTTTTTATTATTCTAACATTGTTAATTCTAAATGTATCAATTGATTTGCTTTATTGCCTTAATCATAAAATTTGTTGTTAATGAGGGTATAGGTATTGATTCTATCAGGTAATTCTGATATGAAGATAAAAATTATTCACAAACAATCCTCAATTTACATTTTTTTTGTTTTGATAGGTTCATTCTGTCTATCCTATTTGAAAAAAAAATTTAGAAGTGCATAATTGTGATTGTCAAGAATATTACATGCAAAGTAGTCTCCTTGAGAATAATATGCATGTAAATGAAGTAATTAATTATTGATTTATCTTTAAATGTTAACCGTCTATTTCAGAAAATGTCTAAAATATTTTGACTTCCATAGTTTCTCAAGTCTTCGAAGTATAACATTTTCGGTTCGGTTTAAGCAATGTCGTGACTTTGTCTTGCATGAAATGTATATTCCTTGTGTTTATTATATTTAAATTGCATTTATGTAATTCAGAGTTGCATTATTACAAAATGATTTATAAGATGTCATATACTTAAAACATTTTGATTAGTCAATAACATTAAGTGAGGAGGCTTGAACACCAGAAAACATTTCATTGATTAAAATAACTTTATTGAGATTTCGTTTTGGCAATTTAAGAATGTGCAAAAACATTTTACAGTTACAAAAATAGTTCAAAATGAAGTTTAATCATTTACAAACAAACTAAAATGTGGGAGATACCGGTGATTTTTGCCAATAATAAAGTTAAGTGCGGTTGTGGGTAGTTAAAAAATTTAAGATTAAATATTAAGTATACCGCAGAGCCTTTATATAAGTATGAAACAAACTTGAACATTTGAAGTTTTATCACATTATATTTATATAACTTTAAAATTTATTTTCACATTAACTATTAAATTGCCATATATGATAGTTTGGATTAATTATAAAATATATTTAACATGAACTGCTGAGTCTATGGCAGAGACATTATATAAATATGGAACGAACTTAAAAATTTGTAAATATTGTTATTTTAAAGAGAAAAGATATGCCCCTGGCCGGGAATTGTCCCTTGCCGGCTGGCAATCCTGGTGGCTCAATTGGTTGGAGCGCTGTCATGGAGAGACAGAGGTTCCGGGTTCGCATCCCGCCTGGGGCATATCTTTTCTCTTTAAAATAATAATATTTAAAAATCAAAATACTTGACCAATAATTATAAAAAATTAATCATTTGTAGTTTTATCATAATATTCTGCTTAATATAACTTTAAAATTTATTTTCACATTAACTATTAAATTGCTCTCTATGATAGTCTAGATTAAATATAAAATATTTTCAAATTATAAATTCTCTATTCAAGTTTAATTTAAATATGTTTGGCCCCCCCAAAAAAAAATATATATATATATAATCAATTTATGTTTTAAGCTTCCCACTGTATCCCAATTCCCAGACGTTTTTCCTGTTGACCCATTCTTGTTTAGTTTTTATATATGTTTATAACCTCTAATTCTCATAGTGAATTATGCTAGTGATTTATTTTACTTTGGATGGTTTAAATAACTTAACCTTAAAATTTTAAATCATTTTTTCGGTTTCATCTAAAACCGATTTTCTTCACTCTTCATGACCAAAAAAAATGGCTTTCTTAAAAGAGCCTCTTCCAATAAAAAAGAGACTTTTTAGCAGAATATGGTGTAGTAAATTTAATTGTAATGGTCTTTTTGTTATTACAAGACACGGGCTCTCATGCTTTTTAATATACATATTAATATTAATTTTTAATTTAGACTGGAAAATGTAAAAATTGATAAAATCAATAACTTCTTCTTGTATTTAAGTTATTATCATATTTAATATTTTTAAAATTTAATGATAATAAGCAAAATTTTAAAATTAAATTAATAAAATGACAAAATAAAAAAATAAATATTTATTTGGTTTACTATTATATTATGTAATATATATTTTTTTTTACTGAAGTAAACAAAAGTTTTTATTTATTAACATTAGTTTTCATAAATTAAAGTGAATATTTTTGTTGGGGTGTATATAACAAATAAGTACTTAATTTAATTTTATTGTATAAATAATTGTAAGATTGACAATGCAACATAAAACTAATGAAAGGTTTGATTTGTAATCACATTTGTAATGACAGCCATATTAATATTAATGTCATTAAACCATTTAAAGCCAATAAATCATTAAGATTTAAAAAAAAAGTACCAAAATGTAGTTGAATTGTAATTTTAATATTATTTATTCTATTATAATTGTATTTCTTCATTCAGTAACTAGAATATAAGGAAAATATTTCGTAGACATAATTATATGGGTGCATCCTTTTACCGATCCATTAACTCTTAACCCTTCTTCTATCAGCACAACAGGTGCACGAGGCTGCTCTTGGCCTGCTCAATGGCTGTCAGCCATTTCTCTCTGTCTTCTGCAAAGGTAATAGGAATCCCCAGTTGGCAAAGATCCTGTCCCACAGCATCCCTCCATCGACCCTTTGGCCTACCACGTGGATGCACACCATCCGGAATATTCTTGTGCAACCTATTGACAACTCTTTCATTACTCATCCTTATTACATGTCCAAGCAATTTCAGCCTTTGTATCTTGATATAGGATGAGATTCTTGATTCTTTATAGATCCGGAACAGTTCATTGTTTTTCCTTCGTCGCCACTGACCATTGTCGCATACAGCCCCTAAGATTCTCCTCAGAACTACTCTTTCAAACCTATCTAGAAGGTTTCTTCTCTTCCTCATTCAGGATATCGTTGATTCCAGAGCCAAGATACAAAAAACTTTTGACACCTCGAAACTGTAAGAGCCTATTTCACAGTGAGGCTGCATCCCCAGGATCTTAAAATTCAAACCCTCTGCACCATGAAACCAGATCTCACCTTTCCGATGTTTATACTCGTTCCCCACAGTATCAAAACATGTGAGCATGCCTTTCTCACCCGCTCCACCATAGTGTAAAACTCAATCCCCCTAGTATCTGTCATTCTTCTCCCCTAACCTCATTAAAATCCTTGCTTTCCTAAATGTATGCTCTCTTAGCATGTTATTATTTACTTAAATGAATCAGTATAGAATAACGACTTTTTGCATAAAAGTTTCATTAAATCTCATGTATTTATTTATTGTTATTAATTTAATTAATTAATTGCTTAATATCTTCTCATGATTCATACTTTTTATTTATTTTCTTTCATGGAATTTCATAAATTGTATGTTGTAGCCTTCTGGCCAGATATCTATTATGTTTCTTTTCTGTTCATGTTTGTTATTCTAAAGGGACGTGGTCCCAGAATAAAGTTACTTTTTTACTCTACTCTATTTAAAAAAAGCAGAAAGGAGATAGTTGGGTGGTGCAGTAAAAAAAAACACTGAATGAATGTTGACTTATATTCACGTTTCGACCAACAGTGTAGGTCATCTTCAGGGCGATTTGGAGAGAGAAGCCGTTGGGTGCCTGAAACGTCGGCACATAAATATAAGTCTAGCACTTATTCAGTGTTTTTTTTTTTTTACACCCCCAACTATCTCCTTTCTGCATTGATATAGGGGCACCCAACGGCTTCTCTCTCCAAATCGCCCTGAAGATTACCTACACTGTAGGTCGAAACGTCGGCACATAAATATAAGTCTAGCACTTATTCAGTGTTTTTTTTTTACAGCACCCCCCAACTATCTCCTTTCTGCATTTGATCATCCAGTCAACTATTTTCCTCTCATATTTAAAAAAAGTATTGAAACACTTGAAATATTTTTAATATTATCGTCATATCATTAAATGAAATAATTTAATTTCTTCATTATCACATATTATTAGTTTTTTTTAATATTCTAGTTATGATAGTTGTTTTTAACTTTTATAATGGTCTGATGTGAAAATATTTGTTACACCATAAAATATTTATTTGAAATCTACAGTGTTGGTAGTTTTTATTTTGATTATCACAAGTTTGAATATTTCTAGAGGAATAAAGCTGCAGTTATTAAATTATATTAATTAAGTTATTGGTTATAAAAATAATTAAATTGTCAATAAAAAAATTAATGCTCACAGTATTTTTGTTTAATTTTTTATTCTGCTGTTTTAAATATAATTTTAAAATTTTGCTTATTATCATTCACTTTGATAAGTATTGAACTAATGAAAAATTAAGTAATCATACTGAGAAGTTATTGATTTAATCAGTTTTTAATTTTGTCAGTCTTAATTAAAAATTATCACCTTAATGAATGTCAAGAATTTTCATCAAGATAATTTCAAGTCGGGAATCAATCTTGATGATATAATTAAAAAAGCTAAACCCCTCTTCATTTCCCCACAGAAAAATGTTAATAGATCCCTTTGTCCTGGTTGATACAATAGCTTACTCATAGTCGCTGCAGTTCTGAAAATGTCTTACCAAGTTATACATAAAACATTAATTTAAAATACATTTGTTTATTTGGATCTTATTTATTTATTATAAAATACATTTATTTTTCCTTGGGCTCACCCAGCCTCTATGAAGTGGGTAACAACCTCCCTTAATTGGTGGGAACTTGGTGACTGAGGGTGATCTCGGACAAATCACCAGATTTGTTCCTAGAAACAGTACAGTCTCTACTATGTGCTGAACCCAAGACCCTCATGGGTTGTAGTGGTACAGGTTGTTATTATTAATATTATATCTTACTGATTGAATCATATTTCCTCAACCACAATATATCTTAATTGTACCATCACAACCATATTTGATTATTTCATTAATTTGGTAAAACCATTTTCCAGTCAAATTTTCTTTATTTCAAAAAAACTTTTCGACTACATAGTCATTTTCAATTATAATGAAACTCCAAGTAAGAAATTTTAAATTTATGGACATCTATATAAAGGTATCTTATCTATACTTAATTACAGTCTTTCAGGACACATATTTTTATAACTGTTGTATTTCTTGTATCGTTGTTGTTTTAAATAATATTAATTATGTTGTTAAATTACAGAATTGGTAGAATGACAATTCTAATATTGACTTGTAAGTGGTAAAAGTAATGCTTATGAAAAAAAAGGAAAAATTAAAAATGACTATGTAATCGAAACATTTTTTTGAAATAATGAAAATTTGACTGGAAAATGGTTTTACCAAATTAATGCAATAATTACAAATATATAGTCCATTGGCATCCATTTTTTATATTAATAATAATTCAATTTAATTTAATTTATATTATTAAAAATTAAAAATGAAGCATATTTCATTGTTAAAAACTATTCCCACTTCCTTGGTATTGTTAATGTTTCTCATTATTGTTACTAATTGTTCTGAATGGTTCATTATTTATATAAATTGTCGTCACCATAATTACAATTATTTTACAATATTTCAAACAAATTAAAATTGTAATTTATTAATAATATTCGACCCTAAACATTTTGTGCATAATTTTTTTTTTTCAAAATTAAATTTATGTTATATTTATTAAGGGTTTTTATGTTATTTTTTGAATATTTTCCCACTATTATTTTCTTTCTTTTTTTTAATTATCGTTTTTTATATTAATTGTGATTTTTATTTACTTATATTTTTTTTATTTTATATGTATGTCTTTTTTATTTTACAACATTGTTATTCTTAAGGGATAACGATTTTCTTTTTTATTCTTTAATTAATGCAATTTCACAATTTGAATATTTATTTCGTTATTTCGGTCTTTTCATTTATTAATGTTGTTTTCATAAGTCATTAATTTGTTTTTATTTTATTTTTTAAATCTGTTGATTGTTTATAACCTAAACAATTATATCTCAGTATATGATTATTGTTGATTTATTTATGATATAATGGCAAGATGTCCTAAAGATTTATTTTGAAACTGCCATCGTGATCAGAACTGGAAAAAAGTCCTGGTGGTTGAGAGCCATGAAGACTAGCTATAGATGATAAAGTTTCATTTTGAAATGTGATTGATCAAGCTGAAATGTCATAAAATAGTAAAAAATTTGGTTAGGTTCGCCTGTTGTAGGTGTCACTATCTCTTTAAAATTTTGTGGCACGTAACTGCTTTGCATTCAAGTTTAATATTCTGATTCATTGAAATTATTAATTAAAATATTCTTTTATTAGTAATTAGATATTATTTTTCTGTTGAGTTCGAGCCCTAACTAAAATTTAAATTATTAAAATTTTGGATGCAACTTTCCTAGACTCCATACAGCTATAATAATTTTAAATAATAAATAAATGTAAAGAAATAATAATAACAAAGAATTTTAATTTTGAACTTTAATA
This sequence comes from Arma custos, assembly GCA_037127475.1. Taxonomy (NCBI): domain Eukaryota; kingdom Metazoa; phylum Arthropoda; class Insecta; order Hemiptera; family Pentatomidae; genus Arma; species Arma custos. The sequence continues at coordinate 220,404,025 of CM073759.1, forward strand.
CAAAATAGTAACCATGGACTCTTCCAGATGATACTTGTCTAATATCCCCAACTAATGATATAAACTTATTCTGAATTTATACCAAAATATTTTTTAAATATGTGGTGGTGCTTTAACCATCTCAGCCATCCTGGTTCGCTTCTCGGTCAGTCATATCTCTTCCTTTCACTGACCCTATATTTAAAAAGATTCCTATATTATAAAAGGTATGACCAGGCCCGGGACTCGAACCCTGAAAATATTAAGAAAATTATATAATATAACAATAAAATAAATTATAATAATATTTAATGACTTAAATCAACAAGATCTAAAAATAAAAGTAATGTTCAATTAACATTCTCCCCGTGTATACATCGTAAATTGCGAGAACACGGAAATATAGGAACAGCGAAAGGAAGAAATATGACTGACAGAGAAGCGAACCAGGATGGCTGAGATGGTTAAAGCACGACCACGGACAGGTGGGAGACCCGTGTTCGAGTCCCGGTCCTGGTCATATCTTTTCTTTTCAAATAAAATATTTAAAAAATTATATCATATAACCATAAAATAAATTATACCAAAATATGTTTGTCTTATTTGTGATTGCATTCCCAACCTTATTTAGTACAATTTATTGGGTATCTGTTCCACAGGTTGTCATTCGATTTGAGTTACAAGTTTTAACTGTTTATTAGTTTCATTTTTAATATTTTCCAAAAGTTTAAGTTGTCGTAAGTTTCCATACGTAACGTTCCATCTAAAGAAAAGAGAATGTGTTAATGGGTTATGAGTAGATTTCAGTAATCATTTCATTAAGAAAGAACGTTTCAACTACAGTATAGATGATATATGTTTGTTAAAATGATGATTCCCGTAATTACATTCTCTTTTTCATACTAAAGCTCATGATAACTTATATTTTCGTAAAATGTTAAAAGGGAAACGAATAAAAAGTTAAAACTTGTGACTCAATTCGAAGCGACAACCTGCGGAATAATTACCATTTATTGTAATATATCTAATACCTCTTATTTATTTTGTAAATTTCTTTCAAATTTTAGGCTGTGAAAAATGACAAAAAAGTTTGAATTTAACTGGCATATTCCCGTACCAGAGCCCTTAGTACAGGGTTGTATATTTGATCGTTGGAATGAAGAGAAAGATTCTTCCGAGTTCGAGCCTAATTGCCTATTTAAAGTAGATGAATATGGTTTCTTCATTTACTGGAAGAGCGAGCCAAAAGTAAGTCATATTTTTATTTTATTTTATATCTTTTATAAAAGATTTTATTAATTAATTAAATTATTTTTTAATTTTGTTCATAGGAAGGAGATGTGATCGAGCTGTGCCAAGTTAGTGATATAAGAGCGGGGGGTTTACCTAAGGTAACTATCTGTATTATTTATTTTAATTTATGAATTATAAATAATAAAGTTTCATATACTTAACGAGGAAGTATTTGACAAAATCCGTGAAAAGCTTAGGAGGTTACGTAAAACAAATGAGAGAGGAAGCAGAAAAATTAAAAATAACAGAGTAAGACTGCCTAGATAGAGAACAATAAGGAAAGAAATTATAAGAAATCGATGTTCTTACGGAAAATAAACAAAAACTGAAGGGTATTGCGTGGTCGGAAGAGAAAATACTGCAAGAAAAGAAAGACAAAAATGAGAAAAAAGAAGTATTAATATTCACATGGTCTTAAAAGGGTATTTCATTTAAAAAAAAAAGTTTCATAAATAAGAATAATAAGTCATTATTATTATTTAAATACAAATAGAGAACTAAAGCTTCAAGATTTGTTATGAATACCTAGGTAGTGTTATAACGTATGAGAACTGAGTAGAGTAGAAAAAGATATTAAGGCAAGTAGGAAGTAGATGTCTGTTCGGTATACAGAAACCATTTTGCTGTACAAGAATGTCGAGTAAGGCAGATTGCCTCATATATAAAACAATAGTGACTTATGGATGTGATGCCTTGTCCCTGACAGAAGATAACAAAAGGTCCTTCAAATATGGGAAAGAAGAAAAGTCCTACATAAAGTTTTTGGATCTATAAGAATGGACAATTGGAGAATAAGGTCCAACAAAGAGTAAAGGGACCTGCATGATAAGCCTGATACAGTGAAAATCATCCAGCTCAATAGACGACGATGGTCAGGACATGTGGAGAGGATAAACCCTACAAGAATTCCAGGAAGGATGATGTATAGAATGCCCGAATGATGGTATAAGATTGATAGGGAGACCCCATCTCAGATGACTCGACGATGTGGAGGGTGATCTGAAGGGGATGGATATAAATTTTTTAAAATAAAATGAAAAATTCTTGACAAGGTGATAATTTTTAATTAAGACTGACAAAGTTAAAAATTGATTAAATCAACAACTTCTCATTATGATTACTTAATTTTTCATTAGTTCAATACTTATCCAAGTGAATGATAATAAGCAAAAATTTAAAATTATATTTAAAAAAGCAGAATAAAAAATTAAACAAAAATACTGTGAGCATTAATTTTTTTAATGACAATTTAATTATTTTTATAAGCAATAACTTAATTAAGATAATTTAATAACTGCAACTTTATTCCTCTAGAAATGTTCAAACTTGTGACAATCAATATAAAAACTACCAACATTGTTGATTTCAAATAAACATGTCATGGTGTAACAAATATTTTCACATCAGACCATTATAAAAGTTAAAAACAACTATCATAACTAGAATATTAAAAAAAAAATTATATAATAATGAAGAAAATAAATTATTTTATTCAATGATATGACGATAATATTAAAAATATTTCAAATGTTTCAATACTTTTTTTTTTTAAATAGATTAGAGTAAAAAAGTAACTTTATTCTGGGACCAAGTCCCTTTAGAATAACAAACATGAACAGAAAATAAACATAATAGATATCTGGCCAGAAGGCTACATCATACAATTTATAAAATGCCAAGAAAGTAAATAAATAAAAAGTATGAATCATGAGAAGATATTAAGCAATTAAAGAGATTAAATAAATTAATAACAACAAATAAATACATGAGATGGGATACAATAATTTCTTTACATAATGTATGTCTTCTTTGAAAAAAAAAAATTCATTATTCTTTACTGATTCATTCAAGCAAATAATAACCTGCTAAGAGAGCATACATTTAGGAAAGCAAGGATTTTAATGAGGTTAGGGGAGAAGAATGACAGATACTAGGGGGATTGAGTTTCACACTGTGGTGGAGCGGATGAGAAAGGAATGCTCAAATGTTTTGATACTGTGGGGGAACGAGTATAAACATCGGAAAGGTGAGATCTGGTTTCATGGTGCAGAGGGTTTGAATTTTAAGATACTGGGTTAAGAGTTGCTGGGGGTGCAGCCTCACTGTGAAATCGCTCTTACAGTTTCGTGGTGGTCAAAAGTTTTTTGTATCTTGGCTCTGGAATCAACGATATCCTGAATGAGGAAGAGGAGATTGGAAGTAAAATTGCTGCAGGAAATAGAGTCTATTTCTCCATCTCTAAGCTAATAAAAAGTAATCTTGTAAGCCGTTCTACCAAGTTTATGCTCTACAAGACACTTGTAAGACCAGTGGTCACATACAGTGGAGAGACATGGACCCTTAACAAGAAAAGCACCAACCTGCTAAGTAGGTTTGAAAGAGTAATTCTGAGGAGAATCTTAGGGGCTGTATGCGATAATGGTCATTGGCGATGAAGGAAAAACAGTGAACTGTTCTGAATCTATAAAGAATCAAGAATCTCATCCTATATCAAGATACAAAGGCTGAAATGGCTGCGAAATCCGTTGGTTCCTCATTGATGTGTAATATTTTTAAGAAGTTAAAAGTTTTAGAAAAATTAATTTCTAACATTAGTAAAAAGTTAATTTTTATTAATTGTTATATTGATGGTGATTATTTTTAAATATTTTTGTTTTGAAGAGAAAACATTTGCTCTGGCTTGGATTCGAACCCGGGTCGTCTGCATTTCTGTTACATTGCTCTAAACTACTGAGCTACCAGGGGTCGTATCCAAGTCGAATCATCGGTGATGTAATTTTCATGAAAACTTTTATAATTTATTTCAAACAATTGATAATTTTTTACTTTCTACTGCCAAGATATTCCCATGTGTTGTGTTTTTTTTTCTATTGTGGCCTCCAAGATATATCTTTTGAATAAAAGCTATTGATGGATCTTCAAAACTTTATTAATTCTTCTTTCTGTTTCTCTATGACTTTTTCAAAGAACTAACTTATAAATATCGTAAGCCATAGCCATAAAGGGTTAGCTCAACATTTAATAACTACCTTTAAGAACTACCTATATTTACGCTATAAGAACTACCTTTGTGTGACATAGGCTTATGGTGCCTGTTCCAGTTTTTTATAATACAATACATTTTAAATATTATTCACATTAGTTATTGTACATACAGTTCCATACTTTTCATTTTGTTTACATTTCTAACTGTCATTCTACGAGACACCTTCCATTTCTTTCTACATATTCCTATATCATTATGTCTCATACATTTACTTATGTAACCTCTAGAATTCCGTTATCATACATTTTATATCTTTATTTTACTAGTTTTTCTAAATTCTTCATGTTCCCACCTTTTTTTATATGTTAATCTTCTCATTTTGTATCTTTGGTTTACCACCTCTTTTTTATTTCCCTTTATATTATTTTTACTTTTCTATCCTTTCTGTACAATTTTTTTTCTGTATTTTATTTTATATCCGTTATCTTTAATTGTTATATCTGTCACTATTTTAATTTCTGTTCATTATCTTTAATTTTATAAAATCTGTCTTTATCTTAATTTTATTATATCTGTCACTATTTTAATTTCTTTTCATTATTTTTAATTTTATTAAATCTGTCTATATCTTAATTTTATTATATCTGTCCTTATTTTAATTTCTTTTCATTATTTTTAATTTTATTAAATCTGTCTATATCTTAATTTTATTATATTCTGTCACTTTTTTAATATTCGTTATCCTTAATTATCATATCTGTCACTATTTTAATTTTCTACATTACATGGCACCATATTATTGTTACTGTACGTTTTTATATTTTTTGTTCTGTTTGTTTCTCTCTCATAGCCCTGAAGATGACCTACACTGTAGGTCGAAACGTTGGCACATAAATATAAGCCTAGTACTTATTCAGTGTTTTTTTTTTTTTTACTGCACCCCCCAACTATCTCCTTTCTCTATCTCATTTTAAATAATTTATAACAAACAAAAATTTTATTTTTTTTAGGATTCTAGGCTATTAACACAATTAGTGAATAAGCATGGAGACAACCTAGAGGAGAAGTCGCTGACAGTATGTAGCGGCACGGACTACATAAACATCAACTACCAGCATGTAGTCTGCCCTGACGCAGCCACGGCGAAGGTAAGTCGTCTCATTTGAACGTAGAAAGCTTTGAACCAGTTTAGCTTTTATTTTTGACAGATATGCTAATGACTTATATCTGTAATTTAACCACAAATGTTTTCTGAGCTTAGCACATTCACTTGTGCACTGAGGTTTTCTCTGCAGGTGCGTTTTCTTTTTCTTTTTTTTTTTGTTTCAAAACGTGTTGCTTATACTTAATTTATTTTATCTAACTTCCTTTTTAAAAATAATAATTAGTTTATGTTGTTTATCTTCAGTCAAGTAATGCTCAAAAAGAGAAATGACGATGATACAAATAAAATTGACTTCAGGACTTTGTTTAGACCAGTTAATAGGTGAAAGTACTTGAAGTTCTGGGGTCTAGGAGCAAAGGAAAAGAGGAAAGGTTATGTTTTTATCTCCTTCTCAAACCAGATTGTAGTTTCTGAAAACATTTCATTAAAAAAAAATTAGTATTGTTATTTTTGTTTACATATGTTCATTTCGGACGTTGGCTATTAAAATGCCGAGCAATATATTGTCGGGAAGAAGTGTTGAAACGAGCCACACTCGACCAGTTGTGAAAATGGACGAGACGGAACTATGTCACCCTTGTTTTTTACAACACATATTTCAATATTAAATCCTACTGTAACAGAGTCCAAAAGCTTGTTATCTAAATGGTCTATTTTAATTAATAGTTTTGATTACTAAGTTGATCATTAAATTGGATAACAAGAGTTTAATTAACAACTATAATAATTAAAAAAGGCTAACGAGGGGAGTACCTAATAAACAATAATACCACTAGTTTTATTAAATTAGTTGCCTAATGCAGGCTAAACCTAGTGTCCTGCGTATTAATACATCTCAATATTATTATTTACTTAAATATGTAAATACGAAAATATTTTACAACCTGTACTGCGGGTTCTTTTGAAGTGTCAAGAGGCGGGTGCCGCCCTTGTACCTGCTGTATGTCAAGGGTAAAAGGAGAGAGTGGGAGGGAAGCATTTGTAGAGAGAGATAGAAACACGTACGGCCAGGCAATATGAAATATTCTCCAACCCCTCTGGACAACATCAGCAACACCCTCTGACGAGCTAATAGCCAATGTCTAAATATGTTGACAACATTGCCGTATATGGCCACAACATTACCGGCAATACTATTGCCGCTACACATTGCCGTAAAATATGGCCCATATAAACGCACCCTTAAATAATGCAGGCAGGAGTTCCTCCTCCTTCCTGTTCCCCTCTTATTACATATCTTTCCCTGCATTATCAGATGCAGTAGGCGATATATGCCATTTCACATGATGTGGCCTAGGTATTTTAATTTCCACTTTTTGACAGAATACGTGATTTCTGGATTTTTACAACCTAGCTAGCACCTCTCCCTTCATTGAGTGGCTGAGCCATGAAATTCGGAGAATACACCAGTACACCAACATCTCAAATGCTTCACAAGTCCACGCCACTGCTCAATACAGCAGTACAGGGTGTACAATGCATTTCGCCAGTCTTACCTTCAGAGGAATAGGCAAGTCATTACAAGTGAGAAATTTCTTCATGCTATTAAATGATGCTCTTGCTTTCTCGATTCTTGACCTTATTTCAACAGTCTGATCCCATTTTGAATTGATCATTGTTCTCATGTACATGTATGATTCCATGTGCTCTACTATTTGGTAATAGCATGCTGGATGCTGCTGTTTACTTATTAGCATCCATTTCGTTTTGGCAATTTTAGGCATAGTCCATATTCATCTTAACGTTCCCTCTTCACTGATAATTCTAGCAATCTAGATGGTGTCATATTTCATAGTTTATCAAGCTCTTCAAAATACCAAGCAATAAACGTAATAGAAGAAAAAGTATTCTGAATAATGTAGTCAATATTTTTTTAAATTTATAATTTCAAGAATGTTTATTTCTTAAGCTGTAAATTGATTTGATTGAAACAAAAAAAAAGAAAAAAAGAATAGGAATAAAAGTAATTTATTTTATTTTTTATAATTAATATAATTTTTAAATATTTTTATTTTGAAGAGAAAAGATTTGCCCATGACCGGGATTCGAACACGGGTCTCCCACGCATTCGTTGTGGTACTCTGTTACTTGAGCTATCCTGGCATGCACCCCGTAAAAATAAAATAAATTAAACTATAAATAATATAATGACGTTAATTAAAGTAATGTTCAATGAACAATGTTCCCCTTGTATACATCGCAAATTGCGAGAACATGGGGATATAGTATTGGTGAAGAGAAAGGATTGGTCTGACCGGGGTACGTGCCAGGATAGTTCAAGGACAAATCTTTTCTCTTCAAAATAAAAATATTTAAGAATAAAAGTAATATTCTTCTAGGCAATTTGATTTTCTTCAATTTTTTTTATTTGAAAGTTTTAAACTGACCATTTCCAAATTACATAAGAAAAACACAACTTCTTGTCCATCCTTCTCTTTTTATCTCCGCTTCTACATTCCAGAACTTTTAGTATCTTTATCTATTAATTTTTACAAACAAATCCCTGAAGTCGATTTTAGTTTGGGCGCCGTTTCCTTCTACATCTCCGTCACTCACTGGTCTCATTTATTACTTCAGTTTTTCATTTTCCAAGTAGGTTATATCCCTTTAGTTGTTTGAAAACTATGTCACTGTCGTTGTTGTTGTTGTATATTTCTAGAGACATTATTTTTTCCCTATCAGTGCCTATTTGGGTATCCACATTTATACGTTATCTATTTTCTAGCATTATATTCCATAGCTTTCCATCCCAATTTTCTATATTTGTGAGAAAGAAAAAAAAATGTTACATACCAATTTTCTAACCCTTATTTGTAATCATCCTTTATTTCCTCGTAATTTAGCATAATTGGATTTATTTATTTGGATCTATTTAAAAAAGAAACTTATAAAATATTGTTTGTCATGACTGAATTATTTGTCTTTTAAAATGTTCCTATATCCAGGGGGTCTAGTTTCTGTTTTATTACTATAGAGGGTGTTCAGGAGCTTATGCAATATAACTATAATTTATGTGTTTCGGCTGAAGATTCTAAGGCATATCTGGTTCAGTGTAATAGGCTTGGTTGTACAATTTTTCTATATATTTGTTTTTTCTATGTAATAAATCCCACACTCGTTCACTGTTTTGACGTCAAAATTTGTTGCAGAACTTTTTGTTTTAATAATTTCAAAATTCTAACAAATTATCTAGCATTATTTCTATGCTTCTAATTTATTATAGTTTCTGTTTTAAGTTTTCTTTTATTGCTGGACAAGAATTAGCGCTTTCAATCCCTTTAGGAATTTCTATTCTAGTACATTAACAAATGAGACTAATTTCCCTTTTTGACCATCAAGATTTTTTATGTTGATATGGGTGGTGCTTGTCTTAATTAGAAGTAACTTGTGTCAGTTTCTCGACTCAATGACTTTTTTACCTGATGTTAGAAGTTAAAACAAGGTTTCTATTTTAAGGATAATTTGATGTGTTATTTAGCTTAGTAATGTTTTAACATTTGAATATTTTATTTTGTTTTCAAAATTTATATTGTATTTAAATTAATTATCCTGATGAATATATATTGAAATAGTGATAATTCTGATACTCTCGCCCATTATTACAATCTCTCAACGGGCAATTTTTATTTTATTTATTTAATTTTTTTTTTTACCCCTGTCGTTTAATAACATAGAAATGTCGGTGTTGGGTTAACAGGCCTGGCTAGATGGTCTCAGGAAAATTACGCACAATGTTAAAGCGAACAACGTTTGCCCAATGACTTGTTTGAAAAAGCAGTAAGTTTATGTCCTTCCGAACGCAAGCATTTTGCATGGTCGTTGCATGCAATAATTCGCAAGTAGCCATTAACATTTTTTTTATTTACTTTCGATGCATCTTATTTATATTGGGGATCAGAGCCTGATATTTTTTTAGCAGGGAGTGATTTGTCTAATATCTAAAGATTCAGTAATTGCTTGTGATATATATATATATATATATATATATATATATATATATATATATATATATATACCCTAACAAACAATTTATTTGTCATTACTTGTAATGCTGCTTGTTCTCGACGTTCATCTATGTTAATGTAAATGTTTAGGAAAGTTTTATTTTAGAAATATATAATGTAAAAAAAGCATGTGCTGATATTATGCATCTTCTTAAATCAAATGGGAGGGGAGAATAAAGATGTATGCGTCTGCATGGTAAAATAAATTTATTACGTCATTTTATCATTAAATTTAACAAATATTTTTTTATTCTTTACAATTTTTTTATTGCTTTAGTTTTTATTTATTTTTTAAAGCACAATAATCAGCATTAGTTTAATATTAGTTTGTTACACTATTAGCTGAACTGATTAGGATGGGATATTACATAATTAATTACTTGTAGTATATTAATTATCATTCTTTAATTTTTTTTTATTAATTAGTGTTTTTTTATTTACTTTGAATTTTTAGGAAGACTAGTTTTTAAACTTGAATCTTTTATTCATTTCTGTATGATACTTTTTTTTCTGCCTGCTAAGAATCAACCTTCTCTTCCATAAGCCCATTCAGGGCCAGAATACCTCAGGAGTAATTGTTTTGCCGTACAATTTATACACACATGATAACCGGATTGCTCAATTATGACTATAATAATATCTTAAACAGCTGTTTGTCACACAATAATTACTTGCACTCCTCTAACTCGCTTCAATATAATAATGAATCTCATCACATCACGTTCTTAAATTCAGTAACTGCCCTGCCTAGTGTGCTATGTTATTTAAAACTTAATATTAGTGCAGTGTTTTGAATAGATTAATAGTATTATGACAAATTTCTAAATCTAACTAATAATGTAAACCACAATAAAAAGTGATGCTTAGTGATACATATTTTTACGGACTATTGTAAAAATGAATTAAAGTACTCCTAAATTCAAGATACTAATATTTATTAACAAAGTGACAAAAAGAATACAATTAAATTATTAAACTAATATAAATTTACAATAACAATATTCTAAATATTTATTATAACCTAAGCCTATTTAATTACTAAATTAATATAAGATATTACTACTAGGAAATAGCTTAATTATTTACATAAATTTGTACAAATACAATAAAATTACGCTACAGCTTATAACTACAAATTAACACTTACAGTTCACTAATTAAAGTCCACCAGGCGTAAGATTCTCCAAATATAACAAGCTGATACACAGTAACAAACAAGATCGCGGGTTCGTAGCCCGGCAGGTGGATTTTTTTAAGGGTGTAAAAAATCCTTAGTCACGCCGTCCTTCGTAAGGGACGTTAAACGGGGGTCCCGAGCCTGTACGATGTCAGGTACTCGTTAAAAATCCTTATTCTAATTAAACCTGGATAGGAAAAATTTAGAGCTCCCACTGTAGCATCGTCCGATTAGCCACAGCAGCATAAAGTGACGTTAAATAAACTAGCAAACAGAAATGGTTTATTACACTCACAAGACTGTCACAATTCACTGACACAAGCTTATCACACTGTCCGGTTTACTACTGACTGCCTCGCTCCGAGAGGGTATTTATAGGCAAGGCCGACACGGAGTGGTGGGTTCTGGAATGTTCCTAAACAATCTCCTTAATCTCTTCCGACAAAGGGCTTAAGAATGTTAATCCCTTGCACCCGTCTTTCTCTCTGGGACCATAACCATATAAAGTTTTGTTATAATTACACTCACAAGACTGTCACAATTCACTGACACAAGCTTATCACACTGTCCGGTTTACTACTGACTGCCTCGCTCCGAGAAGGTATTGAAATAGGCAAGGCCGACAGGGAGTGGTGGTTTCTGGAATGTTCCAGAACAATCTCCTTAATCTCTTCCGACAAAGGGCTTAAGAACGTTAATCCCTTGTGCCTGTCTTTCTCTCTGGGACCATAGCTATATACATTTTTGTTATAATTAAGTTATTATAAAGTCTTGCAAAGTATTGTGACATACTGTATTGTCAGTAGAGCCCTAAGTTTCATTAAGGTACAGAAGGCACCCGATTCCTTGTTTTAATATACCAATGCTGCTATTACCGAAGAAGAGCCTTGAGTTCAGTACTTCGTTATGGTTGGTCACCTATGTTCCATCCTAAAAAATAAATCCCTATACTAATTACACCTGGATAGGTAAAATTTATGATTCACACTGTAACATCATCTGACTAGCTTTATTTGCATAAAGTGATGTTAAATTAATGAACTACAATAATGTTTCTAAGCTAATAATCAATACAAAAATGATCTAGCAGAAAGGTGATTTGTCCATGATCATGCTCGACCAGGTTTTCCCCATAATTAATCCTTCAGGAGCGTTCGGTTCTGTAACAAGAGGACTTGCAGGGGGGTCTGTTCGCCGCCTACAGTTTTTTACTCTTAAATTATACTAACATTTCTAACTGTAAGATATCTAATTAAGGTGGGAAAACTTAATAAAAAAATTCAAACTCAACAAATTTATTAATGTAATTTTTTTTTTCAATTTTTAGTAAAAGCAAGAGTAAATTATTGGGAAAAAACATCAAATTGGGGTTTTTCAATTCTAACTGCTGTTATATGTCGTATCGGATTCCTGTTGACTGGATTGTGAATTTGTTGATTCTGAAATCTTACAGCTTTCTAAAGCAATGAAAAACATCGGTACAAAATAACCGTGCCAAAGTTATTAACTCCTTAGTCATCTTCCCTTAAATCATAAACATTAAGGTGTGAAGATCTCAAACTAACACTTTGGTATAAAAGTCTAATTAGGAACTTTTATTACCTTCAGTGTGTTTTTTTTTTTTTACAATCACAGGGTCTTGGGTGGTTCGGCACCTTACTCCTGAATTTTTCGTTAGTAAAATCAGTCATTTCTTGGAGTATTTCATATGTAAAAAAACAGAAAAAAAAATTACACAGTTGTTGTTGTAGTTACACAGTTGTGCAATTTTAGCTACTTGTTTCAATCTAGAAAGAAGAATTACAGGGGTCCAAGCGCCGCTATCGGTACCCCTAACAAAAGATGTCTTGATACTGAAGTAAAAGATTGGGAAAATGGCTCTAATGCCTGTGTACCATGTAGAAGGTTTTTTTTTGGGAGGAGAGGCAGATGGAAGGTGGAAGCTTAATGTTCACTCGCATTGCGGTGGAACATGAAAAAAACAAAAATATGGTGCTCAGAACCCCCCCCCACACCCACAAGTCCTCGAGGGTTATGGGTATCCACTTTATAGAACCTATCATGCAGCATGGGCCTGTTTACTGCTCAAACCCGCAAGGTTGATTCATTGTTGCCAACAGAATAAATAAGTTTTCTTAGCCATTTATTAAGGGTTGAAGTCAGGGCTAAGGCATTAGTAGTGCTGTGCCTGACAAATTGAACTAATTTCTTTATACGATTATTCTTTATATTATATCATTCAAACTAAATTATATAAAGGATATAATAATTAATAATACTATTAATTATATGGCGAAAAGGCCGAGTGATTACTAAATAAATATCAAAAGAGAAATCAGGGAACTTGAAAGAATGTTAGTCATTATTGTCAACTTAGTGGTTTGTAAAAAAAAAAAAAATAATAATAATAAGGATTTTCAACTAAGTTTTTTTTTTTTAGTACGATATATACGAATTTCTGCCCTTTATATAAACAAAGAAGTTAGTTTTAATTTATTTCATTGAAAAAATTAACATTTAATGTGCCATGATTTTATTTTTAATTGCATGCAATATTTAGCTTTATAGAATAAAGAATGGATCCAAATAAAGAAATTGTGGCTGCATGATTTTTTATTTTTTTTTTTAATATTCTAACCTTTATTTTATTCTTTTATAAATTCATTGATTTATTTACTTTTCAATTATGATTTATTTTATTTTTCGTTTTATAATTATCTCTTACATCTTACCGAGTACTACTGTATTATCAGTTCACAATGTAGCGCTCATGCTATCTAGCAGAATTCATGGTAACTTACTGCTTTAATTTGGTATTATTCAAAATTATTATTTTATTTGTCGTTGATCTGGGAAAATCAGTTGTTAAAATTACAAAGAAAAGTGTAAAATGGTCCGGGAGTACAGTCAATAAAGTACACAAAATAAGTCAGACTTATTTTATTGGTACCTATGTTTTGGCCTAACTTTTAGACCATCATCAGAGCTGAGAATAAAAGAAAACAGAAGAACTATTTAACAATGCGGTAGCAAAGAATCTTCTGCATGAAGTTAAATTACTGTTAGGACCAGACCTCGACTGAATCGGACCATTAGCCAAAGCAAGCTATAGAGAGAAAGTGACATGTCATCTGATTAATGTTACATCCATTTGAAGGAATCCTTTGAATTTTGTTAATAATAGGGTGTATAAAAAAAAAATGACCGTTTTATCAAATTCCTGAGCTCAAAAGTCTGTAAATATTTTAATGCTATTTATTATTTACCAACACTTAGTAATCCCTTTAGAGCATTCTCTAAGCTTGTGTACTAATAATTGATTCTTCAAAAAAAGCCTCAGTTTATTTATTTATTTCAAAGAAGAAACATGGCAGGTCCTACGAAATTCTCGTAATTTTTAGGCATTACTGGAAACAAATTTCACAGCCGCTGAAGCAACTCATGAAATTATTAAATATGAAGGGGAAGTGTCCTTGACCAGCGCACTGCGCGGCGTTGGTTTGAAAAATTTTTGCAGTGGAGATACAACATTGAAAAGGAAGAAGGGCTTCGGGCGACCATTGATGGATATTGATGAGGTTCTGAAGGAAGCTGTTGAGTCAAATCTGTCCACAAGTACTCGCGATCTTGCCAGGGAGTGTGGTGTGTCGAAAGATACTGTTAGTCGCCATCTAAATATATCAAAGAAATAATAATACAAATATTTAGTTCAAAAAAACTGTCATTTTTTTTGTTTAATATGTACCATATTATTTTGGGTGATAGAAGTGACGGGATTCGACACCAAAAAAATTTTTATTAAATCAAATGAATGCAAAGCTGCTAATTACTATGTTTTCCACTAGATGGTATTAGCGTGGTGTTGTGATCTGATTGTGTAGCTGTTCTCTAGAGTTGTATACTTTTTTTTCATGTTTTTATTTTCTATTATTTACCAAGCCATGATTATTATTTTTTTAATTTATAATTTTTTTGTATGTTTAGTTTTTGATGTTATCGTTTTGCATGTTTTACTTTTTCACAGGCGTGGCAAGACGGTTTAAGAAAAATCACTCATAATAACAAGATGAACAATGTCTGCCCCAGCACCAATCTTATGAAGCAGTGAGTAAAAATAAAATTTAGGGCATCTTTTTTTTTTTTTTTTAAATTAATTGTTTAGTTTAAAAAAAATTTAAAAACTAATCACTAGTCTGCTTTTCACGCCTTGAATGTGTTTCCATTGGTGCTCGGTGTAAGCTGCTCGCATCTGCAAAGGCCCTCTCTTCGTAAGTTCGATTTCTAATTCAGAATTATTTTGAAATTTTTCAGTTGGATGAGGCTGGGAATGTTGGTAGACCCAAAGGGTAAGGTGCCCGTAAAGGTCGTCGCAAGGACTTTCGCTTCGGGTAAAACTGAAAAAATGGTTTACCAATGTCTTCAAGATCTCGGCCTACCTTCTGGGAAGGTAAGTTATGAATTTTGAGGCTAATGATATTTTATGGTTTTATAATATGAGATGTTGAGATGCAAAAGGGGATAAATCCAAATTTGAAATTTTTTCAGGAATCACAAACATATGCATAATTTAGGTTATTATGAAATGATTATTTATTTGGGACAATTATTTTTAGAAAAATTATATTGGCTTTGACATGTTTCAAGTGGTGAACCATGCACCACCGCATAGAGGACGCTAAATTTGTGAAAAAAATTAAAAATTATAAAATATGGATTTATCCCTTTTTGCATCTATATGTTATATAATGTATTTCAATTATGATCTAATGGGGGTTTCATGTCAAAGATGAAAGATATGAAAACAGTCATAATCAATTTATGTGAGGCTTTAAGTTTTATATCAGTGGAGGAGTTGTGAGCTTTTAATGTCAGATATGTCAATCTATACAAAAGTTGTGTGAAGTTCATATCTTCAGTGAACTTAACATTCATTTTTTCGAAAATATGTTTTATATGCATTCTTTCATATTCTCCTTTTATATTTTAATGATAAACATACTTAACCTAGCGTTTTTTGTTGTTGTTTTTTTCCTAATTTTTATACAGGATGTTTCAGGATTAAGTAATTAATAAGTGACAAAAAATGATGGTTTTAATAAAAATTAAATTAACAATTCTTTTGGAAATGGTTTCATTGGTAATTTTTTATTTTATTGGAGAGGGAGAGAGAAGGGAGGGAGAGAGAGAAAGAGAGAGGGAGGGGTGGGAGAGAGAGAGAGAGGGGGGGAGAGAGAGCGAGTATTATTGTTGTTATTAGTGCGTATTAGTGAACCTTGCGAAGTATTAACCAACCTGAGTCAGTCTTGCTGTATCAAGCACTAGAAGAGGATGCTTCAACGGCCTTTGCAGAACTAAAAACTGCTGATTTGCCTGCATCATGATGAGAACATTACCATAAAAGACAGCTGTGCCGTATGTTAAAGACTTGTGTGAGATTAAAGTATCGTATAAGGTCAAGCCTTTTTCATTCTCTCTCTCTCTCTCTCTCTCTCTCTCTCTCTCTCTCTCTCTCTCTCTCTCTCTCTCTCTCTCTCTCTCTCTCTCTCTCTCATTTTAGTTTAGTTTCAATTTCAATGATTAAAATCAATTGTTTTAGGTGAAAATTGTTGTAAATTAAATTACCTCTACTTAAAATTCTATGAAAATAAATTATTTTTCTGTTCTTAGATTGTTTCTGTTATTTCTTTTTTGTTTATTTTTGTGTGTATTTTTATTTTTGACTAACAGGAAACGAACATTATTTCGGTGTCATTTTCGGACGCTCGGGGAATTCACTATTATATTTTCAGTGCCCCCTGGCCCCAACACACTGTATACTGTCTATCTAGAATTTTCCTTAAAAAGATTGTTTTACTACACTTCAGTGTATCATTATTATTATTATTATATTATTTAGTTCTTTATGTTAATTACTGTAGCAATATAGCCTCTTTGTTCACAGAATGATGTGATAGAACCAGCTGATTTCACTTTTGACAAATTTTATGAACTTTACCACAAGATATGCCCTCGTAATGACATTGAAGAACTTTTCCAAACTATGTAAGTGTCTCTTGTAGTTAATTTTTTCTTATTTAATGAATGATTTCATTTTTAATTTAACTCTATTTTATCTCATTAGAAAGGTTATTTATGCTGGAAAAAAGTTTAACTTTACCCATGCTTAGGTAAGCAGGTTTACTGGTTATCATATATGTGCATTGATTTAGGTGAAATTTGTATTTGGTAAATACTTAAAAGCTGGTATGTACATGCTATTATTATTTAAATGGAAATGATATTTCAAAATATAAATGTAGTACAGTAAAACCTCTATTATCTGTCACTCTCTGTTAACCGTCACCTCAGTTTGAGAAAAAAAATTTATATATATTGTTTGGTTGCTAAAGTCATAGAAGCCGGCTAAGAATCAATCATTGTGTCTTGACAACTTCGTTTTCTAGAATCTGTTGTATACTCAAAACCTAGGCTTCCTCGCACACATTTTTCATAAATTAATTATCTCCTCATCTCTACCCAATGTAGCTTTCACAGTTGAACTACCTTCAGTCTTCATTCTTGTCTTACGGGTACTTGTCGTTTTTTTAAAAGTACGTATAATAATGTCAGAAAAAAAAAAACAAAGGAAGAGTTTAGATCTCGCTACTAAGTTTGAAATTGTAAAACGTTTACGAAAAGGTGAAAGTGCTTCAATCTTAGCAAAAATCTATGAAATTCCTTGGACGACAGTTAATGATATAAAACGTGTGGGGGACCCCTGGCGTATGTCCCTTCTATATAACCATTTAATGTTTATTAGGAAGGGGCATACTAAGCAAGTGCATGAGGAAAGAGCTAAACTCCACCTTTAAATTGATGTTAATTTCTCAAGAGGGATAAATTGGACATACAATGATGGTGCTTTCAGCCATCGATGTATGTAATTATTATTATTTTTAAAAAATATTTTTACTACATATGTATTCCTTATTAGTACGTAAATAAGTTACGACTACATAGATAATGTCGAATGTTTGAAATATATTGTTCAATTAATGTATATATATGAGACATATGACTCACTCCCATATCTGTTCATTTCCCAAATCCGTCACCATCTTGGTCCCATACCGTGACGGATTTTTATTTTTAAGAGAAAAGATTTTTCTTGGCCATGATTCGAACCCGGGTCGCTTGCGGCTCTAGCCACTGAGCTATCAAGGCTCGTATCCAAGTCAGACAAATCCATTCTCTTCACCAATCCTATAAGTATACAGAGTGTTTCGGGATCGCACAGCACTATTTTAGGCATGTGTTCTCTAACACAAAATAAACAAAAAAGTTCATATTAACATATATCTCAAACTCATTTATTAAGCAGATATCAAAGGTTATATCCATTTCACATATTGAGTAGGCAAGATTTATTACCACAAGATAATAATTAAATAAAAAAAAAAGCTCAGAAATTTCACTCAGTAGTTAATTCGACAATGCACACGAGATCCTAACTTCCAGAACTGCATTTTGGTTACTGATGAATCTTGCTTTACAAGAAACGGGATTCTCAATTTTCATTTCATTTTAAAATGAAATACCCATACTTGGGCTGAAGAAAAAACTCATACAACTGCTGTTGGACATTACCAACATACTTTTTCTTTAAATGTCTGGTGTGGTCTTCTAGGCGACAACATCATTGGCCCCTTCTTTTTTTCCACCTAGGCTGTCGGCTATATATTATTTTGCATAATAATCTTCATGAACTCCTAGAGATATTCCGCTAGGCATTAGGCAAAGGCTGTGGTTTGTGACGGTGCTCCAGCTCACTTTTCTCCTAGTGTCACTGATTATTTAAATGCAACTTATGGAGACCGATGGATTGGTCTAAACGGACCTGTTAAATGGCCACCATGATCTCCGGATTTAAGGTCATTAGATTTTGTGTGGAGCTGGATGAAGTCTATGGTTTATTCTGCAGCAGTTGACACGCAAGAAGAGCTAAGAAATTGGATCGTGAAAGCTGCTATAACTATCAAGCACCATCCTGATGCTATACGAAGAGCCATAGAAGCATGGATTCGTCGTGCTGAATGTTGCATTCAACAAAACAGAGGCCATCTTCAGGGCTGGTGAAAGGAACAGTCCTCTGACTGTCAGGCAACATTTAAGAAGGAAAATGCGATGTTCAAGATGATGGGCTAAATGTTTGTGTGGGAGCATGGGAAATTAATGTGTGATTTTAGGTTCGGATAAGAAGTTTAGATTGAGAAAAAGTAAAAATTAAGAGGGGGAATAGTTAAGATATGAGGGGGGGAAGGCAAATCCATCATAACCATGAGAATTATTGTAATGAGAAGTAACATTGCTAGAAGAGTGATGTTGTGATGCGGCAGCAGAAGCGTGATGATATCTTAAGGTAGAAAGGCAATGTTGTGGCGACAGAGACGAAGGTAGATGATAAATTGAAGAGGAGAAACCAGAAGGGTGATGTTGAGGCGGGGAGTTAGAAATCAGATTATTTCTTGAAGAAGTAATATCTAGTTGTGAAGGTCGAGATGTGGTAGAAAGAGTAGCAAGTATATTGTGGTTCTGAATTCTGGTACTGTGGCGTAAAGATATAGAAGAAAAGTTCTGTTGTCGGTCCCGTTTGTTAAGATTCATGATCGAGAGAAGAGACAGTCAGAGGACTCTTCCTTCCACCAGCCCTAAAGATGCCCTACAACGTTGGCACTTACAATAAATAGTAATTAAAGTTTGTCTTATTTAGTGTTGTTTTTTACTGCACCCCCAGACTAACCAACTCCCACATAAATAATAATAATCTTACTTAATATTATAAATGTGAAAGTTTGTATGTTTGTCTCTCTTTCACGTAAAAACTATTTAACTGATTTGGATGAAACTTTACAGTAATGTAGGTTATAATTCAGAATAACACATAGGCTATAGCAAGCGTGGATTTAGGGGGGGCGCACGGGGGCACGTCCTCCCCCCCCCCCCCCCCCGACTGTTTTGTTAGG
The DNA here is from genome assembly GCA_037127475.1 of Arma custos. Lineage (NCBI taxonomy): Eukaryota > Metazoa > Arthropoda > Insecta > Hemiptera > Pentatomidae > Arma > Arma custos. The sequence goes on from CM073759.1 coordinate 220,423,631, forward strand.
TACTGTGGACAATCCATTGTAGGACATAAATAAAGGGAAATCACATGATAATAGTTGTTAAAATAACAGAAAGAACATGAGTGAAACTATTTGTTTTGATATACTACTAATCTTACTAATATTATAAATGTGAAAGTTTGTATGTTTGTCTCTGTTTCACGCAAAAACTACTGGACGGATTTGGATAAAACTTATTGGGTAAAATAGGTTATACATCATAGGCTACAGCAAGGTCAGATTTACATGGGGGCACGAGGTCATGTGCCCCCCTGTTGTAGTACATAATTAAAGGCAAATCAGGAACTTAGCATCTTGAAATTTTTTGATAGGTTCTTTGTATAGTTTAAGAAAGAAATTTGGATAATTGTACTCCAAGGGTTTCCCCTTTAATATAATAGGGGTTCAAAGGTTGAAGTTAGACATCTGAATTTTTGGATTAACTTATATTTTAAAAAAATAATTAAATTATTTATTTTAAATGATCTTTCACAAAACTTTAAGTGGCAGACCAAATTGCACGCGAGCGAAGCCGCGGGCATAAGCTAGTAAATAATAAATCTTTAACCTTTGATAACTTTTTAATAAATGAGTTTGAGATATATGTTAATATGAACTTTTTTGTTTATTTTGTGTTAGAGAACACATACCTAAAATAGTGCCTTAGAGAACACATACCTAAAATAGTGCCTTGCAATTCCGAAACACCCTGTATATAAGTAAGTTGGTGACATTTTGTTACACCAAAACTCTAAAACAGAGGCACTCGTGTCGGAATGTGTAAGGTTCAGCAATCTTATCAGTGGCTCTGCTCCAACAGAGAAGTACCTTTTTTTTTAAGTCCCACAGTCAACTTACTTTCTTACATAATCACTTCCTCTTTACCACTTAGCAGTGTGAGAAGCCTGCTTATAGAGCTGCTGTGATTGTCTTTCTCGAGGACCATTAACCTTCTCATCTTCCAGTCCAAGCCTCTTCGGTCAAAGACTTCTTTAAACCTGTTTCCAGGTTCCCCTGGGTTTCCCTGAAGTCTTCTACCCTCTTCATTGATGTCGTAGATGGCTTTAGCCAAACGACTCTCAGTCGTATGTGATACATGCCTTAACCATCTCATCCTGTGCTCCTCAAAGTCTGCTGTTGGTCTTGTGTCCAAATTAGTTGTGGTCACGTTCCTCACCTTGTCCCTTTTGGTTTTCTCCTCGAATCTTCTGGGATATCTCATTTCCACAGCCTGGAGTTGAATTAATAGTAATAATTAGTATTGCCTGACTTTTAAAAAAATATTTTAAATTTATATTTAATTTATTTATTTATATTTTCTTTCCAGAACTGAGGGTAAAGCAGATTTCATTAACATTGACCAGTTTATTAATTTCTTAAACGAAAAGCAGAGAGATCCTCGGTTGAATGAAATCTTATATCCCCTCTACGATGAAAAGAGAGCTGCTGAGATTATTGCCACCTATGAACAAAATGAAGAGGCTGTGAAAGAAAGTAAATATTTTTTTTTTTTTAACTAATTCTTATACGAAGATAATCATTGTATATTATCTATTGTTAAAAAAATAAATATTGTGGATGCATCACACTCTTTATTGATTTGGCTATTAAGCTATTAATTATGTAATATTGTAAAGGGTACACTTTTTTTACCTTTTCATTTTTTAATCTTTTGGTTTTTAACTAGGGAGAATATTAATGATATAGACGAATTTTATGATAAAATATTGTAAAGTATACACTTTTTTTTTTTTACCTTTTCATTTGTTCATCTTTTGGCTTTTAACTAGTACCTCTGTCATCCTATAATTCAATTGTGTTCCCTTCTTCTATTGTAACTTTTCTATCATTTATTAGTAATCTCTTCTATACTCTAGCTTTAAATAATGTTGTTATGTCATCTTATTCTATATTTTCCACCAGCACTCATTGAGAAAATGAGTTACTCGAAGGTGCTGCCATCCCTTGACAGATCATAAGAACTAAAATGTTAGCCCTTGGGAGGTGCTGCTATCTGACCACGGATATTAAAACTATTTTTACAAATGCTATTTCTTCACCCAATTTTTTGTAATTAAATGGAAATATTCGTTTTCAAGGCTAATAAAAGCATATTTAACTTAAAATATTGTGTTTCTATCATTTTTGATTAATTTTAGAATTAATTAATAGAAATTCAATAATTGACCACAAAAGCAAATATTTAAGTATTTTATCGTGAATATCGTTGTTTATTGATACAATCATGACTATTAGGCTGGGAATGTACTTTTTCATGAAAAAGAGACATTTCCTGCTAATGATAATTTTTCTGAGTAAATAACTTCAAAATTAGCGATATAGAAGAATGATAACATATTGTAACAGGTACACTTTTTTACCTTTTAATTTGTTAATCTTTTGGCTTTTAATTAGTACCTCTGTTATCCTATAATTCAATTCCCCTTCTACTGTAACTTTTCAATCATTTATTAGTAAACTCTTCTATACTCTAGCTTTAAATAATATTGTTATGTCATCTTATTCTATATTTTCCACCAGCATTTTTATTATCCAGTTTATTTATGTATCCTTTACAATATTTTGTCAAAAAATTCTTCTATATCATTAATATTCCCCTTATATCTTTGTATATTCCATCATTTCTACTTTTTTTAAATACCATTCATTAGATTAATTTTTATTACTTATTTTATACTATTATTATTTTTATAATACTCTATAATTATTCCCTCTGTTTTTATATGTATCTAAGGGTCCCCCCCGCCTTTATTTTTTCTCACTCTCATACCTTGATGCCTACATATACTTTTTTTTTTATTATTTACAATATATCATTTTAATTTGTCTGTATTTTGTATAGTTAGCTATGAAGAAGACGTGCAATGTGGGTCGAAACGTTGGCTTTCCTATAAACAGTACTCCCTATATAAGAGAATTTTTTTTTTACCTCCACCCGGTACTATTTTCTTCCTCATAAAATTTCATAGCTAAACCACCTTCTGGGTCTGGTACTGAACAAAAACTGCATCTTATCCAAGAAATCATAAACAAGAGTGTTATGACAAAGTTTTACTTTATTATAATGTTAAGCAGTCCTAAGAGTCACCACCTTGGCATGACAGTCTTGCTCGTACTGAGATTGTCTCATCTACCTTCATATTATTATACTCTTATAATCATAAAATATTACTTATTGGGTGGTTACTTTTACCCGTATATATATATTATCCCATTCCTACTAGTGATAAAAATTTATTTTGTTAATTGATATTCATTACTTCCGCTTATCTAAGGTATTTACGGGTTTAAATGGGCAGATTTTAATTACCTATATTCACTGATAAGAACTGGAATAAATTACTTAAGCTAAATTGAAAATCTTACCTTGAATTGATTAATAATTTTATTAACTACGTATTAATAAACCTTTTATCATTTGAATATAAATATGGATAAACATCAGGCAATCAATAGATAATGCAAAAGACATTTCACTAACATTGATTTATTATTAACCCCAATTGACAGCAATGATATAAACAAATTGATTTCAATTTGTAAAACAATATAATGAACAAATCCATCTCAATAGAAATAATATAATAAACAGATTAATCTCAATATAAAATAACATAATGAATAAATTAATTTCAGTAGAAAACAGTATAATGAACAAATCATTGAAATTGATCTTGAAATTTACATTTATCAATATTAAATATAATTATTAACTTCTTACTATCAAATATCTTTATGATTAAAACATAACCAATTAACAGATAGCGCTAGATACATATAGCGCTTTTGAATTTATTGAATTTAAATTTTATGAGCTCTAAACAAATTGTAGTTATCGACGTATTCTGCAGAATAATGATATATAGTACTTGCGTTGATAGACGAGATGATCGTTCCCCCCGCGATGGTCAATCTTCTTCCATAGCTTGAGATAGAGCGCTTGATGTTGCTTGATCGAATGGTTGAAATGAAGTGTCTAATGTTACTCGCTGAAAGGGTTGAACTGAAGAGTAATGTTACTTGGTCGAAGGGTTGAACTGAAGAGTAATGTTACTTGCTGGGAGATTTGAACTGAAGTGGTTGTTTTATCTATGGAAGGGATAGGTGAGACTGCCGACCCCTAGCGGCATTTTACTTAAACTCTTCAAAGTTCTCTAGGGAATATCCTCCGGTCTTTGTCTCCAGGTTTATTAAGGAGTGATTATATTCTTCTTCATTGGACGATAGTTGTGTCTTGTATCAATATATATATATATATATATATATATATATATATATATATATATATATATATATATATATATATAATTGAAACTATTTTTTTTTTCCAGAGAAATTAACTAAGGATGGTCTGATTCGATACCTAATGTCTGATGAAAATGCTCCAGTCTTCTTGGACAGGTTAGACATTTATATGGAGATGGACCAACCTTTGTCACATTATTACATCAACAGTTCACACAATACCTATCTTTCCGGGCGCCAGTTTGGAGGCAAATCCAGTGTTGAAATGTATCGACAAGTCCTCTTAGCAGGCTGCAGGTAATATTTTAACTTTCAAATGTTTCTGAATTTCCCTTCAACTCAGTAATGCTCCCTGTAAACTTTTGAAATATTAGATTCTTTGTTCTTATTTTAAATACAGTTCAAATTTAAATACAAAATTCTTTTTCATGTTAATAAGAATGGTTCATAGATTTTTCTCATAATCTTACACACATTTGCGAAAAATTTGAGCTGATTTTTTGTTATCATGTATCCTAGATGAAATGAACGTTTCGACAAACACATATTATCTATAGGGTAAAGTGGGACAAGTGCGTCATACAGGTCAAGTGGGTCTTTAGCTTTTTATGAAGCATACAGAAAAGCCGCAATCCCAGTTTTCTTATGTGACTTTGCTTCGTCAGTGCGTATGTGATAAACCGATCATAGGTGAAATATTTGAGTCAAGTGCGTTTTTATTTTGATTAATGTGATAATAAGTAAGTCTCTTATGATTTAGCAGTCAAATATATTATTGAATTGTAATAAAAATATTAAATAATTTCCCTAACTCGCATGATGCTATAATTGTCGGCACCTACTTTGAGGTGATGATCTTATGTACACTATTGCCAAGTGGCATTTGATGACAATTAATTTAATTTTTTACTGTGGGGCAAGTACGTCACACGAGGAAAAGCGATAAAACATCTGTTATTAAATCGTTATTTATTCTGATAATTATAATACAATCAAAGGCAAAAAAAAAGGGCATATGCGACAAGATTATATACAGTGAAAATTTCGGAGGAAGAAGGGAAAATTCCTAGCTTGTATTGTAATGAACTATTCGCGGATTCTCGTCAAGAGAAGTGGATTAGGTGTGTTCAGTGTGGACAGTGGATGCATGAAGATTGCAAGGACAATAAAAGATGGTAAAATGACGTAGCGACATTTGCCATTAAATGTTTGTCATGAAGTACTTACCTCGCTATATGGGGCAAGCGCGTCATTTGACAATTATTCATAAAAGTCAAAGTTTTTTTGTTAAAATGTTTTATTTTCATTTTTTAATTAGTGACTAAAGATTCTAAAGAATATAAATTTATTTATATGACCGAGAAGCGAACCAGGAAGGCTGAGGTGGCTAAGCACCACGATGGATATGTGGCAGACCCGGGTTCGAGTCCCGGGCCTGGTCATATCTTTTCTTTCAAATATTTTAAAAAATTATAACATCTAACAATAAAATAAAATTAATATATTATAATAATTTATAATGATGTAAGTCAACAAGATCCAAAAATATAAGTAATGTTTAATGAACATTCTCCCCGCGTATACATTGCAAATTCCAAGAACACAGAGATTTAGGATCAGTGAAAAGAAAGGATATGTCAGACCGAGAAGCGAACTAGGAGGGCTGAGATGGCTAAGCACCACGATGGATATGTCGAAGACCCAGGTTCGAGTCCCGGTCTTGGTCATATCTTTTTTTTTCAAATAAAATATTTAATTTTTTTTTTTAATTTAATTTATTGATATTTACAACTATAATAATATTACAACAAGTAAATCTGCTGAAATAAATAATTTAATTTATTGATATTTATAACTATAATAATATTACAACAAGTAAATCTGCTGAAATGTACAATATGACATGAAAAAAAACTTGTGGAGAAACCACCCATCGGTAGCACCCCAATAAAGTTCTATAGTAGATGGTCTCGAGGCCATCTTCTTTTCAGACGCCTCGGAGGGTTATCAGGAATAGTATGAGAAGCAAGTTGAGAGACTATCGGATTCAAGTGTGTATGGAGCTTGTCATAGAAGGATAGGTATCTAGTTTGGGCCAAATCAGCAACATATGGGATATTAAGATCATGATGGATGAGTTAGTTTGTGGCATAATAAGGAGCATTGAGGATTTTACGAAGGATTTTGGATTGGATACAAGATGAATTGGATGTTTTAGTAGAGCCCCAAAGCTCAACTCTGTATGTCCAAATACGTCTGATAACTGTCATGTAAATGAGTCTTTTATAATTAATTGGGAGCTTAGAGCGGTTGTCCAGTAAGTGTTGAAGTGGGTGAGAAATACAAGCAGTTTCTTGTCTTTTCAGTCTTTTATGAGGATTCCAAGTGAGACGTTTGTCCTAGGTAATGTATCTGTTTGACAGGGTTCAGTGGAATATTATTAAAGGATACAGTATGGCAGGAATTTGTAGGTTTACGACAAAGGGTGAAGGTAATTTGATGGGATTTGTTAGGATTTATTTTAATTCTCCAATTTTGACACCATTCTTGAAGGTTATTTAAAAATATAAGTTTATGTTTGTTTACAACTATTTTTATTTATTCCTTCTTATCTACGACCTCGAAAAGGTCAAAGCTTAACATGCCCTCCCTTCCCCTACTTCGAAATGTTAGTATAAACTTTTATTTCTTGACAAAATGATTACCAAAATCTATTCATCGCCCATAATTACATTCTCTTTTTCCATACTAAAGCTCATGATAACTCGTATTTTCGGAAAATATTAAAAATTAAACGAATTAACAGTTAAAACTTGCTGTAATTCAACTCAAGGCGACAACCTGCATAATAATTACCAGAGATTTCTTATAATTCTTTTGTTACTTTTTTTTTCAGGTGTGTTGAATTGGATTGCTGGGATGGTAACGATGATGAGCCTATAATAACTCATGGAAAGGCCATGTGTACCGACATCTTATTTAAAGTGCGTAATTATCTTTACTTAAATATTTTTTTATTATATATATATTTTTTCATTATATTTTACTACTATTATTTCATTATCGATTTTCAGGATGTCATTTACGCCCTAAGAGACACAGCTTTTGTTACTTCCGACATGCCTGTTATACTTTCATTTGAAAACCATTGTTGTAAAACGCAGCAATATAAATTGGCCAAATATTGTGATGATATACTTGGTGATCTTCTTCTTAAAGAGCAACTTCCTGATTTTCCAGTATGTATGTCTTTTTTATATTGGATTTAATATTATTGGTTGATAATAACATTATAATTATTTACATTCTTAAATTATGATTCTCTAAATAATATTGTCTTATTTTGAAAATTGTTTGTTAATAATTTATAAATTATTACTTATTACAAAACATAATATAATTTTAAATACAGTGGTACCTTGAGATACGAGTGCCCTAACATACGAGTTATTTGAGATACGAGCTTTCGAGCGAGCTAAGTTTTGTTTTGAAATACAAGCGACATTTGAGATATGAGAAACGGCCAGCTTCTGCCTTTTTACTGCGCCTGTGCGTCTCACGCATTATCCCAATTATTCCCCTAGTGTGCTTGTTTACCTCGTTGTCGATGCATCTTTGCTAAGTTTTTCTAGGGCTTTGCGCTTTTTGTGCATTTACATACTTTATCATATTTCTTTTTATAACTATGAGTCTGAAGAAAGTGTGTGGAAAGGTCAGCGCTCAGGAGAAGATGATGTCTATTGAATTAAAGTGTGAAATCATAGAAAAAATGAGCAAGCTGTGCAAGTAGCCGACTTGGCGAGGCAGTACGGCCGTAGTACTTCAATGATATGTACTGTGCTTAAACAGAAAGAGTCGAATAAGGGGTATAACGCCAGCTAAGGGCGTTACAATAGTTTCTAAGCTCTGGAGCTATCTCCATGAAAAGATGGAGAAACTGCTGATGGTTTGGGTGACGGATAAGCAGTTTAAAGGCGATACCTTAACACAGGCCATAATATGCGAGAAGGCACGAGCGATTTACGGTGATTTGCTGAATCAGACTCCATTCACTTCCACGGACGAGGCATCGGAAGACTCATTTAAAGCCAGTCAATATTTGCCATTTATAAATACATTTTCTTATTCAAAAACACATAACAAAAACAAGCATTTTTGGAGCTGGAACGAATTAATGGCATTTCAATTAATTTCAATGGTGAAAATTGCTTTGAGATACGAGTAAATTGACATATGAGCAACGTTACAGAACAAATTAAACTCGTATCTCAAGGTATCACTGTATATATATTAGAGAGGAAAATAGTTGACTGGAAGTTTTTAATTTTTTTTTAAGTTTCCAGAAATATTTATTCACACTTCGCACCCATTCATCCTTGAATTGTCCATAAATAAACATGCAAGGGATGTATAAGACAAAAATCATATTTAATGTTCTTTTCTAATATTTCAATTAATCAAAAACCAAAACTAAACAGAATATATATATATATATAATTTAAAAAAAATAAATTTAATGTTTATCCACTACTACTTACCCGCGTGTTAATTTAGTTTACAGCACATACTAAACATTTTATTACAATATTTAGGGAAAACAAACATTTGATATGCCATTAAAGGAGAGGTACCTTATTTTTAATTTTTTTTTCTAAATTATGTTCCTTATCATATGTGAAATATAGTATTATACTGACACAAAAAAAATTAATTGATAAATTCTAAGTAAAGTTCCCACTTTTATATTAACTGTAGAATACAATGTTACACTATGAAGTATTACCAATTTTCTTCTTAAAATTGAATAAATGACATTAATATTTTAATTGTTATACCTCCTGGCATTAAAGACGATCTTGGTTTTATGAATACAAAAACCCTTTTAGTCCAAGCAGTCATTTATTTATTTTTTTCTTTACATGTAAACGTTTCGACCCATGTGGTCATTCTCAATACATGTTTCCAATCATCATTCAGACAGCACATATCAATCCGCAAAAGACATCTATAGAATATTTAAAAAAACGCAAAACATTACATTATAAAAATTTTTTTAATATATATGAAAAACATGAATCTTCTTAAATATTTCTTATCAGCCACACCATTATACATGGCATCATCAAAATTCATTGCATAAAAATTACAATTTTTACATTATTGTCATCCTCACAATAGTACATAGATAGATATACTTTTTTTTTCCTGGAGACCAACATTTAAATAAAAAAAGAAGAAGGCTGGGTGGGGTCCACCCATAGGCAGCCACTGTAAATAATAAGTAGAACTGGCACTTTGTCCAGTCTGGATTATCTGAGTAATAATAGCTTGTTATGTTTTACTGTCACATATTAATTATTATTTCTAGACAAAAACACAACCATTACAGGTATTCCAGAATATTTTTTTTATTAATATATATTGAGAACTATCTTTTTATTCTATTTTATAAATATCCGAAAATCATTAGTTATTGTTATTATAAATATAGTATTATACTGACACAACAAAAATTAATTGATAAATTCTAAGTAAACTAAAGTTCCCACTTTTATATTAACTCTAGAATACAATGTTACACTTTGAAGTATTACCAATTTTCTTCTTAAAATTGAATAAATGACGTTAATATTCTAATTGTTATACCACCTGGCGTTAAGACGAACTTGGAAAAACCTAAAAAAAGGGAGGGGGAAAGGCACTCATAATAAATAAGTTTTTCTTATTTTGTGTTACATTCACTGCACCCCCAGACTATCTATATCCCACATTAAATATATATAATATAAAAATAATAGGAATGGTTTCTGAAGAAAAAAAAACAAGCGATTTTTATGGTAGAGCTTTTTCCTACTACACCTCCCTTGTCATGTAACATGAGGTTATTTATATTTAAAATGAAATACCTAAAAATAAATTGTTCTTATTTAAATATATGGTAGAGCATTGATTATCCGAACGTCAATTATTGATACTGGGTTTGGGGAATTTATTAGATTAGATTTTCTACAATTATAATGAAGCTCCAGTCTTTTGTTTCTTACAGTAAAACCTCCATTATCCGTCCTTTGTTGTTAACCGTCACCTCAGTTTGAGAAAAAAAAATGTATATATATTATTTGGTTGCTAGTCATAGACACCGGCTAAGAATCAATTGTTGTGTCTCAACAACTTTGTTTACTCAAAACCTAGGCTTCTTCGCACACATTTCTCATAAATTAATTATCTCTACCTAATGTAGCTTCCGCAGTTGAACTACCTTCAGTCCACATTCTTGCCTTATGGGTACTTGTCGTTTTCTTAAAAGTACGTATAATAATAAATATTGAAAAATAAAAAGAGACCTTACATAAATGTTAAGACCATGGAAAAATTCCAACGAAAATTTTATGATATTTTGTGGAATAGCCATAAATCCATTGGTGTCTTGATAATGTTGTTTTTCTTTTCATTGCAATCTTACTTTCATTTTTTCATATAGTTTTTTGTCTTATGTTTTGGTTAATGTATGTTGAATTTTCATATTCTCCAGTATTTATCAGCTGTTTTTATCTAACCTTACCCAGCCGGGGTCAAGTAACCTTCCTTATGATTCATTAGTTGCATTTGTGCCTTGGAGGTGGTGGGATGCTTCTTGGGTGCATTATTCATGTTTTGTTTTTGTTCTTTTGTTTTTTTGTTGTGTTTTTTTTCTCCATCTATCCTGAGGATGCCTGAATGGGCGAAATATTGGACAGATAATTTCTATTTCTGTTTTAGTTTGGAGACTAAGGTCTTTTCGTTGGAATAATACGTATAATAATGTTGGAAAAAAAGACAAAGGAAGAGTTTAGATCTCGCTACTAAGTTTGAAATTGTAAAATGTTTTAAAAAAAAGGTGAAAGAGCTTCAATCTTAGCAAAAATGTATGATATTCCTCGGACGATTAATGATATAAAAGGTGCGGGGGACCCCTAGAGTATGTCCCTTCTATATAATTATTTAATGATTATTAAGAAGGAGCATACTACGTTTGTGCACGAGGAAAGAGCTTAACTCCACCTTTAAATTGATATTAATTTCTCAAGAGAGAAAAATTGGACATACAATGATTGTGCTTTTAGCCATCAGTGTTTGTAATTATTATAATTTAAAAAAAATATGTTTACTACCTATGTATCAGTACGTAAATAAGTTACGAGTACATATATAACGTTGAATGTTTGAAATATATTGTTCAATTTATGTGTATATATATATATATACACACACACATATATATGAGACATTTGATTCACTCCTATATCCGTCTATTTCCCAAATCCGTCACCATCTTGGTCCCGTACCCTGACGGATAATCGAGGTTCTACTGTACTTGTGCTTTTAGCCGTATGAGACATGTTGGTTATTCAATTAGATTTAATTAGATCAGTTAGATGATACAGACATTCAACATATTGTTACTAAAAACTTTTGAGCAGCTGATTACCTGACAAGGGTAATACTCATTGAAATAATCATTATTTATTTATTGTTATACTAATGTGTTGATTGTGCAGCATTTTCTTTCTTTTTTTAATTGAATTTCAATTATCTAATCCACACATGACAACGACATTAGTTCGGATAATCAATATTTTACTGCATTTTAAAACCGAAATTTCATTCCCATATACATAAAATTCTGAAAAAGCAAATTTAAAAAGAATTTGGTCAGTTTTAAAGAACTCTTTACCAGAATCTGTAATTCTTGAGTTATCTAAGAAACAAGTGTACATACATTCATCACATCGAAACTAGTCAAAATGAATATATCAATTAAAATCTGAAAATATTTGCGATTTCAATATTTCTTTTGCTATGTACAAGGAAGTAAAAAATCATTTAATGTACTTGTATAATTTCCTTATTAATAATTTAAAAATTACTTTTTCAGCTTGAACCTGGTGTAGCTTTACCACCCCCGTCAGCTTTAAAAAGAAAGATTTTAATAAAGAATAAAAGACTTAAACCCGAAGTTGAAAAGAGGGAGCTAGATTTGTTCCTCCAGGGTCAATTCGTTATCGACGATGAAGAGAAGGAGGATGCTTCTGCACCAGTTGCCGTAAATTTGGATGAGAAGAAGGTATTTTATAATATTTTAATAATTTAGGCCAGGCTCATTATTATCTTCGGTAATTATGTATTAGCCGGTCTGCAGGGAATGTTACCTATAATTGTTTATAACCTGAACACTGATAATTCAGGTACTCACAACACCAACTTTCTTACTCATATTAATGGAAATTAAAATATACAAAATTTATTAATGAATAAATGCGAATGTATTTTGTCTACACCTACACCTACACCCCTCTAGCCACATTCCTCTTCTTATATAAATGTTTTCCCAACACTTTGGAAAAAACATCTCCATTTCTAGCTTTGTCAAAATCCATTTGATGACCTTTTTTACACAATTTCATCTTTAAATAAAGAAATAACTCAAATGAGACGAGTGAAAAGTAGAGATTATAGGATATGAGGAAGTAGGTTTCATGGAGGCTGGCTAATACACAATTAGCTTATCCACCATTCTGCTTCATTAGCTATAACTTTAGAGAGCGTTAGCTCCTTATATATAAATAAGGAGTATTCACAATTATATTTGGTGTACTATATTGGCATTATGCTCAATTCAGACTTATGAGCGACCCAGTCTAATGTCATACTCATCATCATTATGATAATCAGTCTTTTTATGAAAAGCCTAAGCAGTGTGAGGAGGAAGTCTATAGTTCCCCTACAGTCTAAAAATATTGAATGAATGAATTAAGCTTTTATTATTAAAAGAAATATAAACAAAATAAAATGGTTTACAAAAAAATTACAAAATATTTGCGATAAGATTGTAGTACAACTTAAATATAAATATTTAACTACAATCTAATCGTAAATTATTTAAGAGAAATAAAAGTTATTCCTGTTTTTGAAATTACTTGTACAAATATATGTATTAACATATAATAGGTTTATTTTAAAAATCATTTATAATTTTATTTTTTATTTATTGTTCTTTTGATGGTGATTATTATTTTTAAATATTTTTATTTTGAAGATAAAATATTGTCTTGGCAGGGATTCGACATCTCTAGCGTGGTGCTCTAACCATTTGAGCTACCAAAGCTCGTAGCCAAGCCAGACAAATCCATTTTCTTCACCGATAAGTGATAAATACAGGATCGGTGAAGAGAATGTATTTGTCTGCCTTGGATACGAGCTTTAGTAGCTCAAATGGTTAGAGCACCGTGCTAGAGATGCTGAAGACCCGGGTTCGAATCCCGGCCAGGACAAATCTTTTCTCAAAAAACAATGTTCCATTTCCACAAGGTTCTTGTGGCAGAAGTGAATGCCTGTTCCATTCTGGCATATCAGGGTCGACTTTTATTTCCCAGTGATCCTAGAATTAAATCTTGATATTCACTATTTGGTGAGAACTAATAGTTCAATCTTGGTAGCCTGTTCATCTTGCCTTAGTTATAAATACCAAGGCCATTGAAATTTAAAAAAAATAATTTCTATTTCAGCCGATCCCAGCTGAGGAGTCAATAGAAGTTGCTGCTGTCGAGGCTCCACCAGTACAGATACAGTATACTGGCAGTACAACCAATGTCCACCCTTGGCTCTCGTCCATGGTCAACTATGCACAGCCGATTAAATTTCAGGGCTTTGATGTTGCCGAACGTAAGTACTCCTATAAATCAAAAAACAATTTTTCATAATCTTATAATGTTTTATTTTATTCATTATAAATCAAAGATTTGTTGTTTTATGACCAATTTATTGCCTCCATTCCTACCTATCCTGTGCCAGGGTCTGCCAAGCTCTAGCGTTAACTAGTTTCTGGTCATTGTTTTTGAATCGGTCTACCCATCTTGGTCTTCCCTCCTTTTCTCTTTTCTTCAACATACTCACACAATAGTGTTTTTGTTTGCGAGCCAATATCTATTCTCACAATATGGACTGCTCACCAAAGTTAAGATTCTTATCCACATCTGGCTCCTGATAAATTTGGTAGAGCTATTTATTGTACCTAAGCCTATATTGATCCTCATCCTTCACAAGGCCAAACATTCTCAGGATTTTACTATGCATCATGTATTATTAATAAAATGTTCATAGTATATTTTTAACACCTCCATTATCATTTGGAGAGGTCTAAAAATCAGTTAAAAGTTTGAATTTATGTATCACTTCCAGTTAATCTTTACGGATAACATTTTTTATATTACTGGAAGTTTTATTTAAATCATTGATTATAAAAGACAAAAAGAAAATTTTATTTAGAGTTATAATAAATTGAATTTTATCATAATTAGTATATGGATCGCAAACTGCAGAAAAGCAACTTGTCCAACTTTTGAAATTTTTTCTCTTGAAAACACATGTCCTTCTTGTAAAATTTAGAAAAATGGATAATGCTTTTCTGCAGTAAGCGACTCATATATTAACTATACATTTAAATTTTTAATAAATACTCTAGTAAAATTAAAATTAGACTTTTATTTTTAAAGAGAAAAGATAGGCCCTCGGCCGGGATTCGAACCCGGAACCTTTGCCGAACCTTTGTTTCCGTGACAGCGCTCTACCAATTGAGCCACCAAGACCGCCTGCCGGCAGAGGACAAATCTTTTCTCTTATCTGATCCCATGTCCTCGTGGTTGAGCGCTGTCACGGAAAGACAAAGGTTCCGGGTTCGAATCCCGGCCGAGGGCCTATCTTTTCTCTTTAAAAATAAAAATGTTTAAAACTCAAAAAATTTACCAATAATTATAAAATTAGACTTATTTTTTTTATCCCTTCGGAATCAACCAGCAACATTTTATGTCTCAACTTAGCTATAAGTTTATTTAATAACTGTAAAGGATTCAACTGAAATGGTATTGTTAATCTGTGGATCCAAAAATGTATCAACTTTTTTTTTTTAATGTTTAGAGAAAAATATTCATCATAACATGAGCTCTTTTGCCGAAAACACCGGCCTTGGCTATTTGAAATCTCAGGCATTGGAGTTTGTGAATTACAACAAAAGGCAGATGAGCAGGATTTACCCCAAGGGTACCAGGGCTGATTCCTCCAACTATATGCCCCAGGTAATAATAAAATTAATTTACGATAAAATGAGGTGAAGATAAAAATTAATTAATTTATCCTATAGTAGTGTAGAATTCAATCTTACAGCCCTATTTTGGGATTGGTAGTATTGCATTAAAATACTAAAAATGTCTGTAGCCCCGGTGAATAACTGGTCAAGACAAATTTTATCCACAATGAGTTAATTGTACTGAGGATAGCGGCATTATGTCATTCTCGTAGTTTTGGGCTTGAAATGGAGTTGTAATATAAGCAATAACTCCATTTCGAGGCAAGGTCTGACACAGTCAGTTAAGAGCTGTGATAATAACTCGATTCCCTGCTTCCCTCAATATAATTAACTCATTTTTGAAAAAATTTTGACTTGACTACTTATTCATCGGGACTGGAGGTTTTACTTTGCTAATTATAAAATCTTGTAATTCTATTTTGTATAGTTATTCAATGCATGTTTTAAATATGAGAGGATGTCGAATAAACATTCCAGAATTTAAAAAACCCTTCTTTCATAGTTATACCATACTTTCTTCAATCAAGAACTTTAATTTTTAATTCAATTTATTTAACACTAGAACTACAAACTGACTAAAATGACCGGTTGCATCATTTATTTATAACATTTCCTCTTTAAGTCTTATTTAATATTTTATGATAATTTCATGATTTTTATTAAAGTTGTTTATATAATAATATTATGAATTATTTCTTTCTTACGCTTCTAATTTTTCAGAGATATCTATGTTTTATACCTAAATATCATGAATACATGTTGTGTATTCCCGGGGCTAGAATTCCCGGAATTCATAAATTCTACGTTTTCTATTTACTATGCGTAATTTTGTGTATATGTAATATATAAAATTTCAATTTAGTATTCTTGCTTGCCGTGTATAGTTGCAAGTTGCAACACGCATAAAATAAACACTGAATATTTTTATTAATATATTATTCTTTATGTCATGTAATTACAATATTTGAATGAAATATATTTTATTTTATTTAAAATTAAATTATCTTAAGAATTTACAGTTTTATTTCTTGAATTCTACTATTTTGTTTAATTAAACAAACTGACCAGTATATGGTAAATCTTCGTAGTTCTAGTGTTAAATAACTACCAATAAAAATTTGAGTTAAGACATTATGTAATTAGAGTTACAATATGCATGATATTTTAAAATGCCTTGTTAATTATGTTTTAATGTCAAGCATTAAATCGCTTTTTTTTTCTTTTTCTTTTTTACTTTTTTGAGAATTTGATTTGATGTCAAACATTTTATCCTTGATTAAAAACTAATGTTTCTTTAAAAATTATTTTGGCTATTTAAACTCAAGATTTTTATTGTCATGATTCAAGTGAAACAACTTTGTATTGTTTCTAATAAAATGTAATAAATTCTTTATTGTTTTATGATGAGTAAAATCTTAAAGCGAAAAATTGTGTCTCAGATGAAATATTTTTTCTCGTTCCAAAAGATACAACAACATGAGGAAAGTAGAATTGTTAATAATTTGATCTATTTTTTTTTTTATGTATATATCAATGGTCAAGCTCTGAAATTCTATAAAGATTATATCTGTCATAATTAATTGTCTTAAGGCCGCTACACATGGTCAGTTTGGTGTGTTCACATCGAACTGACTGTGTGTAGGCTAAATTGATGTGAGCTCACATCGAAAAAGTGAACTGATAGACTGATGAAAATTCATCATTTTGGTGTGATACACCAAACTGACGACAGTCTGTGTGTACCGTCGCGTCAGTTCGGTGTGTCAAATTAGTTATCTGAGCATGCGTACAGGTGTCGTTCGGATAGATATCACCCTTTCAATCGCTTTTCCAAATCTCGTCTGTATTCCTTGTCTGTGTGTTTGTTATTATAGTGATCATAGTGATAATATGGTTAGTTGGGGAAAAGACTTTCTTTTAGAATTTATAGAACTGTTCAGAGGGGAGGAATGTTTGTGGAAAGTAATTTCAAAGGACTATCATAACATATAAAAATGAGAGGAATCATATAATATTCTGTTAAAAAGGCTAAAGAGATTGATCCCCTCGCAAACAAATCACGAGGAAAATCAACAGTTTAAGAAGTGCCTTTCGGAAGGAATTAAAAAAAGTAGAGAGGTTGGTGAGCGGTATGGGTGCGGGTGACGTTTACCAACTGAAATTGTGGTAGTACGACCGGCTGGGAGCTTGGAGCTTCCAAGGGGTAGCACATTGAACTGACACACCGAAGTGAGTGTGTGGATGCGAATGTTGTGTTCAGCAGTTAGAAGTGACAATTAGAAATGAACACACTGAACTGACCGTATGTAGCGAGCGGCCTTTAGTACAATTATAATAATATAAATTTAATTTATGAAAGAAATAACTATGTAGTAATATATGTTTTGTTTTGTTGTGTTGTTGTATAAATTGTTGTTTTTGAAATAGGAGTTATATATTAATTATTTAATTAAATCACTAATAGTTAATTTATAAATAGTAGTAAAATTAAACTTGATATTACTTTGGTTTTAAAATTGGTGCCCTAACAGGCATTTCAAAATACGATATTTTGATGTAATATTTATTATTATTATGAAACAGTCATTCATGATCTATGATTAGGTTTTCTGGAATGCTGGCTGCCAAATGGTCTCACTGAATTTCCAAACTGCCGATCTTCCTATGCAGTTGAACCAAGGAAAATTTGAATATAATGGAAACTGCGGCTATTTACTTAAACCAGATTTTATGAGGCGTGCGGACAGAAACTTCGATCCCTTTGCAGAATCTCCAGTAGACGGAGTTATCGCTGCACAATGTGCTGTTCAGGTAAAAAAAATTTTTGCTTAACAGGTTGTAATAATTGATTTATTACAATAATTTTCTAAAATTTTAATCTATGTTATGACTTTTTTCACTAGTTGTCAAGAAATTTTGTTGTCTTATTTCTCATAGCTTTAGTCCGTTTTTTTTTTTTTAACCTGAAGTTTGGGGAGCATAAAGCATTATTTGCCTAATCTAGTAAAAAATATGAAAAAGTGGAGTTTTGAAATTTGGAGTTATTCCATTTTGATCCCGAGTGCCTCAATGAGGTATTAACCTTTCCTATCATTATTATTTCTGCAGCCTCGGTGAATAAGTGTCAAGAATCGAATTCGGTCCATAATGATTTAATTGTCCTGAGGGAAGCTGAATCGTACATCGTGCATTCTCTTGATGCATAAATCGCAAATTCAGGTGTTGGCTTGAAATGCGAGTTATTACTTACATTATAACTACATTGCAAGCCAATCACTATGAGAATGACACATTCTTCAATACAACTGAATCATTCTGAACGAAATTTTACTTAACCACTTATTTAAATGTTACAGGTTTGAAGTTGTGATTCTAGTAGGTAAATAAATTTGTAATCCATCCAGACGTTTTGTTGGCCATGCTGCAAGCTTCCTCAGAGCTTAATTCGAGACTGAAAATGTTCTTCTTCTATTTCGGTATTTAAAGCTTCTGGGTTCGGGGGTAGAGCCTATTCCTCCAACCATCTGATTGGTTGGGTTCCGACCGTGTGGCCTCTGATTGGTCGGGTCTCAACTGGCTGACATCCGATTGGTTTGCCTTTTCTTTTAAGTTTTTTGGTTTGTTTTTGGTCACTGGTATGTTTGGGAGCCACAATTTGCTCAACTTATAACCATCTTTGTTGAAATTTTCAGGGTGTTTTACTATTTCGATTTCTTCTGATGTCTTTCTTTCTGTCGTGTTATTACACTTTTTGACCACTCTAATTTTGTCAAACTCGATAGCATGGTTGGTATTCACTAAGTGTTATGCCATCTCTGATGACTTGCTATCCATCTTTTTTATGCATCTTGTACATATTAGCCTTCCTGTTTGCCCGATGTATTCCTTCTCACACGAACATGGAATGCTTTAGACTACTGGCGTCATCTTTTGCACTACGCAGAGCCTGACTTATTTTTTGAATGACTCTGCAACCTATTAAATTTGATTTAAATAAAAAAATTGCAAATATGTATTTATGTATTTGTTATTGGTTCATTTAACATCACTTTTTGCTGCTATGGCTTATTGGACGATACTACATTGGGAGCTCTAAATTTTGCCTATCCAGGTTTAATTAGGATAGGAATTTTTAACGAGTACCTGACATCGTACAGGCTCGGGACCCCTGTTTAACGTCCTTTCCGAAGGACAGTGTAACTAAGGATTTTTTACTCCCTTTAAAAAATCCTAGGGCCACCTGCCGGGCTACGAACCCGCGATGTTGTGCTTAGTAGTTTGTTACACTAACCACTAGACCACAAGTCTCAATTTATGTATTTAAAACTTCTAACTTTAAACAATAATGATAGGAAAGGTTGTATTGTTAGTAACAAACAATTATAGATACACTGTGATTAAAATTATTGAAAAGTAACTGTAGAATAAATACTGATTAGATATTACTGTATGATCTTATCATAATTTTAAAATTAAATTACTTATTTTTATTTTTTAAAGAGAAAAGATAGGCCCTCGACCGGGATTTGAACCCGGAACCTTTGTCTCACCGTGACATCGCTCTGTCAATTGAGCTATGTCACGATGAGACAAAGGTTCCGGGTTCAAATCCCGGTCGAGGGCCTATCTTTTCTCTTTAAAAAATAAAAATATTTATAACTCATAAAAAATGACCAATAATTATAAAAAATAAATTACTTATTGTTTTGCCATTTAATTCAGCGAAATATATTTTCAGGTTATTGCTGGTCAGTTCCTGTCAGATAAAAAAGTTGGCACATATGTTGAAGTGGACATGTACGGCCTACCAACTGATACTATAAGAAAAGAATTCAGAACACGTGTGATTCCTAGTAATGGCCTAAACCCTGTATATAATGAAGAACCATTCTTATTTAGAAAGGTAGCTGAATAAATTTTTACCATCATAGTCTTATTATATATTTTTTATTGAGATTTTAACGGTTAAATAACATGATTGTTCTCTTTCTTATTTATTAATAACAAAGGATAACTTAGAAATACATATATGTTCTATATCGAAACGTTTAACCATTAAATATTGTTTTGTTAATTTTTAGCAATGTCTAAGTTCTCTCTCCCAAAGAGATTCATTTATCTCTCAGTGGTGAAAATGTTATAGTTGTGTTTGTTGCAAACAGATTAAAGTTATGTTTTCAAGGCCTGAACATTTGAAAAAAGTCTGTTGAAAGAGGTGTCCATTAGGATAAATTTAATTATATATGCTGTAAAAAGTCCCTTATATATATGCATATATCAATGTTTTTTCTTTAAATAAATTTTATTATTTTTATTAGTATATGTGGACAACAGTAACCACCAGTGAAGTAATACCGCATGGTTACAATAACAATATACTGAAACACTCTCTGTAAGAGCAAGCTGGTCCACTAACATCAAGATTGTATCTTTAAGGACAAATCGGGCTCTGTAAAGCAGTTTCATAGGATTAATGACCTGACCTAAAGACCTAATTTAGACTATCTCATAATTGTTCGGTCTGGAACACCATGTTCTGTCTATGATTCACATAACTGCTAATTCAGGATGTGTGTTAAGGTAGGATTCCCAGATCTAGCTAGTTGGGCTGAATCAGAGGGAATTTCCTCTCAGAATTCTGTATATTAAGCGTAAACCCACAAAGTCTTTGAATCATAAATGAAAACTGATTCCAAATTTGTTTTAAGTAACAAATAAGGGAAAAAATGCTAACATTAAAGTTGAGTATCTTTAGTTTATTATTTACCATTAACTTTAGTAAAAATTGATGTTTGCTGCCAGGTAGTATTGCCAGATCTTGCCGTGTTGAGGTTCGGAGTGTACGATGAGAACGGGAAGCTGCTAGGCCAGAGGATACTGCCGCTGGACGGGCTTCAGGCTGGTTACAGGCATATCTCTCTGAGGACTGAGGCTAATTTCCCCATGTCGCTTCCTATGCTCTTCTGTAATATAGAGTTGAAGATATATGTTCCCGATGGCTTTGAAGGTAATTTATCACTTATTATATTATGCAGGTTTGCTGGAAAATTATTATCGAATTCCTTCCATACTACCTAATCTATAACTAAATTAAAAATGTAAATATCTTTAATGTAATTTGGTCTGCCATTGCACCAATTACATTGCTTACTTTTAATTAAATAAAATTAATGATCATGATAGTTTTTTTTTAGTTTGGCCTTTTTTGAGAAAGTTCCCGATTAGCCTAAAATATTTATAAGATATTTGGTTGGGGTTGTATTTATGAGAAAACTAACAAAAATAAAATATTTATTTTTTCATTTATTTTTTTTAAAACTTTAAATAAAACCCAAGGTCAAGAATATTAATTAGTTTCCTTGTGTTTACTAATTAAGAAGGAAGAATGCATTTGTTGTTTGTAGTAGATAATAAGTAAGATCTGTAATTATCAGTGCCTTTTCCATCTTAACTCAAATCAGTTTTGAAGAATCAAGTTTGAAAAGAACATAATCTTTGTTCAAAAACGTGTTTTGATTTTTTTTTTTCAAATTTGACCATGGCTCTTAATTTTTGTGTTTTTAATTATATATATTTTTATTTCCTTATTTCTGTAGATTTCATGGATGCCCTATCTGACCCTCGGGCTTTCTTATCGGCCCAGGAAAAGAGAGCACAGCAGATGAAAGCGATGGGAATCGAAGAAACTGATATCAACACTCAAGGCCTTGCGATAGGATCCGGTGATAATGCTAAAAAGGCTAACAAAGAGGAAGAAAAGAAAGGTTTGTTTTGAATTATTTTTATATTTTTTCATTGTTTTTATGGGAAAAAATTAATTATTTATTTATTATCATTCTATATGGTCAATGATCAGTGAATTATTTTTTTTATGTACTGAATGTTAACTTAATAAAAAAAAAAGTTATGGTTCATCATTTTAATTATACAAATTATATTGTTATAAATATCTTCCCTGGTTCCAATTCTTTATTTTCCTACAAAAGTTTGTTCTTTATAGCAATCCTATTTCATCGCAATACTGATGACAAGAAAGAAATTATAAGTTTCTATAGTTAAAAGTTTAAAAAAAAATAATAATAATCTCTAAGTTATAAAACCTTTGAAAAGGAGAGTGATGAAAAATGCATAAATTTAAGTGATTTATATTGATGGAAAGAAGATCCATTCCAACAGCGGTGTAAAAACTCATCGCCTATTATTATAATTAGCCTACGCCTTGCTGTCTTCTCCTGTGTGGCAATCCCATCTTGTCACTGCATCCTGGGTCTGCCTTTACGCCTGGACCCATAAATTTCTTTGAGAAGGGTTTTCTTTATGATGGAGTCTTAATTTGTCATTGTGTCTCAGTCCCACTTTAATCTTCGACTCGGATAAATCTAGCTATATTGGGCTCATCGAAGAGGGCATACAATCCCTGATTGGTTCTCTGTCGCCATGCTTGGTCCTGCTTTATTCCAAGAATTGTGTAATTAAATAAATAAATAAAGAACATAATTGAATAATTTTAGGAAAATACAACATTAAACTATTAAATATCTATGATTTTAAGTGGCATTTGATGCATATAATTTCTTTGCAAATCTCATTATATTTTAAGAGGGCATAGCTTCTAAAATGTGGCCGCAAGTAAATAACTTGACAGTTTGTCTGATAATTTTTATTTGTTGTTTTTAAATGTTTATAATTTATTTAAAACTATATTTAATAGAATAGTGAAATATTTCAGTCGAGGAAATTCAGTTCGAAGTTATCACTATCGAAAGCCTCAAACTGGAAAAAGAATTTGTCAAGATTCAAAGGAAGCAACAAAAGCAGCTCGAAGGACTTCAGAAAAAACATTCAAAGGAAAGACTTATGATGCAGAAGCAGCAGTGTGCAGCAGTCGAAAAGCTTGTCAAAGGCAAAAAGTAAAAAATATGTTCATATTATTATTTATTATTATTATTATTATTATTATAAATACATAAATTTAATTGATTATATTAAATATTATATAATTTTATTGGGTAACTGTTCTGCAGGTTTTCGCTTCAAGTAGATTTACAACAAGTTTTAACCGTTTATTCAATTCATTTTTAATATTTTCCAAACATACAAGTTGTTGTGAGCTTCAGTATGGAAAAGAGAATGTGATAATGGGAATGAGGACTTTTCGGTAATCATTTCATCAAGAAATAAAAGTTTCCACTTACATTTCAAAGTATAGATAGTATGATAATTCATTTTATTGTTATATGGTATAATTTTTTGAATATTTTATTTGAAAAGGAAAGATATGACCAGGACCGGAACTCCAACTCAGGTCTCCCATCTATCCGTGGTGCTTAACCATCTCAGCCATCCTAGTTCGCTTCTCAGTCAGTCATATCCCCTCTTTTCACTGATCCTATATCTCAGTGTTCTCACAATTTGCGATGTATACACGGGGAGAATGTTAATTGAACATTACTTTTATTTTTGGATCTTGTTGACTCAAGTCATTAAATAAAATTATAATTCATTTTTTTGTTATGACTGACCGAGAAGCGAACCAGGATGGCTGAGATGGTTAACCACCACCACGGATATGTGGAAGACCCGGATTCGAGTCCCGGTCCTGATCATATCTTTTCTTTTCAAATAAAATATTAAAAAAATTATACCTTATAACAAAAAAATGAATTGTAATAATATTTAATGACTTGAGTCAACAAGATCCAAAAATAAAAGTAATGTTCAATTAACATTCTCCCCGTGTATACATCGCAAATTGTGAGAACACAGAGATATAGGATCAGTGAAAAGAGGGGATATGACTGACCGAGAAGCGAACTAGGATGGCTGAGATGGTTAAGCATCACCACGGATAGGTGGGAGACCCGGTCCTGGTCATATATATTCTTTTCAAATAAAATATTAAAAAAATTATACCATATAACAAAAAAATGAATTATAATTTTATTTAATGACTTGAGTCAACAAGATCCAAAAATAAAAGTAATGTTCAATTAACATTCTCCCCGTGTATACATCGCAAATTGTGAGAACACTGAGATATAGGATATAATTTTTTTAATATTTTATTTGAAAAGAATATATATGACCAGGACCGGGTCTCCCACCTATCCGTGGTGATGCTTAACCATCTCAGCCATCCTAGTTCGCTTCTCGGTCAGTCATATCCCCTCTTTTCACTGATCCTATATCTCTGTGTTCTCACAATTTGCGATGTATACACGGGGAGAATGTTAATTGAACATTACTTTTATTTTTGGATCTTGTTGACTCAAGTCATTAAATATTATTACAATTCATTTTTTTGTTATAAGGTATAATTTTTTTAATATTTTATTTGAAAAGAAAAGATATGATCAGGACCGGGACTCGAATCCGGGTCTTCCACATATCCGTGGTGGTGGTTAACCATCTCAGCCATCCTGGTTCGCTTCTCGGTCAGTCATAACAATAAAATTAATTATAATAATATTTAATGACTTAAGTCAACAAGATCCAAAAATAAAAGTAATGTTCAATTAACATTCTCCCCGTGTGTACATCGCAAATTGTGAAAACACAGAGATATAGGATCAGTGAAAAGAGGGGATATGACTGACCGAGAAGCGAACCAGGATGGCTGAGATGGTTAAGCACCACGGATAGATGGGAGACCCGAGTTGGAGTCCCGGTCCTGGTCATATCTTTTCTTTTCCAATAAAATTTATATTATTTATTTATATAAGAATTTATATTTTATAGAATTTTGGATAGTTAATTGAAAGTTGACGTTAGTTTTATTTTTATTTTATTACAAAATTTTAAGTTACCACACATAACAGTTTATCTTATAATATTTTATTGAACATGAAATCTTTTATCTCCGTGGGCCAATGATAAGTAATTACAATTTGGGATAAATAAACAATTTAAAATTTAAACACAATTTTTATAGTATCCTGACTAAAATAAACACTCACATATATCTCATCCAGTCTGTGTCCTATAACTCCTTCACAATACAGCCTCTGAATCACAATTTAATACAGCTTCTATTGGCAAATTGAAACTCCTTACACCAAACTGCCAATGGTATAGTAGAATAACTTAGAGGTCCTCACTCAGGAACTTCATACTGAGAGTAGATAACTTGTGATGTCCTCTTCCCTGGACGTTCCTTTAGAAAGTGGGCTGAAATAACTGGGGAGATCCTGTCTACTCGACGCTCCGTTGCAGAGAGAATAACTTGGAAGGTGCTTTCACTGGCATCTCCACATGCAGAGAGAGAAGTATGGCGGGAGCTTGCCGGTAGTGGGTGGCAATGCCATTTGTATAATTTGAAAATCAGTTACACATACATAAAGATTGTGTTTATTGAACAACCCAGTATACTAAATTATTAAATAAGTAATTAATAAAATTTAAAATCATTTTTATTTACTTAAGTTCCTCATAAATTCACGTAAACTATAGTGGTCCGCTATTGATAAGCCAAATATCGATAATTATTTTGATTTATTATTTAACACATTTTGAACCTTAATAGTATATTTGTTGAAACGTTCATTTCTAGATGAAATGATAACCGAAGTATACACATTTCCCATAATTGCATTCCCTTTTCCAAACTAAAGCTCATTATTTTTAAAAACTTGTAGTTTTGGAAAATATTAAAAGGAAAACGAATAAATTGTTAGAACTTGTCGTAACTCAACTCGAAGCGACAACCTGCAGAATAATTACCTTTTATTATTTAATGAGAACTAAATGTTTTTTATTTCACTCATATATATATATATATATATATATATATATATATATATATATATATATATATATATATATATATGTGTATATATATATATATATATGAATCTACGTGTAGTGTAATCATTACCTCATTTCCATTTCATTCATTTTCTTTTCTTTATCCGAAGTTTTTAATTAAGTTCTGTAATTTTTTTTTCTTAGTAAAAATGATGTATCAAAGGAAGCTGAAGTCAAAGAGGCAGTAGCTAGCCAAGTAGAGCAATGGTCCGAGATGATTGAAAAACAGAGGAAGGATATCTGGGCGATGAAGAAGCAGCACATCACCGAACAGCAGGAATCTCTGACTAGGCTGATGGAACAGGCCCACGCCAGCCAGATGAAGCAGCTTGAGGGCAAGCATGATAGGTATCTTCTCTTTTCTATCAGTAAAGCATCATTTACATGGTGACGGTTTTCTGCCATGACAGTATTATCATAGCAGTTATAAAAATGGCAGATGTAAAACAGCTGACTGAACTTTAGAGTAAAATAACAGCCGATTTCATCATTACTTTAACTATTTTATTTTATTATTACTTTCATTTTTTTTATTTAAAAAAAATCAACTAATTAAATATAAACTAACTTATTTTATTTTATATTTTAACTGCCCCGGTTTTGCGCGGGTAGTATGACATATTATGGCTACATGTTTTGTCCGTCTCAGGTATTTTTTTATGTAGATATTATAAACATAAAAACAAAACAAAATATTTCTTTATATACAAATTGATTTTCATGCACATTAAGTTTTTGCGATAACCCATAAGATACTCATTTGAATTAAATTGGAATAAAATATTCTAATAATGCGCATGAAATGCTTGAGGTAACTAAAGTATATAAGTTGATAAGGATTAATACTGTACTCTTCTAAATAACTTTCCAAATAACGCATTATACATTGTCAATTTTTTAGAAGATAAAATAGGTATAGTAAGCTATCCTTAACCCATTCGAGATCGATTGCACACTGTTTGTAATAATGTGCAATAAAATAATGTGCAATTATCAGTTATTCTGAGTAAACTAGTCATCGAAATAAGATTTTTCTTGAACTAATGAAATCTGTTAAGTACAGGAAAACAAAATTTGGCATTGGTTTTACTGTGTACCAAAAAATCTACAAACTTATTTTTTTTTTTTTTTTTTACTACTTATTAAAACTTTCTTTGCATTATATTTTGTTCTTTATTATTGAAAGCAAAACAACAATTTAATCTTATCTAACTATTTTTGAAATAAATGTTTTTAAATTTCTTAATGATGTATTTTCAATTTACCTTACATTGCACACATGGTGTTCAATCCTCTCCTCGCAATAGAAATTTTTTGAGGAGCAAGCTGCACACCCAGTGTACAATGATCTTATTTTATTTAGGTGAATTCACTTACGAATTGGGTGATTTCCATAGTAAATATCTTTTTTTATTAAAAATGAACAATATAAAAATTAAAAAAATCGTCACCTCGAATGGGTTAAAAGACAGAAATATGCTATCTCCGACTTTTTTTTAGATCTATAAAAGAGTCATATTCCACCATGCATTGTTTTGTTATATCTCAAAGGGAATAGGACAGCGTATTCAATGAAAGCTCACAGGCAGCTTGACTTAATCAAACACTTTCAACAATTATCATTATATTCCAACCAATTTACACAAAACCTTGAGGAATTATTTATTATTTATACAAAATCTTTCTCGTGGATCACTCTATTTATTGGTGAAAACCGCATGAAAATCCGTTCAGTAGTTACTGAGTTTACTGCTGACTGACAGATAGACGCAGCAGAGGACCTTGTTTTATAATATGTATAGATGAACAATTAGTAAGATGTTTAAAAAGATAATATTAATACAACTTATATCTTCAAATTCATGAACATCGCACTAGTATTTCTAAAATGATACAACTCAAAAATTGGTATTTTTTGAGTTATGAAAGAAATAAGTAAAGGTTAGGTTAGGTTTTGTGGTTTTTGGACACTCAACTACAGAGGTCATTCGTGTCCTTTAGGTTATGTTTGTTTTGGCTTATTTTTTAATTTTAAATTTTGCTAGATAGGTTATATTTTTTTAGAAAGTCAATTTCTTTGTTTATGCTCAAAACATTATTTTGCAACATCCAGTGGAGTCTTCTTTCTATTTTGCAGTTTTCAAAGTAAGCTGAGTAACGCGGGCAATCTACTAGAATGTGAGCGATGGATAGCTGTACTTTGCAGGATGTGCACTTAGGTGGAGCTTCTTTATCTATGAGGTATCCGTGGGTTAATCGGGTGTGACCTATTCTCAATCTTGCTAGGACAACTTCCTCTCTTCTGTTGGTACGGTTAGAACTTTCCCAGGATGAGGTTTCTTTTTTGATGCCTTTTAATTTGTTGCCGTCCTCTACACTTTCCCAGAGCTGGTCCCAGGTCTTCTTTGCTAGGGATTTCAGGCTGTTTCCGAGATCTGATGGAGTGTAGACTCTTATTTCATCTAGAGTTGACATGGCTGCTTCCTTTGCTGCTAGATCTGCTGTCTCGTTGCCTTTAATTCCAACATGGGATGGTATCCATGCTATTGTTACATTCTGGCCCTGACTTTTTATCATTGTTGAATAGCTCTGCGCTTTCTTAAGTATTTGATTGTCTGTATGTATGTTGCTTAGTTCTGATATTGCGGAAAGTGAATCGGTGAATATTAAAAAGTTTTCTTCATTACACTGCATGATATGGTAGAGTGCTGCACTGATAGCATAGCATTCCGCTGTAAAGTTGCTCGATATGGAAGGGAGCTTATATTTAATTGTCTTTGAGTCTATGGTAAAGGAACATCCTACATTGGAGTGTGTTTTTGAACCGTCTGTATACAAATATTTGCTATTTCTGTATTTGTCTTTTATGCTTAGATATTCTGATATATGCATAATCTGGGGTGCTAGATTTTTTAAATTTGGAAAGAGTTAGATCTATTGTAGGTAGTTTGAGGGTCCATGGAGGGTAATAATGTTCATTGACTGAGGTTTGCAAGGATCTGATTTCTTCTATGTGTCTTCCTGCTCTTATTCCGAGTGGGGTGGGTAATCTTCGGACATCGTTAAATCTCCTGCTTCTAGGTTGAAAAACTGGTTTCCATGCTGGATTTTCTTCATTAAATTTTAGTTTAGCGATATATCCGCAGGCCAGTTGATGTCTCCTAACAGCCAGCGGAGCTATACCTGCTTCTACACAAGGACTGTTCACTGGGCTAGTTCTGAAGGCACCAGTAGCCAGACGGATGCCCGCGTGGTGGACTGAATCTAAAGCAGTCAGCAATTTGGGACTGGTTGAAGCATATATAAAACTGCCGTAATCCAGTTTCGATCTGACTAAAGAAGTTTATACTCTCAGCATACTTTTTCTGTCTGCTCCCCATGAGCTTCCTGCCAGGACTTTGAGCACGTTTAGCCGTTTTCCACATTCTTCCTTCAGCCATTTAATGTGTTCCTTCCAGTCTAGTTTGCAGTTAAGTAATAATCCCAGGAACTTGACTTTGGATTCGAAATTTAAGTTTGCGCCTCTATAAACTAAGTCTGGGGGAGATGTTGGTGTTCTCCGTCTTGAGAAGAGCATGCATTTTGTTTTATCAACTGAGAAATATAATCCAGATTGTCTTGACCATGATTCTAAATTTGTTAAACACTTCTGTAAAGATATCGTGACCTGATTTCGATTGCTGAACGGGTGTAGTAAGGCTAGGTCGTCTACGAATAAATACGATTTTATGGGTTTTGGAATAACACTAGTGATTTTGTTGATGGCAATAGCAAATAAGGCGCAACTTAATACACTACCCTGAGGTATTCCGTTTGACATTGTTTTAACCAAGGATAAATAATTCCCTATCCTGACTTGGAACGTGCGGTGCCGTAGAAAGTTTCCTATCAGGGTGAGAATGCGACCCTCGAATCCCCATTCCTTCAACTGATGCAGTACAAGCGTCGGATTTAAATTATCGTAAGCTTTTTCAATGTCGAAAAAAATGCCTATGCATTCTTTTTTTTCAACGAAGCATTTCATTATTTTATATTCCATGGTAACATGATGGTCTAAGGTAGAGCGTCCTTTTCTGAACCCACATTGTTCCTTCGATAGTAATTTATTTTCTTCCAAGATCCATATCAGCCGTTTGTACACCATTTTTTCAAGCAGTTTCGACATACAACTTATCAGTGAAATAGGCCTGTAACTTGGTGGAAATAGCTTATTTTTTCCATTTTTGGGGATTGGAATAATTACAGATCTTCTCCAGACGTTCGGAAAGTCCCCCGAGCGCCATATGTGGTTATATAGGGTCAGAAGAGTATCCAGAACCTGTGTTGGTAAATGTTTTAACATCTCGTTGTCAATGTCATCTATTCCCGGTGCGGAAGGTTTTAGATCCTTTATGGAGGCTCGCAATTCGGTTTTGGTGAAAGGAAGGTTATACTCTTTTTCTGCTTGATTCGCGTTTGTATTTTGTTCGGAGTTATCGAGTGGATGATCTGTTTTCGAGGAGTATAGTCCTGAATAAAATTCCGCAAAACGCTCAGCTAACAATTCCTCCTTTTGTTCTACTTGTTCACCGATTAGGAGAGCCACCTGATTTTCTTTATATATTCCTGTAATACCCTGTATCTTTTTCCAGAATGTGCTTGGGGGAGTATTAGTTGTGATATTATCTAAAAAAATTTCCCAGGATGCTTTCTTTTTACTCTTGATTATTCTTCTGGAGAGTGAACGGCTCTTCTTATATTCTATTAGGTTGTTAGAAGTGGGTTCCTTTTGAAATATTTTCAGGGCTTTTCTTCTTCTTTTAATAACGGCCTTACATTCTTCATCATACCACAGTACATTTTTGCGTGATCTCGTTTTGTTGGAGGTCTTTGGGATTGAAGGGCCTGCTGCTTCCAGAATCGCTGTTGTTATCAACTGGGTTTTCTCGTCGCTGCCGCTAGCTGATAGTAGTTCTGATTCATTTATGTTCAACGCAAACCAGTCAGATTTTTCCATGATCCATCTAGGATGTTTAGATTTTATGGGGTTATCGTTAGGGAGAGAGATTACTATCGGAAAGTGGTCACTAGAGTACTGGTCTTGTGCAACCTGCCAACATAAATGCGGAAAGATGCTTGAAGAGCACCAGGTTATATCGATGGAGGAAAAGGTGTTGTAAGCCGGGCTTAAATAAGTTGACTCTCCCGTATTTAGGACGACTGAGTCGGTGGTATCGATGATTCTCCTAATGTGATTTCCCCGAGTTGTGCAATGAGAGGAGCCCCAGGAAGTGTGGTGGGCGTTGACGTCGCTTACACAAATGTACGGAGATGGTAAATGTTTGAAAAGATTTAATAAACTATTTTCTGAAAAATTATCTGGAGGTAGGTATATGTTACACAAGTAGATAGGGAATTTGAGGAAGACCTTAACCACTACCGCCTGGAGGGAAGTTTCTACTTGGACCAGCTCGGATACAACATTTTTGTGAACCGCCGTCAGTACACCACCACAAGCTATATTACTGTTTTCAAAATCCCTTCTATAAATATTATATTCCTTGAGATTAAATTTTTTGTGAGGAAGCAACTTACTTTCTTGTAGGCATATGGCTACTGGTTGGTATTTTTTAATGATTAATTTCGACTCTTCATTTTTACCAGTTATACCATTGCAATTCCATTGAATGATATTTGTTGTGAGTGGCATGTTTTAAGTATGAATGTAAATAAATATATTGGAATAAATAATGAAATAAGAATAGGTAACAGGTAGAGATGAAATTAAGTTGTTAAAATGGTTAAGATATGAAAACAAAAATACTAAAGAAAGAAAAAATAAATAAATAAACAGATATAAAAATAAACAAATAATATACCAGGTCTGCAAGTTTAAAATGTCGTTTTAATTCCAATAGAATGCGCTCTTAGCCTATTGAAGGATTTGCTTATCTCTAAACGCTATTTTGTTTGTTAGTCATTTGTTTACAAAAGTCAGTTGTTTTTAAGTCGTTCACGTGGACGTATCATACCTTTCTTTGGTGTTAAAAATGTCTAATTTTAAGCCAAATAAAGAGCATTTGCGGCATGTCATGATTTTCTTATTCAATCAAAAGAAAAAGGCATCTGAATGTCATCGAATTCTTGTTGAGACTTATGGCGATCTTGCTCCAACCGTCAAGACATGTGAACGTTGGTTTCAAAGTTTCAAACGTGGTGATTTTGATGTTACTGATAAAAAACGAGAAAATCGACCAAAAAAGTTTAAGGACGTCGAATTGCAATCTTTATTAGACGAAGACAATACCCAAACCCAACAAATGATGGCAGAACAGTTGAATGTCACTAGACAAGCCATTTCCGATCGCCTGAGAGCTATGGGAAAAATTCTAAAGGTTGGAAAATGGGTTCCACATGAATTGGACGAACGACAGATGGAAAAACGAAAAATTGTGTGCGAAATGCTGCTTTTACGCCACGAAAGAAAGGGTTTTTTGCATCGAGTTGTAACTGGCGATGAAAAATGGATTTATTTTCAGAATCCCAAACGAATAAAATCATGGGTAACGCCAGGACAACCATCCACATCGAGTGCAAGACCGGATCGTTTTGGGAAGAAGACAATGCTGTGTGTGTGGTGGGATCAGAAGGGAGTAGTCTACTACGAGCTTCTCAAACCCGGCGAAACAGTCAATACCGACCGCTACCTACAACAAATGATCAATTTGAGTCACGCATTGATCGAAAAACGCCCAGAATGGGCTCACAGGCACGCCAAAGTCATTCTTCAGCATGATAAGGCTCCTGCACATTCAGCCAGATTGACTAAGGAAACGATTTCTTCGCTTGGTTTGGAACTCCTACCCCACCCGCCGTATTCACCTGACCTGGCGCCTTCTGATTATCACCTATTCTCATCGATGGGACACTCATTGGCTGAGCAACACATTTTTACAATTTGGAGGATGTAAGAAAATGGCTCGATGAATGGATTTCAAATAAAGATGAAGCATTCTTTTGGAATGGTATCCATAAATTGCCCGAGAGATGGACAAAATGTGTAGAAAGCGAGGGCCAGTACTTTGAATAAAATATATTATACTTTTTTTTTTAAATTAAATTATATTTTAAGAAATAAACGACATTTTAAACTTGCAGACCTGGTATGGTCAATACTAATTATTTTATTTAATTTGTTTCCATTTTTTCCTTACTAAGCGCTCGGTTTTGTGACTTATTACGCGATCTGCTTCTTGATCGTCTGTCTTTTACTAGTGTCCAACCACCTTGCATGTCGTCGAAGTTCCTGCGACATGAGGTGGTTCCGTTACAACTAGTTTTATCCGAAGATAAAACTGGGAGTTCCGCGGGAGATTTAGGAATAGTGGACTCAGCTTCCGTAATTTTGGCCGGTTCCGGAGCCAGGGAAGGAGTCGGTTTGGTGGGTAGGGAAGGAAGGTTATGGTCAGCTGGAGGAGAAGTTGATGTGAAAGGAGTTGGAAGAGGAATGGAGCCAGCTGATGGCCCAGCTGATGTAGGGAGGTGGTGGGGATAGGGAATGGGAGTGGGGGCCCGGTCCGGTTTAATCGTTTCCGAACGGGCAATAGATAAAGAGGTTTTATTGCATTCAGGCACTAACGGCTTCTTAAAGATGTTAACATTGTCATTTATATTATCTGTTTGAACACTAACACTTTTAGTATTTTTAACTATATTAGAAAAGGTCATACGTGTTGACAAGGGATGTAACGATTCGAATTTATTTTTAGCTGCGAAGTATGTTATCTTTTCGGCCTCCTGAATGCCTTTAATTTCTTTTTCTTTTTGAAACACTGGACATTTTTTGGAGAAAGAATCATGCTGCTCGTTACAATTAACACACTTTATAGGGCTAACACATTCTGATCCTTCATGCTTATTTTGGCCACAGAGTCTGCAAAGCGGCTCTTTTTTGCATACATTTTTAGTATGACCGAATTTCAAACAAATATAACAGCGGGTAGGGTTTGGAATGAATTGTCTCACATTTATGTTATAGAAACCTACTTTAATTTCGTTGGGTATGGTGGGGCTGTTAAAGGTTAACAGGTAGTTATTACTTTTTTGTTGCTCATTATTTTTGTAAAACGTCAATCTTTTAACATCTACTACATTCTGAGTTTTTAGTTCGTCTTTTATTTCGTCGATCGAACAATTGTGAAGGTCTGCACACCATATTATTCCTTTACTGGTGTTCAATTTAGCATGTGGCTCGACAATAACAGGGAGGTTTAATAGGGTTTTAGATTTTATAAGTTTTTCCGTTTGAATTGCTGACATAGTTTCGACTAAAAGGGTCCAATCTCTCAATTTTTTGACTTTTTTAGCTTCACCGATTATAGATTTTAGGCTCTTACTGATAAAAACGGTGATACTTTTTTGAAGTCTAGAGAATTTCCCTCATCATCCGCTTCATTTCTTTTAGTAATT
This sequence comes from Arma custos, assembly GCA_037127475.1. Taxonomy (NCBI): domain Eukaryota; kingdom Metazoa; phylum Arthropoda; class Insecta; order Hemiptera; family Pentatomidae; genus Arma; species Arma custos. The sequence goes on from CM073759.1 coordinate 220,458,267, forward strand.
AAGAATTTGACACTAGTTTTTAAAGAGTTTTCTTCATTATTAGAAATAACATTTCTATATCTCACTTTTTTCTTTTTTACAGGCGGAGATTCCGCCATTTCGTTAGAAAAAATCAAATAAAATAAAAAACCTTCTATTTAGAGGTAAAATTAATACTTTAAGGAAAGAAAAATAATTTAAAACGGAAAAAATAAACTAAATGTGACTTATCCCTTGTAGTTAATCCTCAGGAGCTCCGAACGTAGATCTTCACTCTTCGAAGTATAAACACAAACTCCGAAATAAGTAAATATTTCTTAATCACTGATCAAAACTGTATCGACCTAGCTTCAGAGCTTGTCTGCCAGAATGCACTTGTGTAAATCTTAATGTCCTTATGCTTCCATTCTCATAATTATGCTTAATTCTCCTCTACGGTATTGAATTCCTTTTGTATCCAATTCTTGCAATCCAAAATCCTTTGTAAAATCCTCAATGCTCCTTTTTTCGTTACAAACAAAGTCATCCATCCATAATGGCCTTAATGTCCCATTTTTTACTAATTTGGCCCGAATCTGATATCAATCTTTTCATGACAAACTTTATTGCCACTCAAATCCTCCTAGTTTCAAACCCAGCAACCTCTTCAATTCCTGATAATCCTCCAAGGTATCTAAAATGACCTTAAATTTGTTATTCGAGTACAACCATTGGGTAGTTTCTCTTCTTGTCTTAATCTCATGCCATTATATATCTTTCATTATATTAGCGTGATATATTACAATTATACAATTGTAAATTTCAATAAATACATTTTTTTTTTAATTCAATATTAAAGTTAAAAAAATAAATTCTATTTATAACATAATATTATGTTACTGTTTACATAAAATGATCCAAACTATTAATTTATTTAATCTTCTCCTCTTCTACCGCTGCAGCGGTGTGAGGATCCTTTCTATAGAGCCTGATCCATGAATCCCTCTCCTGTACCTATCGTCTTCTCCTTCTCCATTCAAAAGCCTCCTGGATTGCGCCCTCCCAAGTCTTCCTTTCGTCTCACACCCTCCACCTTTGTCTCATATACGGCCTTCGCCACTCTGTTTTCCTCCATTCTGGAAACATGACCGAACCACATCAGCTGATGCTCTTCGATAATATTCCCAGCTGGCCGAAGTCCGATATTTGACCGTATTTTTACGTTTCGCACTCGGTCTCTTCTGTTCTTCCCTTCCATTCTTCTTAGATATTGCATCTCCATGGCTTGAAGTTGGCTCTTGTGCTTTTTGGTTAGAGTCCAAGATTCACTTGAATAGGTGAGAATCGGTAAGAAAGTGTTTTTATAAACTACTTTTTTTGTGTTTTTTGACTCTTCTTTCTTCCCAATGAATCCTTTCTTGAGGGAATTAAAACACCTGCTGGCAGCTTTTAATCGTTCATTTATTTCGCCATCTATCCAGCCATGCTCGTTAAGGTGTGCACCGAGATATTTAAAATCCCTTACTTGCTCTAACCTCGTGTTTAGTCTTACGACTCGGTCCCCATGCTCGCTTTTTCTTCCTATTCTCATGATTTTGGTTTTCACTGTATTTATCGTCATGTTAATTACGTCCAACTCTTCTTGTAGGATGCGTAAATTTAAACTATTTATAGAATGGTAAATAATAATGCTATCATTATTATATACTAGCAGACTCGGCCACGCGTTGCTGTGGCTGTTATAATAGTATTAAAAAATATTAGTTAAAATTTGAATTTAAAAGAAATAATGAATTAATGAAAACACGAATTAAATAGATTTTTGATTTTATATTTTATTCATCTCATATCTAACTATATTATATAATAAATATATAATATACAACACTCATAACTGATAAAATATAAATATGAGTTTAATGAATGGGGGTATATAATGTTTGATTTTTAATTATGGATATTAATATTATATTAAATAATAAATATTTATTTCAATTTAATTGATGGCTAATCGATGCACAATATTTTTTGTTAATCTATCCGTTGCTAATACAAATATATTAGATGATTTACTAATACGTGAGCATGCAACATATAATTACCATGGGAGAAACATAGGTATTTTAAGTCCAAACCGCAAATGGACATTGTCTGGCCTTGAGGTCTGTTGATGGGTATAGCAAAACCCAAACATATATCAAATTGAAGTCTTTTGAACGGTATTATGGGTTAAAATATAGCCTATATTTTAAGTTGGACAATGTTACGCATCTGTGCCGAATTTCATTAAAATCGGTCCAGTAGTTTCGGAGATTAGCCTGGACAAACATCGTGACAGGAGATTTTTATATGTATAGATAAGATTCCGGTCATTTGATACATGATAGGACTGAATTCAGGTTCTATTAGACCTACAGATCTGCGGTTGGGCTCATATTGTAGAAAATTAAATCTTCTTTATAAAAGGTCGATTACGTTTTTTAGACAAATAATTATTTTTTTTCTAGAAATTTTTGAAAATTTTTCAAATCCAAAAAAATAAAAGAAAAAAGAAAAAAAAATTAGTAGAAACCTTCCCTAGAGTGTACTGAACAACTTCCCAAAGTTTCATGACAATCGGATGATTGGTGTAGTAATGCATAAAAGACAAACACACATACATTCATTTTTATATATATAGATTATACTGAGAATGCTGTCATCTTGGAAATTGTCATGGTAAATGTCACCGTGTAAACAGACCTTACTAGAGTAAGGGTTAATGCTGTTATAACTAACTATTTTGATTTTGTTATTTGATTAATTACTTATTAGCTTGACCTTTACTATACTAGTTAAATTTTTTTGATTTCTCAAAGTAATTCTAATTAATTTATTTATCCAAAGGGAAATGAAAGAAATCAATGCCAAACAGGCCAAGATTTCAGTTGAAATGATGAAGGAAGTGATGAATGACAAAACTTTAAGGACAAAAGGAGAAAGAGATAGGAGACTGAGAGAGAAGAAGCAGAACAACACGAAGAAGTTCCTAGACGAGAGGAAAATGCAGCAGGTAATGTTAAATAATTCATTAAATTTCATTACATTCTATTATTTTATTGCGTAATTATTCCGCAGGTTGTCGCTTCGAGTTGAGTAACAATTAGTTTTAACTTTTTCATATTTGTTTCCCTTTTAATATTTTCCAAAAATATAAGTTATCATGAGATTTAGTAAGGAAAAGAGAATGTAATTATGGGAAATGTGTATACTTCGAAACGTTATTTTAAACTTTTATTTCTGGATGAAATAATTATCAAAATCTACATATCACCCATTATTACATTTTCTTTTCCTCAGTAAAGCTCTCGATAACTTGTATTTTGGAAAATATTGAAAATTAAATTAATAAATATTGACCTTTAACTCAACTCGAATTGACAACCTGCAGAACAAATATTTTTTATTGTCTTTCTAAAATGAATCTTTTTTTTTTAAATCGGAATAAAGTTGTAGCCCCTAAAGCAAGCTCAGACATAAGTGTTTAGGTTTATATACTCGGTTAGGTATTTTTTTAAAGTTGTCTACAGCTATTGTAGAATAGAGAAATGATTTTATTCTGGGACCAGGTCCCTCAATAATAATAGATGAGAACCAAATTTAATGAATAAACAGGGTTTTTTTCGAAATTGCACGGCACTATTTTAGGTATGTGTTCTCTAACGAATTCCTTATAAATAGAAATATGGAATTGAAAGTGGTATTACTCAAAACATACACTCATCAGCTATTACTAAAGTTAAATAAAATCCATAAAACAACTTTTAAAATTAAATAAGTTTATGCTCCTACTATTGATGCTGAAGATGGTGAGGTTGAAGAATTTTATTTAAACCTACAAATAGCTATAGATGAAGGAAAGTACAATCAACTAGTATTGATCGGAAATTTAAATTCAAAAATTGGTAGTTAAGTTAAATCAAAAGGCCTAGGCAAATTCAGAGTAGGAGAAATAAATAATAGAGGTGAAAGGCTTATTGAGTTTGTTGAAGCAAATGGTTTTTATATCATGAACAGCTTCTTTGAAAAAAAAAATCCCCAAAACAAATTGTTTTGACAAGGATATGGCAATTTTGACAATTGTATGGACAAGGATATGGCAGAGTCCAGATAAAAATACAAAAAATGAATTAGATCTTCACCACATTAAAAACTAAAAATGCAAATAGGAAATCCGACAAAATTAAATTAGAAAACTTAATAAAATGGAAATTTGAGGACCACTTAAAATCAATTATGCCAATATTATGCTGTAACATGGACCAGGTAGCTTATGGATTGGTATCCAAGAGAGCACGCAAGGAAGAGAGGACATCCACCGATAGACTGGGACAAGGAGATGAAGAAGAGCTGAGGAAGGGCAGCCTGGAAGAGAGTAGCATTGGATAGGAAAGAGTGGAAATGGATGGGACAGGTTTTAGGACATTATTTAGTGTATTGGTTGCAAGAGTGATAAGTAGAAACAATCGAACTTAAAACCTCAACTAAAGATTAATTTTGTTCATACCTGAATAGGTATAGAAAAAATAGAAAGTGTTTGTATATGTTTATTATATTTTATGAACAAATAAATGTTATTACTATTATTGTTCTCTAACAAAATAATCAAAAAAGTTCATATTAACATATATCTCAACCTCATTTATTAAACAGATATCAAAGGTTAAAGATTTATTATTTATTCATTACATTAAGACTGCCTGTACAAAGTTTAGTGTGTTTAATACTATTTTACAAAGAAGAAATACTCGATGCTGTTCAGTTATCTACTATTACTAGTACCAGAAGATTGTCACGTCGTTTCGATGTTTCCTCTGCCAGCGTATGGCGAACTTTACGTGAACAACAATTGTATCCATTTCACGTATTGAGTAGGCAAGATTTATTACAACAAGATTATAAAAAGAAATTTCTCCCAGTGGTTAATTCGACAATGTACACGAGATCCTAACTTCCTTAACTGCATTTTGGTTACTTGCTTTACAAGAAACGGTATTCTTAATTTTCGAAATACCCACACTTGACCTGAAAAAAACCCTCATATGACTGCTGTTGGATATTACAACATACCTTTTCTTTAAATGTCTGGTGTAGTCTTCTAGGCGACAACATCGTCGACCCCTTCTTTTTGCCACCTAGGCTGTCAGGTATATCTTACTTGCATTTTTTGCAAAATAATCTTCATGAACTCCTTGAAGATATTCCAATAGGCATTAGGCAAAGTCTGTGGTTTATGCATGACGGTGCTCCAGCTCACTTTTCTCATAGTGTCACTGATTATTTAAATGCAACTTATGGAGACCGATAGGTTGGAAACGGACCTGTTAAATGGCCACCACGATCTCTGGATTTAACACCATTAGATTATTTTCTGTGGGGCCGGATGAAGTCTATGGTTTATTCTGCAGCAGTTGGCACGCAAGAAGAGCTATGAAATCGGATTGTGGAAGCCGCAGTAACTATCTTGATAGTGTTGCACCATCCTGATGCTATATGAAGAGCCAGAGAAGCAAGGATTCGTCGTGCTGAATAGTATATATATATATATATATATATATATATATATATATATATATATATATATATATATATATATATATATATATATATATATATATATATATATATATTAATAGTAATAATAAATAATAAATCTTTAACCTTTGATATCTGTTTAATAAATGAGTTTGAGATATTTGTTAATATGAACTTTTTTGTTTATTTTGTGTTAGAGAACACATACCTAAAATAGTGCCGTGCAATTCTGAAACACCCTGTATATCTGGCCAAAGGATTACATTATGAGAATGATACATTATTTACAAAATTACCTGAAAATAAATATAAACTATAAGGTGTGTCCTGGTATAGAAAAAAAAATTAATAAAAATCTGAAATAATAGGAATTAAGCTGAGAGAAAAAAATGAATAAATAAAAAAAAGCAACTAACATTATAAAAAATAATATTTTTACAAGTGAAACAAATAAACAATAGCTGATCTATTAGTTATCATGTATATCATGAGTAATATGATGCATATTTTGTTTTTTTTATAATTATTGGTCATTTTATGAGTTATAAATATTTTTTCTTTTTTTAAAGAGATAAGATAGGCCCTCGACCGGGATAGCTCAGGGGGGAGCCTTGGATAGCTCAATTGACAGAGCGATGTCACGGTGAGACAAAGGTTCCGGGTTCAAATCCCGGTTGAGGGCCTATCTTTTCTCTTTAAAAAATAAAAAGATGTATATTTTGCTTTGTTTTTTTTCTTAGCCTCAATATAGGCCTAAAAGTTAAGCTGAACTATCGGCACTCAATAAATAATATTTAAAAAAAAAAAACCTGTACCACTACAACCCGTTTATAGGTCTGGGGTTGAGTTCTTGGTAGAGACTGTACTGTTTCATGGACAATGGTTCTGCATGGAGGTGACTTGTCCTAGAAATAGTACCCTATTTTTATATTTTATAGAGGCTAGGTGAGCCCCAGGAGGGTCCTAGATCCTATACGATCTATCTCCGGCTGCAAACAGACTAAATAAAAGTCTTGCCTGCAGCGGGATTTGAACCAGGAATTCCAGCATGGCAACTCAGTGCTCTACCACTGAGCCACTCTGCTCCCTAAATAATACTTTGGACTCATTAATGTGTCTGAGTTCATCGATTGAAATTATTCACTGACCAATTTCTACACATTTATTACATTCAGGTGCAACCATTTTCATATTAATTTGATTTCTAAGTTGTAAAGTGAGAATTGGAGAATGCTGAAATTTTTTTAACCAGCCTTATAGTTGTTTTTTAAATATATATATATAGTTTGAAGAATAAATATATTATAACCTCTATAATTATATAATGTTCACAGATTAAGCAAGGGAGAGAAAAGGAGAAATTAAGTGTAAAACATGAGAAACAGAAACAAGACTTGTTAGCTGAAGTGAATAGTGTAAGTGAATTAATTATTTTGTAATCGATATTTTGATAATTATATTTAACAACTATTAATATTGAAAAGTAAAAAGAGACTGTACCTTTTTTTCATATGGTTTTTGTCTTATATTTTTGTGTTATTTACTATTATTTACATTTTCCTGTTGTGCTTTTTGAAGTTTGGTGAGTGTATGTTGAATTTCCAATTTCTCCAGTATTTATCAGCTGTTTTTATCTAACCTTACCCAGCCGGGATCGAGTAACCTTTGTTATGATTCATTAGTTGCTTTTGAGTCTTGGAGGTGGTGGGATGTTTCTTGGGTTCATTATTCATGTTTTGTTTTGTTTTTTTGCTGTTATTCTCTTTCAACCCTGAGGATGCCTTAATAGGCGAAATATTGGGCAGATAATTTCAATTTCTGTTTTAGTTTGGGGACTTAGGGGCTTTTCATTGGAATATTTCCACGGCCCTAACATTTAACAACTATTGTTATAATAATGGAAGAGTATATTAGGTTTGAGGAGAAGGGTCACTCAGTGTGTACGGGTTTGTCTCTTAATCTTGAGATCTCAGGTTCGAGATAAATTGTTATTCTGTAATCAGACATGGATCAACCCTCCTGGGGCTCACTCAGCCTCTTCGTTGAAATGGGAGAAAACCCGAATTTGATTTGAGCTCGATTTCCACTAAATCATTCCATTCAACACCATTAGTTTGGAAACAGTAAATTCTTATCAAATACTGAACCCAAGATGTGCCAGTGACACCTCTTGTGCTTTATTTTTTACTAGCTTATGCCCGCGGCTTCGCTCGCGTGGAATTCGGCCTGCCACATAAAGTTTCGTGAAAGATCATTTTAAATAAATAATTTAATTATTTTTTTAAAATAAAGTTACTCGTACATCCATAATTTCAGATATCTAACTTCAAAACTGACGGATTCTCTACAACCTTTGAACCCCCATTATATTAAAAGGGAAACCCTTGGGGTGGAATTATCCAAATTTCTTTCTTAAACTATACAAATAACTTATCTACAAATTTCAAGAGGCTAAGTTCCTGATTTGTCTTTAATTATGTACTATAACGGGGGGGGGGCATGCCCACGTGACCCCACATAAATCTGCCCTTGATGTAGCCTATGATGTATAACCTATTTTATTCAATAAGTTTCATCCAAATCCGTTCAGTAGTTTTTGCGTGAATGAGTAACAAACATTCGCATTTATAATATTCGTAGGATATCAAAACAAATAGTTTCACTCCTGTCCTTTCTGTTATTTTAACAACTATTATCATGTGATTTGCCTTTAATTATGTACTATAATGGATTCTCTACAGTACCTAAAAAACTGTCAGAGGGGGGAGGGCACGTGCCCTTGTGCGCCCCCCCCCCCAATTCCTCGCTCGCTATAGCCTATGTGTTATTCTGATGTATAACCTATATTACTGTAAAGTTTCATCCAAATCCATTCAGTAGTTTTTGCGTGAAAGAGAGACAAGCATACAAACTTTCACATTTATAATATTAGTAAGATATTATATTTAGTTGTAATCTATTTAGTAGTATATTGTGTAACATTTCTATGTATAGATGGTATATGTTTGTTGAAATGTTCATTTCTAGATTAAATGATTATCGAAGTATACACATGTCCCATAATTACATTCTCTTTTCCATATTGAAGCTAGTGATAACTTGTATTTTTGGAAATGGGTAAAAAATAAAAGAGAAATAAATAAACAGTTAAAACTTGTTGTGACTCAACTCGAAGCAAGAACCTCCAGAATAATTACCAATTTTTTTAATTACTGTGGGTCTTCATTTAGTTTGTCATATTTGCCTCGAAACACATTGTCTTGAACCTACTTAATCCCCATTTATTATATTTTTCTAATGAGTAAACAGATTTTCTGCCGCAATTTTAATTATAAGAGGAAGAAAATCTGACCGGGAGGAATTCAGAAAAAATTCTGTTTAGCAAGAAGAACTGTTTATTTTAAAGCCGACATTTCGGCCCCACATTTCAGAGCTTCTTCAAGGCTAAATATACATGATACATATAAATTAAAAAAATATATAGCAAAGAATAAAAATAAATACAGTCATCATGGATATGGGTGATAAAAAAAATAAAATAAAAATTTGAAACCCTTTAAGCAGATATAAAACAACAAATGTAATAGTTGTTTGTTTGTTTATTTAACATCACTTAATGCTTCTATGGCTAATCTGACAATGCTACATTTGGAGCTCTAAATTTTGTCTATCCAGGTTTAATTAGAATAGGGATTTTAACAAGTACCCGACATCGTACAGGCTCGGGATCCCTGTTTAAGGTTCCTTCCTTAGGACGACGGCTTAGCCAAGGATTTTTTACTCCCTTTAAAAAAACCTAGAGCCACCTACCGTGCTATGAACCCCGCGATCTTGGGTTTAGTAGTTTGTTATGCTAACCACTAGACCGCAGGTGGCCCCCAGGAGGGAATAGTTATAGAGAATCATCAAATAAGTAGTAAAAAACAACATGACATAAAGGCATTATTTAAGATAAGTTATAGAAAACTTACAACAGAAGAAATTGAATCATATAATAACAAAGAGAACATTGGCTTTAAAGTAATTAGTTCTTCTTACTAAAAATAATTTTTTCTTACTTCCACCCAGACCATTTTCTTCCTATTATATATATATATATTTTATTTTTTTTCCTTCACGCAATACCCCTACGTGAAGGACGTTTATTGTTCTGCATGTTCCGTACATTTATAGTACATTACATACAATTGTACTTTCATGTTGGTTTTTTTTTTCTATTGTTTACATTTTTTTGTATTATTTATAAATAAAACTAAACACTAAATTGAAAATACATCATTAAAAAAAAAATTTAAACATAAAAATATTGATCATAGTAAATATTAAGGCAGTTGAACAAAAAAAAAGAAATAGGAAAAAACAAAATTACAAAAAAGTAATTGAAAACAAAACTAAAATTCTTGTTCACCTATAATATTGATTTCGTGTAGTGATGATTAACCACACTCCTTTGGCAAATACCTTGAATTGCTGAAAATATTTGCAGTATGAGTCCTTAACACTGATTGCCCAGCTGTCCTTCTGCGTCACATGGTTGATAAGTTTAGTCCTTGGTTCATCGGTTAGTCTGCAGTCATATATTAGGTGTAAGTAGGTTTGTTCGATGGTAAAGTCACAAGGGCATGCCTTATTGTCTGTAAGTTTAAATTTATAGAAGTAGGATTTTGTGGGTCCATGTCCTGTCAACATTTGTGTGAGGTAGAAGTCAGTTGTTATTTTATTATTCCTAAAATATTCATGTAAGTCATTTATATATAGTTTAAGATGTTGTCCTTTAGTTGTCGAATCCCATGTGTCTTGCCACTGATCCATATTTGTAACTGTTTGTCTGTGTTTCAAGTAAGTCTTAGTCAATTTACTGTAGAGTATTGAAAGTGAGCCGTCTTTTGCAGCTGACTTAGCAGCCTTGTCAGCTAATTCGTTACCCACGTTGCCAGAGTGCGCTCTCACCCACCTGATATTGATGTTGTATCCTGCATTTTGTAAGTGAAGTAAAGTAAGTCTGGTTTCTTCAATCAGCGTATATATTAGTAGCGTGTATATATATATATATATATATATATATATATATATATATATATATATATATATATATATATATATATATATCAACTAATATTATTTAAGAAAATTTTCATTATATATAGCATGATAAACTTCAGAACTTCATTACATACTGAAGAATGAATTCTTGTTTGTATTTCAGCCCCTTTAATATTATCATCTTTTACCATAAAGGTACTATATTTAATTGACTGGATAATTCTTATGATGGATTGAATTGGTGGAATTGGTAATTAATGAATAAATTATGCAGATCAATTAGTCACTAGCTTGTGTTGTGATTCACCCTCTTCTTAAGCCACTTTGTCAATTTTCTTCTAACCTATACTTATTTTCCTAATTAAGGTGTCTTTTTTTAATTGTTGAGAAAGTATTGGTACTTGTGAGTTAGCAGGTTGCCGTGGACTGTTTTCCCACCATTGTTTATAATCTGGATACGGGTAATTTCTAACTTCTTATTCATATTAATGAAAATTGAAGTATACAAAATTAAATAGTAAAATGCTAATTTTAGACCCCTCTAGCCACTTTCTTTTTCTTATAGGAATGTTTTTCCTACTTTCCACCAAAACATCTCTATTTTATCTTCTTTTTAAAATCTATTTTATGACCTTTTTCATATACGCATATCTTTAGAATTATTCCATTACAGATATTTAAATAGACAATAAACATAATTAACAAGACAGAAATACTAAAAAAACAATAGGGAATCAATTTAATAATGCTAGCACAAGTAACAAGAAGAAGGTTTCAGGAGATAAGGGTGTAGGTTTCATGACGGCCTTAGAGACCATATGAATATCATAATTTTCACTTCTTTTCATACCCCTTCTCACCTTCCTTCTTTCTTCCCGAAGTATTTATTGAAATACCAATTTTTATATTTTAATAAATTTGTTATATTTTTGTTTTAGATGCTGGATGTTTATAAAAATGAAGAGGTTGAATTTGGACTGGCCAACAGTGTAGAGTTTTTTACTTGAAATCGGTAGCTAGAGCTAGCAAAACTTCAAACGTCGATCATCATTCTGCTATTGAAGATTATTCTAGTCAAGTCGATCTGGTCCTAGGCTACTTGTGTAATACCTGATCAGAATTGCATCACAGAGTATTTTTTTTATACCGACCTCTCAAGCTCTGTTTCTATTTCATTGTGCCCCATATTTTTTTAATGTTTTAATCTTCATATTTTAAGAAGCTACGCAGAGATGAGCTCACCAATGTTTTCTCTTAAGTGCTCTAGGCCTTAATAACTATTTATTAGGAAGATATGATTATTTTATATTCTTAAAGATGAAGATTTTGTTTTTGATTTTATATAATATTAAAATAATAGCTACGAAATGAGTTACATTTATATTGCCATTCTGTCAAGCAGAGCAATAATTATTTATTATGTGTACGTTAGATTAAAAAGAATCAATATTTAGAATATTATATCTCATTACATTAAATGTGTTCTAGATTCGATCAAAAATAGTTTGTTATCAATTATATTTAAAACTTCTATCTGTTGTTTTTTTTAGCTAAATAATAACTACTTATAAGGAGGATAGAACAATTAGGAAGCAATATGGCTGTCTTTTTTTAGGTTTCTTCGAACCCAGAATCATTTTAGGCGTTCTCTTTGGAGGTTCGTTAAAAACATGAGAGCTAGTTTTGTTTTGTTTTTTTTTAGATCTCTCACCTTCATTGATTTGCAATATGTACACTCCTCAGTGCTCAAAGTTGAGGAGGCTGGAAACTATCCAGATTTTAATAAAAAATTATTTTTACTTTTAAATTCTTAAAATCTACTTTTATTTATGTGTTATGGAGGAAAAATAGTTTTATGTCTTCCTCTAAATTAAAAATGTTGACTAAGTGAGTGTAAGTGTGAGTGTTGAATAATATAGTGATTTTGACAATTTATTCAACTGTGGTGTAAATCCAGATTATTTAGGATAATTAGTTATATTTAAAAACTAATATCTCTATAATACCTTCTGTCATTTAATGTTTTATAATTATTGGAAGATTTTCGGTCAATAACTGTAGTAAGTGGCGCCCAAAATCGTTGGGTCAACGTCGAGAGTTTTATTTCATTTTCACCATGCATTCACTATTAAAGTTATAGTATATTTTAATTGTTTAAAAAAAGAGATTTTTTTTTTAATATTAGTGCGAATGGAATGAATTTTCATTTATTGTTTTTGTTCCTATTTATTTAGGAGGTGTCATTGAGTTTTAATTTGTTTTATATGTAGCCATGGTTATTGCATTGTTTAATCTAATAGATAGTTGAATATAATTGTAAAATACGGTATGTTGCTTTTGGAATTTTTCTATCTTCCTTGATATAGAGAGCAGTATTGCTGGATGCCAAACTTTGAACCAAACGCATCGGCCGTAGTCTATATTCTGTATTAATTGCTCGATAGAAGAAAGTTAACGTCTTTTAAGATTACTTCTATTGTTATTGTCTTTTTGAACGTTGTATTGTATAAATTAAAATCTTTCTACAATATTGATATATATATCTGTTAAGTAAAGAAATAAGCAGATGTAATTATATATAGTTTATTGTTATAAGCTGGTGATTTTTTTTGGCCTTTTCGCAGTTTATAAAAAGAAAATTATTTTTAAAAATAGATTTTAGAAATTATATTGTATTGGTACATATCTTTAACTATTCTCGCCGAGGGTAAGAACACTCGTGACCAAATTAGCGTTATGGATATTTTAGTTTCTACTAATTTGTATGATGACATACTTGTTGATAATGCCTACATCGGTCTATTATATTGATTATAAATTTCAATTCGAAAAATATTATTGTTAATAGATATTGTTAATGTATAGATTTTTTTGTTTTTGTTTTTTTTTAATTATACCTCATTCGCATTTTTAACCCTTTGTACCTGATAATTTGAGAAAATTTCAAACCTTTAATTAATCAAAAGATACTATTCTAAATGTTAATTTAGAATGTTTTACTATAAGATTGTGAATTTTCCTGATTGAAGAGTTGCATATTTTTGTTTTGTGATTGTTTTTACTTTGTTCAATGTTTCCGAAATACAATGATAACTCAGTAATTTGAATTTATGAACCAAGAAAATCTTTTTAAATATAATTGATGAAAGGAAAGGGAGGCCTGACTCTTCTTTTTATTTTAAATATTTCATATCGGCTTCTCAAACATATCTGAAAAGCCCTTATTTAGTTTATTTTAAATATAACAAAAAAAACAAATTTTCTTTTAGGCACCAGTCGTTTAGGGATTGATGGAAATGAGAAAGTAGAGAGAGCAGCAGCAGAACCCAACTTACAGGTTTATTAGTAATAATAAATACGTAAGTTGTTATTTCATAACTGATTTTATTAATCTGAAAAGATTAATTAAGTTATAATTTATTTTATTGTTATACGATATAATTTTTTTTTTTAAATATTTTATTTGAAAAGATAAGATATGGCCATGACTGGGACTCGAACCCAGGTCTTTAACCTCTCCGTGGTGACGCCTTAACCATCTCGGCCACCCTGACTCATTTCTCGGTCAGCCATATGGCTTTTTTATATCAACTAAAATATTTTTTAAAAAAATTATATCACATAACAACAAAATAAATTATAATAATATTAATGACTTTAAATCATCAAGATCCAAAAATTAAGTAATGTTCAATTAACATTTTCCCCGTGTATACATCACAAATTGCGAGAACACAGAGATATATGATCAATGAAAAGAATTGATATGGCTGACCGAGAAACGAGCCAGGGTGGCCGAGATGGTTAAGGCATCACCACGGAGAGGTGAGAGACCCAAAAAGTTCCAGGGTTCGAGTACCGATCCTGGCCATATTTTTTCTTTTCAAATAAAAGATTAATTAAATTATTTGTTATTTACATTTCTAAGTGAATAGTCACAACAGATGTTAACTCAATATAAAATAAGTCCACAAAATAAACACTGCTAACTAAATCAATTTTTTTAGTTTACAAATATAATTTTCTTATTTTGGAAGTACTCAGGTGTAATTTATAAAAAAATTCTTCTGAAACAGCATTTCTTTATTTTATATCTAAAGTGAATAAGTGGTTGTCTAATTTTCTCCAAAATGAGTTTCTTGTACATAAGTTAGAGGGAATCGAGTTATTTTCGTAGTGAATAAGGGCTAAGTATTCAAGCTTATTACTTATCAATTTCCACCCTATATCATTCATATTATCCATTCATTCCTTTCTAATAGATGCTTTCAAATCTCAATTAACAATACCACAACTAAACATCCACTATCAGCAGGTCTACCCCAAGGATCCTGTCTTTCCCCAACGCTCTTTAACCTATACTTATCCGACCTACCCACACTCCCATCAGTTGAAAGATCTTTATATGCAGATGACACCGCCATTTACACTAGTTCTTACAGGATAGATACAATAGAAAATAGATTAAAATCCTTATACTATAGATTAAGCAAATATTATAAAAAATGGAAAATAAAACTAAACGAACACAAAACTTCAGCAATAATATTTACAAAAAGAAGGCCTACTATACCAGAACATATTATCCTAAATAATACTCGAATACCCTGGGCACAAAATGTCACCTATCTAGGTCTGGAATTAGATAAAAGATTAACATTTACTCCCCATATAAATAACAAATGTTGTAAAGCCAAAAAACTTATAAGTACTATGGCCCCATATTTCCGTAGAAAATCTCCGCTCTCTAGTAGAAACAAAATTATATTATATAAATCAGTCATAAGACCTTTACTGACATATGCCTCCCCTGCATGGAGCTACACCTGTGACTCCAACTATAAAAAAATAGTAAGAATACAGAACTTATGTATGAGAATCATAAATGACTACCCCAGGTACACAAAAATAACCGACATGATACTTGATTTAGACCTACAAACAATTAAACAGTTTATTCACTCTCAGACTTGGAACTTTTTCAACTTAACAAAAAGCTCAGGAAATCCCTTAATGCAATCAATAGGCAATTATAACAAAGAAACCTTAAGACGATACATACATAGACGAACTAGACATATACTATTAGAATAAATATAATTAATTTAATACATTATAATAAGTTAAAAATCATAAGCGAATTTATTCCTTAAATGGTAGAGAAAAAAAAAAATTGTACTAGATTGTTTTGTACTAAAATTGTTTATTTTTACTACAAAATATTATACATATTTTATTTATTTATTTTTCTATTTTGTTTAGGTTTTTTCTTCTTTTTCCTACTGCTATAAATATATTAGAGCTTTTATTTATTATGTTTATTCAACTTGCAGTGTAAATTGTTATACTTCAACATGTAATTAAATAATGGTTACAAATTGTAAATTAGCAAATTAAAGGAACAAAACATTAAAAAAAAAAAAAAAAAAAAAAAAAAAAGGGGCTAAGTAAAAAAAAAAAGCATTGGCTCGAAACGGAGTTATAATTTATTTACAACTCCATTTCAAGCCAAAAACTACGAGAACGATACGATTCCGATTATCTGAAAGCAGTTAACTCTCTCTGGACAAAATCCGACTTGACCACTTATTGTAGTGGGGCTGTAGGTATATAGTACTAGCTTATGCGTTCGGCTTCGCTCGTGTGGAATTTGGTTTGCCACATAAAGTTTTGTGAAAGATCATTTAAAATAAATAATTTAATTATTTTTTAAAAATATAAGTTACTCATACATCCAATATTTCAGATGTCTAACTTCAAAACTGACGGATTCTATACAACCTTTGAACCCCTATTGTATTAAAGAGGGAACCCTTGGGGTGGAATTATCCAAATTTCTTTCTTAAACTAAACAAAGAACCTATCTACAAATTTCAAGATGCTAAGTTCCTGTATTATACTATAACGGGTGGGGCACAAGCCCCCGTGCCCCCACATAAATCTGCCCTTACCGTAGCCGATGATGTAAAACCTATACTACTGTAAAGTTTCATACAAACTTTCACATTTATAATATTAGTAAGATTAGTAGAATATCTAAACAAATGGTTTCACTCATGTTCTTTCTGTTATTTTAACAACTATTATCATGTGATTTACCTTTAATTATGTCCTATAATGGATTCTCTATAATACCTAAAAAACAGTTAGGGGGGCACGTGCCCCCGTGCGCCCTCCTAAATCCGTGCTTGCTATAGCCTATGTGTTATTCTCATGTATAAACTATATTACTGTAAAGTTTCATCCAAATCAGTTCAGTAGTTTTTGCGTGAAAGAGAGACAAACATACAAACTTTCACATTTATAATATTAGTAGGATTATAAAATTTTGTTCAGAGGACAGTATTACTCCCATGTTCAGATAACAATATTCTATTTGTGAAATAGATTATTTCTAATATAAAAAATAAAATGAATAAATAGAAATCATTTTGTTGGAGATTGAATTCTAAAAATAGAAAGAGCATATGGATTAACAAAGAACATGTTCAACAAGAAGTGAATACCTCTTAGCCAGTGAATCTCTCTCAATGAACTATCGTCTCAAAAAACAGGAGGTCCTGGAAAGAATTCTTAGAGAAATCATGAGTGTAGTTCAGACTGAAGACGGGTGAAAACCGTGGAGCAACATAGAAATCTACCAGAAAATGGAAAGAATCTTGGATGATATACGGAAGAGGATGCTAACACATAGACAGAACGAAGAAGCATTGATTGACCAAGCAAATTTTTGATTATTTCTGGACCAAGATCTCTACAACATAAATTAAAGAATAAAGAAAGATTTGGAAAGTCTCGTATCAAAAAGAAGTGAATTTGGGACCAGGGTGAAAAATCTGGAAGGATTTGAGGTTGAGGAGAGACCAGGTTGGACAGAGGATCAAAGGAAGCAGTGCAAGAAAATTGTAATTCTCATCCTTATAGAAGATAGAATTTTTAGATTTAATTAAATACGCTATAAATATTTTATAGCATGATTAATTGAGAGAATATTTTTGTCTTAAGGTTGAGGTCCTTAAAACATTACCTACTATGTTTATAATAATCGTTTGTAATAAAAAAATACTGTTATGGAAGTAATTTATGAACAATAATATAAATATCTTAAATTTATGGCAATGGACGTGGACTACATTGGAGAATAATAAACTGATAACTGATTGTTGGTGTCCTTTGATAGTTTAATTTTAATAATTCATTATCATCATTATGATATTAGTCCCTAAAAATATCACTATAGCACAAAACATTAATTGGAGTAATTGTTTAAAAAAAATTTTGTCATTTATTGATAAGGAGAAATCAGCTGATTTCTAAATAGGCAAAACTTAAGAGCTTCCACTGTTGCATCGTCCAATTAAATATAATCAGCATAAAGTGATGTTAAATGAACAAACAGTCTATTGTTTTATAACATTATTATAGGTATATTGAATAATACATTTTGCCGTGTTGATTTGTTGCAGTAAAATGAGGTGTGATTTATTTTCTGTGTAATCAGGCATATGCTCATAATGAGTTAAGGATCTGACTGTTAAAATTAATTAAAGCCCAAATGGAAAACGAGAATATGTTGAAAATTATTCAATTAACCTTAAATTGGTTAAATATAAAGAATAAGCGATTATAATAAACATAGTAGGTAATGTTTTAAGGACCTCAACCTTAAGACAAAAAAATTGGTTTTTCTGTGTAATCAGGCATATGCTCATAATGAGTTAAGGATCTGACTCTTAAAATTAATTAAAACCCAAATGGAAAGCGAGAATATGTTGAAAATTATTCAATTAACCTTAAATTGGTTAAATATAAAGAATAAGCGATTATAATAAACATAGTAGGTAATGTTTTAAGGACCTCAACCTTAAGACAAAAAAATTGGTTTTTCTGTGTAATCAGGCATATGCTCATAATGAGTTAAGGATCTGACTCTTAAAATTAATTAAAACCAAAATGGAAAGCGGGAATATGTTGAAAATTATTCAATTAACCTTAAATTGGTACCTCTTTTTATATTAAAAAATGTGATTGATACCAAAAAAAATAACTTAAAACAGTGGCTTATCAGCTAAGTAACAAATTTTGGTTTGCAGAATTCTTTAGCAAATTTACAGCTAGGTTCTGCAAATCAAGTTGAGAGAGAAGTTGATAAATACATGCATGTTTGCCAATTTTAGAAGCAATGGGATTCACATGGATCAATTTATTTATTCCATGGCGCTACAACTCAGTGAGGAGTCCTAGCCTCCTCTACATAAATCAATAAAAACTGAAAATAATACACTGACTAGTTTTATTCCAAATGCAGGTTGAGCTATTCAAGGCATATTTGGAAGGCCCTTAAATTTGGTATTCATCATCATAATCATTTTATCCCTGTTTACCGCTGCGCAGTGTGGTTTTTTTTTCTTTGGGATTATATGGTTTAAGGTGAATGGGGTTAAATTTGTTATTTATTTTATTAAAACAGCTGACCATATTAATATATTTACAGCCCCGTTGAATAAGTGATTAAGTCGAATTCTGCCTGGAGAGAGTTAACAGGTTAATAAATTAGTGCTGAAACATGGGCACATTATTATATCTTATTTATTAATAAGCTTTGCTTATTTGTGTACAATACTTTGACTGAACACCACCAACCATTTATTATATTATATTGGTATATGAAATATATCATAACTTACCTATTGTTTGACAATTTAGAAAATGACCTTTTGCAAAAATTAGTGGGATGTTGCCATTGATTAACAATGTTATCCAGATTATATTCCTGTATCAAGAAGTAAGATGCAAACGCCCACCAGCAATGAATTAATTCAGGTATAATTATAGCCAATAATATCATCTCCTATTATAATATCATTATAGTCACAATGAGTGAAGAAAGACTGAACTCACATGTATTGTAACATACACTGACAGACAAAAAATTCCATCCACTTGATTTTTTCATGTTTTCATCTAAAAATATTTCTGTTTTGGATTGGTCTATTTTTTTTAATGAATAAATACGTTGTTTTTTCAATTAGGAATGTCAATATAAAGGATAATAACCCTTAATTCAATGTTCAATTTCTATGGAATTAAAATGCTTATTTTAATTCCTTCGTTCTTTTGTTCAGCGCTGTTTCTTGCTGCAAATTTCTTAGTTTCCAGCTTTTAATTTTTTCAATTTTAAGTTTAAAAATGCCTCTTCGTGCTGGGGATGCTGCGTGTGGCGTGGCATTTATTGATGATGGATGTTCCATTAGATATGCAGCTAATGCCATAGGAGTTCCCTATGAAACTTTACGAGATGCCGTCAGGAATTTTCAAGAAACTGGGTCTTACAATAGGCTCGGTCTCGATGGCCTAGGGTAACAGAACCACAGGATGACCGGTTTTCGACTTTAAGAATTTTACGAAACCGGCACCTTACCGTTGTTCAAGCGATTCCTCAGCTTGAAGAAGTTCGAGATGTGTAAATTTCTGAACGTACTGCTCGGAGAAGATTAAGTGAGCATAGATTAATGGCTTTTCGCCCAGTAAGAGGACCAGACTTGAACAAAACTCACAGAGTTACATGGCTGGCTTTTGCTCGAGAACACAGCCATTGGACTATGGACGGATGGTGTGTTGTAATTTTTACAGAGGAATCAAGATTTTCTCTTCGATCTCCAGACGGGCGTGAAGATGAAATGAAAGATATGCAGCTTACAAATAAATTTTACCCGGAGCCAACCTTTTCAATCAGGTCTCTTAATGGTGTGGGCTGGGATTTCAATGGAGCGCCGCACAGAATCGGATATTGTTCGTGGAGGATCTTTGATGGCCATTCGCTGCATAGATGAGATTTTGGAACCTCAGGTTTTGCCTATCCTCAACGAAATCGGCTGGCATAGTACAGATGTTCCTTCATCAGAACAACATTGAGGTTTTAGCCTGGCCAGCACGTTCTCCAGATTTGAACCCTATCGAGCATTTATGGGATAACTTCGCAAGATGAATAAGAGCACGTGAAAGGGCTCTTCGGGAGGAATGAGCTATCCTCCAGCAAAGGAACATTTCCCGACTAGTGGAAAGTATGCTAAGACGTCTTCAACAAGTAATAAAGGCAAGAGGAGGAAACACGCGCTATTAAATGATGCTGTCATTAATTTCTTTTAGAATAAAAATGGTTCGTTTTTCAAATATTTTTTTTTCCATTTTTCTTAGCCATTCACATTTGGATTTTAATTTTGTAAACAAAGACTCATTTAATAAACGTTAAAAATGTAATTAGGAGTAAAAAAGATTATAAAATTCCATAAATAATAAGTATTATATACAAATACATTTTTTTTTACAAGTGGGTGGCCTCAAGGTAGTATCCTTGGTCCAATACTTTATACAGTTTATACAGCTGATCCCCATCCCAACTCATCCTAATACTATCCTTACCACGTATGCTGATGATACATGTGTATTATCAGTCAACACCAATCCAGTTATTGCATCCCAAAGCCTCCAATCCCATATCACTGATCTTGAAGAATGGTGTCAAAACTGGAGAATTAAAATAAATTCTCAAAAATCGCATCAAATCACTTTTACCTTACGTCGTAAACCAATGACTTCCTGCCCTTCAGTATCCTTTAATAATATCCCTCTGGTGCCTGTAGAACAGATTCGATACTTAGGGTTGCACCTTGACAAACGATTAACCTGGAATCCTCATACAAGACTGAAAAGAAAAGAAACCGCTCGACGTTTCAGACTACTTCAACACTTACTAGACAAACGCTCTAAGCTCCCAATTAACTATAAAAGACTCATCTACATGACCATCATACGACCTATTTGTACTTACGGAGTAGAGCTTTGGGGCTCTACTAAGCCATCGAATTCCTCTCGTATTCAATCCTTACAATCCAAAATCCTTTGTGAAATCCTCAATGCTCCTTATTTTGTTAAGAATAAAGTCATCCAGAACGACCTTAATGTCCCTTTTGTTGCTGATTTGGCCCGAACCCGGTATCTATCCTTTCATAACAAACTTCATTCCCACTCAAACCCTCTAGTTTCAAACCTAGCTTGCTCTTCAATTCCCGATAATCCTCTGAGGCGTCTGAAAAGAAGATGGCCACGGACCTTCTTAGTTGAACTTTGATTTAAGTACTACCAATGGGTAGTTTCTCTACTTGTCATTATGTATCACTTATCCTATTTACTTGTTGTATTATTGTAATACAGTTGTAAATATTAATAAATAAATTTTTAAAAACAAAAAAAAAACAAGTGGGTGGAATTTTTTGCCTGCCAGTGTATTACCATTGGTGGATCTGTTTGTGATTGTGAAACTTCTAAACTGAGATATAAATGTGAAAGAAGATTCAGACTATTATGATACCATTCTAGGAGTAAAGAATTTAATGGGCAGGTCTTATTCATGTCCTTAGGTGGGTATGTTGATCTTGTTTCTGTCTATAAATTATTTGTTGATTTGCTTTAGTCTGGATGTTTTATGGTCAATTAACTTTCTTTATTTATCTATCTACTTTTACTTTCTTTAGTAATAATTAATACCAAACTTATTATATTTCCCCCCTGTTCAACTTTATCTTATATTTCCAAATAAATTGGTCTGCAGTTTTGAACTTACTCTTGGAGACAGGAAGCCGATAAAAGAAAAAAATATGAAGTAATCGCACTAAATTGATCGAAAGGTACCAGAATAATTGGATCTAAAAAATTTAATTTCAATTTATTACTAATGATAAAAAGTTTTATTTATTAAATTGTCTTAAAAACAAAATAAAGTTAAAAAATAAAGGGAGAAAAATAAATATTTAAATAACAATTTGTTTACAATGATACAGACTATTAATTAAAACAATCCAGGTCCTTTATTTTTAGTCAATATACATAAATTAATTGACTATTTGTATAAACCAGAATAGGTAAAAACCATAATAAATGGCCAACAGAACATTCTTAATCAAAAATTTTGAAAAAATTAATCAAGATCATATCGACACTATACCCGTAAAACCTCGTAAGTGCTAAGTAAATAGTAGGGACTTACGAGGTTTTGCACGTTCGATGTCAATATTCTAGGCAATTATATATTTTAACCATCGATAAAACTATCAATTATAACCTCTTCTCCCTCTTCCTAATTTATTATAGGTACAGGAATGTAAAAAAAAAAATTAATATAATAATAAAAAAGAATTGTACATTTCAATAATACAGTTTCAAATATACTTTTGTTCAGCTACTCAAGTTTCCAAAACAAAAAGCTTATACAAAATCAAAATTCTAAAATCAATATAAATTCTATTTTGGTATTGCAGACATGTATGTATATGATACATAAACACGTATGCTCACTGAGATACAAACATAAAATATCACTTCCATGAATTTCTTTAAACTAAGTTTACACATATATATATATATAAATTAATTTAATAGTTTATCTTATAAAACTGAAGATGGTCTTTACTGGATGGTGGCGGTCGGAGGCGGAGGAGGCAGCTGCTGCGGGGGCACGGGTGATGCTGGCATCGCTTGCTGTTCCGCGGCCAACCTCCTCACTGCTTCTTGCCTCGCTCGGAATTCCGCCGCTTTCAGTTGTTCCAAATGGAACTGTTGTTTTTCAGCTATCAATTGCTGCCTCTGATATTCGAGCCCTTCCCTTTCCTTCTCCATCGTTGTTTCCAGTTCTTCGAAATGCCTCAATTTGATTTCGAGCTTTTTCATTTGAGTTTCGACTAGAAGGGCGACGAGGGACTTGATCTTCCTCTCTTCGACGGCAGCCAAATGCTTGGCTTTGACCGCTGCTGCGGCTAACGCAGCAGCAGCGGCTGATTGAAGCTGAGCGTCCTTAACTAACCTCTCCCTCTCGGTAGTCTCCTTAGACACCGGTTGTTCGGGTTCTTTCTTTTCAGTTTCGTCTTCGGGATCTGCTGCTTTGACGGTGCCCTCATCTGATTTGCTGTCAGATTCGGCACCTTTTGGTGTGGCTTCATTTCCAGATTCGCCATCACTCTCTTTCTTCTCTTTGTCAGATTCCTCATCTTTCTCAGGAGCTGTGCCAGCTATCCCACTCTAAAGAAGAAATTTAATTTAAATAATGCTTCACAAGAAAATCATTAAGATGAAATATAATTAGATTCTTAGTATTTTTTTATCATTACAGTAAAACTTCATTTAATCAATACACTAGGGACCAGAGAAAATGTTCACAATAACCAAGAAAATGCTGTATGATACTTGTGTAACCCTTTAAAGAACAACGGGCATATTTGACCCATTCAAGAACCAACATCAAATAATCTCAGTTACTCCTTATTTAAGTTTTAGGTTTACATGAGAGCCATATATAAAAGAGAGGTCATTCAGGCGCCTACCTTAGCAACGTCGCATGATGTTGGCCTTCACAGGAGTAAGAAAGAACATTTAACATAAAAAAAAGAAAGAAAAGGAAACCATAATTCATTATCCATTGATTCTCTTAGATCTAATTAAATGATAACGATCTAATAAAATGAATTTGTTAATTATTGTTCATATCCATTTTTCTCTGGTATTAGTTTAAGTATTCTATAATTTTACATTCAAACTATTAAAGCTACCAATTTTTCAAGGTTTTATACTTCATAATTGAAAAATTATACTATAAAAATTATTTTCTTGACAGAAAATCACAAAAATTCTTCTTTGCATTAGTTGCTGCTTTTCAAAATGTTTCTCTAAAATGAAGTGTATTGAAATATTTAAATAGCATCTTTATAAATTATTTTAAAATTAAATTCAAAAATATTTTTCATGAATTATAAATTACTTTAAAATTAAATTCAAAAATATTTTTCATGAATATTTGCAGTTAAAGTTTCATAAAATTAAAACTCGAGAAGAGCATGGAACATTATCGTCTCTTGTTTATACCGATTCCATTCTATTCTTCCTCTTCACTTTGTGTTTTTGAAACAGCTCTTTGATTTAAAATAGATTTGTGGAACACTTTCACCAAATGATTTTTATTTTAATCATTGCAAAAAAAATATTACCTGGAGTAATCCTGCAGCAGGATCGTATTTTCCATCGGCAGTCGAAGCTTCAACATTTTTGATATGTTGGTCTAAAAGAGCTGCAGGGACTTCATCCTTGAACATTATAAAGAAAACAAATTACAGAAAGAAGGGAAATTTATTTAACTAAAATGTATCACTTAAATGAAGGCAATAAAATACATAATAATTTCAACTCAAATCCCCCCCCCCTTTAAGTCATTAACACCAACATTTAAAATTATGAAATTTGGGCATCAGTTCCACAGATTGTCACTTTGAATAAACCCGTTGAACGGAATACACATCATAATGACAGCATTGTTTCACACTTTTACTGATATAAACGCGGGTGGGTGCAGAACAAGATCTTTGATCAGATACTGACACGTGTCCGCATCACTCCTGGAGCCTCTCGCCACCCTTCGTTTTGGAAAAATATCATAAGGACGAAAAAAACAAAATATATAAAGACTAATTTTATCATTTGAAAAATGATGTCAAATGAAAAATAAATGTTTTATTTCTAATTTTGACTTATTTTTTGGTCCTTATCGTACAAAAAAATATTGATGTGACAACCATGTAATCAATCCAATAACCTTACTCATAACTGTAATGCTATCTTAGGTAGCAATGAGTGGTTGGGAAAATTGCAAAAATTGAAAATTTTACAAAAAAACTGTATAAATTTCGAAAGTTAAATGCAAGTTGTGTGAAACGCGGTTGAAAAGTTAGAGAAAAATAAAATAAAATAAATGATAAAATTAAAAACAAACCAAATTAAATTAAATTAAAAACAAACCAAATTAAATTAAATTAAAAACAAAAATATTTAAACTGGAATACGACGCTACCCGGTAAGTCGTCCTCGGACAGTATGGCAATAAGGTAAGGAAATAATCAGGCAAGGAAATGAAAATAAACTGACTCACCGAATCTTGCCGGACACTCCTCTCCTCACTGACGTCTCGTAGGTTTGATCTCACCGCGGTGGCGTACGTCCAATGCCGGTCCTCTCAATTCGGTCATCAAAAAATAGGAAATGGCGGTGTAAAATAATAGGAATAATTAAAGGAGCGGTGTAGAAATAGCGGTGACCAACAGGTTCAGGAAGCGGTATAACAATAATAGATGTAGGAAAATGCGGGGGATAAATGCGGTTTTTCAAGCGGGGGGCAACTCGTTTGAGCGGAGGTATACAATAGACTAGCCTCCGGGTAGGGGGGTTTTAATTCTATTAACTGTAAACACGCTCACCCGGAATTAAACAGAAATTAGAACTCACAGTAAATAAATACCGAACTAAACATACCGCCCACCCAAAATTGATAGCAATTTTGTAATTAGGTAACATGAACAGAAGAAGCGAACTTGCAATGAAAAGCTATGTACAAAAAAAAAAAAAAAAAAAAAAAAATGAAAAGTAACTTTAGTTTATTGGAAGAGGAATCAATTTATTGGTAGGCCGTGTAATAGAACCGGAAGTGGTTCGTAGTTGCACCACCCGTACTACTCCATCACGACCAGGTAGAAGTTTTTCAACCCTTCCCAGGGGCCATTGCAACGGCTTGGTGTTCTGACCAATAATCATAACCACATCGCCTATAGCAGGATTCGGGGAACTCTGGGTCCATTTAGGTCAACCAATCATAGTCTGGAGGTACTCATGACTCCACCTCTTCCAGAAGCTCTGGAGTGAATGTTGGAGAACTTGCCAGCGCGATAAGCGGTGTAGATTGGTATCTGTCAAGTCCTCTTCCGGCGCAGCCAATAGTGGTCCTCCAATGAGGAAGTGCCCAGGGCTCAAATAGTCGACATCGTCGCTTGGGTCGGACGAAATGGCGCAAAGCGGGCGGCTGTTAAGGACGGCTTCGATGCGGGTGATCAGCGTGGTGAACTCTTCAAAAGTGAGAGGCCGACTTTCCAAAACGCGAACTAGGTGACGCTTCACGGATTTGACACCAGCTTCCCAAATACCACCAAAATTAGGAGCCGCGGGCGGATTGAAATGCCAAACAATCTCACGTTTGGCTAAATTATCGTGAATATCCTCAGCGTGTCTTTGGAGGAATTGATGAACTTCCTTCAGTGCGTGGGACGCCCCGAGAAAGTTTGTACCGCAGTCACTGTAGATATTCGAGCATAATCCACGACGGGCGATAAAGCGGTCTAACGCAGCAAGGAATGCAGTGGTGGTAAGATCGGAGACAGCTTCTAAATGGATCGCCTTAGTGGCCATACATACGATTAGGCAAATGTAACCCTTAGCAATTACAGCCTTCCGGCGGTTACTTTCCTTAATCTGGAAAGGGCCAGCAAAATCAATCCCAATATTGGTGAAAGCGCGGACCTGGCAAAATCTGGAAGGTGGCAAGTCTGCCATTAAAGGTTAGTTTGCCTTGGCCTTGAGTTTGTAGCATGGCAGACACCTAAATATGCGCATCCTGATTAGTTTACGAAGTCCTGGTATCCAATATTTTCGTTGAATGAACGCCTGCATTACGCGAGGGCCTCCGTGAATTGTGGTTTGATGATACCAGTCACAAATGAGGGTTGCTAAATGCGATTTTTTATGCAAAATGAGGGGGTGCTTTGCATCATACGTGAGATCTGAATGTCTAAGCCTGCCGCCCACCCTGAGAAAACCCAGCTTGTCAATAAAGGGTGATAACGGTTTAATAGCTTGAGACATTTGTTCAGGGGACTTAGTCTTAAGATCAGTATGGAAGTATTGTTCCTGGGATAGGCGGACACATAAATTCATGCTGTCTCGGAGTTCTGAAACAGACAGTACACCGGATTTACGATGAGATTTTGCGGTGCGGCAGTTGTTTACGAAGCGGAGGACATAGGCGAAGACGTTTTTGAGGCGTTGGAGCGATGAAAAGGAGCTGATGGTGATAACAAGATAGTTCGGTTCGGTGGTGGCTAACATCACGGTAGTCTCAGCTTTGATTTCAGGAATTTCCTCCAGCTGATCAAAGCCAGAATCTGGCCATCTGTTTAGAGGTAGTTGCAAGAATGGTGGTCCTTCCCACCACTGTGAAAACTGTATCAGAGTGCGAGGCATCATACCTCGGGATCCGCAATCAGCTGGATTATCTTGACTAGAACAGTGGCCCCACAGGTCAGGTGGGGTGATCTCTACAATGGCGGTTACCCTATTGGCGATGAAGGTTTTTAATCGGTGTGGCGGAGTGTGGATCCAGCAGAGAGCGACTGTGGAGTCCGTAAATAAATGCGTTGCTGTGAAGCTAATGGCGGTACGGAACTCTTCGAGTGACTCAATAAGGCGGGCTAACAGCAAACATGCGCAGAGTTCCAATCTGGGAATAGTAAGGCTCGGTTTAAGGGGAGCAACTCTACTTTTAGCCTTAATTAAATGAACCTTGGTGTTATCACCCGACCGTTCTAACAGGTACACCATTGCGGTTTTTCGAGCGTTTTGACTAGACGAGGGATTTGGATGTCCGAGAGTGCGGGAAGTTCTTGCAAAAATGATTCCCAGACCTTGTGGTGCTCCGCTGACAAGGGACTGTCCCAATCTTGCTCAGCCTTCCACAACAACTGCATGAATCTCTTCGCCCATAAAATAATGGGGGTTAACCAACCCATAGGGTCAAACAACCTCGCTATGACAGATAGGACGTGTCGTTTGTTAGTAGGACCCGTAGTCTTGGAGATGGCATAAGAAAATAAGTCCTTTTGTGGTAGCCATTGGAGACCGAGAATTTTCAGTGTACAGCAATCTTCTTGACGTATGGTTAGCGCTAGTTCCCGGTGTTCAGATGGAATTGAAGTTAGCACCGTATTGCTGTTGCTAGCCCATTTGCGCAGGAGGAATTTAGCAGCACCTAACAATTGCTCCAGCTGATGACGCAATATAAGAGCCTCCTCTTCTGTATCGGCTCCTCCTACTATGTCATCCATATAAGTTTGATGAAGAAGTGCGTGCGCTGCGAGCGGCCATTTTCCACCTTCTTCTTCAACTAGTTGTTTCATGACGCGTTGCGCGAGGAACGGAGATGTAGAGAGACCATATGTGACAGTGTTGAGCTCAAACTCTCTCACGGGTTCGGCAGTAGAAGCACGCCAAAATATGTGTTGAAAACAGCGATCCTTTTTGTCGATTAAGATTCCTCTGTACATCATCTTAACGTCGGCGCAAACGGCAACACGGTAGAGTCGGAAACTAGAAATGATGTTCGTCAAATCTCGCTGAAGCTTCGGCCCGGTGTATAAGCGATCATTCAATGATAATCCAAGAGAATCCTTGGCCGAAGCGTCGAAAACTACGCGGAGCTTTGTGGTGGAGCTGGTACCTTTTACCACAGCATGATGTGGGATGACATATGGCGAGGGTTGGCAAGCTAAATTCATGTGCGACATGTCCAAATACTCCTGGAGGAAGGCGTTATATTGAAGTTCCAAATTTGTCCGCTTGAGCTTGCTCTCCATTTTCAGGAGTCGTTTATGAGCGGTTTCGCGGTTATTTCCTAGCATTTGAGCCTTGGTGTTTCTAAAAGGGAGAGAAACCACATATTGGCCAGAGGGTGTTCTGCGGTGGGTGTTTATAAAATGTAGCTCACATAATTCGTCTTCCGGGTTCTGCGGTGCTACAGAAGCGACCTCTTCAGTCTTCCAGAAACGTTGAAGTGCAATATCAAGTGGTGCGGTGCAACCAAAAAGCGTTACTACCCTATTTTCTACTGGTTCTGTAATTTTCCCTAATAAAATCCACCCAAAGGAAGTTTTCACTGCTGAAGGATTATCCCTGATGACTGAATTATTTTCCTCGGAAATGATTTCGGGATAGAGATCTGCACCTAAAAGAAAATCTATTTTCCCTTTAACGTGGAAAGCCGGGTCGGCCAATAACATGGAGGAAAATTGATTTCTAAGTTCATTAGAAAGCGTCGTAACCGGTAACTCTGCACAAATTTCATTGAGAACAACAGCTTCTGCGGAAATAGAGTTGTCTTGAGTGTGTCTAGGGGTCAAAGTGCAAGAAACCATCTTTGTCTTGCTAGCCGTAGCATGGTTACCGATGCCTGTGATGTTTAGTGGGCAATTCTGGAGCTTTAAATTTAATCGTTGGGCCATTTCCCTCGTTATGCACGACACCTGAGAGCCAGGATCCACAACGAGGCGTATAGGAAACTTCCTACCATTCGAAGCTGTAAGAAAGGCCTCTGCTGTACCCAGCAATACTGTGGAGTACGCAGTACTAGACGGAAAAGTACGGGCACTGCAGGATAGTGCTTGCGTAGGAGGCGTAATTTCAAGTGATTCCCTAGGTGGAGTTGTGAAAGTAGAGCGGTGTAAACGTGAATGATGTTTCGAAGACCCACACGAGATGCATTTACCTTTAGAGTTACATTTTGATAACATGTGGTTTCCTAGGCAATTGAAGCATTTTCTCAAATTTTTTACTGTCTCCCAGCGGGCATCTACATTTTGTTTCGAAAATGTTTCACAATGAGGTAGCTTATGTGAAGCTGAACAAAGCGGGCATACAATATGAGCGGTGGAACATTCGGTGGAAGCAGATTTATTTGGCGGTGAAGAACATCGGCCGTAATATGGGTTAGTCGTGATCAGAGATGTTTTTCGTTGGAAATTTGCACGTTGGTTAGGATTAAACTCGTTCCTACCTGGAGAACTCAGTTCGAGAATTTTGCAACGTTCAGTTAGAAAATCCGAGAAATGTTTGTATGTTGGATACTGAACCCCTGAATGCTTGGCTTCGAATAATTTTTTGCTTTCCGAATCCAGGCAACGAAGACCGAAATGAAGCAGAAGTGTATCAGACAAGTCCGGTAGATTCAAGGCCTTAAGTGCAGCAACATTTGTCAGGAAAACGTCAGATAAGCTTTGCAAATTTTGAAGATTTTCTTGGGAAAGCGGTTTAAAATTCGTAATTTTTTCCAAGTAAAAATTCGCCAATAATCGGTTGTTTTGGTACCGATCAACTAAAGTTTCAAATGCAATTTGATAATTATCATCAGACAAATGAATTGATTCGATTAGTTTCAAAGGTGGGCCTCTCAAAAATGAGCGTAAATAGTAAAATTTTTCAGATGAGGCTATTTGTCGATTTTCATGAATAAGGGACCGAAACAGACAGTAAAAATTGGGCCACTCTTGAAGATCGCCGGAAAATATTTGTAAATTGATTTTTGGAAGTTTCGCTTGCCCTATATCCGGTTTCTCATATTTCGTAGACAGGCTAGTACCAGTAGCTGGCTTAGCATACTGCGATGCTACCGCCTTTGCTGAATAATATAACTCGTCGCAGGCTTGAGAACTAGCGGCCGTGTCGAAATTTTCGGGAGATTCTGTTTTAGAAGCAATTTCCATAATTTGATCCTGAATTTCATCAAAGGATTTATAATCCATATCAATTTGTTCCATTCGGGATAAAAAAGTGGGACAGTTTTTCTTGGTAAGCATTTTCGATAAGTCATAAGCTGTTTGAATTTTGTGAAAGTATTTTTCCCTCTTTTTAATTAAAAGTTTAATCTTATCCTCCGACATATTGAAATAAATTTAAATTAAATTGAGACAACAAAATTGAACAGAAAACTACTCAGAAAAACAAAACAAAAAAACAAAACAAAGTTTAACCTTTAATTAAATTTAAATCTTAACTAATAAAATTTTACTATCTTCTGAAGAGAAAAATAATTTTGATCAATGGTATCAAATTTATATAAAATTGCTTCTTTCCGAAACTGAACGAAGTCGTAATAGTGGGAGAAGCAGCGCGAGGTGGGGGTAGATAAGGCAGAAGCAGGCTGCTATCTCACCAGCGACGTCGGGGCTCAAGCAACGTATCAAATTAAAATGAAAAATACAATTTTTTTTTTTCCTTTTTTTTTTTTTTTAATGCTCCGAATTGAGAAAATAATTAATCAATTTTCATAATTAATTAATCCGGCCCCCGGAGGACCATAAATGTATGTGTGAAACGCGGTTGAAAAGTTAGAGAAAAATAAAATAAAATAAATGATAAAATTAAAAACAAACCAAATTAAATTAAATTAAAAACAAAAATATTTAAACTGGAATACGACGCTACCCGGTAAGTCGTCCTCGGACAGTATGGCAATAAGGTAAGGAAATAATCAGGCAAGGAAATGAAAATAAACTGACTCACCGAATCTTGCCGGACACTCCTCTCCTCACTGATGTCTCGTAGGTTTGAGCTCACCGCGGTGGCGTACGTCCAATGCCGGTCCTC
The DNA here is from genome assembly GCA_037127475.1 of Arma custos. NCBI lineage: Eukaryota > Metazoa > Arthropoda > Insecta > Hemiptera > Pentatomidae > Arma > Arma custos. The sequence continues at coordinate 220,490,124 of CM073759.1, forward strand.
TCAATTCGGTCATCAAAAAATAGGAAATGGCGGTGTAAAATAATAGGAATAATTAAAGGAGCGGTGTAGAAATAGCGGTGACCAACAAGTTCAGGAAGCGGTATAACAATAATAGATGTAGGAAAATGCGGGGGATAAATGCGGTTTTTCAAGCGGGGGGCAACTCGTTTGAGCGGAGGTATACAATAGACTAGCCTCCGGGTAGGGGGGTTTTAATTCTATTAACTGTAAACACGCTCACCCGGAATTAAACAGAAATTAGAACTCACAGTAAATAAATACCGAACTAAACACAAGTTATGCAAACATTCTCTGATAGCCGTCATTATGACGGATGATCTCTGTGGACCACAACTCAGAGATGTTCCGTTCAACGGATTAAGTCACATGCTTTTAACTTTTCACAGGTTTTCTTTTTAGTATTCTTGAAAATAAAAATAATTTTATTAGCAGCTCTATACCATAACTATTAATGAATAGATTAAAGAACCGACTTACACATACTGTTTAAGTTATATAATCATATATACTTCGAAATGTTTGTTGTATGTTTCTTGATGAAATTATTATGAAAATTTACACATTTCCCATAATTACACTTTTTTTTCAAGAATACTAAAAAGGAAACCAGTGAAAAGTTAAAACTTGTTGTGACCTTACTTAAAGCGACAACATACAACAAACAGATCTGACACCAAAATTTGTTTTCTTATACCTCCTTCACCTTATTGAGAATGTATAAACAATGTAGAAAAAATGAATATATAATTATAAAAAATTACCTTTATGTTGGCAAACTCTATCATGGCGGCCTTTGCTGCTGAAGATGCGACCCTCGGATCGACCACAGACGCAAGGAACGCTACGGTAGACATGATTGGGTTGCCGGCCTTAGAGAAGGGGATCGGTTGATAAGTCAAAGGACCTAATGCACCTCCTGTACATATAATTATAAATGAATTTGTTGAGTAAAATTCTTGATATATTTAATCAATCTTATAAAAACAATAAGGACATCATTTTTAATAATTAATTTGTAGGATTAATAATGCTACATGAAAAACGTTTATTCTATTACACTACTTCAGGTTACGATCAATAAACTCAGAGTATCATTCCTGCTAAAATTAATAATAACTATTAACCTCCTCTCTCCAATGATTCAATCAAGAACTAACACAATGATGTGATGAAATGAAATTTATAATAATTCCAAATACAAATTTCTTTATTTCTTACGCATAAAAGAAAATATGGTGTTATTTATTTTTTAAAAAGAATTTTCTTTTTAAAAAACTAGTTGTTTATGTATTTAAACAAAATTAGATGGAAAGAGAAGGAAAATTAAAACGGGATGAATTAAATAAATTTCCACTTGCTATAAAGGATGTTTAAAAGGCTAAGATAAATACTTCAGGTTTTTGAAAATTAAAATTTCACATTGAAATAAGATACTTATTGTTTGTTACCCTGTTCATTTTGTTTAAGTTTGTTCCCTTTAGTTTGAATAATTCAGTTTTGATAGTGGTGTAAATCATGAAACTAGTCAACTATATGAAAGAAATGTAAAGGAGATAGTTGGGGGGTGCAGTAAAAAAAAAAAAACACTGAATAAGTACTAAACTTATAATTATGTGCCGACGTTTCGACCTACAGTGTAGGTCATCTTCAGGGCTATGAGAGAGAAACAAACAGAACAAAAAATATAAAAATGTACAGTAACAATAATATGGTGACAAGTAATGTAGAAAATTAAAATAGTGACAGATATGAAAATTAAAGATAACGAATATTAAAAAAGTGACAGAATATAATAAAATTAAGATATAGACAGATTTAAAAAATTAATGATTATGAAAAGAGATTAAAATAGTGATAGATATTTTTTTTGGCCGCTAGAGATCGCTGCTAACTCTTTTGCCTTGCTCCGTAAGGGTTTTTTTTTTTCATTGTTAGCCAGCCATTACACCCGACTTCTCAGTACGTCTTTTCTTTATAATTTATTTATTATATCCTTTTCTCTATAGCCTTTCTCCATTCTTCACACTACCTATTTTCCTATTTCCCCCTTATCATTTTGGCATCCATCATATGTTGGTAATCAAGAGTTCATATTCTTAAGCACTATTTTTAATTTTTCAAATTTATTAATCCTATCAACTATTTTTCAAACAGTTATTGTACACAATTGTTACTGTACAATAGTTTTTCTATTATTCACATTAGTTATTGTACATACAGTTCCATACTTTTCTGTAACATGTAACCTCTTTAAGTCCGTTATCATACATTTTATATCTTTATTTTACTAGTTTTTCTTATTTCTTCATGTTACAACCTTATTTTATATGTTAATATTCTCATTTTGTATCTTTGGTTTACCTCCTCTTTTTTTATTTCCCTTTATATTATTTTTACTTTAGTATCCTTTCTGTACATTTATTTTCTGTATTTTATTTTATATTCGTTATTTATAATTTATAATTTCTGTTCATTTTATTTAATTTTATTAAATCTGTCTTATTTTATTATATCTGTCATTATTTTAATTTTCTTTTCATTATCCTTAATTTTGTTATATCGGTCTTTATCTTAATTCTATTATATCTGTCACTATTTTAATCTCTTTTCATTATCATTAATTTTTTTAAATATGTCTATATCTTAATTTTATTATATTCTGTCACTTTTTTAATATTCGTTATCTTTAATTTTGATATCTGTCACTATTTTAATTTTCTACATTAGTTGTCACCATATTATTGTTACTGTACATTTTTATATTTTTTGTTCTGTTTGTTTCTCTCTCATAGCCCTGAAGATGACCTACACTGTAGGTCGAAACGTCGGCACATAATTATAAGTTTAGTACTTATTCAGTGTTTTTTTTTTTTTACTGCACCCCCCAACTATCTCCTTTACATTAGATCATCCAGTCTAACTATTTTCCTCTCATATATGAAAGAAACTTCTTTTTTTCATTTCACAAGCAATCGACAGGCACAATTCGATTACGGCCACATAAGACATCGCTTCCATTCTTCTCTGTCCTCTAAGTTCTGGATCCAAAAATGTTACCTGCATCAATCTCGACCTCGTCTGCCCATCTAAGTTGTGGACGCCCACGTTTCCTTTTTCCATTAACGAACTTAAATAGCTGTGTCTTATGAGTAACGTTGTCCTACATTCTGGCCACATGTCCAGTCCAAGCTAGCCTAACTATTCTTAGATGCTGTACCACATCAGGCTCATGATACATCCGATATAGCTCTGCATTCTGTCTGAGTCTAAATTGATCACCAACAGCTCCAAACACCCTTATCAATATTTTTCTTTCAAATAGCAGTAAACTGTTGGGATCTGCCATGGACATGGGCAAGATTTCTGATCCATATGTTATAAAACAAGCATGATAATTATTTTGTACAGCATGACCTTGGCTCTTCTTGAGATCAGGCGACTTCATAAAATTTTTGCCGTCCCAAAATAACATTTATTAGCGGCCAAAATTCTTCTTTGAACTTCTGGGTCGGTTGAGCTATCCGCTTTGACCAGAGAACTAAGGTAGACAATATTGTCGAAACTTTTAAATGATTAGGGGCTAAACGTGATGGTGTGTTCTGATTGCCTTTTCATTGTACAGGGGGTTCAATCCAAGAAGCCGTTTAAGTGGGGTTTTATTGTAGTCTTAATTCTTAAGAATGTATTTTATTTAGTTCCAATTATTTTATGTAATATTTCATTTTAAAAAGACTTTAGGAATGTTTTTTTCTCATAATGAAAGTGTAAATGTCATGCCCCTGAAGTAGAATAGGAATACTCTTTCAAGTTTCCACGGCCACTAATTATATCGTAACCTGAAGTAAACTATGGCTCCCTAACATAGTACAGAAGAAGGAACAACAAATCAACCCAGCAGCAACAATCAAGCCGAATTCCAGCCAATCAGAGCCCAAACAATAAAAAACCAACCATTCACAGTCATGGAAGAGCAGACTCCAGCCCCGGACACGAAAAAACCCGATCGACTAAAGGAAGGACCCGATGAACCATGAGTGGAACCCAGTGGACCCGAGTGGCTCCTATATAGAGCCGCGGGGGGTTAGCTGAACACCTTCAGTCTCAATTAAGCCTTGAGGAAGTCAGCAGGATGCCTGGCGAAAAGTAGGCAGAAAATTGACCGACACGGTCTAAACCAGAAGAAACAACTGAATAAAATAAAGCCAAAAAAACTCAAAAAGAAACACTATTATTTATTATAATGCAATTGGGCAAAACCAAAATGCAAAGCCTTGTGTTTCAAATCCAGTAATACACCCTGGACTGGTAAGTGGGTGTATTACTGGATTTGAAACATAAGGAAACAACTGAAGTTTTTTGTTTAGAATAGGAATGTTAGTAAATTTCAGTTTCTGGGAAGAAGTCTAAATAGCTTTGCTATCACAAAATAACAAACACTCCTTAACTTTATCATGTACTTCCTGTCTATACCCACCTATTAAAGTCTTACATCTATCCTACTTTATTGACCATGTAACCGTGTTTAACCTTTTTACATCTCTCATAAACAGTATATTTAATTAATTTGATATAATTACTAGAGCAACTGATAAAGACTCTTTGTTTACCTGCTTCATGATCTTCGAGATAAGGATCTTCAATAGGGAGCCTCAGGAAGTGCAGGATACATTCGTCTTGAGTTCTCGAACCAACGTGTTCGCAGACTTTGTTCCAATCGTCCTTATAAAGCTCCAATGCCTCGAGTAATAGCAAGGTTTCTTGTTCTGTCCAATCCCTCGTTACGCTTGCAGCCTGCTTGTTCTTCAAGACAGCTGGTTTCTTTGCGTACCTAAAATAAGAATCAATAAATCGTATAAATGACTCAATAATATTTAACTCCAATAAATATATATTTTTTAATTCAATTAAACTTCTTATTTGATAGCCAAGATCAAAATAAACATTTCAACAATTGCAGTCAGGCAACTTTTAAAAAAATTATAATGATTTAGTAGCTTGACTTAAGTTAGTTGGAATAATTCTAAAATTAGCACATTCGCTCTAAACAAATTTTTCTCTTTACATAATTAAGTATAAAAGTACATATAGACTAATTCTAAATAATACATTAATAGAACTAATAAAAATAAAACCGTACATAAAAAACAAGGTATTAAATTCTTAAAAATTAATTTTCATTAAATATTGTGAAATCCATAATACCTAAATATTTTTTAAATGGTTTCTTATGTAAATACAACTTATCACGTTTGGGCAAAAAGTAAGAAATATATAATGAGCATCATTCTTGCAATATTATATAATAAAATATTATGCAATATAAATAATTATAATTGATAATAATTGTTGAACTATGATAATTTCTTCAACATAAATAATTATAAGTTTTAATATGTACAGAAGTGAACTAAGAAGAGTCATACTTAGAAAATATGTGGAAAATTGAGTTGTATTTTTAACATGTTTATTAAATTAATAATATTAATTAGTTTATGAATGTTAATTAATTTTAAGATACCCACCCTGAGCATTAAAAAGATATTTTTAATTAAAATAAATTATTTCTAACAATTAAAACTTCCACAGCTTTATTTATAAAACTGAAAATATTAACTTACTGATCAAGTTTCAGTCCGAAATTTCCTCCGAGGTCGGGTTCAGACTTGACTGTTGCCTTAGCCTGACCCATATCAAGGAGGGTTTTGGCGGCTGAACCTTGCTGCGTCTTAGGAGGATTAACGGGCATCAGACCAGATGGCGTATCTGCAAGTACATGGAAATGTGAAGTCGGCGGTGGTCCCATAGGAGTCGGCCTACTATCTGCATCAACCTGAAATAATAATAAATTTAGAAAAAAATTAAACCTTTATCAATTTAAAATATATAATTAAATTCATAATTTATTTATTTAATTTTATCTGATTATAACAAGCAATTATATTTATAAGAGAAATAAAAAACAGAATCAGTAGAATCATTGACATAATAAAGTCTATATCACACAATAACTTGTTCACTATTGGTAATATCTAATGAAATATACTTTGTTTTATTTGTAATAAAATTTAATAAATTTTATTTCTAATTAAATGCGAAGGGGTTATAATTAATAATATCATTATATCAATACATATATAAATATGTAATAATATAATATACCTGATAATTGATTAGACCCCACTGCTCCAAAAATGCATGAACACGCATGATAGCACAAACGTCACCGGCCAGGTTCCTCCTGCTCGCAGTAGAAGTAAGATATTCTGTCGGATTTAGTCGATAAGTATCAATCATAAAATTCCTATATGCTAGATAGATTTCTGGCGTTTTAGATTTATTTTTTCCATTGAAGAATTCGGGTAGAGCTCGTTTTTCAATAGTGTGTACTGAATTATAATCGAACCAAGCAGAATATGAAGGAACGATGATGTGATGAGTTTGTTCCGTAACATTGTCCTCCTGACCGTCTTCTTTCTGAATACTTTCCTGTAGGCATAAATTAAATTAATACATAGTATATGAGATACAATTTTTAAAAAATTAAATAATTAATTAAAAAAAAAAGAAAATATAGGAATTATGTCTAAATAAAATCAACAAAACTAACCTGTGAATTTTTTTTTAAATTTATTTATTGAAATTTACAACTATTTATAATAATACAAGTCCCTACGGCTATAATATACGTAGTCTACATTACCAGAGACAGGTTTATATTTCGCTACATTTTTTAAATTATACTTATATTTTTCTTCCCCCACGCCTTCCCAGCCCTGCCTTCGATTGTAAAAGGTGATTCAATCAAGAATAACCATTTGAACATCTCTTAAATATATATTTCATGTTATTAACTTGGTTTCCTTTTTAGCAAAGATTGAAATTTACTCAATCGAATAATTAAAATGTGTTTAATAATTAAAAAAAGAGGAAAATATAGGAATTAAGTCTAAATAAAGTCACCAAAACTAACCTGTGAAGTTTTTTTAAATTTAATTTATTTATTGAAATTTACAACTATTTATAATAATACAAGTAAATAGAATGCATGATACATAATGGCTTGAGATAAAGCAAAGTATAGAAACTACCCGCTGGTTGTACTTGAATTACAGATTTAAGTAAAAAAGGTCACAAGCCCATCTTCTTTTTAGATGACTAGGAGAATTATCGGGAATTGAACATTTATATATTTGAAATGAGTCAACTTCTTCTTCTTTTAATTCTTCTTATTTAAGCCATTTTTACCGTTGAGTAGTCTAGAGGCTATTTAGTTTACTTTGAATAGATTTTCTACTATGCGGGTTATTAGCCCAGCAATGGAGGCTCCGTATCCTCAGGACAAATGGTCTCCTAAATATTTATATCCCCTTAGGAGAAAGGGTGACAGGGCTATACCCCCCGGTAATGTGTTTTCCCCAACCTGGAGGACCAGCGGCTAATTGCAGTCAGAAGATGACTGGTGATGGGGAAACTCAACTCCCTACACCATAACCTAGTGTGCTTCAGTGGGAATAAAGTTTGTCATGAAAGCATTTTTTTGTCCAAATTAGCAAAAAATGGGACATCAAGTTCATTACGGATGACTTTAATCTTAACAAAGTAAAGAAGATTGAGGATTTTGGATTGTGAGGATTGGATGGCTCAGTGGAGCCCCAAAGTTCAACTTAGTCCAAGTCCAAATAAGTCTTATAACATTCATTAATATTTGTCTTTGGGAGCTTAGAGCATTTGTTTAGTAAGTTTATAATCACTAAATAAAATAATACAAATATGAAAGCAATAGATAACAGATTTTTCCAAGTAGCAGGCTACATTATCAGAGGCAGGTTTATATTTCGCTACATTTTTTAAATTATACTTATATTTTCCTTCCCCCACACCTTCCCAGCCCTGCCTTCGATTGCAAAAGGTCATTCAATCAAGAATAACCATTTGAGCATCTCTTAAATATACATTTCATGTTATTAACTTGGTTTCCTTTTTAGCAAAGATTGAAATTTACTCAATTGAATAATTAAAATGTGTTTAATAATTAATTTTTAAAAAAAGAAGAAAATATAGGAATTATGTCTAAATAAAATCACCAAAACTAACCTGTGGTGTGGACTCTGTTGTTTTACCAGTTTGACTATCTTCGCCTCGATCAGTTTCCTCATCCAAATCCATCACGATCCCGCTCTTTACAGGAAGGCATTCGCTATCCTTTTTGTTACTTGACAATCCTTTTATGAAAAAAAGAAATAATAATAATTTTCGGTACTTGTGTCTTAACACAGCCCTGGTTATTTTTGCCTACTTCTTCGCATGCGCGAGCAGTTACATTTTGTAAGTTATATTTCTAACAGCTGATTTGTTCTATGTTTCTTCTTGCTTACTGAGTTTTGATTATTGCTGATTTATTGTTTCTCATTGTTCGTTATTTATTGTTTGTTTGCTAGTTTGTTATAGATATTTTGTTGTTATTATTTTAGTTATTTATTCAATTAGTGTAAAATGCGTATTTGGGATTTGCTGACAACAGAAGAACAAGCTATTATTTTTTGGCAGGAGCGAAATATTTTACCAAAATAAAGAAAATGTAGCAATTCCCATGAAATGAAATTGTATTCTGGTGAACATTTCTTTTGGAAATGCAATTGGTGTAACTGTTAGAAATGTAACTGTTAGAAATTTAACTGTTACAAAATGTAACTGCTCGCGCATGCGAAGAAGTAGGCAAAAACAACCAGGGCTGCTACTAAAGAACCTAATTTTCTAGTGATCAAGGAGTAGAGACAGCTTAAATTCGTACTAAGATGATTTTTAAAAAGTAAGAAATTCGTAGAATAATGCCATAATACTGTACCTTGAGGTTTGGGGATCGCAACTTCTTGGATATTGGGCTCTGGAGTAGGATCATCCATGTCCCTCGTCAAGTCACTCTCTTCCTCCTCGCTCTTTATTTTCTTCGGACCAACAGATGAACCTCGACCACTAAAATTACATTTATATTAATTACTTTTACAAAATTTTCATGCCTGTTCATGTTTGCTATTTTAAAGGGACTCAGTTCCAGAATAAAGTTACTTTTCTATTTTAAAAAATTTCTTTCTTAAATGGCATCAAGACAAATAATAATTTAGGTTATTATATAGTTTAGAACATAATACTATGAAACTCAAGGAGTGCATCGTCTTATTGGAGTAAATTTAAAAAAAAAAAATTGGAACAAGGAAATGCACTTAGTTAGCTTATGATAAAATGTAAGATTAAGACTTAATGAATTTGAATATTTATAAAGGTTAGACTGTTTTACAATGCAAAACTGCAGCTTAACTTCCTACACTGATATTTAAATATTTTTATTTTTAAGAGAAAAGATATCCCCCCGGCCGGGATTCGAACCCGGAACATCTGTCTCTCCGTGACAGAGCTCCAATCCCAGCCGGGAGGCATATATTTTCTCTTTAAAATAAAAATATTTGAAAATCAAAACAGCTGACCAATAATTATTTAAAAAAAAAATTCCTACACTGATAGCTCAATGCATCGCCAAAAATAAAACTAACTAAGAAATACTAAACAAAATAATACACAAAATCATTGTTCCAAAGCAAAAGCAGTATATCTGAAAATTTGTAAAACTAAAAATCCTTGGTTAGATATGGTTGCTGAAGTAAATAATTTGTTGATTAAATTAAATTTAAAATAAGTTGCTATTGAGTTGAGAAAACAAAGTAATTATCGATATTTGGCGTATCAATAGTGGACCACTATAAAGTTGACGTGAATTTAAGTAAATAAATATGATTCTAAATTTTATTAACTACTTATTTAATAATTTAATATACTGGTTTGTTTAATAAACACGATTTTTATATATGTGTAACTGATTTTAAAATTATACAAATGGCAAGCTCCCGCCATATTTCACTACTCTGCGTGTGGAGGTGCCAGTGAAAGCACCTCCCAAGTTATTCTCTTAATATTTGGGCGTCCTGAAGATAGGACCTCCCAAGTTATTTCAGAACTCTAGGCATGGAGGTTCGAGAGAGAGAGCATCTCCAAATTGTGGTCACTCTCAGTGTGGAGGTCCTTGAGTGAGGACCTCTAAATTATTTTACTTGACTATTGGGTGTCCTGAAGATAGGATCTCTCCAAGTTTTTCTACTATATCTATACATTAATTTAATATAGTTTTTTTAAAATAATTTACAAATTAAAAAAAGAGAATATGCGATGATAAGTATCAGTAGAGAGCGATTAAATGGCAAGAACACATTTAAAATTCATTAGAAATGGAAAAGGGTAAACTCCAGCCCCGTGCGGGAGCTGACACACACATTTTTTTTTTGTCATAATTTCATTCAAATCCTGCTCATAAACATGATACAAGATGGATCCAACTCAATTCAAGGACTTTCTGAAGAACTTCAATGCTACCATGTCAAATCTGGTTCCACCTATCCAGCAATCTACACAGGAAAGTAACCTTACTTCTAGTCTTAATCCCTTTGAACGTTTTGTTGTAGAGAGAGAAAAATTTACAAATTATTTGGAGAGGTTTCAAAACTATTGCTCTCTGAAAAATGTTATGACTGACAAAACAGCAAAACTCCTGAGCGCATCTATTGGTTCAGAACATTATAATAATCTGGTAGCACTATTGGGCCCACAAACTGCCATACACTGATTTGGTCTCTGCTCTCAAACAAATGTTGCTACCAAAAAGGAGCACAATAGTATCACAACATTATTTTCTTAACATTTATCAACAAGATAATGAAAATATTCCACGATATGTTGCATCTCTACAACGTGACATTATCGACTGTGAGTTCAATGTTACATGTACTTGTGAGAAATCTCTCTCCATTGCAGATATTTTCCTTCGTGCACAATTTATTAGAGGGCTGAAGGAAAATTTGATCTAAGAACAACTTCTACAATCAAATGAAACATCATTCAACAAAATTGTGGAAAAAGCAACATCTCTTGAAGCTTCCCGGATTGAATGTAAGGAATTAGCAGCAGCTTCAACCGACAGCACAACTTCTAGTCCTCAGTCCTCAGGATATTCACAAAATGTCCAGCCGCCCTACCTACTGCAACTGCTCAAGGTCACGCGAGTCTTAAAACTCATACAAAGTAGTTATTTATAGATTAAAATTTTTTTTAAAGTATCGACTGAAAATTATAAATAAAACATAAAAACGTACCTTTTCCTTTTCCCTGGTTTCAGAACTGGGGATGGAGAACGTTTTCTTTTTGGTTTTTTCTTAGTTGTAGCATCTGATTGGCCCATTAGATCATCCACTGATAAACGAAGCTGTAAAAAAAATAAAAATATGAGTAAATAAGAGCTATAATTGTAAATAAGCATGGGTTTAAATAATCGAACCCGCTCTTTACCTAAAGACTAGACTATAAACAAAAAAAACTACCGCAGCCTCCTTTCATCATGCTTAAAAAATAAAGAACTGTAACAGATTTATTATTTATCTTATTAAGATATACAAGCTTAAAAAAACTATTTTTTTTTTCAAATGTTCAGGAGTATATTTCACATTTTTATTATATTAATGGAACAGGATAAATCATAGAAACGACTATAAACACTTATAATATACCCTGGACTTTGATTAAAAAAAAAATAAATAATCATTTCCTTTTTCAAATTAAATGACCTGATCTTACATGTCAAAAAGTTTCTATCTATAAAAAATTTCCACTTAATAAGAAATAGCTAGAGATTACTAAAGAATTTTTTATGTACAAATTAAGATCCAAAAAAATTATGGCAAATCTAATAGCGAAAAACATTACAGAAGACATAGAGTGTTGAGGCCACAAAGCCAGAATGTTTTAAAATTTTATAATTATGGTTTGAGATTTTTAAATTGTATAAGTTATTTTTGAATCATTCAAATCTAATGAGTAAAAAATCTTTTTTTTTTGTCAAAAATGTTTTTCGTTATTTAAAATACGTTTCGACTTATTTAGTCATTTTTGATTTGATTTCCTTATAAGTCTATTTTTATTTAATTTAAATATGTTTACTGATAAATTTGTACATAGTGTATAAATTAATATGTATAAAGTATATCAAGTTTGTTTATGTACGAGCTGAGCGGCCAATTCGTAAACAAACTTGCTTATATATTAAGGCAACTCGCACCGCCGGACGGGATTAACGGACAGTGCAGAGTTCTTCTAGTTCTGCAGTTACGTTCATAGTGTACACAGTGAAATAATATTGGGACCGTTCCCTCACTTCTTCACTCCAGTATCTTCCGCGTAGGAACAATCAATACGATCCTGGTCGTGATGAACTGCAAACGGTTTTATCATTATTATTACTATTTTCAAAATACATTTAATTTTTATTAACATCTTTTTGTATAGAATATTTTTATTTGGTTATGTCTTTTTTATTTTATTGCAATTATTATGTTTTTTTATGCAATTTATGATCATTAGTATTGTTTTTTTGTCATTAGTATGTGTGTGAGATATTATTATTTTCATTTTTGGTTTTCTCACAAGACATCATTTATTTTGAATAAGCAATAAAAATTTAGTTATTTTTTTATTTTATATAAATCTCATTATTTTATTTCCAAGAAGAGCCCATTGCACTATCCAGCCACTTTAACAAAACATTTATTTGACGGTTCGTGCTCAACCTTTTAATTTGCGAAAGGCAGACGGCCACCACAGATGGAAAGATTGAAGCACGTAAAGTATTTATGAATTCAATTTTATTTTTTTATACTTGTTTTCATTCAAAATGTTTCCAAAAAGTACAGCAAAATAAAAGCAAACACGTATCTTATCTTATAGATAAGATATTTTTTCCATCATTTCAATTTAAGTTTCTTACTCCCTCGCAGACTGTTCTCATTTCTGCCCAGTTCGTTTTCTTGCGGGAAAGTTATTCTTACAATAGTTAAAAGAGGAAAATAATAAATTACTTGGCAAGAAAAAAAGATGGGAATTGTTTTAATTTCACGTACCTTATGAACTTTCTTTTTCCCATTTTCATCGACTTCATAATCTTCTTCGTTCATCCATTCATTGTACATATCCAATTCAATCGCCCAAGAAGCTGTTACCTGCATAATTAAATGATGCAATAAAATGAAAATTAGCATAAAACATTGATACAATATTAGTTTATTGCTTCAATATTGTTTACAATATTATTTTTTATATTTAGCTGATAATAAGCTGTATAAACATTTTCTAGAATGAGATAAAATGTTGTAACTATGTAATGTTGTTATTATGGCCTTTATATTGAAATGATAATTTAAAAAATACATTAGTAAATGTGAACAACACCGGGTCAGCAAAATTTTGTAAACTGGCTTTTCTTTGAGTAGAGTTTCAGCCTTTTGCTATTTTTTTTTTCTGTATTTGCTATTTTCTTCTAGGATTATAGAATCCCTAAATTATTGGGTTGCAGCAAGTTAAAACAAAGCAAGTTAAGTCAAACAGTAAGACATAAGTTTTAAGAATGACCATGGAGAACATTTAAAACTCCAAGCAAAAAATTTTTTATTTAATTGACAACTATTAAAAAGGTTGATAATGTAGATTTATGAGTAAAATTGTTCAAGTATTAATGGACTTATTCAATTATAATGGACTAAATATTAATAGAGTTATAAATAGTAAGAATATATTTATGAAAAGAAAATTGAAAATGACTTAATAAGTCGAAACGTTTTTAAAATAAAGAAAAATGTTGACTGGAAAAAAGGTTTTACTCACTTTAATGAATGTCAAACAGAAAGAAGTAGGCTAGAAAATATTAACAAGGCATGCAAGTTATAGCAATTTCAAAAAAAATTAATCAAAAAACAAAACAATTCCATAAGCCCTCATATCGCTTAACAAACTATTAATTTAAATAAAAGTAAATTTACAGAACAAATAAATAAATCAAATAAAAATAAAAGCTAAAAATTTAAAGACAGAAGATCGCAACATTTCTCTCTAGAAAATGACATTAATTTGATTTAATTTAGTTCATTAAATTTCTTTAAAAACTTGAGAGTTATTAAAATAAATTCTATAGATTCATGTATTTAGAAATTAGAATACAAAACTCTTACCCTCCATGGAAGTTGATGCTGAGGGGGCGAATCGGGTGGATCGAGAGGAAGATCGACTGAAGACCACGAATCATAAGAATCGGGAAAATAATACCAATGCATCAAAGTCATCTTGTCCCTGCGCAATACTGGTCGAGCATATTCTTCATCAAGTGGATCTACCACCGGGTATATTATGTGAGTAGCTCCTTCTTCGTTTTCTAAAAGATAAATAAATAAAATAAAATTACAAATGTTAGAGAAAATTTAAGTAAAGTAAATATATATATTATATAAGTATATATATATATATTCAAGTAAAGTAAATATATATATATATATATATATATATATATATATATATATATATATGTGTGTATTTTATAAAAATATCACTTTAAAAAACTATACAATGTTTACATCAACATAAGTAAAGGTTACTTGTCTTCTGTTTTTGTGCATTTTCTAATCTTAAGTTATTTATTTATTTATCAGCTGTTTTTTTTTTCTTCACCTTTTCCAGCTGTAGTCCTTTAACCTTCTTTACCATTCAGTACCATTTAGGCCATGATGGGACATTGGCAGGTATTTTTGTTTCTTGTTTTTGTTTAGAGACTTAAGTCTATTTGTTTGGAATTCTTCCACTCATGTCTTGTGATGACGAGTAATTTATGCCTCTTTTGAGATTTCGCTCTTCTATCTCTCCAGTAAAAATAAAATCTTAATCTACAAGACAATCATACCACGTTGTTAAATATTGCAGCGAGACATGGGTCTTAACAAAAGCAGCCAAAGATTCCCTCAGAATTTGGGAAAGAAGAACAGAATTATTTTAATAGATGGTTTCAATAATTTTAAGGGAACGAACAATCATCTCACTGAGGATGATATATTCAAGAAGTCCAATTGCAGTTCAGCAGACATCATTTAATAGAATAATTCATAAATGGCCACTATAATCTTGTTCTAACTCACAAGTTTCAAAAAGTGTTAGGTATTTGTTTACTCAGAGGATGATGGACAAAAAGTTAGGCCAAGAAGTAAGTTAAATAATAAATTCATTTACTAGTCGACGACATGAAATTAGGGGGCTCAAAGAAAATGCGGTGTTGCCGCTTGTAACAAGAATTTTTTTTTTTTTTAAGAGAAGAAAACACTTTATTGAAGCATTACAATCTGCCTGTTGTGGGCAATAAGTAATGGTGCTATGTAGCTTACAATCATTCCATAAAAAAATCAAGTGTAACAAGAATGTGGGCGTGGTTTTACTCAAAACTGCCAATATTTTACAAGAATGTGCTAGCATTGTTGCCTAGTTATCCCGGTTTCAGTTATTTGGTTTTTACCCTTGGTACGCTAGTGTAGGTCGATTTGGCAACACCGCATTTTCTTTGAGCCGTCTAATTTTATGTTGCAGACTATAGTGTTTTAATTTTTTAATGTAACCTTCAAATTTTCTGATAATTATATAAATTTATTACCTGCGACAGAACCTTGGTGCCTTTTGATAATATCCTTAACTTTACCCGCGATGCTCTTGTCGACTTCCGACCTTACGTAGACGCAGGGAAGGGAGAGACACTTCGCCTGTATTAGTGCCTTTTCCACAGACATGAACATTTCCACATTCCGATCCATACGAGAGGGACTCTGAAACAATTTGTAAGTACTCACAACTCATCTTTATAATGTTTTTTTATTTGTCTTATACCTCTTTAACACTGCTGCAAACTAAAGTAGAATGAAAATTCCACATTATTATTTTCACAGGAAGATAAAAACAGTTCAGTAGTAGAATAGAAAACATGAAGAGAATATTATAATATTATCTTCTAAGGAATAGTATACTTCAATATTATCTTCTTCAGATTCGGGTGGAATGAAGGCACTCGAATCACACTCTGTGTATCTGTTTTAAAATGGCTGACAAATACTTTCAAAGGATATGAGTAATAATAAAGTATAAACAATAATAACGTAGAGTATAAATAGCATACATAGGTAGAATATACGAGAATAAATATAAATATATGATAGATGACAGTCTTACGTAAGTTATTTTGAGAGAAAATTAAACTTAGTTGGATGTGACTTTGACCAAACACCAAACTATAGCAGCATTTAATGAAAATATTTTTAAAAAACAATTTATGAGATAAAAGACTCAAGAGATGAAAATTCCATTAAGGAATACCACTAATAAAAGGATCTACAACTGCTAGAACATTAATTCCAAGAAGACACATTTTGTATAGCTACAACTGAGCTTTTTAGGAAATATTTCGACAATCAGGGATCTGATGGGAACAGATTAATTTCAAAACGGATAATCAACTAGATATTATTATTCGAATCCTAAAATTGAAATCATAATTGTGGAAAGGAGATAGTTGGGGGGTGTAGTAAAAAAAAAAACACTGAATAAGTACTAGACTTATAATTATGTGCCCTACAGTGTAGGTCATCTTCAGGGCTATGAGAGAGAAACAAACAGAACAAAAAATATAAAAACGTACAGTAACAATAATATGGTGACAAGTAATGTAGAAAATTAAAATAGTGACAGATATGAAAATTAAAGATAACGAATATTAAAAAAGTGACAGAATATAATAAAATTAAGATATAGACAGATTTAATAAAATTAAAGATAGTGAACAGAAATTAAAATAGTGACAGATATAATAATTAAAGATAACAGATTTTTTTCTACAGATACTTTTTCTTAACAGATTTTTTCTGTATTTTATTTTATATTCGTTATCTTTAATTATTATATCTGTCACTATTTTAATTTCTGTTCATTATCTTTAATTTTATTAAATCTGTCTATATCTTAATTTTTGTTATCTGTCACTATTTTAATTTCTTTTCATTAGCCTTAATTTTATTATATCTGCCTTTATCTTAATTTTATTATATCTGTCACTATTTTAATTTCTTTTCATTATCTTTAATTTTATTAAATCTGTCTATATCTTAATTTTATTATATTCTGTCACTTTTTTAATATTCGTTATCTTTAATTTTCATATCTGTCACTATTTTAATTTTCTACATTACTTGTCACCGTATTATTGTTACTGTATGTTTTTATATTTTTTGTTCTGTTTGTTTCTCTCTCATAGCCCTGAAGATGACCTACACTGTAGGTCGAAACGTCGGCACATAATTATAAGTCTAGTACTTATTCAGTGTTTTTTTTTTTTACTGCACCCCCCAACTATCTCCTTTCCACAATTGATCATCCAGTCAACTATTTTCCTCTCATACATGAAATCATAATTGATCGCATACTAAAAACATAGCTAAAATACTGTATTTTACTTACTAATTATATTTTATTAAATTCACCCTCGAAACAATATTTTACTATGCACAGCCAAATATTGGAAAGGGGAAAACAATAATTATACAGAAAAAAATTTTACAACTGTACAAAAAAAATAATTATCAATTGGTTAATGTATTAATCACAAAACATAAACACACTCATGCTTTATCGAACAAATAAAAGCTACAAATCAAATCAGGAACAGAAGAAAGAAGAAATATAAAAGGAACAGAAGAAAATATAGAAAGGGAAAAAGAGAGAGAGAGAGAGAGAAGGCGAAGCAAGCAAGTAATCAGAGATCACTGACTCTTCTAGGCATACCTAAAACAATTTATAAATAAAGTTGAGCATTGATTGTCTAAACTAATGTCATCAGTAGTTGGAATAATCAAAATTTACTTAAAAAAAAAGAAAATGCCAAATAATCACCATGTTTGTATTTTATCCTTCATTACACACGTCTCCAAAAGGAACACCAATGCACACCTCGGATCTGTGTGAACACAATTAGTTGATACGGAAAATTTTATTAAATAGAACTTACCGGATTTCGCAAAGTGAAAAGATGCGAATACAACTCAAAATTAAGAATTCTATTTATTAAAGAAGATTATAAATATAAATAACCACCTAGGAAATTAGGTCATCAATATAGAAAAATTTGGGACTTGGAATAATGAAAAATTCACGAAAAAAGATTTATCTATGCATATTATAAAACAAAGTCCTAGGCCGTATCTGTCTGTCTGTTGTTGATACAGCCCAATCCCTTTGTCATATAACGAAACAATGCATGGCGGTGTATTGCTCTTTTATAGATCTACAAAAAAGACAGAGATAGCGTATACCTATCTTTTAAGGACAGCTTACGATACCTATTTTATCTTCTAAAAATTTGATGCATACAATGTGGCATTTGGAAAGCTATTTAGACGAGTACAGTATAAATCCTAATCAACTTATATACTTTAGTTAACTTAAGCATTTCATGCGCATTATTAGAATATTTTATACCATATATTTTAAATGAGTATCTTATGGGTTATCGCAAAAACTCAACACGCATGAAAATAAATATAAAGAAATATTTTGTTTTTTATGTTTAAAATAGCTACATAATAAAATACATTAGACAGACAAGACATGTAGACATATGTCTTACTACCCGTGCAAGTTAAACAATATAAAATAAATCAGTCCTTAGAAAAGACTAGAATGACTTCTATGAAAGCATGAATTTCTTGATAATTTAAGGTTTATTTGAATTTGAAGTAGCTTAGCGGAATATTACTTAATACTCGTTACTATACTTAAAATAATTAAAAACTTAGCTGCCTTCAAGAAGAGGTCAAGATTGAAGCAAACTAATATTATATATTATGCAATACACAGTCAATAAAATAATGATTTTTTTCAAGACACACGTGATGATTGATAAGAATTTTCTTTTTGGATTATGCAAACTTTTGATTATCCAAACTACAGCGGACAACATTAGTTGGGATAAGTGATGCTCTGCTTTACATGGTTTAATTGAGTAACATAATCGGATATTACTGCTTCTATGCAAAAAGTTGAATATTGAGCGATAAATCTCAATTCTCACAAGTTAAAAGCAGTATACAACATACGAAACTCTTTATCACCCTTTAGGAGATGACTAAAAATTAATTCGCGACAATTGGTGAGAGCTAAAAACTTATTTTACCGCAATGAGGATTACCTTATGTGTTAGCAGTACAGTTTTAAGTTGGAACCGACCGTACAAAAAATTAAAAAATATAATTATAAAACTAGTCAAATAAACCACCACCGAGATTTCAAGAAAGTTAATAGGATGTTATTTAAGGTTCTCGTCGAAGAAAGTGTATTTAAATTAATGGATTGCTTACTTTATTACAAGTTATTTATTTATTTAATAATATTACTTTTTTTATATGTATTTAAATCGTAAATGTCCGTGATGAAAAAGAGTCCACATTCTGGTGGAACTACACTTTTTTTTCCTCTGACTTCATATTAATATGCAAACGTTTAATAATAATAGGAAAATCAAGGCAGGAGGAATTAAGGTACCAGTGAAACCTAATTGATAAAAAAAAATTGAGAATGAATCAGGCAAAAAAATACTAACAAAAAAATTCTAATAGTAATAAACGTCATGATACAATTGTGAACAACAAGGCACATGAACTATTTCAACCAGGACTGTGCGAATTTGATGTCTCTTTTTGAACTTCTCAAACAACATACACGCTTATGATATATGGTAACATAACAAACATTTCCTTTCATAATTGTATAAACATCATTTAATTATCCATTCGATCATTGTAGATATAATAAATAATAAAAAAGAAGGACTACAAATATAAAGGAATACAAATACAATACTAGGTAAACAATTTAAGGAAGAATCTTTTAGTGAGCATTAGCCTAGCGATAACCTTTTGTTTTAATAAAATGACAATCATCTTATGAATTCATGCACACAATATGAATGAATCTAAAATAATTTATAATTTTTGGGAACCCTCAAATGGTTAGAGTTCTGTCACGGAGGAACAGAGGATCCGGGTTCGAATCCCGGCTGGGGGCGTATCTTTTCTCTTTAAAATAAAAATATTTAAAATATTTTTTTTTTAATTCAGAATAATTATATTTGATAAGATAGCGGGAGAAAATTTTTCTGGAGGATAAGAGTGTATCAAAAGAAAATTCTCAAATCGGAAAAAAAATAAAAACACTATTTATTGAAAACATTTTAGCAAAAAAAAAAGGAGATAAAATAAAAAATGTCAGTATAGTTTTTTAGTTATGTATAAAATGATAAGGAGTTAAGTCAAAGAAATTAAAACCAACCATGTCCAGAGAACCTTCACAAACGGTTGCAAAGTCCTAATTGACTTCAAGGAAGGTAATGCTGAGAGCTTGGTGGGATTGGAAAAGAATCGTTCATCATAAGCTACTCGAATATTGGTGAACTATTGATTTGACTCTCTGAAGCAGGCGATTCAAAACAAACAGGCGCAAATGATCAAAAGGAAAGAGATTATATTTCCATCAAAATAATCCTAGACCACACATCATCTGTGACTCTGCCAAAATTGAAAACTCGGCAGTGAAATTTTTTGGTTCACTCACCGTCTAGCCCGAGCCATACGCTCTACATCTATCATTTGTTTTGGTGTCTGCAGAACTCTCTTAACCTTTTACTGACCATTGTTTCCATTTGGGAACATAGATTTCAGAATTTTTTAACAATATTTCTGCTTTACCAAATGCATTATCAATTTAATTACAATTAAATAAAACATTAACTTGTATGAAAATATTTTTTCTTTTTAAAAAGAGTGACTGACTGAAATCGACTTCACAAATTTTTGAAATCGTAGTTTTTGTAGCAATCGGTCAATTTTTCTCATTTTCCCGCTAAGATTTTAAAAACTATGATTATGAATCTATTAATTTTTATATATTATTAGGAATTTATCACAAACAATTTAAAACTAAATTTATCACAATAAGTTGATTTCGTAAATTGACTTATACACTGATTAGACCCCTCAACAAGCCATTGTTCCCAATTGGTAACATTAAAAAAAAAATGTACAAAAACAATTTTTTTTTGTAATGATCAATAAAATGTTTAAATAAAAAAATAAGAAAATTAAAAAATTTAATAGGAAACAAGTTTGGTCTTTAAAGGTTAAATGGTGTAAAACCAGCTTCATAGAGGCATTTAAAAACTGCTCGGATCGGTTTTTGCCCAGAAACCTTTAGAAGTTCTACATTGTTAGAATTAAGGTTTTACCAGAAAAATTAAAAAAAAGACATCTATAAAGATGGAACATATCATTGATTATTGTTTGAAATCCGAATGAATAAATTTGATTTGAACATGAAAAGAAAATATTACTTTTTCCCCAACCTATTATACATGTATTTTTTTTTTTAGAATTTTCTTAGACCTCCTTATGATAAGTATAATTGCATTCAAACGATAGATATTCAAGAAAATGTTTTTCAACAATTGAGCATAACTTCCACCCAAAAAGATCTTTCCTTAAAGTCGTTTACCAATAATGATTTGTCACCAACATATATATGTCTAATATATCTACTCAATTATCCGTCAGGGTATGGGACCAAGATGGTGACGGATTTAGGAAATAGACACACACATATATATATATATATATATATATATATATATATATATATATATATACACATAAATTGAACAATATATTTAAAACATTCGACATTATATATGTACTCGTAACTTATTTGCGTACTACTAAGGTATACGTATGTACTAAAAATATTTTTTTTAAATAATAATTATGTACATCGATGGCTAAAAGCACAATCATTGTATGTCCAATTTTTCCTCTTGAGAAATTAATACCAATTTAAAGGTGGAGTTCAGCTCTTTCCTCGTGCACAAACGTAGTATGCCCCTTCTTAATAATCATTAAATGATTATATAGAAGGGACATACTGTAGGGGTCCCTTATTAATTAATATTTCATTAACTGTCGTCCAAGGAATATGAGTGAAGCATTTTCACCTTTTCGTAAACGTTTTACAATTTCAAACTTAGTGGCGAGATCTACACTCTTCCTTTGTCTTTTTTTCCGAAATTATTATATGTACTTTTAAGAAAAAAGTACCCGTAAGACAAGAATGAAACTGAAGGTGGTTCAACTGCTGAAGTTACATTACGTATAGATGAGGAGATAATTAACTTCTGAGAAATGTGTGGGAGGAAGCCTAGGTTTTGAGTAAACAACATATTCTAGAAAACAAAGTTGTCAAGACACAACAATTGATTCTTAGCCGGCGCCTATGAGTTTAGCAACCAAACAGTATATAAACGTCTTTTTTTTTTTTTTTTTCTTCTCAAACTGAGGTTACGGTCAACAGAGGGTGACGGTAAATAGAGTGATGGATAATAGAGGTTTTACTGTATGTATGTGGGTGTATGTGTGTGTATATATGTATATATATATATATATATGGAATACATAAAAAAAAAAAAGTATCATTCTAGATAATCTACACACTCAAGAAAAGCAATGGGCAGCAAATAAACTCATACACAAAAAAATAAAATAAAGATAAAAAATAAACTAATACATAACACTAACTAAAACATAAACATACAACAATACAAATATATAACTGCTATATTTTATACAAATAACATCTACATTCAGAGCAGTGTAAAAGCGTGCTTAAAGCAAAACAATGATAAGAGTTAGTTATGTGAGTTGGTGACACGCCCATACCTTACTGACCTGAAAGTCGAACCTCCTCCAACCTTGCTCACTCTTATACTTATACACGGTGGCCAGAATATGGCACAGCGCTCCTCCAGGTTTGAAATCCATGAAGCAACGCATCTGATGGCAAAGAAATCATTTAAAATAAAAGTTGAAATGAAAATAGTAGACTGATGAGTCGTGTAAAATGGTCAGGGAGTGCAGTCAATGATAACACAATATAAGAATGAGTTATAATTTATTATTCTTTTGATGGTGATTATTTTTAAATATTTTTATTTTGAAGAGAAAAGATTTGTACTGGCAGGGATTCGAACCCGGATCTTCCGCATTTAGGACAAATCTTTTCTCTTTAAAATAAAAATATTTAAGTGTAGAAGGGAAATAGTTGGGGGGTGCAGTAAAAAAAAAAAACACTAAATAAGTACTAGACTTATATTTATGTGCCGATGTTTCGACCTACAGTGTAGGTCATCTTCAGGGCTATGAGAGAGAAACAAACAGAACAAAAAATATATAACAACGGTACAGTAACAATAATATAGTGACATGTATTGTAGAAAATTAAAATAGTGACAGATATGAAAATTAAAGATAACAAATATAAAAAAAGTGACAGAATATAATAAAATTAAGATATAGATAGATGTAATAAAATTAAAGATAATGAACAGAAATTAAAATAGTGACAGATATAATAATTAAAGATAACAAATATAAAATAAAATACAGAAAAAAAATTGTACAGAAAGGATAGAAAAGTAAGAATAATATAAAGGGAAATAAAAAAAGAGGAGAAACCAAAGATACAAAATGAGAAGATTAACATATAAAAAAAAGGTTGGAACATGAAGAATTTAGAAAAACTAGTAAATTAAAGATATGCAATGTATGATAACGGACTTCTAGAGGTTACATAAGTAAATTGTATGAGACATAATAATACAAGAATATGTAGAAAGAAATGAGAGGTATCTCGTAGAATGACAGTTAGAAATGTAAACAAAAAGAAAACATAAGTATGGAACTGTATGTACAATAACTATTGTGTAGTATTACTATTGTACAGTAACTATTGTGTACAATAACTATTTGAAAAATAGTTGATGGGATTAATAAATTTGAAAAATTAAAAATAGTGCTTATAAATATGAACTAAAAAAAAAAATATTTAAGAATGCGTTATTTTATTGCACTAACATTTCAGCCTAAGATTTAGGCCATCTTCAGGACTGAGAAGAAAAAACTACATAAAACATTGCAGTACTAAGGAAGAATAACAGTTTAAACAGAAATGATAAGATTGAAAAGAAATACAAAGAGTAAGATAAATCATGAAATAACTGATAAAAGATACATATTATGTGAGGTAGAAAATGGTCCAAGTAAAAATAATTCTCTTAAATATGGTATTTTTCATATTTACCATATAAATAATTTTAATTTGTCTGTATTTTGTATATTTATCCCTGAAGAAGACCTGCAATGTGGGTCTAAACGTTGGCTTTAAAATAAATAGTTCTCCTTATTTAAGAGAATTTTTTTTTACCTATACCCAGACCATTTTCTACCTCATTTTATATATATATATATATATATAAAAAGATACCTATATAATATAAAAAAAGAAACCTGTACCACTAAACCCCAGGAACGGCTCTGGGGTTCAGTACATGGTAGAGACTGTACTGTTTCATTGACGGTTCTGCAAGGAGATGACGTCCTGGGTCACGCTCAACCGCCAGATTTCCCCCCTTATTTTGGGTACCCTATTTTTATATCATTCTATAGAGGCCAGTTGAGCCCTAGGAGGGTCCTAGATCCTATATGATCCATCTCCGGCCGCAAACAGACTAAATAAAAGTCTTGCCTGCAGCGGGATTTGAACCAGGATTTCCGGCATGGTGACTCAGTGCTTCATATATAAGGTCAACTAATATTATTCAAAATACATAATTTATATTTTATTCAATATTTCTATCATTATGTATGTTTAATTATCTCCTAGATTTCTTTCCATCCTTATTATTTGTCATCAGTTATTTCATGATTTATCTTACTCTTTGTATTTTACGGTCACCTGTGGTCTAGTGGTTAGCGTAACAAACTGCTAAACCCAAGATCGCGGGTTCGTAGCCCGGCAGGTGGCCCTATGATTTTTTTAAGGGAGTAAAAAATCCTTAATTACGCCGTCCTTCAGAAGGGATGTTAAACGGGGGTCCCGAGCCTGTATGATGTCAGGTACTCATTAAAAATCCCTATCCTAATTAAACCTGGATAGGCAAAATTTAGAGCTCCCACTGTAGCATCGTCCGATTAGCCATAGCAGCATAAAGTGACGTTAAATGAACAAACAAACAATCTTTGTATTTCTTTTCAATATTATCATTTCTATTTATGTAAACTGTTATTCTTCCTTGGTTCTGCAATGTTTTATATACCAAAACATATGTTTTATGTGCCAAAACATAGGCACAAATAAGTTATTCTTATTTTGTGTAATCATTGAAGTTATCGCCCTGACCATTATACACTTGGAATAAAAGTTCTCTTATACAATAAAAAATACATAATAAATATAGAAATGTAAAAGACCACTAACGAATAATTACAAATATTTATAAAACATAAAAATAGCATTCACAGTTTTAAAATTCATAACCATCTATTAATAAGAAACTTTATTATCTTAGAGGATTGAATAAAGCTTGTTTTAAATACTTTATGGCTAAAAAAAATGTGGGTTAACAGTGCATGCAACAAAACTGTTTACAAATTCAAAAATAATCACTCATTAAAAAAAAATGATGGAAATGAGTGATATAAAAATCACTATAAATACATATAACAATATCGAACTAGAATAATATCTATTATTAAAATTCGAAAGAGACTCATCCTGTATCTCATACCGATGAGAATAGAAGCATATGAAAGACAATATGTATACATATTATAAAACAAAGTCCTCTGCCGCGTTTGTCCGAGTAAACTCAATAACTACTGCAAGGATTTTCATACGGTTTTCACAAATAGATAAGAGTGATTCACCAGTTTCCAAATTATTTATTATTTATTATTTTCCAATAAATTCTTTTGATTTCTAATTGTTAATAATTTTTTAAACCCAATAAATAGAAGGTAACTGTTAGAAATGTAACTGTTACAAAATGTAACTGCTCACGCATGCGAACAAGTAGGCTAAAGTAACCAGGGCTGCGTTAAGACAGAAGTACCAATTTTATATGTTTTTTTTATAATCCAACAAATTTACCATGAATAAAACTGAAGGTACCTCGAATTTTAAACTCAATTCCATTCTAGAGCACAACGTTTTAATTTCTTTTAACACCATATCATACATTTTAACTAAATGAAGATAATGATCAATATGCTAACTGTATAGTAGAAAAGAGCTAGAAATAGGAAGAGTAACAAAATGGTGATAAGAAAAAAAATTGAAAATCTAACAGATAACAATCGATAAATTCAAAAATGGATGTCAAGAATCAGTCTATTAGATCAAAACAAATACTCAATCAAGCATAATTTATTTTAAAACACTTATTTATATTAATAAAAATATTATTTTGTCACAACATTAAAAGACAAATTAAAACAAACCCTGGGTATATTTATTTGTCTTTAAATTATAACCAACCCGATAACTTCATAGATATAATTGATAAGTATATAATAAAAATAAATTATATGAAATGCTTTACGGGTAATCTTGTAAGCGGTGGCTTTGAAACATTTTTCCCAAAATTATCCTCTTGAAACTGAATAAGCTGCACAACCAGGGCAGATAAACTTTTGCTTGTTGGTGGGTCTGTTTGAATATACTGAAACACAAAAAATAAATTAGCATACAACAAAACTAAATGTTTAAGTAATCATTCAACAGACTATACATAGTCTAAAACACCGACATGCACATGAAACAGTAACATTGAGAAATCTTTACATAACAAAGCATAAAGGTGAGCATTATGTACATATTATAATAAACTAAGGGCAAAACTAAAAACTTCAATATAATTTTGAAGAGTAGTCATGTTAAAAAAAACTTTTTTTATAAAGATATGAAATCCTGATATATGCATAGACATAGGATTTCAAAAGTAGTAAAAAGGGCCTAAAATAAAATTATCAAATAAAAATGTGATTAAAATGGTACAAGAATGATTTCAAAATTAAAATAATTAAAACCACCTTGTGTATAAGAAAAAATGCTAGGCAACTATAGTTGCTTATCAATATAATATACTTTGAAAATGAATTTTGCCTCAAATTTATGACTGAATTTAATACTTTTAACTATTAAAAATAATCTTCATCAAGTCAATATTTAATAAATAACTGAATACACATCCTAAACAATACACACTAACTTCACCAACACAAACGCCATAATATTACAATACCTTTTTGCAGTTTTTTTGAAGCCATGATTTAATTGTATCAAACTGTAACAATGTTTCAGATGCTTCGAAAAATTTAACATTGGGTCCACCGTCCTTTTTAGGTCCTAATCCCAACATTTTGAAGAAAAACCAGCGTAAACAACACCATCAAAAGGAACCTCACTTAGGGCAAGATGTCTGACATACAAACCGGTATATCGATAAATGTTGCTACGGAATTTTCTTTCGTAAATTTATAAATAATTAGTAAATAGATTTAAAAAAGGAGATTAACATAAAATACAACAATTTACATAAAAGTTACTAGGGAATACAAATTGGAGGCAATATGCGGAACTATCGCAATTATTAACAACCTTCGATTTTTAGACGTTCATTTACAAGTAGTTCATTTTTAAAAATAGATGCCGAAACAAATTAAACTAATGAACAACTTCGGTCATTGCTGGAAATAATCATTAGTAGTTTTCCAATATTAATTTTCAATGGTATTTTGTCCTTTCATAAACCTTTGTATGATTTTATAGTGATAAATAGAACTTGACAACGTTATTAAGCTCTATGTATGTATACAATATATTTCATATTTCTGTACATAGGCCTAACAAACTTATAAATAATATTCAAAGCATAATAAGATAAGACACATCCATTAAAGTTAACAGTTACATGAGGTATCTATGGGAATACCACAAGTACCCCAGCACATCAGTCTTATACCCATAGCTACCTAAAAGTATTAAATGTTAGATTTAATTTTAATGCGAAATAAGTTACACTTCTTTGGTATCTGTTCCGTAGGTTGTCGCTTCGAGTTTAGTTACAAGTTTAACTGTTTATAAGTTTTATATTTGATATTTTCCGAAAATACAAGTTATCGCGAGCTTTAGTATGGAAAAACGAATGTTTGAAACATATTACTAAATCGCCGATTAAACCGGAGTTATATGCGTTATTAAATAAATGGTATATAACTTTATATTTTTGAGCGACCTTTCGACTCAAATTGCAGCAGGTCTCATCAGGTTAAAAACGAAGGTACGAAGTAGTGTTGGGTACGTCCCTTCCGAATGAGAGCCAAACAAAGGATAAAACTGCTTTTATAAAATCTTAAGATCCGCTGTTGGGCATAAAGGTTGTAGTAGAAAGAAGCTAACCATACCACAGGCTACCCATCTCCTCTTTTTATTAGTACAGTGGTACCTCGAGATATGAGTGCCCTAACATACGCGTTATTTGAAATCCGAGCTGTCGAGCGAGCGAAGTTTTTTTTTGTAATACGAGCGACATTTGAGATACGAGCAACGCCTTTTTACAGCGCGTCTCGCGCATTATCCCAGTTATTCCCCCAGTGTGCTTATTCACCTCGCTGCCGATGTATCTTTGCTAAGTTTTTCTAGGGCTTTGCACTTTTTGTGCATTTACATACTTTATCACATTTCTTTTTATAACTATGAGTCCGAAGAAAATGTGTGGAAAGGTCAGTGCTCAGAAGAACATGATGCCTATTGGATTAATGCGTGAAATCAGAGAAAAAATGAACAAGCTGGGCGAGTAGCCGACTTGGCGAGGCAGTACGCACTGTGCTTAAACAGAAGGAGTCGATAAAGGGTATAACGCCAGCTAAATAATTTCTAAGCTCCGAAGCTCTCTCCATAAAAAGATGGAGAAAGTGCTGGTGGTTTGGATGACGGAGAAGCAGCTTAAAGGCGATACCATAACACAGGGCATCATATACTGAATCAGACCCTGCGCACTTCCACAGACGAGGAAGACTCGTTTGAAGTCAGACAATATTTGCCGTTTATAAAAACATTTTTCTTAATCAAAAACACGTAAAAAAAAAAAGGGTAGCATTTTTGGGACTGGAACGAATTGATGGAATTCTCTTTTCTCTAATGGAATTTCAATTAATTTTAATGGTGAAAATTGCTTTGAGATACGAGCAAGGTTACGGAACGAATTAAACTCGTATCTCGAGGTATCACTGTACTGGCAATGACAGATTTCTTAATTGTTCTGTAATCTAACATGAATGGACCATATGGGTTATGAATACCCTCCTTGGGCTCGCACAGCCTCTATATCAGGTATATTCTTAATAGAGGAAAAGTAGAGCGTGAATTCAGCAAAAACACTTATGGCTTGGAAAACGTATGCTCTATTTTATTTAAAAAAATTAAATTGGAATTTTATAATCCACCATTACTTTATATCATAATTTTCAGGACTGTGGGAGATCTGCAATGTGGGTTAAAATGTCATCAACAAATGAATAGTTGTGTGCTATTAGATTGTTTGGTACTTCTCTGTTAGAGCGACGCCACTGATAAGATTGCTGAACTTTACATTCCGACGCTAGAACCGCTGTTTAAGAGTTTTGACATAACTTAATACATCACAAACGTATAACATTTTTTTTGTCATGATAACATTTACATTAAATAAATAAATGTTATGGCATTAACAAATGACAGCCCTGTAGAATTTAACCAGGTTCCAGTTTTTAAACTGCACATACATCTGCAATTTCTTAAGGGAAACCTCCAAATCATATACTTTTTCTTATAAAAATCCAACTACTTCAATCTCTGTATTCGGAAGATCCTGCATTTGCATCATATTTTATAATCAGAAAATAAAAAACGGGAAAACACACTCTTCTACAATTAATAACAAACTATTAAAGGTTACAAGATTGCTATATTCTGCAGTATTACCAGTAATGGGGTCCCTTTAACACACAAGTACCCCTGCTAATAAAAACAAAAAGGCAGTCAACACTATATCCTCAATAACAAATGTCAAAAGGTTACATTGATATATCCTCTACTGTTATCAGTATTACAAAGAAAAGTACCAATTGTTTTTGACCATTCACTCAATTATTATACACAGGATTCAAATGATTGTATGAAGTAGCTTCATATGCTCTTTCAAGGGTGTTAAACTTACCATTGAGCAAAGGAATGGTATTTTCTCAATCTATTCCTCAGTACTTCTGGTCACTTCTACCATGGACTAGGTTATTATACTTAATGATACCCATAAAATGAAAGTGAGCCTGTAAGGATTAAGGATTGGTATCTGTTCCGTAGGTTGTCACTTCACTTTTAATATATTCCAAAAATACAAGTTATCTCATGATAATGGTAAGCTCATGCTTTAGTATGGAAAAAGGAATGTAATTATGGGTATTGTGTAGATTTCGGTGATCATTTCAAGAAATATAAGCTTCAACTAACATTTAGGAGTATAAATGATATATCATCGTTGAAATGTCCATTTCTAGATGAAATGATTATCGATGTATACGCATTCTCTTTTTTATACTATTATTTATGTGTGACTCTTATTACTATGCACTTCGGCCTAAAAAGGCCCATTGTGCTTGAGTCCTAAAGATCCCTAACATAGGTCTAGACTTCTGAGAAATTTTAAATAGTCTTTAAACCTCAGTTCTTGTGTCCACCGGGGCCAAGGTCAAATGTCCACTTTCAACTTAGTGCTATACATTCAAAGAGAACGTGCCAGGGGGTTTCGTCCTCCTCTTTGCACCATCTGCACTGAGGTTCTTGTTCAATGCCCAAAATATGCGTGTGTTTCCTGAGTTTACAGTGCCCAGTGATGGTTTCAACCATACTTTTGATGTCGGTTCTCGACGAGTGAGCGGCTTCTTTCTTGATTTTATCAGAAAGATTATGATTGGGATACTTTATGAAAAGTTTAGTATGCCTTATCTTGACTAGTTTGTTAATTGTATCCTTAGCCAGGGGAAGGGGGACCCCGCACCATGGTTCTGGTCCAATAGAAGCGATAACTGCTCCTTTCTTCGCCAATTTGTCAGCCCTTTCATTTCCTGGAATATTACTGTGCGCAGGGATCCAAAATATGTTAACTCTGTTATATACAGCTAGTTCATCTAGTCTTAGACAGCATTCCTCCACTAGTCTGGAGTTTGTTACTGCATTGCATGCTGCCTGACTGTCAGTGAGAAAGTTGATTACCTTATTCTTGTGGTCCTTCATAGCGAAGGCACCTGCAAGTATTGCCCATATTTCCGCTTGGAATACAGTGGGTGTCGTGCCCAGAGCTAAGTAATGACCCATGCCCTGACAACTCCTAAACCAGAATCCCGAGCCGGCACCAAACTCACATTTTGACCATTGGGTGGATTAAAGCAATCATTCTTGCTTTTGCAAATCGCCTGTATATTAACGTGAAATCTTTTTTCAAAGTTATATTTGTTCAGCATTGAATCTGAATACTTTTTTAGATCCGCATTTTGTACACTTCTGTGTCCAAAATCGTTGGTGGGTTTTTTGACCCCTCCTATTTTCACTAGCCTGTAGGCTGTCTTCAATTTTCCATAGTAAAGCTCATAACTTATATTTTTGGAAAATGTTAAAAGAGAAACAAATGATAAGTTAAAACATATTGTAATCAACTCGAAGGACAAACTATAGAATAATTACCCATCTCTCTACCTAATAATGATTTATTTCTTTATGATGGGTAATCATAAATGGGTATTTATGTTTGAAATAATTTTTGTATTTTTTTGTGCTAACTTAAACTTAAACTTTTTGTATTTTTTATAAAATATTTTTACCCAAATCAACAGGTGGTTCGCAAACCTCCTTAGAATGGAACCAGAGAGAATTACCATAAAGACTGATGAGACCTGCATGGAAGGGAAAAGGCCCAGAGGAAGGCGTCGCATCTCCTGGGAGGACAGTGTAAGGCATTCATTCCGGAAGAGAGGAATGGACCAGAATGATCGGTGATTCATATAGAAGGAACTTTATAGAAATGGTTTAAAGGTTTAAAATATGGATATCGGAATATTAGCATAACCTTTAAAAACATCGTGGTTATGTTATTATATGTCGCAACCCTTTAAAAGGTACAATATTATGCTTGAAATAGAGAGAGCAATAGAAAGAGGAGTATAAATATTTTAAAAAATATAAAATAAGAAAATAATTTGTATTTACAATGATCAATAATTTCATATAAAATAATTATCCTGAAATATATACTGATTAATAAAATTTTTAATTATCAAGGATTAACAAAAATACTGAAAACCATAGATTTAAAATTATCCAAAGGTTAACGTACAAAGCATATAAATACATTTTAAAAAAATATTTTATTTATTTTATTCAATTTATTTAAAGAAAATAAATTTATTCTTTAAAAAATTGATAACATCTTAATACTATTATTTTAATATATACATAAAACATGATTATAGGTTACGCTATAACACAGGTTGTTTGTCCATACACTCAGATTCAATAATTATTGACAAACCTCTCTCAGGCCAGCGGAAAACTTTTGGCAAAACCAACTGAAACCAAAAAAAAAAAACATTAAAAATTTAATAAAATAAATAATTTAATTATTTTGAGTTAATAATAAAAAAATCGGGTCTCGCTTTGGTTATCAAGATTTCTGGCTTGATCAAGCAGCCCCATACCACATCGCCCAAGCTAACTTATCTATATAACATTATATATCAGGTAACTTATCTATATAACAGCTGGCCCCTAGTACTTTCCAACGTAATTAATATAATATATTACGCAATGGTATATCCAAACTACCTAATTTTAGATATTAACAAACTCAGCCCAACACAATGCCAACATAAGAATTAAATGCAAAATTGTCTGCAACTTTAGATAAAGTCAATAAACTTGACATACTTGAAGAAAAATGGGTAATCTTGATTTCAAACTAGACACCTTAGAAAATAAAATTGATGGAGACGTGAAAACCATTAAAATTTTACAAATATGTAATATTTTTGTAAATATCAGTAGTTTTTTGCAAACAATTTTGTTTTATTCATTTATTTCTCTTTATAATAAAGGCTTAAGTCGTTCATCCATTCCTAAAGTGTTATTATGTTTAGTATGGAAATAACAAAAGGAATAATACAAAAACGCAAAATTAAATTAAATAAACAATACCAAAATTTAAATAGATAAACAAAATTAACAAGACAAAAACAATATGGAAAACAATTTAATAACACACACAAAAATGACTTAAATGAGAGGAGTAATCAGGAGAGGTTACAGGAGATAAGAAGGTAGTTGTCATGGAGACCGGGTAAGTCACAAGTACTAATAATTTTATTACAGCTAAAAAAATTGAGACACCTTCAAATAAAAAAGGTAGACAGGTGAAAATGTTTTTATTGCAGAAGTTATTAACTTCTAATAATTATAAACATAAAATATTAAAAACGAAACATAAATCGGTTATAACAATTATGCGTTGTGTTAGTGGTTTTATGCAAATTAAATTAAATATAAAATTTAATAACCTAAGAAACATCATGACAGTTACCTTATCATAATCAGAGTCTAACACGTCAAGATCTGAAGCCATTTCTTCTACAAAACTATCCGGTATCAGAACTTGCAACCAGGGGCCGGTGGCAATGTAAGGGTGTTCAGTATCTACGGATTTACCACTGACTCCTTCACCCACAAACGTAATCACACCATTTCCAGTACCAGCCTTGAACGAAAAATGTCTTCCATGCATCACTCTTCCTCTGTAAATGTGATCAGACAAAATGTTAAAAATATTTTACAATTGTATAAAGATTTAAAAAATGTTCTAATATATCTAATATAGAAATTCAATTATCCTAATTATACCTGGATAGGCAAAATTTAGGACTCCCATTGCATCATCGTCCGACTAGCCATAGTAGCATAAAATAAGAATAAATAAATAAACAAACAAATACATTTAATTACTATAATTACATAAAATCACTAAATATATTAAAGATTTTTTTTAGACTCTCGGTGATGATAAATTTTGAAGAAAAAGGGGAACTTGTGTCTTAACGCAGCCCTGGTTACTTTTCCCTGTTTGTTCGCATGCGCGAGCAGTTACATTTTGTAACGGTTACATTTCTAACAGCTGATTTGTTCTATGTTTCATCTTGCTTGCTGTGTTTTGATTATTGCTGATTTATTGTTTCTTATTTGTTGTTTATTGTTCTTTATTCTTTGTTATAGATTTTTCGTTGTTATTATTTTAGTTAGTTATTTAATTAGTGTAACATGATGCGTATTTGGAATTTGCCTTCAACAGAAGAACAAGCTATACATTTTTTGCAGGAGCATAATATTTTACCAAAACAAAGAAAATGTAGCAATTCCCATCAAATAAAATTGTATTGTGGTGAAAGGTTTCTTTGGAAATGAATCATATTTATACGAGTTCGTATGGTGACAGCATCAGTCAAAACAAAATACAGACTGTTTTGAATCTATATTGAAGTCTATTTCGACGCATTTTCCACCTAAATGCGATTAAATTTTTATTATTTGTATTTTGTAATTGTTCATTCTTCTTTAATTAATTGTTCATCATATATTACATTTTTCAATTTTTTTTACATGATTTTTCATTACTTTTATTTCTTAATTGTTCATAATTTATTATTATTATTTTCCATTTGTCAATAAATTCTTTTGATTTGTAATTGTTCATCATTTTTCAATCCCAATAAATAGAAGGTAACTTTTAGAAATGTAACCTTTACAAAATGTAACTGCTCGCACATGCGAACAAGCAGGAAAAAGTAACAAGGGCTGCGTTAAGACACAAGTACCGAAAAAGGTATCAAAATGCCAGGAATCAATGTTTAAGTGGCAAACTTAAATTTTGATTCTTAAGTTCAAAAAAGGGCTTAAATAAAAGCGGCAAAAAACATTAAAAAATTTCAAATCATTGTTGATTTTGATATGGCCATCATGATCAATGAACAATTCATATATAGAGATGCATGGCTGGAAAGATAAGTGCTATCATCATCATGACAACTATGTATATCTGTGGAAGCAAGTTGACTACATAACTAATATTCATTATTCCGAGGAAAAACTATTTTCTAAATAACATTTCAGACATCATTCAAGCCTTTTTTTAATATTTTAATAAAGGACATAATGATACCATTAATGGAATTTTGAAGGTTTTCAAATAAGTTTAAATGCATAATGCATTTTGAGTAACTAATATTTATTTTATTGATTAAGATGATCATTTATGTATTATATTATCTTTCATTAAATTTTTTTTTTAACAGTGACTTACTATGCTTCAATTAAATTAATTATCTCATTACTAATTATGAGTAAAAACTTGAAAAAAGAGAAATAAAATTATTACAAGAATGCAATTGGAAAAATCCAAAAAACGAAGCATAAATTCTCTAAAATACTAAAGAAAAAACAAACCAATCATCGTCAGGACATATAAAGTAACATATAAAATAGAATATGTAACATAATAGTTTTATAAATACATTATTATAATAATTTTATTTATTATAAATCATTAATGGATACAACAGCCAACTAGACTCATCAATGAAAAATGAAGCTTTCCCCTAAGTTTTTGTCTTTAATTGATGAGTCTGTTTGAACTGCTGATGTGAGATGTGCTGCATTTAATCTTCACTGGTGTGAATTTTATTTTGATGCATGTCCTGATGATACCTAAATTGGTGAAACACTGACCAGTTAGTTTTTGTTTTTCTCTCTCAGTATTTTAGAATAATTTACCTTTTGTTTTTTGTATTTTCCCATTTTTTTTTTTAAGTAATATTTTAATTACACAAGGATGGTTTGCTTCTGAGGTAATTTTGAAATAAACTTACAGTTGGTGCATAAATTTCAAACAGGAGCAACTAGTAAATTTAACTTATCAATACAATCTTAAGATGCTTTGCTTTTAATAATTTATTAGTCTATGATATAGAAATAATCCATATCAATGCATCGGATTAAGAATAGAAATTGCAGTAATACCAACCTGATAACAGAAGGTAACAACTTCCCAGCATCATAGTTGAACATTAGAATCACTTTGTCTAGATATTTTTTTTGTAATAGCTCGGTAGATTCAAAGTCTTCCTGTTGACAAGAACTACTGGAACCACTAAAGGAATAAATAAAAAAATAATAATAAATAAAATAAAATAAATCATGTTTAATTACTTTTTTTTGTTAAGAATAATTTAAAAAGAACTTATATCATGGTAAAAAAAAAAAATCAAAGGTATGGCATTTTGAGTGAATTAATATATTTATGCTGCAGATCTGAGAGAGGAAGGTACTTTGGCAGATATTTGGGCCAATATGTAGCAAAGGCCAATGGAGTTCAAGAAATAATAGAGAGCATGGGTTTCACCTGTATTCTTCATTTTTTTTAATAATGTCAACTGGACTGAATCACTTAATGTAGAATTTAAACAAGATAAAACAAAAGCAAACTATAGAAGCATCATCACATATATTAGAAACCTATCAAATAAAATAGAACCAACCTTTAAGAATTATGATATCCATGAAATAAAAGCAGCACATAACACTAAAAATCCAATTAGAAAAATAATAGAAAGCCAAAAAGACAAAATACCAATATTAGACAATAAAAATGTTGTTTATGACATAGAATGCAATAATTGTGACAAAAGATATATAGGCCATACAAAAAATAGCTTAAATAGTCGGTTTTATCATCATAAAAATAATATTAAGCCTAATTCAAAAACAGGAACTGCTTTATCTGCACATTGCAAAGAAACGTTACACACTTTTAATTTTGAAAACCCAAAAGTTTTACATAAAGAAAAAAATACAATTAAAAGGAAATGCCTAGAAGCTTTGTGCATTAATGATAATATAGAAAATGTAGTCAACGATAGAAAAGAAGCAGGAGATATTAGTAAGTTATATTCATCCGTTATTCTAAAATTGAAAAAGAAATAATATATAGGTTTTATCTGCTCAAAACATAATTGTCACAATAACCTTCTCAGTAATTGCCTTCTAAATTTCACCTAAACCAGCAATAGTAATTTAATTTATTAAAACAATTAAAATATAACATAATATCAGAATAATTATCAATATGATTGTTTGTTTTTATTTATTTGTTTATTTATTAATTTATTTAATTTGAGAGTTGTTTATGTATAATATTAAATATTATTTTATTTAAAGAATTTCAAAAATAATATGAAAGATCATAATATACTAAGATCAAAGGTTGACTTATTATTAAATGACTATAGAGGATATGGTTCCCTCTGAATTAGAAAAAAATTTTAAATGGAATAAAACAACTTATATTGAGGTATCTATGCTTTATTTTTGGTTATTTGTTGGACAATATATATAAAAAAAATGTTATGTTCAGTTTTATTTATTGAATTATTTATATTGTTACAATTATAGAGTTTATGCATGTTTTTACAGATGAATGACTTATGGTCAAATTGTTAACCATATAATAAGTAAAAAAATGAAACAATTAGCATTGAAGATTGAGAATGGCCTAGGCCGAAACGTATCTCGAAAATAAGGAATAAAAAATTTTGTTACTGGAAATAGGTTTTTTGTTCTCCTATTTAAATAATAGAGAGCTTCAGGAACTATATAATGAACCAGACCTAGTCACCTATGTCAAATCAACCCGTATAAGATAGCTTGGGCATGTGGAAAGAAGAATAGGAGAAGGGGCAAACAAGGAGGCAAAAGAAGAAGGGGAAGGCCCAGGCTGCGATGGCTGGGTGATGTGGAGAACGATCTGCAGAGGATGGGAATCGGACAGTAGAGAGGTCGAGGTGCTGACAGGGAAGACTGGAGAGGCGTTGTTGTGGAGGCCAGGGCCTTACGAGGGCTGTAGAGCCATGGAAAAAAAAAAAATTTATTGAGTTTGTAGTTAATATACCACAGCCTTTGTATATCCATTATTAGCTGCATATATTCATTATTACTAATATATTTTAGTTTAAGTGATAAGTTCATTTAACAAACAGATGATGAGATTTTTGTGAATAATCATAAAATAGTCACTAATGTAAAACTCACTGTGAAAATGAACCATCTTTATTATTATCAGCCGAATTTTCACTAGCTTCTCCATATTTTTCTTCTTCTTCCTCTAAAAAAAAAACATTTTAAAAAAATCTATTAATTAAAAAATATTTTTAGATATATGTTCATTATTGCTCACAAAGAATAAAATTATAAATAATAGCCATACTAAAATTTGAATGCAGACAATACAATAGAGTACTCTTGAGGGTTTAAAGTTTAGATTAAAATCTTTTTTTTTTTACACACAGAATTTCAAAACAAATTGAAATAACGACAATTATAATTACGAGTACATAAGATAATAGTTTTATAAATACATTATTATAATAAGTTCAACATAAAAAAAATATGTGTAACAATCCATCCTTAGAAATGAAACTTGTTAATTATTTTTAAATATTTTTGTTTTGAAGAGAAAAGATTTGTCCTGGCCTGGACGATTCGAACCCGGATCATTTGCATCTCTGATGCAGTGCTCTAACCCACTGAGCTGCCAGGGGTCGTATCCAAGTCAGACAAATCCGTTCTCTTCACTGATCCTATATCCCCATGTTCTCACAATTTTTGTGATGTATACTATAATAAATTATAAATGATATATATATATGTCATAAGTCAACAAGATCCTAATTAAAGTAATGTTATATTAATCCATTTTAATTAAGCAATTATTGGTTAATGAATAATAATTTTGTAAGAAAATAATCTACCTACTTGATTCTTTCCACGAACATATGGCAGCAACGCCACCTAAATTGGATCCATCTTTTTCTATCCCTTCTTTTACAATCTGAGACGAGTTTGGTTCTAATTCAAACATTGACATTCCCCTTCTCATGTCTGTCACTAACCACTCACCTCCACAAGCTCCTCTGAAGAGTATAATTTTATATATATATATTTTTTTAAATTATTTAATTATTGATATTTACAACTGTATTTTTCATATTTAAAATAATAAATGTTAAAATGGAGAATAAGTTGAATAAATTTATTAAGTCATACTACATAGATGAAATATCTCACCCAGGGATTTTTTGAAGTATTTCAACGACTCCAAGACCAGACCATCGTTGGGCACATTCAAGCTCCGGTTTAGTAACTCCAACAACTTGAACAAAGGAGACTTCGCCGTTAGGAGTAGAAAGAGGTTTGAATTGAGGGTCCTTCATTAAAAGAATATGTTCTATTAATGATTCGCTCGAGTCTAATGCTTTGTGCCAAGGTATATGGTCCCCCGCACACAATACATTTCCTGAAATTGAACAAGTTTCAATGAAAGTCGTGCAAAAATATATATCAAAAGAATCAAAAGTTCTTAAACAAAATAAAAAATCAGTTAGTTCAAATTTATAAGACTAAAGGTCTCAAGCATGATTTTTATATCATTTAGGTTAAGGTTGCTACTATTGGTTGCTATGAAAAAAATGGTCCTTGGAACTTTTTACCATGGTTT
The DNA here is from genome assembly GCA_037127475.1 of Arma custos. Lineage (NCBI taxonomy): Eukaryota > Metazoa > Arthropoda > Insecta > Hemiptera > Pentatomidae > Arma > Arma custos. The sequence continues at coordinate 220,529,653 of CM073759.1, forward strand.
ATGTATATCTTAATGAAAATATTAATTTATTTGCAACACATATACATTAATATTACTAATGGTTAAATAAATATTAGAAAAATAATAATATGTGCCAAATGTAAAAAAGCGAGCCGTGCATCATTTGGATGGGACTTTCGATGAACAGGCACGTAGCTATTTTATTCTGTAATTCAGTATCCTGCAACATATTTTTTATTTTTTATTTTATTTTATTGATATTTACAACTGTAATAACATTACATCAAGTAAATTGGCTGTATGAACAAAGGACATGAACAAAAAAAATCATTTGTGGAGAAACTATCCATTGATAGCACTCCAATGAAGTTTTATAGTAGAAGGTCTCGAGGCCATCTTCTTTTCAGACGCCTCGGAGGGTTATCAGGAATAGTATGGGAAGCAAGTCGAGAGACTAGCGGATTTAAGTGTGTATAGAGCTTTTCATGGAAGGATAGGTATCTAGTTTGGGCCAAATCAGCAACATATGGGATATTAAGATCATGATGGATGAGTTTGTTTGTGACATAATAAGGAGCATTGAGGATTTTACGTAGGATTTTGGATTGTAAGGATTGGATGCGAGATGAATTGGATGGTTTAGTAGAGCCCCAAAGCTCAACTCCGTATGTCCAAATAGGTCTGATAACTGTCATGTAAATGAGTCTTTTGTAATTAATTGGTAGCTTTGAACGTTTGTCCAGTAAATGTTGAAGTAGGCGAAATCGTCGAGCAGTTTCTTGTCTTTTCAGTCTTGTATGAGGATTCCAAGTGAGACGTTTGTCCAGATGGAGTCCTAGGTAACGTATCTGTTCGACAGGGATCAGTGGAGTGTTATTAAAGGATACAGTAGGGCAGGAATTCGTAGGTTTACGACGAAGAGTGAAGGTAATTTGGTGGGATTTGTTAGGATTTATTTTAATTCTCCAATTTTGACACCATTCTTGAAGGTTTGAGATATGGGATTGAAGATATTGGGATGCAACAAATGGATCGTTATTTACTGATAACACACATGTGTCATCAGCGTACGTAGTGAGGACAGTGCTTGGATGGGTTGGGATGTCAGCTGTATATATTGTGTATAGGATGGGACCCAGGATACTACCTTGAGGAACACCAGCTAACTGGGTAAAGAGGCAAGAGTAGGAAAAATTATGGTTTACTTTAAAGGTTCTATTACTGAGGTAGGAACTGATAATAAGGAAGTAAGTAGAAGGTAAGAATTTACGGAGTTTGTACAACAGTCCCGGATACCAGACTCGATCAAAAGCCTGCTCTACATCGAGAAAAGCTCCCATGCAGTACATTCCGCGCTCTAATGCGGATGAGACAACGTCCACCACTCGATGGCATTGCTGGATTGTGGAGTGCGATGTTCTGAAACCAAATTGGTGATCTGGGATTATTTGGTTGGATTCTATTATAGGATGTAGACGTTTCAGAATGAGTTTTTCAAGCATTTTACCCATTATGGGCAGGAGAGATATAGGACGGTAAGAAGATGGAAGTTCTGGTGGTTTTTCAGGTTTTGGTATTATTAACTATGGATAATTTCCAGGAATCAGGAAAGTATGTGGTACGCAATACGGCATTGTATATATATGTAAGGAATAGGATCGCTTTCCGAGGAAGGCGTTTTAGAATATAAGATGTGAATAGGTCGTACCCAGGGGCTTTGTTGGCGGGTAATCTGTGTATAATGTTTGCTATTTCTGAAGGATGGAATGATTTAGGAGGAGGAGACAACTGAAGAGGAATACTTAACTCTGCTTCAATGCATTCAGACTGGGTAGGATTAAGGATATCTGGGTGAGGGTTAAATGTGTTGAATAGGTGCTGGCCGAAAATTTGTGATTTTTCTTCATCAGATCTTGACCAGGTTTGGGATTCGGTTAAAAGTGGATGGTTGAAATTTTTATATTTTAGGAGTTTTCTAGTGGTATTCCATAAGGATTTGTCAGTAGTACTGAGATTTTCTGTACGGTAACACAAATTTTGAATTTTGAATGTTCTGATCTCTGATTTTAGTTTGTTTGTCAGTTTGGTATAATGACTCTTGTCCGATGGATATCTGGTGCGGTGCCACTTCGCTCTTGCCCGTCGTTTTTCTTTTAATAACTCGAGAATATGAAGTGGCCAGTTATTCTGTTGATAATGGTTTTTCCTTGGTAAGGAGCTATCAATTATATTGGTTTGTATTGATTCTGTACGTTTGTCTATTGCAGAATTGATGTCTCCTTTTGTTTTAAGCGGAATTTTGAGGTTTAAATTATTTTCCAGATTAGATCGAAATTTATCCCAGTCTACTCGTCCGGTAATCAGCCTGGGATGAGAGGGCTTAGGAATGGGAACTGAATGTACTTGAAGTAGAACTGGACTGTGATCAGAGGAAAGGTCATCCAGGGATTTTATAGTTGTTTGATTGCAGGAAATCTGTGAGGAAACAAATATATCAAGAATATCTGGACGTTTTTTGAGCGATGTAGGCCAATAAGTAGGGTTTATGGGTGCAAGGATAGAGAAACTATTAGAGGTTGAAATTCGGGATAAAATGCTACCACGGGAATTGGATGTTCGACAACCCCATCTTTGATGTTTGGCGTTGTAGTCTCCTCCAGCAATAAAACGCGGTCCGAGAGATCGGAATAAGGATTCGAGGAGGTTATAAGAAAGGGAGTTACCAGGAGGACAGTATACAGCTGAGAATGTTATATGGAAAGGATTAGTTGAAATGGTTACTGAAGTTGATTGGATGACGTCAGTTGGAGTAGAAGGTATAAGAGAATGAGGTATGGATTTATGGATAAGGATACAAGAACCGGCATGTGCTGTATTGTCAGGATGATCTGATCTATAAGTGATGTAGTCACGTATGTAAAAATATGATCGTTTTGTGAAGTGTGTTTCAGTCAATAGGGCGATGTCTATGTGATTGTCATGAAGAAATAAGTCAAGTTCGTCTCGATGGTTAAGCAGTCCATTAGCATTCCATAGGACAATAATTAGGGGCTTTATGCTCATTGTGGGTAATTAAGAGGGACTTCGGTAAGGATTCTCGTGAGCAGGTTGATGAGGGGCTTGATAATCTCTTGGAGTTCTGTCAGGAAGGATGAGAGGATACAATTTATGTCGATTGGGTTTTGAATTTGGACTGGGTATGGGTCTGGAATTTGATATTGATAATTAACGGGTAAAGGAAGGTTGGTTGGGGGTTGTACCCGAGGTGCTGGATTTGCATTCATTGTTTGATGAACTGAAGGATTCATTTGATTGTTGTGATTGGAAGACATAGGATTTGGTTGCTGTGGTGGTAGATTGACTATTGATGTTTCAGGATGGAGAGGTATATGTTGACGTGGAGTTTGGATTTTAGTATTGAATTTCTGAGGGTTGATCTAGGATCTCGGGATTTGGGTTGGGAGGATTGGGGCTTGTTATAGGAAATCTGGGGTTTCTGTTGGGAGGTTAGAGGCGCCTGACGTTGAGGCTGCTGCTGGTTCGTTGAGGTCAGGATTATGTTTTCCGGAGGTTGAACTCTGGTGATATGTTGATCTGAAATGCTAGCTGTTTTTGGCAATTCCGGGAATGTAGTTAAGTTTTTGACTTCAGGTGGTTGAGGAACATTCTCTATGCTTTTCCTTTGTATTTTATTTGTTCTCTGTCGCTGGAAGCTTTTATATACCGAACAACCTTTATAATTCGCCGGGTGGTCCTCACCACAAAGAGCACATTTTGCAGGCTCATCTCTGGACTTCTGGCATACTTCAGTTGGATGTGAGCCAGCACACTTGACGCATCTGGGTTGATGGTGACAATAGGTCTTCGTGTGACCTAAGTTTTGACATCTAGAATACTGTACTATGGTGTTTTTGTGCCTTGGCTCTTCGAATTTAACAGTTGAATAAACAAGTCTAGTAACTTGAAATATTTCAGCATTATTTTTGGCTGGCTCTAGTTCGACAAAAAACAGTGGAAGGGGATATTTTTCAGTTGGATGCAATACTGACGATATGTTCCTGATGTTATGTCTCTTCTAGATCTCTTTTGATAGCGTCCTTAGGCGTGGTCAAGTGAAGCCCTCTTAAAACTACTCTATATGATTTTTCTTGCTTGAGCTGATAGCAGTGGAAATCATAATTGTGGCTATAGAGGTGATTTATTAATTTTTTGTACGATTCTTTATTAACCGTATTAATCTTGATATCGTTGACACGAGAGTAGCATTTAAAATTTGGCTGCCCGATCAACTCTGCTACTTCTCTTCCAAAATTATAAAAATCGGTTATTTTTGTTATAAATATAGGAGGGGGTACCGGTTCATCGAACTTTTGACTTTCTTGATTCTCCTTAGGAGATTTAACTTTAGGGCCAGAGGTGCTGCTGGTTGAGGCTACGGGTTGTTTGACTGCAGTAGATTTACTCCTGCAACATATGATGCTTTTTTTTTTTTTTTTTTTTTTTTTTTGCTTTTTTCATTTTCAACCCTTGACCCAATTACAATATGGGTTAAAACATTGGCTTTAAAATAAATAGTTCTGTCTATTAAAGAGGATTTCGCCTCCACACAGACCATTTTCTTTCTCAAACATATATATGTATCATGTATATATATATATATATTTTTTATTTTTTTTTATATTTGTTCTCACCATGGTAATCCCATGGAGGGACCGTTTATTAATATTAGGACATACTCCTTACTTAAGTAAGCATATTGCATGCCATTACATGCGATTTTAATAATTACAGATCAGTTTAGTATTATAATTACAGAATACATTTTAGTATGATTTAACAATACAAGAAATTAAAAATTTACGGTTGACTAAATTGATAATTTACACGTGAGAATAAAATTAAAATTAAATTTGTAATCCTAAATTGTATAATGAAAAAAAAAAAATTAACAAATATATGAATAAACCAAAATGAAAGGTTTTATAATATAAATCATGTAACTAATGAACATCAATTCACAAGTTATACATTACGATTAGCGACAGTACTTAATAAAAATGTATTCACATATATTTATACACATAAAAGTTACAATTAAAAATGAAAAACTATGTATCTGGTGAAGAGCCCTTCTTATGTCCTAGAGCTGATCAAAATTTATGTCTTTTATAAATCTTTTATAAATGATAAGTCAGTTTTAAATTTAGAAAAAATTAAATGTTCTGTCTCAGGCTAAGTCCCTCATTTGAGTATTATGTTTTTTATCAATTTAATTGTTTGTCGGTCGTATCGTGAACAGTCATATAGTATCTGTCTGAAAGTGAGGGTCTGTCCATCTTATCACATGCATCTGATATATATATGCAAGGCCAATTAATATTATTCAAGATACAAACATATTTTCTTGTATCTGGTTTCCATTATTGGGACAAGAGGCCAAATTAGATTGGCTTATTGAAGACAACTATAGCAGGCAGAAGGTATGTAATGTTTGTTTCTTAGGTTATAACAAACTTAATAACCATGTTTGTTCTAGTGAACAAAGCTGATTCAACAGGTTTAACTATTACGAGTGATAACTTACATACTATTGACATCTTACCAATATCCATGAAAGGTAGAAAAATTATAATAAATGTGCAAAATTTTCAATTCTTGTTTAGGAATCTTGTTTGAGCTTGGCTCGTATCACATTAAACAAGGCAATGTTTAAACCTCAAGTAATACATTGAAAAGTCATTAGGTACAGTCTAAAACTTCAAATTAAAAAATAATAAAAGGTCTGACACAACAAAAGATCTGACCCAACGACAAATGTAATATACTACTAAAATAATGCACAATAAGAAGAAGATATACCTGAAAGAAAAACATATTTAGCCAGGGACTGAAGTAGTTGTGCGGGCCATGTCGGGGGAGAAGTTTCACCGGGCTCTCGTTTCAAGCGAAAAGTTAATTCAAAACCGAACCCAGATAATTCTCCAGGCCCTGTTTTTTCATGAACCCGACCATCACCATGTAAATCACTTAATCCAAAGCTGAAAAAATTAATTGAGTTAATTTAACAATAAAATCAAAGGATTACAAAATAAATTTTAAAAAATATATACTTAAGCCGAAATGTAGGCAAAAATAAAATAACTCATACTTATTTAGTGTAACATTAATTGACTGTACTCCCTGACCATTCTACACTCTTCTAAGATATACTTGTATCTGGTCAACCATTTCCACATCAATAAAAAATGAAGTACTTCCGGAAAGTAGGTACAGATCAGGAGGGTTCGTATCAGGAAAGAGATGACTAGAGGAGATCTTGGGGTTGTATCTATAAAGAATATCTTTTAAAAGAGGCAACACGGTTTAGACATCTTTGCTGATACATCGGAGTGAGGACTGAAGCCCAAGAAAGTACTTTAAGGCCAAACTGGAAAACGTACTAGAGAAGACCAACAACTCAATGGACTCAAGTTAGTCAACTGCATCTCCAGTATGGGAGAGAAGAGAGGCAAGGACTGGAATGCCATGAAGGCGCTTGCTCAGGATAAGAAGATTCAGTTTCACTACATATAGGCACCTCCATCCTGAAAGGCACCAAGGAGGAAGAGAAAGAAGAAGATAATTTGTTTAATTCAAATTAAGCTAAGATTAAGAGTATAATTAAAATAGTTTCGGTACATAGATAAAACCTCATTTCAGTTTTTTTTTTTTTTACGATCGCTAAAAGTTATACCAAATACTTTCAATATTCTTAGATAAAATAATTTCAAAGAGTCAGCTTCAGAGAGTTCTGAGTGTGGTATAGCCCCAAAGCTAGAGAATTCCTCTGGCTGAAATTGAAATTAGATTTGTCTTATTAGCAGAAGTTGGATGGTAGACCCAGGTAGGTTTACCTAAAATGTGTCAGGTATTTAGTTAGAAACAGAGAAAAAAATGTTAGGGGTTATTTAAAAAAAAATAAAAGTGACAAAAGAAAGGGTCGAGAGTCAAGTAACTAGGAATCTAAATTAACTAAATTCTTAAATTATCTAGTAGTAGCTTTTATCTCCACTATAATGTTATAAGATCATTCCGAGGTCTAACTATCCTTGCAGTCCACATTTGTTAACCTAAAACAGGCAAAGGGATGGACGGACTTCAACAGAACCCCGTCAACAAAAGGAACATAACCCTCTAGCAAAAACACCTTGCTGATATCTTAGTTTCGGCCTACAATGTAGGCTATCTTCAGGGCTAAGAGAGAGAAACAAACAGAAATATATAAAAACGTAGCAGTAACAAGAATATATAAAGTGGTACAAGAGTGGAAATTAAAATAGTGACTAGATATGATGAAATAGTGAATAGATATATGATAAATAAAGAATGAATATAAGAGTGGTTACAGAATATAATAAACTTAAAATAGTGATAGATAAAAATAAAATTGTAGATGATGAACAGAAATTCTATTAGTGACAGATATAATAATAAAAGAATACGAATAGAAAATAGAAAAAATACATGTCAAGAAAGGATAAAATGTAAACAATAATATAAAGGGAAAGAAAAATGAGGAGGTAAACGGAAAGATACAAAAGGAGAAGATTAAAATATAGAAAAAGGGGGGTTGAGTATGAAGGATTTAGAAAAAACTAGTTTAATTATAGATATGGATAAGATACCAGACATGAGGGGTTACATAGGTAAAATGTAATAATACAAGCATATATAGAAAGAAAAGATTGATAAATTTCAAAAATTAAACATTGAAAATAGTGTTATTTATAACTTATGAACTATGAAGTATGAAAAGAAAAAGAAAATATAAGTAAGGGAAGTTAATATATAACTGTACACAGTTAGAAAGACCTCCTCATTTTTCTTTCCCTTAAATTATTGTTTACATTTTATCCTTTCTTGACATGTATTTTTTCTATTTTCTATTCGTATTCTTTTATTATTATATCTGTCACTAATAGAATTTCTGTTCATCATCTACAATTTTATTTTTATCTATCACTATTTTAAGTTTATTATATTCTGTAACCACTCTTATATTCATTCTTTATTTATCATATATCTATTCACTATTTCATCATATCTAGTCACTATTTTAATTTTCACTCTTGTACCACTTTATATATTCTTGTTACTGCTACGTTTTTATATATTTCTGTTTGTTTCTCTCTCTTAGCCCTGAAGATGGCCTACATTGTAGGCCGAAACGTCAGCACATAATAAATAAGTTACGCTTATTTAGGTGTTTTGATTGACTGCACCCCCAACTATTTCTTCCTTACATTATAATCTATTCTTTTGTTTGTTCTACATTTTTAAACTATATTCTAAATTTTTTCAACTATACTTATATTATTTACTGTTATTGTTTATTTATATCAATTTTCATTTTATTCTTACATCTACTATTATTATGTTCTATAATTAACTACAATTTTTCTTTATTAATTTAATTTTTTCCATGTTTGTTACTATAATTCTGTCCCAATTCTCAAATTTTCATTTGTTACGTTTGTGGACACTTAATTGGATAGTTTTTTATTTTTTATTTTTTACTTTGCTCTAATTTTTAATTCTTCGTTTTTTACTTTTTAGGATTTAAACAGTACCTCTTTGTACACTTTTACATAATGCAATATTCTATTATGCTACATAAATTGTTATTCTCTGCCATGTATTATTTTAATGTATTTGTATTTTGTATATATAGTCCAGAAGAAGACCTGCAATGTGAGTGTCGAAAGGTACTAATAAAAATTTCTCCCTGTATAAGAGAATTTTCTTGAGCTCTACCTGGACCATTTTCCTCTTATTATATATGAGGAAATATATTAAGGAACACTTATTATGAGTTTCAATCGATATCTTGGAGTTCACCTGGACCGCCGTCTAACCTGGAATACCCATATCAATATTAAATTAACCCAAACCTACGCAAGATTATCAATGCTCTATACTATCGTAAATAGAAAATCTAAATTAAAATCAGAGATAACAATTCTCACTTTTAAAACAGTCCTAAGGCCATTGATGATGTACGGCTGTGAAGTCTGGGGAGCAGCATCCTTTACGAAAAGAAAAATATTGCAAACATTTCAAAACAAGGTTCTATGAATCGCAGAGGATGCCACCTGGTTCATCAGAAACAGTCAACTGCACCGTGAATTACAAATAGAAACAATAGACGACCACATAAAAAAAAAATTCAGAAAATTTCATACCCATCTACCAGCAGTTAAAGGAGCAATAAATCACAACATAGGAAAGCAGACATCATCTCGAAGACTAAAGCCCAGGTTACTGCAGGACATCTTATTATAAGTTGTGTAACTACATATTTCTAGTGATATTACTACTTTAAATTTATTTTACAGCTATTTTATATATAGATTTTTTTTATATACTTCTATATATCACAATTCACTGTTATTTACATTTAACCAATAGCTATAACGATGTATTTAGTTAGGGGTGTCTATTGTACGAGACTATACCCCCCCAAAATCAATTGCTATCAACAATAATCAATCAATATTATAACTACCATGTAAGGCCCACCAGGCCGATCTGGTAAAAATAAATAAATGAGTTTCAATAAGATGGTTTGGTCAAGAAGTTTTTTTATGACCATGTATAGCTGTTGCTAATATAAACATGTCAGACTCTTAAATAAAAAAAGTATCACTGACACCTTGTAGTTCACAATTCCATAATTAGGTTTAATACACACAAAATTTATATCAATACACTGATTACTTACTGCCAAATGTTTTGATTGATCCTAGTAATATATATAAATATATATTTGTTTAACTATATGTACATAAAATGATCATATTAACTTCATAATAAAAGAGTGTTACAATTCTTTAAAAACTCCATAAGAAAAACCAAATACAAGGAATAATACCTTACGTAATGCCAGTGAGGAGGTATGCCTGAGTCAATATCTCCTCGATTGAAATACATACTAATATAGTCCAAGGGATCTGGTCCGCCAAGCCTGAGAAAAATCATGAATGATTACCATGAAAAGATTGATACATATATCACCTTATAAAACATATAGTTGGTGAGATTAAGTAGCTTAAATAATTTAGTGAGAATTAATGCATTTACCAGTACTTAATCACAGCAGCTACTTGCAGGGGATTTAATTGATCAGGGTATATTTCATTGCAAGCAAGATATAATGCTTCTAGTCCAGCAGGGGAAATAGGTGGAGTGTTGCAAGGGGGAACATATTTCTTACCCTCAGTGTCACCCATCTTCCTATTTTTCAAAAAATTGTGTTGATAATTATACAACCTCTAAACACACCCCATAGTAATGGTAAGAGCAGACATTACTTTTTGAAGTTTACTTAGAGGAATAGCCACAAATGAATCCAAAGAGGTACAATAGGTGTTGAAGTTTAAGTATCCCTGATGCAATTCAGAAACATCCTAAAGCAGGGGTGTCAAACTCAATTTTTCAGAGGGACATATAATAAATTTAGAATGTGTTAGCAGGCCAGATTCAAATAAAAAAAATGTTCTGAATTATTATAACATTTTATTTATTTAATTATATAGTATATAATTCATATTTATACAACTTCTTTCCAACTGTATACAGTTATAATATTAACTTCCCTTACTTATATTTTCTATTTTCTTTTCATACTTTAGAGTTCATATTTATAAACATTATTTTCAATTGTTAATTTTTGAAATTTTCAATCTTTTCTTTCTACATATGCTTGTATTATTACATTTTACTTATGGAACCTCTAGAAGTCTGGTATCATACCATTTATATCTATATTTAAACTAGTTTTTTCTAAATCCTTCATATTCCACCCCTTTTTTTATATTTTAATCTTCCCATTTTGTATCTTTCCGTTTACCTCCTCATTTTCTTTCCCTGTATATTATGTTTACATTTTATCCTTTCTGTACATTTATTTTCTGTATTTTATATTTGTATTCTTTAATTATTAATCTGTCACTATTTTAATTTCTGTTCATCATCTATAATTTTATTATTATCTGTCACTATTTTAATTTTATCATATTCTGTAATCACTTTTATATTCATTATCTTTAATTCTCATATCTATTCACTATTTCATCATATCTAGTCACTATTTTAATTTCCACACTTGTACCACATTACTACATTACTTGTCACCATATTCTTGTTACTGTAACGTTTTTTATATGTTTTTCTGTTTGTTTCTCTCTCTTAGCCCTGAAGATGGCCTACATTGTAGGCCGAAACGTCGGCACACAATAAATAAGCTACACTTATTAAGGTGTTTTTATTGACTGCACCCCCAACTATTTCTTCCTTATATATAGTATATAATATACGGTTGTTAAAAATCATATGAAAGATATAAAAGAGGGTAATTATTTTAAGCTCGAGGATCCAGACACTTGACTTCTCTTGGTTTTGACAAGCTCATTGATGTCAGGTATCATATTCGTAGTAATTATGTTAAGAATTGATTGGAGATGTTCATTTGTAAGTCTTCATGACGAAAAACTTCTGCTCACATAAATAGGTGCTACCAAACATGCACAGAATGTTTAGTGCATGTTTGTGCAGATAATGCGTGCTGCATGCTTTTTTAATTTAGGGTAGTTATCAAAACTCTTGAAATATTGGGTATAAAATGTAGGAGCGTTAGCCTCTTTAAATTTTTCTTTCAAAATACTGTCCGATTGAAGATCTATTTGCATCTTGATCATTTGCAAATGAACTGGAGCCTGTGAAGCTTCAAAATTGAATGGATTGTTGAAAATTGGGAATTTCATTTCATTCATTTTGTGGAAGTCTTCAAAACGATTGTTGAATTCTGTGATCAGATTTTGGAGAAGTTGAGAATATTGATCCAATTTTTTTTTAATAACTATGCCAAATGATGTTAAATGAGGGAAATGATCCAAAGTTTGATTTTTTACCTGATTTTCCCACAGCCTCGACTTTGTTTCAAAGGCTTGTATACATGAATACATTTGAGTGACAATCAGATTTTTACCCTACAACTTTACATTCAGATCAAGTGTTTATTCATATCTACCAAAAAGGCACAATCACCAGTCATTGTCATAATCAAATGGGTTACCTTTTTCTAACATGAAAGCTTGAATAGGGTCACATAATGCAAAAAATCTTTCTAAAACTACTCCTCGACTGAGCCAACGAACTTCGGTAATATAAGGCACATCAGAAAACTTTTCCTCCAAATCTGTGATTTAGTCCTCTGCTCCTTATAAAATTTACTATTTTAATTATAGGTTGCATGGCATGGTCCATTTTTGAATGTTTGGATGTCAATGCTATGGACTCTCGCTTGTCTAGGCACGCGCTGCCCTTGAAATTACTTATAAATGTAGTTTAGCATTTTAAAACTTCCATAGAGGAACCGAGTGAAGTCTAAAAGCTCTAAAAAAACATGATTCCTCATTCTGTGACACACTGCGATCGCGAGCCGTATTGATATTGCTTGGGGGCCGGATGCAGCCCGCGGGCCTTATCTTTGACATGACTGTCCTAAAGAGTTTAATCTTTACACGATTGTTTATTTCTAGACAAAGGCCACTCATGGCCTTTAGCCATTTTTTCATTCCTGAGCAGTAACGACTATAATGCTTTGCCCATGAGTTGGCTTGCTGGAGGTTTAAAATTCATAAGTGGCAGAAGTTTTTTACTAGGTACATGTCCGTTTTTTATTCTCCAATGCAGCAACGCTGAATTCACAAGGGAAGCTATAGCTAATTAATGTCATATGTAGCAAAAGTTACACTGTTTCTGAGAGGTTTTCACCAGTCCATTTATTCTCTTCAGAGTTCATTTGTGCTCTGGCTGAATCAAAAGAAATGTTGAGGCTGAGAGGCGAGAAGTAAGCCAAGAGTCAATGTTCATTTAATCATGTCGGTCTGTTTTTATTTTTGGAAAAGAAATTTGGATGCTAGCCAAGTTACCGCAGCGGGAAGAAGGTGTTTGAGGAAAGTAGCGGAAAAAACTAGTCGGTACCGTATAAGAAAATGCATCATCCGTACCATGCTGGGAGCGAGAAAGAAGAAAGGCAAATAGGAAAGCGCCTTGTTAGTAGATCAAGTCTTACAAATAATGCAGACATAAAGAGGTTCAGAAAAACTTCCGTAAACATACGGAAAATTAAGACAGAAAGTAACATAGCATCGTTCGATTAGCCATAACAGCATAGAGTGAGGTTAAATAAACATACAAACAGAAAGTAACATAGCTACCAGATAGAACAACTCCGAAGAATAGTTCAGAATAATGAAAAGTACATGAAACAGACTACTTCCCGCCTGATAACACTAAAAAGTTTGTGAAAGAAAATTTTCCCTACCACCACGCCAGTTTCATTTTTTTTTTTTCATATAATCTTGGACACTCGGCAGCCCAAGCTCCTAGAAACATTACCACCTAGTTTGGGGAAGGGCATTGTAAGGAATGGACCCTTTGCCTTTGGTTTGAGAATTTTTCATCTGGTGACATTCATATCTCCTTTCTACCCAGAGGTGAAACCATTACATTCACGCCGTACTGGAGGGATATTGACACAATTCAACACTAATTTATAAAAAATAAAAAAAAAACGTGAATCGGTTAATCGAAAGGAAATGTACTCGTACACGAAAACACCATACTTAATGTTTCACGATTGACTAGTGAAGAAACTAAAGGATCTAGATTTCGATGTCCTGCAATATCCACCTTCTTTGCCAGACTTATCTCCAACAAAGGGGAGTGGAGTGGCTCAGTTGCCATGCCGAAAATCCTGGTTCAAATACCGCTGCAGGCAAGACTTTTATTTAATCTGTTATCAGCCGGAGATGGATCACATAGGATCTAGGACCCTCCAGAGGCTCACCCTGCCTCTTTAAATTGTGTACCCTTAATAAGGTGAGAGTTGAGCGTGATCTAGGACAAATCACTTCCCTACACAACCATTGTTCATGGAAAAGTACTGTCTCTACCATGTGCTGAACCCCAGAACCTTCACAGGTAGTAGTAGCATCTCCAACAAATTTCCATCTCTTCAGAAATTTGGACAGCTTCCTTAGGGATAATTTTTTTAAAAATGATTCTCAAGTCAAAAACTCTTGTTCAGATTTCACTTCATCACAAAACACTGAATTCTTCGGTTCTGGGATTGAAAATCTGAGAACACATTGGGAAAAATGCATAGAAAGTGAGAGTAAATATTTTAAATTACATATGTAATGTTTTACTAAATAATCTTTCCTTAAAATACGGACATTTCATATGAAACTACCCAACGGAATGTAATTTCGGATGATTTCACTATCCAATGATTTAGGACGCTCCAGTCTGAATTTAAAGCTTTTTCCCAACCTCCGACAGTTTTTCCACCCTTGCTTCATACAATATCAGAAAATGGATTGCAAAGTTTCTCTACAACATAATCTTTATGATGACAATTAAAATTACTACTTATTTAAAACTAAATAACTAAAGATTTCATGTACCCCAAGGTTATCATAGGATTCAATGGTAGTATCTTTTTAATTCCAAAATACACAGTATTATTAACCAACATCCCATGCCACAGTCCTGTTGGGGTAAAAAAGCCTGTACACCATGTCTTTACAAAGATTAAGCTCCTGAGTTCTTACCAGTAACTCCTTAGATCAACCATTTCCATCTTTTTTGTTGCTTGGAAGTTTAAGGATATTGGTGGTTAGGAAATAAGTGGGAACTACAACAGCTTCCAGAGATTTCTTGATCAAAAGGATAAACAACCAAAATTATTTATCATTAATTCGGGAAAAGATTCAGTCAGGAATGTCTTCAATATTTCCAAATGTAGATTTTCTTCCTACCACAAATCAAAAGTATGAATCAGCAGATTCCATGGTATGAGAATCAATCCATTGGAGTGACTTTCTTATTCCTCAGAACCAAATCCCTTCAAAAACTTTTGGAAATGTCTCTTGGATGAAGTTTACTCAATAGAGCCTAATTCTGAAGCAGACATGTGGGACGGCATCCAAAATGGAGCAAGATACATAGCTCAGAAAAAGCCAAATCTGTGCTTTCTATAAATAAAAAATTATTAGAAGTATTAGAAAAGAAATGTGTAAAATAAGAACTAGAAAACAAGTGTTTTTGTTTTAAATTTTTTTTAGACAATAAAATTGGATAAGAATTAGTTATTTTTGAATACTGACAAAACAGTAACTCCCAGGATAGAATAAATAGAACTTAAGACTAAATCCTGGATGAAGAGTAAAACCGAAGCAAAGTAAAAATTGGCTTGGCTGACATGATTGACTTGGTGAATGCACTTAAAATTTGTGTGATTAAAAGATATGGCAATTTACACATTCCAAGGAAAATCAATGTTTCTTTAGTTAACTTTAAATTATCTTCAAAATGTGCTTCTGTTTTGGGGATGTACCCCCATCAATAGGACATTCTTCTCTTTTTATCTAACTAATTAGACCAGTATAATCAGACATAAAAAAAAATTGTCTCGATGAAGGGAAATCCTCAAAAATTAAAATGTATATACATAGCTTGATCAAAATAAACCTCTGCAAGACTAAATTGATCTACCATTTAATTTTAAGAAGAAGACTTCCTACTATAAAGAAAAATGATGTTTTTCCAAATTATTTTTTTAATGAGGGGTCGAATGGATAAAGGTGATAATTAGCATTTCCCAAGTAATAATAGGATAAAGTGAAATCTCTATTTTTTAGCTAAGCTCTACATCAACTATTGATTTTATATGAATAGAAGTACAAAATATCAAAAATAGACCAAACTATATTCATATTAATAGTAAGCCTTTTATCCCAATGACCTTTCAAATTTAAGTAATGATGTTAAAACTTGTACCACTAAAACTGATAAACCTTATGAGGTTTGATACTTGAAAGGAAATTACAGTTTTAAGCCAGTGTCTGTGCAAAGAGATTATTTGACTGATATCAAACTCATCTGCCAGGTTATTTCACTCTAATAATTTTATTTTACTAACCCTCAAATTATAAATATTTTGTTTAATGATTTCATTAAATAATAATTATTCTGAAACATTGGCTACTGACCTAATTAGGTATACAGAACGCTAAGGTGGTGTTGTATAATAAGGAATACACAATTAAAATAAAATATAAAACTTTGTATTAAACAATAAAACTTTAAAATGAACAGACATTGCAATATGGTTTATGATTTAAAGTACAAAATTTCTTTCTCATCACCACTAACAACTCTTCTTGAAGAGAAATCGGAAGGTCTAGTTGTGCGACATCTTCATTTCTGGAAACCAGATCTCTCATCACTTGTAATGATCTCATCTTGAGAGAATACAAGGGATATGTTATTGGAATTATTCTTCTTATAGCTACTTCAGTGCCTTGAAATCTCGGTTCTATCTTTCTAGCGAGTTCATTCTCTTTTTTCCAGGACTGAGGATAGAAGACAAAGTTCCATTCTCCCATCAATCTGTCTCCATTATCATTGTTTTCAAAAATCCACAAGTGTGTGACAAATGTATTGACATCTAAAAAGTCTCCGGGCCCAATTGTATTATACAGTCTCTTTTTGCCCTCATAATCTAGCCAATAAATTCTAACTTTGTATTTGGTAAAATTTATAAATCGTACATAGGCTGGTATAAGGCTGGTTTTAGAACAAAGTTTACCTTCCTCTAGAGTTAGATTACCTGATGACAGCTGCATAATATACACAATAAATACATTTCAATCATTAAAAACCAAATTTGATGCCTGTCAAACTAACTTGTTTAACATAGTACAATAACAAGCGGAGTCTATTCACTGTTACCCCGTTGATGTAAACAAGCTGTGACAAGGAATTCCTTCCTACCAACCGCGCAACACAAAAATCTCTCATATCACTTAGTGTTGGAATTTCCCATACGGATACGTGAGAATGGACATAACATTTTTTTATGTGTTCGAGTTTTGATATGGGCTAGTTAACTCTAATTATTTTATTACTTTCTTTAACCTAGAGAATAAATGTCTGCTAAACTTTATTGTAACGGCAATTTTCCTTATGTGAATACTTGAGGTTTCTTATGGTTAAGATAACATTCATCTTCAATTGATGTTATTTCTTTCTTGTGATTCCTAAAGTTTTTTAAAGTGGCTCAAATAGTTTTGATACACATTTATAAATATATAATGCATTATGGCTGTGGAATTAGACGTACCATATAAACAAGGGTTTCTGTGGATTCCACCTAATGGACAAGTGAAAAAGGTGAGTTTTTATCAATTTATTTTATAACATTAAAAACGTCATTTTTAAGTGTTAGGCAGTTATATTGTTTTAATTGATTTTAATTTAAATGATTTACAGAAATTTTGGCAGAAGAAGTTCTGTCAACTATTTTATTCCAGCAAAAGGGGTGTGGATCGAGTTGAAATATATGATAGTGAAGAAAATGCCTCCAAAACCTTATCTGTTCCAATTGTTACTCTAGAAGACTGTGTAAAAATCACTCAGGATCCTCAAAAAACTCAAAGTTTTGTTTTTACTGTAAGTAATTATAAAAAGGAGATAGTCTCAATAGTAATATAGAAAAATATATAAATTAGTTGAAACTGGTTATTTATTGCACCGATTCACCCTAAAGTTGTTAGGCTTTGAAAGTTGACAATAATTTAACATATAGGGGTATCGATTTTTAATAACAGTTTCCACTATTTCGTTTATTTTTCTTACCACAATGTGAGATATTTTATTGATTTATGATATGTGGTACATAAGTTATTTAATTTAAAAAAAAGGAATAAATCCATATTTTTTATTTATATTTATATTTTTTATTAAAAAAATTTAACATTTTCCACATCTGATTGAAAAAGTACTTTGATATATTCGTTTAATATTAGAATAACTGATCCCATTAGAAATTAATGGATATTTTCTAGGTAATAAAGTTGATAAAACACCTTAAACAAACCTCATGATTACCTGATTGAGATCACCCAGATTTCATTTTATACTTCAAAAATTAGGGGAGGGGATTATCTGGTGTAACTTTTAATCTATGAGATCGACTATATTACAAAATGTTACAAGATTTTGTCAATCTTATTGGCTTACATTTGATCATATTTTTATTTTTTATTTACTTTGCTGGGTTTTAATTTGATTAATGCGATATTGCAATCTTTACTAAATTTTCTCATAACTTTTGATTTGGTTTATAATCTAGGTTGTTACTAAAACAAAAATCCACTACTTCGCTGGTAGTTCTGAAAGTGATATGCTTGATTGGATTTCTGCTTTCCAAAGTGTAGCTTTCCAAGACGCAGCTTCGAGGCAGACAATAGAAGAAGACAATGAGTTGTATTGCTCGTCTGGAGGAGATGGTAAGCTATTAATTTAAAAAGATAATGACTACCATTCCATTTCTTTATAACATTTAACATTCTTTTTCACCTAAACATTTATATTTGTATTAATTACTGTCTATAAAATATTATAATTTAGAGGTTAATATAACTCTTTAAAGTTAACGTATTTATTATAGAGTTCCCCTTAAAAAGAGGTAGTTCTTGAAGATTTTATGATGGCTGAACTAAAATTTCCATAAATAGTGTCAGCAAATGAATTATTAACCAGTTTTCATGGTATAAAAATGAAAATATATGTATATATTTTCAGCATCTTTTGGTGATTAATGAAAAGTGATTCTTTTTGTTTAAAAATGGATCAAGACTATTATGAAAGTCAGTTTGATTAGGTATCAAATGAAACCAATGACACTATGAATTTTGTATCAAACAAACTTTCATGAATTGTCGAAGTTTTATGTCGAACAATTATACCCTGTTAAATCTTGTTTTTCTTTTTTGAATAAAATTTATTCCGAGTGTTGGTTTGTTATAAATATTTTTCCTTTTTGTGAAATGAACTAAAATTATAGTTGAGGAAGAAAATTGTCTTGGTGGAGGTCAGAAAAAAATTCTATTTAGTATGAACCTTTTATATAATACATATATAATGAAACCCACAAAACTGGCGAACCGTATGTTTTTTTTTTTTTTTTTTTTTTTTTTCCAGTGGGCATTAGGTGCACCGCGACCATGACTGATCTATTGTGCGCCCCATCTATATGCGATTTTTTTTTAAAATCTTAGATTATTCGAACCCACAAATTTCAGTATGCTTGCTGGGTTGATAGTTTCGTGCTGCCTGGGATCGGTGACTCTATCCAGACCAAAGGTTTCAAATCTTAGGTCGGCAAACCTATCACATAGGCAGACAATGTGGTAGGGTGATTCGTCCGCTGCGTGACAAAAGCGGCAAGAGGGGACATCCGCCAGTCCCAGCCTAAACATGTGGGCGTTGAGCCTGCTATGCCCTGTAATCACCGCTATGATTGTCTTTAATGCTTCCCTGCCCAGCTCCAGAGCAGCTTTGCTCAACTTCTCATTGAAGCTGTCAAGGAATAATTTAGAGTGCCTTAAGCCACCTAGTCCGCACCAATGCTGGTTCATTCTTCGAAGGTAGATGTCCTTTATTCTGCGCTTTGCATAGCTGAGTCCGATGCCGCAAACCGGTTCAGGACTGCACGGTACTCTATCCGATCCTAGTCTAGCCAGCCTATCAGCCTCTTCATTGCCAGGGATACCATGGTGTCCAGGAACCCACTCAATGCTAACCCTGTTACTCTCAGCCAGTTTGTTAAGAGCTGCATAGCAGTCCCACACAATCCGTGAGTTGGTACTGTGTCCACTTATCGCACCTATGGCAGCTTGGCTGTCAGTGAAGAAAGTAATCCTTCTACCTGACATCCGCTCATCCAGCAGTGTCTGTGCACAGTAATTAATGGCCAGTACTTCAGATTGAAATACTGAGGAGTACCTCCCCAGGGAGATCCAAGTTCCTTCCCTGGGTTTGTCCCTCCTCCAGAACCCTGCTCCCGCACCAGAAGCCGTAAGAGAACCATCCGTATAGCAATTGATGCCGTTGCAGGGCCTGTGCCTTTTCGTTGTGTCAATATTGACCATATACTTAGGCGACATCACGGTGCCAACCTGAAGATCAGACCGCATTGCTAAGATGCAATCTGCCTCAATTTTAGTGAACAGTTCCCTCGAGCCACACAAATCACATACCCCAGGGATTATGTTCTGTTTGAGCAGCCTGTACATGGAGATCAAGGCCTGGTACTCAAGCAACCGTATGTTTACATATTTAAAGGAAAAGAAGACCAAACCTGCCCGTTTCGAAGAGGTGGATAGAGATTTACAGGAGATGGGGATTAACTGCGAGGATGTCATGGAAAGCAACCGTCTCAGAATAAAACTAGATACCTATGTGGGTTTTCAAGAAAATCCCAAGCTGAGGACGGGAAAGAGATGGACAGAAGAAAGAAGGGAGCAGCGTCGGTGAAGGATGAGAGAGTACTGGGCGAATATCAAAAAGAAAAAAGAGAGTTGAAATGAATTGGTCTTTAGTAGGCCATTACGAAAAAACAAAAAAAAATATATAAAAATCTGCTATTTCACTACTATATTTAATTAAATTAATATAGTATACTTAGTATCTTCAAATCAAGTTATAGGTAGTCATTACTACGTACCTAGTTATTTATCATACGTACCTAATTATTAAATATTGTTCCTTCAGTCCTTGTTAGTATATCCTCAACTATATATAATTAGTAGAGAAAAAACACACTCAAATTACTCAGTTATTCATTTTATTCTAACATGTCTGATAAATATAGAGTTCATCGTTATGCTGTAACGGTTTTCGACTCGCACGGTCAGTTGTACTGAATGACAAAATTTTAACAAAATTTACGTTTGAGACTTTCATGAATATGGGACTAAGGTGTAAAGTTTTGAATGCAAGGAATCAAACTGAAGTGGTGTATTACTTAAAGTATTGAACAAATTCTGAACGTAACATATAATTAATCATAAGCATATATTTTTTGAATTTGTTACATAATAGTTTTTCTTATCAATGGAAATAAAGATTAAATATCGTTGATATTTCAAGATGTGATAGTTTATTTGAAGCTTTAAACTGATTTTCGCTTTCTAATCTGTGTTAAGGGATAGATACAAATCAAACTACAGTAATTGTATCTATTATTTTTTATATATTTTAATTTTATTATTATATATACTAATTTAATAATACTTGATGTGTTAGGTAAATCCAAATATTAATTATAATTTCATTCTTTTGATTGTTATTGTATTACTTTTTTAGACACCAATATATATTTTAATAATAGACATACAAAGAAGGCATAAGATCACTTGATTTGATTTTTTTTTTTTTAATAAAAATGTTTCTTATCAAAGTTATGCTATTTAATTGTTGAGATGGGAATAATTTATAAACATAATATAAAAGATCTTGCATAAATCCTATTGTTGCTATAGTATTCAATAAGCTTCGGAAATTTTCCTAGAAGAAATATATGTATAAAATATTTTTATGCCCTTGGATAAGTAAATAAAGACTAAATTTCGGTGTTTCTCTGAAAAAACAAAAGTTTTATTTATAAGTCTTAAATAATTACATTATTTGTTAACAAAACATTCACGCACCTGAAAAACAAAAGAAAGAGCATGTAAAGCCCTCACTTTATGTTTTGTTATATCTTTCTGAGTTTGCTCAACACACAAAATTAATTAAACAATTATAACCGTACATTATAACTGTAGCGTCCTCATATGTCTTTAATTATAACAGCTGTGATATCAAGTAGGCTATGTCAGTATCACGGCAAATACAAAATTAAGTAAATTGCTTGTATATTAGTGACGTAGTTTAGTTTATATATATATATATATATATATATATATATATATATATATATTCTTTAATTTTTTCAGTTGGTGTGTACAAGGTGACATTGGTTCCAACCGAAGCCTCGAAGCGCTGTGAACTGAGTCCCGGGGATTATACGCTTGTAGTCTCACCTGTAGCTCTTCAGATCAAACATATAAGAGATAACAGCGTTCTCTACACTTGGCCCTATAGGTATGTTGCATTGATTAATTTATATCTCCTTGTTTCAGTAAAAAACATAGTGTTATTTTGATTCTGTTGCTTTTAAAATGTCTTAGAGTAATGAAACTCTTGTACATTTTATTTGTCATTGTTTTATTATTTTTACCTTCCCTTGCCCATATATATATATATGGGCAAGGGAAGGTAAAAATAATATATATATATATATATATATATATATATATATATATATAATATATATATATATATATATAATATAATATAAATAATATATATATATATATATATATATATATATATATATATATATATATATATATATATATATATATAAAATTTTATAGAGGAAAATATTATGCTTCTAAACAATTTCGAATTGAAATTTTCAACAGATACTTCATTGTTTATTTTTATATATTTTTTATTTATGTATTTAAAAAAAAATGTTATAAACAGGGAAAAAAGTTTTGTCTTCATTCTAGTCTCTAAATACTACAAAACATTACAGGGTTTCTAAAAAATATTTTTTTATACTAAGAAGATTTATTAGGTAACAAGGATATCTGATTTCTTTTACTTATAAAACATAATGTAGAATGTTATTTGTTTTTAAACATATTTTTTATTTTTTTAAATCTACATATTAGGTAACTAATTATTTTGCAAATAATTATAACTAATTATTAATATATATTGAGCATAGCACTAATGAACCGAAAAGAGGAATCCTGGTTATCTATGAATTTAGAGGGAGAAAAACAAAAGGGAAAATATTATGAGAATTTTTCATAAAATGATATCTTATATATGATTTTATATTTGTTGTTTGTTCAACGTTACTTTATGCTGCTATGGCTTATTGAACGATTTTTTAAAATTTGTTTTGAACTGACATAATATTTCATGGAACTTTCCTTCATAATGTGTTTCAATAATGTTCAATGAATTCCAAGCCTTTGAAAAAAAATGTACAATTGTAGGATAATTCTACAATAGAATGAATATTTACGCATATTTTTATCCAAGAATTGATTTATACTTGAACTTTTGTATTTAATATATTTTTTTACAGATATATTCGTCGCTATGGTCACAAAAAAGGGAGATTTACTTTTGAAGCCGGCCGAAAGTGTGAAAGCGGAGAAGGTACCTTCGACCTCGAACATCGTTCACCACAAGACATTTTCAGAATGATGAGCTCTAGAATGGCTTCGATGAAACAGCTTTTGTCTAGTCGAGACAATTTACTCGGAGATTCCCAGTTTCAGCATGCGTTAGGAATGCATGCTAGATCACGAAGCCCTCTGCCTCCTTCCCCTACTTCAACTACGCCAATTCCACTACCGCCCCGTAAGCCCCCACGAATGAATCCGCCTGTTCAGAAAGTGGAAATTATTGAACATTCTTCTATTCCTAAAATAGAAATAAGAGATACAGATAGTAAAGAAGATTCTTGGAAGTCAGTCGAAATGCCAAATAGTCAGAAAGTATTAAATCATGAGAAAAATTCTAATAACTACGATAAGCTGAATCATTTTGGCTCGATATCTCGGATAAATTTAGACCCTTCTTATACCCAGGTTACCTTTACTGCGGACTGGAGCTCACCCCAAGTCGTCGAAGATCACGGAGGTTACGGAATGATACGAAAGAGGAATCAAGCAGACCATACCCTTTCTAACGATTTAGAATATGCTGTAGTCTGTAAACCTCACCGAGTTTAATGAGTTTTATTTAAACATAAATGGTTGTTGGTTTGTGTAAATGTTATTCTATTTGGTTGTTAAGTTTTTTTTTTACTTATGTAGTTGTAGTAAAACCTATTCTTATATTCAGTATTTTAGGTAATTATTATTGTGCAATAATTTTCCGCATTTTTTTTTTTCATTAAATGCTTAGGCATAAAGGCGTCTTACAAAAATATTTCTTTATTGACTGAATTAATTGATGTTTCAATTGTGGAAAAATTCCTACTTTTAAACAGTTAATGCACTGTGTACTACTTGTAATGAATGAAATTGGCTGCAGTACATAATTATATATATATATATATATATATATATATATATATATATATATATATATATATATATATAAAATTTATTATATACATATATTGGCGAAACCAATAGTCACAATAGACAAGCTTCAACTTGAGCTAGAGGAAATATACTTTTACATTCGCTACTTAATAAATGTCTTGAAATTGTTTATAAAACAGCTTTGAAATGTTTCCTCTTTCAGAGTTAGTATCGTCCATAAAAACCCTGGCTGTAATAATGAAAGCCCACAAATCGTGTCCGGTTCATTATAAATGATAACCAGACGATAAAATAAATCCAAGACTTTAACTTGATATAATATCAGAAAGCTTGGTGTTTGGGAAGCCAAAGTTTCTCTTTTTTAATTTATTTGAAAAGTTTATTACTGAACATAATAAATGCATACATTTTAATCAACATGAGTTTATCTGATGTATTTGTACACCAAAAAAAAAAAATTGAAAAAATAACTGTATTTTATGGCTTTATATAAATATTACTTGAACTTCAGACTCATAATGAAATTTGAAATTTTTCATTTTATTTATTGTTTTAGCTATTGGCTAAATATCGCTCCCAAAGAAATTTCAGTAAATGCTTCTTTTAGACTTCTACGATTTCTTTGGGACTAAACAAGTGCCTTATCAATGTCCTATTCTGTAACAATTAGAAATAAAACAAAATAGCTATGTATTTATTTTCAATTTTATAAACTGTACTAGGTTTTTTTTTTTTCATGTCATAATACAAGAAATTATATTTATACCTATTTGCTTTGGTTGAGCGAAAAAAGCAGTCCGTTTTTATTATTTTATATTTTTTTGAATAAATTTAGCACCACAAATCCTTATTTTAATAAAGAATAAATTACTACTACATTTGCAGTAATAAAGTATAAATATTTATAATGCAGAATATATTACTTGACTTTATAAGTATTGTAAATGGTTGTTTAATCGCAAATATTCATGGTTATATATTAGATATATATTTTTTATATAAGAGAGTATACTTTTTTTAATGAAACAAGTATCTGGAATAACTTATGGAAATTTGGAATTATGTAAAAAAATGTATTAGATTTTTAGTCCGTCCATGATAAGTGTTTTAATGGTGCTTGCAAAATTTAATGTAATTGTGATTATTACTTACCTGAATTTCATCAAATGACTTGTTGCGGTACAAAGTGATTTAATTTCCAAATATTAATGTAAAATATTTGGTTATTTAGAAGTTTGTGTTATTTAGAAGTAACAGAAACTCTTACCACTTGAATGTGGTTATATCTGGTATTAAGTCAATTGCCATGGCAACATTTTTTAAAAAATGTTTTCGGTACTGAAGCTTTTGAGTTGATATCTTTCATAACATTTAGAAAAAGAGCCATTTGCAGATGGTATATTATAAATTAGCATTGTTATTATATGATGTACAGTATTTGTGAAGGTGTCTTAAACTGGATTATAAATTTTTTGATAATGACATTTAGTTGTCGAAACGTTTTAAGGAATTATATTAAATGAGAAGTCTGGAGAATGGATTTTTCCCAATATATATTGAGCTTTATTTTTAAATAAATCGATAAGAATGAAAACAGTAAATGACTTAAATACGTTCTAAATAATTTTGAATCACTTTGTTCCATATTGCTTCAATTGTATGAAATTGTTTCGACTGTATATTTTTAACTACTTGAGATTATATAACGAACGTTTGTTCATTTTTTATAAAAACTGACTGTATTCTATATTACAGTAATCCATCAGAATTAGTTGTTTTTGTTCATTAAGAATTTATTGAAGAACATTATTATTATTTTGAAATATATTGTAGAAGTTAAATGTTTTTATTTATATAAAAAGTTTAGAATTTATAAAAAAGAAAAAGAACAAAAAAAATCTTTGGGGTATTAGTTAGATTTTTTTATTATTTTATTTTATTTTTTTTATGATCTCAATATCTTCCATTCGGTTATTTTCTTTACTATACTTTTTTTTTTTAATTCAGCAGAAGTTTTCAACGTCTAAAATAACATCTTATGATGTAGCAATAACTATACTATTGTGTTTTTCTTCTGGTTAATATCAACCTAAGTTGTATATCATTATATCTGTAGCCACGGTGAATAAATGGTTTAGTTGAATTTTGTCCGGAGTTAACGGTACTTAGGGAAACGGTATCGTGCAATCTTTGACTTCAAACGGAGTTAAAATATAATCAATAACTTCATTTCTAGCCAAGGCCTGATTTAGTCACTTATGAACAACGAGAATGACACAAATTCGTCTCCAGTTCATTTTGGGCTAAAGTCGACTCATAACTAGGACTGCGGATATATGATATAATAATCTTAACTCCTTCAGAAATTAATGAATAAAAATAACTTATCTCTTAATTAAATTGAAGAGCTTGTTGTTTTTTTTTTATGTTTATTTGTTTACCAATGTCTTTGAAATTAATTGCAAGATCTCATATATCATCTAGCTGCATTCCGTAGCAACATTTTAGCATTCTCATATTTACTAATTTTGAAAATGAAATTTTTATATGATTATGTATATTTAATTTTTTGAATATCACTTTTATAACATTAAGCTTCATATTACATGAGATAAGTCGTATTGAAGATAAGATTTTGTTATCCCATACATAATATATTTATTTTAAACAACATTCCTGAAAATATTTGTAATTTTCATTACTTCAGATAAAAGAGACTGATCTTTTAAAGATGTATTAACATCGAATTAACAGCTTTTTAATTGGTAAATGTATGTTTAATTTCTTTTGTTTAAAATTATCACATTCCTGTAACTTAGACATTAATCGCACAATTATTATTATTATTATTTTTTATGTTTTTATTAATGAACTCAAAAGTTGCGTTATTATTTTATTATTATTATTTTTTAAATTAAATTATATGTGCCATTATTTTGTAGACTTGTTAATTTGCTCAGGAGAACCACGTAACTGTGATTGGTTTGTAATATGAAAGCTTTTTTATTATCGGTTTTCATTTTTTAAGTTAGTTGCTTCCATTATGTTTATAGTTTTTTTTAAATTTTCTTATTGTTTTTTTTTTTTTTAGAAACATTTACAATTGTTATTTGTTATATTTGGCTATGTAAATTATTTTATGGCAAAATCCATTTAGAAATAATGGATGTATTTCTTTTATTGATAATTTGTATACTACAGCTGTATAATTGTCAATACACTTCCTTTTTATAATTGTTGTTTTTATTTTATCTTAATTACCTTCATACCTCACTGTTAATAATATATGTAATATATATAATATATAATATATATTAACCCCATAAAACGAAAAGTGAAGAAATGCGAGAAAATAGTGTGCATTGTTTTTAAAAAATCCCTTTAAAATGTAAATTCAAATAGATATTGTAGAATGCATAAATAAAGTTGTTTTAATCTAAAAGTATATAAAATTAATAAGAAAGACAATCCAAAAAGTTATCGTCAGAAATGTAACAATTTTTATCTGACCGTTGGAGTTAATCAATTTGGCAAGTGAAAAAAGTAATAAATTTAAATTCAGTGTTTAAAATTTTAAGTTTCTTATAACAGAAAAAGTTAATTATTAAATATTTTTATTAACAAATTTCCATAAAAAATAATAATATCAGTTTTGTTATATTATATTATTATTTATGAATAATTCTGAGCAGTATAAAAATGATGTCTTCATCAGCTGTATGTAAGAACTCGTCATTTCAATTTCTTCGCAAGTTTTTAAAGTAATCATATTTAACATTAGGAATGAATTTCAGCAGATCCACATTTTTCAAACTTCGTGGTCTACCTGCCACAAATTTTCTTATATTGGTTGGATTAAATTTTGAATCTTCATTATAGTCACATTTAAATTGGATAATGTGTGGTTTGGACCTTTCTAACTTGATAAAATTTATCATTTAACACTTGCTAGTGCATTTAAATGGTATAGCAACGATTTGCATTAGAGTTCGGAGTTAATCAATTGACCTCTGAAACAAATTATTTATTATTCAGTGGCCAACAAATTTTTGTCATTTAATGGTGTTCACCCTTATTATTTGGGAAAGATTTTATTAATATAAAAAGTGGATTTAGTTAATTTGTGCAGTGAACGGTTCGTATAATAATCTCTAGAATTTTTAGTTGCCTGGTCAATATAGTGTTGAAGGGCCTTTCATGGTAAATACTATGTGACTTTCAAGACTAGTCTCGAAAGAGAAGATTCCGAAAGCGAAGATAGTTGTAAATAAGTAAATTAATGAAAATTGGCTACTTGAAGCAAAAGTTGCAGAGTGTAAAACCAATAAGAATGAAATAAATTAAATTGATTATTGATGTATATTGACCATAAATAGGCCTGTAATGCCCAAAATAATATGAAGTTATCATTTGTTAGTTCAATGACAAAAAAACCAACTTCACTTATTTATTTTGTGCCGAATTTGAGACCATCTTCGGAAAGGAAAAAAAAAAATATTAATTGGGTGTGGGAGTATAAAAGAGAATAATAAAATAGTTATTAAACAGCATTAATAGTGGAGGTATAGAGTGCTGTTTTGCTACTGTGCTTAAGGCCCTTCACTAAAATCTGTGACAAATAAATTATTTTACCTGTTAACAGCCACTGATACCTTTGCGTGGGGAAACTGAGCAGTTGAGTGTGATCTCGGACAAATCAACTCCCTGCTCGACTGTTATCCTAGAAACGGTACACTCTCTACTATATACTAAACCGAAGACAGTTCTTGGGTTGTAGGGGTGCAGGAAGAAGAAGAATTAGTTAATATATAAAAAAAAATATGATTGATACAAATTAACTAATTGATGAACCATTAAAAAAATAGTTAGAGAGAAAAATAATTATTAATATATCTGTAAAATATAAATCAACTTTTTTTTTTTAAATTCATTTATTGATATCTACAACTGTATTACAATAATACAACAAGTAAATAGGCTAAGTGATATATAATGACAAGTAGAGAAACTACCCACTGGTAGTACTCAAATCAAAGTTCAAGTAAGGAGGTCACGTGGCCATCTTCTAAATCAACATTTTTAAAATATAAAAATAGTTATATTTTTCATATTATATTATCTTTATAGATTCCATGTCCTTTTTGAAGATTTTTTCTATTTATCTATTCAGGATAAATCTTCAAACAAGCACTGGATGGAGAAGAAGTAAAACCAATCAACACTGATAGGCTGAATGTAACAAAGTAAGCTAGTGACAACATGTTTGTAGCCTGCAATGCCTCCTAAACAAAATCACAACAATAAGCAGTAAATACGCAATAGCAAGAAAACAAGATTTATGATAATTAGTAAAAACAGTAAGAACAAAGTCCAAATATCATCAACAACCAGGATGGATATTTGCAAAGATGAAATGGTAGAAGGAGTGCAACTTACAGTGCATTTTGGAACAATAGTTAATGAATATTTGGAGACCAAAGCCCGAATCGAAAAAGCCAGAACCGCCTTTAATAAAATGAGCAAAGTTTTTAAAAGCCATAGCCTAAGAACTGAAACCAAAAGAGTCTTGGTTACGGATATTAAACATAAACGCAACCAAAAAAAAATATAAAGAATTTGAAAAGTGCTTATACCCCAGGATGCTCCAGGACTCATGGACAGACCACATAACAAATGAGGAAACTGGAAAGCTGGTCGTGTATAGCATAATTCTCCATGTGATTTCAGCCTATAGTTAAATGGTACATCCTTTTCAAATCTTTTCTTGTTACTTCTGACAATGACTAAACAGTGGGGATCCCAAATTTTCCTTTTGGAATCTAACCTACACGTTAGGTCTAAAAATTCTGTAGATTTTATTTTTTGTTATGCAATGATGGTGACAATATAGTTAAAACAGCCAATGGTGGAAGCACTTAAGATGATACTGAGGATATTGTTGAACATCTTAAAGATGCTGACGAAATATTTTTCTTGTTTTCAATCAGGATAAAGATTTGCATCCATTTTCTTGGTATAGCAAAATAAATGGACAATGATCCTGAACTGGAAGAGGAATGGAGGATCCTGAAAGAAGCTATAACGAGAGCCGCTGAAAATGAGTTCGAGAACTAAATGAGAAAAGCCAGAGAAGACTGGTTTGATTTAGAATGCCAGGCAGCAACAGATGCAAAAAACCGATTCTACAAATCAATGCTCCAGAGGAGATTTACCAGGCTAGTGTCGGAAGAATACAGAACTTTGCGGCAGGTGGAGAAGAAGCTTCATAAAAAGAAGAAGAAAATTTGGGAAAGGAAAAAAATGGAGGAAATCGAGGAACTACGAACAGCAAATGACAGCAGGCTCTTTTATAAGAAATTTTTCAAAGATGGGTGTGCCACTTCGAAGTTCTGCTTAATAACCCTACCGTGGAAAACGCTGAGGGAGATGCCAGGCAGAGAGTTCCAAACGAGAATTCAGAAGAAGAGAATGAACCCCCTCCAGACTTTGAAGAGGTTATGGATGTGATCCATGGAATGAAGAATAATAAAAGTCCGGGATTGGATGGCCTTCCAGTTGAGCTTTTGAAATATGGAGGTGAAGAATTGCATAAAGCTCTTCATAATTTGATTGTACAGATCTGAACTAAGAATATCTAGAAAAAGAATATCCAACTATGAGTTATAAAGCTATCAAATTATTAGTAAATTTTTCGATTTCCTATTTATGTGAAAAGACTTTTTCAGCCATTTCTTTAACAAAAACCAAACAGAGAAACTGAATAGATGTTAATGCAGCGCTTTGTCTCTCAGAAACAACGCTGAAGCCTCGAATATCAACTCATATATAAAAGAAGCAGCAGCAGATATAGCACTAAAAAATGTAATTGGATAACATATTCTATAATAAAAAATAATATCTACAAGTATATTGGTTTTTTATTTGTCTTAGCTTTCAGTTGGTCCGCGAAATATTTATCCTATTTTTACTGGTCCGCAAAGGCAAAAGGTTGAAGAACACTGGCATAATATAATGAGAAGGCGGCGCTCCAACTGAAAAAGTGAATGTTGGCCGAATTAATATTAAGAACTCGTAGTCTAAAGGGTTTATATTGCGCTACAGATCTATTTATATTTTAATTCGTTTAAATTTTAAATTCTTAATATGCATTATAATTTACTTTTATAGTTTTTTTGAGAAATATTGTTTTGTTGGTAACATTGCGTATTTGAAAATTAACGGTTACGGATTCTCTGTTATGGCGGTTTTTAGTGTTAAGTAGGTTTATAATTAAAAATAAATTTCCAGGTGGTTTTCCTAGCCATAAAAATTAATGGCTAGTTCCGTTTTTAAAATGATGCACTCCGAAAAAAGGAGTAAAATTCGGGACATGAACGACGTTAGAACTAGAGCCTCCAAGAGGTTAAAAGAAACCAGAAAATCCCAGAGAGATGCACTTCTCAACCTGCACAGACGTGTGGAAGTTAAACCTGAAGGTAGATTGATTTAAACTTGTTAAATCTTCTTGTAAAAATGTTTGTGCTAGCAAGCAATTACGATTTATGTACTACATTTTTCAAGTTCTCTGTATTAAGTATAATTGTTCAGTGATTGTATCCAATAGG
Source organism: Arma custos (assembly GCA_037127475.1). Taxonomy (NCBI): domain Eukaryota; kingdom Metazoa; phylum Arthropoda; class Insecta; order Hemiptera; family Pentatomidae; genus Arma; species Arma custos. The sequence continues at coordinate 220,561,289 of CM073759.1, forward strand.
AATGTTTACCTTAAGAAGTAGGTTTATAGAAGTATCTGTGTGATGCATAGCATGATTAATTTCACTTTAAAGAGTATTGTTGAAGATTATGAATGACAGTTAATTTTAAAATTGGGGAAACCAATAATTAGTGACATGAAGTTGTTTGTATTTAATCACCTTCAAGTTTATTATATAATTAAAAATTGTTGTGGGACTTAGTTACTTGTTATAATGTTAAGTTAGTTTACACAATTTCTCACATCAAATTGTATCAAGTGTTAAGAATTATTAATTAATTTACTATTTACTATAGGCTTATATAATTGAAAAAATATAATGAAATGCAAAATAAACAATACTATGGTCATAGTTTAAATAAAACCTTGGCTGATAAGTTTGTAAAAAATTTCCTTTAACTTTTTGGAATGAAAAACAAATGTAGATATAAGACTGTTTGGTCTCATGAAGCTTCTTATTCTCATAAAGTTGTTTGAATATAGAATATTAAAGGAAAGAAAATCATTTCATTCTTTATTCTGCATTTATTTATTTTAAAATATATTAATTCAGTTTGTGGGTCTTTGTATGTGAAGGGAGAAAAAATAAAGAACTAAGTTGTGATTGCAATATAACTTAAAGTACTGATTTTCACTTACCTGCTGTCAATCAGTTTATACAGACTTTTTTAAAATGATTTCATGATTATCGTCATGGAAATGATAAAGTTGGATATAGTTCTCCCTCATGAAATGGTCCTAACTTATATGATTATATTCACCAGTTTTCGGTAACATACCTAAAAGTGTGAATGAAGAGTTATAGAGAGAAGAAAACAAAAACGGGATCGTTGAGTATTTCAAGTTGTGATTAGGAAATAATGGAGTATTATAAATATTAAAAATGATTAACTTTTGAGCAATAAAAGTTACTAAGTTGGTAATTTTAAAATTTAAAGGGTAATGATATAAATATAAATATATTGTCTTAATATAGAAAATTAATCTGTACTTGTTTTAGTGAAAACCAAGAGGACGGAACAGGAAGAAACGTTATTGCGTCTTAAAACTTATAGGGAAGAGAAATTTAAAAGGATGGAGGAACAGAAGAAAATTCAAAAACCTCCCTTTTATAACCTGATAAAGGTTCGCCATACAGGTAGTTATATACTGTTTTGTTTTTTCAGTTAGCTTATTTCTAAGTATTTGGGTACTTATGTGTCAATGCAGCCACCGTTACTTCGCGTGCGCGAGCAATTATATTTTTATCAGATGATTATATTATACTTTATATTTCTAACAAGAACCACCCCTAACCCCAATAAATAGATTTAAAAACTTTATGCAAAATAGCTGATATAAAAGATAACTGTTGCAAAATATAACTGCTCGTGCATGCGAACAAGTAGGCAAAAATAACGGTGGCTGCGTTAACACACAAGTACCATGTTTTGTTTAATACTAAATTAAATTTAAAATTTTTAATTGTGGGATGAAGTGTCCAACTGCAACTCTTGCCACTGACAGTTGCAGTCTCATGCGACTCTTTATCCCACAGCCCTGATGGCCTAAAATTTTAGCCGAAACTAGGCGTAAATAAGATTGTGATCTTGTCTGGATCATATTAAATTAATGATATACTTATATTTATGATGCAGTATACTTGTAAATTTGTTTCAGTATTGTTTCTACTTTAAGAAATTATAATGTTTATTTGTAGGAGGTACGCCATTCAGAAATAAACAACAGGCAGTTAAAAATCTAACCGTAACTCTTCCTCCAGCAACTAGATCAAGAACTGCTTTTCAAAAGGAAGTAAGTTTTGTTCATAATTGTAGCAATGCCATTCAGTTTTCTTATTAAAAAAAGAATATTCTTTATTAATGGTGAGCTAATAAGATCACATTATTATTTATAACAATTTTTTTTTAATTTCCAAAAATAATTAATGAATTAGAATTATTGGAAGTAATAAGTCAAGTGCTTTGAAAAATAATCAGCTACTGGGGTAAAGAATATCATCATACTCTTTCACTCACCTAGCACTCTGCAGTGTGAGGATCCTTCTTATAGAGCCATCACCAAGTATCTCTTGTATGGACCAGTTCTTTTCTTCGCTTCCAGTCCATTCCTCTCCTCATGAAAGCATCCCTTATGCTGTCTCGCCAGGATATGCGAGGCCTTCTTCTGGGCCTTTTTCCTTCTGTGAGGGTCTTGTAGGTCTTCCTGGCGATTCTATCTGGCTCCATTCCAAGTAGATGTCCTAACCACCTTAATTTGTGTTTCTCTAGGGTAGTCTCTGCTAGTTTAATATCGAGATTAGCCCATATTGTTGTGTTCCATATCTTATCTCTCCGAGTTATCCTTTCTATTTTTCGCAGGTACTTTATTTACATAGCTTGTATTTGACGTCTGTGCTTTGAGGTCAAATAAGGCCCGTAATTCTGAAGAGTAAGATAGGATAGGAGGGAAGATCGATTTATAGACGGCCATTTTGGTCTGCCTTGTCACCTCTTTCTTCCCCGGAACCTCTGTCGGACCAGATTAAACATTTTCCACGCTGCTTCAATTCTTTGTTCCACTTCCTCAATGTACAGAAACATTTTTTTGATGGTTGCATTATTAATAGCATAAGTTTTGTGAAGTAATCTTACTAATTACTAGTTTTCTTTATGCAAACTAATAATTTTTAGACTTATAACTATTCCTAGAATTGATTTATATTATATGCATACATAATTATCTCAGTTTAAGTAATGATAAATTTTTTTCATTTTGTTTTTCTTTAGTTTGTGTTTAAAGCAACACTTAACAAAATGGATCAAAATGGTTCAAAGCAAAAAGATGTATTGCCTGCCAAATCGACTGCTATTAAGTCGAGGGTAAACAACAAAGAAAATCAACAGCCCATCAAGAGCAATGTAAGTTTTAATGCTTTTACTTTCCCCTTAATTATATGATATAATAAATAATTTTATCATGAGAAAAATTGAATTGTCAAGTATTTAAGCATAAGACTCCTAAGTCTAAATAACTTTCTTCTAAAATGGCTTGGCTATCGCTTTAAACATCCTTGCTTAAAAATTGAAAGTTGTATCAAACAGAAATTCTCTATCTAACATAGGGATATGCTGAGGGTGTTACAGCAATATTTTCATCAAGCAAACTGCCGTTTTTCTTTTTTTTTTTTTTTTTTTCTATTTTTCTCAAAAACAACCTTAACAATAAGGTTCAGTCTAACAATGTATAATCAAAATTATCAAATTTATTTTATAATAAAGTTTTACAACTCTAAAATCCTTCACACCTTTTGTAATCCAACTTGTTTTGTTTGTCTTACAAGGTACTTCATATTGCTAATATAATTTTCTAATTTTTTATTGTTGTAAACCCAGAGATTTAGAAAAGAATTACAGTTGCCAACAGATTCTGTAATGGATTGAGCAAACAGCTAAGCTAATACTTTCCTGACAGACCAAGCTCCAACTTTTTAAAACATTGGTATGGCCCATACTTCTATATGATTCTGAGGGCTGGACAACTTTTAAGAGGTGCTGATAAGGAACTAGTGATTTTTGTAAGGAAGAAAGCCGCCGTATTTTTGGAGGTATAAAGGTTGGTGATGAGTGGAAGCGACGCTCTAACCAATAACTGTGCAGTACTTGCAAATATCCTAAGGTTGTAAGAATGATGAAGTTGTGCTGGGCACATTGCCAGGATGGAAGATGGAGTAGTGCCAAAAGTACTCCTGATTATCCTGATTCATGTAAAAAGAAGAAGAGGGAGACCTAAGCTGAGATGGTTAGATGGTGTGGCAGGTAATGCTCAAAACATTCAGAGCAGAGCACAGGACCGTGACGTTTGGAGAAAGCAGTTCGAGGAGGCCAAGACACGTAACCGGGTTGCAGTACTGTAATATAAAAAAATAACCCGTACAATATTTACAGTATGACACCAAGTATTTTCCCTAAGTGCCTTCATGTCTTTTAGTAGTACAAGTGTTGTTTTTTTATTCTACATAATTATTAAGGAATTTTATTTACATTTTTTTTTTTTTAATTTATTTATTGATATCTACAACTGTATTACAATAATACAACAAGTAAATAGGCTAAGTGATATATAATGACAAGTAGAGAAACTACCCACTGGTAGTACTCAAATCAAAGTTCAAGTAAGGAGGTCACGTGGCCATCTTCTTTTCAGACGCCTCGGAGGATTATCGGGAATTGAAGAGGAAGCTAGTTTTGAAACTAGAGGGTTTGAGTGGTAATGAAGTTTGTTATGAAAGGATAGATACCGGGTTCGGGCCAAATCAGCAATAAAAGGGACATTAAGGTCGTTATAGATGACTTTATTCTTAACAAAATAAGGAGCATTGAGGATTTTACGAAGGATTTTGGACTGTAAGGATTGGTTACGAGAGGAATTCGATGGCTTAGTGGAGCCCCAAAGCTCTACTCCGTAAGTCCAAATAGGTCGTATGATGGTCATGTAGATGAGTCTTTTGTAGTTAATTGGGAGCTTAGAGCGTTTGTCTAGTAAGTGTTGAAGTAGCCTGAAACGTCGTGCGGTTTCTTGTCTTTTCAGTCTTGTATGAGGATTCCAGGTTAATCGTTTGTCAAGGTGCAACCCTAAGTATCGGATCTGTTCTACAGGCACCAGAGGGATATTATTAAAGGATACTGAAGGGCAGGAAGTCATTGGTTTACGACGTAAGGTAAAAGTGATTTGATGCGGTTTTTGAGAATTTATTTTAATTCTCCAGTTTTGACACCATTCTTCAAGATCAGTGATATGGGATTGTTATTTACATTTAAAAATGATCCTTTCATATATGTAGGTATAAGTGTTTTATTCCAGTAAGTTTATAATTTTTTTTTTTTTACAGATAAAAATGACCACGAAATCAGCTGTGGCAAAAACAAAAGCACCCTTAGTTAAAGATGCCCCCACAGTGGTGAATCGTAAGCCCCTAAACTTCCCTATAGTTACTAACAGATCAACGAGGCAAAAGGAAATTCCTGCATCGGTGATAACTACCAGACCAAGAAGGCAAAAAGAGATCGGAACAAACAAAAATAATGTAATGAATCAATATTTTTAATTAGATAAAGTAAGTGCAATGGAATATAAATGTGTAGATAGTTGTTGCCCAACCTCTGTAAATATAGGTTTATCTTATTTTTATTCTATAGGATTTTTTAAATATTTATTTTGTATCAACACTTGAAAGGTAAAGTGAGAATCGAGGATTAAAATTTTGTTCCCCTCCTCTGCGACCCCTCGAAAGCGAAGGTGAATACATGGAATCTTATTTGTTATTGGAAAAGTTTTTGCAGCTCAAGAGAAATAGAAAACTGTTGTGATTCTATTTAATTTATTTTTACCTAAATGAGAACTGTTAATGAATGATAATTGGATTTACCCCAGGATAGGATTGGGCTTGGTATATCTTCTCGGGGGACCTGTGGTCTAGTGGTTAGCATAGCAACCTACTAAGGTATATCTTCTCGGGGAACCTGTGGTCTAGTGGTTAGCATAGCAACCTACTAAGGTATATCTTCTCGGGGAACCTGTGGTCTAGTGGTTAGCATAGCAACCTACTAAGCCCAAGATTCTAGGTTTCAGGTGACCCTAGGCTTTTTTAAAAGGGAGTAAAAAGATCCTTGGTTATGCCATCCTTCGGAAGGGACATTAAACGGGGGTTCTGAGCCTGAATGATGTCATATACTTGTTAAACCTAATTAAACCTAATAGTCAAAATTTAGAACTCCCATTGCAGTATTGTCCGATTAGTCATAGCATAAAGTGACTTAAAATGTATAAACAAGTATATCTTCCTAACAAAGTTTGGTAGGAACTAATTTATGATTTTTATATCGTTATATGATTTCTGATAATCATTTGTAGTGATCATTAGTATTTGATGTTATTTCAAAGATTATGTGAAAGTTTGTTCCTCAGAACTTTTAGCTTGTGAATAACAAGCCTAAGAGGAGAGTTTCCACATTCATATTTTCTTTGTTTCCATCTTCCATCAACAAAGACCGGCCCAAATATTTTTCAGAGTATCCTGCGTTCGAAATATAAGAAAATTTTATTTTGCATCCTTGATCATTGTTCATGTTTCCGCTCAATATGGAAGCACTGGACGAATCGGGGTCTTATATAGGATAATTTTTGTTTTTCTAGTTATAAACCTACTTGCTAGGTTTTGTCTCACCCCGGAACTGCAGCGGTTTGTAGACAAAAGTATTATTTAGTGATGTAATAATTTATAGCTTTGCGATATTATAAATAATATTACAACGCCAATTTTAATAATTAACTGTATTAATAGTATGCAATATTAAAAATAATTTTAAAAGTTGGCAAATTACCATAGCCGTTTTCTCTGACTTCTTTAAGCGGTTACATAAAATACAACACTGTTATTGAAATTGAAAAAGTAGAATGCATAGATTTAAAAAATAAAACAAGCTACACTTTTATCAATAGGGGCGAGCTGTGGTCTAGTGGTTGGCGTAACAAACTACTAAGCCCAAGATCGGGATTCGTAGCCCGGCAGGTGGCCCTAGGATTTTTTAAAGGGAGTAAAAAATCCTAAGTTACAAATTAGAGTTAAAAATATCTACCATGTACTTGACCCCAGATCCTTCATGGGCTTTAGTGGTATCGTTTTTTTTTTTTTTTTAACTGTAGTTAAAACTTATTAAATATTAATTATTAAAGTTATTTTTGTTATCTAAAAAAAATAAATTATTATTTTATTTAATGCTTAATATTCATATCTCAAAACAATGCTAAGTGATTATTCATATTTTAATAGGCTCATTAGAAGGGTACAAAATAAGTTTAATTTCTAGAACAACATCGGGCTATCTCTACGAAAACATTTTTTTTTTCTCTCTTTATATTTCTATCCATTACAAGTAATTGACAATCAGCAGATTGGCTGACTGAAAAAAAAATACAAAATGACATGCAAGGCATGACGAAGAACAGTACCCAGCGGTACCTCTCCATTGGCTTGCTTTAATTTCCTACTGTAATAATTCCCTCATCCACGTCCTTTTTAGTCTCCTCCTAGTATCCTCAGGCATGATAGTAATGGCCATTTGTTGTATCAATGGGTTTGGGTGTCCGTATAGTTTTTCTTGAAAGCGTTTGTAGTACGTTCGTATGTGTTCGTCAACCGTGTGTATTTTTAAGTCAGTATGCAGAGTTTTGTTATTGACGTACCATGGTGCATTAGTGCTAAGTCTAAGTACTTTTGACTGAAAAGTTTGCAGTCGTTTTCTGTGAGTCTGTTTAGTGATGCCGTAAATTTGTAATGCATATGTCCAGACTGGTTTTAGTAAGAAAGTGTATGTATTTAATTTCTGTCTTAAATCTAATTTGTAGTTTTTCCTGAATAGCGAGTACAATAATTTGAGTTTGTGATTTAGTGAATGGCGTTTCATCTTAAAGTGTGGACCCCATGTCATTCTCCTATCAAATGTGAGTCCAAGGTATTGTACTTTGTCTGTCTTTGTGATGGGCAAGTTATTAAGGAAAATGGGAGGGCATGTTTTGCATCTAAAGCCTAGTACACATCTAGCGACAAAGTCGCAGAACATTGTATCGCGACGGTATAGAACTGTCGCGATACATTGTCAAGCATCCACATCTAGCGCACTAGAGGATTCAAGCCAGTGCACTAACAAAATGGATGCAATGTCCCAATAAATTGCTATTTGTGCTGTGAACTTGTGCTTAAATAATATAAGGTTAATTAAAAAAAAAAAATGTAACCCTAAACGTTACTGGAGGAGAGCACTATTCTCTGGTGGGATAACTATGGCTTTGAATCTATTGGAAAAATTGAAATTAGAAGATGGGATGGGATTCAGAAATTTTGTTCGAATGAGCCCTGCTGATTTCGAAACCCTTCTGGAAATGGTTGGAGGAATTATTTAAAAAAATAAAACTGTATTTAGAGAAACTATTCCATATGGATTTTTTTGTCCATATCATGATTTGACACCTCACATTTTTTGGAGAGTTGCTTTAACGCATCCCGTTTTTTATTCCTGTTTTTGTAATCAACAGATGTCACATCCCAAAGGCCAGGGAGCGCTTGAAAATTTTCTATGAAACGTAATGTTACCTCCACGGCGGCAAGGAATAAACTGGAACACGTGTCCCGGAACAAGTACACACTACGAAAAGTTGCGGGATACTGTATCGTGTTCCCCGTTTTGGCGGGAGACCTGAGACTCGATACTTTTGTATCGGGACAGTTCCGGGACACTAGAAAAATGTCCCCATACATACTAAGACTGGTCCCGCGACAAAGTCGCTAGGTGTGTACTAGGCTTAAGAGTAAAAGTGATGTGTTGTGACTTTTCGTGGTTCAGTCTGATTTTCCACAGTTGGCACCACACGAAAACATTTAAAGTACCTAATGTTGTATAACTAAATGAACAGTTCTATAATTTGTAAATTAGGGGTTGGTCCACTATCGGGTTCTTTTTTTAAAAATTCTCCCCCTGTTTTTACATTTTGTTTATTGTACGAGGACTATTCAGAAAGTAAGGAACGTTTCCATCTGATGCCGCCAGGCGGGCGCCAATAACGTATACATTGGTGTGCTCATGCTCGGCACCTCAGTCAGCGTCCAGCTGTGACAACGGGAACATCTCCACACTACCCCCTTTTTTATATTCAAATTTGAAATGTGTGCTGGAATCTAAAATCCCACCAGTTGTGATGTACGGTCTGTGATTCCTTTTTTGTTGGCAAAAAACTTAAAACTAATGGAAATTCATCGGAAACTGTGTGAAGTGTATGGGAACAACGTAATGAGTGACAGTTCTGTAAGGAAGTGGTGCATTCAGTTTAAAAATGACTGAACAAACGTTCATGATGAAGAGAACAGTGGACGTCCGAGCATTGTGGCTGATGATCTGGTAGTCAAAGTTGACGAATAGATTCATTAAATCTGCCGTTTCACAATAACTGAGCTCTCTCTATGTTTTCCACAAGTTTCATGGACTTTATTGTTTGAAATTGTTTCACAGAAGCTAGGCTACCATAAATTTTATGCAAGATGGGTGCCAAAAATGCTTACAGATCTTCATAAAGAACAACATAGGGGGGCAACTTTGACGTTTTTGGAGGCCTACCACGGTCATGGTGATGCACTACTGGTTCAAATCATAACAGGCGACGAAACCTGGGTGAAACATGTGAATTGTGAGACAAAATTATAGTCCATGTAAGGAACATTAAGCGTCAGTAGCGACGATGAGGAGCTCCAGGTACGCGTCACTAAGTGGCTGAGATCACAGGCGGCAGAATTCTATGACACAGGAATTTCAAAGCTCGTCCTCCGCTATGATAAGTGTCTGAATTTGAATGGTGATTATGTTGAAAAGTAGTATTTTAGTCCCTCTTTCTCATGTATATAATAAAATATCTTTTATTTTATTGTTAGATGTTATAATTTTTTTAATATATTTAAATATTTTACTTAAAAAGAAAAGATATGACAAGGACTGGGTCTCCCACGTTTCCGTCGTGGTGCTTAGCCACCTCAGCCATTCTGGTTCGCTTCTCGGTCTGACATGTTCTTTCTTTTCACTGATCCTATATCTCCATGTTCTCGCAATTTGCGATGTATACACGGGGAGAATGTTAATGAAACATTACTTTTATTTTTGGATCTTTTTGACTTACGTCATTATATTATAGTCCCGGTCCTGGTCATATCTTTTCTTTTTAAATAAAATATTTATATACATACACATATATATATATATATATAATAAAATGTTTTTCTTGTACATGGTTTTTTGTTAATTCCAAAACATACCTTACTTTCTGAATAGCCTTCGTACCTGGTTAAACTTAATTTATGATAATTGTTTTGTTTTTTCAATATTTCTTCATTAATAAATTTAAAAAATTGTTTGTTGGTTTTTAGGTTGCTTCGTCAGTCGCTGATAATGCACAAAAAAAGAGGAATGAAATCAGATCTAAATCTGATTTAGTTTCTAAAACAGCTGTCGTTTCAGATGTCAAGAAAGGAAAAGAGATTAAACCAAAGAATGTAATTAGTTTTTTATTTATTATTTACTGAAGTTATTTTCTTTTGTTAAACGTATTATTTAATTATATTAGTTAAACTAATTTTATTTGAGTTTTTCATACTCTTACTCTTTTTTAATCAGAAATTGAAAAAAAAGAGAAGTGTAGTAGGCACTGTTTTATTTCCCCCCCAAATTATTGGTAGTTCCATATTGTTTAATCCCCAAGGAATTCAAACAAATTTACTTTTATTTTTAAAGAGAAAAGATAGGCCCTCGGCCGGGGGCCTATCTTTTCTCTTTAAAAATAAAAATATTTAAAACTCAAAAAATTGACCAATAATTATAAAAAATTTACTTTTAGTTTATTTTGAGTAATTTAAGTATTTATATGAACTGTTGATAAAAATAAGTACGTTGAGTTTTGAAAGAAAGAAATAAGCTTAAAATCTCTGAAAATAATCTGATAAGTCTTGTATATACTTTAAGAGGAAGAAAATAGTCCGTGTTGGGGTCAGAAAAAATTCTCTTAAATAAGGAGAACTATTTATTTTAAAGCCAACGTTTCGACCCACATTGCAGGTCTCCTTAAGACTAAGGCTAAATATACATGATACATACAAATTAATACATGCTAAAGAATAAAAATACATGTAGGCATCAAGGGATATGTGTGATATATAACAAAAATTAGGTAACTATAATTATAATTATCACCCCTTGATTCCTATATCTATTTAAGTATATATATTTATTCATTCTTCTGACAGCTTAAATTTCAGAGATATGCCCTTTTCAACAAAATATATCAGTCTTATAGGTTTTAATAACAGCCAATAGGGTCATAAAATCATTATCAGTCCAAATCTTACTATTTATTATTTCTGATAATTATAAATATATCATTATAAATAGAAATACATATTCAATTCAGTAAGATTGACGAAAATTCATTTTTCATGTGTTGACAGCTGTCCAAGTCTTCAGAACAACTATGTTCGGATGATATGGCTGTGTCTAAAAAAGTCAATTTGGAAAAAAATGAAGACAAGGTAGGCTATAAATATATTTTTAAAATTTTAAGTGTAAATATTTTATTATCACTATTTATTGTTTGCGTTTATTTATTCCTTAATATATTTAGTCGTTTAAACAAAAGATTTAATGGGGTATACTTTTTCGCTTCTACTTATATATTTAGAAAGATCCTTTATTTTGAGCGATTAGACACGGAAAAGTCAACATTTAATTATCACGATGGCCATAGTTGCTGAGTCTTAAGATTTAACTTTAGCCTGGGCAAGTTGAACTTCCACTCTGCTAAGAATTAGGAAAGGAGATTTAACACCAATTTAAAAAACAAAACAAAAACATTACTTATCAAAAGCAAATGACCAATCTACTCTGATCTATTCAATTGAATCACTGTACATTAAAGACAGACTCGGTACAATCAGACAAGACCTGACCACAAATTTGGTACACAAAAGTGACCTTGCCAGAAATTGTAAAGCCGTCACCACAGCAGTGGCAAATCATTTATCAAATGTTTATGAAATTTGAAGTATATATGTACAAATAAGCAAATGATTCATCCTCTTGTAATTAGTGTTGCACCTGGGTCCAGTGATTGTCTGATAAATATTTTCAGCACCCAGCAGATAGTTGATACTTGTACGTCACAAGTGTACGTTACCCAGCTAATTTTTTATAAATAAATTGTCATGGTAACTGATGTTTTATAACATAAAACTCGATACAACCAACATGATATTTTAAAAATTCAAACAATAATTTTAATGTTTTATAATTATTGATCAATTTTTTGATTTTTAAATATTTTTATTTTTAAAGAGAAAAGATAGGCACTCGGCTGGGATTCTAACCCGGAACCTTTGTCTATCCGTGACAGTGCTCTACCATTTGAGCCAACAAGGCCGCCTGCCACCAGAGGACAAATCTTTTCTCTTATCCAATCCCATGTCCTCGCAATTTTTGCACTGAATACACTAGAACGAAGTTCTTTGAACATTAATTTAATTTTAGGATCTTAATTACATTACATTGCATTACAGCACTCTACCAGAACTTCGTTCTAGTGTATTCAACGCAAACGTTGCGAGAACACGAGGACATGAGATCGGATAAGAGAAAAGATTTGTCCTCTGCCGGCAGACGGCCTTGGTGGCTCAAATGGTAGAGCGCTGTCACGGAAAGATAAAGGTTCCGGGTTCGAATCCCGGCCGAGGCCCTATCTTTTCTCTTTAAAAATAAAAATATTTAAAAATCAAAAAATTGACCAATAATTATAAAAAATTATAAATAGTAATATGACGTAAGTCAATAAGATCCTAAAATTAAATTAATGTTCAAAGAACTTCGTTCTAGTGTATTAATTTTTATCATGAATTTATCAAGAACGTTGTAAAATAAGGATGAACAAGTGCTGAAACTGCCTTATTATCTTTTTAGATAATATTTACAAAATTTGTTTACATTTTGAGTAGACTCCTTCTCTTTTTCAAAGGCCTAAAAGAACCTAACCTGGGCTTCCTCCACTACAGCCAACCAATCTCCGCAATTCTGCACTATTTTTCTCCAAGATAAATTCAAATAACAGATATGTTGTTAAATCTAGTTAAAAATTAATGTAATTTCACCAATATCGAGAGATCGCTATCTGTATTGACATTATAGATGGAATCCAGTGTATTTAGGAGCAAAGCTGGCTTTAAACCTTGAGAAAGAAAACAAAAAAGCTATTTTTTGCATTTCTGAATTTATAAGAGGAACAAGTACCATCCAATCTCATGAGCTCATGAGTGAAATTAAATTGGAGTACCGGGATTTGAAAAAATTATATGGCTCAACAGATGTGAATCAGAGCCATTTAGTTAGGTTTTACAAATTTGTCTAATAAGGCATTATTAGTCTTTAGTGAAAATTGCTCTTCATTTATAATGTATTATTATAAATTATAATGCAATTGGAAAAACCCCAATGCAAAGCTTATGTTCCAAATTTTTCAGTAAAACCCACACTTTCCGGTCGACGTTTTGCCCATTCAGGCATTATCGAGACACAAAAAAAAGGTTTTATAGATCACATCTCGAAGAAGAAGGTGCACTACATCCCACAATCAACAATCCAAACAGGCCCCAAATCTAAGACAGCATCCCACCACCAAGGTGTTCAACATACAACTCTATACTCAACTCTAAAGTTGTATGTTGAATGTCTTGGTGGTGCGGTGCTGTCTCAGGTTTGGAGCCTGTTTGGGCTGTTGATTGTGGGATGTAGTGCACCTTCTTCGAGATGTGATTTATATAACCTTTGGTTTTTGTGTCTTGATAATGCCTGAATAGGCGAAACGTCAACCGGGAAGTGTGGGTTTTACTGGAAAATTTTGAAACATAAGGCTCTGCATCGGGGTTTTTCCAGTTGCATTACTGCACTGGCAGTTTTTGGCTCTATTTTATTGTATTGTTATAAACTTTTTTTTTTTTACTAAAACTTTTTTTTGTTTTAGTCAAAAGCGAAGGAATATAAAACGCATGAAGTAAACAACCTTTTAGCAGAAAAGCTTGCAGAGCGTGTCTTCATCATGAGCCCTCTTGTTACAAGTAATGTAGCTACACGTTCTACCCGAAGGCGCCCTCGTCCAAGTACAGGTACTAAAAATCTTTGTAATGAGTAAATTTTCTTTTCATATAGCTTCATTATCTACCGAGGTGTCTTTAGATTATCATAATAAATATAAATTCACACATCGTGTAATACAATTTAAAAGACATTAGTTGCTTATTACAATTAAAAATAACCTCATTCTACCGTATTAGTTGTATATTCTTTCATCTTAATTATTCAATCTCAAACTTTAGTCTCTAGCATATTAGTTAAGAGATCTTATTCAATAAGTATATGAATCAATTTATTTTAATATGAAAAGGAAATAGCTATAAATTCCTGAGTTCTGTCAAAGATTGAACTTCCAAAGTGATTTATCTTGATCTTCAAGCCAGTGATAAATCGCTCTCAAATATACCTTTTTTTATTTTACTGTACTAAGTAAATAATGTATTTTGCGGAATGGTTTTATAATTAATGAACTTCAACCGGCAAGATTATTAATTTCCACTGTTTTGTTTTACACTTGTGTCTAATTATATGTTCCATGATTCATTTTATTTCTAACACTATGATTATTTAGTTTTATTATGTAAAGGTTTTTATATGATCATAACAATGATATATCTAAAGCCCTAGTGAAGATGTGGTTAAGTCTTAATTTCTCCAAAATGAGTTTCTTGTGCTTAAGAAAGGGGTTATTGCTTATTATAAACTCAATTTCAAGCCAAAACTACTAGAATGATACAATTCTGGTTATCTGAAAGCTCTTAACTCTCACTGGACAAAATCTGACTTAGCCGCTCATTCACCGGGCTGTAGATATATCATATCAAAAGGCATTTTGGAAGATCTGTGAATCTTCCTCTTTTTTCCCTGGACTTGAAAAAAGAAGGCTTGTGGGAAATGGTGGTTATTTATTCAGTTTGTGTAACCATCTCTTAGCAATATCTACTAATTTGAAGCTGATTTAATTAATTTACTATATTATTATTTTAATTTTTATATTTAAGGAAACTTAACACCTTCTGGGGTAAAAACAGAAAATGTTCTAGTAGAAAATGTGAAAAATGAAAACAAAGAAATTCAAAGCGAACCTGTGGATGAATCTGGTAACATTGGACCTGAAGCTTTGAGGTATGATTTTGCAGTAAATTTTTTTTTTTTTACACATTCACTCAAGCAAATTTTTTGTATGGTATTATTCCTTAATCAGGGAGCATGGAAGCTCTGTGTGCCAGGAGCCGTGTTTCTATTCTCTAGATAAGAGTTTGAGACCTGCCATGACAGATAAATTATTTATTCTGTCATCAGCCATGGATTGACCTTAAGGGATCTACAAACCTTACAGTGGCTCACCCAGCCTCTGTAAGGTTGGAAAACCTGGTTGTTGTATAACCTCCTTGCACTTCTTTCGGGTTAGAAACTGTTTCTGTACCTTACTGTACCTTCCCTACCAAATACCGAAGCCCAAGACCATTAGTCGGTAAAATTTAAAAATACTGATTAATAATTAACCTGCTGACATTTTAACCTTGGAATAGTTTAATAAAACATCTAATTTTCTCTTAATATCAACTAATACTGCATTGCCAACTAAATGACTCATTTAATTTTCTATTTATTTATAAATAATAATATATTGTTCTGCTGGTTTTATTATATTGTTCTTATTTTATGAACCTGGTCCATACTCTAACAGAGTAATCCCACACTGGAAAAGAGTAAAGGGAATTAAAGATTATGATGATGGTATATTTATGTTATACTCGAATTTACTTTTATTACTTTCAAATTTTTATTATTGATACAAAATTGTGATTTTATATCTTACTACATTAATAAGAGCATTGATTTATATTTTTTTATCTTAATATGTATCGTCCGACAATGAATAAAACATCCTTTAGTGAAATTGGAGAGGGCTGGCGACTGGGGAGGTGTAGAGGGGAGTAGTCATGGTTACCGATGTATTATTGGTTATCCAGGTGATATTGTTGTATCAAGAAGTTGCCCCCCTTACCTACTCCAAAATAATGTAGGCCTTATAAGTTTTAGCCATATAATATTATAGGCTATTATACTCAAATGCTCGCTTCGATTTGTCTTTGATACCCTGAGAAGGTCTCATGTGTCCCGCCGTTACGTTGAGTTAAAGCGGCTTTTTCCTTCTATCCTTAGACTCTATTTCCTTGGTTCTTACTTATATCAAAATATCAACTCACAACATCCATCTTATATCTACAGTCTCCTACAATTCAAATCCTCTATCAAATCCCAGGGCACAAGATCTCGCCCTTCCGATCTTTATATCCGTTCCCATAGAACCAAAACTTTTGAGCGTTCCTTTCTCGACCGTTCCATCTCTCTTTGGAACTCACTCCCACTCGATATCCGTCATGCATCTTCTTTAACCTCATTTAAATCCAAACTTTTCCTACATCTTCTAAATTCTCAATCAGATGCATTGTAATCAATAAATAATTTATAGATATATTCAACTTGATCAATTGATGAACTATTGTAAATATTCCTCACTCGTAATGATATAATTTTTTTGTTATTAGATGCATTTTATGTATGAATTGTTATGTATTCACTTATTTTTCCATAAGCCTATTTCTTTTTATTGTAAATTTGTCTCTTTTTTTTTATTTTAATTTTGTATTACATTTTCTGATTATCTACCAAAGCATACCTGTTTAGTTATTTACTTTCAAGCTATTATGTAAATATTGTTTTATTCTGATGTAGACCTTTGGCCAGATAAATATTTACTTAAATATGTTCATCTCTGTTATTCTAAAGGGACCTGGTCCCAGGATAAAATTATTTTTCTATTCTATAACTATAATCACGATAGGGCAAGTGAAACGAGCTAAGTAATCAGGGGAAAAGGGCATGGTTTCCAGAGGCTGTCCCAAAACGACTTCTGTACAAATCATTTCCTAAATTGTCAGACAATAATTTTTTATTTATGTTCATGAATTTGCTTTAAAATGAGTAAACACTTTTTTCTCTTAGAAGAGACTGAGACAAATAGTAGTTCCCACTTCATAACTTTTTAATAAGCAAACGATAAACTTTTTCATACTCTAAATCGCAACTGTTTCACATTTAAAAAAAAAATTAATTTGAGCTAGTAGTTCTGTCCTGTAAATAGTTAATAGATTATAGAAGGAAAATTTGTTGAATAAGACAATTTACCTATAATAAGCCTTACTTCAACGTTTACTGGACAAACGCTCTAAGCTCCCAATTAATTACAAAAGACTCATTTACATGACAGTTATCAGGCCTTTTTGGACATACGCAGTTGAGTTTTGGGGCTCTACTAAACCATCCAATTCATCTCGTATCCAATCCCTGCAATCCAAAATCCTCAATGCTCCTTATTATGTCACAAACAAACTCATCCATCATGATCTTAATATCCCATATGTTACTGATTTGGCCCAAACTAGATACCTAACCTTCCATGACAAGCTCCATACATACTTGAATCCGCTAGTCTCTCAACTTGCTTCCCATACTATTCCTGATAACCCTCCGAGGCATCTGAAAAGAAGAAGATGGCCTCGAGACCATCTACTATAGAACTTTATTGGAGTGCTACCGATGGTAGTTTCTCCACAAGTGTTTTTCATGTCATATTGTACATTAGCAGATTTACTTTTTGTAATATTATTATAGTTGTAAATATCAATAAATTAAAATAAAATAAAAAAAGAATAAGCCTCTCTCAGAATCCGATAGTTTCTGAAGCTACTTTCAAAGTCCATTCCATTTATCACTTTGTGCAGGAATATGGCTACTTGTAATTTTAAAGTCAATGAGCATTTTGTAAAAGTGATACATCTTATGTCTTTATAATTGTTGGTTTGTTTACATTCGATTAGATAAAGTATCCAAATTAAAAAAAAAAGAAAGAAAAAAAGAAGAGAAAGTGAAACAATGCAACTTATTGTACAAAAGAGATGTTGGCTTTATAATTGTTTCTTGTCATATTGAGGCACTCACTCCTATGCTTGTCCTAGGCAATTCAAACTATCTCTATTATTTAAAATCTGAATGTTTGTTTATAATTATCTATAACTAGCTAAAAGTCAATTAAGAGCTAGTGTTGCGTCCGCATGATAAAAACCGACTTATGAAGAGAATGGACTGGAGTGGTATAAAGGTCGGCAAGTAGTGATGGGCTACACTGCTACTTTTCAGTAACAGCAACTGTGATTTTTCTTACCTGTGATTTCTTAACTGCTACTAAATGTGATTCGTGATTCTGGCGAAATGCTACCAACAGTGATTAATTAATAATTGATTCCACATCTTGAATATAACGATAACAGAATATGCATTAGAAGGATAATAATTACTTGTAAATAATTATTTATAATTACTTGTGATTAATTACTTGTAATTAATTATTTATAGTTACTTGTAATTAATTACTTGTTGTTATATTTAATTATTATTATAATTACTTGTATAATTCATTATAATCTCACTATGTAATGGATTCTCCTCAGTACAAAACCAAAGGTCTGGGTGGGCACGTGTCCCCTTGCCCCCCCCCCTTAAATCCGCCCTCCCTCCCTACATAGTAGTACCTACTAATACTACCATTATTTTTTGTATAGGTAATTTACAAGTAAATTTTTATACTTTACAATAAACAAGCTGTAAATAAATAATAATAATAATTTGAATTTGTGTGGAAGAAAGTGGTCCGGCTAAAGGTCAATGAATTTTTCTTAGAATTGGAGAAAACTTTATTAAGTAGCCAACGTTTCGACCTATTTTGTAGGTCTTCTTCAGGGCTATATGCAAAATAAAGATAATTAAGAATAAAAATGGTATAAATATATTAAAACATAGTAAATATAAATAAACAAAAGTATGGTGAATACAGGCAATTGAAAATAAAAATGATATATATTGCACAGCAAGGTAAATATAAAGGATAAAATGTATAAGTGTATAGTATAAACAACGAAGTGCCAGGAAGGTAGTAAAATACTTAATGAAGAATAAAATAATAATAAAACAGAAAGTGTTGAAAAATAAGGTAATAAAGATAAAAAATAAAAACTGAATATAAATTGGGAATTGTAAAAATGGTAAAAATGATATGGGTAAATGCAGAAAATAATAAGAAATAAAAATTGTTAAATTATAAAAAATCCAGAAATTTTTTTATAGAAAATACAGTATTTATATATATATATATATATATATATATATATATATATATATATATATATATATATATATGATAATTTAAATTTATTACTGAGCAGTTAATTTTCTACAATAAAATTAATTGAGTCAAATTAAGGCAGCAGCAGCAGCCTATCAGAGTTTATTACTATAGAAATAGGTTTTCCAAGCTTTGTTGTCTTGCCTGTTGCCTTTACGGCGCCCTAATAACAGTAATCACTCTGTTCACCTAAATCACAGTAGTCACAGTCACGCTTCAATTCCGTTCGCCGACGACCAGTTCCCAAATGCGAAGAACAGTTTGGAACTGTAGTCACAATAATAATCACGCTTCAATTCCGTTCGTGTATGTGAAGAACAGTTTGGAACTGTTACTGATGAATTTCTAATCACAGGTAGACCTGTAACTTTTGAGTAACAGTGAAAAAATAACAGTTCGTGATTTCTGGCCCATCACTATCGGCAAGTAATATAGAAACAGCAGGAATACGACTCTATAACTTTTTAACCGTTGCCCATGAAACATTACAGTCTCTATCATGTACTGAACCCCTGACCCGTTCACGGGTTGTAGTGGTACAGGTTTTTTTTTTATAAAATATAAATAGTTTACATCTCAATTAACAGCCCGAAAAAATTCTAATAGCCAAAACAGTAGCGTATGTACTGGTTAGTTCACAACACTTCTGTGAGTTCTCATTCACTCATTTCTTCTTGGCATATGACTGTTTTAGGTTTTTCATAAGTGTGAACACACCCTAAGAGAATTTAAGTTCATTCATTTAACATCATTTTATGCTGCTATGGCTAATCGGACGATAATACAGCAGAAGTCCTAAATTTAGTCTATTAAGGTATTATTAAGATAATGATCTTTTAACGAGCACCTGACATCAGACAGGCTCGATGCTGCTATTTTACATCCCCTCACAAGGACGGCATAACTAAGGATTTTTTAATCCCTTGAATCCTTAATCTTGTTATGCTAAAATATTAATAATAATTAATTAGCATTAATAATAAAATAATTAGCATAAAATAGTTGTTATGCTAACCAAACACTAGAGATGAGCCCTTATATTTTAATTGTACCAAAGTTAATACAGGCATATTAATTATTAAAATTGATTAAATTAATTGTAGAAATGGGAAAACACTTCTCTTGTTACAGAGATAAATTAGAAGAGGAGACTTCAAGACTCAACTGCACTGCCGATGCCTGGTCGAAGCGGCACACAGAAGACGGTATCCCTGAGGACGTGAAAGACGAAATATTAGCAGTCATTGGGCAGACGAGGCTCCTCCTTTCTGATAAGTTTCAGCAGTTTAGATCTTTGATCAATAATGCGCTTTCAGAACATAAAGAATCTGGGGTTGTTATCAAGGCTGGCGATTTACTTGGATTTTGGGAGATGATGTATCTGGAGGTATATTCTTTTTCATATGTACACTAGAAATAATTAAATTAAAAGGGCTGGGAGGGGAATGTGGTAACCCATAATTTTAACGTATAAACCTTTATTTTTTCTCTATAGTGTAAAACTTAATTTGGATTAATGCTCCTAATATATCTATTATCATTATTGTTTCTATTCTATAATATATTTATATTTTTTGGTATCAGTACCCACCGGTAAAGCAATAGCCTACATGTAGATGTAGAAGATTAATTATAAAAATAAAAAAAAACTTTATTAGCAGTTTTGCATGTACAAGCTGCATAAGTGTAAAGTTCCGGACTTCCGTTACATATTTAAAGAAATGCGATTTTAATTAATTAAAGTTATCTTTTATAAATAAGTTTTACAATAGCAGGAAAAATGTAGAAAAAACCTGGTTAAAAAAAAAAAAAAACGATTGATTATACGAGAAGATAGATGAGACACAACTCGAGCTAGTCACTCTAGCAATGTCAAGGTGGTCTTTCTTTGGCCAGTCGAAGATTTTAAAGCAGTCCATGTGGGTTATTGTACTGAATTAAAGACTTGAATATCTGTAATTCACATAAAATACTTCTTGAGGACGTGCGTTTCGGAAACGATTGGTTGGGCAGGGAAAGTGGACATTTTTTTGAGGTTATCTTCTCTAAATTTAAATATTGATTCTCGACTTTAATGAAAGTTGTTATTAACAACACTGACCCGGCGCAACCAATTTTTATGGATCTCGTAATTCTCCTTAAACATTCGCCCCAACTCATGAATCAGTGACAGAATATAGTCCTTAAAAGACAGATTAATCCCCTTGGGTATCTTCACAAACCATGACTGTTCCTTAGAGACACGACTTTGACATCTTCTTCGGACCAGTTTGCTCGTCATGAGAGAATTTCATCTGTTTTCATATAATTACTTACTCTTACGGGTGTGGTTCTTTCAATGATTACTAATAACTAAATAAATAATAACTCATAATTTAGATAATTAAATTTAATTTAATTCAGGTCCTCGTTTTGAGCTAATGATTTATAGTTTAACGGTGTTTGATCGCGTGATTAGACTGAATAGAAAAAAAAATTAAATATTCTAAATGTGAGTTGAATAGATTCGGTGAAGGAAATAAATTAGGCCAGATACTGAAACATGTGGTTTTATTAAATCTAAATATATTAAAAAAGGTTAGGCAATTTTTACATATAAAGAAAATACAGAAATTGTCAATTTTACAAAGAAAGAGAAAAAAAAAGGAATGGTTAATAATAATGTTATACAAAGAAATTATTAAATATTAATTTCTAACTCGAAATGATGATTCATATGAACAAAATGTTAACACTGGACGATAGAGCCACATGGTGATGTTGATGGTGGTGTTGAGTCTATTATAACGGTGATTTAATATTATCTTAGTAGTGATGAACGGTGAAGAGCTCCCTCTTACTAATTAAATGAAAAGGTGAATACCTAATGTTGAAGCGAAGGATTCGTTTCTTTGGCTCCTAGTTATCTGGTTAACAGGCGGTCTAGTAGTAACAAGGGCAGACTTCTCGTGGTGCTAGGTGATTTAGGCTTTGGGCGAATATCATCAATGCTCTTGCTCCATGTGGTGAACGGCGAGGTTAGCTTCTGTCGAGGAGAGCGGAGAGATCATGTGAGCTAGCGGTCTGAAATTGGAAGTCCAGAGAAGTGAAGTACTAGACGGTCGAGTGGGGGAAAACAAAAGTTCTCTCTATCTGTTGCCAAGGCAACAACTGTGAAGCAGCTCGCGGAATTTAAATTGGGTTGACTCGCGACTGAACAAACGGTTAGGGACACATTGAACTTACATGGATTCCTAATTAGAAGTTTTTTTTTATTTAACTGAAAATAAATAATATTCCTAATTACTTGAGTGAAATTACTTGAGTATTGAATAGCACAATTAAATTCAGAGCAATGTAAGGAAGAAATAGTTAAGATTGCATTCAATCAAAATCAAAATCATCAAAATTTCTCTCTCTTAGCCCTGAAGATGGCCTACATTGTTGGCCGAAACGTCGGCACATAATAAATAAGTTACGCTTATTTAGGTGTTTTGATTGACTGCACCCCCAACTATTTCTTCCTTACATTAGAAGATACAGTCGACCAATTCTTCTCTAACATAAATTCAGAGCAGATTTAAGTTATGTCACTTATTTAATATTCATGGGAGGAGCGGGGTGGCTCAGTGGTAGAGCACTGAGTTGCCAAACCGGAAATCCTGGTTCAAATCCCGCTGCAGGCAGTTACTTTTATTTAGTCTGTTTGCGGCGGGAGATGGATCATCTGGGATCTAGGACCCTCCTGGGGCTCACCCAGCCTCTATTATATATTATAAAAATAGGGTACTCAAAATAAGAGGGAAAAATCTGACGGTTGAGCATGCCCTAGGACAAGTCACCTCCTTGCAGAACAGTTGTCCATGAAACAGTACAGTCTCTACCATGTACTGAACCCCAGACTCGTTCACGGGTCGTAGTGGTACAAGTTTTAATATTCATTTAGTTTTAGCTATTACATAATGAAAGAAGTATAATTTTCATAATCAAACTGTCAATTGTTTTAGGTGGAACAATTAAATAAGAAGTATGAAAGTCTTACCAGTTTATCAGAGAATGGATGGCTTCCTTTGGAAAAACCAAAAACAGTAAATAAAACAAAGAAAAAAGTTAATACGAAAAAACCGGCAGCATCTGCATCATCTAAATTCAAAGAATTTTTGAGTAATTCTTATATTTCTCTTCCATTCATGATTTTTTTTTCTATTTTATGATAAATACTTAATTTTTATTTTGTGTGTTTAGAAAAGAAAAAAGATGAGGAAATTAACAACGAAAAAGAATTTAATAACAGTAGATTACAAGGTAATATTAATATTATAGATTTTATATAGTTGTATTTAGTCATTAATTTTTTATACTAATGTTAGTGTTAAGAAAAAAAAAATTGGTAGCGGTTCTATTAATTTCCTTGGTTATCTTCACACCAACTTAAACTTTCGATTACTTTTTCGTCAATGGTCGCTGGCGAGGACTAATGCCGTAGTATAAGAAACTTTCAAGACTGGATATAAAAAGATCAGATGGTTGCCGAAAAATTCGAGCATTTCTTTTTTTTTTAAATTGATTTATTTTTCATTAACTTTTAGAAATGGGAGGCCCAGTAAAATGGTGATTAATGAGTACTCAACACTTGTATTCACTTGAATCATTTTTTCCCAAGTGAAGTGTAAGAAAAGAACGCTACTTGGGGCTGTACATAAAAACCATAAATTAAAAAACTAGTACTTGTTACATGTGGAAGAAAGTGGTCCGAGTAGAGGTCAATGAATTTCTCTCAGAATTGGAGAAAACGTTTCGACCTACTTTGTAGGTCTTCTTCAGGGCTATATGCAAAATATAGACAATTAAGAATAAAATTGGTAAAAATACATTAAAACATAGTAAATATAAATAAACTAAAGTATGGTGAATACCGGCAATTGAAAATAAAAATGATAAATATTGCACAGCAAGGTAAATATTCATCAATATTAATATTTACCTTCTTGATGAATATTTACCTTGCTGTGCAATATTTATCATTTTTATTTTCAATTGCCGGTATTCACCATACTTTTGTTTATTTATGAGAGGAAAATAATTGGCTGGATGATAAAATGGAGAACGGAGATAGTTGGGGGATGCAGTAAAAAAAAAACACTAAATAAGTACTAGACTTATATTTAGTAAGTGCCGACGTTTCGACCTACAGTGTGGGTCATCTTCAGAGCGATTTGGAGAGAGAAGCCGTTGGGTGTACCGGCTAACTAACAATCTAGCTAGCCGGTTCTTTAAGGCTGTCGTTTGTTAATGCCATTAGATTTATTTATTTAATGTAAATGTTAAGTTAATAAAAACATGTTATGTTTGTGATGTATTTCGTTATGTCAAAACTCCTAAACAGCGGTGCTAGCGTCGGAATGTAAGGTTCAGCAATCTTATCATTTGTGCCGCTCTAACAGAGAACAGAGAAACAATTTGTCTTTTGTTTTCTTTGTTTTGTCTTTTCTTTGTTTTTTGTCTTTTTATTTCTTTTCAAATAAAATATTTAAAAAAAAATTATATAACAATTGGGTGAATTATAATAATGTTGGTGACTTGAAGTCAAGAAGATCCAAGAATGGAGTAATGTTCAATTGGCATTCTCCCCGTGTATACATCGCAAATTGCGAGAGCACGGAGATGTGCGATCAGTGAAAGGAATTGATGGAGCTGGCCGGGAGACGTGCCGGGATGGTTGGGGCTTCGCTGCAGAGAGGTGAAATGCCCGGGTTAGGGTCCTGGTCCTGGCCATATCTTTTCTTTTCAAATAAAATATTTTTAAAAAGTTTGTCTTTTGTATCGCCCTTGAGATGACACTAACATCAAAATTTTTAAAATATATTCTAATATTTAATCACACATCTGATGTTTGAACTTGTTTATTATTTCATCACATATAGTTCCAGGCACTCCTCCGGGAACTCCTGGAAAGAGAACACAATCCCTGATAAGAACAATCAACAGCGAACGTAAAACCAGGAGATCTTCAGCTTGCAGTATTACACTGCAGAAAAGTTTCTTAGCGAAAGCAGTTCTGTCTCCATTTGTCAAATCTTAACATGAACCCCCCCCCTCCTCCAATAGCTGATAAACTATCAACTTTATTTTAAGTACATAATTTTGTATCTCCAATATTTTTAAGAATCATGTTCATAATTGTTATCTTAAGTACAAATTAGGCCATAATGTCATTAATTTTAATATTTGTATAATATTATCAATTTTGTACAATAATAATATGCACAAAAATTTATTCCATTATGTTTGTAT
The DNA here is from genome assembly GCA_037127475.1 of Arma custos. Classification (NCBI taxonomy): domain Eukaryota; kingdom Metazoa; phylum Arthropoda; class Insecta; order Hemiptera; family Pentatomidae; genus Arma; species Arma custos. The sequence continues at coordinate 220,586,500 of CM073759.1, forward strand.
ATTGTTTTTACTTTCTATGTTTATGTTTTTATGTATACTAAATTATCTTCTCCCTCCTTCATCAATCCCATCTATTATTATTTAGTTATGATTCACTTGACTGTTTTTATTATATTTAGTTATCATAGTTTTAATTCAATTTAATTTTAAGTTTTAAGACGAGAACGGTTGGTAACATTGCCTAAATTTTATTAATTATTTAAAAATAAATAAATAAAAAACTATTTATAATTATGTAATTTATTAAAATTCACGAATTGTATAATATATTTGTATTTTGAACAGTAAATAAAATAAAATGACACCTGGTGATCAGAGTAATTGAAATAATATATGAATGTTTTTAAATAGTTTAGTAGATGTTATATTTTTAATGTTGATTGAAAAATGTAAACTAGTATTTGTAATATGGATTCATTTTTTGTACATTTAATTTTAATTTGTTTAAATGATATTGTAAGTGTCCTTTATATGAGAATATGTTATAATAAAATATTTATTTTTTTGAGACTGCCACTTTAATCGTATTTTTAACAAAATCCAGAAGCAAAGGAAAAATATCTAGTCTGTAGTGTTCATAACAACTTAACCTAACAACATTATTACAATAATCCATTAAAAAAAAGGTAATATAATATTTTTTAAAAACCATTGTAGGATAATAGAAATAAATAATGTACACATTTTTAAACAATGCTTAAAATTGAAAAGAGTTTAGTTGCTCTTAGACTCTCATCTCTCTGGTCTACTGATGTCCTACATATTGGGCTGGAATGCTGGTACTAATGAAATTAGTTTTGCTTATTCTTGTAAAATTCATTGACTGCATCCTCAACATTTCTCAAGTCTACTAATGCCTCATCAAACATATTGGGGTCAATGTCAAGGTTTATTTTAATATGTTCCTAAAATTAAAAAGTAAATTATTCTGGCTGTAGCCAACTTCTCTAAACTTTTACAACAAATTTTCATTGTTCTTTTAAAAACCAGTAATTTATTTATTATTACAAATAAAGTTCTTATCAAATGTCAATACTTGTCGACTATGTAATATTAAACTTCCGCAAGCTGTGCTTGTTTAAAAGATATAGGAACTTCAAAGGGCTACGTTTTTATTAGAGATTGTGTCCTAACTGAAATATAAATTATTACTATAAGGAAGAAATAGTTGTATATAATAATATATCACATTGGCTCCAGCTTCTATCAGCCCTGAAGATGGCCTGCAACCTAGGTCGAAACGTCAGCACTCATAATCTCGACACGGACACCTTAAAGTAAAATTGATTTCCATTGTTTTGTTTTTTACAATAATGTACCTAAGAATAATTTAATTTTTAAAAGTAATTTTTCATATACATTTTGATCTTCTTTGTTGCAATTTTTGATTATTGATTATTTTATTATTTATTATTAATTTTGTAATGTTACAAGCAGTTATCCCGTAAAAGCTCTATGGTCAGCTATCCTTGTAAATGGTCGGCCTGGACACTCGTACGTTATCCCATATGTCACATTGTATGCTATCGCATAGTGCCGGTCAAGTCAAGTCAGTTACGAGAGCTAGTGAAGTGTGGACAGGGGGAAGTAGTCGCTCTGTATTGCTCAGTCCATTCGCTACTTTCTTCCTGAGCCTCTTCTCGGCTCACACCTTCGTACCATGTACCATAAGAGGGGACACAAGGGCGAGAAGAGGACGCACTTAACTAGCGCTGACTCTCCAATTGGTAACCATAACTTTTTTGAGTGGTATATTTGCAATAGTCATGAAATATATAATTTCACGTTTCTTTAATGAAGGTCACCTGTGGTCTAGTGGTTAGCGTAACAAACTACTAAGCCCAAAATCGCGGGTTCGTAGCCCGGTAGGCGGCCCTAGGATTTTTTAAAGGGAGTAAAAATCCTTAGTTACGCCGTCCTTCGGAAGCGACGTTAAACGGGGATCCCGAGCCTATACGATGTCAGATTCTCGTTAAAAATCCTAATTAAACCTGGATAGACAAAATTTAGAGCTCCCACTGTAGCATCGTCCGATTAGCCATAGCAGCATAAAGTGCCGTAAAATGAACAAACAAACAGACGTTTCTTTAAAATCAATGTTCTTATTTCACAAATATCCTAACCCGCTGCTTCCGGCACTCATTTTTTCTTCGACGGTTCGTGCTCAACCTTTCAATTTACGAAAGGCAGACGGCCGCCACACATAATAATTTTATATTACATTGACTGAACCCCCAGACTATCTATATCCCACAATAATACTTTTAAATGACAATTTATAAATTAAATGAATACAAATTTTATAGTTTAATACATGATAATTGATACCATTAGCACAGTGTTGTGAACTGATAACTGATCCTTACAATGGAATTATCCTGAGCTGTTAATGAATAATATCATCCTACAAGCGAATTCCGAATGGTAGGTAGTAAATCGTCTTACCACAACCTTACCTTCCAGTTTGTTTTGCGCATCATTATTAGCTAAGGTTAATTTTGTTTTATTTAAAGACATCTTAATCTTAGGAAAAGTTCCAGTACCATCCATAAGTAGTGAAAAGCCGTATACTATAACTAAACACAACGGTCTTTTTCTGCATAAAAGTTGGTAAACATTCAATAATTCAACATGAGACACTTAAAGCTTTGGATGAAATGGGAAAACTATGCAGAAATTATCAGATAGCCTCGAGAATAATGAAGCCTTCCTAGGTCAGGCCGGAGCTCAGTCATCATACACGAACGGTTGACTTCATCACATCTTGCTTGATGACTCATATGGTGACCGAAATCGAACCACAGAGCCTTAAAAGAGTTCAAGGATGACATGTTTAGCCACTACAGGAGGAATTGGAAGATACTCTGTAATCATGAAGATAATGTTTGTTGTATTTCCTTGCCTGTTAGGACACCAAAACAGGTTCTAATGAGTGTACTCTGGATTCATGATACCTCGAATTATTAATGTGGAAATTAGTAAGGGCATTTAAAAATGTTAATGAGCTTAATAGTTGATTAGCTCATTAAGTGATTATTTCGAACTTTAAGCAAGTATCTCTCAAAATGAAATAGGACCCAAAAATGGAAACAAAAAGGACCCAAACATTAAAAACGGGGTTCTAGTACGTTATAATGTAAGCCCATTAAAGGTTTACTTTAGTAGACTGAATCATCAAATGTATGGAAGACGAATTAAAACTGCCATGGAACAATCCCAACTTTTCATTTATTTGTTGCAGAAAAAGGTTGAATTTTCCTGGCGAAGGAGTTGAAAAAAAAAATAGGTTTACTCAGGAGTCACTGTCTGATAAAATTCCACCTGCAGGAAGGGATTCCATTTGCTGTTTAGGTTTTTGGGATCTAAAAAGAACTGAGTACATTCTTATTAAATGTATTATTGTTGTATTTTTCCTTCAGACAACAATAATTTAATCAAGATACTAGATCTGGTCCGGAAAGTGGGTTTCTCCCATTAGACTTAACCGGTTGCAATTGATGAAGGGTTTGTCATCACTCAAAATATTAATAAAATGTAGATTAAAAATAACAATTAGTTTTCCCTACTTTTTTGCTAAAGTTTTTTTAAAGAGAACCACTGATTTTGGATTCGATCGTTAAGTCAAACGCAAATATATCATTTGAGGTGTTCAGGATCAAAAATAGACCTTTTTCGCTAGTTTTGTCAAGCAATTTTGTGCTCCCTAAACTTCAGGTTCGGAACCTTACTTAAACGATGAGAAATAAGGCGGTGGAATGGCAGTTATAGACTAAATTCTAGGACGAAACTAGCGAAAAATTTGGAAAAGTCGAGTTTTAAAATTATGGAGTTATCAGCTTTTGATGCCGAACGCCTCACTTGTATCTTCATTATTTGGAGTATGTATTTGTAATTAATGGAAGTAGTTAAAACATGAAGTTTTATTCTATTATAATCATGGCTGTATATTTTAATTAAATTTAATGCTTGTATTACTGCAATGCAATCGATCGATAGACTCTTTTTTTGCTCTGTTATTATTTTTTCCTACACCGCAATTATAAGGAAAATTGCTGTTATAATCTATTATGCTGAAAAATAATTCATCAAAATTTAGCCCTTCAAGTTGGATCTGGTAACTTAGATAACTTGAAGTAGCTCTTAAGTTGAAAGTCACTATAATCGATCCACTTTAGAAAACGATTCTTGAATAAATTTCGGAGATAAGCTAGTTGTGTCAAACGATTACTCAACTCTGTGGGAACCGCTTAAATCAAATTCGCGGTAATACTGTTTATTATATTTAGCTAATGAAACGAATTTGATTACAAATTATAAGAACTTTTACAAAGTTTCGTGATATCGGGTATTTTAAATTTAGCCATAATTTTATCATTTCTAATGTTAAAAGTTGGAAAGAAATTGGTGAAAGTGTGTTAGATAATCACTTTCCCTTGCACCTTCAACTTACCTGTTTTTAATTCGCTTATGAATGAAGAGCACAATGGCGGAAGGTAATTTAAGCGCTGGAAAAATGGTAAATAACAAGAATGGGTCAAAAATGACTTATGTCATTTTCTTGTCCTTGTTGATTGATCTTATGGCATTCACTATGATATTACCTTTGATGCCAGCATTGATGGACCATTATCAAAAAACTGATCCCTCAGGTGGTTTGTACCATTACTTTTCCAGAATTATTAACAAGTTTCAAGTGCAAGTAGGAGCTCCGGATGCTGCTAATTCAGTCTTGTTCGGAGGTAATTACTCATACATTTAATTATTTACTGTTATTATTCTTTTATAACATTTTAAATTACATGTATATTTGTATTTAAGGTTTTCTCGGGTCCTTGTTTTCTTTTCTGCAATATGTTGTTTCTCCGTTAGCCGGTGGATTATCTGACACATATGGCAGAAAACCTATCCTCCTCACATGCTTGGTAATTATATTTCAATATTATAAGTAATTATTCCGCAGGTTGTTGCTTCGAGTTGAGTCACAAAAAGTTTTAACTCTTCATTCGTTTTCCCTTTTAATATTTTCCTAAAATACAAGTTATCATGAGCTTTAGTGTGGAAAAGAGAATGTAATTGTGGCAAATGTGTATAATCCGGTTATAATTTAATTTAGAAATGAACTAATATATATCATCTATACTTGAAATGATTATGTAAATATACCCATTTCCCATAATTATATTCTCTTTGTCATACTAAAGCTCACGATAACTTGTATTTTTGGTAAATATAAAAAATGGAAGGAATAAACAGTTAAAACTTGTGATAACTCAACTCGAAAGGACAATCTGTGAAACTGATACCGTATTTTATATTCAGGATAATGTATGAATTTTAAAGTAACTTATTTTGATTAATAATACCTTCTAATCCATCTTTCTCTCCAGATAGGCATTGCGGTTTCTTATGGTTTGTGGGCTATATCTTACAATTTTGCATTTTTCGTAATTGCGAGAATCATTGGTGGTTTGAGTAAAGGCAATGTTAGCATCACGATGGCAATAATCACAGATGTTTCTACTGCATCGACAAGAGCTGCTGGTATGGTAAGTAGCACAAAGAATATTCAATTGTAAATTAATGCTTCTTAATTTAACAAATAGTTTATGCGCCTAAATTTTTTTTTCAGGCTTTAGTTGGTATTGCATTTTCAGTGGGGTTCATCATCGGACCATTAATAGGTGCTTTTATAGCTAAATGGGCCATATTTGGTGGTGATACGTATTGGTACGTTTTACCAGCTTTATTTGCCCTATCTCTATCTGTTGTGGACATTTTATTTGTTTTGTTTTTCTTTGAGGAAACACTGCCAAAGGTATTTTATCACTTAATTTTAATGTTTGACGTAGTTATATTATATTGCAATGCTTTCCTAGATTGTTGAAGCCATAAATAGGTTGTGATATATTTCAATCTGGTACTGATTTAAACATTTTTTAAGTTAACTATATTCTATTACAGACATTAATTTTAGGTTTCAACATTATACTTATTTGAAGCATTAAAGGATTGTATAATTAATGATATGTTTTATAACCCATATAAAGTGAATTGAATACTAATCTGTAATTAATATAAAAGGATAAATTGACAAATAAATAAAATGTTTATGTAGCTTTATATATATATGTCATTATTTATTACGAATGGTGTATATGTATGTTATACATTTCATAGTTATCTGCATAACATGTATTTATGGTATACATTTCATGGATATTAATTTATATTAAATATCTGAAATGTTATCATGACTACTACTTAACTGTATTAAAGTTAATATTTTAACTAAAATCTTGTTTATAATATTTCTTGATTGGTTTGTAACGTTCCAAAAATTATTTGTATTTTTTTTTTCGTAATTTATAATTTGTAAGATTGAATTTTTAAGTGTTCCCTTGTGAAATATTTATGGTTTAAAATATGTCAAGTTACCGTTTTATCTTTTCCCTTTTTCAAAGTTTGCTGATATGCAAAACATTTGTTATCTTTTCCAATATCCTTGGAATATTAATTATTGGTTTAAATCTATTTTGAACCGACGGTTGGAATTCTTTTATTGTATGTCCTATTTATAATATATATAATGTTTCGTTATCTGAGATATTTCGGACTGGTATTTAAATTTTTGTTTTTTGTTTATCATTAATATCTTCATAAAATAAAGAAATGTTTTATTTTCTTGATACTTATACCTTTTAATTTTTTTTTAAATTGTCATCCATTTATTAATTTATTTCAATTTATGATAAAAATTAATTCTATTCAGTGCTGATATAAAATCAAAGATATTAGAGTGATATAAGTTAAGTAAAAAAAAAAAAAAATTGATTATATGTTTTAAAAATTGTTTGTGATAATAAAGTACCAATAATAATACAAACAACAAAAGATATCATAATTATTCAAATAAAGTTGCAATATACTAATATAAATTGAAATAATAGATGACAGAATTATCTATGCTTTTATAAGTATGTCGAAGATTGAGCTGAGATTTGTATAGAGGTTGGGGATGGGTGCTTTGTAAGGATATGGTTTTAATTTTAAAAATTTAATGGCTGTGGTAGAAATATTTAAAAATATCCATTTACTAAGTATTCAGTACTAAGATGTGTTAACTAAGTATTAAGTAAAACTAGTTATAGCAAACAGTAATAATTTAATTTAATAAGATAATATGACAAACTGAGAAGAACAGTTTTCAGAATAAAAATATTATTCTGTCTGCATTTTAATTATTCATTCCGCCATTAAACAGAAAACAGACTTGATGAAAGTCGAAAAAAAAATTTGTTATCAAGTTATTGACCCTGTGCTATTGAACTCATACTATTGTGCTTCAGGTAGCTTAGGGTGTAGAACTCTAAGTTACTGTGCTGAAGGTCTCGAGTTCAAATCCGGCTGTGGCAGATCTCTGTTAACTGTATCGAGTTGACGCTGCAGGGTCTGGATACCCTCCTTAGGCTTACTCATACTCTTTAAAATGAATCCCCTTCATTGGGCAAAAAAAAAAAAAAAAAAAAATGGTGGTTGAGCATGATCTCGGACCAATCACCTCCTTGCACGTCTGTTGTCTTAGAAACCGTACCATGTACTTAGCTCAAGACTTTTTATTGGTTGTATGGTACAATTTACTAGTTGCTATTACCCTTCAAATGTTTCAATGCTTACTCAGATTAGAACTGAAATATCATAATTTACAAAAGTTTTAAACTTGTTTTTTTAACTTTTTATTATAAATGTTATGTTCTGAAACAAAACCAGTATATTTGTTTGTACAATGTATTGAAAGGAAATTGAATTTCAGGAAAAGCGAGCCAAATCGATTGTTGCAAGTTTAGGCCACGCTATGACCTATATTAATATGGTATCTCTATTCAAATTTTCTGCTGTTCAGAATTTATCTCAGTCAGGTGAGTTGTTCATTTATCTTTTGTTTGATTGATGATCTCGGATTAAGATTTTAAATGTTATTGATATTTTATCAATTATAGAACTTAAGTAATAACTCATTATTCAAAGTTGTTAGAAAGTAGTTGTATTTTTTCTAAACTCTAAATTCTTCTCAGATAAACACATTGACCATCCGTATAGTGCCGTTGTCCAATGTGTTTTAATAAAGAGCTGTTGAAAAGAAAACAAAATGTGCCCAGTATGAATACTATCCTACCTAGAAAAGGCATGGAAAGTATTGCTATTATCATTGCTCACAATCTTATTTAGAATAACAAATCCGAGATTTTGTAAGTAATATTTTCTGGTGAGTAGATATGTATGGTGGCACTCTCTCTGTTAAGATGCTAAACTTTATTTTACCAAGTTTAGTTAAATAAAGAGTGGAATAGAAGCTGAAATATTCATGCAATTTGTGTTAAACATGATATTGTTCTAAACAATTAACGTGTTAATAATAGTGTGAAAATATTATTATTACCCAACCCATTATGGCGAAAATTAAAATAGGGCCTTTAAAAATGGAAATTTACAATATTATGCTCAGTATTATATATTTTTTATTTTATTTATTTTTTTGATTTTTACAATTGCAACAACAAAAACACAAAAACATTTTACAACAAAAAAAAAACAGAATAGTAAACATACAGAGAAAGAAAGTTGGTAATTTTAATACTAAACATGATTCAACTCTATATAAAAATATGAAAGATTCTTGAGTTAAAACTTATATAATTCAAAAGTATTATTTTGTTTTGTGGGTAAACAAACATATATGTATCAATGAGTCAGAGCTATTCTAATACTTAAAGCTTTATATAAGAAGTTATAGAGATTAATTACATCATTGTTGTGCTTCAGTGCTCAGTATTATATTTGATACTTTCCTCTCATACGAGGCGTCACTGATAAGATTGCTTAACCTTACGTTCCGATACTTTGCCTCTGTTTAGGAGTTGTGGTATAAAAAAATATAACATATTTATTATTATAATTTATTTTATTTTTATGATATAATTTTTTAAATATTTTATTTGAAAAGAAAAGATATGACCAGGACCGGGACTCGAACCCGGGATATCTTTTAAAAATAAAATAAATTATAATAATATTAATGACTTAAAGTCAACTAGATCCAAAATAAAATAATGTTCAATTAACATTCTCCCTGTGTTTACATCGCAAATTGCTAGAACACGGAGATGTAGGATCAAGTGAAAAGAGGGAATATGGCTGACCATGAAGCAAAGCCAGGATAGCTGAGATGGTTGAGGCGTCACCACGGAGAGGTGAAGGTCCCGGTCATGGCCATATCTTTTCTTTTCAAACAACATATTTATTATTATTTGATGCGAAACAGCCCTGAAGGACTATATATCTGTATATATTACATATTTGAAAAACAATAATAATATTTAATTAATGGTAATACTGTAGGATACATATAAGTGGGAACGGATCAGCTCAGTGGTAGAGTACTGGGTTGCCATGCCGAAAATCCTGGTTCAGGTTCCGCTGCATGCAAGACTTTTATTTAGTCTGTTAGCACCTGGAGATGGGTCATATAGGATATAGGACCCTTATGGGGCTTATCCAGCCTCTAAAAAGTGGGTACCCAAAATAAGGGGGAAAATCTGGCGGTTGAGTGTGATCTAGGACAGATCACCTCCTTTTTTTTTGTTTTTTGAAGACTTATTTGATATGATTTTTTAAAACTAAAAATATCACCTTCTCTCTTTTTTTTTTTAGAGCTAAACATTGCCATAATTGGATTATTCTATTATTTATTAATTACAGTAGAACCTCGATTATCCGTCAGGATATGGGACCAAGATGGTGACGGATTTGGGAAATAGACAGATATGGGAGTGAGTCATATGTCTCATATATATATATATATATATATATATATATATATATATATAACAATATATTTCAAACATTCGACATTATATATGTACATACTAATAAATTATACTTATGTGGTCAAAATATTTAAAAAAAATAATAATAATTAATTGCATCGATGGCTAAAAGCACTAGCATTGTGTGTCCGATTTTTCCCTCTTGAGAAATTAATATAAATTTAAAGGTGGAGTTTAGCGCTTTCCTCGTGCGCAAACGTAGTATGCCCCTTCTTAATAAACATTAAATGATTATATAGAAGGGACATACTCTAGGGGTCCCCCGCACATTTTATATCATTATCTGTCGTCCGAGGAATTTCATAGATTTTTGCTAAGATTGAAGCACTTTCACCTTTCCGTAAACGTTTTACTATTTCAAACTTATTAGCGAGATCTAAACTCTTCTTTAGTCTTTTTTTCCGACATTACTATTCGTACTTTTAAGAAAACAACGTACCCGTAAGACAAGAAAGAAGACTAAAGGTAGTTCAACTGCGGAAGCTACATTAGGTAGAGATGAGGAGATAATTAATTTCTGAGAAACGTGTGCGAGGAGCCTAGCTTTTGAGTAAACAACAGATTCTAGAAAACAAAGTTGTCAAGACACAACGATTGATTCTTAGCCGGCGCCTATGACATTAGCAACCAAAATATATATTGTTGAGGTTCAAAATATATTAGAAATAAATAAAAAATTATCGATAGTTATTATCAATCGGACGACCGTAAAGTTGATATCGATTACTGAACAATTTATTTAAGTAAATAAAAATAATTCCAAAAACTTATATAATAAATTTTTATTAAATTAATATTTGAGTTGTTTTATGAGAAACACAATTTTTTTTAAGTAAAGTTAATTTTCATATTGATTCAAATGGCATTGCTGCTCCCTACCAGCGTCTTTCCGCCATATTTAACCCACTCTGGTTCGGCGCGTCCTAGGGACGACACCTCTCCATTTATAACTCTGGTTCAGCGCCTCCTAAAGACAGGACTTCTCCATTCAACCCACTCTGGTTCGGTGCGTCTTAAGGACAGGACATCTCCATTTATGTCACGCTGGTGAGAAGAGCGTCCAGGGAAGAAGACCTTCTAGTTTCTCATCATTGTTCGAGTACAGAGTGTCCAGAAGATAGCATCTTCAAGTTATTAAGAAGAACGTTATATCATGTGTTAATTCGGAGGGAGCTTCAAGAAGAAGATTGGTACATACATCTGTGAGTTTTACTTTATTTGAATCGTTTTACTATAAGAATTGTGTTTGTAAATTAAAATTTGTTCTAATTATCCCGACGTTTAAATTAATTATCATTGAACCACGGAGATCAAATATTGTATTATTTTGTTTTGTTTTCTTTATAATAATTTAAATTTTGTAATAAAATAAAATTAACGTTGATTTTTAATTAACTAGCTATCCATAATATCACATTATATATCTTCAATTTTATTAAAATATTAAATTCTTAACATTTGGCGCCCAACGTATAGGCAATGATAATTCGGGAGAATAATCAGAATTAATAAGTAAATAAACAATTGTAATATATAAAATTGCGTCAGCGGCAACGTTTCGTAACAGTAGAACCGGTAAAAATATTAAAAATAGGTTTAAATATAAAGGTTTTATTAATTATAATACCATATTGATTAACTAATTATTTTTAAAATATTAATTTAATTTCAAAATTAAAGATGTCTAAAAATGGTGATAGGATTGACGATTTAGTTGAAAATAATAGTCAAGTTGAAATGTTGGAAGAGTGCCATAAAGCAGTGGAAAATGAGTCATCAATTTTCAGGGAATCACAGATCGCTGCCGGAAGTCAAAGCATATTAGATTTAAAAACCGGTCAGGGATTCGCCGGAAACGAGCAAAACGTGGCCAGCAAAGAATGCGCGGGAAATACGTCTGAGCCAAACATAATGTTTGATTTATTAAAAATGATGAAAGAGAATAATGAGAAAATAGATAAAATGAGAGAAGAGAATAATGAGAAAATAGATAAAATGAGAGAAGAGAATAATGAGAAAATGAAAGAGAATAATGAGAAAATAGATAAAATGAGAGAAGAGAGTAATGAGAAAAGTAATAAAATGAGAGAAGAGATTAATAACATGGGTAAAGGTCAGGAAAGGCTTAGAACAGAAATTTCTGGGTTAAAAACAGAAATAATTAATTCGATTAAACAGGTATTTGACGACGGGATTTCGAGTTGGGAGGTTAAAGTAACGGATCTTACCGATGAGAAGGTTACAAAGTTAACAAATGCTGTAGATCAACAAAATGATTTATGTTGTGCTCAACTTGATATGAATATAAAAAATACGGACAATGTTATTATTCCTTTTGAAACAAATGAAGAAGAGGCTTATGCTGTCGATGATATTAATAAAAATTCAAATGAACTTTTTGCCAATGATGAAGGAATTGATAAGGAAACCACTATTAAAGAGAAGAAGAAATCCAAACAGATTTTTTCAGATGATGATAATTCAACAATTAAAAAATTTGTAATTGATGATGAAACAAGAGATAACCAGTGTTTTAATGAGAAAATGGAATTTAATGATTTTTCATCAGAGGATGAACTTAAAAATAATTTGGAGAAGAGTTTGATAAAAAACCAACCTGAGTGTGATTATGAAATTGATTATGGTGATGATAAGAAAGCTACCAATGACAATTGAGTGTCTGAGAAAGAGAAGGGGCTATGCCACAAAACCTCAAATTTTAATTTAGTTACAGATCATATTAGTGCTCCTATCTACCGGTGTAATGCTGAACTATTTGGACAAGTGGCATAGCCCCTTTTCTTTTTACAGACGGTTGAAGATAGATAAGTTCAAGCGCCAGCTGTTCTGTGAGAGAGATAAGGGGCTATGCCACTCGGTCAGTGGTGGGGGGAGCCTCAGCCGTTTTGTTTTGATCTGCAGTTGGCTCACTCTCTACAGGCTATAAACGTGTGAAATACTTGTATCTAAGTTTAAAATGGCGAATGTTGACGTTAATGAAGATGTTAGTGTAGTTAAACCTAAAAAAAAGTTACAAAACAGTGGTGATTGGAACAGTGGGTATAAGTTGCTCTCAGAAGCTAAAAAGAACTCTCAAAGTCCTACTTATGAGTATTGGGTCATAACTTATGACTTGCAACAAGCAATGCCGCTTCCTAAAATTCCTACTGAAAAAGTATTTTATCTAAGACAGTTATGGGTTTATAACTTAGGTTTACATGTTTGCAACAACAACAAAGGATTCATGTGTATGTGGACAGAAGATACGGCTTCTCGTGGTGCCTGTGAAATTGGGTCTTGTCTGTACAAAGCCCTATTGAAAACTCAAATGACTGAAAACAAAAGAAAGTTGTGGTTCTTCTCAGATTCTTGCAGTGGGCAAAATAAAAACATGGTGGTTTTTACTTTGTACTACATTTTGGTCCACACAGGAAAATTTGATGAGATCCTTCATTCTTTTCTTGTTCCTGGACACACTTTCATTCCTAGCGACAGCGACTTTGGTGTGATAGAAAAAAAGGCACGGAAACAAGACTACTTTTTTTGTCTTGATGATTGGAAAAAAGTCGTCAAAGAATGTAGAGTGAAAGATCCTTTCACAATCGTTGACATGGACGGTTCAGACTTTGTAGATCTAAAAACACTGTTAAATACAGTAGCAAAGAAACCAAAAAGTGTTAACAACAAAAAAGTTGGCATCAGAGATGCCACAGATGTAAAAGTTACTAAAAGCAGCCCAGGATACATTTCTCTTAAGTATGCCTACTCAGAACTTGAACATTGGACTAAAGTCAGAATAATAAAAAAAACAACCAAGGACGTCCCAGAAAAAATCAAATGGAAGAATCTCTGACTACAAGAATGTTGAGAGAGCTTTTGGAAAACGTGCCAAAACTGTATCCACAAGGTAGAGAAATCAATGCCCTGAAGCACCGAGACCTGCTATCGCTCCTACCCTACATACCACCCGTGTACCATGATCTGTACAAGAACTTGAAACCAGCAAAGGCAGGAGGACATGTGGAGGAACAAGAAGATGTTTAAGAACTCTACTAGTTTGTAAAACATAATGACTGTTGCATTGAATAAAAATAATGTTTTTTCATCCAATTAGAAATAATGAACAGTTCTGTTACACTGTTAGTATCGTTTTTGAAAACTTACTTTTGTTGGAAACAACTTCTAATCTTAATAAAAAAATTTAAATAAATAATGATTTTTTTTAATTTTCCCAACTACCCTGTTGAGAATAGAAAGCAAAGATGCCATAATCCAATAAAAATAATCAAAATTTATGTATTTTGTACTCAATCTAATAAAACTTAATTTTTCTCAAAACTATGTGTTTGTGGCATAGCCCCTTCTCTTTCTCAGGCACTCAATTGTTATGATGCAGTTGATGTTTGGGGCATTGATAAAACAAATGAAGATAATATTGATGAGCCCAATACTACCGTGAAAAATAAGTATTTAGACAGTGATATTTATGATGCTGAAGTATCTTCTGATGAAGGCCAAATAAAAATTAGTAACCATGAGATGGAAGAAAATTTTGACCATTCTGAAAACAAAAATAAAGAAAGAAAGGATAAAGCTAAGAGAAATAATTTACAAAGAAAAACCAAGAAAACAGCCAGTAAATATTATAGTGGGATAAAATGTTGGAAAAGAGCTGCAGACATCCGAAACTACCTGCGGGGAAAGGTTAAGGAAAAATGTTGATTTTCAAGCTGGTTGGAATTTAAGGAACCTAATAGGATTACAGAATGACTAAATCGCAATGAAGTCTTTGTTTAAATTTGTTCACTCCTGCTACTAAATCTAATAAATCTAATAATTATTATATATAAAACCAAAAATTAATGTAAATTTAATAATTCATAAAGAATCCAGAAAATAAACATTTTTTTTTATTATTTTTTTTTTTTTATAAGACAGGCGAATGTTGAGGTTCAAAATATATTAGAAATAAATAAAAAATTATCGATAGTTATTATCAATCGGACGACCGTAAAGTTGATATCGATTACTGAACAATTTATTTAAGTAAATAAAAATAATTCCAAAAACTTATATAATAAATTTTTATTAAATTAATATTTGAGTTGTTTTATGAGAAACACAATTTTTTTTAAGTAAAGTTAATTTTCATATTGATTCAAATGGCATTGCTGCTCCCTACCGGCGTCTTTCCGCCATATTTAACCCACTCTGGTTCGGCGCGTCCTAGGGACGACACCTCTCCATTTATAACTCTGGTTCAGCGCCTCCTAAAGACAGGACTTCTCCATTCAACCCACTCTGGTTCGGCGCGTCCTAGGGACGACACCTCTCCATTTATAACTCTGGTTCAGCGCCTCCTAAAGACAGGACTTCTCCATTCAACCCACTCTGGTTCGGTGCGTCCTAGGGACGACACCTCTCCATTTATAACTCTGGTTCAGCGCCTCCTAAAGACAGGACTTCTCCATTCAACCCACTCTGGTTCGGTGCGTCTTAAGGACAGGACATCTCCATTTATGTCACGCTGGTGAGAAGAGCGTCCAGGGAAGAAGACCTTCTAGTTTCTCATCATTGTTCGAGTACAGAGTGTCCAGAAGATAGCATCTTCAAGTTATTAAGAAGAACGTTATATCATGTGATAATTCGGAGGGAGCTTCAAGAAGAAGATTGGTACATACATCTGTGAGTTTTACTTTATTTGAATCGTTTTACTATAAGAATTGTGTTTGTAAATTAAAATTTGTTCTAATTATCCCGACGTTTAAATTAATTATCATTGAACCACGGAGATCAAATATTGTATTATTTTGTTTTGTTTTCTTTATAATAATTTAAATTTTGAAATAAAATAAAATTAACGTTGATTTTTAATTAACTAGCTATCCATAATATCACATTATATATCTTCAATTTTATTAAAATATTAAATTCTTAACAATATATACATCTTTTTTTTTTTCTCAAACTTAGGTGACGGTTAACAGAGAGTGACGGTAAATAGAGTGACGGATAATAGAGGTTTTACTGTACTTACTTGTATATTTTTCTCACTTAAACTACTGTTATGTGTACTATATATTAAAGATAGCAAAATTTAGAATAAATAAAGACTAGGTCCAAAAACGTATTTTCTGTAACTAAACTATAAGGGATCAAATTTATAATTTTTATAGGACTACATTTTTATATTTTTTATTATTATATTTATATTATTATTATTTTTTTTTCAGGTAGAGAGTCATTAATACGTTTGGGACTGATTTATTTTGTGTATCTGTTCCTTTACTCCGGTTTGGAATTCACATTAACCTTCCTCACTCACTACCATTTTGGTTTTACTCCTATGCATCAAGGGACGATGTTCTTTTGTATTGGAATAGTTATGGCAATTCTACAAGGAGGATACGTTCGGAGGATACCTACTAACAAAGTTAAAACTGCTGCCTTTTTTGTAAGTTGGTGTTCAATATTAAAATCTAAGCTTTTGTATAAACATTTTTCAATTGTGATAAACACACCTAACGCACTTCTAGTAAGTCGATATAAGCGAGAAAAGGTTTGGGATATCCTTCCGCTATACACAGGGCTGTTTTATAGTTTGCTGGTTAATTAGGTTAATTCTAACTTCAAGTGAAAATTTTGTTGTTAATTAAAAACATAAAATTTTACGGTATTTATGTCTTAACGCAGCCCAGGCTATTTTTGCCAACTTGTTCGCATGCGCGAGCTGTTACATTTTGTAACAGTTACATTTCTAACAGCTGATTTGTTCTGTTTCTTCTTGCTTACTGAGTTTTCATTATTGCTGATTTATTGTTTCTTATTTGTTGTTTATTGTTTGTTTGCTAGTTTGTTATAGATTTTTCATTGTTATTATTTTAGTTGTTTATTTAATAAACAACTAAAATAATAAGTAGTAGTAATAAGTAATAAGTAATAGTAATAAGTAGTAAAATGATGCGTATTTGGGATTTGCCGACAACAGAAGAACAAGCTATTATTTTTTTTGCAGGAGCGAAATATTTTACCAAAACAAAGAAAATGTAGCAATTCCAATGAAATGAAATTGTATTGTGGTGAACGTTTCTTTTGGAAATGCAATTTAAATTAATGTCGTGAGAAAGTGGGACTCAGAAATTATTATTATTTAATTATATAGAAATCATTGTTGTTTAATTAATTATTCATTATTATTATTATTATTATATTGCATTTTTCAATAAATTCTTTTGATTTCTAATTGTTAATAATTTTTTTAACCCAATAAATAGAAGGTAACTGTTAAAAATGTAACTGTTACAAAATGTAACTGCTCTCGCATGCGAACAAGTAGGCAAAAGTAACCAGGGCTGCGTTAAGACACAAGTACCAATTTTACATTTACAGTATGATAGGTTTATCAAACAATATTAACTTTATGATGCATTTTCAAAAAATTATTATCAATATTGAATCAAATTGAAGTATCAATATTGAAAGAAATTAGCCTCTAATTTCTTCATATATGCATTTACTTGGTTACAACTCTAGGTTACTGTTGCAAAATCAGTTCACAGTACTGCACTAATAATACTGTAATTATTAAAACCTAGCAGGATTTGTAATAACACTGCTTATTAGTATTCTACTGGAAGTTCTTATTTGATGGAATTTTTCAAATTCATACTGCTTTCCATTTTACATGAATTAAAATTATTGTTATTGTTTAATTTGTGTTGGTATTCAGAAGTATTAGGAAGTGGAGTGACTCAGTGGTAGAGCTCTGATTTGCCTTGCCGAACTGGTCCTGGTTTCAAATCCGCTGCTGGCAAACTTTTAGTTAATCTGTTAGGAGATTAACTCTATGGGATCTAGTACCCTCCTGGGGCTTATCCAGCCTCTATAAAGTTGCTACCCAAAGAAGGAGGAAAAATCTAGCGGATGAGCGTGATTTAGTTAGGACACATCACCTCCCTGCATAACCGAAACCCTGCATGAAAATTTGAACCAAGGACCTCAAAACAAGAAAAAAATTTCCTATGAAGGTATGTCCGCAAATGCTTTGTTTAGGAGATATTCACATCTAAAGATATCATTGTTACGAATTTTAGGCATTTAATATATTAAAAAAAGGCCATTTAGGCATAGCCAATAAATAAAACTTATTTTATTTCTTCCAACTACTTTATTTATTAAATGTAAACCGTTAACATTTATATTAAATGTTCAAAGTGATTTCCTTGAGCATTCAGACAGGCTCGGCATCTTTCTTCAGCAGCAGCAGTAGCAGAATGGCACTGGATATGTGTTATTGTTTCAGAAGACTCAATTATCCTTCTTCGTAAAGAATTAAGTTCATTCACTGGCCTTGCATAGACTTTTTGTTTAGTGTCACCCCAAACAAAAAAATCCAGTGGTGTCAGGGTCTGGAGAGCGAGGAGGCCAAGCCACTGGTCCTGCACGGCCAATCCATTGATTAGGATAACTAGCATTTAGCCATTGTCATAAAACTCTTCCGTAATGTGCAGGACAACCATTTAATTTAAACCACATGTTCCTTCTCAGTTGTAGTGGAGTTTAATCTTCAACTAAATTGTGATAATCATTATTAAGAAATTCCAAAAATGTGTCCGCATTGAGTCGAGGTGGTAAGAAATGCGGGCCTATTAAAATATTGTCTATTATCCCGAACCACACATTGCACTGAAACTCGTGCTGAAAATGATGCTGACGAATTGCATGGGGATTTTCATGCACAACCAGAGATGATTATTTTTCTGATTGAAGATACCTCTTCTTGTGAAAGTAGCTTCATCTGTCCATAAAATTTCTTCTGAAAAGTGTGGATTGTGATCAGCTTGATTTAAATACCCTTCTGAAAAATTTCTTATTTGCCATAAATCTTATGGTAATAAATTTTGTACCCGTTGATAGTGGTATGGCTGATCTCCATCTGCAATGAGAGTTCTCCATACTGTAGTTGGCGTAACATTTAATTCTGCTCCAGCTCTTTGTACACTGGCAGATGGATTATCATCAAAATATTGTAATATGGTCGCAGTACTTTCTTCATTTCGTAAAGGGGCTAAAATACCATCAGCATGTGGTACGACAGAAAATGTACCAGTTTCTCTAAGACATGGAAATGTAGAGTTAAAGGTAGACTTACTAGGTAATCTTCTACTTGAAAATCGCATGGAATATTCACGACGGCCAGCATTGGCATTACCATTGTAAAAACCGTACACAAACACCATATCGGCATACTCAGCATTAGTATAAAAGGAAGGCATAATGAATACTCTGCGAAAGCCTCAAACAAACTGATAAATGTTAATGATAGTTCTATTCTTATTATTATTTGTTATTGATGTTCTATTCCAAACAGTATTCATCCTAAAGTCCATAGTTTATGTACAGTCAGGAAGACAAGGTCATATTAGTATTCTATCTAAATTTATCTCCTATACAAAGCGTTTGCAAACATAACTTCGTATGAAATAGTTTTTTCTTGTTTTAAAGTCCTTAGTTCATATTTTCAGTTTGGTCACTGCTACTGTTGAAGAAAGATGCCGAGCCTGTCTGAATGCTCAAGGAAATCACTTTGAACATTTAATATAAATGTTAACGGTTTACATTTAATAAATAAAGTAGTTGGAACAAATAAAATAAGTTTCATTAATTTACTATGCCTAAATAATTCGTAACAATGAAATCTTTGGATGTGAATATCTCCAGAACAAAGCGTTTGCGGACATACCTTCATAGGAAATTTTTTTCTTGTTTTGAGGCCCTTAGTTCAAATTTTCAGTTTGGCCATTTAACCCTGAAACACCCTGTATATATAGTTGAAGCAGTTATCACAAATTACATTAGATAGGAATATGCAGTTAGTTATCTCAAGTTCCACTAGATAGCATTAGTGAAAATATATAGTCGAAGCAGTTAGTTATCACAAATTCCATTAGATAGCATTAGTACAGTACTTTGGAGCTGTCCCACTGTTTGGCTTCCACTTTTTTTTGTTTTTAGTAATTACACTTAGGTATGCTATCTGATTAAGAAGTTATTAAAATTAATGACACTTTATAATTAAGATATATTATAGTTTAAATAAATTTTTATTCACTCATTTGTATTAGTATTACTTTTTAAATTAATAAATTGACAAACTTGACTTTATCATGGAATTGATCTTCATAAAGCGTTCAAAGAACATCTGCATGCTACTGCATTTCTCGATAAAAGAAGGAGACATGAAATAGTGGACTGATATCTTTCGATTTCTTATTTTTTCTCTATTCTCCTAAATGCCCATTTTTATAGTTAAATTTTATGTCTAAGCAAAACATATTTTAATCTTTTTAGAATAAATTTATACCAAACATATTAATAATAGATGACAAAATTATAATATTTTATCACCTAGAACAAGCCCTTGTTCCATATCTAAGTAGGTTTTTAAGTTGTTATAATTACGACTTTTTTTTTTAATAGGGGTTGCTTCTTATTGTCCCATCTTACATTTCTGTTGGTGCTGCGTCAACTGAAATACTTCTTTATTTTGGAGTGTTTCTCTATGCCTTGTGTAAGTATTATGACATTTATTATAAACCATGCTACCATTACTTTTAGGAATCTTTATTTTTTAATAAAATTCTCCAATTATTGTATAATATATATGAAAACAAAAAACAATACTTCAAGTAAAAAAAATAATTTCATTGTTTAATTAAAAAAATTATTTCAGCACAGTTGTATTAAAATTTCATTTTGAATTATTAGATGATTTAAATTTCAATATATATATTATAAATAATTATATTAAAGAGTTAATACAATATATTAATTATGTATTTGAATTAGAATAAGATATATTATTATAAATTGGATAAGATGTAAATCGGATATTTTTGCTTTTAAATAGTTAAATGCTTTGTAATTTGTGAAAAATCTCATGTTTTGATCGGCATAATATGCACATGAAGCTGCCCTTGCCTGCTCAACAGCTGCCAACCATCTCCCTCTTGCTATTGCAAGAGTTATAGGGATATTAGTTGCCCCAGATCCTACTACTACATTACTTACTACATCCTTTATCGGCCTTTCGGCCTACCATGTGGATTTACCACACTTAGAACATTCCTGTAGTTTGCTGGCCACTCTATCGTTACCCACCATCATTACATTTTAATCTCTGTAACTTGATAAACGAGGATATAGTTATTTCTTGGTAGAGCTGGAATAGTTCACTGTTTTTCCTCCGTTACCATTGACGATTCACACATGCTGTTTGAGCTCCCGCGAAATAGTTAGACCTTCGATGATAGCTCTGAAATAGATAAGGAAAAATAAAATTTCTGATTCAATTATTCCAGATCGCATGTCATTTGGATGTAACCTTTTATTAAACTGATATCATAAATCACTTTTATAAATTAAATAACTAAAAATGGATTGAATTGATCTGGGGTGCAGTCAAAGATAAACTTATTTTATGTTATCTTTGACTGCACCTCCCCCCCCCCCCCCTGACCAATTCAATCTATCATTAGAATTATCCAGTCAACTATTTTCCAATCACTCATAAATAACTAATACTTTTGATAGTAGAAAAAACAATTGATTGAATTAAAATGAACTTTTTAAAGATTTTTTGTAATGAGAAAATGAAGTTACTTAAAATAACTAAATTATAAAATTACAATTAACTAATAACAAAAAAGAAAACAATTATTATTTAATCTTGTGATAATAAATTTAACCCTGTTTCATTACAAATAAATAAAATATTCAAATAAAATCTATTAAAAAATATTAAATGTTTATCTGGTTTACTAGTTGAAATAATATAACTGTTCAGTCACGACTCAATCCAATTTAAATCCCGTGAGCTGCTTCACAGTTGTTGCCTTGGCAACAGATAGAGAGGACTTTGTTTCCCCCACTCGACCGTCTAGTACTTCACTTCACTTTACTTCCGAATTCAGACCGCTAGCTCACATGATCTCTCCGCTCTCCTCGACAGAAGCTAACCTCGCCGTTCACCACATTGATGATATTCGCCCAAAGCCTAAATCACCTAGCACCATATACGAGAAGTCTGCCCTTGTTACTCGTAGACCGCCTGTTAACGAGATAACTAGGAGCCAAAGAAACGAATCCTTCGCTTCAACGTTAGGTATTCACCTTTTCATTAATTAGTAAGAGGGAGCTCTTCACCGGTCACCACTCCTAAGATAATATTAAATCACCGTTGGAGATAAAGGACTCTAGACTCAATCACCGTGTGGCTCTATCGCCCAGCGTTTTTTTCTTTGTACAACATTATAATTTCTGTATTTTCCTTATATTTAAAAATTGCCTAACCTTGTAAGTATGTTTAGAATTAATAAAAACCACATGTTTCAGTATCTGACCTAATTTATTTCATTCACCGAATCTATTCAACTCATATTTAGAATATTTAATTTTTTTTCTATTCAGTCTGATCGCGATACAAACAATAACTCTTATCCGTCTGTCAAAGTAGATTATAGTAGATAGCAGATTCTCGGCAAGGCGAGTGAGAATGTTGAGATGTTAGAGGAGTCTCGTTATTACTCTAATTACACCTGCAGGTGGGCAGCGACTTAATATCTCTTCAAATCCAAAATGCAACTTAGAGCTCCTATAGAGCATACAATGTGTGTGTCAAGAGGCTCCTGCCAACACTGTCTGCCTTGGGACAGCCAAAGTGAACAAAAGCCGATCTACTCCTCTTTTGTTTTTCTTTCTTGTAACATGTGTTTTTAAACTTATGACAAATATTGGACTTATAACTAAACAAATGGCTGTTTACCTTTTAAATTAAATTCTTGCAAACAATTATGAAATTAAACGTTTAAATTATGACATTTACAAAAGGTTAAAATATAAATAAAAAAAGATAATGTTCTTTCTTTTATGAAAAAATGATTTAATTGTTTATTATTAAAACTAATAATATTTTATAAGGTTACTACATCGTCTGGCCTTAACACATGCAGCCCCTAGAATTGACCTAAGGATTCCTCTTTCAAACTTATCTAGCAGGTGGATAGTTTTCTTGTTGAGGGTCCATGTGACTAAAGGTCTTATTAGCATCTTGTACAACATAAACTTAGTGTTACGGCTGACAAGTTTTACAGCTTTCGATCAATTTTGAGATGGAGAAATAGGCTCTATTCCCAGCTGCAATTTTTCTTTTCACCCCATTTTCATCATTCATGTTTTCTTTAATAATAGAGCCGAGATTTTGAAAACCTCTTACCATTTCGAAGCTGTAGGGTCATATTTAGCAGTGATTCCGCCTCTGAACCTTCAGTATTTTGCTCTAAACAGTAATCTTGGTTTTCTCATCATTAATGCGCAGGCCAATCTTTTTTTCCTCAGCATCCAGTGCCTCACAGGCCATTGTGGAGCTCTGAAGTGATCAACTGAAGATGATTAGGTCATCCGCATAGACCAAATCTCGGGTCATTTTCGGAAATATTGTTCCTTCCTGATCCAATCATGCTTTATTGATGATTGATTGTAATATGATTTGAAACAGGAGTATTTTATAAAATTACTTACTAACTAAGAATTCGATGGTTTAGATGTCTGGACAGAATAGACAGCAAGAAGAGATATGGTTATTAACCCTTCCAAGACCAAATGTATGCTGGTATCCAGAACGAAAAAGAACTTGAGTATTAAAATTAATGGGAAGACTATTGAGCTGTCCCACACCTTTAAGTTTTGGACGTAACAGTAAGTGAGAATGAAAAATTAAATGATAAAATCAAAGCAAGAATTACCACTTTGGGAAGGATATTTTCTGCCATCAATAAAAAGTTTTTATGTAAGAGAAAAGTGACAAAAGAAACAAAATTGGCTGTTTATCTATCAACATAAGCTCCAGGTGAATCCTGGGCTCTAAAACAATGTGATCACAGCCGATTCCAAAGCATGGAAATGAGGTATCTGAGGAAGATAGAGGGGACGACCGAGATGGATTGGATACAAAATAGGACAGTATGGACAGAACTCAAAATTGAACCTCTCAGTCAGCTAATTAGGAAAGGACAGCTTCGATATTTCGGCCATGTAATGAGGATGGATGACTGTTGTTCAGTGAAGAAAGCTATGGAGGCTACACCAATTGGGAAAAGACCTAGAGGAAGGCCGAGAGTGACTTTGGAGAATAACCTCCAAAATATCCTGAAAGAAAAAGGATAGGATGGGCGTGAGCCAGAAGATCAGCCCTTGATGGAGACAGGTACACTACAAGGTAGAAGAGATGACAGAATAACATTACAAAGAAAACTGATTAATACATTTTCAGATTTAGAAATATAGCTTACAATCTTCTAATCATAACTTCGTTTTTATATTATTAAATATTGCAATTCTAAGTACTATATTAAATTGTTTGTTGAATATATGCTGAAAGCATTTATTGTTATTTTATCTTTGTAGCAACTGCTTTTGTCGTACCTTGCCTCACTACGTTAGCTTCTCAGTTTGGAGGAGACGACACCAAAGGCACTGTTTTAGGAGTGTTCAGGTCTCTCGGAGCACTTGCAAGGGCTCTCGGCCCTATTGTCGCTTCTGTTTGTAAGTAGCTTAATTGCAACAGCTGATTTGAATATAGTTTAACATAATTTTATATATAACTATATAATGATTTTTATTTATTTTTTGTTTTTTATAGCGTTTTGGACATTTGGTTCAAGAGTAACCTACCTCGTTGGGGCTGTTGCCCTTTTATGGCCATGCTATACTTTAAAAAATACAAAATTTAAAAATGAATAAGACTACATAATTCGTTTAAAAACGGAAGAAAGGGTACCTTTTTTACTACTAATGTTGTTATATATATATATTAAGATGAGGTTAAAAGCCTGATTGTCATAAGGTAATTATTTTGTTTTTTATTATAACCATTACGATGATATTTTCAGAGTTTATTTAATTTCTATGAGATTTATATGCTATAATGTGCTATGTTTCTACTCTTAAATTTATTTTGAATATATATATATATATATATATATATATATATATATATATATATATATTGATACATGTTAGAGAAGAATTGGTTGACTGTAACTTCTAATGTAAGGAAGAAATATTAACTGCACCCCCAACTATTTCTTCCTTACATATATATTGATATTTAGGATGCCAGAGTCTCATTTAGGATGAGTACTCAAATTATTATTTATATGCCTTTATCTTAATTGGGTTCCTTTCCAAAGGTCTGTTCTTGTGTTTACCATTTTACTCATCTATTATACCTTCAATATATTATTTATAAATAAATAGTGTATCAGGGATATGAAAGCACCAAAAGAATCACAATAAGGATCGTTTATTTATTCAATTCTAAACAAGGTTAATGATTCAGATTTTAATAGATAAAAAGGATTGCCATAAAATGCCTTACAGGAAATAAATTAAACTTATCTGTGAACAGGGGTAGATTGGGTTACTGGTCGGTCTTCGCCTTGCTGCCTCTGGGACTTTCTATCTTCTGCCGCGATCTGTGTAGCCAGTCCTCCTTGCTCTCCGCCCTCGTCTCCTCCGTCCCCGTCTCAAGAGTGACTCTTTCCGCCTAGTTTTGCTTGTCCCCCCCTTTTCTTCTTTCTCCACCATCTTGGGCCATAAAGGCTCCATAAGAGGACCAAAAGGTCTGTTCTTTGTCTAAAACATATTCCCTTTCATGTTTGCCGCCCGCATCATATACAATATATAGCAAATGAAATATAAATTATGAGGATTAAGAAGTGTTAATTAATATGCTAAATAAATTTTATTTTTCAAAATATTAATGATATAATGAAAGAGGATTTGTTTGGATAATGAAGAACTAAAAAGTTTTTATTGCTTTATGTAATTGTGATTACTAACTTCATAGCAGAAATATATCTATTAAACTTTTTTTTAACACAGTTTAGTGAACGTGCGGTATAAATAATTGAAATATACGCATTTACTAATAAAGATATATTTTTTATTCTCAATTCAAAATTGATATTTTTTATACACAGATATATATATAGAAAGCGAGGCTTCCCTTGGAGGTGAGTCCTGTTTTTGCGTCAAGTAACTGACGACCTTTTAGATCCACGAGTATGTTGTGGTGAAAAAGAAGGTGATGGGACTGCTGATATCCGCCAAGAAGAAGGTCCATGAGAGTGGTCGTTTAAGTCCGAGGTTCAATTTTCTTTTGACTTCTCCATATCTTTGAACGTTGTGCCATTGGCTGCATACAGAGGGAAGTTAGTTGGGTTTGTCCGATCCCTTGCCCCTGCAGGGTAGACAGATATGCATGCACCTGTATCCACTAAAAATCTATTTCCCGAGTCTTTATCTGTTATAAATAATCGGCGTTGAAGAAAGTCAGCAAAAGAGACCGCCATCTCAGTCGCTGTTAACAGTTTCCCAGAGCCATAGTGCTTTTTTTCCATTCACAGGGCTGTTGGCATTTCCGGGCTCTCTCGCGGAAGGTCTGGTGAAAATAGCACCAATTCCGGTTTTCGCTATTTGATCAACTCCGTTGCCGTTTTTGTGAACGTGATTGTTCTCGTCGCCCTTGCACTATTTGGTTTTTAGCTTCCTTGATTTCCAGGCTCAACTTCTGGACGGTATCCTCAAGGTGCGACATTTGTGTAGGTCGGGTTGGCGAGGAGTGAGTTTTCTGAGTGTGAATTTCGTTAATGCTGTGCTTGTAAACTTCGGCTATGCATTCGGCAATCTCTGCCAGTTTATCCACCGAGGTTTCGGTGGCAACCGCTAGTGTAGCTTGCATTTGAACTGGTAACGCCCTCAACCATATATAACGTAGCAGACCATATATATAACGATCTGAAGGTACAGAGGTACTGGCGAGTCGGTTTATCTCGTTTAGAAGCTGGGAAGGTCGCTCTCTTGGAGATAGATGCTTCTCTTCTAGGAGTCGCCGAATACGAAGATTATCTGATTCTGAGTAGGTGAGAATCAGTCTCCTTTTTATGGCTTCATAAGATTCGATCGGAGGATTCTTAACTAAGTCTGCCACATCTTTAAGTATTTCAGTGTTGACGTTAGCTAGAATTAACCGAAATTTAATGAGTGAGCTAGTTACCTTGTTCATTGAGAAAATCGTTTCAGTCTGACAGAACCAAAGTTCTGGGTCTGCTTTCCAAAAGTTTGGAATACTTATGTTTGGTCCGAACTCACAACTACAGACTTTTTTCTTCTTTCGATTCATATTTGTTGTGTCCTTGTCGTGGTCACCACTTTAGTGAACGTGCGGTATAAATAATCGAAATATACTCGTTCACTAATAAAGATATATTTTTTATTCTCAATTCAAAATTGATATTTTTTAAACACAGATATATATATAAAGTAATAACCAAAAAAACTTGTGCTACAACAGTAACATCCCGCCTAAAGCAAGTGATTCATTTTTCAGCAATTTGTGTAAATACAAAAAAATTCTCTTCAAGTTGGGTTTCTATAAACCTTTAAAATAATTTTAGTTGCTTTTTCATTTCAAAATAGTTTACACACACAAAGTACTTACAAATCTTTGTAGTAATAATTATCTATAGTATGCAATATACATTTTGATGTTCAAAACATTATATATAATTAATTAATTAATTATATATAATTAATTATTAAAACATTATATGTAACTTGCAATGACTGTCATTTTTATGAATGACTTTTGAACATTATTTAAGTAATGTTAGAAATAACCCTGATCTTTTTCTAGGACTATAGACCGAATTGATCATCAACATCAGTAGCCGAAGTATTATCCATTACCGTATGGTTGTTGTTTGTCACATATCTTCTTTCGATCTGCCGTTGAAGATATTTCCATGATATAGTTGTCTGTATTCGGATACCATTTTAGACATCATTATTCTGATATAATTTAATCCTTATTTATTATTCAATTAAATCTTTAATTTAATTCTCTCTAATTCTCTACCTAGCTTTATCTGATATATATATTTATATTTCTCTCTTGTTAAATGACTTTATAATGAGATGCATTTCGTTTACTTATATCTGTTTAGAGTTTTTTTTTCTACTGTACGTAGAAATAGTGAACTCGTTTTTATAATAATATGTGATGTTGAGTGCAGACAAAAATTGGTATTATATTTGTATCTGTGTTATAGCAAGTGTATAGAAAATTTAAAATGCCTATAAATGTAGGCAAAAAATATTGTTTGTTTTTAAACTTATAAAGTGTTCAGAGTTAATTTTAAAATGTACAAAATCATTCTTAAAGTTGTTTTTTTAAATTCTTATTTTGTTATTTTTAAACTGCAATTAACATATAGTAAAATGCCAGATTAATTTGTTAATGAATATTTTTTATTTATTTATTGAATTAGCATAACATTTTTAATTGCCAATTAAAAAAAAATTAAATTATTAAACATTAATTGTTGTTATATATAGATATTTATTAATAATATATTTTTATACGTTGGAGTAAGTTATAAAAACAAAGTATACCAATATTCTAAATATTATAAGATATTTTTTTTTTAAGGACTGATTATTCCATAGGATCATTTAATTTAATAAAATGATTTTATATTGTAGTGCCCGTTTAAAAGTTTGCAATTTATATTAAAAGAAATTTATAGTTCACTATTGACAAAATTTTGAAATTATCAACAATTAACTACTAATAATTGATAAAAAAGTAGGTATCAATAATATTCAAATTTACAAAAAAATTTACCTTTTACCACCAAACCCACAAAATCTAAAATAAAATATAAAGATATTTAAGTGTTAACATTGCTTTTGAAAAATGTAAACCTTATTGGAATATTTTGTTTTTCTTTTCTAGTTATTAGGTTTTTTTTTTTTACCAATACAGTATAGTTGAAACCAACTGCAGCAGTTATGAAAAATATAAATTAAGTTTATGTTATAACAAAAATTTAAATATGTTTTATGTTCGAGTGCCTCATTACCATAATGATCAGTTATTTACCTAAGTTTATGACATTTTAATGATGTCTTTTTATATTAAGATAATCTAAAATCATCATAAGATAATCATTTTAATTTGAAACTCATAAATTATTTAATATTATTAAAATTACATAGTTTTTATTGGCCCAAATGTAAATGGCTACCAAATGTGATTGTAAAATTCCAGCGCTATTTAGCAGAATTTGTGGTAACTAACTGCTTTGTATTAAAGTGTATAATTTGTATTTTTTAGAATTATTAAAATTAATACTGCTTTAAGATGGCAGTATTCTGGAGTTGTAGCAACATGGTTTTTCATCTTTGGCATATTATTGTAATATAATGCAGACATGGCCAAAGAGTTTATAATAGCATTTGACATTTATATTTTTATATTATATTTGTGATATGTGAAAAAATTTGAAATGTTCAAAATGTGAGGCTTGAATTTTATCTCTATAATTATTTTTCTATATGTATGTTTTGATTTTTATTTTAAATAAGAGTTAGGATTCTTTTATTGCCTGTTCTGTACTTATTTTAGAATGTAAATAATTCTGTACTTATTTACTTAAAGATATTTTGATTTTGTGAAAATACTAATAATACTAGATGTTTTCATTTTTTTTTTATATAACTTAGGAATCATAATTTTTTTTTATGCCTATTGAAGTTTACATTTTTAAAATGATAAACCTATTGAATGTTGTACGTAAATAATGTACTTATAAAATAAACTATTTTTTAAACATTGCATAATTTTCATACATTATTAATATTGTAGGTTTGAGTCCGTTCATTTCTCAATATGGTGTAGTTTTAATCTAAACCATATTCTTCTGTTCCTAATCTTCTCCATGTTTGTCATACATCAGGTGCCAATTTCCTTCAGAAAATGTATCCCAAAGATTTACTAATGGTTAGAAATAAAAGAGAAAAAAAAATATTCTGAGATGAAGTATCTTAAGTATAATAATATTTTACTGGCAAAGATAGCGTTTCTATCTTACATATTGAAAGTAAATAGATAAAATGTATACATATTATGACATAATACATAATTATTATTAAACACATGGGAAAATATAAGATCTGAATAATTTAAAAGAAATATTAACTTCATAAAAACTTTTCAATATGGGATCCTTTATAAGTGAGTTTAAATATATTGCATTACAAGGTTAAGGAATTAGGTAAAATTTTTAGATGCTTAAATAAAAACAGAATGTAGTCTGATGAAACCTTACCATTTATGAAAATTCCACTTCAACTGTTAAGATCTAGTAAAACATTAAATACACATTTCTAAGTAATATAATATAATTTTATGAGGAAAAATAAATTATGGAAAAGCTACTATCCTGTTGTTCTTTCCTATAGTTAATTTATAACAATTAACTTAATAATTATTATTTGGTATTCTTGCATGCATGCCTTAATTAATAAGAATATTAACAACTATTATTTTAAATCATCATAAAAAGAAACAAATGATAAGTCTTTTATATTTATTTTAAAAATATTTTACTAAGAATATAACATTTCCTGTTATTTATATAAAAAAAAGAAAAGTTTTAAGGTTCTGCTGATTTCAGTTCTTAACCTAAACATTGTATAGGCTTTGTTTCTTAGCAACCATCAAAATTTGTTTCTTAGCAACTATCAAATTTTGTTTCTTAGCAACCACCTAACCAACAAACCGAATCATAGCATTCATTTATTACTACAAGTTAAACTTAGCTGTAGGCTAGTTAATTATTTGTTTAGAATCTTCAAAGAAAAGTATCAAAACTGAGTAAATTTGAAAACAATTGACATTTTACTGTCATACAGAAGAGAAGATGACGGATCTAATGGATCAGTTGTACTCAGCTCATCAGATATTAATACCTCCTAACCTTCCTTCAATATTAAAGAAGTATGCCAAAGCTGCCATTCGTACACAGCCCAGAGATCTTCTCCTCTGGTCGTATTATTATTTCAAAGCAGTTTCCAATGGTTTACCTCCGCCTGTGAAAGAAAGAATTGAATATCCATTACCCGAGACTGCTTCTGGGTTGACCCCAGGTTTCCTAAAGGTCATTTATAATCAGGTAATTCCATTATAAATTATTCATAATGTTCAAATCATCATCACATACATACAATTAATAAATAAATGATTTTTTTTTAAAGATAGGAAATGTTAAAACAGTTCCAAAGGAAGTAATCGAAGAAAAATGGGAAAGTATCTGCTTAGAAAAGGATAAAGTAGAAATGCTATTTAAGGTTGGAGATTTTCCTCAAGAAGTGGATTGGTTGAACTTTCTGGCAATTGCCGCTGGCTCCATTGAAAAAGTAATCTTTCTTAAATTGTTATTTTTTTTTTTCTATTATATTTTGATAAATGACATATTGATCCTTTGGCATAACAAATTACATCAACACATTCATCAACATCAACACATTACATAGTTATCTCTCCAAGAAGAAGTAAGTATTTGTTACAGTTCTAACTAATGCCTGTCACAATGAACTTTACAGAACATTTTAACATTTGTTTGTGTTTAAAGGTGTAAAGCCCTTAGGTCATCAACACTTAATATTAACACTGTAATATGATGGCAACAGAGTAATACTGTTAGCATTTTCTTAATCTACTTCATTCATAATGCTATGTTTCTACTCTGAAATATATCTTGAATATATATATATTGATATTTGGGATGCCTGAGTCTCATTTAGGATGAGTACTTAAATTATTATTTATATGCCTTTATCTTAATTGGGTTCCTTCCCAAAGGTCTGTTCTTGTGTTTACCAATTTACTCATAGCTTTGATATATTATTTATAAATAAATAGCGTATCTGGGGTATGTAAACCCCAAAAGAATTACAATAAGGATCGTTTATTTATTCAATTCAATTCAACAAGGTTATGATTCAGATTTTAATATATAAAAAGGATTGCCATAAAATGCCTTACAGGAAATAAATTAAACTTATCGGTGAACAGGGGTAGATTGGGTTACAGGTCTGTTTTCTTCTTGTCGCCCCCGGGACTCATCTTCTCGGTCCACGCTTCTCCACCATCTTGGACCATGAAACCATAAGGGGACCAAGGGTCTGTTCTTTGTCCAAAACACGTTTCCTTTCATGTGTCCTGACATGACACATTTTCCCCGCTCCGCATCCCTTTCATGGTGCCGGCAATACGTAGCAATAATAAAATATAAAACATCATAAAATAATAAAAAAATTGGTATCTGTACAAATGTGCTTGTAACTCTGTCACTTCTCTACATTGAAGCATGAGCATGTTCTGCTTGTGCCAGTAGGAAGATGAAATCATGACAATTCACTTTTTTCAAATTTTTAGTATAGTTATTACTATACTACTATTATTAATAATTGTAGTTACTAATTGTATTTGTAATTAAATTCTAATTCATTAATAAAAATAAACAACTTTGTGACATAAATCCTTTTTTAGTAGTTGCAACTACAACTTGCCCACTACAATATTATTTTGAAAAAATAGTTGTGACTGTGAATATCAACTAGTTGTTGCAAGGGGGGAGCATTTAGGGGGGAGCACAGGGGCACGTATAATTGTAGTAAAGCAGTTACAATACAATGTATTATTCAGTAAAACAGGTTTTTGCAAGTTTTTAGTTTGTGATAGATAAGTAATACATACAACAATAAACATACCATATTAAAAAGGCAAGTTTAGTAATTAAAAAAAAAATTCTTTTTAAATTTTTATCCACACCTATAAAGTATAAGCAATTGACAATCAGCTGATTGGCCGTCAGTAAAATGATCATCATATTTTATCCTCATGTACCACCAGAACAGTCCTCTCCAGCTGTGCCGGCCTTCCACCAACTCTGCTCTCCTTTTCCATTGGAGTCCCCTCTTTTCAAAGACCTTCTTTACCTTTCCTTCCTAGGTTGTCCTCTTTCTCGTTTTCCCTCCACTATGGCTTGGGGCTGTCAGTGAAATTTTAAAAAATGACATGAGAGGTATAAGGAAGAATAGCGCCCAGTAGGTACCTCTCTTGTGGCTTGATTTAATTTCTTATCACAATAGTTTCCTCATCCTCGAATCTTAAAAGTAGAAATATTAATCTCTAATTTAATGATGAAAAACATGCTATTGATAAGTAATAAAATTATTAAAATATTTTTATAAGTACTTTATGGACTTGGCTAATTTATTAAACTGAGATAAAGAATGAGACTACTGTCATCATTTATAACTGTCCTTAACTTATGTCGTAAAATTAATTAAAAATATTTGTACATTAAAGCTAATTTTGAACTAGTAAGATTTAACATCCTTTAAAGCTTTTCATGACTATTCAGCTATAATTTGGCTTAATTTTTATTTTTATTTACAAACCATTTTTACTTTTTAAAATTGTTTTTCTCGAGGTAGTATCCTTGGCCCAATCCTTTAGACAGTTTATACAGCTGACATCCCAACTCATCCTAATACTATCCTTACCACGTATGCTGATGATACATGTGTATTATCAATAAACACCAATCCAGTTATTGCACCCCAAAGCCTCCAATCCCATATCACTGATCTTGAAGAATGGTGTCAAAACTGGAGAATTAAAATAAATTCTCAAAAATCGCATCAAATCACTTTTACCTTATGTCATAAACCAATGACTTCCTGACCTTCATTATCCTTAATAATATCCCACTAGTGCCTGTAGAACAGATCCGATACTTAGGGTTGCATCATGACAAACGATTAACCTGGAATCCTTATACAAGACTGAAAAGACAAGAAACTGCTTGACATTTCAGGCTACTTCAACACTTACTAGACAAACACTCTAAGCTTCCAATTAACTACAAAAGACTCATCTACATGACCATCATATGACCTATTTGGACGGAGTAGAGCTTTGGAGCTCCACTAAGCCATCGAATTCCTCTCGTATCCAATCCCTGCAATCCAAAATCCTTCGTAAAAATCCTCAATGCCACGTATTTTGTTAACAATAAAGTCATCCATAACGATCTTAATGTCCCATTTGTTGCTGATTTGGCCCGAACCCGGTATCTATCCTTTCATAGCAAACTTCATTCCCACTCAAAACCTCTAGTTTCAAGCCTTGCTTCCTCTTCAATTCCCGATAATCCTCCAAGGAATCTGAAAAGAAGATGGCCACGTGACTTTCTTAGTTGAACTGGTGATTTGATTACTACCAGTGGGTAGTTTCTCTTCTCGTCATTATTTCTTGTCATTTTGTATCACTTAGCCTATTTACTTGTCATATTATTGTAATACAGTTGTGAATATCAATAAATAAGTTTATTGATATTGATATTGATATGATATTACTTAGTTTTTTTAATCAATGATTACATTATTTAAATTAATAAATATATTATATATATATATATATATATATATATATATGTATATTGTTTTGTCTAATTATGACCGTGATAATAACCTAATGAAGGTTTTCGTTCATAAAACCAAACCAATAGTTTTAAATTTATAATTTTTATTTTTTATTAATAGATTATTTTTAATTATTTTTGTTTTTAAGAGAAAAGATTTCCCCTGGCCGGGATACGAACCCGGGTCGTCTGCTTCTCCGTAGCAGTGCTATAAACCAATGAGCTAGGATCACAGGATCGGTGAAGAGAACGGATTTATCTGACTGGGATACAACCTCTGGTAGCTCAGTGGGTTAGAGCACTGCTACGAAGAAGAAGAGACCCGTGTTCGAATCCCGGCCAGGGGAAATCTTTTATCTTCAAAACAAAAATAGTTAACAATAGTTATAATGTAAGACTTGTGTGTGATGTGTGAAGTGTACCTTCCTCCTTATCATATCATCTTATCTTATTTTCTGTAACCTCTTCATATCACTCATCTCATTTGAGTTATTTCTTTGTGTGTTATTAAATTGTTTGTTTAATATGTTAATTTTAAATAGTCAATAACTAAATCAATAACAAACAAACAATAATAAATAACAAATCAATTTAAAAAACCCTAAATTAACAATGAAATTAACTAAATGAATAAGGAAATTTAAATAGTCATTAAACAAAATTAACAACCACACCTTCTTTGCAATTTAAACAGCATTGTCCTAAAAAATAAAAAAATCTTATGAAATAAAAAGTTTTTTGTTGCTATATTTTCTTTTTCATGTCATATCCATTCTATTTCCATTAATATGAGTAACAAGGTAGCTATTATCAGTGTTCAGGTTATAAAAAATGTAGGATAACAATTCCTGCAGACCGCCTAATACACAAGTACCATTATTTCAATATTACAGAGCTCATGCCATGTTTACCCTTTCCAAACCTTGCATTACTGTTCCTGATTATTCAATCCAATAATCAATTATTGTAGTTTTAGCTCTATAATTATACTACAATCTATAATTATATTACAACTAATAATTTATTATAATTTATTTTTTATTTATTATTCTTATGATGGTGATTATTTTTAAATATTTTTATTTTGAAGAGAAAAGATTTGTCCAGGCCGGGATTTGAACCCGGGTCTTCCCCATGTATACATCGCAAAAATTGTGAGAACACGGGGATATGGGATCAGTGAAGAGAATGGATTTGTCTGGCCATGTTACGAGCCAGGTTAGCTCAGTTGGTTAGAGCACTGTGCTAGAGAATGCAGAAGACCAGGGTTCGTATCCCTGCCTGGACAAATCTTTTCTCTTCGAAATAATAAAAATATTTAAAAATAATATATCCTACTAATATTATAAATGCGAAAGTTTGTATGTTTGTCTCTCTTTCACGCAAAAACTACTGAACGGATTTGGATGAAACTTTACATTAATATAGGATATATATCAGAATAACACATAGGCTATAGCAAGCGCGGATTTATGGGGGGGCACGGGTGCACGGGTGCACGTACCCCCTTCCCCGACAGTTTTATAGGTACTGTGGAGAATCCATTATAGTACATAATTAAAGGCAAATCAAATGATCATAATTGTTAAAATAAAAAAGAACAAGAGTGAAACTATTGTTTTGATTTCCTACTAATCTTACTGATATTATAAATGCGAAAGTTTGTATGTTTGTCTCTCTTTCACGCAAAAACTACTGAATGGATTTGGATTAAACTTTACAGTAATATAGGTTATACATCAGAATAACACATGGGCTACAGCAAGGACGGATTTAAGTGGGGGTCATGTGGGCACGTACCCTCCCAGACAATTTTCTAGGTACTTTGGAGAATCCATTATAGTACTTAATTAAAGACAAATCAGGGACTTAGCATCTTGAAATTTGCAGATAGGTTCTTTGTATAATTTAAGAAAGAAATTTGGATAATTCCATCCCCAAGGGTTTTCCCCTCAATTTAATAGAGGTTCAAAGATTGTATGGAATTCGTCAGTTTGAAGTTAGACATCTGAAATTTTGGATGTACGAGTAACTTATAGTTTAAAAAAAAATTATTTATTTAAAATGATCGTCATGAAACTTTGGTCTACCACATAACATTTCACGCGAGCGAAGCCGCTGGCAAAAGCTATTTAGTATATATTTGCAGCCCCTGTAAATAAGTAGCTGTCGAAAATTATTTAATTGTACCCGGGGAAGCTGAATCATGCCATTCTCATAGTCTTTTATTTAAAGTGGAGTTTCAATATAAGCAATATCTCCTTTTCAATGCAAGGACTTACTTAGGCACTTATGCATCTTGAAAATAAATCAGTACAATCTACTCATTTTGGACTAAATTTGACTTAGCCACTTATTGCTGGGTCTGCAGATATATTATAGTACGTATAATATATTTATTAGTTTAAGTTATAAAAAAATAGAAATAATTTCTATATTGTGTAATTTGTGCCTAATGTTTATAAACAGTTTTATATTTTATAAATTATAACATTGTTATAATATTATAATGAAATGTTTCTTTTAAGAAGTGTTATAGTAAAGATCGTATAATAGTGGTCATTAATTATCATTGCCATCTATTATAAAAATATATATTTTTATGTTAATTTATGATATTTAATAGAATTTGACTGGAACAATGTCACTTCTCTGTGAATTGCTGACAGAAGAGCCAGAAGGAGGGTCTTCAATGATTCCTGTCGATACATTCTTCAATCTTTACAAATATCTTGCTGCATTGAACTGTGGTCCCGAAGATCCAAATCCCGTCCCCACGGAATCTTCATCGGAAAAGGAATCTCATGAAGTTCCAACTGATATTCAGTATTCCAATCAGGGAGTCACTGAATCAGGATCAGTGGACACTTGGGATACATTGATACGTGAGTGGTCTAATGTTTTGCATTACTTACTTTATAAGGTTATTTTTATGAATAACTATAAAACATACACTAATCATCTTGAATGATAATAGTTGACCTAGATAATATATGTGGAAAAAAGTGGTCCGGGTAGAGGTCAATGAATTTCTCTTGGAATTGGAGAAACGTTTATTAAGTAGCCAACGTTTCGACCTACTTTGCAGTGCATATTTACCATGCTTAGCAATTTTTTACTATTTTTAACTCTCAATTGTCTGTATTGTGCATATAGCCCAGAAGAAGAACTGCAGAGTAAGTCGAAACATTGGCTACTTAATAAACATTTCTCCAATTCTAAGAGAAATTCATTGACCTCTACCCAGACCATTTTCTTCCACACACACTAGTTATGTATGACATTGTATGTGCATAAGACAAGTATCACTTATACCATTGCACATAACATAATGGACTGAAATGGAACCTTTTTAAAAAAAAAAAAACACTGTACTGCTCATGCTTTAATAATTTGGACAGGATTTTGGAATAAATATGTTGATTTTTACAGCGAACAAATGAATGTACCTACAGACATCACTTGTCAAAATGTATTAAGAGATTGTCAAAATGTATTTTCCGTTGAAATCAGTGAACCAAACATTTTTTCAATTACAATTATATAATTACTTATAATTATAAGTTAAAAAAAAAGATTTTGGTACTTATTCTGCTGGTTATGTATTATGTACCAATAATTAATAAGTTAATGATAACTTAGGATAAATAACCCAGCCAATATGTACTTATTTTGGTATTAGAATCTGGCATAATTTCTTGTTCCTTCACATATATAATGAAGGTTATATTAGCCTTCTCATAAACTGTAAATATTTTGTAGGTATATATTTTGAAGCCAATCCTTTTCTGACCATTCCAATTTTATGGATCACAAAGCTTTTATCATTGTGGCGTAGAAATGGCATTATGTGAGGTCACTTGACGGTACTTTAACTACCTCCAGCCTGAACCTGTACCCATACAAAGCATGAAGAGTCTGGTAGAGACTGTACTGTTCCTTGTACATTGGTTGTCCTAGATCACAATGGAAGGGAGGTAATTAGTCCTAGATCACAATGGAAGGGAGGTGATTTGTCCTAGATCACAGATCACTCTAAACTGCCAGATTTTCCCTCTTATTTCGGATACAGAGTCTGGTAGAGACTGTACTGTTCCTTGTACATTGGTTGTCCTAGATCACAATGGAAGGGAGGTGATTTGTCCTAGATCACAGATCACTCTAAACTGCCAGATTTTCCCTCTTATTTCGGATACAGAGTCTGGTAGAGACTGTACTGTTCCTTGTACATTGGTTGTCCTAGATCACAATGGAAGGGAGGTGATTTGTCCTAGATCACAGATCACTCTAAACTGCCAGATTTTCGCTCTTATTTCGGGCACAGAGTCTGGTAGAGACTGTACTGTTCCTTGTACATTGGTTGTCCTAGATCACAATGGAAGGGAGGTGATTTGTCTTAGATCACAGATCACTCTAAACTGCCAGATTTTCC
Source organism: Arma custos (assembly GCA_037127475.1). Taxonomy (NCBI): domain Eukaryota; kingdom Metazoa; phylum Arthropoda; class Insecta; order Hemiptera; family Pentatomidae; genus Arma; species Arma custos. The sequence continues at coordinate 220,625,211 of CM073759.1, forward strand.
CTCTTATTTCGGGTACAGAGTCTGGTAGAGACTGTACTGTTCCTTGTACATTGGTTGTCCTAGATCGCAATGGAAGGGAGGTGATTTGTCCTAGATCACAGATCACTCTAAACTGCCAGATTTTCCCTCTTATTTCGGATACTGAGTCTGGTAGAGACTGTACTGTTCCTTGTACATTGGTTGTCCTAGATCACAATGGAAGGGAGGTGATTTGTCCTAGATCACAGATCACTCTAAACTGCCAGATTTTCCCTCTTATTTCGGATACAGAGTCTGGCAGAGACTATACTGTTCCTTGTACATTGGTTGTCCTAGATCACAATGGAAGGGAGGTGATTTGTCCTAGATCACAGATCACTCTAAACTGCCAGATTTTCCGTCTTATTTCGGGTACAGAGTCTGGTAGAGACTGTACTGTTCCTTGTACATTGGTTGTCCTAGATCACAATGGAAGGGAGGTGATTTGTCCTAGATCACAGATCACTCTAAACTGCCAGATTTTCCGTCTTATTTCGGGTACAGAGTCTGGTAGAGACTGTACTGTTCCTTGTACATTGGTTGTCCTAGATCACAATGGAAGGGAGGTGATTTGTCCTAGATCACAGATCACTCTAAACTGCCAGATTTTCCCTTTTATTTCGGGTACAGAGTCCCAGTGAGCCCCAGGAGGGTCCCAGATCCCATAGAATCTATGTCTGGCTGCTAACAGATTAAATATCCCCAGCGAGGGGGATTTGAACCCAAGACCTTTGGCACGGCAGCTCAGCGTTCTACCACTGAGCAACTCTGGCCCCCTTACTGCCCCTTACACCATGCTGTGACTGTAGCCCAAACACCTAAGGAATAAGTACAGTCTCTTTGGTCCATAGATCTAGTTCTGCTCCCGCCTCCTTCATCCAGCTTGTTCTAGAGATCTTTCTTCTTTTTTCCCTTGAAATTTTTTTCAGGTAACGATCGAATGCTACATATCTCATGTCTATAGTCTAAACAGATTATGAATCAATAAGATATAGCAATTTCCAACTCCAAGACGTTCATTAAAATACTAATTTGATGTGATACTTTTTTTTCTGTACGACCTGATGATGCCTATATTGAAGGCATATTCGTTAGTTATTTTTCAGTAAGAATTAGGGACTTAAGGGTATGTTTTTGCAATTGAAATATTGTTTTCTATACAATTTATACAGCTGACATCCCAATCCCAGCCTAATACTATCCTTACCACTTATGCATCCCTCAATCACATACCACTGACATTGAAGAATGGTGTTAAAACTGGATGATAAAAATAAATCAGTACAAATCCCGTCAAATATCTTCGCCGGAAACCAATGACTTCCTGTCCTCCAGTATCCTTTAATAATATCACACTGACTCCTGTAGAACAGATCCAATACTTAGGATTACATCTTGACAAACGTTTAACTTGGAAACATCATACTAGACTGAAAAAACAAGAAACTGCTCGCCGTTTCAGGCTAATGGAACATTTACTACACAAGTGCTCTGAGCTCCAAATTAATCACAAAAGGCTCATCTACATGACTATTATAAGACTTATTAGGATTTGCGGAGTAGAGCTTTGGGGCTCCACTAAGCCATTGAATTCCTCTCTTATTCAATCCTTGCAATCCAAAATCCTTCGTAAGACCCACAATGGTCATGTTATGAACAAAGTATCCATAATGACATTAATGTCCCATATGTTGCTGATATGGCCTGAATCCGATACCAGTCTTTTCATGAAAAACTTTTTTTATTGAACGTCACTTTATGCTGCTATGGCTAATCGGACGATGGTACATTGAGAGTTCTAAATTTTGCCTATCCAGATTTAATTAGGATAGGGATTTTTAACGAGTACCTGACATCGTATAGGCTCGGGACTACCGCTCTACGTTCCTTCCTAAGGACGGCGTAACTAAGGATTTTTTATTCCCTTTAAAAAATCCTAGGGCCACCTGGCGGGCTACGAACCCGCGATCTTGGGCTTAGTAGATTGTTACGCTAACCACTAGACCAAAGATTGCCCTATGAAAAACTTTATTCCCACTCCAAACCCACTGGTTTAAAACCTAGCTCTACGTATGAAAAGAAGATGGCCTCATGACCTTCTAAGTTGAATTTGTTATTTGAGTACTAACGAGTAGTTTCTCTGCTTGCCTTTATCCATGCCATTATGTATCATTCCTGTCATTATGTATTATATTTACATGTTGTATTGTTATGATATCGTTGTAAATTTCAGTAAATACATTTTAAAAAATGTAATATTGTTTTTATTTATAATTCATCGGATTTTTTAATATTGTGACCAAAAAAACTTTATATTTCTTAGGTGAAATGGGAGAGCAGGATTCCGAAGACACGCTAGCAACTGACGACCTGAGGGAAGTTGATTCCAAAGCTGGCCTTATAGTCTGGCCTGACATGTACCCGAGCAAAGTGCAGTTCAAGCAGGGGGAACTGTCGCCTAAGCCTTCTGAAGAGTTCGTCGCGTCTGACGCAGGGCTACAGGTCGATATATTTTAAAATATTTAATATCAATTTCTAAACTGCCTTTATGTCAATCTCGGATTAAATTCAGGAAAAATTAAGAAGTGTAATAAAGTTAATCCAAATAAACATCAGGGGGTAGACATTTTTGCAATTATACTTGAGTGGACCTTACGTTTCAATGGATCGGTCAGTTCAAGCTTTGCCCAACCATCACTTCTTATTTACGGTTTCCTATGAAATGTACGTTTTCAAAGGAAAGGTTATCTTGTAAAACAACTTTATGAAATTAAATAATTTTTATTCACTATTTATTATCATTTTCTATAAATTTTCTTCAATGTTATAGCAAGGTCTTCATTTTTGGGAACAAGTGAAAATTACTTGGAGCAAGATCAGGACTGTAGGGGGATGAGGAAAAACTTCCCAGTAGAATGAGTTCAGGAGTTCTTGCGTAAGGTTTGTCGTGTGAGGTCGGGCATCATGCAAAAGCAAAATTTTGGATGACAATTTTCCTCGGCTCTTGTTTTGGATAGGTTTCCTAGGATTTTGCAATGTTTGGCAGTACCGCTGAGAGTTTGTTGTTGCTCCACGCTCGAGAAAATCAATAAGAACTTGCCTGTCCCAGAACACTGATGCCATGATCTTCCTTGCCGACAAAGTTTGCAGAAATTTCTTTGTTTTTTTAGGGAAACTTGTGTGGCCCACTCCAAGGACTGTAATTTTGTCTCACAATTCACATGTTTCACCCAGGTTTCGTCTCCTGTTACAATTCGATCCAGTAGTGCATCACCATGAATGTGATAGGCCTCCTAAAATGTCAAAGCTGCCCTCCTTCGTTGTTCTTTATGGTAATCTGTAAGTATTTTTGGCACCCACCTTGCACAAAATTTGTGATAGCCTAGCTTCCGTGAAACAATTTCAAACAATAAAGTCCGTGAAATTTGTGGGAAACATAGAGAAAGCTCAGTTACTGTGAAACGGTGGTTTTTACGAATCTTTTTGTCAACTTTGGCGACCAGATCTTCAGTCATAATGCTCGGACCTCCACTCTTCTCTACATCATGAACGTTCGTTCAGCCATTTTTAAACTGAATGCACCACTTCCTACCAGAACTGTCATTCATTGCGTTGTTCCCATACACTTCACACAGTTTCTATTGGTTTTAAGTTTTTTGCCAACAAAAAACGAATCACAGACTGTACCTCACAACTGGCGGGATTTCGGATTGCAGCACACATTTCAAATTTGAATATAAAAAAAAAGGGATAGCGTGGAGATGTTTCCTTTGTCACAGCTGGACGCCGAATGAGGTGCCGAGCACGAGCACACCAATGTATACGCTGTTGGCGCGTGCCTGGAGGTATCAGGTGGAAACGTTCCTTACTTTCTGAATAGCCCTTGTAGCTCGCTTAGTTTCTTCTACTGTCTGTCGTGAAACATGAGGTCTGGCCTTGCTGTTCATGATATAGGCCCCTTCCGATTAACTAATGCAGGTTATTTTTTAATAAGTTTTTTTTGTATTATGTCAATATCCCTCCACTTCAATGTGATGTTTCTTCCTCTGGGTCAAAAGGTAGAAAGGAGAAATGAATTTATCACGTGTTTCTTCTGGTTTCGACCATGTAGTCAAATTCCTTGCCTACGTTTCGCTGGGCATACTGCAAGCTACTTCAGGGCTTATCTGAGACTCTTAAGATTCTACACGTTCGAAACCAGAATAAACTCATGATTAATAAATAAATACCAGTTTTTGTGGTATGAATCGGAGACATGGGCAATGACCAAGCTAATTGAGCATGATCTCCTAGTCTTCGAAAGAAAGATCCTCCGAAGAATCTTCGGTGGAGTTATAACTAGATGGAAATTGGCGAAGGAGAAAAAACAACTATGTTTACTCAATGTTCAAAGATGCAGGTAATGTTTACTTCTTAAAAATTAGAAAACTGCGATGGGATGATCATGTGTCTAGAATGTAGGACGAGGCCATTACAAAAAAGGCTTTGACAGAACCTCTGTACGCCACGAGAAGAAGGGAGAGACCGAAGCTGATTTGGTTGTAAGGTATAGAGAGAGAGAGACGCTAGGGATATTCTCGGAGTCAGATGCTAGATGGTAGCGCCGTTGAATAATAATAATTTATAAATACAATGGCATTATTTAAATATGTAAGTATGATAATGTGACCAGGTTGTTGGGTTTTCGATCCACGGTCCAAATTCATTAAATAAAAACTCAAAAAAAAGTCTGTTGTATTCATAATAAAATTCGTAAGATAGTCATTACATGAAGCGGTAACACCAACTACATAACCATAACATTACACCAATGACATAACTATAACACCAACTAAAAATCATAGATAAATAATTAATAAAAAACAAAGATTATATACAATTTCATTTACAAATTTTTATTGGATGCTTACCGCTGAGCGGCTAAGAAAAGACAAGGTAAACAGTAAAATTTGACAATTACTTGGCCATATAAACCACTGATATGCATTCGCACATAACGACAGCCCACTGTAGAGTGAGCTCACATATGCAGAGACATATGACGGACGGACTTAGCGACAAAAAAAAAAGAAACTCTTTACAATAATATTATTTTTAAAATCTGGTAAAATTATTTAATTTTAATTTATTGTATTTTTTTTAGGTTTGGGATGATCAGTTTCAAAATAAAATTGTCGAAAATGTTGCCATAGTTGAACCCTTGGAGGTAATATAACTATAACAAATGTATCGCTAACATCAGATAGGTTACATTTAGGTTACTAGTCCACTTTTCTAAATTGTACAAGAGGTTAAAAAAAGGGTATCCTATCCCCGTAGTTCCCTATGTACAATATATTGAAGTTGTCAAGATTGCTGTCTTGCTAACACACATGTTGCTCTATGTTTTGATGTATTCGGACCAGACACAAGACCCATTATGGTTTTATGAAACTTAGCTATATTTAACAATGTATATGAATTTGATAAAGGATAACATAACTCAAAAGGTGTTACACACAATATATTATATGGTTTGAACAGATGGTTGACATGGATACACATATCGATTATCAAACAAGTGTCCTTTCTGAAACAAAATATGTCTTAAACTCCTTCTACATGATCGGGACCGACCGATGACCATCATGACCTTGGTCGGATTGATATAAAAATAGACAGTGTAGAAGTCGGTTGACTGACCAATATTTGGTCGGCCCGACCCCTCCTGACAGGCTGCGTCCGTGGTAGGTCCAGATTGTCTGGAACGCTGTCGGCCGACTACAGTGTTTCGATCAGGATAGTAGGAGCTAAATTCTAAGAATTTTTATTGGAATATTGTAAACAAATATTCAAAATCTAGAAATCTAATATTAGCCTAGCACACTTCATCTCGTCAGTCAATAGAGGCCAAAGTAATGAATCCATAGAAATATAGTAGAATATAGAAATACAGAAGTATTCAAAGCTTCATTTCAACCGCACAAAATTATGTTACTAATTTTATATGAATCAATTGTTGAATATCGATAATATATGTACTCTTAGGAGCTATGTTTATCTATTTAAAAAAATGTTCTGATTATTGTGTATAATTTTTTTTTTAATGCATGAAGGATTTGTATTAATAAAGGACAAATAAAAAGGCCTTTTATGTCTCTGGTAAAAGTTTAAAATTTTAAAAGCAAAAATCTCAAAAGTTGAACTAGTTGCCTTTCTGTAGTCAGTGATTCAAATACTCTGCAAAAATTGAAATATTTATTTTATATTATTTGATTTTAAAAATGGAATGTCCAATTTTTAAGCTATTAGTGTTTAGGATGGATTAAAGCGTTGTATTTTGATTTTTATCAGAACTAGGGGATACCCTCTGCCCACTTAACGGAGGGACCTTCGTTGTTCCTCTCTCTCTTTCTCAAAACGTATTCTTATTCTGTCTAATTATAGTTTTCACTACCAATTTTTATAAATTTACTACACATCGGAAATTATTATTAACACTAATAAACTAATTGCAAGTATTGTTTGCTTTGTTTTTCCCCAAGAAAGTTAACACATTATTGTTTAAAAAAAAAAAAAAAGGGGGGTCAACTGATTTTTATTCCCTATATAACAACCTTCTGTACCCAAGGTCGCGAGTTTGCTGCCCAACAGGTGGCTCTAAGACTATTTAAAAGGGAGTAAAAAATCCTTTGTTATGCCGTTCTTTGGAAGGGACGTAAAAAGGGTTTCCCGTGCATGTCACGTGTCAGGTATTTGTTTAAGATCCCTATTCTAACTATACCTGTATAGGAAAAATTAAAGACTCTTAATGTAGCTTCGTCCGATTAGCTATGGTAGCATAAAGTGACGTTAAATGAACAAAGTTTTTCATGAAGACTGGTATCAGATTCATGCCATATCAGCAACATATGGGACATTAATGTCATTATGGATACTTTGTTTGTAACATGAGCATTAGGGGTTTTACGAAGGATTTTGGATTGTAAGAATTGAATAAGAAAGGAATTCAATGGTTTAGTGGAGCTAAAAAGCTCTACTCCGTAAATCCAAAGTGACGTTAAATGAATAAACAAAAAAACAATTTTACATTCCCAACTTTTCGCTATTATTAAAATAAGTAATTATATTAAAATATTGTTTGGTCAAGACTTATTAAATGCATTGTTACTTATTTAGTAGCTATTAACATAAATAAATATCACTAACTGGCTAGCGCAACTTCTGCCACGCCATCGGCTCGCCGCAGTCTTGGCTTGCCTTTTCTCCTCTTGGCGTATATGATTTCTTCCAGAATTTCCTTTGGTATTTCATTGTCTTTCATCTAGTGAAATGTCCCTCTAGCAAGGCCTTCAGATCTTTATAGATCAGAGGCATTTACTTCTGAAGTGATGTTTTACAGCCAATAATCTGTTACTTATTTCTTGCTGCAATTTATTTTCAGAGTAAATAAATAAATTCATTCACCTACTCAAACGCATCCTCCTGATACTTTTTGTGTGCCTATTCATTACCAGATTAATGCAATCTATTGATGGAATCAGTGTTATGTTTAGAAACTTACCAATATAGCACGCCACAAGACATTTTTTTATTAATTGTTCGTCTAACCTGCTGTCCTTGGGTTTTTTTTAAATGTTGATTTCCGATATTAAATATTTATAGGCATGCTTGGATAAATTATCTGGGACGACATGTATAAAAAAAAAATATGTCGATTCAAAAAAGCAATTTGTATCTCTACGCCGTTGGTAAAAACACAAGATCATACTGCAAATAAGAAAGAAATCTGTTATATTATAATAATGTTATCTCTTATATTTGCTATGTTCTGCTCTTAAATATATCTTGAATACATATATTGATATTTGTGATGCCAGAGTCTCATTTAGGATGAGTACTCTAATTATTATTTATATGCCTCAATCTTAATTGGGTTCCTTTCCAAAGTTCTGTTCTTGTGTTTACCAATTTATTCATCTATTATACCTTCAATATATTATTTATAAATAAATAGTGTATCTGGGGTATGTAAGCACCAATAGAATTATAATAAGGATCGTTTATTTATTCAATTTCAAACAAGGTTAATGATTCAGATTTTAATAGATAAAAAGGATTGCCATAAAATGCCTTACAGGAAATTAATTAAACTTATCTGTGAACAGGGGTAGATTGGGTTACAGGTCAGTCTTCTTCTTGTCACCTCCGGGACTCTTCATCTTCTGGGCCCGTGTTGTTCGCCCGCTCCTTCTTCCGTAAGATTTCTCCTCCTTGCTGTACCTCTCCAGAGTCCTCCTTGCTCTCCCGGCCTCGTCTCTAGAGTCTTTCTGCCTCCCAGTAACTTGACCATCAAGGGGAGCAAAAGGTCTGTTCTTTGTTCAAAACATATTCCCTTTTATGTGTCCTGGCATGACACATTTTCCCCGCTCCGCATCCTTTTCATGGTGCCGGCAATACATAGCATATTGTAATCTGTAATAAAATTATTTTAGTGATATATTATTCACTACCTAAAAATTATGGAATAGTCTTTATTTTTTAATGTAATTTCCATATTTCTATAAAAAAATCAAAGGTAAACCCACAAAATAAACTAATTCTGTACTAATAACTTTAAATATGGATAGAAAAATTCTTCTGTTTGTTATTTATTTAACATCACTTTATGCTACTGTGGCTAATTGGATGATGCTAATGCTGGAGTCCTAAATTTTGCCTATCCGAATATAATTAGAATAAGGGTCTTTAACGAGTACTTGACGTCGCACCTGACGTCTCTGAAGAAGCATACCATAACCAAGGATATTTTACTCTGTTTTAAATAAAAGCCTAGATCCACTGCGATCTTGGGCTTAGAAGCATTGGGTGTATAAAAAGTAATATTTTATTCTACAATAATATTTATTATTAAACAGTTGCTTAAATTTTTTTTTTTAGTTGTGATATGATATTGATCATTAGTTCATTTAAGGGGGCCGGAGATGCACCAGCAGAAAACCTAGCTAATGAGAACGAAGACGTTCAAGTTTCTATTCCTGATTCAGAAGTGGGATCACCTCGCAAACTGACGGCAGAAATGGGTAAGTTTTAAAAAATATATATAAATATTACTATTTTCAAAAATGTTTTTTCGTTAATATCTTATATACATGACCTAAATTAACATGTTATTATTACATAGCTAAAAATTTCTCCTCCTCTAAGAAAAAAAATAACATAAATTTTATTAACAGAACAAGAAATGGAAGTCACAAAACTATTCAAGTATTTAGGAGAGATCATCAGCAGGAATGGATCGGACAGGCCTACAATGGAAGACAAGTGCCTGAAAGTAGAACAAATAATTTCCTTACTAAATAATCTGTCCACCAATCGGAAATTAAGGCACTACAGTGCTGTAGTAAGGTCAGTGATTTTATTTGGCACAGAAACAGCGAATCTCTCAAGTCTGTGGAAAGCTCTTCAAGATCGAAAGACGAATATTAAGAAGAATTTATGGCTCATGAATATCACAGGGGAGCTACAGATTGAGATGGAATCAGAAATATACGAAAGGACGGAAGACTTGGAAAATAACTATGAGGAAAAGAGTACTACTTAAGTTTCTACTGGTGCAGGTTCAGGATGTATCCCACCTGAAAAGTCAGGTTGGTTTTATTAATTAGATGAAAGAAGAACTTAAAAGACTCGGGAATAATGATGAGGGCTGCTTGGACAGAGAGAGATTTTCAAGTCGATTCAAAAACATCGGGATTCTCATGGAGGAGGGAACGAGGCATGGGCATGTTCGATGGATGGAGGAGGTAAGAAGGCAACATTCGGGAGAATGGAGGATTATAAGGAGGAGAAGAAAGAATGACCAAATACATGAAGTCTGCCTGGTCTATTATATATTATATATGTCCTACTAATATTATAAATACGAAAGTTTGTATGTATGTTTGTTACTCATTCACGCGAAAACTACTGAAAGAATTTGGATGGAACTTCACAGTAATATAGGCTATATATCATAATAACACATAGGCTACAGCAAGGGCGGATTTAGGTTAAATTTGAAGATAGATTCTTCGTATAATTTAAGAAAGTAATTTAGATAATTCCACCCCCAAGGGTTTCTCCCTTAATATAATAGGAGTTCAAAGATTGTATGGAATTCGTCAGTTTTGATGTTAGAAATCTGAAATTTTGGATGAACGAGTAACTTATGTTAAAAAAAAAAAATTATTTATTTAAAATGATCAGTCACGAAACTTTATGTGGCAGACCAAATTCCACACAAAAGTTGTTCCAAAAAAAAGTTCCAAAAGTTCCAGGCAAAAGCTAGTGTATATATATATATATATATATATATATATATATATATATATATATATATATATATATGTATATATATATATATAAATAAATAATGAGAAGAAGACGAATATTTGCATTTAAAGGAATTGGAAATTGTAATAGGTTAAGTGATATATAACGGGTATAATACAACCTGTAAATATTATTTTGTACCATATAAATTAATATTTAGTAGTTATAAATATAAATTAAAAAAAAGCTCATTTGAACATCACATTTGTTATATAATTGTTAAACTATGGAAAAAAATAAAAATCGAAAGTGTAAAAGATTGACAGAATACGGAAAAGAGAGGGGATGACAAAGTGGTGGGGGAGAAAAGTGGAGAGAAAGCGGGGCTTATGAAGCGAGGGGTTAAAGAGGAAGGTAGCAGGGTGAAGTGAAAGTAAAGAAAGGAGAATGAAGAACAAAGAACAAGCCTCCTCGATGATAAGAAGCCTCAATAAGAATTTAGTTATTGCCTGGGTACCGTCACACGTAGGCATTAAAGGAAATGAAGTGGCAGATCGAGCGGCAAAAGAAGCAGCATTATCATCGATAGAAATTACAAGCGTACACAGAAAAACAGATGTGTGCAGCCTTTTGAAACAGCAAGCTCTGGCGATTTGGAAACAACTTTGGCACTCCACCGACGAATCAAATAAACTAAAATGCATTAAAAGAAACACCAATGCCTGGAAAAGCTCCACGGCATATGCAGAAGAGAGGAAGTCGTTATCAAAAGACTAAGAATCGGCCACACGTGACTTATGCATGGTTTCCTTATGGAAAAAACAACGCCTCCGAAGTGTAGGATCTGTCACTCACAACTGACAATACGCCATACCCTTAAAGAGTGCCCACAACATGAAAGCTATTTTAGAAACTTAGGAATGGAGAGAAAAATTCAAACAATGCTAGGTGATAATGACACAAAATTTAAATAATTGAATAATTAAATAATTGAATTCCTCAAAAAAGAAGGTATATTTCATAAAATCTAGTAGACCAAAAATTATAGAATAAGGACACTGAAGACATTAGACGTTAAGTGTCCATAAATAATCAACCTAACCGAACAAGCATACCTGGAGAACAAAGGAAGAGAGACATTTGTTGACCTATTGTTCTTAAGTGAGGTGCTAAAAAGTGTGGATTAGGATATTTCAGGGATATAATTTAATATTTAAAATCGTTATTGTCAACTGAGTGGGTAAAACCCGAGTTATCCTTGTTATTTTTATTTTATATGCAAATATTCGTCCATTCTAGTATCATTTGTTATATTCTCTTAATTCATAATATATAAAATATTATTAAATTCTCAATTTATTTATTGGCGCCCAAAATCGATATTTGACTTATAATTAATTGAAGTAGAGCATTTTATCGTTAGCCTTTCATAACAAATAATAATTTATGGTCATGAACCTGACGGAAACCTAACAATGTATTAATAGAAAGCTAAATTAATTATTTTAAATTCTAGTGGATACTAGTATTATCACATGTTGGTAAATATTGTGGCGCTACGTATCGTTAGATTGCGTAACATCGTTCTGTTTTACTGAATGAAGAAACCTTCATGTGTGTTGACAGTTGGCTAATATTTGATTTATTCATTAATATTATTTATTCAAGTGGATCTTATTGTTTATTTGATTTTCATGAGCTAGCTATGACAAAAATCAATAAAAAATCGAACTTATTTGAATGTTTTGCATATGGTTGTTTTTGTGGAATAGGAAGATGACAATGAACCTATAGAGGACTGTTGTCATTATACTGTTCGTTATCAATGTGTCATGTTGTATTCACCTGTTTTCCATTGATCGATACATTTTTAAGTTCAATGAAGTAAATGAACAATTGCCTAAAAATTTTAGATGTACTTAATCCGCAGGATACCAGTGTGAGAGATAGTTGAAGTAACGCCACGAACTTATCTGTATCGGTGTTGTTCCATCTTTTGGGATAATATAACTCCAGTTTTTAAAGATGATGTCTTTCTTTTGTGTAGATACGGATAAGGAGACGGAAGGGGAAGGTTCAGAACAGCTGGAGGTGGACATACATTCGGAAGTGGACATACAAAGCCCTAGTGATAGTTCCATCAAAGATCAATCTGAATATGTAAAAGAAGAAGATAAAACTGAGGCAGAGGATAAGAGAAATGTCAAGTTGGAGTTCATCCTGGAACCGGACGCCTCCATGATCTTGGTCCCTACGCCCATCCCGTCAAGAGAATCTCTTTGCAGCGATCAGAGGTAACCATAGATTATGTTTAGATAATTATGATGTGTTATTATGTATTATGATTGTGATTAAAGTATGTAAAAATATTATGTATTGATATTGAATTATAGATGATTATTATATTATTAAATTGAAGTATAGATGATTATTATATTATTAAATTATATGTTGTTGTATGAAAATAAAACATAGAACTTTCATTTTCAATCTTACTTTTAGATCTATAAGGAATGTAACCGATTCAGATGATGTTCCTTCCATTGGACAGAAATTAATGATGACAGCTTCAATGAAGGATTTGAAGGTGGACCCGAGGAAGATAAAGAAGGAAGACCCGCCAACTTGGGCAGCCGGGGATGTGTTCTGGGTCCATTTACCCGGGATTGGGCCACCAGTTCCGCAGCATGTCGTTGACGAGGTACGTTAATATTGTGTATCATTTGTTATTTATACTTGGGACTGCTTAGCACCGCATCCAGCAAAATTGATGTTCGTGAATTCTGCTCTTTTTGGAGTAGGAAGAATTGTTACCTAATTGATGGTTACCAAGCAGGTCTCTTGGTCATTGTTTTTATAAATGTTCTGTGCAACAAAGAGGAGGAAAGAGAAGGAACAAAAGGGTTATAATGATGTGTTGGAATTTGGTAAACTCGTATCTGTCATGAATGGAAGATTTTACAAAGGAATATATGACGTTGTGTAAAGCGAGTTTCGAAATAAACCTTGGGAATATATATATATATATATAATAGAATAGAAAGCAAACTTTATTCTGAGACCAAGTCCCTTTAAAATGACAATAATGAACAAATAAAAAAAAAACGTAATAATTTTCATCTGGCCAGAAGGCTACATAATAATACAAATCATGAAATAATCAAGAGTGACAAAACATAATAAAAAGTATTTACAAAATCTGATTCTTCTTCTTTGTTGTTGGAAAAATAAACAAAACACGTAGGTACCAAGATCGAGAATTCAATACTAATTTGTTCAAGCTGAAGATTGACCTGGTTGGAGAGCGTCTTTTTGGGATGCCAAGAGATGATGGAAAAGCAGGGATTTTAAATGAAGCCAGTGAAGAAGAATGGCGGATGAAAGGAGGCATTGAGTTCTACACGGCGGTGGAGCGGGCGAGGAAGGAACGCTCCAATGCCCTATTTCTGTGGGAAGGAATGTAGAGGTCTGAAAGGCGAGATATGGTTTTGTGGTGCTGGACAGAGGATTTAAATGGGAGAGGTGGTTATAGATATATGAAAGGTGTTGCGAGTTAACGGAATGGTATAGAAAAGCACTAAGGAAATATTGTCTATAAATGGGAGGGAAGAGCCACTTCAACTCATCATAGTGATGTGACACCCGGGATCGCCTCGGAGTACCAAGGAAAAATCTTAAAAACTCCTTACACCAGACTACCAATGGTATTGTAGAAACACTTAGTGAGATCCTATCTTCAGAACATCCAATAATCAAGTAATATAACTTAGAGGTCCTCACTCTGGGACTTTCACATGGAGAGTGAGCATTTGGAGATGCTCTCTCTCGAACCTCCACGCCTAGAGACTTGAAATATGGCAGTATCTTGCTGGCAGTGGGAGGCAATACCATATGTATACTTTGAAAATCAGTTACACATTTATAAAAATTGTGTTTATTAAACAATCAGTCTATTAAATTTTTAAATATGTATTTTAAATGAGCTGTAATAAAATTTAGAATCATGTTTATTTACCTAATTTACTCATAAATTCTCGTCAACTTAATAATGGTCCGCTATTGATACGCCAAATATCGAATACTTATTTTGATTTGTTTTTAACATATTTTGAACCTTAACAATATATATATATATATATATATATAATACATTTTTTTTTTTTTAATTTGTTCCCCCCATGGTAATCCCATGGAGGGACCATTTATTAATATTAGGACATGCTCCATACTTCAGTAAGCATATAACATGTCATTACATGTGACATATATATAAACACTTATATAAATATATATATATATATATATATATATATATATATATATAATATATATTTTGTTTATAATATATATATATATATATATATATATATATATATATATATATATATATATATAAACAAAAAAGTGTTTTGCTGAATCCCAAAGTTCTGTTCCATAAATCCAAATATGCCTTAGTATATATCTTTATTATCTTTTATTTTTCATTCCATTCTTAAACTTTTCATCTATTATTTCATAATTTTTCTTTTACTCATTGTATTTATTTCTTGTCATTCCTTTTATTTCTGTTTATAAAACCTTGTTATACCTCCTTTGGTACTGCAGTGTTTATATAATTTTTCTATTTTCTTTTGTTCTCAGCTCTGATTATGGCCTAATATTGTGGGTCGAAACGTTGGCACAGATAAAATAATTTAGACTTATTTGGTGTAAAAATTTATTGACTTCCAACCCTCCCCTCTCCCCCGACCATTTCACACTCTTTCAAGTCTTAGTATAGTATTCAATTGTAATTATTAGTGGTTTATTTCGTAGGGGTAGTGAAGATCTGTAGCCCAGAAAATGAGATAGTTACTTGTAGTGTCTTGTATTTTTAATTTCGTGTTTATGTTCGATTTGAGTCTTTTATCCAAGTATTATCAGACGGTTTTTCATAGTTTATAAACTAGATAGTTTCATTTTCCGAGGATAGTTTATAAATTGTCATAGAATCATTACTCGCCTATAATTTCTGAACACGAAGCTTTGGGACCTCAAGAATAACCTAATGTGACTCGAGTTCGTAGTGTTTATTTTGGTTTTCCCTTAGTGAAACCACTTTTATAATTAAAAAAAAAAAATTTATATTTATTGAAATTTACAACTGTATACAGAATACATCAAGTAAATATAACGAAAGATAAATCATGTCCAGAGACAAAGGCAAGTAGAGACACTATCCAGTGGTAGTACTCAAATAAAAAGTTCAGCTTAGAAGTTCACGAGGCCATCTTCTTTTCAGACGTCTTGGAGGACTTTTATAAATCAAATAGATAATTTTGTTGAGTATTTGTTGGACGAAAAATGTTCGTTTTTAAAATATTTTTACTATAAAAAATCTTTTATATGATCGATAAGTTTTTTTTTTGTATAACTTTTTTCATTCATTGTATATATGATTCTGTATAGATACATTTAATTTTGTCCAAGTTTTTGAAGTTTGAGACTCGTCTCTTTGGTACAGCATATTACTTTTGTGAATTGTAGCAAATTATATTAGAAATAAATAAATATATATATATATATATATATATAATCGATAAAAATATTGAGAATAATATTAGCTATATCTTTCAAGTTGTTTGTACGCTCTCATGCTCTAAACCTTTTCAACAACCATAGATACTTGGACTTAGGGATCTATGTCTGTCTGACAATTTAGAAAACAACTTGCGCATAAGGCCAGTCGCGCATAGAGAAGCTACGCTTTTTCCATCTACTGCCTTGCTCGCTTCACTCACCCTTTGTCCAAATTGTGTCTAGTTTTTCTTGCTGCAAAGCCTTTCCATTCTCTTGAAGATATTGTTGTTTTACGTTCGACCCGAATATCTTTGGACTTCATTTTGAACTTGTTATTTTTATTGTGTATTGACTCTGGTGTCTTTTGATTCTATTCCCAATAAATGTGTGGCGGAGGACTCCCATCCCCGCTTCTGTTTCCGCTGCAGGTCGTTTACTAAATTGCCAGACAATACTTCTTATGCCAACTAACTCCATTCTCCCTTATAGAAAAAACGAAAGCATTAATATTTATATATATATATATATATATATATATATTTATATATATATATATATATATATATATATATATATATATATATATATATATATATATATATATATATATATATATATATAATGAAAATAATAATATATTTAATTTAAATATTCTTTTAGGCTTCCACGATCTCTATTATTACAGAAGACTTTGTTTATTTCTTCTGGTTTAGACCGTGTAGATAATTATCTACACGGTCTAAACCAAAAGAAATAAACAAAGTCTTTTGTAATATTTAATTTAATTTTAATATAATTAATAATAATATATATATTATTTTTTCCCCCTAGAATATTTTTTCGATAATAAACTAATTTATTTTTATTATTATTTTACTTTTTTTTTCGTAGGTTGAAATATTTTTAAGGCAGTGTGCATCAAAACAATGCGGAATGGTAATGCCCAGGAATTTGAGACATTTCCTTTGCCCTAGCCTCGATGGCCTGTAAGTTGGCTCAAGTATTATCTGAGGAAACATCATTCATGAAGAAGTTTAATTTAGCTTCTAGATTAGTGTAAACTAAGTGACGCAAAAAATGGCGAAAATGTATTTGAATGCTTTAAGCTAAATAATAGCTTTTACAGTGTTGATCTAAACATGATCAATGACTTTAGATTAAATAATATTATGACTTTTATTATTGTTACAAAGCACATTGTTATAATTCTCTTGCAATGAAAATTTTATAACTATTGTTAGATTTGATCCATTATTTTTTTAGTGCCTATCCAAGGTTCTTTCCTTTTCCTGGTAAGGTGAATGGGAAGAGTTCTTCCGATAGGTTACCATCCTAGACTGACCAGAATGGGAAGGTCAAGATTCATTCAATGGGATTCATTAACCACAAAATAAATGTTAATCCTCCCTTGCCGGATTCGAACCTGTGAAGCAGTAGTCTCGAGGTTGCTAAGATTTAACAGTCTCCATCACCATATGCCTATTTAAGCCTGGGACCTAAGGCTTATTCGTGTCCGGTCATTTTGATCTATTGTTTACTTTCTTTAGGTGTTCGTAGTTATTACAGATCAATTGTATACACAATATCTTTTTGTTTGTCTTTTGTCAGATGTTTAAACAAAGTTCAATAAATAGTTTTTCGTTATTGCCCTAAGACAAGTTTCAATGTCACAAAATATAATACATAATTATTTATAAATATAATTTTTCTGGGCACCGTGAGGATCATGCCTAAATTTAAAAGCCATCGGTCCGAGGTAAGTTACTCCTATCCCCCGCGCTATCCCAATATGGCTTATGCAAGCGTAGATCATTGGGCATCATTATGGTTAAACATATGTTTAAAACTCTTAATTATTTATTCTGTACTTGAGATAGCTAGGTTAGTTTCGGGTTATAACCTCTTTGGTATATATGATAATTTATAACCTCTTTGGTATATATGATAGATAATCTATAATAGTGATGGGCTTAACTGCTACTTTTCAGTAACAGTTCTAACCGTTACTGTGATTTTTCTTACCTGTGATTTCTTAACTGCTACTAACTGTGATTTGTGATTCTGTCCAAATGCTACCAACAGTGATTGCGCCGGCGTACTTAATTCCACATCTTGAATATAACGATCACAGAATATGTATTATAAGGATAATAATTACTTGTTATTATAATTATAATTACTTGTACAATTCACTATAATCCTGTCAATATTCAAACAGATGGAATTATTTTCAATATCCGAAATAACGTAAATTTTGCTCTTATAGTTGGTTACATTCAAACGACGATTTTTTTCAAACACGGTCCCCCACGGATTTTTTTTTCTTTATATTGTTTATTTTTAATAAAAAAACGTTTACTATGGAAATCACCCAATTCGTAAGTGAATTCACATAAATAACACCGGGTCCTGTTTTATTAAAATGTTTACCAAGTGTGCAATGCAAGGTAAAATGAAAATACATCATTAAAAAATGTGTAAACATTTATTTCAATAATAGTTGGATAATATAAAATCGCTATTTTGTTTTCAATAACAAAGAAGAGAATATAATGTAAAGAAAATGTTTAAAAAGTAGTAAAAAGTTTCAAAAAAATATGTTTTTAGATGTTTTGGTACACACACAGTAATGCCAATGCCAAATTTTGTTTTCTTGTACTTTACAGATTTCCTTAGTTAAAGAAAAATCTCATTTCGACGACTAGTTTACTCAGAATAACTGATCTAATAATTTAAATTTATTACTGAGCAGTTAATTTTCTACAATAAAATTAATTGAGTCAAATTAAGGTAGTAGCCTATCAGAGTTTATTACTATAGAAAAAGGTTTTCCAAGGGTGCAATCCCTTACGACGCCCTAACAACAGTAATCACTCATTTAACCTAAATCACAGTATTCACAATCAATTCCGTTCGCCGACGACCAGCCCCCAAATGCGAAGAACAGTTTAGAACTGTTGCTGTAGTCACAATAACAATCACACTTCAATTCCGTTCCCCGACGACCAGTTCTCAAATGCGAAGAACTGTTGCTATAGTCACAATAACAATCATGCTTCAATTCCGTTTGCGTTTTATCGCCGACGACCAGTTCCCATATCTGAAGAACAGTTTGGAACTGTTACTGATGAATTTCTAATCACAGGTACACCTGTGATTTTGAGTAGCAGTGAAAAAGTAACAGTTCGTGATTTCTGGCCCATCACTAATCTATAACCTCTTTGGTATATATGATAATTTATATAGTGGTGTTAGGCCTCTTGTTCTTGCAACATTGTGTAGTTATTTTAACCTGTCATATTAACTGTATGGCGTTTTAACCGTAATCCTTACTTCCTAGGCTTACTTTAAATTATTACAAACTATGTATTTAATTATTTAAATGGCTTATTAATATTTTACTAAGTTGTCAAATATTGATATTCTTCTTAATTATTTTCTTTATTTTGAATGCATGATTAATTTTTTATCTAGTTCCTTTGATGGGGCGAATAATTAAAACAAATTTGAAAAAATAAAATAAAAGTCTATATTCAGAAAAATAAAAACACTTGTATGTGAAATAATAAATAATCACTGCACTGCAGGTTACAAAAAGAAAATGATTTAATCAAAGGAAATAATTATACTTGAATAAAGTTCTCATTAGACGCTGAGTAATAGTCTTTCAAAGCCCAGTCACTTGTTTACACACCACATTTTTTGTTCACCAACTCTCGGCAGGTTATGTACATGGTTATGTCAGTGTTGCTAAAAAAGTATTGCTAATAAATTAATTGTTTAATCACTGGCAACACTGACTGTGCCGGGTGTGACCTTCCCCAGTGACAGATCAGGTTATGTTTGTGGTGTTACATTCCTATTAATGTTTATATATTTTTAAATATTTCTACATTAATGTATTTATTTATTTATGTGAGTATTTTATTGTTGCTAATAAAGTTATTACAAATATAATATAAGTCTTGTTAAATTTATATTACCCTACCTTAAATTTATACAAACCTTTCTCTACCTTGTTAAATAATATCATTGAAAAAAACACAAAATAAAAATCATTGATCCTGTTCATAGAAATGTTTTTATTAGAATATTTCATTAATAGGCCAGCGGCCAGGTAGTTGAAGGTTGCAATAAATTGAAGAGAGCTGCATTTTTGGTATGTTGTAAGGGCATGTCTGAGTAGTGTAAATCCAAGTTTGCTACCGAAAAAAACGGATGGGAAAACTTTTGCTGGCGGAAAAACCTCGACATTTTCGGAGTTAATTCAGTTTTATGGCCTATATCTCCTAATCGGTGCGTTTTTGATAAAATACATTTGTGTACATTTTTAAAGTAGTTTAAATTTGCTATAATTTGAGTCCAACTGCAGCACTATAGCTTTATGAGATTCTGAGTTACGCCCCTTTGAAAATTGGTATTTTTTTCCAAATTTGAAGTGGCCGACTTTCTTGAGGAACACTGACCGAAGGAGTGATTCTACGATGAATGTCAAGATAGTAAATATAATTAGCTTTAATTTAAGCACCGACTAAGCAGGTGTAACAGATTCGGAGTTACGCCTATTTGAAAATTGGTAATTTTTTCACACCGGCGTTTCCTTTTTTTTTAATTAAGAAGAGAAGTTTAATAACTACAGGCCTCGTTATGTGCTCTAATTAAATTTACTACAACTCCATTTCACTTAACTTTCATCGTAGGATCACTTTGTCGGCCGGTGTTTCTTACGAAAGTCGGCCGAAACTTAAAATTTGGACTTTTGGAAAAAAAGACCAATTTTCAAAGGTGTGTAACGCAGAATCTTTTACACATACAGGCCTTAGTCTGTGCTAAATTAAAGCTAATTTAAATTTAAGCAAAAATTGAAATAACTCCGAAAATTTCGAGGTTTTTTGGCCACCAAAAGTTTTCCCATCCGTTTTTTTCGATAGCAAACTTGGATTTACACTAGTCAGACATGCCCTTACAACATATAAAAAAATCAGCTCTCTTCAATTTATTGAAATCTAAAGCCCCTTTTTGTTACCTGGCCGATGGTCTATAATAACCTTTTATTTTTCTCATATTAATGCTGATATGAGTTCGTTTATTTCTTTACAATAACGTTTTCGGGTGCTACTATTTTTATTTCGAATGCTGTAAGGCTAAACTCAGGTTTATGAGTGGCCCAGTTAAAGTATTATCCTATCTTCCTAACTACAGTGGTGTTATCTGGGTAAATATGGTGTAATATTGTTTTTTTTTTGTATGAAAATTTATGTTGTCAGTTGACTAACATTTGAACAGAAAAGTTAGAGTCAAAAATAAATGAGGTAAAAACGAAACTGATGGTGCTGAGAAGAAGAAGGCAAAATTCGAGGTGGTGAACATCTTCCAATACCTTGGCTCTGTCATCAACGACAAACTAGATGAAATAGAAGAAATCGGAAGAAGAGTGCTGGCTGGGAATCGGGCATACTTTGCCATTGCCAGTTTGCTGAATAGCAAAAATGTCGACCTCAAAACTAACATCACTCTCTATAAATGGCTGATTCGGCCAATAATGACATATGCTTGCGAGACATGGACCCTAAACAAGAAGGATGCACATGTGGTGGATAGATTCGAAAGGCGTATCCGCAGACTCATCGTAAGGCCCGTCCAGGAAAACGGTGTATGGCGCAGATGAAAAAACAGAGAGTTATATGAACGCTATAATGGCATGAAGATCTGATCTTTTGCCATGTTACAGAGGATGAAGTGGTTGGAAATGGAAGAAGAAAGAACTGTTAGAAGAGTTTACGAAAACTGCCCTGATGGAGTTAGGCGTAGAGGGAGACCCAGGGGTAGGTGGGAGGATAGCGTCCTGGGAGATCTCAAGAAACTGAGAATAAGTTCCTCACAGGCATAGGACCGAAGCAAATGGAACTTGGGGATTGAGCAGGCCAAGGATCGCTTTAAGCATCTGTTGCACCACTAAAAGAAGAAGATATATGTAAACAAATACTCCTACTTTGCAAAAACACACATATATTACTTAACGGAAGCACAGACAATCTCGAGGAGATCAGCCAACCTCATTGTTGCGAACCATTGTTTCCATGGTACAACGGCAGGTAGTCCATATCTGCATAACAAGCATTTCTAGGGCGGGTTTGGAAGTGTACCCTTGCAAGCGACGTACACTCAGATCCAAGCACAGTCACAATTCGGTCTCGATCTAAAGATTATATATAGCTGTTTTTGGTAGTTCAGCAGGCCCACGAATCCCTATATTTCTTTCCTCGAATCAAATCATCATTTGACTCACTGGAAGAATACAATGTGATTCCAACTATCTAGGTGTCGTCGCTTCTGAGCCCGGTCGTTGTGAGCTGCCTCTAGAACATTGCCCGACGCCACATACCTGGATAGGATGGGGGATGCTTGAGGAATTAAGGGAAAGGACCGTGGCCGGGATTCGAACCCACAACCTTTGGGTTTATTAGCAGATGCACTTTTTCAAGCTCCTGACTCCCATACTCACACACAACCATACAATATATATTCTTCCCCTAGATTACAAATTTAGTATGAAAGCTGTGCTATGTTTCTACTCTTAAATATATTTTGAATATATATATATATATATATATATATATATATATATATATATATATATTGATATTTGGGATGCCAGAGTCTCATTTAGGATGAGTATTCAAATTATTATTTATATACCTTAATCTTAATTGGGTTCCTTTCCAAAGTTCTGTTCTTGTGTTTACCAATTTTTCATCTATTATACCTTCAATATATTATTTATAAATAAATAGTGTATCTGGGGTATGTAAGCACCAATAGAATTATAATAAGGATCGTTTATTTATTAAATTTCAAACAAGGTTAATGATTCAGATTTTAATAGATAAAAAGGATTGCCATAAAATGCCTTACAGGAAATTAATTAAACTTATCTGTGGACAGGGGTAGATCGGGTTACAGGTCGGTCTTCTTCTTGTCGCCTTCGGGACTCTCCATTTTCTGCAAGATCTCTCCTCCTTGCTGTACGTCAGAGTCCTACTTCTCCTTCCTTCTCTGTGTCTATCTCAATATTGCCTCTGTCCGCCCCCTCTCCTTCCTTCTCAGGAACTTGACCATAAAGGTTCCATAAGCAAAAGGTCTGTCCTTTGTCAAAAAAATATTCCCTTTCATGTGTCCCGACATGGCACATTTTCCCCGCTCCGCATCCCTTTCATGGTGCCGGCAATACATAGCAGCTGATGTGTAAAATCATTTGTGTCCAAATAGGTGAAGTTGGGATTTTTATTTATTAATTTTTTGGAATATCATGGAAATTTTTCTCACTGCTCTCTTTCTTTTTTTTTTATTTATCAAGAATCCTAAAAATCAAAATTGATAGAGGTTTAATGTTAAAATAATTGACAATAATGTTTCTCGAATAATTAACAATTACCTCTTATCGAATAAAGGCATTCTTTTGTTTTTAGAGGTGAAGAAATTTATTTGCAAAGTAAGGAACCCGAATGCCCCGAGTGCTGTTACCAATCTGTTAATGAAGATATAAACAAAGTGATGGCGATGCCAGAATTCGATTCAGGCCATTTTTATTTCTAATGAAACAAATCGAAAAAAAAAGTTTACTTGTATGTATCTAAATAAAAATAAAGAAATATATATTTTATTAATATTTTATTTTTGTATCCACAAATGTAACGCATTACGGTTGATAACATGTGATCTTAGTTGATTTAAATAGAATGAGGGATTTCAGTCGATTCGATTTCAAACGCCATTGGAATATCAACTGTTAAGTAGTGAAAAGCTCTGAAGCAATGAACAAATCACATATTTTTCCATTATCATCCAAAAATAATAATTCATTTTAAAAATAAGATGAAGAAATCATTGATGACCCATCGATCCCATGGGCCAATCGAGAGATGTATACAGGGTGTCCCGAATTTAAGTGGCAAAACTTCATGAACTTATAGGGAACCAAAAAACTAAGACAAAAAGTCCTTTAGAGACTTGCTCGTTTTTGCTTAGTTTTAGAGAAAATTGCAAAAAAAAGAAACAAAACAAAAATGTTACAGGTAGCGATTATCACCTTCAAAGTTCGTCAGCCTAGGCAGTGAGATATGTAAACACTTAATGTTATCCTTTACATTCTTTTATTTGTTTACATTTTGGCTTCCTTCTAGGATTCCTAAATCAGTCTTCAGTCAGTTACTCAGATATTATAGATCTTTACATGAGGAGGAATTGTTAATCAAAGAAATTATCATGTATGGGCTCTTGAAAATCCCAGAGCTATTAGAGAGAATAGGTTTCAGCATGAATTTACTATTAACGTTTGGCTTGAAATTTGGAACGGATTACTGGTGGGACCATATTTTTTATCTGGAAGATTGAATGATATCACATTTACACATTTTTTGGAGAACGACTTTTCTAATTATTTAGATGACATTCCCTTACAACAGCGGATTGAAATGTGGTCCCAACTGGATGGATGTCCAGCTCATTATAGCAGAGTTGCTCGAGCTTGGCTGGATATAAATTATCCACAACGATGGATTGGACGTGGAGGAGTAGTACCTTGGCCACCCATGGATTTCTTCGTATGGAGAACCTTGAAGCAGAAAGTTTATTCGGTGTCAATCAACTCAAGAGAGCAATTAAGAGACCGAATCATAGATGCAGTGCACCAAATATCATCAGATCAATGTTTAGCTGCAATTTATCAAATGAGTGTTAGATGTAATGCTTGCATTGGTGCAAGAGGACAACATTTTGAGCAATATTTACATTAAAAAGAACATAACATAAATATAAATGTAA
Organism: Arma custos; assembly: GCA_037127475.1. Taxonomy (NCBI): domain Eukaryota; kingdom Metazoa; phylum Arthropoda; class Insecta; order Hemiptera; family Pentatomidae; genus Arma; species Arma custos. The sequence goes on from CM073759.1 coordinate 220,649,904, forward strand.
ATAAATAAGTATAAAAATGAAAACTTGTTTTGTTTCTTTTTTTGCGATTTTCTCTAAAACTAAGCAAAAACGAGCAAATATCTAAAGGACTTTTTGTCTTAGTTTTTCGGTCCCCTATAAGTTTCTGAAGTTTTGCCATTTAAATTTGGGACACCTTGTATAGCCTCCTTATATAACCTCTTTGCTATTAAAACTATAAGATAGCTACATATTTATTTGTTACGATTTTCTGTTGTTTGTTTCATTTAACGCCACTTGTATGCTACCATGTCTAATTGGACGATGTTACAGCGGGAGTCCTAAATGTTGCCTAAGCAGGCATAATTAGGGTAGAGATCTTTAACCTGATATCACGGAAAAACCGCGTGTTGTTGGCAACTAACTTAACAGTTACACAAATAAATACATAGCTGGCTGTATGGATGGAAGTATCCAATGCCATAAATTATAAAACAAAACAAAAAAAATCCTGATATCACACAGGCTCGGGTCCTCTATTTTACGTCTCTTCCGAATGATTACCATTACCACTACAGCCAAGACATGGAGGGTCTTGGTTCACTGTTTCTTGGACAATCGTTATGTAGGGATGTAATTTGTTCTAGATAACGTTCAAACGCAACCACCCTTCAAAACCACCTTATTTACGGTACCCACTTTACAGAGGCTGGGTGAGCCCCAGGAGAGTCCTAGATCATATAGATTTAATTTTTGTTCATGTTTCTTCTTGTGAGTAACATTATTCCGTTTGAATGGAATTGGCAGATTAATTCAACCTATTATTGGATTTCTGAATGTTGAAAACATAAGGATTGCTAGGACACAAGTTTTCTTCTGCAGTCACTATTTAAGACACTAACATACCAGTTAAGAATGTTGTATTATAATAGTTTTTAAAATTTATTTATTGATATTTACAACCGTATTACAATAATAAAACAAGTAAATAGGCTAAATGATACATAATGACATGAGATAATAACAAGTAGAGAAACTACCCACTGGTAGTACTCAAATCAAAGTTCAACTAAGAAGGTCACGTGGCCATCTTCTTTTCAGAGGCCTCGGCGGATCATCGGGAAGTGAAGAGGAAGCTTGATTTGAAACTAGAGGGTTTGAGTGGGAATGAAGTTTGTTATGAAAGGATAGATACCTGGTTCGGGCCAAATCAGCAACAAATGGGACATTAAGGTCGTTATGGATGACTTTATTCTTAACAAAATAAAGAGCATTGAGGATTTTGGATTGTAAGGATTGGATACGAGAGGTATTCGATGGTTTAATGGAGCTCCAAAGCTCTACTCCGTAAGTCCAAATAGGTCGTATGGTGGTCATGTAGATGAGTCTTTTGTAGTTAATTGGAAGCTTAGAACGTTTGTCTAGTAAGTGTTGAAGTAGCCTGAAACGTCGAGCGGTTTCTTGTCTTTTCAGTCTTTTATGAGGATTCCAGGTCAATCGTTTGTCAAGGTGCAACCCTAAGTATCGGATCTGTTCTACAGGCCCCAGAGGGATATTATTAAAGGATACTGAATGGCAGGAAGTCATTGGTTTACGACGTAAGATAAAAGTGATTTGATGCGATTTTTGAGAATTTATTTTAATTCTCCAGTTTTGACAACATTCTTCAAGATCAGTGATATGGGATTGGACGCTTTGGGATACAATGACTGATAATGCACATGTATCATCGGCAAACGTGGTAAGGATAGTATTAGGATGAGTTGGGATGTCAGTTGTATAAACTGTATAAAGGATTGGGCCCAGGATACTACCTTGAGGAAGTATTAATATTAGAAAACAACACCGAAAACAAAGTACAAAAATACCTACAATATTACATAAATTAATATTCGACATAAGAGCAATTGCGATTTTATTTTAGTTATAATTTCCTTCACTGGATTTTGTTTGTGATTTTATATCTATTTAAAATGTGAAAATAATTTAAGGAGATGATTTTCGGCAAGTTACAACTAAACAGTAAGAACTCTTATGAAGAAAAATATGGAAAAGTTCTTTTAACAACCCAGGCATACTCACACATATCCATTTTTTAATTATTTAATTTTCTTAATTATTTTATTAATAGTTATATCAGGACAGTATTTTTATTTTAAAAAAATTAACTTCTATGCGAAGTAATACAAGTTTTTTGAACTAAGTCTCTTCTTAGTCGTTCATAGCTAAAGGAAAAAACAAAATACAAATGACCATCGCACCATTTTATTTATTTAACATTTCCAATGAAATACTGTTATTAGTTTTATTAATTAATCAAGATCATATTATTTAAACAAAAACAAAAAAGTACATTAGATCCAATCTTATATGGGTTGGGAGTTATCTCATTAAAATAAAAAGAAAAAAAAATAGTTGGTAGAAATGTTAAAAAATAAATTCCAAAAGTCGATACTCAATCCAAGTTGGTATTGATCTGAAACATCACCTTGGCAACTGCACCTTTTTTAAGCAATTCAAGACCACTTTGATATTCATTCAGTTTGCACTGCTTCACTCCGAGTTTATCCACGTCGAGGAATCTAAAATAAAAACATAATGTTAATTTATGTTTTATGTTTAACTGTGGATAGACTAGAATTGAATCGGGTTTATAAAAAAAAAGGACCGTTTCTATAAATTCATGATTTCAAAGGACTGTAAATATTTTTATTCTATTTATTACTGAGCCATTCATTCAAGTAAGTAAAAAAACCTTTTTCCAGTCAAATATTTTTTCTTCATTTAAAAATACGTTTCGACTTCTTCAGTCATTTTCAATTTTCATCTCTTATAAGTCCATTTATTATTTCATTTAAATATTTTTTTACTAACAAATTTGCACATTATTAACCTTTTAGTAGATTGTCAATCAATTTAAATTTTTCTTTTAATACTTGGAATAAGCAATGTACTCCATGGTCATTATTGTAATAAAATTTAAATTAATTGATTAATCTACTAAAAGGTTAATAATGTGAAAATTTGTAAGCAAAAAAATATTTAAATTAAATAATAAATGGACTTATAAAAGATGAAAATTGAAAATGACTGAAGAAGTCGAAACGTATTTTTAAATAAAGAAAAAATGTTTGACTGGAAAAAGGTTTTTTTACTTACTTGAATGAATGACTCAAAAATATATACTTCAGTAACATAATTAAGAATTAAAATCTATTTATTACTTATCAATACCTAATAACTCTTTCAGAGCCTCCTCTAAGCTTGTTTATTCACATTCGACTTCTTCTTCTTCAAAAAAACCAAAAAAAAACCTCAGTTTAGTTATTTGTTTCAAAGAAGAAACATGGCAGTGTACTACGAAATTCTTGAAATTATTAAATATGAAGGAGAGGCACTGCGTGACGTTAGTTTGAAAAATTTAGTAGTGGAGATACGACGTTGCCAAGGAAGAAGGGCTCCGGGCGACCATTAATGTGTATAGATGAAGTTCTGAAAGAAGCTGTTGAGTCAAATCCATCCACAAGTACTCGCGAACTTGCCAGGGGATCTGATGTAACTAAAGGTACTGTTATTCGCCATCTACGCTCCATTGGGAAGGTGAACAAGTGCTGTAGACTGGTCCATCACGAACTCACTCCTCAGCAATCAGCTAAGAGGTTAGAAACTTTTTATTTTATGATTTTTCCTACCATATTTCCAGCCCTCGCTCCATCGGATTACTACTTGTTTCGATCCATGGCCCGTTTTCTTCAAGGGAAAAAAATTGATAATTTTGCGAAAGTTGAAAGAGTTCTTTGACAGTCATACCAAGGAATGGTATCAGCGTAGGATTGGGCAATTGGCTAATGATGGTTGATAACAATGGACTTTACTTTGAATATTAAATGAATTTTATATCAAAGAAATAATAATGTTATTTGGTTGAAAAACTGTCAATTTTTCTTTTATAAACCCTATTAGAACAGAAAAGTAACATTTTTCTGAGACTAGGTACTTTGGAATAACATACATGAAAAATGAACTGAAAAAAAAACATAATAGACAGACTAGAGGATAATATACAACAGTATAACATAAAATATTATATGATGGACTAAATAGCCAGGGTACAGTCAATGGAAATTATGATTCTGAAAGGTTCCGGGTTCGAATCCAGCCGTATATTGACACTGTAGGATCTGCACACTCAACCTCTTTAAAGTGGGTACCCTTCTAATTAGGGTGAACAGTCGATTCAGCGCTATTCCAGACAAATCACCTGTTTTAGAACAGTACAGTATCCATTGTGTACTGAACCCAAGACCTTTAAAGAGTTGAGTACTGTACGTTTAGTTTTGTTTTGTTTATGAGCCGGAGAAATTATTGCTTATTAGTTCACAATTTTGGAACAAAACGTCTGCTTTCAGAATTATAAATTTTCATTGACTCCGCCTTGACACTTCTTTCAATAAATAAAAATACAATAGTAATAAATAATTTTTAGTTATGAATTAAAATTACTAAACCTACTTTTTATCGATGGCTTTCATCAAATCAAGTGCTTTTTTCATTGAAAATCGGTTAATATTTATGCCCACAATTGTCAATTCTTTCTTAAACAATTCATACGGAGCAAGCCTAAGGAAAAATAAATATTATATATTGATAATATTGTAAAGAAATTATATACGATGCGTAATATATAATCGTACATACGAGATTTTGCTGTGCGGAGAAGCAACACCAAAAATAACAAGTTTGCCACCTCTTCTCAATGAGTCTAAGGCTTGCTCAGTCGCAGCGGCATTCCCACTGCATTCAATGGCCAAATCGAATACTGATGTAGTATATTTTTGCTTTAGTTCAGCAGGATCTAAGCATTCGAAACCAGTACCTGAGGCAAGAACAAAAAAAATTAAGTTAGGAACATGATTAAGAATACTTTCGTGAAACAATACATTAAAAATATACCGTACTTGTATGTTAAGGTAGCCACCGTTATTTTTGCCTACTTATTCGCATGCGCGAGCAGTTACATTTTGTAACAGTTATATTTCTAACAGATGATTATATTATACATTATATTTCTAAAGGTGCGTTTACACGTGAGAGGAACTCGCCGAAAGCGCTCTCGAGAGTAAATCGCAGAGCCCTTTACACGGGAGAGTGAAATTCATCCTAGTCCACCTTCGGAGAGCTATTCGCCATGGCAACTCTCGAGAGTACCCTTCAGACCGTTTACACGGGCGATTTCTACTAGTTCTGAGAGTTCCTTCTAACTGTAAACATCTCGTGATTTAAGTTTATTTCTATCAGTTCTAGAGTTATTTCTACTAAACATATACATTATTTGGTGTCTTCAAGGAAAAGAGAAATAGTAGTGGCGTTGTTGATTTTGTGTATGTCAAAGAAAAACGAATTGAAGAAGAAAAAAAAATAGGTCAGGTCTTGGTTCCAAAGACGGAATTATTTAAACGCTTACTACACATTGACCCGGGAATTGGAACTAGAAGACGCCCAGCAATTTAGAATATTGTGAATTTTAAAAAGTACAATTTTTATTATTTATCTGAAATAATCTTAGCTGATTTCTCAAATTGTGGATTTTTTTCCATTGCATTAGTATCAAAATTTGTGGCTATTTGTTCAAGAATTGTGTTTTTTTAAACTCTATTTTTGTAATCTCGCTCCTTAATGTCCCAAAGGATTGGGTGAGACTCGTATGCTTCGATGAGCCTGCAAACTTCCTCTTGCGTCCATTTGGTAAAGACATTCTTGAGAGTACTCTCGGGAAGTCAAACTGGAGTTGAATGTCTGAGAGTAACTCTCAGAAGCGTTTACACCTCCTACTGTGACGAAAGAGGGGAACTCTCGGCGAGTTCGCCCTCTACTTTCGGCGAGAACTCTCAGGACCCTTTACACTTGCGAGTTTTACTCTCGAGAGTAAACCAGCTATTCTCGATAGTTAAAAACTCGCACGTGTACACGCACCTTAACTCAAACCACCCCTAACCCCAATAAATAGATTTAAAAACGTTATGCAAGATAGCTGTTATAAAAGGTAACTGTTATAAAAGATAACGGTTATAAAATATAACTACTACAACTAACACTACTACAAGTAACTACTACCAATAGGCAAAAATAACGGTGACTGCGTTAAAACACAAGTACCAAAAATACTTATCAAATAAAAACAACTTACTTATTATTTACACTACAAAAAATAGAAATATTTCAAGAATCCGAGCAGCATAAATTTCATTACTCCGAAATATTGAAAGGAAAAAAAATAAACAGTACAGAGGCTGAGTTCAACCGTTTGTCATTTTGTTTTTAAAGTGTTATAGAACGCTGTAATTGGCTTATTTGACATGGGTAGGGGTAAAAAGGGGCGTGTCCCAGTGGTCACGTGACTATAATGGGGCGTTGGCTTCCATATTAGGGTTGATGTTTGTTTGTTCATTTAACGTCACTTTTTGCTGCTATGGCTAATCGGACGATGCTACATTGGGAGCTCTAAATTTTGCCTATCCAGGCTTAATTAGGATAGGGATTTTTATCGAGTACCTGACATCGTACAGGCGTCCCTTCCGAAGGACGGCGTAACTAAGGATTTGTTTACACCATTTAAAAAATCCTAGGGCTACCTGCCGGGAAAGTGTTATGTGTTACATTATGTTAGGGTTGAGGTTAGGCCACGAGGCTAAGAAGGGTGTCAATGTCCAATGATCAAGGTTCGTATAAGGTTTAAATTCAAATTTAAATCCGGCACAGAGTTCGCGTGATTTGGGTCACGTGACTAAAAGAGCGGAAAACCGTGTGGCTAAAGTCAGGCCGAAGTGCAAATTCAGAATTTAATTTGGCGTCAAGATCACACGACTAAAAGGGAACTAAACTGGTTAAGGTTATGTCAAGGTTTAAATTCAAATTCGAATTTTCCGCCATGATGTCGCATGCCACGTGACCAAATCCTGGCTTCTGATTGCACAAAAGCAGGTGCTAGCTCCTCTTTTTTCCCTCTACTTTCCTCACGCTGCGGAAATCAGGAAGAAAGATCGATTATGATAATGTTGAAGAATAGTCCTGACGTTATATTATAATTAAACGCAAAGATTTTTATTATATATGTAAGTGATAATTCCTAATTCAATATAGTTCAATTGTTATACTTTAACATCTTTAGATACTTTAACAAATACGGTTAACTAAAACTCAAAATTATAATACCTAATCCTTTGTTGATAACTCTCCTAGCTTCCATAGGCTCGACAACGGTGACGTCCCTGTGACCAAGATGGTGCAGTACGACGGACCATATGTTGCCGATGATACCTGCTCCTGTTATAAGCACTTTAGCTCCAACAGGGACATCGGAAACTCCTTTTCCAAGACCCCATACTACACAAGATATGGGTTCAGACAAGGCAGCTGAAAGGAGAAAATAGAAATTTTTATAAGTGACTAATGTGAGGATTATTCACAACATTATTAGTCATGCTATATTTCCCACCAAAATGAGCAAAAACTCAATAAGATGTTTAAAATAATTATAAGAATGCAATTGGATAACTCCAAAAAAAAATCTTATGTCTCTAAAATACTGGGAAAACTGTCAATCCATACATACAAAATCACATCTATGTACATCAAATGCAGACAACTCACATAAAGAAAATTGTTCAATAAAATACTCTTGTAGTTTTCCAATGGAATTCTTACACTATATTTCTATAATGCTTAATTCGGGATAGTGAGCTTTTAATTTTGTACCTTACTATCGTGATTTCAAACAAATTTTTTAGAGCAATATTTTGTAAACAATGCATGGTACAGTGAGTTGGTAGACATATTGTTGTGAGAATTGACTGAGAAGAGCACAGCAATTTTGGTCCAGTGTTGTCTATTATGTTATGTTATATTTCTCTTGTATGAGAGGAAAATAGTTGACTGGATGATAAAATGGAGAACGGAGAAAGTTGGAGGGTGCAGTAAAAAAAACACCAAATAAGTACCAGACTTATATTTTATATTATATTAGTGCATACAGACTTATATTAGTGCCGACGATAGTGTTAATAACTGATAATCAATAGCAGTTAGTAATTGATAGTGTTAATAACTGCTAATAAATAACAGTTAATATTGAAAGTGTAAATAACTGGCAATAAATAGCAGTTAATAATTGAAAGTGAAAAGAACTGGCAATAAATAACAGTTAAATAACTGACCATAAATAACAGTTAATAATTTAAAGTATTAGTAGCAGTTAATAATTGCAAATGTAAATAACTGGCATTTAATAACAGTTAATAATTGATAGTGATAATAACTGCTAATAAATAACAGTTAATGATTGAAAGTGTTAATAACCACTTATAATACATAATTAATAACAGTTAATATGTGGTACTAACCTTGCTTGAGAGTTAAGCATGAAGGGATTTTGTAAACTTGCCTAGCACGAGCCTTTGTAAACTTAGCCCAACCTCCATCCTTACTAATTCCTGTGGCGCAATCTACACCTCCATGGATGCATAAGTGATAACGCGCAGTTGTACAATACTCACAAGTTGAGCACCAACTGTAATTGGTATAATAATAAATAATTTTAAAAAATGGTCTAGGTTAAAATGTATTATAAATATACAAATTATCCAGTATAGTTATTTATAATGATTGTAAACATTATTTTTTTGTGTTAAGACAGTGGAAAAATTCCAACGAAAAGCCCTTAGTCTCCAAACTAAAACAGAAATAGAAAATATCTGTCCAATATTTCGCCCATTCGGGCATCATCAGGGTAGAAAGAGAATAACAGCAAAACAAAACATGAATAATGCATCCAAGAAACATCCCACCACCTCGAAGGCTCAAATGCAATGCCCGAATGGGCGAAATATTGGACAGATATTTTCTATTTCTGTTTTAGTTTGGAGACTAAGGGCTTTTCGTTGGAATTTTTCCACTGTCTTAACATTTATGTAAGGTCTCTTTTTAAATTTCAATATTATTTTTTTATTATTCCATGAAATTTACAACTGTATGATACTAATAAAACAAGTAAGTAGGATGAATGAATGGAGGATGAATGGTACATATTCGCATGAATAAAGGCAAGTAGAGACACTGCCCAGTGGTAGTATTCAAATCAAAAGTTCAACTTAGAAGGTCACGAGGCCTTGTGTATTCTTTTCAGACGCCTCGGAGGATTATCAGAAATCGAAGAGGTTATAATCGTTTTTACATAATATATAGATAATATTTAGTGAGGTATAAATGTTTCCATGGAAATCAAATGGAGTTACCAACATTTGAATTAATTTTAAATATTTTTGTTTTGAAGAGAAAAGATTTGCCCTGGCCGGGATTCGAACCCCGGTCGTCCGCATCTTCGGTGCAAACGATCTAAGCCACTGAGCTACCAGGGGTCGTATCCAAGTCAAACAAATCCGTTCTCTTCACCCATCCTATATAAATTATATAATATATAAATTAATTAGTTGAAGAGAGTTGTCATGTATAATATCTTTTATTATTGCAATATTTAATGGGGTCTAAATGTTTCTATGGAACGTATCAATAACAGTTTTTTTTATTTATCTAATGCCATACGCCGCCGAGCCTCCCAATAATGACATACATCGTCATCATCGTGTGGAATATCCTTAAGACCACTGCAATATCGTCACTTATCAACAAAAGTGTGTGAAAAGTCAAAACGGGACAAAAATTATAACTAGGTTGCAATAGGGAAAATCCCAAGAAAAAAAGCCTTTTCACAAATAAGTGCATATCCACAATATCAATTGTGTTTAGTGTCTTGAAGCGAGGTTGCTGTCACTGTTTGGCTGCTGGTTTGAGATGTGCAGCACTTTGTCTTGTTTATGTGATTCCTTTTAACTGCCCTAAGGATGCCGGAAAAGGCGAAACGTCGACTGGCTTTGGTCCAGCATTTTGAAGACTTAAGGTTTTTTCTTGGGAATTTTCCAATTGCAACCTGTTACTATGGACATTGAATGGAGTTGCCGTGGAAACTAGTTTTAAACTTATAAATTCCATTTGTCAAATAACTGAAAGTCTAACGAAGTGCTTAGATTCATTTTTTCAAATTTAATAAAAAAGCAATATTAAATTTTGATATTTACTTGAAATAATTATTATTGTTTTCTCATGGTGATTATTACCTTTTAGTAATATGGAATAAGCCTATTGTTTTACATTAAAACAAATATTTTTGGTGTAAAGCATATGTTTTTAGGTAAAAAATCTGTGTCAACTGCAAAAACAAAAACAATTACCTCTGTGGATCTATAACAACCTTGTCTCCTACTTTAACATGATTAACATCTGCTCCTATTTCTCGAACAACACCACTGAATTCGTGGCCTAAAATGACGGGCTTCTTCGAACATGGAAACTCTCCCTGAAAAAGAAATATAAGTTATCATACCTCTCTCAAAATACTTAATATGTATTACTTGAGATAACTATTGGCACTCTTCCAATCTAACGACGACCTACCCCAGCGCCCCAAGTGTCAGTTTCCTTAACTACCTACTACTATTTCCGTAACCTTTCTTAGTCCTTTGTTATTGTTTGTGTCAAGTGGACGTTTATTTGTTTTCATGTTAATTATACAATATGAGTTGGAATTTGATGAAGATTTTTCGCGAGGTGATTGATCAAAAGTCAGCTCTGCTATTTCTACAGGAGCGGAACGTCATTCCCCGTAAAATGTCTTGTAGAAAGAGACATAATATGAAACTGCAACTGAATATTGTTCTTTTTAATGAACATTGTTTATAATTTTTGTAACATATTGTTCTTTTTAATTAATATTGTTTATAATTGTTGCTAGATATTGTTGTGTTTAATCAATATTGTTTATAATAAATGTTTTATTATATCTTATTATTTATTTTCTATTTTAAATATTTCAATTTGAAACATAAATAATTATATTTAACTATAATATGATGTTTTTTGGTTAATAGTTTTGATTGTTCTGTCTATACGACACCGTTTTGATGTGATATTGTTATTTTTAATGAATTTTGTTTATAATAAATGTTATATTTTATCTTCTTATATATTCAGTATTTTATATATTTTAAATTTAAAGAGAAATTGTGATATACAACTAAAATATGATTTTTTTTTATTTGTTTTTATTTTTAGCTATTTTTCTTTTAAATATTTTGCCCGGGCAAATCGTTTCTCTTTAAAAGAAAAATAGCTAAAAAAAAAAACATATTTTAGTTGAATATCATCTCCTATTTCATTTGCTAAGAATCCTCTTGTACGATAATGAAAGAATACTATTTCAAATATATTTCAGGCAGCATAACCTGACAGGGTCCAAATAGTTGAGGTAAGTGCCAGAGGAGCGTGCTGGGGTAGGTCGTCGTTAGATTGGAAAAGTACCTAACTATTAATAAGCAAGAAGAGGATAATTAAAGACATTACATAATATCATGTAAACATAATGCACAAGTCGCATATCTTGTGCATTATGCGTTATATTAGAAAACAAACGATAATTTAGTGGAGTTCATCAGCTTTTTCCTTAAGTTTAGATAAAACTTCAAAATTCGGTTGCAATTCCGAGTGATTTACCTTAATCTACCCGTTAACTAACTTGCTTTGTATTCAACTTCAAAATTAATATTTCTTCGATTTATATTATTTAAAATTATTATTGGTGTCGATTTATGGTGTTCGGAGGAAGCTGTGCTTAACAAATCTGTACCAACCATTACAACTGTAATGAAGGTTCAGCATATGGTAAGGAATTTAGAGTCTCTAAGCTAACATTTGTGCAAGCAGGTGTTTTGGCTTAGATAAAGCTTACACCCTATTACTGCTTAATTTTTCCCAAATTAAGAGCATCCACTTAATACATTTGATTGCTAATGAATTAACTCCTCAACAATTGCTTTTAGAGAAAAATAATAGTCTTTCTGTACTCAAAATACACTTATTTCTGAATTATATATATATTTTTTAGATTAATTTATTGATATTTACAACTGTAATAATATTACAACAAGTAAATCTGCTAATATGAACAAATGACATGAAAAAAAAAACAGTTGTGGAGAAACTACCCATCAATAGCACTCCAAAAAAGTTCTATAGTAGAAGGTCTCGAGGGCATCTTCTTTTCAGACGCTTCGGAGGGTTATCAGGAATAGTATGAGAAGCAAGTTGAGAGACTAGCGGATTCAAATGTGTATGGAGCTTTTCATGGAAGGATAGGTATCTAGTTTGGGCCAAATAAGCAATATATGGGATATTAAGATCATGATGGATGAGATTGTTTTGATATAATAAGGGGCATTGAGAATTTAACGAAGGATTTTAGATTGTAAGGATTGGATACGAAATGAATTGGATGGTTTAGTAGAGCCCCAAAGCTCAACTCCGTATGTCCAAATAGGTCTGATAACTGTCATGTAAATGAGTCTTTTGTAATTAATTGCGAGCTTTGAACGTTTGTCCAGTAAATGTTGAAGTAGGCGAAAACGTCGAGCAGTTTCTTGTCTTTTCAGTCTTGTATGAGGAGAATTATATTTAATACAAAAGTTTTTTTGAAATTAAAACTTCTTTAGAGCCGTTTAGTGACTTTTGGTAGGGTATAAGCTTATGGGTTCGCGCCAGCAACTTGGTCTAGACTGCGAAACCTAGCGACAGATGAGTTATGCAATTTCTTTTAATCAATTTTACTTCGAAGGTTAGAATTCAATTGATATATCAATGATAATATTTATCTAAGAAGTCGTTTAATATTTGTATAATTGATAGTGATAATAACTTAAAACATCAATAACTGTTTGGACTTTGTGTTTCCCTCTAAATGATTTTATTTGTAACAGAAGTTTTGTTGTTGTTTTGTTTTATAAAGTGATTGGACGTACAAATGATATGTGTATAGTTGAACTAAATGATGATACAAATGCTGAAAATGAAAATGAAATCTATTTAAATACGAATACAAATATATATAAATATTATATCTATACACGAATTATAATTTAAATTAAATTATTGGTACTTGTGTCTTAACGAAGCCCTGGTTACTTTACCCGACTTGTTCGCATGCGCGAGCAGTTACATTTTGTAACTGTTACATTTCTAACAGTTACCTTCTATTTATTGGGGTTAAAAAATCATCAACAATTAGCAATGAAAAGAATTTATTGAAAAATGGAATATAATAATAATAATGAATAATTAATTAAACAACAATGAACAATTATGAAATAAAAGTAATGAAAAATGATTTTAAAAAAAATTTAAAAATGTAATATATGATGAACAATTAATTAAACAATAATGGACAATGAACAATTAAAAAATACAAATAATAAAAAATCACTATAATTAAAACAAATAAGTTATGAAAAATCACAATAGTTTATTGACAAAAAATTTGTTAATCGCATTTAGATGGAAAATGTGTTGAAACACACTTCAATATCAAGATTTTAATTGCATTTCCAAAAGAAACGCTCACCACAATACAATTTCATTTCATGGGAATTGCTACATTTTCTTTGTCTTGGTAAAATATTTCGCTCCAGCAAAAAAATGATAGCTTGTTCTGTTGCGGGCAAATCATAAATACGCATTTTACACTAATTAAATAAATAAATAAAATAATAACAACGAAAAATCTATAACAAACTAGCAAACAAACAATAAACAACAAATAACGAACAATAAATAACAAACAATAAAACAGCAATAATCAAAACTCAGTTAGCAAGAAGAAACATAGAACAAATCAGCTGTTAGAAATATAACCGTTACAAAATGTAACTGCTCGCGCTTGCGAACAAGTCGGCAAAAGTAACCAGGGCTGCGTTAAGACACAAGTACCAAATTATTTATATTTTGTATTGGTCTTGTACAGCCCATCTTATTTTTTTGTTAATAAATAAACTTCTTGAAAATGTACGGCTATATTTGTGAAAACCAGTCAATGAAAAGGAAGAAAATGGTTTGGGTGTAGGTAAAAAATAATTCTCTTATACAGAAAGAACTATTTATCGGAAAGCCAATGTTTCGACCCACATTGCAGGTCTTCTTCAGGGCTAGCACGACCAGGGGCTGACACTAGACTCAGTCACAAGGTCAACTAATATTATTCTACTATAATAATTTTAATTTTAATAATTCAGACTATAATTGATTTAGAAATTCAAAAAATAACAGTTAGTCCAATATTTTGAGTTTTCACTTCTGTCGGTAATCCACATGACTGCTTATTAAATTTTTTGGTACTTGTGTCACACAAGTTAACGCAAGCCACCGTTACTTTTGCCTACTTGTTCGCATGCGCGAGCAGTTATATTTTGTAACAGTTATCTTTTATAACAGCCATCTTGCATAACGTTTTTTAATCTATTTATTGGGATTAGGGGAGATTAGAATTTACGGTTAGAAATATAATGTATGATATAATCATCTGTTACAAATATAACTGTTACAAAATATAACTGCTCGCGCATGTGAACAAGTAGGCAAAAGTGACGGTGGCTGCGTTAACACACAAGTACCAATTTTTTTTTGTTCCCTTGATTTAGACAATATTTTGGCAATTATTTTTAGTAATTATAAATTTCTGTAAAACACTTCATACTAGAAAAAAAAGAATCTTAAAAAGTAAAAAAAAATGATTAAAATATAGGTAAATTCCATGTGTCTTCGTTAATAAGTATATATTTTAAATTTTGCTGATTATGAACAACAGTTTATTCCTTTTAATATTAATTAAATATTGTAAATATATTTTGTTAAAGTGTAAACAGTTAATAAACATAAAAATTATGTAAAATAATTCTTGGGATAATTTTCGTCATTATATTTATACCATAGTATTTCAGTATATATGTTTTTGTATTAAATTGTTTTTCACACTCAGAGTTACTCATCGGTATGAAATAAAAGACTGATTAATTATAAGATTTATATTAATTACAATAATTATTGTAAATAAAAAAATGAAATTCTATTTTATAGAGTCAGAATTATCTGTAATTCTAATCTATATTATTAATATATTCTAATCTAACATTAATTATTTCTATAATGCTGGATAAAATATTTTCCTCTTTGACAAAACTGAAATATTTGTGACAGAGTTCAGGGGGTCAATTAGAAGTGTCCATTTATAAATAAATATAATACATATTTATTTTATATATAATATAGCACTGTAAAGATCAAAGTTTATATAATTGTAATATTAATAACTTGACCATGGAGGATGAATATATCCCAAGAAAATGTTTAATAAATATGCATTTATGAGATGTATAGACATATAACTTTTTTAAAGTTATGTATGATTATTGTAACGATGCAAACAAATTGTTATAAATGATTGATAATGACATATAGTTATCGAAACGTTTTGGAGAATTAAACAATTTAAGAAGACTAGGTTAACTGGATGATGTTTATTTCCCCCCAATATATAAATATTTAATTTAATCACTAAAATAGAGCCAAAAACTCAAAAAGAAACACTATTATTTATTATAATGCAATTGGGAAAAACCACAATGCAAAGTCTTATGTTTCAAAAAATACACCTACTTACCAGTCGACGTTTCGCCTATTCAGGCATTACCAAGACACCAAAATCAAAAAGGGGGTTATGTGAATCGCATCTCGAAGAGAAAGGTGCAAAAACAGGCTCCAAACATGAGACAGCACCCCACCAATTCAGTTGTATGTTGAACGTCTTGGTGGTGGGGTGCTGTCTCATGTTTGGAGCCTGTTTTTGCACCTTTCTCTTCGAGATGCGATTCACATAACCCCCTTTTTGATTTTGGTGTCTTGATAATGCCTGAATAGGCGAAACGTCGACTGGTAAGTAGGTGTATTTTTTGAAACATAAGGCTTTGCATTGTGGTTTTTCCCAATTGCATTATAATATTTAATTTAATATTTTTATTTTGAAGATGAAGAATTATATCATCTGTATCTTACCTTTACTCAGAGAAACAACATTAAAAGCAATAACCTTCAAAATCAATAAAATAATAAGAGTATAATTTGAGATTATGCTTCATGTCCAAGAAAAGAGAAATATTTCTAAAATTCTAAAAATAGTCACTTCTGAAAAGTTTAAAATTTATTTTTAAAAAGTTTGAAACTAAATCAATCCAAAAAACAGTAGACATTTTATACAAAGAAGTATTCTGATTTTATAGAAGTGTATTAGGCACAACAAGGATTCAAATGTTATAATATTAACTAATCAATAGATTTTATATTAATAGTCATATTAACATTTTTTAATTTGAATAGCATTTTGTACTAGGGATAAGAACTTGTAGTATAGGGATAAGAAGGCTCATTCTTTATTGTGGCCAACAACAGGAAATTAAGAATTTAATTATACTTCTTTGAAAAGACAATAGGTAAACTCCTTGATCTTTTTAGTTACAACATGAATCAAGAGAAACTTCCATTTCTAAATCCAGTTGCCCCTCTTTCTTTTTGCTTGGTTAGAATCCGAGTTAAGTAAATTAGTAGTTAGTCTCGTAAATTCCTTAATCTTGTTTATCAGGGCCCTATTTCAAAGTTAAGTAAAAGAGATTTGTTCTAGGGATTCGAACCCGTATTCCTAGCGCGGTGCTCTAACAATCCCGGCCAGGAAAAATCTTTTCTCTTCAAAATAAAAATATTTAAAAATTATCACCATCATAAGAATAATAAATAAAAAATAAATTATTTAATTTATTAACTTACTCCAATTATGTGAATATCTGTACCACAAAGACCTGCATAGGCCACTTCCACAATAAGTTCATCACCTGCTGTTATTTTGGGCTTTTCGTGTTGAACTAATGATAGTAATTTTTTCTGAGGATCAAACTGTAAGGCTTCCATGTTTCAAATCACTCAGCACTTTACTAAACGGTTCGGATCAAAATGGTAATAATCTACAGATAACTAACTATATTGCGTTGGATAGAGAGTGATAGAGCTTTAGCTGGCCTTGGATTGTTACATAACTAATTAGGCTCTATTAAAAATTACATCAAAACAAGCTAATAGCGGTGATGATTTATATGCATTCTAAAAATATTAACATAATAATGTAATCCACAATGTGTACCAATGTGCATTTTATATATATATTTTTTTATATAATAATATTGTTTATCTTAAAACTGAACTTGAGCCGATAAATTCTAAATAAAAAGGATAGTGAAATGATCATATTATGTAATTAATATTGAAAAGTAAAAAAGAGACCTTACATAAATGTTAAGACCGTGGAAAAATTCCAACGAATTAATATATTTTGTGGAGTAGCCGTAAGTCCACTGGTTTCTTGATAATGATAATTTTTTTTTTCTTGCATTTTTACTTTCTTTTTTTCATATGGTCTTTCGTCTTAAGTTTTGTGATGTTTGCTATTATTTATTTTTCTTGTGGTGCTTTTTGAAAGTTGGTGAGTGTATATTGAATTTTGAATTTCTGAAGTATCTATCACCTGTTTTTATTTAACCTTTACCAGCTGGGTTCGAGTAACCTTCCTTATGATTCTTTAGTTGCATTTGAGCCTTCGAGGTGGTGGGATGTTTCTTGGGTGCATTATTTATGTTTTGTTTTGCTGTTATTCTCTGTCTACCCTGAGGATGCCTGAATGGGCGAAGTATTGGACAGATAATTTCTATTTCTGTTTTAATTTTGGAGACTAAGGCTTTTCGTTGGAATTTTTCCACGGTCTTAACATATTATGTAATATTTTCTAATCTCGAATTCTGTTTTTACAATTGAATATTATCTATTTTAGAGATTATTATGTTTGGAGATAGTAATATATCTAGGTATAGGTCATTCGGTTCAGGATTTTTATGATGCAAATAATGAAGTAGTTGCTTCTAGTTTTTTTTTTTTAAGTTTTTATATTAACCAAAAATAATAACAAAAAAACAAACAATTTAATATTTTTTTATAATTATTGGTCAATTTTTAAATAATTATAAAAAAATAATTTAATTTTAAAGAGAAAAGATAGGCCCTTAGCCAGGATTCGAACCCGGAACCTTTGTCTCTCCGTGACAGCACTCTACCATTTGAGCCACCAAGGCAGCCTGCCGGCAGAGGACAAATCCCGACCGAGGGCCTATCTTTTCTCTTTAAAAATAAAAAAAATTGACCAATAATTATAAAAAATATAAATAGTAATATGGCGTAAGTCAATAAGATCCTAAAATTAAAATTAATGTTCAAAGAACTTAGTTCTAGTGTATTCATCGCAAAAATTGCGAGAACACGAGGACATGGGATCGGATAAGAGAAAAGATTTGTCCTCTGCTGGCAGGTGGCTCAAATGGTAGAGCGCTGTCACGGAGAGACAAAGGTTCTGGGTTCGAATCCCGGCTGAGGGCCTATCATTTCTCTTTAAAAATAAAACAATTAATACATTTCATTTTTTTTAACCTCGCTTCGACTACTGGAGCCGTTAGTGACGACTGCTCTTCTTATACACGTATTTCTTGGATTAACTTTGTGAGCTTCAGGTACATCAGAGAAAAGAGAAAAGATAGGCCCTTAGCCAGGATTCGAACCCGGAACCTTTGTCTCTCCGTGACAGCACTCTACCATTTGAGCCACCAAGGCAGCCTGCCGGCAGAGGACAAATCCCGACCGAGGGCCTATCTTTTCTCTTTAAAAATAAAAAAAATTGACCAATAATTATAAAAAAAATAAATAGTAATATGGCGTAAGTCAATAAGATCCTAAAATTAAAATTAATGTTCAAAGAACTTAGTTCTAGTGTATTCATCGCAAAAATTGCGAGAACACGAGGACATGGGATCGGATAAGAGAAAAGATTTGTCCTCTGCTGGCAGGTGGCTCAAATGGTAGAGCGCTGTCACGGAGAGACAAAGGTTCTGGGTTCGAATCCCGGCTGAGGGCCTATCATTTCTCTTTAAAAATAAAACAATTAATACATTTCATTTTTTTTAACCTCGCTTCGACTACTGGAGCCGTTAGTGACGACTGCTCTTCTTATACACGTATTTCTTGGATTAACTTTGTGAGCTTCAGGTACATCAGAGTCCTCTGTAGTTCATTATCATTTTTGAAAGGTTGCCACGTTTCAAAGTCCAAATTTGTTCTTACTATTTGATGCTTCTTGCATTCAAATAGGTGCTTTACGGTAATCTGTATATTTTACAGCTTTGGCAGGTTGGTTGGTACTACCCTAAAAGTAGGGGAGATGTGTCAGCTTATTATGACCAATTCTTAACCTGCTTATTACAATGCACTCTTTAGGCACTAGGCCCATTAGAGGGAACCAAGCAGTGTTTTTATTTTTTTTGTGGAAGAAAGTGTTCCGGGTAGAGGTCACAATGAATTTATTGTAGAATTGGAGAAAAACTTTATTAATTCTGGGAAATTTTTTTTATAATTATCAGTGGTGTGGGGGGGGGGGCTGACTAGCTTCACTTCTGTTTCGAGATTAAACAGTATGTGTTTCAAGCTAGTGTAGGACCTAACACCCCCAGCTCCGCCCCCCCCACAGGTAACTTATCTTTTCACTATTTACTCATCCTCCCCCTCCTCCTCCATTTTATTTTCTTTCCCTCATAACCTAAAGATATTACAATACACATAATACCATTATTATCACTACTTCCATGCTCACTATTGCTGTAAGGCCTTTATTTATTTCCCACCCTAAATATCATTTTATGACATTCCTCCGGGTTCAACTTCACCCACTATTTTTATCTTTACTCTTCCACATATCCTTGCCTTTTTATATGTATTTTAGTCCATTATAGCCTAATTGTATTATCACTTTATTATTACATACTTTATTCAAAACATACTGTATTTTCTTTTATGCAATTAATATTATTTACACTTATATAAAATCTCTTATTACATTTTCTTTTATGCAATTAATTTTCTTTACACTTATATAAAGTCTCTTTTTACCTGTCAATATTAATACTGTATATTTTTTAATTTTAAATTTAATTAAATATTTTTTAATATTATTTAAAATATATTTTATTTTAATTTCATTTTTATATAATTTGGTTTCTAGATATTTTATAATTTTAAAATTATTATTTCTTACTTTTTTATTATCTACAATTTTTATTTCGTATCATAATAATAGCATTTTCTACATTTACCCATATCCTTTTGATCATTTGTACATTCCTATTTTATGAGATGAAAATAGTTGACTGGATGATCTAATGTAAAGGAGATAATTGGGGGGTGCAGTCAAAAAGAACACTGAATAAGTAATAAACTTATAATTATGTGCCGACGTTTCGACCTACAGTGTAGGTCATCTTTAGGGCGATTCAAAACATATAGAGCGATGTCGTTAGATGACCTACACCGTAGGTCGAAACGTCGGCACATAATTATAAGTTTATTACTTATTCAGTGTTCTTTTTGACTGCACCCCCCCCCCCCCCAACTATCTCCTTTACATTCCTATTTTATATTCAGTTTTTATTTTTTATCTTTATTACCTTATTTTTTACTCTTCAACACTTTCTGTTTTATTATTATTTTATTCTTCATTATGTAGTTTACTACCTTCCTGGTACTTCGTTATTTATAGTATACACTCATACATTTTAACCTTCATATTTACCTTGCTATGCATCTTTATAATTTTTATTGCCTGTATAGACCTTACTTTTGTACCAATTTTATTCTTAATTGTCTGTATTTTGCATAAAGCCCTGAAGAAGACCTACAAAGTAGGTCGAAACGTTGGCTAATCCATAAAGTTTTTCTCCAATTCTATGAGAAATTCATTGCGACCTCTACCCGGACCACTTTCTTCCACATATATTATCAAGATCAACAATTATCATTCAATAAGTTATAGTTTTTATTTGATGGAGGTGGTTTTGCGGAAGGCTCGTCCCAATTTAATTTAATTTTATTTCTTATCACTACCAGCCATTCGGACAAACAGGTTGATCTTATAACGGGAGCATCATCTTTTCCAGTTGCTTCAGCTCGTTCGTTGCCGCTTAGGTCATGCGAAGGGACCCATAAATTTTATTTTTTTTAACTTTTTCTTTTATACTTATTTTTTACTTTATATTTTTCTTACTCACAAACATAGTTTTCGACGTGTAAATACATTTATAAATATACTAGCTTATGCCCGCTGCTTCGCTCGCGTGGAATTTGGTCTGCCACTTAAAGTTTCGTGAAAGATCATTTTAAATAAATAATTAAATTATTTTTTTTAAATATAAGTTACTCGAACATCCAAAATTTCTGATGTCTAACTTCAAAACTGACGGACTCTATACAACCTTTGAATCTCTATTATATTAAAGGGGAAACCATTTATTTACCTATTATTATCCAAATTTCTTTCTTAAACTATACAAAGAACCTATCTACAAATTTCAAGATGCTAAGTTCTTGATTTGTCTTTAATTATGCACTATAATGGGTAGGTACATGCCATCGTGCCCCCACATAGATCTGCCTATGATGTATAACCTATATTACTGTAAAGTTTCATCCAAATCCGTTCAGTAGTTTTTGGGTGAAAGAGAGACAAACATACAAACTTTCACATTTATAATATTAGTAAGATTAGTAGGATATCAAAACAAATAGTTTCACTCATGTTCTTTCTGTTATTTTAACAACTATTATCATGTGATTTGCCTTTAATTATGTACTATAATGGATTATCCAAAGTACCTAAAAAACTATCCGGGGGGCACGTGCCCCGATGCACTCCCTCCCCTAAATCCGCGATTGCTTTAGCCTATGTGTTATTCTGATGTATAACCTATATTCCTGTAAAGTTTCACCCAAATCCGTTCAGCAGTTTTTGCGTGAAAGAGAGACAAACATACAAACTTTCATATTTATAATATTAGTAAGATATAATAACTGTTACCTGCTTCTGTTCTCTTGGACTTCAATTGGTGCCTACAATGAATTTCAAATATGCATTGCTTTTCATTACGATGGAACAGATTTTTAAGAAATGAAATAAATAAGAAGATAAAATAAAACATTTATTATAAACAATATCTTGCAGTATAACATCAAAAAGGTTTCGCCCCTCTAACTTTGTTGTCCACATGAACTCCGCCAAGTAAGAGTCCAGGTATTCTCTTCTTCTCTTGTTTCCCCACTTCACTGATCCCCATAACCTTTCTATCGTTTGGGTGTTAGCCAGAGTTGTGGGATCGACGGAGTTAAATTTGTGATTACCTGTTAAATGGGCATAACCTTCTCTTATTTAACAAAAACCTCAAATGTCACCTTCATCTAAACAAACTATACACTTAGATATCATAACAATACACTTAGGAAAGGTTAAGATAACAGTAAGAGATTAGTTAAGAAAAGTGACACCTGAGCGCTGGTGTCAACGGAGCTAAAACAGACAAGTACCGAAACAAGGTATAGTCTAGGAAAACATTGTAAGGAAATGAATCCAACCATCCTCATATCAAAAATAAAACTTTACTATATTAAATAGAAAATAATATAAAACTACACCGAATATCTAATAATAATAATAATAATAATATTACAATTTATTTTATTGTTATATGATATAATTTTTTAAAATATTTTATTTGAAAAGAAAGGATATGGCCAGGATCGGTACTCGAACCCGGGTCTCTCACCTCTCCGTGGTCACGCCTTAACCATCTCGGCCACCCTGGCTCGTTTCTCGGTCAGTCATATCAATTCTTTTCACTGATCCTACATCTCCGTGTTCTCGCAATTTGTGATATATATATATATATATATATACGGGGAGAATGTTAATTGAACATTACTTTATTTTTGGATCTTGTTGACTTCAAATCATTAATATTATTATAATTTATTTTATTGTTATATCAGTGAAAAGAATTGATATGACTGACCGAGAAACGAACCAGGGTGGCTGAGATGGTTAAGGCACCACCACGGAGAGGTGAGAGACCCGGGTTCGAGTCCCGGTCCTGGCCATATCTTTTCTTTTCAAATAAAATAAATGATAGTACTAAAGGCATTTAGATATTTCAGCTGTAGAATCCCAAAATCTAGTGAAGCCTCCCTGATCACAGACTACGATTGCAAGTTTGGAAGAGAAGATTGACCTACTTGTAAAACAGGTTATTGAGCTCAATACCAAGCAAACATCATACAGAAGAGGAAAGACTCTGAATCGGTCACCAAGAAGACCTGATTGCCAATCTAGGAATCCAAGTAATTAAGTAATAAAGTAAGTTGGTTGTAACTTGCCGAAAATCATCTCCTTAAATTATTTTAACGTTTTAAATATATATATATATATATATATATATATATATATATATATATATATATATATATAAAATCACAAACAAAATCCAGTGAAGGAAATTATAACTAAAATAAAATCGCATTTGCTCTTATGTCGAATATTAATTTATGTAATATTGTAGGTATATCTGTACTTTGTTTTCTAATATTAATACTTCCTCAAGTTAGTATCCTTGGCCAAATCCTTTATACAGTTTATACAACTGAAAACTTGCTTGAAAACTTGAAGAATCAAGTGTTAGTAAACAAGTTTAGAGAATGCTCTAAAGGGATTATTAAGTGCTGGTAAATAATAAATAGCTTTAAAATATTTACAGACTTTTGAACTCAGGAATTTGATTAAACGGTCATCTTTTATTATACACCCTATTAGTACAGCGAAGGGATTTTAACATTCCTAAACCCATAACACTGAACAACAATGAATTTGTTTCGGGCTTAAAAATACCCAGTTATTATGTATTTTCACCCCCTGAGTTCAAAAATCACCTCGAAAATGACCAATTAGATCTGGTTTTCAAGATACAGTAACATGTCATTTTTTAATGCTCAGCTTTCACTTTGTCGAGAAATTTAGTTTTTGGATGTTGGTACGCCTGTTAACTGACAAAACTAACAGTTGTACAGCTATTTTGAGGTTATATACGTGATTTCAGTTCTTCAGATAGTGCTTGATGGCCTGCAAGAAATCTTGGCCCTAGTGAAAAAAATGTTGTTGCCCTGCCTCACGTCGACCCGAAAGATATATTTCTTCCACCACTACATATAAAACTCGGTTTGATGAAAAACTTTGTCAAAGGCATGAACAAAGAAGGAGAGGCCTTTAGATATTTGAGGGGGAAATTTGCTTTCCTAAGTGATGCAAAAGTTAAGGAAGGTGTTTTTGTTGGGCCACAAATTCGGGAGCTTCTGAAGGATCCTGCGTTTGACAGAGTTTTGGAGGGGGAAGAAAAGGAAGCTTGGAATGCGTTCAAGGGAGTTGTTAAAGGTTTTTTGGGGAACAAAAGAGAAGATGACTATGTTCAGTTGGTGAGGATACTTCTACAAAAATATCATAAACTTGGATGCAACATGTCTCTCAAAATTCATTTCCTCCACTCTCATCTAGACTTTTTACCTCCTAGCTGTGGTGCGGTCAGTGATGAACACGGTGAGAGATTCCATCAGGATATTTCTGTAATGGAACAAAGATATAAGGGCCGTTGGAATGAATCAATGCTTGCAGATTACTGTTGGTGCGTGTGTAGGGATGCTCCAGAACTCACCTACAAAAGACAGGCCAAAAGAAAAATGAAATCCTCATGATGGACATAATATCCAACCTGCCAAGTATTCTGCCATTAATTTTCAACTCCAAATTAATTTATAATGTTGATAAACTTATGGTTTAAAATTTACTGATTTGCCTCAATTTGTTAACGTTATATATTTTGACCCATGGTGTATCACAGAAACTAGAGCTAATAAAATTTTTTCATTGTCATTTTCGTTTTTTTCAACCCAAAATTAGTAAGATTTGACGCATGAAGTGAAGGAAACATTACAAAAATATTTTTTTGTTGGACAGTGTAATAGGAACCAACTTCATGAATCACTTCAACTTGAAGGGTGGACTGTTGATCGACCAAGGTACTGGCAAAGAAATACTGGCAAAGAAATCCACGCAATAATTTCAGCAATAAGGAAGGACACCTGTATAGAGGTCCAATGA
Organism: Arma custos; assembly: GCA_037127475.1. Classification (NCBI taxonomy): domain Eukaryota; kingdom Metazoa; phylum Arthropoda; class Insecta; order Hemiptera; family Pentatomidae; genus Arma; species Arma custos. The sequence goes on from CM073759.1 coordinate 220,674,904, forward strand.
AGGAATTCCCTGGACTCACAAGACTATCATCAAATGAGGAAATGGTTAAACATGACACTAAATATGTAATGGTGACCCAGTTTCTGTGAAGGCAAAAATATTTCTAACCAGAGAAGTATAATCAGGCAAAGGAGGAATTTCATCTGAGGGTGGAACAAGGATTATTATTCCATACCTTTATGAACAAAAAAAAAATATGTAATTTACTTAAATGATGTTAAGTTGTTTTTGCTTATATATATATGTGTGTGTGTGTGGATTTAATTATAATTACTTTACATTTTCATACCTTGAAAATATTAACCAAATAACAATGTGTATGTGTTATTGTGGAATCTAATCGTAAATGGATTATTGATGAGAGAATATTCGCAAAGCGTGTTTGTGCAGGCTTTTGCGGATGACATAATTTTTCTTACACAAGCTGACTATACTCGAACACTTCAAGACTTAATAGATCAAACAATTGACAACTGGGCACACGAAAACAATCTAACTTTCAATACTATAAAATCTTCATACATGATTTTCACCAGATCAAGGACTTTACCAAATTTACAAGTACAAATTCAAGGATTGCTTCTACAACAAACAAATAAACTAAAATATTTAGGATTAACATTCGACCCAACATTAAGATGGAACGTACAAATTGAATTACTGGAGACTAAACTACTGAGACTTACCAACAACTTAACGATAGTAGCTAGGAACACATGGGGACTGAAAACTGAAGTATTAAAGATACTGTACAAAGGAGCGATGTTACCATTACTAACGTACGCTATTAACATCTGGCACACAGGACTGCAGATAAAATATAATTTAAGGAAACTTCGACATGTAAAGAGATTAATGGCAATCAAAATGGTGAAAGGTTTCAAGACAGTAGGAAGCAGCCTGTGTACTTGCAGAAATTATCCCCATTGATTTGATCGCTCAACAGTACAATACACTGTATACCTTACTTCGGACCAACCAAGACTGTGACGGGATACTTGCCGATGATGTTGAACGGCCTATTAACAATAGACATTGGAAGCATCCTGCACATTTCCCATAAATCAAACAATCTACAATAGAAGATCATGCAGAAGCAGAGATTTACACAGACGGTAGTAAAGAGTGTGAAAATGTGAGATGTGCAGCGGTCGTTTTTGAAGACGGTTTACTGACTGACGTAAAGAAATACAGACTTGGGCCTAATTGAACAAACAATCAAGCTGAACAATACGCTATACTGAAAACACTAGAATATATATAGACATTTAATTTCCACAGGACATCTATTTGCATACTAACTGACAGCCAAAGTACGTTTCAATTCTTTCAATTCTTTACAGTAAATTGATTAAGACTTAGTTGAAACACAGACAAACAGTCACAAATATGGATCAGTGGCAAGACACATGGGATACGACAACTAAAGGACAACATCTTAAACTATACATTAATGACTTACATGAATATTTTAGGAATAACAAAATAACTGACTTCTACCTCACAAAAATGTTGACAGGACATGGACCCACAAAATCCTACTTGTATAAATTTAAACTTACAGACAATAAGACATGCCCTTGTGACTTTACCATCGAACAAACTTACTTACACCTAATATATGACTGCAGACTAACCGACGAACCAAGGACTACACTTATCAACCATGGGACGCAGAAGAACAGCTGGCCAATCAGTGTTAAGGACTTATACTGGAAGTATTTTCAGCAATTGAAATTGGCAAGATATTTGTCAAAGCAGTGTGGATTCAATTATAATTAATTTACATTTTCATAGCTTGAAAATATTAACCAAATAATAATAACAATCAATATGTGAACCACTTGTTTTGCTACAATTTTATTTTATGAGAAAACAAAATGATTTATAAGTGGTTTAAAGAGTTTATATAAACGTTTAAGGAGGTTAGATTGTTTACAGGGTTATTGAAAGAAATCAATTTTATATATGTAAGTTTGAATACTGACGCCATACTTAGTCATATGACACAGACCTGAGATAACCTTCAGAGACATATGTGAGCGAGGTTATAATTGACATTGTTAGATTGATAAAGAAACAGAAAAGGTGGCCTTAGGAATACTCAATATACTCACAGCTTGAATAAAAACTCATATTTTAAAAATAAACTGTACAAAATACATGTGGTCGTATTGAAAGTAGATAACAACAACAACAAGATGAGGTTACAGACAGTGTTACCACCAAAGACAAGCATAATCGACAGTGTTAGCATGACATATTTTTATCATTAACATAGATTATAGATTGATATAATAGAAAATTGATTATTGAGTGTTTTTACAGAATATCCACTATTGTTTTGATTCAGGTATGTTATTAAAGATACCTGGAGTTATTAAGTTAGTTATAACTTTGTAAATATGTTCTTTTTTAATTACAGTTCTGAACTGCATCCACAAGTGTTTTATTCTATCACCTCATTGGTCAAGTCGTTGAATTCACGACTTACATATACAACTTTTTAAAAAAATTCAAATTGGACATCATTCGTGATGTGATGCATTCTATGGAATAGGATGGAAAATAATTTACTACTCTTACTTGAATAAGATTTTCTTTTTAATAAATGTATAATAAAGAATTTGTTAGTAATTTTTATAATAAGTTAAGAAAAAATGTTCTTAGAAAAAATAGTAATAATGAGTAATCTATGTCTTCCTGTACAAAGAGGATCTCTAGACAATCGATTTATTTATTAATAAAAAAATAAATAACCACTTTGGTTCCGATCTCTATGGCATTAGAACAAGAATCTGTAATATGTGTGATTAAGTTCTGAAGCTAATTACTCTTGCCTTATTTATGTTATATTTTATTAATAACCATATTAATTATTTAATAGGTACTAAAATAATCAATGATTTCCCAAATATTATATTATTAGGATAAAACCGGAATGGGTGATAAAAACATCAAAACTAATAATTAAACTCCATCAGTTTATTGATATAAAAGTCATAATATTTATATGACGTATTAAAAATATATTTTAAGCACCAATAATAAAACACTTATAAATTGTTCCAAACACAAAAGTAGATTCAATAGTCATATTAACATGAAAAGTAGGTATATCAAATATATTTATATTAAAGATATATGACTGAAAAGATTTACCATGGATTAGATAAGTCAACATTGCTCTTATAAATGAATTGACCTTTGTGGGACCAAGCTTCATTACTCCTCATCAAACTTGTCCAATATTCGCTGTTGCTGCTTCTCAATGCTTCCTTCGATGTCGTTAAAATCCAGCTCTAGTTTTGAGGTTAGGTCTATCATTTTCTTTTCCACCTGTTCCTGATGTGATAACAAATAATCTTCAGTAGGTTGCTTGTATTTGGAATCGTTAAGTTTCCTCACTAAGATGTCTAAAAGTAGCAATGTGCTGTTCACATCTGTGTAGGTGATGTTATTCTCATTGGAGCTAGCAGCGTTTGGTTTCGATTCTAATATTCCGTCGTTCAGAAGTTTAGGTTCATTAGAAAAATTGACTTTGGAATTTTTAAATGGGTAAAGAGTGAGCTGGGATTTATAATCAACAATGTAGTTATAGTAATCGTAAGCGTAATCCAAAGAAGTGTAATAAATATTGGACACTGACTGGAAAACACTTCCGAAGAAACTCCTGCCTGATAATTGCGACTGTTTAACCTCGCTGCTATTATAACGGTCATCAGAGGTTCCAGTTCCTATGTCTCTTCTATGTCGTCGGTGTAGGGAGCCAATAACATTTGTAGAATTTTTATCATATTCATTGTACCAATCTTCCAATGTTTTTGCTTTCATAATGTTCAATTGAAATGTTTTGAAAGACACAAATTTATCATTAAATGTGAACTTGAGTGTATCGAAGACTGTAGGATCTTTGTAATAGTTTTTAATTACTATGGTAGTCGGGTGATAAGCCGGTGTGTCGAAATGGAAACCATTTGTCATTACCAAATCGTTCTCAGAGCGCAAAAATAGATTATGGACTAAATTCTTTTTTACAATCACTTCAGTATAAGGTTCCACATCTTCTTCTTGGATGATTATTACCTCGTGATCTGAAAACACCAAAGGCAGTGGTGTATAATAATTCGATGGGTCGTAATCTATCAGATAACGCATGTTATAATCGAGGCTTCTACCAAATTGCCTTTGATAACTTTGATCACATTTTAGTACAACTGGAGCGTTGTTGAGAATAATGTGAAGATTTTTACACCAGGAATCCCAATTGGGGGGATTAACGATATTTCTGAAGGTGATGGAGGTGACAAAATTGCAGCTACCTGTATCAGCGGTGTACAAGTATAATACGAGTTTCTCTGAGTCCAAGATATGTTTCATTAGCAATTGTTTTCCTAGATCTTCTTTTATCTGTCGTGAGAGAGAACGAAGGTCCAATGTATCAATATGATTTTGGCTGCTTGAGCTGTAAATGTATATGTTTGGAATGGTGGGTGGATCAGGACCTTGGAGGACATCTCGACCTGAAATAACGGTGTAAGAATTGTTGCCTTTATTACCAACTAGGTACGTTTTAAAAGACGGATCGTTATAGAGTACGTCATCTGCTTGGTCACTACCAATAGACACCATAGTATCTCCTTTTTCTGCATAAATAAATATCGAGATGCCGAAATCAATAGCAATTGGTCTGTACTTTTTGATGATGTCGAGAACTGGCATATTGCTCTTGAGAAGTGCATAAATACCATTATGATGATATCCTAATTGCACATTGTCCTTCAAATAAAACATTATATAGTCCATCCCTCCGTTATCCTTGCCATAGCCTAGAACAGTGTCCAAGTGAAACCTAGTTATTTTCCCTTTTTCATCTTTGAAATGCATCTTAATATCTATGTCATAGTAATCGTTTTTCTCATGTTGAAATTCGAACTTGACTATGTCTGACAAAGTGCCATTTATGAAAAACTTGTGTTCTATCCGATTATTTTCAATCACGTGCTTTCTGTATGGGAGGCTCCTTTTAAGTGTGCAATGGATATTGGAATGTACGTCATTGATAAAATAAGAAAACTTCCCTGTCACTGCTTCATTTAGGACCACCGTGTTGGGACCTATTTGAATAATTTTATCGTGATTACATTCTTTGTAAGTGTGGGGTATGTAGATCCGATCAGGTTCCTCAGACCGTCCACCTTTACTGTCAATGTATTTTGTTGTGCAATTAGTGTAAATAAGATCTACCTCATTTTCTCTTCCTATTATCGAATCGACGCCAAATACCTGAAATTTTTGCTTCCTATCTGTATTTGGGGTAGGTACCGTTACGTATGACATTGACACATGTAAGATTTCTGCTTCAACAGGCTCTTCTCTGAAAACAACAACGAGAGCATCATTGCCATCTCCTTTTAAACCTCTAAAATCGAATATGTTGCTACCACCCTTACCATCAACAATGCCCTCCGGAAAATCTCTAAATGTGATACCCTCTTCAAGTATGAAGACATCGTTTTTGTCTCCGCCTAACATTCGTTTCTTTCCTTTGCCAATACGAAAAATGTTGACGCTGTCTGTGAATCCTTGTACATTGTCTTCACCATCCCCTAAATTAAACAATGTATAATTTTTTGTTTTTGTTGCCAGATCAGCAACGCCGATAGCATCGACACATTTACCCATAACTCCACTTGGAGGATTTTCCCAGTCTCCTTGCGGAGCACAAAATATCACTCCACCATCTGGGTCCTCCGGTCTTACTCTGGCCCATTTTATGTCAGAAGCTTCATAGATCGGAATGAATGTGTTTTTTTGTGCTATTTCTACTTCATCACTTCCTTTCGAAACGGCGCTTGGAATAACTATTCTTTGAATATCTCGATTTTTTCTAATAGCTTCTAGAGCTTTTTTGGCTAGTTGGTTATTGGTCACTTTTATATGTGCCAAACGCTCAACATCAAACTTTGCTAGTCCAAATGAAAAGAATGATCCTGCTCCGACTTTCCATTTCTCACCAGTCGTCAAATGGATGATATCGTCTAATTTTTGGACCTTCCTGACAGCGAAGTAGATGTCGGATCCAATCATCACCAAGGCTCCGATTGCCAATCCGATTGGTCCCGTCACAGCAGATATTTCTCCAATCAATCCAGAGATCTCCAAAAGGGAAATACCAATGTCAACTGCGTCTATAGTCAGAAAAACGCTGTCTCCTACGATTCCGACTATTGCATCTTTATCACCAGCTTTTAGAGCTTGTATTTGATTATAGAGGTCCAAAGCAATCAGTGGTGAGAGGAATCGACCGATAAACGGGGATGCGTACTTCAAGCTGTTTCCAAGCATCACTTTCCCTGCTTCAGCATATTCCACACCTTTCGTGACAGAAGCAGTGGCTAATCTAGAAAACCCATAATTTCCACCCATAAACCCTATATTTACTGCAACACCTTTAATATCGCCATGCAAAATATCGGCTAAAAGACTTTTACCAAATATACCATAATTCAGCGCATTAGAGACGCGGTACACTTTACTGAAATGATTACGAACTTTGTGGTTGTTTATAAGGTGAGTAACTTCAAGCACATCTGGTCCGCTGATTTTGCTCATATGGTCTCCTGCAGAATTCAGTACCTGATCGGTGAATTCAATCAGCTGCGAACGTACTTGTGGATCTTTAACTGTTTTTATGTACTCTAAGAACTTTTGGCTATCAATTTTTACTTTTAGAGGGTCTCTTTTCTGTACTCTCTCTTCATTGAATTTTTCGATCTGTTCCCATTCCAATAGGCATTTTGATGCTTCTCTTTTTCCTTTCCTTCCAGATGGCGGGCAACTTTGGATCGATATAGGCGTTCCTTGGGGAGCTGTGTTTAATCCTTGATTTATTTCAGCTTCCGAGAAATGGCTTTCAAACGCTAATGCAAGATATACATTTCTAAGATGTTCGTCACGTTTTCCTTTATAAATCGCAAGAAAATTGTTTAATTTAGCACTGGGATCAGCTTGCAACTGTGAGAGTTCCGCCTTAAGTGCTGGATTCTTATTAAGATGATCGCCTAAACTATCAGACCTTAGAAGGTTCTTTCTAGCCCTATCTATTACAATGTTTTCTTTCACAAAATCGTTACTGCTTAATCTGTTGTTGAAAAAATGTTCATCAATAAACTGTAAAATTTTGACTTGTTTATAATCATCAAAAAAGTATTCCCTGCTGACTTTTGGTTGATTATTTACGATCCTAATTAATTTAAGTACATTACCAAGGGCCGTGTCAATTTTTAACCGTTTGACATCGGGATCATAGCTTGATTCAGTGGTCCGAATCAATGTTCCACCTCCTTTTTCTAATATTGGATTAGTCAACTTCTTATCCAATTCTCTACATACCTGCAAATCTACCTCGTTGAAGTCTTTTTTGATCGATCGGTCAATGATTTGATTCAAGTCTCCTGAATTATTCAAATCTGTTAGGGAGTCGAAATTAATTAAAGGATGCATTACTTTGACATCTTCAAAGTACCCAAGAAAAGAGGGATCGTTTATTTCTTGGTAAGCTTGAGTGTTCATCGTGATGATGTGAGCATTTTTTTTTTTAGCATAGAGATAAATTTGGAGGTCGAAGAAATCGAATTCTTCGTCTATCATTGTCAACCGTTCGGTAATTACATCTATTGGATTAGGCTTGAAATTAATTTTATTAACGTCGCTATATTTCTTAATGCTGCCGTATAAAGAACTCAGTGACTTATTCCTTGTCTCGTACGGGAAACCATGAACCTTCGATGCTTCTACCATAACTTTATCCCAGTTATCATTTTTATAGCGAATGTCTTCCATTCTGTTCTGTATCGTTTTAATTCTTTTTTTTACGACACTTTTTGTTGTATCATCGGCATTCCGCAGGTGTTCTATTAGTTCATTCAGCGTTTCTTGCTCTTTATTCTGAAGAAACTCTTTCATTGTATCTCTAATCTTTGCAGTTGATTCAGTAGTTTTTTCAGGATAATCAATTCCCTGATTTAAGATAGTATCATCAAGATTAGCTTTAATAGGTAAAGAATTTACAACGTCCTTGAAGGTCTGCGAATACTGATCGTTTCCTGTTGCTGCAGACGCGATTTTCGATGAGACACTTCGTCCCACTTCATTGTAGACGAAACTCGGAACGTCAATTACATAATTTTTAGAGCTTTTTTTCATCTCTATTAACATTCTCATGATATTAGTTAGAGCCCTATTCTTTTGTTGCTCTGCACTTGGCAACGTTTTCTTTATGAAGTCTGAATCATTCTCCAATGCGGCCCATACATCATTGTAAGACTCTTTATTACTTTGTGTCTTAAGTCGATTAAGCATTAATCTTAGATCACCCCAAATATTTGTATCAATGACAACTGGAATTTCAGCCATGATCACAGAGGAATTTCACTATTGACTCCTATAACTCAAGGTTTCTGATGTATCCTTGAACATTTAATCCGGCTCCCTGTAAAACCAAAATAAATATTATACTTTATGGACAAAAAAAGATTTTTTGGGCTGTAATACATAATATATAATATACTAATATGTACCAAATCATTGAGAAATCGAATGAATACCAAATCTCAGTATATTTTGCATTTATTGACTTCAGTAAAGCATTTGATAAACGGAGAGGATTTTCCAATCGAAAGAGGGATTCGTCAGGGCGATCCTTTATTACCTGATTTATTCAACGCGGTCTTGGAAGATGTTTTCAGAAACCTTCACTGGGAGATTTTTGGAATCGACATTAATGGGAACAAACTGTCAAATCTGAGATTCGCTGATGATGTACTTCTGATTTCACACTCACCATCTGAACTGAAGAAAATGCTAGAAGAGCTAGTCCTAGTAGGAAATGAAGCTGGGCTGGAGACAAATTTTAACAAATCAGTCTTGATGACAAATGCCGAAGAAAAAGAAATATTTCTCGGTACCAGTAAACTCAAATGGGTTAAAGAAACAATCTACCTAGGGCAACTCATATCATTTGCAGATAGATCCAAGAAAGAGGTGAATAGAAGGATTAAAATAGGATGGTCCAAATTTTGGTCACACAAAAATATTTTCAAAAGCAACATGGTCATACATCACAAGAGAAAAGTTTTTGATGCTTGCATCATTCCTTCTTTAACTTATGGATGCCAAAATTGGAGTCTAAATAACGATATATCTAAATCCCTAGCAACCACTCTGCTTGCAATGGAGCGAAGTATGTTAAGGAAAAGTAGAAGGGAGAAAATAAAGATGACAGAACTACGGAAGCTGACTGGTACGCGTGATATTCTCAAGACAGTGTCTGATCTTAAATGGCAGTGGGCTGGACACATTGCGAGAATTGGATCAACACATTGGGCTAAGGCAACAACGGATTGGTATCCAATACACCGCACGAGGAGAAGAGGGAGACCAGCTACGAGATGGCGGGACGACATACAAAACTTCATCGGAGTATTATGGCACCGTTCTGCTTGGAACAGACGTAGCTGGGGTAAATTGGGAGAGGCTTATGCCCCAAGAAAGGCCTTTTTTTCTTTTTAAAACCTTGTAAATATAAAAACCATGTAAAAATTGTATATAGAAGAAAGAGGAAAAAAAAATAAATAAGCTTATTATTATTATTATATTAGTATGTAATGCATAAATGTTTTTATTTTGAAGAGACAAGATTTGCCCTGACTGGGATTCGGACCCCGGTCTCCCGCATCTTTAGTGCGGTGTTCTAACCATCTGAGCTATATACATAATGACAATATAAATATGTAATATATAAATGTTTGCTAAGTATATTTTTAAAAGGCAAAACTCAGGCAGAATAAGATTCTTAAAGTTACATAATGCTGAGTGTTACTAGACTAAAATACATCGCAAGAACTTTGGATGTTCTGTAAAGATGACATCTCATCTTGCATCTCTTGGTGGCGCTCGGTTCGTCCTGCGTGGAAACCAACCTTAATCACCTTAAAGAGAAAGAGCTCTGCAAGGTGGAGTGATTGTAACAGACCTGTTGTGGTGGCCAACGAAGATAGAAAGAGAAAGTTTAGGATTTATTTTATCGTTGAAGAGTCCATTTCTAGGATGGCATTGGGAAATCAAAACCCTTTAGAAATAATTGCAGCGATAAAGCGTAGAGACCTTCATGCTTAATTCAGGGACTCGTGCCCACCATGGCTTGGGATCTCCGTATAAATAAGGAAATGTCTAATCGTGTCTTGGGCAGTAGCAACATTGATCTGGCATGTTTTCAATATAGAAAACTGCTGTCACAAGTCTTGATGATAGCATGGACATGGAATACATTCCCAAAAATTACAAAATTAGCGACCGCAAAATAATTTATAAAGAATCCGTCTCCTTTCTATAAATAGCGAAGTATTAGAGTACCTGATGATACCGATCCTCCAACTTTTCTTCACTTATAGAAATGGATGTATGAAAGTGCAAAAGTAAGGGAATAGCTCTGTTGAGATTGCGCCAAGACATAGCATTTGGAAATTGAGTGTGTTCCTGTTGGATCAGAACTACTAGAGCTCCAGAAAGTTGTAGACGATACCTTATAGTAGGGTAACTAAAGGTTTAGAAGGTAACCAAAGGACCCACTCTTTGGAACCTAGTTTTTAGACCGCTGTTAGAGTTAATTGGGTTAAAGCTGTTATCCGCCATATTGTGTTTTGTATGGTTTAGCCACAGCAGCTTCGATTAACAGAGCCAGATCAAATCGGAAAGAAGTGCTATTCTGATCGGAAGATCGTGATAGGGAACTAAATTACCGACCGCAAAATAATTTATAAAGAATCCGTCTCCTTTCTTTAAATAGCGAAATATTAGAATACCTGATGATACCGATCCTACAACTTTTCTTCACTTATAGAAATGGATGTATGAAAGTGCAAAAGTAAGGGAACAGCTCTGTTGAGGTTGCGCCAAGACATAGCATTTGGAAATTGAGTGTGTTCCTGTTGGATCAGAACTACTAGAGCTCCAGAAAGTTGTAGACGATACCTGCAGGAAAGTAGGGTAACTAAAGGTTTAGAAGGTAACCAAAGGACCCACTCTTTGGAACCTAGTTTTTAGACCGCTGTTAGAGTTAATTGGGTTAAAGCTGTCATCCGCCATATTGTGTTTTGTGTGGTTTAGCCACATCATCTTCGATTAACAGAGCCAGATCAAATCGGAAAGAAGTGCTATTCTGATCGGAAGATCGTGATATGGAACTATGTTGAAGGCTGATGCTGTACATTATATTTCTATTTCCATTATCAAAGATTGAATTGATGACTCAAACTGGAATTGGTAAAAACTTGAAACATGATAGATCATTTATGAGAATTTTAAAACTATGATGACCATAGCACTGAATGGTCTTAGTCCTACTGGAACCACTTTTTGGAGCCTCAGGAACCCTTTCACTGTGGTCATTTATGAAGGAGTAGCAAAAGGTATTTTGATGTCTGAAATTCTAACCAATCTCGGCGGACCCGATTTTTATAGGGACCGTGTTCCTTGAGAGGCGAATAAGGGGATCCCTCATGATCTTATCTTACAGAGTTGTGGATCAATTGATACCCGCTGCTGGGAGGTTTTGACCACCCTCACAAGAAGACATAAATATTTGTGGAACAGTTGTCCAGAGGTTGCGTGGCATTCAAACTCTTGGCTAATCACACGACTGGAATAAAAGTGACTCAAGTCAGCGTATTAGTCTCGGGCTTAGACAAACTTTTTGGTGGCCTGAATAATAGCTGCGGAATTCCGGGAAGGGTACAGGTGTATGCCCCAACACAGGAAGTTGCCATAAGTAGGGAAGCACTCTATTAGGAGTTGCATAGAATACATAATAGAATCAAGAACTAAGGAAGATGTGCATACTGAATGGCGGCTTTAACGCAAAAGCAGTTTATGATACCAGAGTTAGGAATGGAATCCTGGGAATACATGTTGGAGAGAATAATATATATATGTTAAAAAATATATGTGCTACCTTTTTGTCATTAAACCTTGGGTATTTTAATAAGTATTTTTTTATATGACTATGTCTTGTTATAGAAGTGTTGAAAAAAAATGTAAGGGTGTTTTCTAAATTTTATACTACAAAATTTTTTCATTACACAATCATAGTCAATATAGTCTAAAGTTTTATTTATTTCATATCCACAACAAGATGAAGACCTGAAACATGGGTCAAAACGTAACTTTTCAATAAACAATTGTTTTTATTACAATAAGAAAATTTTCTTTCACAATCATTCCCCGAACATTAAAAATAGTATTATCATACTCATTAATATATGATTCGTATTCTTAGTAATACTTATGCAACAAAATAATAAATAAAGAAAAAACAAACCAATCAAATCGAAATAAAAAAGAATTAAGACATATTCTTAATTATAGATAGTTCAAATCAGAGAAGATAACAACGTGCCTTTCTTATCACTGGCCACCGTATCGCACGATATACCGTTCGAAAATAAATCTTTGCATTTATAAGGATTATTGGTGCAGAGCAATTTTAGGCAGTATTTTGAGGCCTAATTGATCATTCATCTTACTTGTGCACGAACCAGACGAACAAATAAAATATACTGTGCAAACTAAGGAACTTTCTTTCTTTCAGGGGTTTCACAATGAACAATCGCCAATCAAACACGATCTTTCTGAATTGAGTACTGAACGAATCAAGCCGGGACGGAGAAAAAACTATTTGAATATTTTTCACACGCATTGCTTTCCGCGTTAAGAGACGTGAAGATTTTTAGTGAAATGATATCGGTGGCTGCCTTTCGGGGGAGTTAGGTTAAAATCGCACTCATAAACGTACATTCTCCTAGCGAAGATATTAATGACGAAATTAAATTTGAATTTTATGATAAATTATATTATTAAATATTATATAAATTAGGGTCTACGATAAACTATCCCCAAACTGTATAAAAATAATTTTAAGGGATGCGAATGCAAAGGTGGGAAGGGAAGAGGTATGCTATCCGACGATCGGTAAGGAACGTTTACACGAAATTAGTAATGATAACAGTGTACGACTTATAAACTTTTTTATCACCAGAAACATAATAAAATATTCTCATTTATCCTAACTAGTAGAAAAACGGAATACGTCGAGGAAATTATCGGAGATTATCAAGGTGGTTTTAGAAGAAACCGTTCAACTATCCATCAAATTTTCCTTACACCAAATACTAGAGAAAAAACTACAATACAACGGTGTCATTCATCAGCTTTATATCGATTTTAAAAAAGCTTACGATCCCATCGACCGTCAAATTATGTAATGAATGCTGGTAAGGAAATAGGGCTGGAAATAAATTCGGATAAGACTAAGTATATGAGCAGTTGCAGAAAAGGGCGAAATTTTAGTGATATTGTTGTAAGACGGAATAAGTTCGAACATGTGGAGAAGTTTAAGTACTTAGGGTCTATGGGAACTAGAAAAAACTAAATTCAAGAGAAAATAAAGGCAGGAAATGCTTGTTATTATTCGGTCTCGACATTACTAACCTCTCGTCTTTTGTCCCGAAATCTAAAAATCAGAATTTATAAAACAATCATCCTTCCATCTCTTTTCAATGGATGTGAAACCTGGCCTCTAACGCTAAAGGATGGACAACATCTTCAGGTATTCGAAAATAAGATGTTACATAGACCATTCTGTCCTAAAATGGATGAGACCATTGGGGAATATGGAGATTACATATTGTGATATGTAATATTATCCGGTAAATATTTTTCAGGTGATAGCGTCGCGCAGATTAAGATGGGCCTGTAAAGTTGCAGGGCTTAGTAACGAACGAATTCCTAAGATGTTCATAGCCGCTGCACCGACTGGAAAGTCTGAGAGGTAGACCGAGGCGTAGGTGGGAGGATTCAAAATTGTCCAAACAGTTTGAAGAATACGAATTATATGAAGGATACAATATGCTCTCGGCTGAAGGTACTCCTACTACATTTAGGGAAGCTAAACAATTTACAGATTGGACAGAAGCCAAAGAAAAAGTGTTAAAAGCTCACAAAGAACTCAAAATTTGTTTTTATTTTATTAAAAAATTAGTCAAAGGAAAGGTAATAAACATTGAGTATGTTAAGACCAATGATAATATTGTAGATTTATTTACAAAATCATTCTGTAAAGCTTCAATGGAGGAGGTGTGTTAAGATTTATTATTTGAATATATTAACTGTACAACACTGTAATTGGCAACACTGATTCAGATAGAACCGTTGGCGGTTAGAGAACAGTGTTGCCCCTCTCTATGTGGCTACTTTTATATAGTTTTCTTGTTTACTTATTAAACTGCGTTATATAATTGTAATGTGTGGTTTACTTTAATAAGAAACCCAAACTAATTTTGGGGCAGAATGTGGGTCAGATCATGAATTAGTTATCGTACAGCTTCGACAAATACTATTAATAAAAAAGAACAGATAACCGTTTTCATTCGGAAAATTTTGATTTAGGTAAATTAAAGAACCCTTCAATTAAACCTCAATTCTTGTTAGAGAAGAAGAATAGGTTTGAAGCTTTAGGGACATCAGACGAGGGAATTCGTATGTATTTTAGATTTCATTTATATCTACAATTAAGCTAAAGAAAACAAAATAGCGACTTTAATTCTATAAATAAATGCAAAACCTATATTACATGGCATTTTTGAATCGGTAAATGGTGTATAAGTCTTGAGAGATATATTTAATAGTTGGGTGATGAATGTTGTAGTTTTGTTTCAATTGAACTTAAAGGGTATCAGACGGTCACCTGTGGTCTAGTGGTTAGCGTAACAAACTACTAAACCTAAGATCGCGGGTTCGTAGCTCGGCAGGTTGCCCTAGGATTTTTTTAGGGATTGAAAAATCCTTAGTTACGCCGTCCTTCGAAAGGGACGTTAAGCGAGTCTGTACGATGCCAGGTACTCGTTAAAAATCCCTATCCTAATTAAACCTGGATAGGCAAAATTTAGAGCTCCCACTGTAGCATCGTCCGATTAGCCATAGCAGCATAATGTGACGTTAAATAAAACAACAACAAACGGTATCAGCAAGTTTTGATTCATGAATAATAACTGATTGAGTGAATAATAACTCATTAATTTACATAATTTTGCTTTTAACTTGTATTCATTTAATAAAATATGTTTAATATAAAAGGAGAGGGTGCACGGAGATTGCATTGCCTAGGGGCCTATACATGGTTTAAACATATATATATATATATATATATATATATATATATATATATATCTTACTAATATTATAAATGTGAAAGTTTGTATGTTTGTTTCTCTTTCACGCAAAAACTACTGAACGGATTTGGAAGAAACTTTACAGTAATATAGGTTATACATCAGAATAACACATAGGCTATAGCAAGAGTGGGTTTATGGGGGGAGCACGGGGGCACACCCCCTCCCCGACAGTTTTATAGGTACCGTGGAGAATCCATTATAGTACATAATTAAAGAGAAATCACATGATCATAATTGTTAAAATAACAGAAATAACATGAGTGAAACTATTTGTTTTGATATCCTACTAATCTTACTAATATTATAAATTTGAAAGTTTGTATGTTTGTCTCTCTTTCACGCAAAAACTACTGAACGGATTTGGATGAAACTTTACAGTGATATAGGTTATACATCAGAATAACACATAGGCTACATCAAGGTCGGATTTAGGAGGGGGCATATGGGCACGTACCCTACCAGAAAGTTTTTTAGGTACTTTGTAGAATCTATTATAGTACATAATTAAAGGCAAATCAGGGACTTAGCATCTTGACATTTGTAGACAGGTTCTTTGAGTAATTTAAGAAAGAAATTTGGATAATTCCATCCAAGGGTTTTCCCCTTAATATAATAGAGGTTCAAAGATTGTATGGAATCCGTCAGTTTTGAAGTTAGACATCTGAAATTTTGGATGTACGAGTAACTTATAGCTAAAAAAAAAATTTATTTATTTAAAATGATCGTCATGAAACTTTATGCGGTAAACCAAATTCCACGCGAGCGAAGCCGCTGGCAAAAGCTAGTATATATATATATATATATATATATATATATATATATATATATATATATATATATATATATATATATATATATATATGTTTAAACTTTGCTTAAGATAACTCTAAAAGGAAGATACTCACTTCTAGATGTGTTCCTAGCTGTCGTTCTAAACCTTCACAGATCAAGACAAAACCATAATAGTGCCAATAATATCGTGGGTAATTGCAACCCTGTATCGATATCGCTATAGGGCCATCTCAATGCAGACCCCGAGATAACTGAATTAACATAATAATAATCTTCTTAATAATAATCCTCTTTTTTTAAAAGATAATAATGTTCATCGTTTTCATATTTATATAATTGGTTGGAAATCCCCGATGATTGTGGACTTGATGAAATAATCCCTTAAAATGAAAATAAGTTAACTTACAATGGTTACAAGTTAATATGTTTTTGTTGTTGGTAAAATTTAAAAAAACCAACAGAAAAAAGAATTTATTTTAGATTTATTTATATAAAATTTATATATAACATATTACAAAATGCATATTATTTATAATAGTAGGTGTTTTGTTCGTTTGTGTTTGTATTTTCTTGTCATTGTTTTTGTATAATTTCCTGTTTCTTGTTTGAGTGTGTTGTCTGAAAGTTGGCATGAGGTGAAGAATCTGAGGGTTTTTTGGCGTATGAATTTGTGTATTGTTGGGATGCCCAGTTTTTTGTGCATGGCGGTGATTTGAGTGTATATTGGATAGTTTTTTATAATTCTTAGACATTCGTTTTGGAACATCTGTATTTTGTTTTGCTAGCTAAACTCCAAACTGGGCATGCGTAAGTTATCATGGGCCTAATGACTCCCTTATATATTTTCTTATTTTTTTCAGACAGTTTTGATTTTTTATTGAAGTACGGATACATTTTATATAATATTCTAAGCGGGCGCTATTCAGTTTATTATTGATATGATTGCTGAATAGTAGTTTGCGGTCTTAAGAAATTCCTAAATATTTAATATGGTTTGATATAGGTATAGAGATATTGTTAAGTAGTATGGTAGAGGGGGTTATAGGTCTTCGTTTTGTGAAAATTATAGCTTCGGTTTTGTGAATATTTTTATCAAGTCCTCATTTTTTCAGATATTTGTTAATTTTGCAAAATGGTTCCTGTAGTCTTTTAATTATTGCAGTTATCTTTTACGATGGTGATAGTGTTGCTGTATCAGCGAAAAGTGCGATATCTACATTATTGATTTTTGGAATGTCATTAATAAACAAATTAAATAATATAGGGCTGAGACAGGAACCTTGTGGTAGACTCGCATTTGTGTATCTATTTGTTGAGTGGCTATTGTTTGACGAAATAAAGAATGTTCTGTTAGTTAAGAATGAGTATATTGTTATACTTAATTATCCTGGGATATTGTATTATATTAATTTGTGGATGAGGAATTGAGGGGAAATCCTGTCGAATGCTTTTTCTATGTCAATGAGGATCATGCCTGTATGCTTTCTTAGGTTTTTTCGGATAACGAGTGTTTTACCTTAGAAAGATCCATGACTATGAGATATTTTCTAAGTAAAACATAATTTTAGTAGGGCGTTCCAACCTACGTTACATCCCTGAACCAAGCCTTGGGGGGTCGCTCACATTGTCGGTCAGTGAGTCCATCGGAATTAGCCGGGGTGAACTTCCAAGGAATTTCCAGCGACTATTCCTAGATCTGCCACCCATGGCCCTACTTTCAAAATTTGTTCAGCGAATAACGATGAAATAAAGATTATTCTGTTGTTATGATACTTGAGTATATTTAGATAAAAGAATGAACGAATTTTTTTCATTCATTGACGAATCTTTTAATCTGCCGGTATGTAGAGCTTTTAGCCGTGGAGCGCACTCGAAGTCCGACCATTCCTTTCTCTTGGGTTTTCCTTCCGAGCTAGTTTTTCAGTCTAGTCCACCATATATAATGTTTCATAGAAAATGAATTTCATGACTATAACCTAGATCGTATTTAAACTCTGTGATTAAGTAAACTACTCCCAATAATTAAGTAAGAGAAACTTGTTATAACTGTTAAATCACTTGTCTGACAGTGGTTTCATAGGGCTACACTCATTGCATTAGCAGGCAGCCATTCCTGCTACTGGATTCAGTGAAGCGAACCATCCACTATAAAAAATGGGTAACGAAACCACAGGCAGAACCTCATGGGTGGTTTGGAATCCTGCCTATCTCATAGGTAAGTATTTTCTTCTTCTGTTACTTCCTCCAAGTTCCATTCTGCTTCGAGTTGCTCTATCCCAGGATCTGCATTTTTCTCTGTCCCTCCCCATCTTTGTCGTCCCCTGGAGTATTCCCAACAACCAATCGATACACTTGCTGTTCTTCTCTTATATATTTATTTTTAATATTCATGAATGTGATGAAAAGCAGAGGGCTCAGACTGTATCCTTTTCCCATCGAGAAGTAGACTGTCACTTTTAAAGATCTCTTACTTAAATAAGCTATTAAATACTTGTTTTTAATTTATATTTTAAAAAAGGTTAACTGCACTTAATTATGTATAACATACATATACATACATTTTTAAATGGAGTAAAGCTGGTTAAAGTGAGATGAATGACTTATGGTTTGAACTGTTAACCATATAATATAAAAATGAAACAATCTTAAATTGAAGATTGAGAATGGCATGTAGGCCGAAACGTATCATGATAAATAAACAATAAAAAGTATTTACTGAATATAGTTTTTTCCTCCAAATTCAAAGAATAAATTATTTAATTTATATTTATATGTTGAGGGGAAATAGAGTTGTATTATCGGGAAATTATCAGAAGCAGATAGTGTGGAAAGGTAGGATTTGTAGGATTCGGATCTATAGGTTGTCAGGTTCTTTTTGACTAATTTGGTGAAGTAGTTATACAGTCTCCGATCGTGAGGATGCCTGGTTCTTTACCAAAGGGGTCAGTAACTGCGTTTGATAAGGATAAGATCCCTAAGATCTTGCGGTAATGGATTTTTCTTGCGGATTTTGAAGAAAGGACGTGGTGAAGAAGCAGTCCAAACTGCTTGCTGGATCAAATTGGTATAGGAATTGATGGTGTCATCTAACTCCTAGGGTGTTTTTAGGGAAACTTTGAGGTCAGTGGTGTCGGATACAAGCTGTTGAAATAGGTTCCAGTCAACTGGTCCCGTAATAAATGATGGCGGAGGGAATTTGGATATTGGGACTATAGAAAGGGTAAGGATCAAAGGACTGTTATCTGAGGACAGTTCATCAAGGCGTTCTATGGAATAGTTTAGGGGACCTTTAATTAAGTAATTAAGGGGCTCATTTTTTTAAAAAAATATTTTTATATATTAAAAAAAATCAATGCTAGTCTAATCTATAGATGGGGAGTATTTGTAACAACAAGATAATTTTCTAGAAAAAATTACAGTTTTATGTTATTGATTGATATTTTATGAATCAGGAAGCTATGAATTAAAATAGACTTATCACATGTAATTTGTTTGTACTGTTTAAGTTCCTGTTTTATAAAAAATCAAAATACTCCAATATTTTATTCTTTAAAATAATGCATATTTTAATTTAGATATTTTTTCATTACATACTTATTTTTTCATACCTTTTATATATCTTAGGAATTAAATAGTTCCTCGCTGCAGCATTTATCAGTGCGATAAATGCTTCCTTGACTGCAGCTAACGATCTGCCGGCAATATCTATGTCGTCTACAAATCCAAGGAGTTGCACGCAGGAGTTAATGAGTGTACCCGTTATTTGGATCTATCAGCCTTTTCCAGAGCAAGGTTGAAGATCAGGCATGCCAATCCATCTCCCTGCCAAAGCCGTGTCCCAGTGGAAAAGCCTCTTGAGAGTTCACCACTAATCCGGACGAAAGATATGTTGCCCTCCATAGTCATATTATCATCTTTTAAAATTTTATCTTACAAATAAGTTGTAATAATAAAAATGGAATTAATTGAGATAAAATTTTTAATTAATTGAGAAGAGAGATTTGAATTATTTCTTTTTTTACTTTCCAGAGGCAGAAAAATAAACACGTAAACATTTGTTTATTATTATATGACTTAATCTCATTTGTTATTCATTTTAAGTGACAGTGTAAAATATTAGAGAATACAAAAGGACTGTTAATTAATTGTTATTCCTTTGTCTCAGCGTGACATCGCTCTACCAATTGAGCTATCCAAGGCCGTTCTTTGTTAAGTTCTTTGAACATTAATTTAAGAACTTCGTTCTAGTGTATTCATCGCAAAAATGGCGAGAGCACTGGGGCTTTAGGATCTATGAGAGAAAAAAGGTTTGTCCTCGGCCGGCATGGGCCTTGGATAGCTCAATTGGTAGAGCGATGTCACGGTGAGACAAAGGTTCCGGGTTCAAATCCGGGTCGAGGGCCTATCTTTTCTCTTTAAAAAATAAAAATATTTAAAAACTAAAAAAAAATGACCAATAATTATAAAAAATTATAAATAGTAATATGACGTAAGTCAATAAGATCCTAAAATAAAATAAATGTTCAAAGAACTTCGTTCTAGTGTATTCATCGCAAAAATGGCGAGAGCACTGGGATATGAGATCTATGAGAGAAAAAAGGTTTGTCCTCGGCCGGCAGGCGGCCTTGGATAGCTCAATTGGTAGAGCGATGTCACGGTGAGACAAAGGTTCCGGGTTCAAATCCGGGTCGAGGGCCTATCTTTTCTCTTTAAAAAATAAAAATATTTAAAAACTAAAAAAAAATGACCAATAATTATAAAAAATTATAAATAGTAATATGACGTAAGTCAATAAGATCCTAAAATAAAATAAATGTTCAAAGAACTTCGTTCTAGTGTATTCATCGCAAAAATGGCAAGAGCACTGGGATATGGGATCTATGAGAGAAAAGTTTTGTCCTCGACCGGGAGGGGCCTTGGATAGCTTAATTGGTAGAGCGATGTCACGGTGAGACAAAGGTTCCGGGTTCAAATCCGGGTCGAGGGCCTATCTTTTCTCTTTAAAAAACAAAAATATTTAAAAACTAAAAAAAAATATTTGAAAATATTAGTTGGTTCGCCGTTAGGATGACAGAAGTATAGACGTCTGCAATTCCTTAACGGCGCATCCAATCTAAAAAATTGACGTAAAATAAATTAAATAGCATCAATGTTAGAGAGGAATAGAATAGTTGACTGGAAGATTTAATGGAGGATGGAAATAGTTGGGGGTGGAGTCATAAAATAAACACCAAATAAGTGCAGACATTTTTTTATATATGTGAGCCGACGTTTCGACCTATTTTGTAGGTCATCTTCAGGGATATGAGAGAAGAAACAAACAAAACAAAAATAACTATAGAAAACATTAGAGTACCAAGAATATAATAACTGATAGAGTAATAGAAAAGTAAAAAATAATGATGGATATATTATTAAGGATAATGAGTAAAAAAATTACAGAATAAATGTACAGAAGGGTGATAATGTAAACGAAATACAAAGAGAAAGAAAAATGAGAAGGTAAACCAAAATATACACAATGAAAAGTATAAATATAAAAAGGTGAGATGTAAAGTTATGCAAAACCTAGTTTAATTATAGATAAAATATAAAATGATATAAGATATATGATAATAGACTCCTAGAGTGTTCAAATATATAAAAAAATAAAAAAAATATATAAAAAAGAAGTCTGCACTTATTTAGTGTTTATTTTATGACTGCAGCCCTCCCCCAACTATTTCCATCCTCCACTAAATAACATTAAATTCTGCGTCGAATGAGGACTACAAGATGATAATTCGCTAAAGTATTGTAAATTAAAAACAATCATGGAACGAATATTTTCCGCCTAATTTTGTCTTGAACTGAGACAGAATAAAAAAAATGAATACTTATTTATCGTATTTCCCATATATTATATATTAAAGTATCTAGGTAGAGCTAATACATCGCCTTCACCTTCAAACTGTTTGATCTAACTATTTTTAGATAATTTTCAATTTAATATTTTAATTTTGTTGTTTTAGTAAACAGAATTTGTTTAATATTGATCCAATATTTGCTCAGTGAGGATAGGTATATTAGTGAATTGTGACAGGTATCATTATGCACTATCGATTTTCAAAAACGTAAGTACACTTCTATTTATGTATTTATTATTACATTATAATAATTTTTAATGTAATTTATGAGATTGGTGATGAAAAAAAAACGTGAACATAATGTTGGGAACTGTGTGATTATCGATAATTTGAAGATTTTTTTACACACAATTTTTATTTTAAAGTTAGTTTTTTCCAATACAAGGTTTAATTACAACCTTATTTAGCAACCTATATTGTTCGATTCAGTATTAGAAGTGGCTCAATGGAAGAAATATTTTGCTTAATATAGCGGTGCTATTAGTGATATGGAGTTTGTTGAATGATTATTATTTTTATTGAAGTGGATTTGAATTTTTTCTTGTTTTTTAACAAATTAGTTGAACTAATATTTCTCCTTTAAGCGAATAGGGAATCGTTACTACTTAAAGGTTTGGTGTATGACTTTTTTATTTTACCGAAATAGATAAAAATTGTGAATTCAACATTTTAGGACCCATATTTTTTCTCCCGCCTTGTACATTAAATACTATAAAATATTAAACTGTGATCTCTACAAACTTCTTTATACAGTATAGTGAAAAAGTTTACGAGATGGCTCAATATTTAGTGTCGCGCGTGCCATATGGCATCAAGCTTACGTGTCACTGTTGTGGCAACTCCGTAATGGAGGTGTGTTACTAAATAAAAAAATATTTTTTACAAAGTTTGAAATTATTATTAAATGTGAATAATTCTAATAGAAAATGGTTGTTATAATTTAATTTATCAGATACCTATAGTTATAGGTATCAGACCTATTTGGACATACGGAGTTGAGCTTGGGGGCTCTACTAAGCCATCCAATTCATCTTGTATTCAATCCTTACAATCAAAATTCTTCTTTATTAATTTACTCACGTGAATGATTGACTAATAAAGATGCACTCCAGTTACAAAAACAAGATATTTAAAATCAAAATTCTTCGTAAAATCCTCAATGCTCCTTATTATGTCACAAATAAACTCATCAATCACGATCTTAATATCCCCATATATTGCTGATTTGGCCCAAACTAGGTACCTATCCTTCCATGAAAAGCTCTATACACACTTGAATCCGCTAGTCTCTCAACTTGCTTCCCATACCATTCCTGATAACCCTCCGAGGCGTCTGAAAAGAAGATGGCCTCGAGAGCTTGTACTGTAGAACTTTATTTGAGCGCTATCAATGGGTAGTTTCTCCACAACCGTTTATTTTTTTCATGTCATATGTTCATACAGCAGATTTACTTGTAATATTATTACAGTTGTAAATATCAATAAATTAATCTTTAAAAAAAAGTATGTAGTTTAAGCGAATCTGAGTATCATATAAATTACCATGGCATGTTATATTGTTTGAACGATGAGAGTCATACATATCTAAAGCAAACTACACAAGCTATTTTTATATATCTCAATCAATAATTTCATCATTTTTAATAATAGTCAATTAATTATCTTTTATTTATATGTATAACTTTCTTTATTTTTTTTTCCAAACATTATCTAACTTTAATGAAGGAATAGGTTATCAAAATAGCTATTTTGATGATAGAGATTCGAAAATTTCAGTTGGGAACCTCACCCAGTGTACTAAATTTCTATCAGCTGTGCCTATAGATAGAATATTATCTAATATCTAATAGTCTTTCCTGCCTGTCATGACTCGCGTTGTATTCAATTTTTTTTTTAATTTATTCATTTAAAATTACTATTGTTTCCTTTTGTTTTATAAATACAAAAACCCTTTTTTGTCCAAGCAGTCATTTATTTATTTTTTCTTTACATGTAAACGTTTCGACCCATGTGGTCATTCTCAATACATGTTTCCAATCATCATTCAGTCAGCAGATTTCAATCCGCAAAAGACATCTATAGAATATTCAAAAAAACGCAAAACATTACACTATAAAATTTAACATTATAAAATTTTTTTTTAAATATATATGAAAAATATGAATCTTCTTAAATAAACTCCCCGTCAAAAGTATTGCAACACCCATAATTCTCGAGATTTTCTTGGTTTCCATCTGAATCCGTACTTTGTTTATATTTACAGTAATATTATTTACTAAATGAGATACATTAGTGACTAGAAACTTCATTCTTATTCCCTGTTTACCAACAAACGATAAGTTTTTGGATTATTCATTTCAAAGTTCCTTTCAGTCCAAGTTTATCTTTCGTGTGTCTCAAGTCTGTTTCCTCTTTTCTCTTTAGTCTAGTTGAAACAATTAATTTTATCCACAATGAATCGTTTAAGCCGCGATGATTCGGTCAGAATCATCACTCTCTCTGAAGAAGGCAAATCATTGCGTTATATCGCTAATCACCTTGGGATTCACTATTCTTCCGTTTCAGGGACCATAAGAAGGTACAGGGAGACTGGTAGTCGTTCGAGGCGACCAACGTCAGGGCGTCCTAGGATTACTAATCCCATAGATTGCTGCTTCATTAAAATGCAAGCTCTTCGGTAGCGTAATTCTACAGCTTCTTCCATTAAAAACTTGATTGCTGGTGTTTGAGGGATATCAATCTCGGATTCAACGGTCATTAGGAGACTGAGGGAGTCAAACCTCAGCTCAAGAAGGCCAGTGAATGGTCCTCTTCTCACCACAGAACACCGCATAAAGAGATTGAGGTTTGTAAGACAACACCAATCTTGGACTGTGGAGGAATGGAAAAAAGTTGTATTCACGATGAGACGAGAGTGGCCCTTAACTGACAGGATGGACGTGAAAAAGTTTGTACAAGGCCTGGAGAACGGTTTAGTCAATGCTGCACGTTAGAAACTGAGCCATTCGGAGGAGGGTCTATCATGTTCTGGGGCTGCATATTTTAGGAGGCACGTACCGAGTTAGTGCCAATCCAAGGAGGGGCCTTGATTGCTTTGAGGTATGTAGAAATGATTCTTCAAGATCATGTAGTGCCTTTTATGCCTTTCATAGGCTCTGAATCGTTGCTCATGCATGATAATGCCCGCCCTTACAAGGCAAGATGTGTTTCTGAGTACCTGAACACCACAAATATCCACACCATTGATTGGCCAGCAACAAGTTTTGACCTTAACCCAATCGAGCACGTTTGGGATTATCTCAAAGGATCGGTTCGGTCACGAGATTCACCTCCTACTACCCTTGAAATACTAAAGGCAGCTGTATTGAAGGAGTGGGACAATATACCCCAAGATTTTCTTCAAAACCTTTTTACAAGTATGCCAAGACGAGTGGAAGCAGTCATTCAAGCCAGAGGGGGCAATGCGTCTTATTAAATTTAAATTAAAAATTTAAATTGTGATTTAAAAGTTAAAATTGTCAGAAATTAAAAGTTTAGAAAGTAAGTTTTCTAACTTTTTTGTTTATTGGAAGAGATATTGTAATTTATTTTAATAAAACTTGTTTATGTCCAGTCTAAAAATGCTTAATACAGACTTCAGAACCTTTCTTTGTTATGAAAAGACAGAAGTTTTTGTAAAATTCAAATATTTCAAAGTGTTGCGATACTTTTGACGGGGAGTGTATTTCATATCAGCCACACCATCATACATGACATCATAAAAATTCATTGCATATAAATTACAATTTCTACATTATTGTTATCCTCACAATAGTACATAGATAGATATACCTTTTTTTTTCCTGGAGACCAACATTTAAATAAAGAAAGAAGAAGAAGGCTGGGTGGGGTCACCCATAGTCAGCTACTGTAAATAATAAGTAGAACTGGGACTTTGTACAGTATGGATTATCTGAGTAATAATAGCTTGTTATGTTTTATTGTCTCACATTAATTATTATCTTTAGGCAAAAACACAACTATTACAATTCCAGAATATTCTTTCTGTTAATATATTTTGAGAACTATCTTTTTATTCTATTTTATAAATATCTGAAAATCATTAGTTATTGTAACTATAAACCTGCTAATCTGATAGGTAAATATAAAGCAGCAGAAATGGGTGTGTTAAAAGGTTGAACTTATTTTATTGATACAAGCAAATTGATAATCTGTAGAATTAATGTTTATTTTTATTTTTATGTTCATTTAATTTTTAAAAAAAGGAGGAGTAGTATTTTGGCAAATCCCCTCCCTCCTTTTTATCATTTACTATATTAGTTAAGTTATCTGTTATATAAAGTGCTTCTAAGTATTTACGTTTTGTTGTATTACTCTCCCTATGCAGTATTTTAGGCCTGTTAAAATTAAATGTATGTAGTTCTGTTTTACTGTGGTTGGATAATGATGTGTTATTCTTATATGTAGGTTTTGAACTGTTTTTGTGGTAATAAAATCTATTTTTAAGGTTTGTACTGGTATGTCCTATGTAGTTTTTGTTACAATTTTCACAATTTATGTTATAAACTACATTTTTGTTTTCTAGTAGTGGGATTCTGTCTTTTTGGTTATTGATTATGTTTTTAATAGGGTTTGTTGTTTTGTGTGCGAATTTGATTTCAGGAATATCGTCCTTTTATGTATGTCAAAGTTTTATATATTTTTTTGTCTGGTACTATTTCTGATACTGTGGTATAATAAAATTACTATTGTATTTTTATAACAATACAAAAAGTAAATGGCAGGGATGGTACATATTGGTATGAATAAAGACAAGCAGATAAACTACCAAATGATAGTAGGTAGTATTCAATTTAACGACGTGTCCTTAATTCACTGAAAGCTATCCATATAAAACATATGGATTTTCGGTACAACTAGCCTTTGTTGCTTCTGTGCACTACAGCAGTAATCTCTGCAGAACTTATCGTTTAGTTTAATTTTTATCAAACTGTGCTGGTAATAAGAAGGCAAATTGTCTGTGTTAACATGTGCCTTTAATACATAAATCATTTACTTTCTTTTTTCGATTTAATTGATCAATCGTTTTGTTATTTTTGTATGTATCGCTTGAAATACTAACTAAATGTTAGCGTATATGATTTTTTTTGTGTGGAAAATATTGAAGGGGGAGGTGCGTCATCAATTTATATAACAGAACAAAACGTTTCGACCCACATTTCAGGTTTTCATCAGAATAGGGACTTATTCATTTCATTAAGTAGTTAGCAAGATTACGATATTACGAAGATTAAACTCCCAATTAAAATCAAAGTTCCAACTGAAACATGAAAAAAAGTGGCTGGTTGTTCTCTGTTAGAGCTGCGCCACTGACAAGATTGAAGAGCCTTACATTCCGACGCCAGAGCTCCTCTATTTAGTAGTTTTGACGTAACAAAATACCACCAAAGTATTACATTTATATATTTTTATTTTAAAGAGAAAAGATAGGCCCTCGGCCGGAGAGACAGAGGATCCTGGCCGAGGGTCTATCTTTTCTGTTTAAAATAAAAACATTTAAAAATCAAAACAGTTAACCATTAGTTATAAAAAATTATAAATAGTAATATGACGTAAGTCAATAAGATCCTAAAATTAAAAGTAATGTTCAAAGAGCATTCATTCTTGTGTATGCATCGCGGGAGTTGCGAGAACGCGAGGACATGGGATCGGATAAGAGAAAGGACTAAAATAAGAAAATTTAAAAATCAAAACTCTTGACCATTAATTATAAAATATTACATTTATAATTTGAAAACACATTACCATTTAAATAATAATAACTTTTTATTAATAATAATAGCATGTAAATACAATTTATATTATATCAACATTGCAATTTATCGCTATAATATCTAATATTTCCTTAAATAAGTCCATCTGGTTGTACCTTCTAAATAGTCATTGGATTCGAAATAGTCTCTCTATTGGTTCCCCTTTTTCTTCTTTCGCCACTTCGCACTTCTCCTCATTCTTGATAGTTTGATTGATAGTTTGATTGAGCCCGCTGTTTACAAAATGAGATAAGTGGTTAACGATCTTATTACTTAATGTGTAATGTATGAAAATGTATATTAAAAGGCATTAAACACGCTACAAACACAAATACAATAACAAAGGCCAAAAGCTTACAACATTACAATCTTCTACGCATGCGCAAGCAGTTATATTTTATAACAGCTATATTTCTAACAGTAACAGTTATATTTCTAACAGTAACAGTTATATTTCTAACAGTAACAGTTATATTTTTTACAGATTCATTGTTCTTATATTATAACCACCTGTTCCTATATTATAACCACCCCAAAAAAATATTTAAAAAAGTTATTCAAGATAACTATTAGAAATATAACTGCTATAAAACATAACTGCTTAAGTATGCGTACAAGATTGCCGTTTACCGGTGGTGGCGTTAGTACACAAGAATCCATGTTTGTTCTCTGTCCCTTCTCAAACCAACTTCTATACACAGTGCTAACCCGTTCTGCCACTTTTGCAAACTAATTTTAATACATTCTTAATTTTTTTATATTAAAAAAAATATTTCTACTCAATGAAATATCATAAAAAAATAGTAAATGTTCCCTTTTCGATGTATGAATCTGACAAAACAAACAAAAACTTTGAAGAGTTGGCGTCATCTTTACCATTGGCGATTTGGTTCTTCTCAGTTAGAGCGGCGATACTACTGATAGCAGTAGAGGATATAGCAATGTTATAATTTTTAGGCTTTTGTTATTGTTTGTGTATGTAGCGTGTTTATCGCCTTTTAGTATCCCTTTTCTATTGGCTGTCTTTTTTTCATTTTCATTCATTAAACTCATAATATAATTACTTAATTTTTGCATAAAACTAATAGAATTGTTAAATGTGAGAGTGAAGGTTTGTTATAGACCTGGGTCGATCGATCATTCGTGGTGATCGAATCGATCATGACCAATTCCTATTGGCGATCGAGTCAAATTGATTCGATCATTTCGATCGTTTCGATCATTCAGATTGAGACCCGATGGGCTGAACTGCTACTTTTCAGTAACAGCTCCAACCGTTACTGTGATTTTTGTTACCTGTCATTTCTTAACTGCTACTGACTGCGATTCGTGATTCTGTCGAAATGCTACCAACAGTGATTGCGTCGGCGTACTTTTAATGATTACAAACCTTAAATAATAAGCTGGTGTAACTAAATAGAAAAATATTTGAAATTATAAAAATGAAAAAAAAAATTGTTAAATTAACCCATTTACGGCCACTGATGCGTTAACGCAACATTAAAGTAAAACGTCTATTCTAAAAGCAGTATTTGAATTGAATACAAAAATTTCATCCCAACAATTAAAATAAACAATGTTTTAAACAAGGAATCTGATAATTTAATTGCAGCAACCCTTATTTGGATGAATTTAATATTTAAATCTTAGTACTCATTAGTGTTGAAATATAACCTACTGTACTATTATTTTTAAATAGATAAAAAAAACACAAACTTTATTAAAAAAATATTTTTAATAATTACAAACCTTAAACAATAAGCTGATGTAACAAAATAGAAAAATATTTGAATTTATAACACTAAAAAAATTTGTTAAATTAGTGTTGCGTATATGCATCAGTGGCCATAAATGGGTTAATGCTATACAATCATACATTTTAGCCTTTATATTTACCATGCTTAGCAAGTTTTACAATTTTTTAATTTTCAATTGTCTGTATTTTGCATATTTAGCCCTGATGAAGATATGCAAATTAGGTCCAAACGTTTCTACTAAATAATTAATAAACATTTCTCCATATCTAAGAGAAATTTATTGGCCTCTACCCGGACCATTTTCTTCCTCACCGATTCTTTCAAATTGAAACCACTTTGTACATTGAGCAATAAAATTATTCTACATTCGAGGGAAGGTTTGTTGGGATTTGTGTATGTTTTGTTTACCATCTTTGTTGCTTTTTATTTATAAAAAAAAATTCACATTAGGTAATGAGATCGGTAACCGTATCGTAAACGTTGGTGACGTTTTGTTACGTCAAAACTCCTAAACAGAGGCGTTGGCGTCGAAATATAAGGTTCACATAACAATGAACTTGTCAGTGGCGCCGCTCTAACCGAGAAGTACCAGACACTTTTTCGTGATTCAGTTGGAACTTTGATTCTTTTTTGGAGCTAAGTCTTCTTAATCTTGTACTCTAGCTTCTCGCAAGTGGCTCACTACTTAATGAAATTAATAAGTTCCTATTCTGATGAAAACCTGAAAAGTGGATCGAAACCTTTTTTTCTGTTATAAAAATTGATTTTAAGACGCACCAAAAAAAAAAAAATGATAATGGCATAGTTCATAGTTCGTATTTCAAGCAATACATGATAAAATAGCAAAACATCTAATTAATTGAATCGAAAAAAATAAAGCAAATTTATTTAGAGGTTAAAGACTGTTGTTAACTCAGACAATTGCGTGCCTATTTATCTCAGGCACCGTTTGAAAAAAAAATGGAAAATACAATGAGTCTTGCTCTTGTAAAGATTATTGCTGCAAAGGAAAAGTTGGCTGTTCCATTCGCCTTGTATGGATAGCTTTCAGTGGATTTGGGATGAGTAAAGACACATGGTTACATTGAATAAAACGCGAGTCAATACGGAGGGGCCAAGGCTATTTGAATATTCTATCTACACCAATGGTTCCCAACCTTTTTTGTACCACGCTCCCTTGTTAAAATGAAAGCCTTCCACGTCCACCTGTTCAAATAAAATTCCTACTACGCCCTCACCACTTGCACAATAAATTGTATTGCATATGAAAAAGCAATAAGTATTACATTTAATGATAATACAACTGTTAATACTTTAATACAAAACATTTAGTTTTACCTTCACAAAATACAACATTATAAGATTTGCTCATTTTCCCCAGACTTTTCTCTGAGCAAGTGGGTGTGGCTCTCTGAGTGAAGTTTGGAAAAAGCTTTATGGAAGCCTGGAAGACCACTGAATTCCTGATTTTTATCTATGACTTGACTATCTAGGGGAAGAAGAAGAAAACTGTTAGTCCTGCACCGACATCGGGAATATAATTCTCCGTGTTCATTAAGCAACACTGGCTTCATTCATCAAGAATAAACTCACGAAAAATTCTCTTTTATCGACCAAGAACATCATTGATTATCGAACTTAGATCGTTCCCTAGAACCGAATCGAGACGGAAGGCTGTTGAAGGCATCTGGTCCCTTGATATTTCCACCTACAAGAGGCCGTACTGGCGACATTCTCGCACTGCATCTCCTGACGATTCATTGATCCGTAAGCTTGGGTGGTATGCGGAAGATCGTTGGCGTTATGCTGTTCAGCCGATGCGATGGATTAAGGCCCAGGTTTTCAAATAGACGAAATTACCCATTTACTAGTGGCCATAGTGACACTGAATAACTGTAAAACTGTTCCAGAAATGACTGAGACCATTAAAGGCTTTGCTAACTCTACTTTTCGGTAAATGGTTTAAAATGACGTGCCACCTTTCGAGTTTTTGCCAACCCTAATCTTGGTTTAGGTGATCACTTCACTCGGACGCAGACGTAATAATAGGCAAAGTAAAATAATGAATCGTCTCGGTACATCCCAACAGAAGAATACTTCAGTATTTACCATCATTCCCTCAAGCATCTTCCGATGAGGGTATATCTTTCCGCGTCAATCTTGGTTTCCTGTCCAAAGCTCGAGCTCGAGCAGTGGTCTTTCCTTTTCTCCTTCCCAGTATCTCCAGGTATTCCCTATGAGTAACCCTTGGACATCAACAGGTCGTCGTCCCTCTTGTTTCGTTTCTATATACCATTTGGTCTTACAGGAGTCATGACTTCTTCATACGTGTTTATCACACCTGAGGTTTCGTATCTCTATTTTTTTCTTTTTCTGAGACCATGCCTACCTCTTTGTATTCTAGAGACAATTCTTTAGAGGAAGATTACTTCTATAGCGGTTACTCTTGTTAAATGTTTATATAGGGCTGTCTAGATGATTAGAAAATTTGGATGTTCTGCTTATTTCTTTTTTTCCTATTATTGTGGTATGAGAAATCAGAAGCTCGCGTGAGCAGGATTACTAGGTCCCTGAAGTAGCTGACTCCACCGGTATCGTGTTGAGTCCTACCCACTACCCATACTGTAGTACTACTAATAACAGTTTCAAAACTGGATTCCAAAGGATGGATCCAAGGACAGTTATTTTCTAGAGTATCTTTAATTTTGTAGAAGTTATACCTTCCATTCCTCCTGCAAGTGGCATCCCACCTGAGCGTAGAATTTACTGAGAACATTGTAGTTCTGCTACTGCCAGAGAACTCTCAATAATGAATTTGCGGTTTCCATTCTTGCACATCTATACTGACATTGATGACGCCCTATAAAGAAGAAACGTTTTAGGCTCGTGACAGTTAGATACTCTAATACTTTTCTTACTATAGGAAGGAGACGGGTCATTTATAAAAAAGAATACACCTTAGCTTGGCAATCCTTTAAAAATTTCCAACAATCATTTTCCTTATGGAGGACTTTAGTTTAAGGATAGTTGCATTAATGTTATAATTAGGCAAGGTACGGAGGGTCCTTTCCTTATCTATACGGAGATTTCGTATGGCACGAGTCTGTACCCTCAGGGGGAACACGTTGTGAGTTCCATGAACGTCTCTTCTTCATATTTTTAACAATTATGTTGTTAAATTGTCAATTAAAATTTTTTCAATCCACCAAAAATCTTCTAATTACATAAAGTCTAATATCTATATTATGTTGCAGGAAGCTGGATTAATTGATCAAAGAAACCTTGTGCAAATAAAAAAAAATCTTGCATTATAAGGAGAATCCATAGTGAAATTTCTCTGAGAATCGTATAGCCATGGCTCATATTCCAGTTGTCATTGACACCAATATATGGAGTGATCTAAGAGTAATACTCGAACGACTTAACGCAAAAAGTGGAAAGTCGTTCGAAGATATATGGACCACAATGGAGGCTGATCCAACCTTCATAACGAGCACGTTGACAAGCGATGAGCAAAAAAACTTCAGGGCTATAACTAATGTCATGAAAATGTTAATAGAGATGAAGAATAGTTCAACAACTTATGTAATTGACGTTCCGAGTTTCGTCTACACTGAAGCAGGACACAGTGTCTCGTCGAAAATCTCGTCGGACGCTCCAGGCACTGGGACATATTTGAAGGCTTTTGAGGATGTTGCAAATTCTTTACCTATCAAACCTATTGTAGATCCCAAATTATTACAACAAGGAACTGACTATCCTAACAAAGTAGCAACAACGGGTGGAAATCTTATAGAAGTAACAATGAAAGACTTTCTCGCGAACAACAATCAAGTAACATTAAAACAACTTATGGACCACCTGCGGAATGCAGACGGCTCAACAAAAAGTAGCGTCCAAAAAAGAATCAAAACGATACAGAACAGAATGGCTGATGTTCTATATAAAAGTCAAAAGTGGGATAAATTTATGGCAGAAGCAGCGAAAAATCATAATTTACCCTACGAGACGAAAACTAAGTCACTAAATTCATTATACGACAGTATTAAGAAGTATCGGGACGTTAATAAAATTTTTACGAAACCTGATCCAGTAGATGTAATTACCGAGCGGTTGATAGTGAACCATGAAGAATTCGATTTCTTCGACCTCCAAATTTATCTCTACGCTAAAGACAAAAATGCTCACATCATCACCAGGAACACTCAAGCTTACCAAGAAATAAACGACCCCTCCTTTCTTGGGTACTTTAAAGATGTCAAAGTAATGCATCCTTTAATTAATTTCGATTCCCTAACAGATTTGATTAATCCTGGAGATTTGATTGAAATCATTGACCGATCGATCAAAAAAGACTTCAACGACGTAGATTTGGAGATATGTAAAGAATTGGATAAGAAGTTGGCTAATCCAATATTAGAAACAGAAGGTGACAAATTGATAAAGGCTGCTGAATCCAGCTATTCTCCCGATGCCAAACGTTTGAAAATAGACAGGGACCTTGGTAACGTACTTAAAGTACTGACGATCGAAAATAAAGAACTAAAAGTCAGCAGGGAATACTTTTTTGATGATATTAAACAAGTCAAAGTTTTACAGTTTATTGATGAACATTTTTTCAACAACGGATTAAGCAGTAGCAATTTTGTGAAAGAAAACATTGTAATAGATAAGACTAGAAACAGCCTTCTAAAATCTAATAGTTTAGCCGATCATCTTAATAAGAATCTTGAACTTAAGGCAAAGCTCGAACAGTATCAAGCTAATCCCAATGCTAACTTAGACGATTTTCTTAAGAAATATCGAGGAAAACCCGACCAAGAGGTTAGAGATTTATATGCTGCATTATCGTTTGAAAGCCATTTCTCGGATGCTGAAATAAATCAAGCATTAAAAACAGCTCCCCCAGGAACGCCTATATCGATCCAAAGTTGTCCTCCATCCGGAGGGATAGGAAAAAGGGAAGCATCAGAATGCGTACTGGAATGGGAACAGATCGAACAATTCAATGAAGAGAGTGACCAGAAAAGGGACCCTCTAAAAGTAAAAATTGATAGCCAAAAGTTCTTAGATTACATAAAAACAGTTAAAGATCCACAAGTACGTTCGCAGCTGATTGAATTCACCGATCAGGTACTAAATTCTGCCGAAGACCATACGAGCAAGATCAGTGGCCCAAATGTGCTTGAAGTTACTCGCCTTATAAACAGTCACAAAGTTCGTAATCATTTCAGTAAAGTGTACCGCGTCTCTAATGCGCTGAATTACGGTATATTTGCAAAAAGTCTTTTAGGCGATATTTTGCATGGCGACATGAAAGGGATTGCATTAAACATAGGGTTCCTAGCTGGAAATTATGGGTTTTCTAGATTAGCAGCTGCTTCTGTCACAAAAGGTGTGGAATATGCAGAAGCAGGGAAAGTGATGCTTGGAAACAGCTTGAAGTACGCATCACCGTTTATCGGTCGATTCCTCTCACCACTGATTGCTTTGGACCTCTATAATCAAATACAAGCTCTAAAAGCTGGTGATAAAGATGCAATAGTCGGAATCGTAGGAGACAGCGTTTTTCTGACTATAGACGCAGTTGACATTGGTATATCCCTTTTGGAGATCTCTGGATTGATTGGAGAAATATCTGCTTTGACGGGACCAATCGGACTGGCCCTCGGAGCCTTGGTGATGATTGGATCCGACATCTACTTCGCTGTCAGGAAAGTCCAAACATTAGACGATATCATACATTTGACGACTGGTGAGAAATGGAAAGTCGGAGCAGGATCATTCTTTTCATTTGGCCTAGCAAAGTTTGATGTTGAGCGTTTGGCACATATAAAAGTAACCAATAATCAACTAGCCAAAAAAGCTCTAGAAGCTATTAGAAAAAATCGAGATATTCAAAGAATAGTTATTCCAAGCGCCGTTTCGAAAGGAAGTGATGAAGTAGAAATAGCACAAAAGAACACATTCATCCCGATCTATGAAGCTTCTGACATAAAATGGGCCAGAGTAAGGCCAGACCACCCAGATGGCGGAAAGATATTTTGTGCTCCGCAAGGAGATCGGGAAGATCCTCAAAGTGGAGTTATGGGTAAATGTGTCGATGCTATCGGCGTTGCTGATCTGGCAACAAAAACAAAAAATTATACATTGTTTAATTTAGGGGATGGTGAAGACATTGTACAAGGATTCAAAGACAGCGTCAACATTTTTCGTATTGGCAAAGGGAAGAAACGAATGATAGGGGGAGACAAAAATGATGTATTCATACTTGAAGAAGGTACCACATTCAGAGATTTTCCGGAGGGCATTGTTGATGGTAAGGGTGGCAGCAATATATTCGATTTTAGAGGTTTAAAAGGAGACGGCAATGATGCTGTCTCTTTCGATTTCAACAAAGAGCCAGTTGGTGCTGAAATCATCCATGTAACTAATTACAAATCAGTCCGAGGAAAGCCTTTTGGAGCACCTTCTACCCCAAGTACACGTCGGAAGCAAAACCTACAGGTATTGGGCATCGATTCGATAATAGGAAGAGAAAATGAGGTAGATCTGATATACACTAATTGCGATACAAAATTTGTGGACAGTAAAGGCGGGAGTTCTGACGAACATGATAAGATTTACATTACCCACACTTCCGAAGAATGCAATCACGAGAAAATTATTCAAATGGGTCCCAACACGGATGTCATAAATGACGCAGTGACAGGGAAGTTTTCTTATTTTGTCAATGACGTACATTCCAATATATATTGCAGACTTAAACGAAATCTCCATGAAAGAAGGAGTGTGATTGACAATAATCACATTGAACACAAATTTTTCATAAATGGGACTTTGCCAGACATAGTCGGGTTCGAATTTCAACATAAGAAATACGATTACTATGGCATAGATTTTATTACTATGTATTTTAAGGGTGAAAAACGGAAAATGAATAAATTTTACTTAAAGAATGTTCATGAACACGATAACGGAGGGATGGACAATATAATGTTTTATTTGAAGGACAATGTGCAATTAGGATATCATCATAATGGTATTTATGCACTTCTAAAGAGCAATATGCCTGTTCTTGACATCATCAAAAAGTACCAACAAATTGCAGTTGATTTACGCATCTCGATATTTATTTATGCAGAAAAAGGAGATAGAATGGTGTCTATTGGTAGTGACCACTCAGATGACGTACTTTATAACGATCCGTCTTTTAAAACTTACCTGGTTGGTAATAAAGGCAACAATTCTTACACCGTTATTTCAGGTCGAGATGTCCTCCAAGGTCCTGATCCACCCGTCATTCCAGACATAAATATTTACAGCTCAGGCAGCCAAAACCACACAGATACTTTGGACCTTCGTTCTCTCTCACAACAAATAAAAGAAGATCTAGGCAAACAATTGCTGATGAAACATGTCTTTGACTCAGAAAAGCTCGTATTATACTTGTTCACCGCTGATACAGGTTCCTACAATATTGTCACTTCCGTCACCTTCAGAAATATCGCCGATCCTCCCAAATGGGATTCGTGGTGTAGAAATCTTCAGATCATTCTTAACAACGCTCCAGTTGTATTAAAATGCGATCAAAGTTATCAAACAAAATTCGGTAAAGCCATCGATTATAACCTGGATGTTATGAATTATGACCCCTCGAATTACTATACACCATTGCCTTTGGCGTTTTCTAAAGAAGAGGTAATTATAATCAAAGAAGAAGATGTGGAACCACATACTCACGTGTTTTTAAAAAAAAAATTAGTCCATAATCGATTTTTGCGCTCCGATGACGATCTAATAATGACAAACGGTTTCGACCTCGACACGCCGGATTATCAGCCAGTGACCATAGTGATTAAAGACTATTATAAGGATGATGCAAAAAAGAAGATTTTTGATACACTCAAGTTCACATTTAAAGATCGATTCGTGTCTTTCAGTAAGATGCATTTAAAGATAAAGTATGCAATGACATTGGAAGATTTCTATAATGAATATGAAATAAATTCTAATAATGTTATTGGCTCTCTACCACGACGAATTAGAAGGGACTTAGGAACCTCTGATGTCCCTCCTAACAGCAGCGAGGTTAAACAGTCGCAATTATCGGGCACGAGTTTCTTCGGAAGTGTTTTCCAGTCTGTGTCCAATATTTATTACACTTCTTTGGATTATGCCTACGATTACTATAACTACATTGTTGAGTATAAATCCCAGCTCACTCTTTACCCATGTCAAAATTCCGAAGTCAATTTTTCTAATGAACCTAAACTTCTGAACGACGGAATATTAGAATCGAAACCAAACGCTGCTAGCTCCAATGAGAATAACATCACCTACACAGATGTGAACAGCACATTGCTACTTTTAGACACCGTAGTGAGGAAACTTAACGATTCCAAATACAAGCAACCTATTGAAGATTATTTGTTATCACATCAGGAACAGATGGAAATGAAGATAGTACATCTGACCTCAAAACTAGAGCTGGATTTTAACGACATCGAAGGAAGCATTGAGAAACAGCAACAGCGAATATTGGACAAGTTGAATGAGGAGTAATGAAACTTGGTTCCACAAAGGTCAATTCATTTATAAGAGCAATGTTGACTTATCAAATCCATGGTAAATTTTTTCAGTCATAATATACCTTTAATATAAATATATTTGATATACCTGCTTTTCATGTTAATATGATTATTGAATCTATTTTTGTGTTTGGAACAATTTATAAGTGTATTAATATTGGTGCTTGAAATGTATTTTTAATTCGCCATATAAATGTTATGACTTTTAAACCAATAAATTGATGGAGTTTAATTATTAGTTTTGATGTTTTTGTCTCCCAATAGATTTTTTCCTAATAATATAATGTCAAACCGGGTCGATTAAAAATTACATTAACCATAATATTTTACCCAAAGACTGTATATTAAACCATCTGAACTTTATAATGAAAACCCCGGCAGGAATAGTTAAAGGTAAACCAAGTGCAATACTCGACCTAAACGCCCTGATCAGAATCGATAAAAAAGTTAAATTCCTCGTTTTTCCCTTCAGTTCCAGGTCCGATATTTTATTAGGATATGAAACTATAAACAATTTAGGAGAAAGTATATTAGGAAATATGATAATGAAAATAAAGAATAGAAATTATAAATTAATTAATGAAATTTATTCTATCGACAGTACAAATGAAATCGAAAATAATAAGAAAATAAAAACAATAATAAGTAATAATATAATCTACGGAAATAAGGAAACAAAATTTATGATAAGTAATATAATCGACGACAATAAAGAAATCAAAGATATAATAAAATCGACGAGAATAGGGAAATAAAAAATAAAATGAATAAAACGAATGATGTTAAAGATATAAAAAATATTACAAAGTTTAAAATAATCGAAAAAAATAAAGAAGAAAAAAATATTACAACTACTAAAATAATCGACAATAATAAAGAAGTAAACAATCTAAGTACTAAAATAAGCGACGATAATAAAAGAGAAGAAATGTTAAAAGAGAATATTAAAGTTTAAAACGTGGAAAAGACAAGTATGAGACAAGGGACTTCAATCAAAAACTTTATTTTATAAAACAAAGAAGTACCCTAATATTATACAAATTAAAAAGAAAATAAATATGAAAAAAACAAAAAGAAATTAATTGGATATAGGAAAAGCTACGAAAGTATATCAAATTTTAATTAAGACTAAGTCCGCGGATATACGCAATTACCTTCGGGGAAGAGTAAAGAAAAAATGTTTAAGTATTCATCGCTGGATAGAATATTAAAGGAATCAAACTGCAGGAATTTAAATATGGATATTAATTATTGGATATTTGACAATGGATATCAATTAGTTTTAACAAAATTAAAATTACATTTTTATAAAATCATTCATAAAATAATGGTATAATCATAGAAATAAATATCAATAGAAATCAGAAAAACAAAAATAGGTACTTGTGATAGTAATTTATAGTGCAAATTTATTGTAGAATAATTAGTTTGTAGTATTTAGCATTATTAAATATTACCAGTATTATTATACAACCATAAACCAGAAGTAATAAAGAAAAAGACCACATAAAAAGAAGAAAATCTTCACTAAAAAGATCTGAAATTATTGAAGACGACAAATTTAGCGAAAATATTTCAATTTCTGAATCTCAAAGTAGTTAAACTGATAAATAAAATATAAATTATTAATTGATAACAAAAGAATAAATATTATAATAATACAAATTAATTAATATATAAATAACTTCGACGAAATGAGTAAATGGCAAAATAAAAATTTATATTATTTGGTAAAAGAATATCGTACAATTCATGAGAGGAAATTCATTTATTGTAAAATTACCACTAATGCTTTAAAATTATATATACATATATACATGTATATATATATATATACAAAATTAGATATAGAAGAATCATTTTGTTTCATATATAAAAAAAATAAAAATTTAAATTGAAAGAAGAATTATATTTTAATTTAAAATTAAACTTTTGTTGAATCAATCATTAAAATATGTATAACTATGATTAAAAATTTGTATTTAAAATATAACAATTGTTTCAAAATATTTAAATTGAAAGAAGAATTATGTTTTAATTTAAAATTAAATTTTTGTTGAATCAATAATTAAAATATGTATAACTAGTGTATGAGAAAAAGCATTTCTATATTCATCATTCTAAATACCATTTATATGTTACATTAAAGTTATAAAGAAATTTTTTATTTATGCCAATATGTACTTTGAGGAAAAATATTATTTGTTTGTATCATATCATGAAGAATGAATATGTATGTGCATATGTCTTATATTACCATTTTAGTTAATATATAATTTTTCAAAATATTAA
Organism: Arma custos; assembly: GCA_037127475.1. Taxonomy (NCBI): domain Eukaryota; kingdom Metazoa; phylum Arthropoda; class Insecta; order Hemiptera; family Pentatomidae; genus Arma; species Arma custos. Next base: position 220,715,345 of record CM073759.1, read on the forward strand.
AATGATGTTCCGGCGGAGGACCTTGGAACTCAAGCTGGGAGGAGTTATGATGAGACATATAAGATTAGGAGTTCAGAATTATAGCCTTATCACATTGTGGTCTGTTCTTATTATTATTAATTTGTTTATCTTTAAGTTAGAGTTTTGAAGTTATATAGTAACTTAATGTAAATAAACCTCAATCGACTTCATACTTAAAAGTTTTGGACAAAGAACGGACCTTTTTGTTCCCTTATGGAGCATTTATGGTTCAAGATGGTGGAGAAAGAAGAAAAGGGGGGGCAAGCAAAACTACGGAGGAAGTCACTCTGGAGAAGGACAGCAAGGAGCAATTTGGAGACGGACAGCAAGGAGCAATCTGGAGACGGACAGCAAGGAGCAATCTGGAGACGGACAGCAAGGAGCAATCTGGAGACGGACAGCAAGCAGCACTCTGGAGACGAGGCCGGAGTAGCAGAGGACACTCGCTAGACAGATCCTGAAGAAGGAAGCAGAAGATGGAGAGTCCCGCAAGAGGCAAGGTGAAGACCGACCTGTAACCAATCTACCCCTGTTCACAGATAAGTTTAATTTCTTTCCTGTAACGTATTTTATGGCAATCATTTTTATATTTTATATGTTTAAAAATGAATAAATAAACGATCCTTATTGTAATTCTTTTGGTGCTTAGATACCCCAGATACACTATTTATTTATAAATAATATATTGAAGGTATAATAGATGAGTAAATTGGTAAACACAAGAACAGACCTCTGGAAAGGAACCAAATTAAGATTAAGGCATATAAATAATAATTTGAGTACGCATCCCAAATATCAAGCACCATATTCAAAATACATTTAAGAGTAGAAACATAGCAGTACTGTTTCATGGACAACTGTTCTGCTAGCAGGTGACTTGTTCCAAATAAAAACCAATGTAAAAACAGCTTCGACATGACAAAATCAAAGCTCTGAGTACTACTCAATAAACGGTGGATATAAACTAAAATTGAAATCCATTAAATAAATAAATTAAATGACTAAATCAACAAGAAATAAATGAGTTAAAGTAAAGGAATCAGTTAAATTCAAATCAATTAAAACATCACTACCTGGCACACTACCTCCTCGAGGTGTATATACAAAGAAAAACAACTGAACATCATTTAATTAAATTAGATATTTTAATTTTCTGATGATAAAGTCATGCCTAAAACATTTTTTGGTACTTGTGTCTTAACGCAGCCCTGGTTACTTTTGCCTAGTTGTTCGCATGCGCGAGCAGTTACATTTCTAACATTTACCTTGTATTTATTGGGGTTAAAAAATTATCAACAATTAGAAATCAAAATAATTTATTGAAAAATGGAATATAATAATAATAATGAATAATTAATTATACACAATGAACAATTATGAAATAAAAGTTATGAAAAATTAATTTAAAAAAAAATTTAAAATGTAATATATGATGGACAATTAATTAAACAAGAATGGACAATGAACAATTAAAAAATACAAATATTTTGGGTAAGAGAAAATAAAAACTATTTTCCAGTTGTTGTTTATTCAGTTATTTTCACTCCTTAGAAATACGCATTTTACACTAATAAAATAAATAACTAAAATAATAACAATGAAAAATCTATAAAAAATAAAAACAACAAATAACGAACAATAAACAACAAATAAGAACAATAAATCAGCAATAGTCAAAACTCAGTAAGCAAGAAGAAACATAGAACAAATCAGCTGTTAGAAATGTAACTGTTACAAAATGTAACTGCTCGCGCATGCGGCAAAAGTAACCAGGGCTGCGTTAAGACACAAGTACCCATTTTTTAAACAAATACTCCATAACCAGTCAATAATATTTAATAAGTGAACTGTCTATATAAATTAAAACACTTCCTATGCAATAATAAATAAATAAATATGAGCAAGTAACAGAACCAAAAAGTGATTAATTAAACAATAGTATACAAAATGAATAAATACCAAAAACAAAAGCATGCGTTTCTACAACATATATGTACTTGTGCATATCTTATTACAAACTTAATATGTGCGCCCACTAATTGAATGCACATTTCAAAAATGCATGAAAAAACCAAAAGAAAGATCATTTGTTGTTACAGTATTTTTCTTAGCCTACCAGCTGATAACTCTTAATTATAGCCAAAGAGGTGTAATCTTTTCGAAATTGAATTCGATACAAAGTTTTTTAAAATCATTTTTGATTAATACTCAAGATGGGTGGAAGTAATCCCAAAAAAAAAATCTTTTGCAACCATCTTAGTAGCTGATGGGGAGAGCGGCAATTTTGAATACAAAATTACAAATCTCAGATCCCGTTTCAAGCTGATCCGAATCACTGCTGAAAAGGTTAAGGGAATTATTGAAAGCAAATCACAATAAACAAGTGGTTAATTAATTAAACAAACAAAATACAAAATAAATAAAACACCTTAATTATAGATAAATCTTTCCAAATTTTTCATAAAGGTTATGATGTAAATATTTGTATATGCTACAATTTGAGAAAATCCTGATAATTAACAATTTCATTTGGTTGAATAAAAAAAAAATGCAAAGCTGTTTATAACTAACAATTTTAAATATATCAATTAGTGAATCTAAAATTCCAAATAAAGAAAAATATTAATCACCTGCAGGTGTATTGTAAAAATAACGACGTCTTGTACCTCGAGCGTCAGCAAATCCAGGTGGTGGAGTCGATATCAACGATGTGATCGATGCGGGCGAAAATCGATGGCTGGTCGATATGGTGATAATCGATAGGTGGTCGTTGTGGCGATAATCGATAGGTGATCGCGAGAGGCATACAACCATCCGACTTGACTAGCTATCCTTAACTAAATGACAGATGATTACAGCGTGTACTTCAGTTGTTCACCGTAGGCAACAGGCAATTGTTTGTCCACTTACACCATATGTTATTTACCCAAATAATATTCTGCTAGGCTTGACTGATAATTATCTTTTAAATTAAATAAAATAATTTTTTTATTTCAATATTTAATATACGAAATAAACAAAACTTTACTTCAATAATGGTTAATTAAATCGTAATGAAAAACAAAACAAGGTAATTTAATTAAACTTAAAAACAACCAAAACAACTAATTTTTTAATTTTAAGGGCCTTAACAGTAACATTGAAGCCTTCATTATCCTAAGGATAAATGTCTTTGACGAACTCATGAGAAGTTGGTAGGCCGCGTTGGATGAATATCTTGCGAGAATCTGTTGTTCTTTATTGATGAAGTGTTGACCTTAGATGAGTTATAATCAATGGTGTGTCATTACTAGTTTGTTTGGTGGATTCAAGAAATTCTTCAGAAAAGCGGATGTTTCCACCATATAGAAGCTCTGCAGAATATCCATTTAGGAGACAACAGTTCTTAAACCTAACACTCCAATAGGTGGAAAGCTGTGGTTCTTAAGTGCATTGTGCCAAATAAGTGATTTAATTACTGCTGTCGGTACCTCGAACCGCCAACCTTTGTCGGTGGTAATACTGGAAAGTACACCATATCATGCAATCCTGTCTATAATAACAACTTTAGCAATGGTTTCATTGGTGACGCTTCAGTACATATCGCTTCTAAGACTATGAGCTAAGTTCATCCATCAGTGAGAGGCACTATCGTTGAACTTGTGAACTAAATCAATGACGTTGAACGCTCCAATTAAATCAATGTGAACTTGATTGTGGTTTGGTTCCGAGGGATCATTTTTTTTTTAATTTGAAATCATTGATCACCCTCAGATTGAGATCGTGACTCAGGGGTACTTCCAAAATGTGAACTTGATCAAACCTCTTACCCGTGTGTGGAATTCGTCCAAGTGGAGTACAAGTATGCCTACTAGTTTTGGAGCGTTGACAACTGCCACATTCAAGAATCACTCTAATCGTTCTATTATCGCTCTAATGATAATCGTTCTATTCTCAACATTTGCAGTAACGAAAGGTATCTTGTTGTACGGTTGAAACAAATCGATTTTAGAAAATATTTTCTTTCCTGTTGGAGGGTCTCCAAAATCGTTTAAATGTGGTAAAGGGTGCTTGTCAGGCTTGGTAATTACAATCAATTTAGATGGAAGGTGTAGGTCAAAAATTACTTAAAAATCCTTCTGCTTCTCCTGAGATATCTTCTGTAAACAACAATGCTCAAGCGGTCCCGAAGTTTCTACATCATAAAAGGATTTGTGACTGGTATTGCTTATGAGAAGATTAGGGGGGCGAGCTATTTCTTAGTATCGCTGAAGTAACATATTGAATTTATCGGGAATATTTGTTTTCAGAGTGTGCCAATTTAAGCTCATGATAACTTGTATTTTCGGAAAACATTAAAGGAAAAGGAATGAAAAGTTAAAACTTGTTGTGACTCAATGGGAAGCGAAAATCTGTGGGATAATTAACTTAAAAAATACAGAAGGTGGAATAAAATGCAAATAAAATGAAAAAAAAATTGAACTTTACTAAAGCAGATCGCAAGAACGCGTTTTGAGAAAGACAGGGGAGGTGAAAAAAGGTTAAGAAAAAACAAAACTTGTTAAAGAAGAGATCAGAATTGGAAAAATAAAAGCGAAACAGGAATAGAGTTGACAAATTAACAGAGAATCGGATGGGAGTCACATGTGGTCTAGTGGTTAGCGTAACAAACTACTAACCCCAAGATCGCGGGTTCGTAGCCCGGCAGGTGGCCCTAGGATTTTTTAAAGGGAGTAAAAAATCCTTAGTTACGCCGTCCTTCGGAAGGGACGTTAAACGGGGGTCCCCAGCCTGTACGATGTCAGGTACTCGTTAAAAATCCCTATCCTAATTAAACCTGGATAGGCAAAATTTAGAGCTCCCACTGTAGCATCGTCCGATTAGCCATAGCAGCAAAAAGTGACGTTAAATGAACAAACAAGCAGAGAATCGGATAGAAAAGAAAATGTAAGTGTTAGAGCAAAAATGTGAAAATTGATTTTGAACTTTTATGAGGCAACTCAAAAAGTTAAATGTTTGGACAATAGTGATTTAAAAATTGAATGTATGTACTGTGGTGCTTTGATAGTCGAAGGCGGAATGTCTTGATCGGAAAATAAGTCATATCACCAAGGTAAAATTTAACTGCCACCTCAAGATGAGAGTATTTGACGCAAATAAGAAATTGGATTTTCAGTACAACAGAAAGGAGACAGCTTAGGGAGAATACTTGTACATTACAATATCAGTAAATTAGAATAATATACAACATAACAGTTATTTAAAAATGGAAGTGCGAGTGCTTTGAACATTTTACATTAAACGTAACTATGGGGGGCTGGTTCGCCGCTTTGAGTAAATGGTGCATTAAATCTAAAAACTTATGGTAAAAGAAATTAATTAACATTTATTTGTTTATTAAACTAAGGCAGAGTGTAATACAAAAGTCTAAAATAGAGAAATAATTTTATATACAGTGTATGTTACCGTAGCAAGGTAGAGCTAATATATCGCCTTCACCTTCAAACTGTTTGATCTAACTATTTTTAGATAATTTTCTATTTCGTATTTTAATTGTGTTGTTTTAGTAAACAGAATTTGTTTAATATTGAGGCAATATTTGCTCAGTGAGGATAGGTATATTAGTGAATTGTGGCAGGTATCATTATGCACTATCGATTGTCAAACACGTAAGTATACTTCTATTTATGTATTTATTATAATATTATATTAATTTTTGTTGTAATTGGTGATGAAAGAAAAAAGTGAACATGATTTTGGGAACTATTTAATTTTCAGTAATTTTAAATCCAGTTTTTTCCAATCCAAGGATTAGTTACAATCTTATTTAGCAACCTTATTTGTTCGATTCAGGATTATAAGTGGTCCAATAGAAGAACTAACTTGCTTAAAATATTTTTGATAAAGAGTTAGTTGAATTATTCTTATTTTATTAATTTCTTTTATTGAAGTGAATTTGAATTTTCGCGTTTTTCTAACGAATCAATTGAAGGCATATGGTCCCCTAAAACCAATAGAGTGTTAAGGGTTGCTTTATTCCTGTTTCCGTTGAAGGTTTAGGTTGTGAAAATTTGGGGATGGGGTTATGAAATGTCCATCTTTTTAATTATAGTTTCTCATTCTATTCTCTTAGTCTTCCATCGAATGGCACTTTTTAACCTTACTAAAATAGATAAACCTGCAGTCTAGGTGAATAATTGATCGAGTCTAATTTAATCCAGAGAGAGTTCATTATACTGAGGGTTAGTTAGTTAGTCCATTTAACGTCACTTTATGCTGCTATGGCTAATCGGACGATGCTAAATTTTGCCTATCCAGGTTTAATTAGGATAGGGATTTTTAACGAGTACCTGACATCGTACAGGCTCGGGACCCCCGTTTAACGTCCCTTCCGAAGGACGGCGTAACTAAGGATTTTTTACTCCCTTAAAAAAATCCTAGGGCCACCTGCCGGGCTACGAACCCGCGATCTTGGGCTTAGTAGTTTGTTGCGCTAACCACTAGACCACAGGTGACATTATTATACTGAGGGTTTATTTATGTATTTATTATTATATTAATTTTTTGATGTTGTGATTGGTGATGAAAGAAAAACGTGAATATGATTTTGGGAACTGTTTAATTTTCGGTAATTTGAAGATTGTTGTTACACACAATTTTTGTTTGTAGTTAGTTGAATTCTAACTACAACTTTATTCTTACAACTTCATTATTTTTTATTCTTACTAATCAATATGGATCTTAATTTTAGTTTGTTTTTCTAATGAATAAATTGAACGTAATTTACGCGGGACGACTAGATTTGGTACAACTATTCATGCTATGTTTTCACGATACATAAGCCACGTAACGTATGACGTACACGTATCGTATTTTAGTTACCACAAATTCTCACAGTATTTAATAATGATGACAATAGTATTCACGGACTAAATACTTTTACAAATGTCACATGTTCATGGTAGAACAAACGAATCTTTTCAAGAATGATTAATATATAAATATTAAAAATTATTATTATGTGAAACAGTTGAAGTTATACATTTCATTGGAATGATGTAAATAATATGAATAAATACTTATATATGCTATGATTACTTTCTAAAAATGCTTTCATGTAAATACTTTTTACATAATCTGCACAATATTAGTTCTTAAGGAGTAAATTCCAGTCGTGCGTCGGAGCTGACACACATTTTTTTTCACTGCAAGAAAGATAATAGTAAATGCCTGAATGGTTCAAAAATCAGGATCTTTACTAATACCGATTTTAGTTGTTGTTTTTTTCTTAAAACAATCTCTAACTTTACTTATGGAATAAGTTCTCAAAATTGATGGAATTAGTGTTGAGTTCGGAACCACACCAATTTTTTATCTACTACTATTCAGCTTTAAGTTTTCAATGTTATCCTAACTTATTTACCTAAGTAAAAATATTTAAATTAAAAGTTATGGTTAATTAATATATTTTATTACATCAAAAACTTTTTTTTGCACTGCAACAATGACTCAATGGTTCACAACTCGGTATCTTTACAAATATCGTTCCGATTTTAGGTATTTTTTTTGTTTTTTAAACAATCTCTAACTTTACTCAAGGAATAAGCTTTCAAAATAACTGTTTTGAGAATAAAGATTCTAAAATCTCATTGATGGAATTAGTGTTGAGTTCGGAACCTCACCTTTTTTTCCATCTTCTTCTGTTTAGCTTAAAGTTTTCAATGCTGTTCCAACTTCTCTTCCATTCTAGATAATAATTTTTTAACTGGTCACTTCTTTAACAATTTCTGTCTTTCATACTCCCAAGTCTCAATTTTTTAAGACCCATTTTTTTTTACTCTACCTTGTATGTAAAATGCAATAAAATGTTACACAGTGATCACTAAATACTTTTTTATATAAAACAGAGAACATGTTTGCGAGATGAATCAATATTTAGTGTCTCACTTGCCATATGGCATCATGCTTACGTGTCACTGTCGTGGCAACTCCGTAATAATGGAGGTGTGTTACTAAATGCAAACATATTTAGTACAAAGTTTGAATTTATTATTAAATCAAAAAAACTTAAATTAAATGTAAATACTAACAGGAAATGGTCGGTATTACTTAATTGTTTAAATTAATTGATGTTTTCGAGTTAGGCTAATTACTTATTTAGTAAACTGTTGCATACATAGTCATTTTGAAGCATGTAGATTAAACAAATCTGTGTCATATAAATTACCATGGTAATGTAATATTGTTTGGACGTACAGTATCAAAAGATAAATAAATAAATTCCATCAAAGTAAGTTTGAATATAAGACAAAATAAATTATAAATTTAAATGAGCTCAGAGTCAATTATTTACTTGCTCAATTAAAAGGAATAAATTAATAGATTTGTTTATTACGGGAGAATGGCGAAGATCTCGGCTGATGAATTAAAGGCCGAATCGTGAAATTTTCTGTTGTCATGTAGATGATTCAGATGAATTTCAGCAAAGTCGGCTCACAAACTGCATTCAGTTATGGGCACAGATCGGATTGATAAACAACAATGAAACATTAATGTTTGAATGAGATGAAAATAGTTGACTGGATGATCTAATGTAAAGGAGATAGTTGGGGGGTGCAGTCAAAAACATGTAACATCTTTAAGTCCGTTATCATACATTTTATATCTTTATTTTACTAGTTTTTCTTTATTCTTCATCTTCCAACCTTTTTCGTACATGTAAATATTCTCATTTTGTATCTTTGGTTTACTTCCTCCTTTTTGATTTTCCTTTATATTATTTTTACTTTACTATCCTTTCTGTACATTTATTTTCTGTATTTTATTTTATATGCGTTATTTATAATTTATCATTTCTGCTCATTTTCTTTAATTTTATTAAATCTGTCTTACTTTATTATATCTGTCATTATTTTTATTTTATTTTCATTATTATTAATTTTGTTATATCTGTCTTTATCTTAATTTTATTATATCTGTCACTATTTTAATCTCTTTTCATTATCATTATTTTTTTTTAAATCTGTTTATATCTTAATTTTATTATTTTCTGTCACTTTTTTAATATTCTTTATCTTTCATCTTCATATCTGCCACTATTTTAATTTTCTACATTACTTGTCACCATATTATTGTTACTGTACATTTTTATATTTTTTGTTCTGTTTGTTTCTCTCTCATAGCCCTGAAGATGACCTACACTGTAGGTCGACACGTCGGCACATAATTATAAGTTTATTACTTATTCAGTGTTTTTTTTTTACTGCACCCCCCCCCCAACTATTTCCTTTACAATAAATGTTTGAAGTATGGACAGCTCGGGTCGCACTCAGAGACAACAATGAAGAAAGAGAAACAAGTATGGACCGCTCCCAACAATGATTTCTCTTCCAACTTCCAAACAATGATGAATTAGCAATTGTTGTTAAAAAACAAAAGACGCATAACAGCTGTTTCCGCTAACTTCACTATTATAAATATTTTTAAAAACAATTACATAGCGTGATTTACTATTAATATATTTTTAATGAAATTGAAAATTATAAGATTATATAAAAATAACCGAATACAAAAACAGTGCTTAATAAAAGTGGCAGAGCGGGATAGCTCAGTGTATAGTTTAATTATTATTTGATAAATTATTAGGGAAAAGTGGAGCAAGTGCGTCAGGTTAAGCTTTAATCTTTTATATATCGCAGATAAGAAGGCATAAATAAAACAGTTGTATACAAACCTATATTTACATTCTTTAAAATCTGTAGTCATTAATTTAAAAAGTTAATAAAACATTGTAATAATAAAAATTTTGACTTTTATGAAAAAGTGTTGAATGACGCACTTACTCCATATAGCGAGGTAAGTGCGTCATTACAAAAATTGAACGACATAAGTCGCAAATAAAGTCATTTCGCCTTTTTTTTATTGTAAGTGCAATCTTCATGCATCCAATGTCCAAACTGAACACTCATAATCCACTCCTCTTGACGTGAATCCGCGAATATGTAGTTCATTACAATACTAGCAAAAAATTCCCACCTCTTCTTCCGAAATTTTCACTGTAGATATTTCTATCACATTTTAGCCTTTGATCGTCTTCTTATGCTCAGAAAATATAGACTTAAAATACAGTGACGTCTGGTGCCTCAGTGACGCACTTGCCCCACTATACCAAAGAATAATATAGAAGAGTTATTATACGATAACAAAGAATAACAAACTTCTTATAAAAGAAAAATAATGGATCTATACTTTTTTTAGATTAATTTATTGATATTTACAACTGTAATAATATTACAACAAGCAAATTTGCTAATATAAACAAATGACATGAAAAAAAACCACTTGAGGAGAAGGTTTTGAGGCCATCATCTTTTCAGACGCCTCGGAGGGTTATCAGGAATAGTATGGGAAGCAAGTTGAGAGACTAGCGGATTCAAGTTTGTAAGGAGCTTGTCATGGGAGGATAGGTATCTAGTTTAGGCCAAATCAGCAACATATGGGATCATGATTGATAAGTTTGTTTGTGACATAATAAGGAGCATTGAGGATTTAACGAAGGATTTCAGATTGTAAAGATTGGATACGAGATGAATTGGATGGTTTAGTAGAGCCCCAAAGCTCAACTCCGTATGTCCAAATAGGTCTCATAACTGTCAAGTAAATGAGTCTTTTCTAATTAATTGGGAGCTTAGAACGTTTGTCCATTGAATGTTTGAATTAGGCGAAAAAGTCGAGCAGTTTCTTGTCTTTTCAGGCTTGTACGAGGGGATCTATAAATTAAATAAACTGAAATTCAACACTATACAGTGTTTCTCCCGAATCATTGTATCCAAACCCTTTCTCAACGCCCACCCTCCTCCTGAGGACTTCAGAAGGCCAGTTGTTTAGATAACGGGGCCGCCAGTAGCGGGCCTATCACTCGTCAGGTGTATAGATGATTTTCAGCACAAAAACGATCGTCGGAAACGGACGGATTTTACGGCAAGGACAGCGATAGCAGAATGGCTATTTGGAACAAAGGGGTACTGACAGGAAAAGAGATTGAATTTGTGGAAAAGCTGAAAAGGTATGAACTGGAGGATGGGAATCAGCGAGGTTAGATGTGGAACTTAAGACTCCATCACAAGGTATAAGCTCTTTGTATGTTTTCACTCCTTTCTATTGTTAATACTCCAGTATTATATATTATTCTTCTATATCAGTATTAGCATTTCCCTCTGCATTCCCCCATTTTCTTCTTGATATATACCCAGTACTCCCTCATTCGTTGCCAATGCTGCTTACGTACATTTCAGTCCTATCTTCAGCTTTGGTATTTCTTGAAAATCCATGCGAGTGTTCAGTTTCATCCTGAGACGGTTGCTTTCCAGAACATAATAGATAGGTAATCCCCATATCCTTTAAATCGTTTTATGGCTCTTCGAACCAGGCATATTTGGTCTTTTTTTCTTTTAAATACATAAAAAACCGGTTCGTCAGTCTTAAGGGTTTCATTATTAACAAATGACCATGAAATGCTATTCTGCTTTTTCTCATAACATTTGATATCCTTGGAACATGAGTGGACATTTTCTATATTACTAGGTAATAATGCAAAATCCTTTTGGTTCATTATATATCTTTGTTTATTTCATTGAATTTTAATCAATTGGTTCAAATAATTTATTTTATTTAATAAATTAATAATATATCCCGTTGGAGATATATTATACAGGATATCCCGAATTTAAATAGCAAAACTTCAGGAACTTAAAGGGGACCGAAAAACTAAGACAAAAAGTCCTTTAGAGATTTGCTTGTTTTTGCTTAGTTTTAGAGAAAATCGCAAAAAAAGAAACAAAACAAAAATGATACAGGTAGAAAGGTTAAAAATAAATTATCAACTAGTTACTAAAATTCAATCTCTTGACATAATCTTGAGGTAATAAATTCTGAACTTTTTGAAGAAGGTATGGGTAGCGATTATCACCTTTCAAAGTTTGCCACATTGCTTGCCGCGATGTTGCTAATGCAGCAGATGCTCTTCGGATGCTAGTCTCAGGATTGTTATCGAAGTGGCGTTGGACACAATTTCTTCAACGATAATCAGCTCTTACTGCTGCCTGAAATTGGTCGCCTTAATTACGTATTAAGAATGACCCAGTCTCTCATAGTCTATTAAAAGTTAACGAAAAGACTCGTCGATTAGGCACTCTTCTATTTGGAAATCGGCGCGCTTACTCCCGCACCGCTTCTAAAGCATTACCGTTACAGACACAAAAATCATATCAGCGTATGCAGCATTAGAATATGTATGCGGCATTGTGGCTGATGCTATTCACACAAAAATATCTGAGTAACTGACTGAAGACTGATTTAGGAATTATAATCCTAGAAGGAAGCCAAAATGTAACCAAATAAAATAATGTAAAGGATAACATTAAGTGTTTACATATCTCACTGCCTAGCCTGACGAACTTTCAAAGGTGATAATCGCTACATGTAACATTTTTGTTTTGTTTCTTTTTTTGCGATTTTCTCTAAAACTAAGCAAAAACAAGCAAATCTCTAAAGGACTTTTTGTCTTAGTTTTTCGGTCCCCTTTAAGTTCCTGAAGTTTTGCTATTTAAATTCGGGATATCCTGTATATTATATCTCCAACGGGATATATTATTAATTTATTAAATAAAATAAATTATTTGAACCAATTAATTAAAATTCAATGAAGTAAACAAAGAAATACAATGAACAAAAGGATTTTGCATTATTACCTAGTAATATAGAAAATGTCCACTCATGTTCCAAGGATATCAAATGTTATGAGAAAAAGCAGAATAGCATTCCATGGTCATTTGTTAATAATGAAACCCTTAAGACTGACGAACCGGTTTTTTATGTATTTAAAAGAAATAAAGACCAAATATGCCTGGTTCGAAGAGCCATAAAACGATTTAAAGGATATGGGGATTACCTATCTATTATGTTCTGGAAAGCAACCGTCTCAGGATGAAACTGAACACTCGCATGGATTTTCAAGAAATACCAAAGCTGAAGATAGGACTGAAATGTACGTAAGCAGCATTGGCAACGAATGAGGGAGTACTGGGTATATATCAAGAAGAAAATGGGGGAATGCAGAGGGAAATGCTAATACTGATATAGAAGAATAATATATAATACTGGAGTATTAACAATAGAAAGGAGTGAAAACATACAAAGAGCTTATACCTTGTGATGGAGTCTTAAGTTCCACATCTAACCTCGCTGATTCCCATCCTCCAGTTCATACCTTTTCAGCTTTTCCATGAATTCAATCTCTTTTCTTGTCAGTACTCCTTTGTTCCAAATAGCCATTCAGCTATCGCTGTCCTTGCCGTAAAATCCGTCCGTTTCCGACGATCGTTTTTGTGCTGAAAATCATCTATACATCTGGAGAGTGATAGGCCCGCTACTGGCGGTCCCGTTATCTAAACAACTGGTCTTCAGAAGTCCTCAGGAGGAGGGTGGGCGTTGGGAAAGGGTTAGGATACTATGATTCGGGAGAAATCAAAAGCTCGCATGGGCAGGTTTGCTAGGTTCCTGAAGTAGATTTGTATCCACTGGGATCGAGTATAGTACCTAACCACTACCCCTGGGACCTATTGAAAACTTGATTCCCAAAGGAGGGGTCCAAGGACAATTACTTGCTAGAGTATCTTTAGCTTTGTAGATGATAATAATTGTGATAAAGAATCAGAAAAGGTGGCCTTAGGAATACTCAATATAATCACAGCTTGAATATAAACTCATATTTTTATAATAAACTGTACAAAATACATGTGGTCGTATTGAAAGTAGATAACAACAAGATGAGGTTACAGACAGTGTTGCCACCAAAGACAAGCATAATTGACAGTGTTGGCATGGCATATTTTTATCATTAACAAATTGTAATAATGTAATACTTTTCTTACTATAGGAAGGAGACGTTCTTATACTATAAGAAGGTTCCTTTATAAAAATATTCCTGTAAACACTGCATACAATCTATTACCTTATGAAGGACTATAATTTAAGGATAGCTGCATCAATGTTCTAAATCCGCTAGGTATGAAGGGTTATCTACACGGAGGTCCTTATTTCACACGTAACGGGGAACACGTAGTGAGTCCTATGAACGTCTCTTCTTCATTATCTAAACAATCATGCTGTTAAATTGTCAATTATAAACTTTCCATTCACCAAAAATCTTTTAATTCCATAAATTCTAATATTTATATTGTTTTTACAGGAAGCTGAATTCATTGATCAAAGATACTAAAGTGCAATTAAAAAAAATCTTGCATTATAAGAAGAATCGATAGTGAAATTTCTCTGAGATTCGTATAGCCATGGCTGATATTCCACTAGTCATTGACACCAATCTGTGGAGCGACCTAGGAGGAATGCTCAATCGACTTAAGATAAAAGGTAAAAAAGAGTCTTACGAAGACGTATGGGCCACATTGGAGAAGGAACCAGACTTCATTCAGGAAACGTTGACAAGTGATGAGCAACAACGCTTCAGGACAATAACTAATGTCATGAAAATGTTAATAGAGATGAAGAACAGCTCACAAAATTATGTACTTGACGTTCCGAGATTTGTTTACAATGAAGGTGGACGACATGTTTCATCGAAAATCTCGTCTGCCGCAAACGGAAGTGAGTACTATTTGAAGAGCTTTATGGAGGTAGTAAATTCTTTACCTATTAAACCTGCTGTCGATGATACTAAATTAGAAAAAGGAATTGATTATCCCGAAAAAACTAAGGAATCACTTGCAAAGATTAGAGATACGATGAAAGAGTTTCTTCAGAATAAACAGCAAGAAACACTGAATGACCTAATAGAACATCTGCGGAATGCAGATGACCCAACAAAAATTGGGGTGAAAAAAAGGATTAAAACGATACAGAACAGAATGGAAGCTATACACTATAAAAATGAAAACTGGGATAAAGTTATGGTAGAAGCATCGAAGGTTCATGGTTTCCACTACGGGACGAGGACGAAGTCACTGAATTCGCTATACAGGAGCGTAAAAAGATATCGCAACGTTAATAAAATTCCATTCGAAACTGATCCAATAGATGTAATTACCGAACAGTTGACAATGAACTACGAAGAATTCGATTTCTTCGACCTCCAAATTTATCTCTATGCTAAGAAAAAAAATGCTCACATCATCACAATGAACACTCAAGCCTACCAAGAAATCAACGACCCCTCCTTTCTAGGGTACTTTGAAGATGTCAAAATAATGCATCCTTTAATAAATTTCGACTCTCTAACTGATTTGAATAATTCTGGAGATTTGATTAAAATCATTGACCAATCGATCGTAAAAGACTTCAACGAGGTAGATTTCGAAGTATGTAGAAAATTGGATAAGAAGTTGACTAAGCCAATTATAGAGAATAAGGTGGGAGAGTTGATAAGGGCCGTTGAATCGAGCTATCTCAACTTTAAACGTTTGAAAATAGATACGGCCCTTGGTGAAGTACTTAGAGGACTGAGGATCGAAAAGAATAAACTAAAAGTCAGCAGGGAATACTTTGTCGATGACTATAAACGAGTCAAGGCTTTACAGTTTATTGATAAACAGTTTTTCAACAACAAATTAACAAGTAAAGACTTCGTAAACAAAAAGATTCCTATAGATAAAGTAAGAGAATACTTCTTGAACTCTAATAGCTTAGCCGATTATCTTAAAACCAATCCATCTGTTAAAACAAAACTGAAACAATTTCAAAACCATCCCGGATCTTACTTAGACGTTTTTCTTACGAGTTACCGAGGAAAATCTGAACAAGAGGTTGTAAACTTATATCTTGCATTATCGATTCAAAGTCATTTCTCTGAAGCTGAAATAAAACAAGGTTTAAACACAGCTCCCCAAGGAAAGCCTATGTCGATCCAAAGTTGCCCGCCATCTGGAAGGAAAGGAAAAAGAGAAGCATCAGAATGCCTGTTGGAATGGGAACAGATCGAACAATTCAATGAAGAGAGTGACCAGAAAAGGGACCCTCTAAAAGTGAAAATTGATAGCCAAAAGTTCTTAGAGTACATAAAAACAGTTAAAGATCCAGAGGTACGTTCACAGCTGATTGAATTCACCGATCAGGTACTAAATTCTGCAGAAGACCATACGAGAAAGATCAGTGGTCCAAATGTGCGTGAAGTTACTCGCCTTATAAACAGTCACAAAGTTCGTTATCATTTCAGTAAAGTGTACCGCGTGTCTAATGCTCTGAATTACGGTATATTTGCAAAAAGTCTATTAGGCGATATTTTGCATGGCGACATGAAAGGAATTGCATTAAACATAGGGTTCCTAGCTGGAAATTATGGGTTTTCTAGATTAGCCTCTGCTTCTGTCACGAAAGGTGTGGAATATGCAGAAGCAGGGAAAGTGATGCTTGGAAACAGCTTGAAGTATGCATCTCCGTTTATCGGTCGATTCCTCTCACCACTGATTGCTTTGGACCTCTATAATCAAATACAAGCTCTAAAAGCTGGTGATAAAGATGCAATAGTCGGAATCGTAGGAGACAGCGTTTTTCTGACTATAGACGCAGTTGACATTGGTATTTCCCTTTTGGAGATCTCTGGATTGATTGGAGAAATATCTGCTGTGACGGGACCAATCGGATTGGCAATCGGAGCCTTGGTGATGATTGGATCCGACATCTACTTCGCTGTCAGGAAGGTCCAAAAATTAGACGAAATCATCCATTTGACGACTGGTGAGAAATGGAAAGTCGGAGCAGGATCATTCTTTTCATTTGGCCTAGCAAAGTTTGACGTTGAGCGTTTGGCACATATAAAAGTAACCAATAATCAACTAGCCAAACGAGCTCTGGAAGCTATAAGGAACAGTCAAGACATTCAAAGAATTGTTATTCCTAGCTCCGTTTCGAAAGGAAACGATGAAGTAGAAATAGCACAAAAGAACACATTCATCCCGATCTATGAAGCATCTAACATTAAATGGGACAGAGTAAGGCCAGAGCGCCCAGATGGCGGAAAGATATTTTGTGCTCCGCAAGGAGATTGGGAAGATCCACCGCAAGAAGTTATGGGAAAATGTGAAGATGCTATCGGCGTTGCTCATCTGGCAACAAAAACAAAAAATTATACATTGTTTAACTTAGGAGATGGTGAAGACAATGTACAAGGATTCAAAGACAGTGTCAACATTTTTCGTATCGGAAAAGGAAAGAAACAAATGATAGGGGGAGACAAAAATGATGTCTTCATACTTGAGGAAGGTACCACATTCAGAGATTTTCCAGAGGGCATTTTTGATGGTAAGGGTGGCAGCAATATATTCGATTTTAGAGGTTTGAAAGGAGATGGTAATGATGCTGTCGCTGTTGCTTTCAAAAAAGAGCCATTTGGTGCTGAAATCGTCCATGTAACTAATTACGCACCACTCCGAGGGAAGCCTGTAGGAGCAGCTTCTACACCAAGCACATATAGGAAGCAAAACCTACAGGTATTAGGCATCGATTCGATAATAGGAAGAGAAAATGAGGTAGATCTGATATACACTAATTGCGATACAAAATTTGTGGACAGTAAAGGTGGAAGGTCTGATGAAGCAGATAAGATTTACATTTCCCACACTTCCGAAGAATGCAATCACGAGAAAATTATTCAAATGGGTCCCAACACGGAGGTCATAAATGAAGCAGTGACAGGGAAGTTTTCTTATTTTGTCAATGACGTACATTCCAATATCCATTGCACACTTAAAAGGACCCTCCCATACAGAAAACTCGTGATTGAAAATAATCGGATAGAACACAAGTTTTTCATAAACGGCACACTGTCTGACATAATGAAGTTAGACTTTCAACATGAGAAAGACGATTACTATGACATAGATATTAGCATGTATTTCAAGGATGAAAAGCGGAAAATAACTAGGTTTCACTTGGACACTGTTCTAGGCTATGGCAAGGATAACGGAGGGATGGACAATATAATGTTTTATTTGAAGGACAATGTGCAATTAGGATATCATCATAATGGTATTTATGCACTTCTCAAGAGCAATATGCCAGTTCTCGACATCATCAAAAAGTACCGACCAATTGCTATTGATTTCGGCATCTCGATATTTATTTATGGAGAAAAAGGAGATACAATGGTGTCTATTGGTAGTGACCAAGCAGATGACGTACTCTATAACGATCCGTCTTATAAAACGTACCTAATTGGTAATAAAGGCAACAACTTTTACACTGTTATATCAGGTCAAGATGTCCTCCAAGGTGTTGATCCACCAGTCATTCCAGACATAAATATTTACAGCTCAGGCAGCCAAAATCACATTGATACTTTGGACCTTCGGTCTCTCTCACAACAAATAAAAGAGGATCTAGGAAAACAATTGCTGATGAAACATATCTTGGACTCAGAAAAGCTCGTATTATACTTGTACACCGCTGAAACAGGTTCCTACAATATTGTCACATCCATCACCTTCAGAAATATCGCCGATCCTCCCAAATGGGATTCATGGTGTAACAATCTTCACATTATTCTCAACAACGCTCCAGTTGTACTGAAATGCGATCAAAGTTATCAAATACAATTTGGTAGAAGCATCGATTATAACCTGGATGTTATGAATTACGACCAATCGAATTATTATACACCACTGCCTTTGGCGTTTTCAAAAGAAGAGGTAATTATAATCAAACAAGAAGATGTGGAACCTCATACTCACGTGTTTTTAAAAAAAAAATTAGTCCATAATCGATTTTTGCGCTCCGATGACGATCTAATAATGACAAACGGTTTCGACCTCGACACGCCGGATTATCGGCCAGTTACCATAGTGATTAAAGACTATTATAAGGATGATGCAAAAAAGAAGATTTTCGATACACTCAAGTTCACATTTAAAGATCGATTCGTGTCTTTCAGTAAGATGCATTTAAAGATAAAGTATGCAATGACATTGGAAGATTTCTATAATGAATATGAAATAAATT
This sequence comes from Arma custos, assembly GCA_037127475.1. NCBI lineage: Eukaryota > Metazoa > Arthropoda > Insecta > Hemiptera > Pentatomidae > Arma > Arma custos. The sequence continues at coordinate 220,734,350 of CM073759.1, forward strand.
CTAATAATGTTATTAGATACTCTCAACCACGACGAATTAGAAGGGACTTAGGAACCTCTGATGCACCTTCCTACAGCAGCGAGGTTAAGCAGTCGCAATCATCGGGCACTAGTTTCTTCGGAAGTGTTTTCCAGTCCGTGTCCAGTATTTATTACACTTCTTTGGATTATGCCTACGATTACTATAACTACATTGTTGAGTATAAATCCCAGCTCACTCTTTACCCATTTCAAAATTCCGAAGTCAATTTTTCTAATGAACCTAAACTTCTGAACGACGGAGTATTAGAATCGAAACCAAACGCTGCTAGGTCCAATGAGAATAATATCACCTACACAGATGTGAACAGCACATTGCTACTTTTAGACACCATAGTGAGGAAACTTAACGATTCCAAATACAAGCAACCTTTTGAAGATTATTTGTTATCACATCAGGAACAGGTGGAAATGAAGATAGTACACTTGACCTCAAAACTAGAGCTGGATTTTAATGACATAGAAGGAAGCATTGAGAAGCAGCAACAGCGAATATTGGACAAGTTGAATGAGGAGTAATGAAACTCGGTTCCACAAAGGTCAATACATTTATAAGAGCAATGTTGACTTATCTAATCCATGGTAAATCTTTTCAGTCATATACCTTTAATATAAATATATTTGATATACCTACTTTTCATGTTAATCTGATAACTGAATCTATGTTTGGGTTTGGAACCCTTTATAAGTGTTTTAATATTGGTGCTCGAAATGAATTTTTAATTCGTCATAAAAATATTATGAATTTTATATCAATAAACTGATGGAGTTTAATTATTTGTTTTTGTCTCCCATTCCGTTTTATCGTATGTTCCCCTTCAAATGTCCCTTCCACCCTAAGCATTCCATCCTACAGAAATATCTAACATCATTCACAGGTTACCTTCCCGCAAAGCTTCTGGGCACGACCTCATCATAATTTATATCTTACAACACCTTCCTAGAAAAGCTATTCTATTCCTTACCTATATATAATGGCTGTACGTGGCGCTCCACATATTTTCCCGACTTTTGTAAATTATCCATTGTAAAAATGATACCCGTACCTAAAAAAAAACCAAGAATACTCGTCCTCTTACCGTCCTATCTCTCTCTTTTACCTTGCATGGGTAAAATCCTAGAATAACTTATCCTCAAAAGATTGTACCCCATCCTTGATGCAAATCACATAACACAAGATCAACAGTTTGGATTCCGAGCATCCCACTACACTATTCAGCGATGTCTTCGTGTAATGGATGTAGTCTCATCTGCATTAGAACGTAGATCATATTGTTCAGGCGTCTTTCTTGAAGTGGAACAGGCTTTTGACCGAGTCTAGCGCTACAAACTCCATAAATTCCTACCCCCTACATACATTACTTTCTCATCCTTTAATCCTATCTCACAAATAGAACTTTCCAAGTAAACCATAATAATGTCTATTCATCCCTCTTTTCCCAATCTGCTGGTGTTCCTCAAGTTAGTATTCTTGGCCCAATCTTTTATACAGCTGACATCCCAACTCATTCTAATAGTATCCTTACCACGTATGCTGATGAAAAATGTGTATTATCAGTCAACACCAATCCAGTTATTGCATCCCAAAGCCTCCCATATCACTGATCTTGAAGAATGGTGTCATAACTGGAGAATTATAATAAATTCTCAAAAATCGCATCAAATCACTTTTACCTTACGTTGTAAACCAATGACTTCCTGCCTTTCAGTATCCTTTAATAACATCCCACTGGTGCCTGTAGAACAGATCCGATACTTAGGGTTGCATCTGGACAAACGATTAACCTGGAATCCTCATACAAGGCTAAAAGGACAAGAAGGCGCTCGACGTTTCAGGCTACTTCAAAACTTACTAGGCAAACGCTCTAAGCTCCCAATTAACTACAAAAGACTCATCAACATGGCCGTCATACGACCTATTTGGAGTTACGGAGAAGAATTTTGGGCCTCCACTAAGCCGTCAAAATCCTCTCGTATCCAATACAAAATCCTTCGTAAAATCGGCAATGCTCCTTATTTTGTTAAGCATAAAGTCATCCATAACGACCTTAATGTAACAAACTACTAAGCCCAAGATCGCGGCTTACTTACCACCCGGTAGGTGCCCCTAGAACTTTTTAAAGGGAGTAAAAAATCCTTAGTAATGCCGTCCTTCGGAAGAGACGTTAAACGGGGATCCCGAGCCTATACGATCTCAAGTACTCGTTAAAAATCCCTATCCTAATTAAACCTGAATAGACAAAACTTAGAGCTCCCACTGTAGCATCTCCCGATTAGCCATAACAGCAAAAGGTGGCGTTAAATGAACAAAACAAACGACCTTAATGTCCCATTTGTTGCTTATTTGGCCCGAACCCGGTATCTATCCTTTCATAACGAACTTCATTCCCACTCAAACCCTCTAGTTTCAAACCTAGCTTCCTCTTCAATTCGCGATAATCCTCTGAGGAGTCTGAAAAGAAGATGGCCACATGACCTTCTTAGTTGAACTTGTGATTTGCGTACTAACAGTGGGTAGTTTCTGTACTTGTCATTATGTATCACTTAGCCTATCTACTTGTTGTATTATTGTAATACAATTGTAAATATCAATAAATAAATATTAAAAAATAAGGCAAGAGTAATACGATTTTGTTGTGTATGGTCTCACTATCCATATTTGTGATTCATAATGAAACTAGATTAGCTTCAGAACTTAATCACACATATTACAGATTCTTCACATTTTTCACATTCATTTACAGATGTTCTAATGCCATAGAGATCGGAAGCAAAGTGGTTATTTATTTTTTTATAAATAAATAAAGCGATTGCCTAGAGATCCGCTTTGTACAGCAAAACATAGATTACTCATTATTACTAGTTTTTATAAGAACATTATTCTTAGCTTATTATAAAAATTACTATTGAGAAGTCTGCCGGAATATGTGTGTTTGTTGTACCAATCAAAGGACAAGGAGCTATCATTATTTTTTATAATGAGGAGGTCAAGAAAGGGGGGGTGTGATTGGTTTCAGTTTCTATGGTAAATTTGAGACGGGGATGGTAGGAGTTAAAGGCTACTAGTATTTCAGGGATTTTTTCAGGATTGAGAACTAAAAGGAGGTCATCGACATATTTCTTGATGAGGAAGATGTCATGGGGGAATAGAGGGATGACGGAGTCAAGGTCATTAAGAACGATGTTAGAAATGTCAGTAGCAAGGCAATTACCCATGGCCAGACCTGAGATTTGATTGTAAAATTTACTATGGAAACTAAGATATCCGGATTTACAACACTGTGTAAGGGATTCAAGGTAGGAAGTGAGGCAAAGAGTGGTGAGGGGTTGGATGATATTCCAGTTTTTTTCTACAATGCTGAGGGCTTTGTCAATGGGGATATTGGTGAATAGACTAGTGGCCTCAAGGGAAGCTAAAATGAATTGGTCAGGAATGTGAACGGAAAGTAATTCTTGCGTTAGATGAAAGGAATTAGTAATGTCATAGGTGTTGTTATGGCTGAGGTTTTGAAGAGAAGGAAGAAGAAATTTGCTAAGTTTGCTAGATGGAGAGTTTATGTTAGAAATAATGGGGGAGTGTGGATATCCTGGTTTGTGGATTTTGGGTAATCGATATAAACGAGGAGATATGGAGTTATAAGAGATAAGATTGTAATATGTATATTTATTGATTTGTCGGGTTCTATGAAGGTCTTTTAGGTGATGGTTGAATTTAGTCATGAGAGAGGTGGGATCACGGGGGATGGGTGTATATGTTGTCGTGTCAGATAGGAGGGAACAATTTTTTTCAGTATAGCCATCGGTGTCCATTATTACAGTCACGTTGGCTTTGTCTGCTTTGGTAACTGTAAGTTGTGGGTTTGATCTGAGGAATGTGCGAGTGGTGGCAATGTCTTTAAAAAATGAGGGGGAAAGAGGAGGGGGCTGTTTTTGGGAGCGTTGTAAGTGATTGGTGATGCGGACACGGGATACCTCTTTCTCATTGTCTGGGACTGTAAAACTGTCATCTCTCTATATGTGTTCTAGGTCTGTGATGAGGTTGGGGATGAGTTTGGTGGAGTTAGAGGAAGGAGTGGAAAAATTTGGGCCTAAGCTTAGGATCTTTGATACTTGTGGAGGGATGGCGGTAGATGATATATTGTGGACCCATTTTTCGTTACCTGTGGGGTAAATTTTTTTAGCTGTTGATGTTATATAGAGGTCTTTAAATTTAGATATGAGGGAATGTTTTTTGTGTTTTTTTATAGATGTACAGAAATTGTTAATGAAAGAAATGAGAGTGTTGATGTAACTATTACCGATAAGGGTAGAAAGGGTTGTCTTGAGAGAAGAAATTTGAGTATGGATGGAATCTATCTGTTGAAAAATTTCTTTAATTTTAAGATTAAGTAAAGTTTTCTTGAATAGAAAAGAGGACCGGTAAAATCTATATTGAAAGGGTTGGCATATGTGGATGTTTTTGAGGGAATTCTCAATTGATTTCGGAAAAAGGGAATTAGTTCGGCATTTTAGGAGGAAGGTTCGTTGTTCTATTTTAATAGTAAGGCGTTTATGTACATGTTTATGTAAGTAACAAAATAGATTAAGATTCTTATTACAATGGGGAAATTTAGAATTGAGAGAAGAGAAAAAATTAACATTATGGTCAGAAAGAGTTTGTTCATCTGTGGTGTTTGCAGATGTGGTAAATTGGTGGAATGAGAGGGGATCCATAGAAGAAGTAGAGGAAGTCTGAGAGAGGTGAGCTAGTGGTGGACTGGTAGAAGACGGCTGGGGTATTACTCCAGGTCTGCGTAGTTGGAGTCTGGCACTGCGACGAAGAAGTGGTTGAAGATTGTCTGTATCTTGTTTTTTGCCCCGTCTTGCTGAATTCATATTGATGATAATTGTTGATCTATGATAATTTATGTTGAAGAAATTGGTCCGGGTAGAGGTCACTGAATGAAATTCTCAAGTAATTTCAGAAGATATTTATTGATAGCCAACGTTTCGACCTACGCTGTAGGTCTTCTTCAGGGCTATATGCAAAATACAGACAATTTAAGAAAACGGTACGAATATTAAAACATTTTAAATATAGAATAAACTAAAAGAAGGTGAATACAGGCAAAAAAAATTGATAAAGATGTACAGTACGGTAATTATGAAGGTTAAAATATAGAAAATAATAATAAAACATGAAGAAAATAATAATAAAACAGAAAGTGTTGACAGTTAAAAAATTAAGGTATTACAGATAAAAAATAAAAACTGAATATACAATAGGAATGTGAAATGATATGGGTAAAATAGAAAGTGATAAGAATTACGCACTGAAATTATAAGTAATAAAAAAGAAGAAATAAAAATTGTAAAATTATAAAAATCTAGGAACGAATTATATAAAATAAAATAAAATTGAAAATAAAAATAATTTTAGAAAATACAGTATTAATATTGATAGGTAGAAAATACTTTATACTAGTGTAAAGACTATTAATTGCATAAGAGAATGTAAGAAGACAGTTTATAAAAGTGTAAAATATCAAACGGCAAGGATATGGTATAAATGCTATTATGATATATATTGATGAATATTTAAGGTGGTATATAGATATCTTTATACAGTCAAATATTTATTATGAACAAGTAACTATAAAATTATGAAAGAAAAATGCTGATCAGTAATACTTAGTTATGAACTAAGAAATTATCTTTATAAAAAGGGTTTATAACCCAGGATGTTATAACATGGCTTCTTGCACAGTCTGGATTGCAAGCCTCTCTCCTCTTTTATATGTGTGAATGAGAGTTCCATTCGCAAACACACACACACCACTGTGGGAGTCTGTAACCTGTATGTGGCGCGTCCCCAGGTGGCGGATAGGGGAATGCTCGCTAGATATAGAGGGCAGGAGGGAAATAAAATACCTCCCGCGGACCAAACAGACTTGGGGAAGGAACCCCGAATAATAAACCAACCATGGGTAGTCAAGAGGATCTGACATACCTTACGGTGCAGGGAGTCGGATCCCCAGTGCTGGCGTCCGACGAGAATGAGCTAGCGGGCTGCCGAACGTCGTTATCACAAGACCGCAGTGCCGCAGTGGTGGTCAACTTGGCTGCTGTGGCATTCAATACTACAAGTCTTGAAGATTGTCAAGAAGATTTGACGAAGCTAACTGGAGTGGTAGATGACCTACAGAAGTACATCCAGCAAAGGCATAATGTCCACGGTGAAATAAGGGAATACGTCTGTAAGATACAGAACTACCTCGAAGCGATGAAAAGCAAACTACGGGAACACACAGCGGAGAGTGGGAAAGTCAATGTAGGTACTCAGACAGCGATACCATTGCCAGACATATTCCTATCAAGGGAGAAGGCTAATGTGCCTCCATCTTTACCAGCTGGATGCCAGGAAGAAAGAACGAAGGAGGCCACGACTAAAAAGAAGTCGAAGGCTTCAAAGAAAGGAGCATCTAGGCAACCAGTGTTTTCAAAATCACGACTGGAGCCCACCGGCATTATGGAGAGAACCAAGGCATCGACAAAAGGAAGGATGCCGGATCAGCCCCGGCAACTTTTGGAAAACCGTAAATTCCTAAACGATGAGCAGTGGGAAACAGTTTCCAGGAGGAAAAAGGACATTGGCAAGGAAAAACGCCCTAAACCACCAAGACCAGATGTTTTGATCATTAAGATCTCGGAGTCCAGCACCTATGCGGATACTCTCCAGAAGGTCCGAGAAGACCCCGCCTTGAAAAACTTGGGTGCAAATATCTCAAACGTCTGTAAAAATGAGGCTGGGGATCTATTAATCCAGCTGGATCAGAAGTCTGGTGGGGCCCTGCAGACCATGAAGCACTCTAGAGGGTGCACTGGGATCAGAGGCTCAAATTAGAGCGTGGACGCAAGAGTCACTGATTGAAATCAAGGACTTAGACGCATTTACGTCAAAAGAAGAGATTGCCGAAGCTCTCACAGCCCTTTTAGATGGAGAAGTGATCCAACCTACCGCAGTGTAATCGATGAGAGTAGCGTATGCTGGAACACAGACTACAGTGGTTGCTCTGCCAGTTCTACTGGCCCGGAAGGCTGTCTCGAAAGGCAGGATCAGAGTAGGCTTAGTAATCAGCCGGGTACGGGAGAAGATGCGACTCCAACGCTGTTTCCGGTGTTGGGAATTCGGACACTTAGCCAGAACATGTCAGGGACCTGACAGAACAAAATGTTGTCGTAAATGTGGCAAAGAAGGGCACTTAGCTGCCGACTGTACACAGAGTCCTAGCTGTGCACTTTTCACTGGTAAAGGTGACTAAGGGCACTCTTGTGGCGGAAATAAATGTCCGGCATTACATCATGCCTTGCAAGCGCAAAGGAGGCAGGGAAATCAAGCGAAATGAGGATCTTACAACTCAACCTCAATCACTGCGAAGTTGCCATCCTTAGTGAACAATATCAAAATCTGGATAGCGTCTCAGGAACTCAGGAAAATCAGGAAATCTGGATGACGCCACAGGAAGAGCTGCGATATGGGCATGTAATCGACAGGCCATAACTGAAACGGCTCAAGACCCTACATGTGGGTTTGTCCGGGCTAAGATACAGGGCCTTTACCTTTATAGCTGCTATGCCCCACCAAACACCACAATTGAGGAATTCGAAGGTCTCATAGATCGCATAGTACAAGATGCCAGAGGGAGAAGATCCATAATCCTTGCCGGAGATTTCAATGCCTGGGCGACAGAGTGGGGTAGTCAGGCAACTAACCGACGTGGAGAAATCCTACTAGAGGCCTTTGCCCAGATTGAGAACCTGGTTTTGGCAAATACTGGGTCGGAGCCAACGTTCGTGAGGGAACGTATCAGCTCGGTGATCGACCTTACATTCGTTAGTGACAGCCTCCACGCAAATACTAGCTGGCAGGTCTGCGACCTGTACACACACAGTGATCACCAAGCTATCCTGACCACACTACGAAATCATGCACCAAGGGTCACTAGGCATGAGAGGGGTGCGGTTCGCTGGAAAACCAGGACGTTTGACAGAGAATCTTTCCAAATCATGATGGAGGCCGAATGTAATCTATCAGGCAGAGCGGGGGACAAGGCTCGCCAGGTGATGGGTCTGGTCAATAATGCGTGCGACACGGCTATGGTTCGTTCCCATATAGGTAGTGGTAGATTTCCAGCTTACTGGTGGAACGACCTTATAGCCGACCACCGTAAAAGATGCCATGCAGCAAGGAGGAAATACCAACGAGTGAGAGGCAGCTCGCTTTTTAACCAATTCCAGGAGGAGTATAAAGCTCAGAGGCGAGAACTCCGGCGAGCTATCAAGATAAGTAAGCGGCTATGCTGGAAAGAGCTCTGTGCTGAAGTGGATTAGGACCCGTGGGGAAGACCATACCGCACAGTTATGAAGAAACTGAAGAGCAGTACTATGAACTAGCCCATGTACCCAGTCACCGTGGAGAGGATCGTTGCCACTTTGTTTCCTGAACAAGAGGAATTTGGCCAGACAGCATCCCTTCCCCCACTTGATGTACCAGCGGTATCGGCTGAAGAGCTTAGTGACACTGCCGTTGCCTTCAGATGGGAAAATCTCCTGGCCTAGATGGCATTCCGAAGAAGGCTGTAGCAGGGAAGAGATGGAGGAGAGGCGCTAAGTGCTATTGTGCAATAGTCACGATGGATGTAAGGAACGCCTTTAATACAGCGAGATGGAGCTGTATTCTGGATGCTCTAAGGGCAATGAATGTCCCTGAATACCTCAGGAGTATAATCTGTGACTACTTCATGGACAGGACCTTGATATGTCCGACACAGGACGGTTCGAGAAGGTATAAGGTGACTGCTGCCAGTACCCCAGGGATCCTTCAGGAGAGGCGGAAAACGCCGTTGAAGGTGCCCAGCCCAGCGGAGACTTCAACAGTGGTATAGATGAGAAGAGCTCCCTCCAAGGAGCCCAGGTCTCAACGCTGGGGAAAAAAGATGCCGAGAGGACAGTCGACAGTGAAGACTTCCCGATGGCAAACCAAGGATTGCTGTCAGCCTCTGACACTGCAGAGACTGACGCAGAAGGTAAGGTCGTCGGGAAAGCCCATGGGAAAGCCTACAGCAGGCAGACAAAGAGGCCCAGGGACGAGAGCTACTCCCCGACAGAGGAAGGATCCCCCACCGCTAAGGCGGAGAAGGTGCAGGACCTAGTAAGGGCCTATATGGTCCGGAAAAAGTTGTCCCAAGAGGTCCAGAGCCACATAAATGGCCTAGTTCGGGAACTGTCGGGGGTAGTGGTGGGCCTTCAGGCCCAATGGAATATGGTCCCCTCAATAGTTAGGAGAGTGGTTGAGGAGGCCCTAACTATGGACACCTTGCACTGCATCATTGCAGACAAGGTGTCGGAGATCATTGCCCCCATGGTGGCGACGGCCAAAGGCGACGCCATGGGTGGGGATTGTGGGGTCTCCCCGACATTGAGAAATGTCCAGGGTTTGATAGAGGATCTGGACAGTATGATCGAGGAGGGTGACCGGGCGGTAAGGACCAAGCCAGCGGCGGCGGAGAGGAAGAAGGTGGCTAAGGTCCCCGAGGAGAAGGCGGTGGCCGGACCTTCCGGAGTCCCCCCGCCCAAGCCCAAGAGCAAATATGATGGCCTCCAATCGGCCCCGATGCCCCAGAGGAGCAGCTGCACGCCGACGTGCCGCGGAAGAAACATGGAGGTGGACTCCAGCGGAGAGGAAGAAGCGAACTGGTGGTTTGGAGAAAAAAGAAGAAGCAGCCGACCACCCAGGAAGAAGGAGAGAGGCCGAAGGAGAAGGAGAACAAGGCCAAGAAGATCACCTTCGCTGGAGTCCTCGCGAGTATACCCGCGGTACCGAGGAGGGCTGAAGATGCCCCCACCTACGTGACCTTGAAAGGGAACACGGAAGGTTGGGAGGCCGGAAAGATCTTTGAACAGCTCCCGTCCCAGGAGGAGTTAAAAGAGATTGGTGCCAGCGTCAGCATGGTTAGAGTGACAAGGGCTGGCACCATCCTGGTCAGGACTGGAGGAGCTGACCAGGCGAAGAGGCTAATAGGCTGGGACGCCTTGAAGAAGAAAGGGCTGGAGGCGAAGTTGGCAGCCTCGAAAAGGCCCCGCCTGGAAGTGAGAGGCGTCCCCAGACACTGGGACGGGAACGACTTAGAGAGACACCTCTGGGGCATTTCTCCCATCGAGACGCCGAAGGAGGAGAAGGACAGGAGGGAGTGTCTGAGACCCTGCTTCGCCACTCCCGCGAGGGGCGGCCTCACGAAGCGATGGGTGATAGAGGTTCACCAGTCGATGAGGTCCGCGCTGATGACCCTGTCCGCTGAGAGTTTGAGCAACGGATGGTGGTGCTTGACCATCCGAGACTACCTCGACCCTCTGCTCTGTCTAGTATGCCTTGAGCACGGCCACACGGCGAGGACTTGCACGAGGGAGATGGCATGTAAGTGGTGCCAGGACACCGGGCACAAAGTTGTTGAGTGCCCGGCAAAGGCGCAAGGCACCAGAGCGCAGTGCAGGCACTGCAAGGCGAACGGCAGAGAGGGGAAAGATCTGAACCATTGCGCGGGCAGCAGGGAGTGCCCGTCGTACTTGGAGTTGATGGTCAAGCAGGCGAAGAGAACCCGGTATGCGTAGGCTGCAGATTCTGCAGGTCAACATGGACCGAAGACGAGTGGTCGCGGACGAGCTGAGAGCTCTCGCTAAGGAAGCTGACATCATGGCTATTCAGGAGCCATGGTGTCAAGGAAATGTGGTCGCCGGATTCGGTGTCGCGTCGAGAGTAGTCGCTATGGGCAGTGGAGAGAGGAGGCCTAGAGCGGCTATTGTGATAGTGAATCCAAACCTCGACGTTATGGAACTAAAGCAATTCACCACGGCGGATCAGGCGGCATGTTATGTCAGATGGGGGAGGATATCCTTCGCCCTCGTGTCGTCGTACATGCCGCCGAAGCAAAGGATAGAAGATAATGTATCCGCCGTGGAGGCCATCGCACAACGTTACAGGAGTGTGGTGGTCTGTTCCGACACCAATTCGTGGAGCACGGCCTGGGGTTCAGTGCGCACAGACGCCAGAGGAAGAGTGATGGACGAAACCGTGGCGAGGTGCCAGCTCTTGGTCTTGAACGAGCCCTCTGGCCCAACTTTCGTTGGAGCCAGGGGCGAGAGCTGGATCGATGTCACACTCGCCACGGCCACCATGGCGAGACGTATTGCGGGCTGGACCCTACGGTCTGACACGAGCTCCGACCACCGGGTCATAGCCTTCAGTGTGGTAGAGGAGGAAGGCGGAGTCTTACCAGTGGAGAAAGGCTTCGTGACCCGAACGGCGAACTGGGGAGATTTCTCCAGTGAACTGGAGGGAATATTGGTCGATAGAGAATGGGATGAGATGGCGCCGATGGAAGGGGAGTCAGCCGTTGACCGCAGAGTGGCGGGGCTGACGGGCGCCATCACGGAAGCGGCCAATATGACCCTCCAGCGCCGCAGAGCGAGAGCGCGTCCGGTCCCATGGTGGACGCCTGCCCTGACGCTCCTCAAGAGGGAGTACTACAGGGCCAGGCGCAGGTACCAGGAGTGCAGGGAAGAGGAGAGGAGACCGGCACTCCGAGAGGAATCCAAGGCTAGGTACAGGGCATACCGAAACGGCGTGCGTCACCGGAAGAAGGTATCCTGGGACGAGTTTATCGTCCAGGAATCGGAGAAGAATCCCTGGGGAATCCCGTACAGGGTGGCACTGGGCAAGGTGAAGCCGCTAACCATGATGGCGGCTATCAGAGTGGGAGATGCCCAGGCAACCACCCTGGAGGAGTCTGCAGATATGTATATAGGCTATACATACCCCAGGGATGATCCGTCCCAGGATACGGAAGATGACAAGATGGTAAGACGCACAACGGTGTGCCCTCCAGGTACCGAGCTGAGTCCACCATGGGATATATGGGACCTTCGTCTTGCCGTGGATAGGCAGAGGACCGGAAGAGCTCCAGGACTCGATGGAATTGACGCCGCGATCTTGAAGAGGAGCGCCCCCCTCATTGAGGATGATCTTCTTGGCATCTTCAATGAGTGCCTGGACCAGGGGCGGTTTCCGAGACAGTGGAAGATCGCGGATCTGAGGCTCCTCTACAAGGGAGGAGGCAAGGATAAGGAGACGCCTAAGGCGTACAGGCCGATATGCCTCCTCCCGGTGATGAGTAAAGTCCTGGAGAGTCTCATCGTCACCAGCCTAAGGCCGGTCCTTGATGCGGCGAGCCATCCATGGCAGTTCGGCTCGACCCGTGGCAAGGGAACGACCGACGCACTGCTGAGAGTGCGCAGGGACGTAGAAGAGAGGGCGGAGAAGTACGTCATGTTAGTACTGTTCGACATATCCTCCGCCTTCGATAGCGTGTGGTGGCCCTGCGTACTCCAGCGGCTGCAGGAGTTCGACGCCCCCAGCAATCTGTACTCCCTCGTAAGTAGCTACCTCACTGAAAGGAGTTTCAGGATTAGAGGTAGCTACTACGAGGTCGAGAGGAAGATAGAGAGAGGTTGTCCACAAGGGTCGGTCCTCGGGCCGGCCCTATGGAAACTCGTCTTTGACCAGCTGCTGGGGGAACTGGAAGATCAAGGTTTCCTTGCCACGGCCTACGTCGACGACCTGGCAGTCATCGTGGCCGCGAACAGCAGAGCCAGAGTGAAGATGGAAGCAGAGAGGTGCGCCAGTCTCGAAGCGGAATGGTGCGTGAGGAGGAAGCTGAGTATGGCCGCTGCCAAGACCCAAGCCATACTCCTAAGAGGCTCCACCGACAGGGCTCACCCTATCACATTGCAGATACAGACGGAGAGGGTCAGACTAGGTGAGGAGGTGACGTACCTAGGCGTGAAGTTTAGGAGAAACTTCGACGCCACTCCTCACCTGGGATACCTGAAAGATAGGGTGACCCTGTCACTCAACGGACTAGGAAGGATAGGGGGTGCATTCTGGAGCCTCAGGTACCCAGCAACGATGACCATTTATAAAGGCGTGGTCTTGGGTATCCTGAGGTATGCATCCCCTGTGTGGAGCCGCAACCTCACGCAGCAGCAGAAGAGGAGACTGGCGACGATCCAGAGACTGGCTCTGCTACGGGTCATGAAGGCGTACAGAACGGTGTCGCATGAGGCGGTGCAGGTGCTTGCCGGAGCCATGCCCCTGGACCTCCTCCTGAAGGAGGATGCCCTTAAGTATGGCGCGAAGAGGCAGCGGCTGGAGACGCTCCCGGAGGGACTCTGTCAGAGGATCGGCCAGACCCCGAACCTGTGGAAGAGGATATTGAGGGAGGACTCGATAGAGCAGTGGAACGGACGGTGGGTGACGAGCCAGAAGGGCTCTACGTTGAGAAAGTTCTTCCCCACCGTCCAGTCGAGGTTGTCTGCGACATGGGTCCTCCCGGACTACTGGGTCTCGCAGATGCTGACGGGACACGGTGGGTTCCGGGGAAAGCTCAGTGAGCATAGAAGAGAGGTCGACCCCCGGTGCCCCACCTGTGGAGTCCCAGAAACGGCGGAGCATGTGTTGCTCTCCTGCACCACGATGGAAGGACAAGGTGCCAGGATGTCGAGGAAAACCAGGATCTTCGTCCTCGCCGAGGAAGACTTCCCCCGCCACATGGAGGAGGACAATTACCCCCATTTCAGGGAGCTTGTCTACGGGTGGAAGGAGGTGGTCGGTCCTGCGCATTTTACCATCAGCAGGATACGGCCACCCGGCGAGCCACCAGACCAGGAGACACCAACGCATTCGGAGGAACACGAGCCCCCAGGAGGAGACGACTGAGGGAGTGGACTGGCCGGATGCGGACCGGACGGATGCGGCGGACCAGGAGGGCTGGACGGCAACCGGACGGATGCAGACCGGCCAGGAGGCCTTTAAGGTGCTGCCCCATCAGTAAGGTGCACACCCGTGCACCGGGCAGCACCACAGATTTTTATTTTTGTTTTATTTAATTTGTACCCCAGAAATTAAATGGTACCCCCCATTTCCTTGTATAATAAGAATTTTTAAATAAAGAGTTGTTTTATGGCAGTGGTGGGCGTGCGTAAACCCAACATATCAACCCACCACTGCCGAACCCCGTATGCCAGCGATGGCAGGTAGGGAAAAAAAAAAAAAAAAAGTACCCCAGGGATCGGTACTTAGACCACTCCTGTGGAATGTTATTTACGACGGAGTCCTTAGGCTTAAACTACCAGAGGGTGCTGAAATTGTGGGCTTTGCTGATGACATCGCTGTGGTTGTCGAGGCAAAGTACAAAGAAGAGATCGTGCTAAAGGCCAACCAATGTGTCGTATTGACTCGAGATTGGCTGTCGTCTGTTGGGTTGCAGCTATCAGATGATAAGACGGAGGTCCTTCTTGTCAGTAGCAGGAAAAGAAGAGAAAGTATCACCTTGAGAGCGGGTAGGTAAGAGATTCAGTCCAAGACTTCCCTGACTTATCTCGGGGTGGGAATCGATGATCGGCTTCGGTTCAAGGACCATATTCAGGGGGTTAGTGATAAAGCAGCTCGAGTGACCACCGCACTGTGACGTTTAATGCCCAACGTAGGCAGACCCAGGAATATCCGCAGGCTGCTGATATCCAGTGTGGTCTCATCCATCTGCTCTACGCAGCTGCGATATGGAAGGATGCGCTGGACACTGCTGCTTATAGAAGACCGGTGTCGGTATATCGGTATATCGACGGTGTGCTCTAAGAGTGATCAGCGCGTTTAGTACAGTATCGTACGAAGCGGCTTGCGTGGTGGCCAGGATGCCACCGATTGAGCTGATCTCTGAAGAGAGGAGGCACTCTTATTACAGTGCTGAACCCATTCCCAGAGACGAATTAAGAAAGCAGACAGTTAGGGAGTGGCAACGTCGCTGGGATATGGCATTCAGTGGAAGGTGGACGCACAGGTTGGTGCCCCACATTGAGGCTTGGGTGAATAGGAACCACGGGGATCTCAGTTCCTCACAGGGCATGGTTGCTTTCGAGCCTACCAGCATAGGTTTAAGCTCGATGATACAGGTGTATGTACATCCTGCCCAGGAGCGGAGGAGAGCGCAGAGCACATATTCTTCTTCTGTCCTCGCTTTCAAGAAGAAAGGATGGAGTTCCGACGCGTCTGCGGCTCAGATCCGACTGCAGATAATGTTGTCAACCTTATGCTAATCAACCAGGACTATTGGATGGCAGGCCAAAGGTTAGCAGCACAGGTGCTACAAAAGTTAAGAAAGGAAGAGAAAGAAAGGCAAACCAGCAGGTAGCTCAAATCAATGAGGCGGTACTCAGCCACTCCCCCCATGATGTAATGCCTAACGGCGGTCCCGTGGAGGGTGAGAAACAGGTGTAGGAAGGTGGTTTTAGTGGGTAAAAATCCCACACACGGATAGGTACGGGCCTATCCGCGTCTTTTGAAGATTTCCACCTTCCAACGTAAAAAAAAAAAAAACACACACACCCAAACCTATTTCAGGAAGTCTTCAGCTCCTGCCTAAGAGAGGTATCATTCCCGCGATCATGGAAAAGGCAGCGCCTTCTGCTGATCCCGAAAAGCAAGGGAAACCCATCGGATCCTACCACATATCGACCAATATGTTTGTTGGACACAGCTGGGAAGGCTTTGGAGAAAATAATAGCCAGTAGGATCCAAGAGACCACCGAAGGAGCAGGAGGGTTGTCAAGGACTCAATTCGGATTCTGGAAAGCGAGATCTACGCTGGACGCTATTACCATGGTAATAGAAACTGCCCAGAAGGCTATTGCAGGAAAGAGATGGAGAAGAGGTGCGAAATGTTATTACGCCGTCATTACACTGGATGTAAGAAACGCCTTCAATTTGGCGAGATGGAGCTGCATTCTGAACGCTTTGCAGAAAATGGGTGTCCCCATGTACATCCGGAACATTATCAGTGATTATTTTACGGACAGGACCCTAATAAATTCAACGGAGGACGGTCCCAAAAGCTTCAAGGTGTCTGGCGGAGTACCCCAGGGTTCAGTGCTTGGGCCTGTCCTGTGGAACATCATGTATTACAGGATCCTCAGGCTTGGCCTACCAGAGGGTGCCAAGACAGTGGGTTTTGCTGACGACGTTGCAGTGGTAATTGAGGCCAAATACAAAGATGAAGTGGCCCTGAAGGCCAACCAGAGTATCTCACTAATCCGTGATTGGCTGGCTTCGGTGGGGCTCCAGCTTGCAGACTAGAAAACAGAGGCTCTTCTTATTAGGAGCCACAAAAGGAGGGAAGAAATAACCCTGAGAGTGGGCAGACAAGAGATCCAGTCCCAGCCCTCGCTGAGATATCTCGGAGTTATAATCGATGAAAGGCTGCGGTTCAAGGAGCATATCCAGTGAGTATGCGATAAAGCAGCAAGAGTGACCACAGCACTGGCTCGACTGATGCCCAACGTAGGCAGGCCTAGAAACAGTCGAAGACTATTATGATCGAGGGTCACCTCATCCATCCTTCTCTAAGCAGTCCCGATATGGAATGGTGCCTTGGACACACTGGCTTTAGGAGACCAATGGTGTCCATTTATCGTCGAAGTGCCCTGAGGGTAATCAGCGCGTTTCGCACTGTCTCTTACGAAACTGCATGTGTAGTGGCCAGCATGCCGCCAATAGAACTGATCGCAGAAGAGAGACAGCGTTGGTATAAAAGAGTTGCTCGCATCCCCAGAACTGAGGAAAAGAAGATGACATTCGAGAAGTGGCAACAACACTGGGATATGGCCACGAACGGGAGGTGGACCCATAGGCTGGTTCCTCGCATCGAACCCTGGGTGGATAGGAGCCACGAGGAAGTAGACTACTACCTAACCCAGATGCTTACAGGACATGACTGCTTCAGAGCATACCAATTACGGTTTAAGCTGGACAATACAGCAGAATGTCCAAGCTGTCCAACAATAGAGGAGACGATGGAACATGTATTCTTCAGCTGTCTCTGTTTTCAAGAAGAACGGAATGATTTTCAAGAAGTCTGTGGCTCAGAAGCGACAGCCGAGAATATCGTTAGCCTGATTTAGCTGCTTTCACAGGAGTACTGGACAGCTGGCCAACGCCTGGCCGCAGAGGTCATCAAGAAGCTGAGGAAGGAAGAGAAGGAGAGGCGTGCATAGAACCGAGGTACCCTAGCACAATGAGGCGGCACACAGCCACTCCCCCTCCAAAAAAAACCACACACAGGTTTAAGCTCGATGATACTGGTGAATGTACATTCTGCCCAGGAGCGGAAGAGAGCGCAGAGCACATATTCTTCTTCTGTCTCCGCTTTCAAGAAGAGAGGATGGAGTTCCGACGCGTCTGCGGCTCAGATCCCACTGCAAATAATGTTGTCAACCTTATGCTGATCAATCTGGATTATTGGATGACAGGCCAAAGGTTAGCAGCACAGGTACTACAAAAGCTAAGAAAGGAAGAGAAAGAAAGGCGAACCAGGAGGTAGCAGAAATCAATGAGGCGGCACTCAGCCATTCCTCTCCATGAAGTAATGTTGAACGGTGGTCCCGTAGAGTGTAGAAAGGTGGTTTTAGTAGGTAAAAATCCCACACACGGATAGGTATGGGCTTATCCGCGTCTTTTGAAGATTTCCACCTGCCCATGTAAAAAACAAAAAAAAAAAACAATGATAAATTATACATAATTTAGTTGCTTTTTTTTTTCTAATACCAACATATGAATTGCTTTACTGGAAAGTATTTTTGAGAAGATGTAAAATGTTTAGAAACTGGTAACAAAAATAATTAAGAATTGGATAGTCTAAATAAAATTAAGCCACAAAAATTAATCAAAATGTTATTTTAGAAAACAAATTATAGGCTTAAAATTAGTTCATAAAATAGGCTTAAAAAATATTGTAATTGCGAGTTGGCTTTGAAACATGATAGTTCAGAATATATATATATATATATATATAAATAGAGAATGAGAGGGATCATTAGATGGGATTAAGCTTTGTTTATTGTAAAATTGTTTGCCACAAAATTATTGTAATGATATGCATAGTTTTAATGCATTGGTTGAAGATAAAAGACACAGCTTCAGATAGATTAGATAAGAATATATTAAAAGATAACTTAAAATAGTTAATTTTGTATCAGGGAATTGAAACTGTTACCACAAAAAGAATCATGGTTAAAAGTTATATAGAAAGAGAAGGGAAAATATGAAATATATAAGTTTTTAAAAATAACTTATAGTAATATAAGTAATATAATCAATGTTTTTATGGTTTTCTTAAGAAATTCCCTCCCCAGATAACCTTGATAATTGATTGGTATATTTTAATATTGATTCATCGATTTTAATAACCATATTTTCAAGGGAAAAATCACTCAAATACTTCATAATATAACCAATAATAATAAGAAACTAATTAATTATTGCAGATCATTTGGAACATTTTGATGAAAATATATGTAAAAAAAAATTAATATATATGACGTGATAGCATCAGTTGTCACAAATTGACCTAGGAATTGCATATTTTCGCTGCTGTACTAAAGAAACAAATATAATTGATGATAGGATACAAAAAACAGGAACTGTCATTCTACTGTTAAATAGCTAAATTAAAATAGTGCTGTTTTTCATTCATGCCCGACAATGAATTTGTGAACTCACTGAGTTTATTAATAAATTTTTATTTCCGCTATTTTAATTCAGGTAATGTTTCTAAATTAGTTAACATACAATTTTTTTATTTCTTTTTTTTTAGTTGGACTAAATTAAAAAATAAATTTGAATATTATGACTTTGTAAAATGATTTGATTCTTTGAAATAGATATAGAAAAATATCTGACTCAACAGTCATTGTCCTGGTCAAACATCAACATGTTAAGATTATAACATTTTTCTAATAGATTGTAATTATTAGGACCGTTTTGATGAAAATATATGTAAAAAAAATCATAACAATATCTGACTAGATGGCATCACTAATCAGTATAGCCACAGAACCCACAGTAAGATTACAATAAATCGGTAATAGTTAGTGAAAGAAACCACTGTAATCTGATAAGAAGTTAAAAAATAATATAATAAAATGTAAAACATTTATTGATCATTGATAAATACTGCACCGATTTTGTTTAAATTTTCAGGAATATATAAGATTACTAATCCGAGCTGACAGGTAATGTTTCTTCATTAGTTAACTTTTTTTTTTTTATTGTTTGCTATATTGAATTTGATCTGCTGATGTAGATATAGAAAAATAGGTCAATACGTTTAGCCAGGGAAACCAAATTATTAGTTTTGTTTTTAGAATAGTTTAGATTCACAATCCGAAAAGATAGTTAATGTTTCTTAATTAGTTATTATTTTCTTTGACTTATTTTTTCTTAAATAGTTAACATACTATTTTTGTTCACTTATTATTTCTTACTTAGTTAATATATTATTTTTTAACTTATTAGGTAAAATATCTTAATTAGTAAACTTATATATATATATATATATATATATATATATATATATATATATATATATTTTTTTTTTGTTTTATTAAATCTATATCGTAATTGGCTGCTAATTTTGAGTAGGATTTGAAGAAAGTTAATAACTAAATTGATAATACTTAATTAATAAATCAATACTAACACGTTTCTTTAAGGCTTTGATGATTTTATTTGCTGGTTTAATTATTCATAGCATGAATGATTCTCAAGATATTCGTCATATGGATTATTTAATTAAATATATCCCATTTACTTGTTCTTGTTTTTGTATCTCTAATTTATCTTTATATGACTTTCCTTTTTTATCAGGGTTTTATAGTAAGGGTTTGGTTCTAGAGCAATTAAGCTATAGTTTTAGCGATTTATATATATTTTTATTTTATTTTATTTATCTATTGGTTTAACTCTGTTACAATTTATTATTAATTTATATTTATTTAAGAGGTTCAAATGGATTAATGGCTAGATCAAAGTATACTGAAGATCCTGCAATATTATATTTATTAATTATATTAACTCTATTCTATACTATATTTATTTCATTATATGTCAACGAAGCATATTCATCTTTACGATTTGAAAAATTTGATAAGAATACTAGAATTTAAATAAATACACTGTATAACAACTTAATTATACTGTATAACGTAACCATTAAATTAATTAATTCTTTTATCTCTATTCTATATTTATTTCATCATATGTCAACGAATCATATTAACACTTTGAATAAATTACTAATCAAAATCAAACAAAGCTATTTGGCATCTTGGAATAAGGATTCCATAATATGCATTATTTTATTATCTTATTTTGTTTATCAATGTTCAATATATATTTTTCATTTCATCATATATCAACGGATCAAATTCATCTTTACAATTTCATAATATTTTACTATACTTTTTTATTTTGCACTTTTGTAACAATTCAGCCACCAAATTTTTGTAGATTGGGTCTTTTTTGTTTCCAAGAAAGCCTGTTACAAGAAGTTTAAATGGATTCCAGGCATTTTTTCTTCCATTTCCATTTTAGTGACAAAGCTTTCATCTTTTAAAAGTTTTCTGATGTCAGGCCCAACAAAGAGTCCCTCTTTTAGCTTAGCATCAGATATACCAGGAAACTTTCCACATATACTTGAAACACTCTCCTTCTTTGGGCAATGCTTTCACAAACTGTTTCATTATTCCTAATTTGATATGAAGTGGTGGAAGTAAGATCTTTTTAGGATCCACTAAACTTTCTCTTTCAACATTTTTAACTCCAGGAATAAGAGCCTTTCTGATTGGCCATGTCTGCTTGACATAGTGTTGTTTCCTTTTACGGCTTTTCCATTCACAAAGGAAACATGGGAACTTTGAATTACTATCACACTAGTTAATTATGCTACAATTTTTTCATCGCAGACCTATATAATCCTTGTTCCACCATCAGATGAAATTCCTCCTTTACCCGATTATACTTCTCATGTTAGAAGTCTTTTTGCCTTCACAGAAACTGGGTCACCATAGGTCTTGATAACAGGTTGAATGTCATGTTTAACCAGGTCCTCAGTTGATGATGGAGTCTTGTGAGTCCAAGGAATTCCTTCAATAGACCTCTATACAGGTGTCCATGGATATCTTTGCCTATTTTTGTCTTTCAAGATAAGCCACTATTTTGGTCGATCAACAGTCCACCCTTCAAGTCGACTAATAAGTTGAAGTGATTCATTAAATTGGTTCCTATTATAGGTTTAGGAATATTAAAATCTTTTCACAATCCTAATTCAATATTTATGTATATCAATCTGCTGACAACAAATAAATGAAAGTCTGATGTAGGCTTTAAATCTTTTGTAGGTGGTAATACGGATATCGTAGGCTCTATATCAATTAGAAAGAACTGTCAAGTTCTTAGTGACACCCGCAGATTCAATAGCCCCAATTACCGATTAACTAACTTTTTTTCCTGATACTTCTTCTACCATACAGATGAGAGTTGGCATTCTCTTTAAATCTAAAATGGTAGAACCATATCTCCAATAACGAATACTTGGCGAGGTCTTCTTGGCGACCAATTAGGAGTTATACTCGTTCCTCTTCTATATGATCTACGCTTGGTAGTAAGCTCGGGAACCTGTTTTATTAGTAGGTCGATCTTCTCTTCCAAACTTGCAATGGTAGTCTATTAACTGGAAGATTTCCCTAGACTTTGGGACTCTACTGCTAAAATATCAAAAGAATGAATAACCTCAAAAATTGTATAACGTAGCTATCTTCGCTATAGGCGCTCATAAAAATGGTCATAATAATGCTCATAAAACATTCTGAGGCTATGATCATATCCATAAAGTTTTTAAAACTCCTGAAGGAATGCTATCAGCAACTGTTTCACTTACCTCATGAACCTGATAAACTTTTCATCTTTCGGTTGTTACCTTAGAAAAGATCTTGAATTCTTCTTGTCTCGGAATCAGATTAGGCACTAACGAGTCTGGCTTCTAAACTTTCACAAGGAGTGCTTCCAGGCTTTAACAATATCTGCATCCTGGAGTAAGATATCACTAGCAATTCTTGGAATGAATGTCTGAAATTTTGTAACACTGTTAGAAATGTTGGCCAATGCAAAAACAGCTTTGACATGACAAAATCAAAGTTCTGGGTGCTACTTAATAAACAGTGGATATAATCAAAAATTAAAATCCATTCAATAAATAAATTCAATTATGAAATCAACAAGAAATAAAAAGAACTTTAAACTAATTAAAGTAAAGAAATTAGTCAAATTTAAATCAAGTTGAGAAAAAATTAAATACCTCTTGAAAGGTTTTATTGAACACAATGACACACATATACAAACTACATTGCGTGACTAGTAAACAACTAATAACAGATAACATTAAACTGAAAAGGTTATATAAAGAGCATGTCAGATACAATTATAATACACAATTTACTACATTCACCCCCACTCTAATAAGTGATGTAATCATTCAAACAAGTGGGTGGCAACGGGTCCTTTGACCCCGGTGTAGAGTTGGAGTTTGCTGGATAGGAGATTTTGCTGGAGAACCTGAAACTGGATGGTCCATGGCTAGAGGAGGGAATGATTCTGTTCCAAGTCCTGAGCACGATTTACAAAGTCTGGAGTTGGTTGTGTTGAGTACTCGGGAAGAGGGTGTCAGGTTGAGATAGTTGACAACATTACATCAAAGTGGAAATTTTGGATCCTTCACTCACTCACAGTCTGGCGCTACAGTCCTTGCAGGACCTGGGCCTCCTCTAACAGCTTGCTCCACTCCGCTCTATTCGAAGCAAACCTCCTCCATCTCCGCACTCCCATCCTACGCAGATCCTCTTCCACATCTTCCATCCATCTCAATCGGGGTCTCCCGCGTATTTCTCCTTCCTCCCGGATTATAGCACACCATTTTTCGAGAAACTCCTCTTTGGATCCATGCGTTCAACATGACCCAACACGCCAAGCCTTCTCTTTCTAATGACCGTGACTAAGTCTGGCTCCGCTATCAATTCCATCAGTTCTGCATTGCTTCTCATTCTGAATTGCTAGCCATCCTTAATAGGGCCATATATTGTTCTTAATATTCTTCTTTCTCAAATTCTGAGGGAATCTTTGGCTGCTTTTGTTAGGACCCATGTCTCGCTGCAATATGTCACAACGGGGCTTATGACTGTCTTGTAAATTAATATTTTACTTTTCCAGGATAGATTCCTAAATTTCAAGACCTCCCATAGAGCATAAAAACACTTGTTGCTCGCTGTAATTCTTGCCTTGACTTCCATTGTCATGTCGTTGTTTCTTGACAACATCCCTCCCAGGTATCTGAAGGACTCGCATCCAGGGAATTCCCTGCCACCGATCTTTACTGGTCCATTCCTATATGTCCCGCTTCTCGTCATTATAATATATTTTGTTTTGCCATTGTTTACGAGGCTAAGTCTCCTTGCTGCCCCCTCAAACTCTAGCAATGCCCCCGATAAAGCTGACTTTGTTCTGGCCGATATAAGCACATCATCGGCATATGCGAGATGATGCGTCAATCTATTGTAAATTGTGCCATTTGGGCTCGTCTTTCTGATCTGCTACTTCCAGAATCAGGTTGAATATCACAGGCGAGAGAGGATCTCCTTGTCTTAGTCCCTTATTTACCTTGAATTCTCCTGAAAACTTTCCCTGGATCTTTACTTTACTCCTAGTATCTTTCAGAGTCATTCTAACGAGCCTAATTACTTTTGACGGCAGTTCCAGATTCTTCAGTCCTTTGTACATTTCATTCCTCTCCACACTATCATATGCCTGACGAAAATCCATGAATAAGTGATGGAGATCCACATTGAATTCATAGGACTTCTCCAGCATTTGTCGTACGGAGAACATGTGGTGCACTGTTGACCTCCCTGGCCTGGACTGGGATTTGATGGTATGCGCTGTGGAGATCAATTGTGCTGAATACTTCATATTTGGATACTTAGTACTCTAAGTCATCAATAAGGGAGAGAGGAAAGGCGTCAAGCTCAGTGAAAAGATTTAATGTTTGGGAGTAATCGATGCACATAAGCCTTTAATGATTTTCACCGGAAACAACTAAAACTAACTTTTTTTTTCCTAATTCTTCTACCATGCACATGAGAGTTGGCATCCTCTTTAAACCTAAAATGGTAGAACCATATCCAATCAGGATTACTTGGATTCCTAGATTGGCAATCAGATCTTCTTTGTGACTAATTCAGAGTTTTACTCTTTCCTGTTCTATATGAGTTTTGCTTGGTATTGAGCTCATTAACCTGATTTACAAGTAATTCAATCTTCTCTTCCAAACTTGCAATGGCAGTGTGTGAACAAGGAGGTTTCACTGGATTTCTAGATACTACAGCTGAAATATCTAAATGTCGAGTAACCTGAATTTCATCGGCTATCTCCACTACATGCGCTCATAAAAATGGCCTGAACATTTTGAGGCAATGATTGCATCCATAAAGTTTTTAAAACACCTGAAGAAATGCTATAGCCAACCAACTGCTTCATTTGCCTCATGAACCGGTGGATGAGTTTTTAATGAGTTCTCATCTTCCAGTTGTTTATGTTCTAAAAGTTCTTGAATCCTCCTTGTCTCAGAATTAGAGAATGCTAGTGCCTAGTGAAAACTCATTTAGTAATCAGTCTGGCTTCTAAGCTTTCATTAGGAGTGTTCCCGGGTCTTAACAATTATTGCTTCCTGGAGTAAGATGTCACTAGCAATTCTTGGAATTACTCTCAGAAACTTTGAAACAATAACACTTTTTGAAATTTTGGCCCATGTAAAAACCGTTTCGACCTGAAAAAACCAAAGTTCTAGGCACTGCTTAATAAACAGTGGATATAAAAAAAAAATTGAAATCCATTAAATAAATAAATTCAATTACTAAATCAAAAAGAACCAAGAGGAAGTAGTTAAATTCAAACCATGTAAAACATAAAACCTCACCTCTGATGCACCACATTCACCTAGAGGTGTTTATATGAAGCATATATACAAAGAAAACCAACTTCATCATTTAACTGAATTCATTTTCAATCAAGATCATTTCATTAAAGTACATTTTTTTAATTATAATAGTCATGCATAATACAATTTTTAAACAAATACTCCATAACCAGTCAATAATATCTAATAAGTGCACTGTCTATATAAATTAAAATACTCCTTATGCAATAATAAATGGATAAATAAGCATGAGCAAAGTAACAGAACAAAAAAAAAATGAATTAAACACTAATATACAAAATAAATAAATACCAATAAACAGAAGCATGCATATCTACAACACATAATTGTGAACATCTAAATACAAAGTTAATATGTGGGCCCACTAATTAAGAACACATTTCAAAAATGCATAAATGAACCAAAGAACAAAAGAAAAAATCTGTATCAACAGTATTTCTCTTAGACCAACTACCAGCTGTTAACTCACTAGTTATGGCCAAAGAGGTATAATCTCTAACCTCTAAAGTTGCAATAAAATTTAAACATAAATAATAAATGGTTCCAGTTATTTTATTAAGTCCAAGGTTTCTTATATTTCTGAGGAATCGATATGATTTGGAATCCCTAACTCGCATTCATTAAAAAGTTTACGTAATTTACAATCTTCACTACCCGCGTAAATTTCTATAAGTTTATTTTTAATAGCATTCATTTTATTATTGTGGACAACAGATAACATCATTGACTTATAACAATTATAATATCGCTTTCTAGGTTGATACATAATTATATTTCGTAAAATCAGTTTTCCTGGCACAGCATAATTACTGTTGGTCAAAAAATGTAAATATTTTTGTATTTTGCATTATTTTATTTTTATTTTGTGTATTCCTTCTATTATGTTTTAGGGAAGTATGTTTGTATTTTGTATTTTGATCAACTTATATTTTATTATTATAGTCACTTATCTAGGATTTTTCCGGTGTTGTGGCAATTATTTTATTAAAAATGTTTTTATATCAATACAAACATCTAAAGCAATATAACAAAAAAAAATTAAAACATTTAAATCGTTTTAACTTCTCTCTATTATATAAAAAAAAGTTTCCGACCACCTTATAAATTTAAAAAGTTGTCTGTTCCGCAGGTAGTCACTTCGAGTTGGCATTGTCACTTCCATACTAAAGCTCTTAATAACTTGTATGTTAGGAAAATATTGGAAAAAATATGTTGGGAAACGGATGAGAAGGGAAACTTGTTGACTCAACTCGAAACGACTACCTGAGGAATAATTACCTTTAAAATATATAAGGAGGTATAAAATAATAATGTATTGTAAAAAATCGAAATTTACTGAAGAAGATCGCCAAAACGCGATATGAGAAATGTAGAGTAGATGAAAAAAGTGCACGAAAAACGAAAATTGATAAGAAATAAAATAGAATTGGCGAAAAAAAAAAATGAAAAAGGGATAGAATTGGCAAGTTAACAGAGAATAAGAGAGAAAAGAAAAGAAAATGTCAGAACATAATAGCGAAAATTGATGTTGAAAGTTTGTGAGGCAGGTCAAAAAGTTGAATGGGGATTTAAAAATTGAATGTATGTTTTAATAAAATATAGAGATAATTTTTTATCGAGTATTTTATATACATTGTACAGAGTACAGTGTTACAGTAGCAAGGTAGAGCTAATACATCGCCTTCACCTTCAAACTGTTTGATCTAACTATTTTTAGATGATTTTCTATTTAATATTTTAATTGTGTTGTTTTAGTAAACAGAATTTGTTTAATATTGAGCCAATATTTGCTCAGTGAGGATAGGTATATTAGTGAATTGTGACGGTATCATTATGCATTATCGATTGTAAAACACGTAAGTATACTTCTATTTATGCATTTATTATTATATTATATTAATTTTTTGATGTTGTGATTGGTGATGAAAGAAAAAAGTGAACATGATTTTGGGAACTATTTAATTTTCGGTAATTTTAAAATTGTTGTTACACACAATTTTTATTTTAAATCCATTTTTTTCCAATCCAAGGATTAATTACAATATTATTTAGCATCCTAATTTGTTCGATTCAGGATTATAAGTGACCCAATGGAAGAACTAACTTGCTTAAAATATTGGTGATGTTTGTGATAAGGAGTTAGTTGAATTATTCTTATTTTATATATATTTTTATTGAAGTGAATTTGAATTTTCGCGTTTTTCTAACTAATCAATTGAAGGTATATGGTCCCCTAAAATCAATAGAGTGTTAAGGGTTGGTATATGACTGTTCCTTTGAAGCCTTAGATTGTCAAAGTAAATTTGGGGATGGGGTTATGAAATGTCGGTTTTTTTATTATTGTTTCTCATTCTATTCTCTTAGTCTTCCATCGAATGGCACTTTTTTAACTTTAATAAAATAGATAAATCTGCAATCTAGGTGAATAATTGATCGAGTCGAATTTAATCCAGAGAGAGTTCACTATACTGAACGGATTTATATCTTTTTCGTAGTCTTTGGCTTGAAATGGAGAGTAAAATATTAGCAATTACTCTATTTCAAGCGAAGGATTTACTTAGCCACTTATAAACTGCGGGTATGGCACGATTTCACTTAACTTATTCACCTAGACTGCAGATTTATCTATTTTAGTAAGGTTAAAAGATGGAAGATTAAGAGAATAGAATGAGATACAATAATAAAAAAATGGACATTTCATAACCCCAAATTTGCTTTCACAATCTAAAGCTTCAAAGAGTTCTTGTTCCCCTGTCAGTTCTCGGACAGTTGTGGGATTTTCCTCCACCAAAGCTCGAAAACCAATCATCGTCATCAAGTGCAGGACTTCCTCCATGGCCTTCTTTGTCTTCAAGTCTCCCTCTCGAAATGTTTGGAACCATCGTTGAACAGTGCACTCACTCATGCCATCGTTCCAGATTTCGTTGATATTTCTGTCCGTTTGGACCCAGTTCCAGCCGAGTTTGAACTCGTAAAACAAAATTATTCGAAAATCAATATTTACAAGTATCAAAATGTACAGAGGTTAACAAACATTTTTGTTTTAAATGGGATTAATAAGTGATTAAATTCCAACAAACATAAGCAGTTGACTATTCGGAGAGTTATTTTAAAGAGAGCATAAAATCCTACATTATTTCCGGACAACTCAATTAATAAGTAATTACCTAAAACTCGAAAATATCCATTCATTTCATCAATTTAGCAAAAAGAATCATCTTCTATTAGAATTACTTACATATAATAATAATTAGAAACTGGTTAACAAGTTTTTGCGCATAGTCAATACGCTTTCATTACGAAGTTGCCACGACAGTGACACGTACGCACGCCATGGGGAACGAGCGACACTAAATCTGTTCTGTGTATCATATATATGGATGTATTAAATCCAATTGGTTAAATTATATTCCGATTATAGCGGCTCTGTGTAGGAGTTTAGACGTAAGAAAATAGTTTAGATTAGATATATTTAATTATAAATGATAATGATATATAATTAATGATATTAACATGTATTATTACTATTAATAAAATATTATTTCCAGGCCAATTTATAGCTATAACATCTACTAATTCCTTATATTGGTCCTTTTCTTTGTTTATTCCTCGAAACATAAATTCGATTAAATTCTTAATATTCTACATTGGCTCCTCTTTTATATTTCGCAACTCGGCAGTTCCTCACATACTTTCTTTAATTCGCATATGCACAATGAGTGCTGAGTTAACGATTGTATGAGTGGTTAACCATCTTATTACTTAAGGTGCAAAATGTTTTATCAATTTTGTAAATGATAAAAAAAAAACTGGTAAAGAGAATTGATATTATTATATCATTTGTTAATTCCATACGATTTATTTATTTCTATATTCTATACAACTGTTAAGTTTTGTCCGTCCGCAGAGGGGAAAATATGTTTGAGGAACTGTGTGCTATTGGATTGAAACAAAATAAAGTTGGAAATATAGAACAAATATTATCATAATTTAAATACTAGCTTTTGCCCACGACTTCGTCCGTGTTGATTTTAAATAGAAATCTATGTTGAGTTTAAACGGAGAGTGAATTTTGAATTCCATAAATGCACTCCATATTATAAACAATGACAGATTATTTGTGAATTGAGCCAGCCTACCAATGCTTATCCCTATGTTGATAGATTTTAATAAACTGTCCTATTAAATATTTAATGGCATAATTACAGAACTATCGATAAGTTTTCTATTGAAATCCACCATATAATATCATTCATTTTCATTTTATAGGCGTTCCGACAAGGGTTGCCTCAACTGGTCCGAGCAGAGTTCCATGTCTCCTAATTTATCCAATCATCCTCCTGGAGTCCTCGACCAGCCATCTCCTCCCAGATGGGACCCAATCCAGAACTCGGTTTGACCAGCATTCAAACGCCATTCTCTTCACATGACCGTACTATCTTAGGCGGCATGAACCGATCCTTTCATTTGTAGATATAATACAAATGAAAGGATCAGTTCATTAGTGACATGGAGACACCTTCTCCAGAAATCCGCCTGCACCGTAGAATAGAAATGGGAGATCATAGTCCAGGTTTCCTAGGAATATGTCAGAATGGTTTCCACTATGGCTGTGAAAATACGGCGTTTGTTTTCTTTAGATATTTCTGCATTCCAGAGGACCGGATGCAGCATTCTGGTAGCCTTTCGGGCTTGCTCCACCTTCCTTCTGACGTCATTCTCGGACGACCCGGTAGCATCCATACAAGAACCAAGGTACACGAATGCATTTACTTTTTCACAGGCCTCCCTGTCAACCAGAAGCGGACCAGTATCAGTATCTGCGATTGCCATATATTCGGTCTTTTCGAAGTTAATTTTTAAGCCCACCCTTTCATAGCACATCTTCAGGGTATACACCATCATTTCAAGGTAGACCCTCTGCCTCGCAAATACGACCTGGTCGTCAGCGAAGAACAAGGACAGTAGTTGTTCACTATCAATGAACGACCCAACATCCCCACTAGAGTCTAGGGAGTAAATAACAAGGAGTTCGGCTGAGATCGGCTCCCTTCGGATTCCCGAACCCCTATTCGCCAACTATATTAGCAACTGTCTTTCCGTTTTCTATCTTTTAATACCTTCTGTTTACTATCAAGGGCGGATTTAGGGGGGCATGTGCCCCCACATTGTACATACTTGGCAAATTACATTATCATAGTTGTTAAAATATATTAATATATTTTATTAATATATTTTAAACAGTACATACTTCGGAAATTACAAAAAAAAAAATTAATAAAAATTTTATGATTTCAATTCGTATTTTCCTAATTCATAAAAGAAACACATAAAAATGGTAATTATTCACCAGGAATTGTATGGCATATTTTGATAACATACTTATTAGCAAATTACATTATCATAGTTTTCAAAATATATTAATAAAATAACAGAAATAACATGAGTGAAAGTGAAACTATTGTTTTGATATTTTAATAACCCTTTGAAACCTTTCTATAAATATAATATTTCTAATATAAGTTATTGTTGATTTTTTGGCCCCTATGCCCCTTCTGCCTATGCCCATCCGCATGGGCCGCTTGGTGAGACAACAATGAAGTAATTAGTGTCATTGGCTAAAATAACAAAAAAGCGTGATTCAGGAGCTTCTGCAGCACCTATTTCTGGATAAATCACTATTACACAAAACCAAAGTATTAACTATTACATGTATTATTCATTAGTTCTAATAAAAGAAAAATAATATGATTATTAAATAATTAAACAACCACTTATAATGATATTTTGTAAATAAAAAATACGGATTTGTTATCAAAATATGTCATAGAATTCCTGGTGAACAATAACCATTTTTATGTGTTTTTTTTATGAATTAGGAAAACACATATTGAAATCTTATAATTTTTATTAATTAAAAGATAGGAAATGGAAAGACACTTGCTACTAGTTGGCGGATATGGGTTCGGGAATCCGAAGGGAGCCGATCTCAGCCGAACTCCTCCTTGTTATTTACTCCCTAGACTCAAGTAACATCCCCACACTGCCTGTACCATTGTTTTACAGCGTCGTGAAATCATGAAAAGAGTTGGTGACATGCTACAACCTTGCTTCAATCCCTTAGTACCATGAAAAGGGTCCGAAAGGTGGTTTTCGCATCTTATTTGGTACATGTCGTTGCTGTATAGGTGTCTCACAGCCCCACTAATGCCTGCTCTTTTAAGTGCCACCCACAACCTCTCTCTAGGCACATTGTCATATGCTTGTTCCAGGTCTATAAAGGCCATATGTAGTTCCTGATTCCTTTCCTGAGACTTCTCAATTAGTTGACGAACAACAAATATGTTGTCCTTGCATGACCGTCCCATCAAATATCAAAAACTGTAATATCTAGGGGTTTATTTTGCACAATCATGAATACAATTAATATTATGTTAAAGTGTAAAGCCTGCTTACTAAATTCACATCTCTAACTTGATATGATACGATTTTCCATACTTCACACTTTTCAGGGTCGATTTTCAAAAAATAAAAAAACAGGTATTTCTTTATTTCTAGTTCATAAACATATCTAATTAACATGAAACATAGTTGATCTTGGTATTGAATGAGACCTGGAGATATAACCTTTCTAGGATGGGCATAATAGAATTAAAAAGATCCTAATTAAGAAAGTGACCTCAACAAACTATTTTTCTTTTGTTAATAATTTCTAACAATGGACCTGTAAAGGGAGTAAAATAGAATAGTGAAGGTTATAAACAGCCGGGTGACCAATGAGGTTTTTGTGTGAAATGGATTTGCCACTGCCTCAACCATTTAATTTATTTTATTGCATTCAATGGTTATTACTTGGCTAACATTAATTAACATTCATTTTTTAGTTCATTATTGCATAATTTTTATTTATATGTATTACAGTGGCAAATCCATGCATAACCTGCCCCCAGCCATTGATAACCTAATATATACAATTCTAAACAATTGTAAAAAATCCACATTGTTTGATATAAATTGACAAATGTTAATAATCCTGAAATAAAGAGTTTTATTTGAAGCATAGCTCTTTAAAGACATATCGATATCATAGCTCACAAATGTGTTTAGTGCAAATTCATAGATCATATGTTTATAAAAAATTAATAGAGAAACTGTGAAGGTTACAAAAATATATTGTGTGCTTAAACTTGAAGATTGAGAAACTGTGAAGGTTACAAAAATATATTGTATGCTTAAACTTGAAGATTGAGAAACTGAGAAGGTTACAAAAATATATTGTGTGCTTAAACTTGAAGATTGAGAAACTGTGAAGGTTACAAAAATATATTGTATGCTTAAACTTGAAGATTAAAAAACATTGAAAGGTTTTGAGATAAGTGAACTCCAATAAAATTAAATTTAAGTAAGGAATCTAATCTCTTCATAACAAAAGAAATATTTATTACAGTATTTTGTAATAGATTACTTTTTATTAGTATTTATGTCAAATATATAATTAAACTTGTTTAAGCAAGGCAAAATCAATTATGTTTATATTTTCAAAAAGTATGATTTTTTTCTAAAATGGAACACCTGAAGTATTCACATACATTACATCAACATCTTCCTTCTTCCAGAAAGATGAGTTAACCTCTGTGAATGAGTGGATCGAATCTTGGAGGAGTGGTTACTTCTTTCTTCTTAGTTCGCCATCCTCTTCTGATCTTCTTTTGTGTGAAGGTTTGATGTAAACTCTGTTCCATCGATACCTCATTCCAGCAACATCAACTATATATGATATGGGGAGTGAACCTCAACAACTTGGCCTGAGACCCATGGTTCATCTCTCCTATCAGGTCTCAACTGCACCAATACTGCCTGACCTTGCCAAAGGGGAGGGAGGCGCTGTTGTTGTACCTCTTCTGTATTGTTTTCTTTCTATCTAGTTGTCCAGTTACTCCGCTGGGTATGTAAGGTTCTAATTTCTTGGCCACTACTTGTAGTGTTGATCTCAATCGGCGTGACATTAAACTTTGTGCCGGACTACTATCCATAACTTGGGTTGGAGTATTTCTCCAATTAAGTAGTGCTAAATGGAAATCCATCTTGTCTTCTTTGCAAGTTTTCATCAATCTTTTAGCTATCTTGACACTGCTCTCTGCTTTCCCATTATTCTGATGGTGGTAAGGTGAAGAGCTAGCCATTTCAAATCCCCAATCTTCTGAAAAATTCTTCAGCTTAGCAATGACTAACTGGGTATCAATGCCCATGACCACAACCTCAGGAACTCCATACCTGCTGAATTGCTTTTTAAGGGCGTTGATGACACTAGAGCTTGTGATATTATAGAAAGGTGATCAACTTCAACAAAATAAGAAAAATGATCTGATATCAATAAATAGTTTTGCTTATATATGAATATGTCAATAGCAACTCTATGCCATGGTCTTGTAGGTGTTGGATGGGAATAAAGAAGTTCCTTGGGTTGCGAAGGTCCCAGTTTCTGGCAAATATTACATTTTTGAACTTTCTCACGAATGTCCATTCTTCATTGCCGGCCAGTATACTATTTCCTTTGCTTGTCTGATGCATGATTCTGTCCCAATATAGCCTGAGTGAATTCTCACAAATAAAGCAGGCCGGAGAGCTTTTGGAATCACTACTTGTTCACCCTTTAATATAAACTCTTCTTGAATTGTAAGTTCTTCCTTGAAACTCCAATAAGCTTGTAGTTCTTTCTTAAGTGCAGATCGCTTCTCTGGCCAACCCTTTTGAATGAAGCCAACCAATCTCTGCAAGTCAGAATCTCGAAACATTGCTTCCTTCAATGTTTCAACATTGGCAAGCACTCCTTCCCTATTTGTGCATAGTTCTTTTCAGCCCTAGTTAATGCCCTGGAGGCGAAGGCCACAGCGACTCTCCGCCTTGAAGGAGAGTCGCTCCTAATCCCACTTGGCTGGCGTCACACTGGAGAGTTACTGGAGCCGCTACATCGTAATATTTCAAAACTGGAGAACATGTGATGAGTCTCTTCAAGAGAGTGAAGGCTTCCTCCTGGGGTTTCTGTCAAGCCCATTCATTTTTATTGCTCAGAAGGCGTCTTAATGGTTCAGTGTACTCTGAAATTTTCGGCGTGAACTTCGAAAGATAGTTGACCATCCCGAAAACTCTCTGAACATCTTCTTTCTTCTGAGGCGTGAGCACCAATTTTATGGCTTCCACTTTCTGTAGATCTGATTTTAACCCATCCTTACTAAACTGATGTCTCATATACCTACCTTGGGGTAACTTGAATTTAAGCTTTTCCGTATTGAACTTTAAATTAACTTTTCGGGCTTGTGCTAGCAAACTCCTTAATTTATTATCGTGGTCTTTATCAGCTTCTTCATCAGTACTGCCACATCCGGACACTACAAAATCATCAGCAATGACCTTGACTCCCCTTAAACCCTCTGTGACTTCATTCTTCTCTGGAACTCTTCTGGTGCGTTTTTTATACCAAAGGACATACTCAACCATTTATACCGACCGAGTGGAGGCCAAAATGTAGTCAATTTAGATGCTTCTTCTGAAAGCTGGACTTGCCTGAAACTATTTTTTGCATCAAGAACCGAGAAAACACGCGCTGTCGTAAGGTCTGGCAGTAGCTCCTCTATAGTGGGTGCCTGATAGTACCTTACACATTTTGGCAAAGTGGTTCTTCTTTTTACATTTGTTATACACTTTGCCAAAAGCTGGACAATCCGCCCTATCCCACTTATGTTTCAGACCACAAAATTTGCATTGAACATCAGTTGGAGTATTGTCCTGGGTGATGCAATCTCTTTTAGATTTATTTTTAACTTTATGGACACTCTTTTCCTTCTTACAGACTAGATTGATACAAAAGCCTGGTGAGTTGCCTCCTCACTCACCCTACACATATTTAAGGCTTTTGCCATTGAAAGGTTGTGCTTAGTTAATAAAATCTTTTGAATCTGTTGGTCTTGCATTCCTAATATTAATTGATCTCGTAATATTTCATCTTCTGTAATATTATCACAGTAGGCCGCTTGCAACTTGAGCCTCCTTGCAAAATCAACAACAGACTCCCCGCACTGTTGCCTGAGGGAGCTGAACACAAATCTTTCATAAGTAATATTAGCCTGTGGTAGAAAATATTCGTCAAAGGCTTCAATGAGTGAATCTAATGTAAACTCATCTTGAGGCTTATTAAAAGATTGAAAAATTTTAACTCCATCCTTACCTAGGATTGAGAGGAATGTTGCCACTTGGACCCTTTATCCTTTCTTGTCAATTCCTGTGACCACGGCATAGCTTGCCCACATCTCTTTAAAGAGTTTCCAGTTTTCTTGGACATTTCCATTCACCTCAAGTTTTTCTGGAACTGGGATCTGAGACATCTTCTTCTCTGCCTGACACCATGTTTATGTCAAATATAGAATTAATTTAAATATTTAATTTAACTTGTTTAAGCAAGGCAAAATCAATAATGTTTATATTTTCAAAAAGTATGATTTTTTTCTAAAATGGAGCAGCTGAACTACTTACATATATTACATCAACAATTAGTTTTGAAACAGGTAGTTACCTTACTATCTTCAGGTAGTTCCGTTTACTATGGGTTACTACCTACACCTGGGAAATTCAGTACTGTACCTTCCTAAACCTTCCAATTGCCGAGTTTGAACTGATCTTTTCTGCTTAAAGCTTTCAGACCTCAATATATCTTCCCAAGACTACTTCATAGGTTTGTTATTCTGGTACAATTTTAAATTATTTATTCCTTCAACAAATTTTAAAGTTTTATTTATTATTCAATTGGCTTTTCTATTTTCGATATAATTTTAATAATTTCCATTAAGCGATGCCTTTTTTTTTGTTTCATTTTTTTGTAAATGTAGGAATGGTTTTGAATAACGGTAGTTTTAAAAATTTATATCTTTCATGACCAGAAGTTGCATTTATGGCTAAATTGCGTTGTAGAAATAAAACTTTGATAAGACTATTAAAAGAAATAATAAAAATGGAGGCATTTTTAAAATAATTTATTAATAAATTAGGAAAGAGTCGAAAGAAGTTTTTATTATTACCTTTACCCAATGAATTGAATTACCCTAACATCTGAAATATAACATATATAGGTAATTCTAAGGGGATCACAATAACGGTTTAATTGTTTAAGTAAAAGATTACAATAATAAAATTGTTAAATAGTTATTAATGGACTGTTCGAGTTTTTAATAATTTCTTTCTAGCAATAAATAACTCTGCTTAGTTGGAATAAAAAATAAAATAAAATAGTACACAGTTGCTTTATGTTATTACATATTATTTATTTAATAGTGATTTTATTCGGGTTGGTCCAGTGTGCGTCCTGGATCCGGGAACAGATGTGGCAGAAAAATTCGAATAATGCCTAAATAATTATACTGTTAAATATGTACAGCATATTCACGAAAAATCATATTTTTTAATAAAATGTAATATATATGTTTGTTTTTTTCAGAAAGGCGATTTAATTGTTTAAAGATACTTCGGAAACCTTGCGCAAATAAAAAGAATATCTATTGCATTATAAAAAGGTGAATCAATCGTGAAATTTCACACATTCGTATAGCCATGGCTGATATTCCAATTGTCATTGATACCAATCTGTGGAGTGATCTAAGAGTAATACTTGAACGACTTAAAGTAAAAAGTGGAAAGTCGTTCAATGATATATGGACCAAATTGGAGGCTGATCCAGGCTTCATAAAGAACACGTTAACAAGTGATGAGCAAAAAAACTTCAGGGCTATAACTAATGTCATGAAAATGCTAATAGATATGAAAAACAGTCCAGATAAATATGTAGTTGATGTTCCGAGTTTCATATATAATGAAGCGGGACGAAGTGTCTCGTCGAAAATTGCATCTGATGCAACAGGAAGTGGACAATATTTGAAGGTTTTTGAGGAAATTGTAAGTTCATTACCTATCAAAGCTCATGTAGATCGCACTATTTTCAGACAAACAATTGACTATCCCGACAAAGTAAAAGCAAATGGTGGGAATCTTATAGAAATAACAATGAAAGACTTTCTTCAGAACAACAGTCAAGTAACATTAAAACAACTTATGGACCACCTGCGGAATGCAGACGACTCAACAAAAAGTGGCATCCAAAAAAGAATTAAAACGATACAGAACAGAATGGAAGACATTCTCTATAAAACCCAAAACTGGGATCAGTTTATGGCAGAAGCATCGAAGGTTCATGGTTTCCCCTACGAGACAAAGGCTAAGTCCCTGAGTTCTCTATACGGCAGCATTAAGAAATATCGGGACGTCAATAAAATTTTTACGAAACCTGATCCAGTAGATGTAATTACCGAACGGTTGACAATGATAGACGAAGAATTTGATTTCTTCGAC
The DNA here is from genome assembly GCA_037127475.1 of Arma custos. Classification (NCBI taxonomy): domain Eukaryota; kingdom Metazoa; phylum Arthropoda; class Insecta; order Hemiptera; family Pentatomidae; genus Arma; species Arma custos. The sequence goes on from CM073759.1 coordinate 220,771,752, forward strand.
CTCCAAATTTATCTCTACGCTAAGGACAAAAATGCTCACATCATCACCAGGAACACTCAAGCTTACCAAGAAATAAACGACCCCTCCTTTCTTGGGTACTTTGAAGATGTCAAAGTAATGCATCCTTTAATTAATTTTGATTCTCTAACAGATTTGAATAATTCTGGATATTTGATTGAAATCATTGACCGATCGATCAAAAAAGACTTCAACGAGGTAGATTTGCAGGTATGTAAAGAATTGGATAAGAAATTGGCTAATCCAATATTAGAAACAGAAGGTGACAAATTGATAAAGGCTGCTGAATCCAGCTATTCTCCCGATGCCAAACGTTTGAAAATAAATACGGCCCTTGGTAATGTACTTAGAGTACTGAGGATCGAAAATAATCAATTAAAAGTCAGCACGGAATACTTTTTCGATGACTATAAACAAGTCAAGACTTTACAGTTTATTGATGAACATTTTTTCAACAACAAATTAAGCAGTAACGATTTTGTGAAAGAAAACATTGTAATAGATAAGACTAGAAAGAACCTTCTAAAATCTAATAGTTTAGCCGACTATCTTAATAAGAATCCAGCAGTTAAGGCGAAACTCTCACAGTTTCAAGCTAATCCCAGCGCTAACTTAGACGATTTTCTTAGGAGTTACCGAGGAAAACCTAACCAAGATGTTAGAAACTTATATCTAGCATTATCGATTGAAAGCCATTTCTCGGATGCTGAAATAAATCAAGCATTAAACATAACTCCCCAAGGAAGGCCTATATCGATCCAATGCTGCCCGCCATCTGGAGGGAAAGGAAAAAGAGAAGCATCAGAATGCCTGCAGGCACCCCCCAACTATCTCCAATCTCCATCAGAATGCCTGTTGGATTGGGATCAGATCGAAAATTTCAATGAAGAGAGAGACCGAAAAAAGGATCCACTAAAAGTAAAAATTGATAGCCAAAAGTTCTTAGAGTACATAAAAACAGTTAAAGATCCACAAATACGTTCGCAGCTGATTGAATTCGCCGATCAAGTACTGAATTCTGCAGAAGACCATACGAGCAAGATCAGTGGACCAAATGTGCTTGAAGTTACTCTCCTTATAAACAGCCACAAAGTTCGTAATCATTTCAGTAAAGTGTTCCGTGTTTCTAATGCGCTGAATTACGGTATATTTGCAAAAAGTCTTTTAGGCGATATTTTGCATGGCGACATGAAAGGGATTGCGTTAAACATAGGGTTTCTGGCTGGAAATTATGGGCTTTCTAGATTAGTCTCTGCCTCTGTCACGAAAGGTGTAGAATATGCTGAAGCAGGGAAAGTTATGATTGGAAACAGCTTAAAGTATGCATCCCCGTTTATCGGTCGTTTCCTCTCACCACTGATTGCTTTGGACATCTATAATCAAATCCAAGCTCTAAAAGCTGGTGATAAAGATGCAATAGTTGGAATCGTAGGAGACAGCGGTTTTTTGAGTATAGACGTAGTTGACATCGGGATTTCTCTTTTGGAGATTTCCGGATTGATTGAAGAAATATCTGCTTTGACGGGACCAATCGGACTGGCCCTCGGAGCCCTAGTGATGATTGGATCAGACATCTACTTTGCTGTCAGGAAGGTTCAAAAATTAGACGATATCATACATTTGACGACGGGTGAGAAATGGAAAGTCGGAGCAGGATCCTTCTTTTCATTTGGACTAGCAAAGTTTGATGTTGAGCGTTTGGCTCATATAAAAGTGACCAATAATCAACTAGCCAAAAAAGCTCTAGAAGCTATAAGAAAAAATCGAGACATTCAAAGAATTGTTATTCCTAGCGCCGTTTCGAAAGGAAGTGATGAAGTAGCCATAGCACAAAAGAACACATTCATTCCGATCTATGAAGCTTCTAACATAAAATGGGACAGAGTAAGACCAGAGCATCCAGATGGCGGAAAGATATTTTGTGCTCCGCAAGGAGACTGGGAAGATCCTCCAAGTGGAGTTATGGGTAAATGTGTCGATGCTATCGGCGTTGCTGATCTGGGGACAAAAACAAAAAATTATACATTGTTTAATTTAGGGGATGGTCAAGACAATGTACAAGGATTCAAAGACAGCGTCAACATTTTTCGTATTGGCAAAGGGAAGAAACAAATGATAGGAGGAGACAAAAATGATGTCTTCATACTTGAAGAGGGTACCACATTTAGAGATTTTCCGGAGGGCATTGTTGATGGTAAGGGTGGTAGCAACATATTCGATTTTAGAGGTTTAAAAGGAGATGGCAATGATGCTGTCTCTTTCAATTTCAACAAAGACCCATTTGGTGCTGAAATCATCCATGTAACTAATTACAAATCAGTCCGAGGAAAGCCGTTTGGACCAGCTTCTATCCCAAGAACACGTCAGAAGCAAAAACTACAGGTATTAGGCATCGATTCGATAATAGGAAGAGAAAATGAGGTAGATCTGATATACACTAATTGCGATACAAAATTTGTGGACAGTAAAGGTGGAAGGTCTGATGAAGCAGATAAGATTTACATTTCCCACACTTCCGAAGAATGCAATCACGAGAAAATTATTCAAATGGGTCCCAACACAGTGGTCGTAAATGAAGCAGTGACAGGGAAGTTTTCTTATTTTGTCAATGACGTACATTCCAATATCCATTGCACACTTAAAAGGACCCTCCCATACAGAAAACTCGTGATTGAAAATAATCGGATACAACACAAGTTTTTCATAAACGGCACACTGTCTGACATAATGAAGTTCGACTTTCAACATGAGAAAGACGATTACTATGACATAGATATTAGCATGTATTTCAAGGATGAAAAACGGAAAATAACTAGGTTTCACTTAGACGCTGTTCTAGGCTATGGCAAGAATAACGGAGGGATGGACAATATAATGTTTTATTTGAAGGACAATGTGCAATTAGGATATCATCATAATGGTATTTATGCACTTCTAAAGAGCAATATGCCTGTTCTTGACATCATCAAAAAGTACCAACAAATCGCAATTGGTTTACGCATCTCGATATTTATTTATGCAGAAAAGGGAGATACAATGGTGTCTATTGGAAGTGACCACTCAGACGACGTACTCTATAACGATCCTTCTTTTAAAACGTACCTGGTTGGTAATAAAGGTAACAACTTTTACACCGTTATTTCAGGTCGAGATGTCCTCCAAGGTCCTGATCCACCCACCATTCCAAACATATACATTTACAGCTCAAACAGCCAAAATCATATTGATACATTGGACCTCCGTTCTCTCTCACGACAGATAAAAGAAGATCTAGGCAAACAATTGCTGATGAAACATATCTTGGACTCAGAAAAGCTCGTATTATACTTGTACACCGCTGATATAGGTTCCTACAATATCGTCACCTCCATCACCTTCAGGAATATCGCTAATCCTCCCAAATGGGATTCATGGTGTAACAATTTTCACGTTATTCTCAACAACGCTCCAGTTGTACTAAAATGCGATCAAAGTTATCAAAGAAAATTTGGTAGAAGCATCAATTATAACCTGGATGTTATGAATTACGACTCATCGAATTATTATACACCACTGCCTTTGGCGTTTTCAAAAGAAGAGGTCATAATAATCAAAGAAGAAGATGTGGAACCTCATACTCACGTGTTTTTAAAAAATAAATTAGTCCATAATCGATTTCTGCGCTCCGATAACGATTTAATAATGACTAACGGTTTCGACCTCGACACACCGGCATATAGCCCGACGACCATAGTGATTAAAGACTATTACAAAGATCCTACAGTTTTTGATACACTCAAGTTCACATTTAAAGATCGATTCGTGTCTTTCAGTAAGATGCATTTAAAGATAAAACATGCAAATACATTGGAAGAATGGTATGATATATATGAAATAAATTCTAATAATGTTATTGGCTCTCTACCACGACGAATTAGAAGGGACTTAGGAACTAGAACCACTGATGACCCTTCTAACAGCAGCAATGTTAAACAGTCGCAATCATCGGGCACGAGTTTCTTTGAAAGTGTTTTCCAGTCTTTGTCCAATATTTATTACACTTCTTTGGATTATGCCTACGATTACTATAACTACATTGTTGAGAATAAATCCAAGCTCACTCTTTACCCATTTCAAAATTCTGAAGTCAATTTTTCTAATGAACCTAAACTTCTGAACGACGGAATATTAGAATCAAAACCAAATGCTGCTAGGTCCAATGAGAATAACATCACCTACAAAGATGTGAACAGCACATTGCTACTTTTAGACACATTAGTGAGGAAACTTAACGATTCCAAATACAAGCAACCTATTGAAAATTATTTGTTAACACATCAGGAACAGATGGAAATGAAGATAGTACATCTGACCTCAAAACTAGAGCTGGATTTTAACGACATCGAAGGAAGCATTGAGAAGCAGCAACAGCGAATATTGGACAAGTTGAATGAGGAGTAGTGAAATTTGGTTCCACAAAGATCAATTCATTTATAAGAGCAATACTGAATTATCAAATCCATGGTAAATCCTTTCAGTCATAATATACCTTTAATATAAATATATTTGATATACCTACTTTTCATGTTAATCTGATCATTGAATCTACTTTTGTGTTTGGAACAATTTATAAGTGTTTTAATATTGGTGCTTAAAATGAATTTTTAATTTGTCATATAAATATTATGACTTTTATATCAATAAACTGATGGAGTTAAATTATTAGTCTTGATGTTTTTGTCTCCCATTCCGATTTATCCCAATAATATAATGTTTGGGAAATCATTGATTATTTTAGTACCTATTAAATAATTTATACTGTTATTAATAAAAGATAACATAAATAAGGCAAGAGTAATTAGCTTTATAACTTAATCACACACATTACAGATTCTTGTTCTAATGCCATAGAGATCGGAACCAAAATGGTTATTTATTTTTTTATTAATAAATAAACCGATTGCCTAGAGATCCGCTTTGTACAGCAAAACATAGATTACTCATTATTATTAGTTTTTATAAGAACATTATTCTTAGCTTATTATAAAAATTACTAACAAATTCTTATTTATACATTTATTAAAAAGAAAATTTTATTCAAGTAAAAGTAGTAAATTATTTTCCATCCTATTCCATAGAATGCATCACATCACAAATGATGTCCAATTTGAATTTTTAAAAAAAGTTGTATATAAAATTGATTTCCTTCAATATTCCTGTAAACAATCTAACCTCCTTAAACCTTTTTATAAAATCTTTTAACCTCTTATAAATCATTTTGTTTTCTCTTAAAATAAAATTGTAGCAAAACAAATGGTTTACGTATTGATTGTTATTGTAATTTGGTTAATATTTTCAAGCTATGAAAATTTAAAGTAATTATAATTAAATCCGTTTATTATATATTCTAATTTATCCATTATTAATTTGTAACTATAGCCACATGAAGGAAAGATAATATTTTTGTATGCACTTTAGCCAGAGCATGAAACACACATCATTTGTATTATAATTAACTATTATCTCTATATGATGGAGTTTATTATAGATTATAGCAGATAGATTATGACTGAAAAAATGCTGGTTATCTCTTCTTTAATTTAATTCTGACCTTTTTCTCCTCCATGATCTTTATAGAGTCAAATAATAATTATTCAATACTTATTAAGAACAAGTAACCATAAAATTATGATAGAACGAATGCTGATCAATAATACTTAGTTATGAACTAAGAAATTATATTTATAATAAGGGTTTATAACCCAGGAAGTTATAACATGGCTTCTTGCACAGTCTGCATTCTCAAGCCTCTCTCCTCTTTTATATGTGTGGATGTCTGTTCCATTCGCACATACCCAAACACACTGTGTGTTTGAATTATTGTAAAAGAAAGAAGAAAATCTACAGTAGACTAGAGTTGCCAGTATAACAGTTTATAATCTACAGTTTATAGCCAATAGTCATTATACAATACAAGTTATTATATGTTATACATATATTATGATAAATTATATATAATTTAGTTGTTGTTTTTTCTAATATCAATTTATGAATTGCTATACTGGAAAGTATTTTTGAAAAAATGTAAAATGTTTAGAAAATGGTTAAAAAAATAATAAAGAATTGGATAGGCTAAATAAAATAAAGCCTCAAGTAATTAATCCAAATGTTATTTTGGAAAAAAATTATTGTTTTTAATTAAAAAATATTGTAATTGCGAGTAGGCTTAGAAAGAAGATAGTTCAGAAATCCATTTATAATGAGAGGGATCATTAGATGGGATTAAGCTTTGTTTATCATAAAATTGTTTACCACAAAAGTACTGTAATGGTATGAATAGTTTTAATGCATTGGTTAAAGATAAAAATATAAAAGACAAAGCTTCAGATAGATTAGATAAGAATATATTAAAAGATAACTTAATTGAAACTGTTAGCACAATATGAAATATATAATAATATTGAACAGGAAAAAAAGAGACCTCACCTAAATGTTAAGACCGTGGAAAAATTCCAACGAAAAGCCCTAAAGTCTACAAACTGAAACAGAAAATGAAATTATCTGTATGACATGAATTTGATCCGTTGATAAATGATGAAATGAAAAATATTTATTGAACATTGAAAAACAAAATAAGACAATAAAATAATGCATATTACGGAAGCCTTATTCTAAGATGCCAAATAGCTTTGTTTGATTTTGATTAGTAACTTATTCAAAGTGTTAATATGATTTGTTGACATATGATGAAATAAATATAGAATAGAATAGAGATAAAAGAATTAATTAATTTAATGGTTATGTTATACAGTATAATTTAGCCGTTAAACAGCGTATTTATTTAAATTATAGTATTCTTATCAATCAAATGTTTCAAATCGTAAAGATGAATATGATTCGTTGGCATATGATGAAATAAGTATAGAATAGAATAGAGTTAATATAATTAATAAATATAATATTGCAGGATCTTCATTTTAGTTTTATCTAGCCATTAATCCATTTGAACCGCTTTAATAAATATAAATTAATCATAAATTGTAACATAGAGTTTAACTAATAGATAAATAAAATAAAATAAAAATATATAAATCACTAAAACTACAGCTTAATTGCTCTAAAACCAAACCCTTACTATAAAACCCTGATAAAAAAGGAAAGTCATATAAAGATAAATTAGAGATAAAAAAACAAGAACAAGTAAATGGGATATATTTAATTAAATAATCCATATGACGATTATCTTGAGAATCGTTCGTGCTATGAATAATCAAACCTGCAAATAAAATCATCAAACCCTTAAAGCAGGGGTTCTTAAATTTGTTTGTACCATGCTCCCCTTTAATTGAAATGAAAGCTTCTCGCACCCCTCTTAACAATAAATTGTGTAGGCCTTGGAACAAAACAAAAACAAATATGTATCACATTGCAAACAAAACATTTATTTATACTGCCATAAGGTACAACAATATCAGTTTTCATAAAATACAAAAAAGGTAAATAAGAGAAAAATAGATTAGGTTGATTAGTGAGATGGATGGGCTTGCATTTTTCTTAATAATATGCCTATTCGTGACTGAGCTTTAGTTAGTGCACAATGCAAGTCACTAGCAACATCAAGTTTATTCCGATACTTTGTTTTAATTTTAAGTGTTGAAAATGCTTTTTCGCACAAATAGGTGCTTGAAAAAGGCAAATATTACAACAAAGAGCTTCCCGTGATACACTAGGATACACTTTGAAATATTTTAACCAAAATGAAGGTTTTTCCATTATTTAAATTTTCTAAACATCCTGGTTAATTTAGAATTTTAGAAAGACTACTTAAATTTAATTTAATGTAAAACTTGTCTCGCGTCCCCCCTGACATGTCCTCACGCCCCCCAGTTTCTGAATCGCTGCCTTAAAGAAACATGTGTTAGTATATGAACAAACATGGTAAACCTATATTTATTATTAATTTTCTTCAAATCCTACTCAAAATTAGCAGCCAATTACAATAATGTATTCTTATTGAGCCAAAGGTTTCATTTTAACATATTGGGTTCTGAATATAAACTATTTAAAAAAAATAATAATGATTATAGTAACCTATGTTTCTATATCTATATCAACAGACCTTATTCAATACAACAAATATATATACATATATACACACACACACATATATATATATATATATATATATATATATATATATATATATATATATATATATATAAGTTTACTAATTAATATATTTTACCTAATAAGTTAAATAATAATATATTAACTAAGTAAGAAATAATAAGTTAACTATTTAAGAAAAAATAAGTCAAAGAAAATAATAAGTTAACTAATTAAGAAACATTACCTATCTATTCGCATTGTGAATCTAAACTATTCTAAAAACAAAAATAATAATTTGGTTTCCCTGGCTAAACGTATTGACCTATTTTTCTTTATCTATATCAGCAGATCAAATTTAATATAACAAACAATAAAAAAAAAAGTTAACTAATTAAGAAACATTACCTGTCAGTTTGGATCTAATCTGTTCCCGAATCCACAGAAAATTTAAACAACAGTAGTGCAGTCTTTATCAATGATCAATAAATGTTTTTAATTTGATTGTATTATTTTTTAACTTCTTATCACATTACAGTGGTTTTTTTCACAAACTATTACCGATTTATTGTAATCTTATTGTGGTTTCCATTGCTTTACTGATAAGTGATGCCATCTAGTCGGATATTTTATTGATTTTTTTTATTTACATTTTCATCAAAACGTTCCTTAGGAACGGTCATAGGATATGATAGTTTCATTAAAATAGTTAATTTTATATCAGGGAATTGAAAATGTTAGCACTTAAGGAATCATAGTTAAAAGTTATATAGAAAGAGAAGAGGAAATATGAAATTTATTATAATTTGTTATATTAAATTTGATCTGCTGAGATAGATAAAGAAAAATAGGTCAATACGTTTAGCCAGGGAAACCAAATTATTATTTTTGTTTTTAGAATAGTTTAGATTCACAATGCGAATAGATAGGTAATGTTTTTTAATTAGTTAACTTATTATTTTCTTTTACTTATTTTTTCTTAAATAGTTAACTTATTATTTCTTACTTAGTTAATATATTATTTTTTAACTTATTAGGTAAAATATATTAATTAGTAAACATATATATATATATATATATATATATATATATATATATATATATATATATATATATATATATATGTATATATATTTGTTGTATTGAATTAGGTCTGTTGATATAGATATAGAAACATAGGTTCTATAATCATTAATATTTTTTTAAAATAGTTTATATTCAGAATCCAATGAATAGATAGGTAATGTTTCTTAATTAGTTAACTTATTATTTCTTACTTAGTTAATATATTATTATTTAACTTATTAGGTAAAATATATTAATTAGTATATATAACTGTATATATATAATATATATATATGTGTGTGTGTATATGTATATATATTTGTTGTATTGAATTAGGTCTGTTGATATAGATATAGAAACATAGGTTACTATAATCATTATTATTTTTTTTAAATAGTTTATATTCAGAATCCAATGTGTTAAAATGAAACCTTTGGCTCAATAAGAATACTATATTGTAATTGGCTGCTAATTTTGAGTAGGATTTGAAGAAAATTAATAATAAATATAGGTTACTATGTTTGTTCATATACTAACACATGTTTCTTTAAGGCAGTGATTCCAAACTGGGGGGCGTGAGGACATGTCAGGGGGGACGCGAGACATTTTACATTAAATTAAATTTAAGTAGTCTTTCTAAAATTCTAAATTAACCAGGATGTTTAGAAAATTTACATAATGGAAAAACCTTCATTTTGGTTAAAATATTTCAAAGTGTATCCTAGTGTATCACGGGAAGCTCTTTGTTGTAATATTTGCCTTTTTCAAGCACCTATTTGTGCGAAAAAGCATTTTCAACACTTAAAATTAAAACAAAGTATCGGAATAAACTTGATGTTGCTTGTGACTTGCATTGTGCACTAACTAAAGCTCAGTCACGAATAGGCATATTATTAAGAAAAATGCAAGCCCATCCATCTCACTAACCAACCTAATCTATTTTTCTCTTATTTATCTTTTTTGTATTTTATGAAAACTGATATTGTTGTACCTTATGCAGTATAAATAAATGTTTTGTTTGCAATGTGATACGTATTTGTTTTTGTTTTGTTCCTAGGCCTAGGCAATTTATTGTTAACAGGGGTGCGAGAAGCTTTCATTTCAATTAAAGGGGAACATGGTACAAAAAAATTTAAGAACCCCTGCTTTAAGGGTTTGATGATTTTATTTGCAGGTTTGATTATTCATAGCACGAATGATTCTCAAGATAATCGTCATATGGATTATTTAATTAAATATATCCCATTTACTTGTTCTTGTTTTTTTATCTCTAATTCATCTTTATATGACTTTCCTTTTTTATAAATATCCTGCAATATTATATTTATTAATTATATTAACTCTATTCTACAACGAATCATATTCATCTTTACGATTTGAAACATTTGATTGAGAATTATTATTATTATCACTGGCTCTACAACCCAGCACGGGTCCTGGCCGCATCAAGGCGTCGCCTCCACTCCTCTCTGTCCTGCGCCAAGGCCTTCCAAGCTCTGGATCCAATGATGCTGCCTGCATCACTCTCGACTTCATCTGATCATCTAAGTCGTGGACGCCCACGTTTTCTTTTTCCATCAACGAATCCAAACAGAAGTCTTTTTAAGATAGCGTTGTCCTCCATTCTGGCCACATGTCCAGCCCATCTTAATCTAGCTATTCTTATGTGCTTCACCACGTCAGGCTCCTGATACAAAAGATACAGCTCTGCATTTTGTCTGAGTCTAAATTGATCGCCAACTCTTACAGCTCCAAACATTCTTCTTAATATTTTTCTTTCAAAGAGCAGCAAACTGTTGGCATCTGCCCTGGACAGAGGCCAGGTTTCCGATCCATAAGTCAAAACAGGCCTCATGATTGTTTTGTATAGCATGACCTTGGCTCTTCTTGATATCAGACGACTTCGTAAAATTTTCGCCATCCCAAAATAACATCTATTAGAGGCCAATATTCTTCTTTGAACTTCTGGGCTGGTTGAGCTATCTGCTTTGACCAAAGAACCGAGGTAGACAAAACTGTCGACACTTTCAAATGTGTAGGGACCAAACGTGATGGTGGGATCCGATTGTCTTGAAGGGTTAGCCACCATATACTTAGTCTTTACTTGGTTTACCTGAAGACCTATACGCCGTCCAGCATTCTCTAATGCAAGAAAAGCCTGTTGTAGATCTCTCGGTGTTCTTCCCACTATGTCTATGTCATCTGCATAGGCCAGTATTTGGATAGACTTAGTCAGAATCGTACCAGTGACTTGTAACCCTGCGTCTCTTATGACCTTTTCTAGTGCAAAATTAAATAACAGGCACAAGAGTCCATCACCTTGTCTCAGACCCCTAGTTGTCTTGAATTCTTCAGACAAGTCATTCTGGATCTTGACCTGGCTTCTCGACTCCCTCATCAGCAATTCCACAAGGCTTATCAATTGTCTGGGGACATTCATTTCTTCCATACTTTGAAACAGTTTTCCCCTGATGATACAGTCATAGGCATTGCTGAAATCCACGAAAAGGTGGTGGGTCGTTATGTTGTACTCTCTAGTCCTTTCCATAAGAGTTCTCAGGGAGAATATTTGATCAATACAAGATCTACCATTAATAAATCCGCACTGGTACATTCCAATCTCTCTCTGGGCATGGGGAAGTAGTCTTTGGAATGCCACATTCGAAAGTACTTTGTAGGCAGAGCTCAGGAGTGTTATACCACAGTAGTTATCACAAAGCATCTGGTCCCCTTTCTTGTGAAGAGGGAGGATAAGGTCAATGCACCAGTCATGCGGGAGAGTTTTGCTTATCCATACACTGTGTAGCAGATCTCGAATTACCTTTATCATTTCATTTCCACCAGCCTTCAGAAGTTCAGCTGGTATGCCATCACATCCGGGTGCTCGATTATTTCTAAGCTTCTGAATTGCAGCCTCGATTTCCTCATCATCTGGTGGGTCAAGAAGCTCACACTCTTTGCAATTTTGAATAGTGTCAGAGCCATAACTATCTTCTAGGGCAGGGTTCCGAACACTCCCCAGCAGACTACCAAAATGGTCGGACCATCTTTCCAGGATCCCTTCTTTATCTGTGATCAATTGACCGTCCTTACCTCTACAAGTATTGGATCTTGGATTAAATCCCTTTCGCTGGGCATTGATTGTCTTGTAGAAAGCTCCAGTATTAGCTTGTCTACTCAAGACCTCAATCTCTCTTATTCTTTCTTCTTATTTCTCCCTCTTTTTTCTCCTAAGCAGGTGTTTCTCCTCCAGTCTTAACACTCTGTAATCAGAAACAGCCTGGCGAGTCCTATGCACATTTATCATCTTCCTATAGGCCTTGGTTTTCCTGCCTGTAGCCTCTTGACATTCTTGATCAAACCATGTAGACCTCTGAGGGGGCCCCTCTAAGCCCAGTACTTCTTCAGCAATTTGTTTAATAGCATCCCTACACTGGCACCATATTTTATCAACACCATTCTCCTCAGACCCACGTTCCAAAACTACATCCAACCTTTGGGCAAACTGGAGTTTGTACTCTGGCTCCTGCAGCTTTCGAGTATTTATTCTCCTCTAGTCTTATGTACGTTGCTAATTTTGGCATGGATACGTGCTCCTACCAGGTAATGATCGCTATCTAAATTTGCTCCTCTGTATGTTCTAACCGCCATAAGTATAGAACGCTGTCTTCTGCTGATAAGAACATGGTCAATCTGGTTCCTGAAGTTATTGTCTGGAGAAACCCATGTTGCCTTGTAGATATCTTTCCTACATAGTACTCCCAACAATCATATTATGTGATGCTGCAAAATTGACCAACTTAGTTCCATTATCATTGGACATATTGTGCAGGCTATGTCTTCCAGCTAGAACTGAATCTCTACCAATCTGTGCATTGAGGTCTCCCAAAACTATTTTTATATCGTGACGAGGACATTCATCGAAGGCACTTTCGAGGTTGCTACAGAAAGTTTCCTTTGCTTCTTCTTCCGCCACCTCTGTTGGTGCATGGCACGAAATTATAGAATAGTTTCAGAATCTTCCTTTAAGTCGTAACTTACAGATGCGGTGATTAATGGGTTTAAAATCAATAACCATTTCTCTCATCCCACCGCCAATAACAAAGCCTGTTCCAAAAATATGCTGATCTTTGTGACAACTGTAGTATATGGTGTGATGCTTCATCTCCATAATGCCTGATCCTGTCCATCTCATCTCTTGGATCGCCGTTATATCTATCTTATACTTAGACAGCTCATCCAGTAGCATCTTTAAAGATCCTGGTCTATATAATGATCTTACATTCCATGTGGCTAGTTTAAAATCCTTGAGTGCGCCGGGTCGATTCCTTGAAGACAGTCCAAATCCGAGGCTCATTCCTTGATGTTTCACAGCAATGTTTGATTGAGAATACTAGAATTTAAATAAATACGCTGTATAACGGTTAAATTATACTGTATAACATAACCATTAAATTAATTAATTCTTTTATCTCTATTCTATTCTATATTTATTTCATCATATCATGTCAACAAATCATATTAACACTTTGAATAAGTTACTAATCAAAATCAAACAAAGCTATTTGGAATCTTGGAATAAGGCTTCCGTTATATGCATTATTTTATTATCTTATTTTGTTTATTAATGTTCAATATATATTTTTCATTTCATCATATATCAACGGACCAAATTCATCTTTACAATTTCATAATATTTTACTTTATTTTTTATTTTGCACTTTTGTAACAATTCAGCTACCAAATTTTTGTAGATTGGGTTTTTTTTGTTTCCAAGAAAGCCTGTTACAACAAGTTTAAATGGATTCCAGGCATTTTTTTCTTCCATTTCCATTTTAGTGACAAAGCTTTCTGATGTCAGGCCCAACAAAGATTCCCTCTTTTAGCTTAGCATCAGATATACCAGGAAACTGTTCACATATACTTGAAACACTCTCCTTCTTTGGGTAATGCTTTCACAAACTGTTTCATTATTCCCAATTTGATATGAAGTGGTGGAAGTAAGATCTTTTTAGGATCCACTAAACTTTCTCTTTCAACATTTTTTACACCAGGAATAAAAGCCTTTCTGATTGGCCATGTCTGCTTGACATAGTGTTGTTTCCTTTTACGGCTTTCCCATTCACAAAGGAAACATGGGAACTTTGAATTACTATCACACTAGTTAATTATGCTACAATTTTTTCATCGCAGACCTATGTAATCCTTGTTCCACCATCAGATGAAATTCCTCCTTTACCCGATTATACTTCTCATGTTAGAAGTCTTTTTGCCTTCACAGAAACTGGGTCACCATAGGTCTTGATAACAGGTTGAATGTCATGTTTAACCAGGTCCTCAGTTGATGATGGAGTCTTGTGAGTCCAAGGAATTCCTTCAATAGACCTCTCTACAGGTGTCCATGGATATCTTTGCCTATTTTTCTCTTTCAAGATAAGCCACTATTTTGGTCGATCAACAGTCCACCCTTCAAGTCGACTAATAAGTTGAAGTGATTCATTAAGTTGGTTCCTATTATGGGTTTAGGAATTGTGAAAATCTTTTCAAAGTCCTAATTCAATATTTATGTATATCAATATGCTGACACCTAATAAATGAAAGTCTGATGTAGGCTTTAAATCTTTTGTAGGTGGTAACACGGATATCGTAGCCCCTATATCAATTAGAAAGAACTGTCAAGTTCTTGGTGACACCCGCAGATTCAATAGCCCCAATTACCGATTAACTAACTTTTTTTCCTGATACTTCTTCTACCATACACATGAGAGTTGGCATTCTCTTTAAATCTAAAATGGTAGAACCATATCTCCAATAAGGAATACTTGGCGACCAATTAGGAGTTATACTCATTCCTCTTCTATATGATCTATGCTTGGTAGTAAGCTCGGGAACCTGTTTTATTAGTAGGTCGATCTTCTCTTCCAAACTTGCAATGGTAGTCTATTAACTGGAAGGTTTCCCTAGACTTTGGGACTCTCCTGCTAAAATATCAAAAGAATGAGTAACCTCCAAAATTTTAAAACGCAGCTGTCTTCGGTACATGAGCTCATAAAAATGGTCATAATAATGCTCATAAAACATTCTGAGGCTATGATCATATCCATAAAGTTTTTAAAACTCCTGAAGGAATGCTATCAGCAACTGTTTCACTTACCTCATGAACCTGATAAACTTTTCATCTTTCGGTTGTTACTTTGAAAAGTTCTTGAATTCTTCTTGTCTCGGAATCAGATTAGGCACTAACGAGTCTGGCTTCTAACCTTTCACAAGGAGTGCTTCCAGGCTTTAACAATATCTGCATCCTGGAGTAAGATATCACTAGCAATTCTTGGAATGAATGTCTGAAATTTTGTAACACTGTTAGAAATGTTGGCCAATGCAAAAACAGCTTTGACATGACAAAATCAAAGTTCTGGGTACTACTTAATAAACAGTGGATATAATCTAAAATTAAAATCCATTCAATAAATAAATTCAATTATGAAATCAACAAGAAATAAAAAGAACTTTAAACTAATTAAAGTAAAGAAATTAGTCAAATTTAAATCAAGTTGAGAAAAAATGAAATACCTCTTGAAAGGTTTTATTGAACACAATGACACACATATACAAACTACATTGCGTCACTAGTAAACAACTAATAACAGGTAACATTAAACTGAAAAGGTTATATAAAGAGCATGTCAGATACAATTATAATACACAATTTACTACATTCACCCCTACTCTAATAAGTGATGTAATCATTCAAACAAGTGTGTGGCCAACGGGTCCTTTGACCCCGGTTTAGAGTTGGAGTTTGCTGGATAGGAGATTTTGCTGGAGAACCTGAAACTGGATGGTCCATGGCTAGAGGAGGGAATGATTCTGTTCCAAGTCCTGAGCACGATTTACAAAGTCTGGAGTTGGTTGTGTTGAGTACTCGGGAAGAGGGTGTCGGGTTGAGATAGTTGACAACATTACATCAAAGTGGAAATTTTGAATCCTTCACTCACTCACAGTCTGGCGCTACAGTCCTTGCAGGACCTGGGCCTCCTCTAACAGCTTGCTCCACTCCGCTCTATTCGAAGCAAACCTCCTCCATCTCCGCACTCCCATCCTACGCAGATCCTCTTCCACATCTTCCATCCATCTCAATCGGGGTCTCCCGCGTTTTCTCCTTCCTCCCGGATTATAGCACACCATTTTTCGAGGAACTCCTCTTTGGATCCATGCGTTCAACATGACCCAATACGCCAAGCCTTCTCTTTCTAATGACCGTGACCAAGTCTGGTTCCGCTAGCAATTCCATCAGTTCTGCATTGCTTCTCATTCTGAATTGCTCGCCATCCTTAATAGGACCATATATTGTTCTTAATATTCTTCTTTCCCAAATTCTGAGGGAATCTTTGGCTGCTTTTGTTAGGACCCATGTCTCACTGCAATATGTCACAACGGGGCGTATGACTGTCTTGTAAATTAATATTTTACTTTTCCGGGATAGATTCCTAAATTTCAAGGCCTCCCGTAGAGCATAAAAACACTTGTTGCCCGCTGTAATTCTTGCCTTGACTTCCATCGTCATGTCGTTGTTTCTTGACAACATCCCTCCCAGGTATCTGAAGGACTCGCATCCAGGGAATTCCCGGTCACCGATCTTTACTGGTCCATTCCTATATGTCCCGCTTCTCGTTGTTATCATGTATTTTGTTTAGGCATTGTTTACAACGAGGCCAAGTCTCCTTGCTGCCCCCTCAAACTCTAGCAATGCCCTCGATAAAGCTGACTTTTTTCTGGCCGATATAAGCACATTATCGGCATATGCGAGATGCTGCGTCAATCTATTGTAAATTGTGCCATTTGGGCTCGTCTTTCTGATCTGCTACTTCCAGAATCAGGTTGAATATCACAGGCGAGAGAGGATCTCTTTACTTTACTCCTGGATCTTTACTCTACTCCTGGAATCATTCAGAGTCATTCTTACGAGCCTAATTAATTTTGACGGCAGTCCCAGGTTCTTCAGTCCTTTATACATTTCATTCCTCTCCACACTATCATATGCCTGACGAAAATCCATGAATAAGTGATGGAGATCCACGTTGAATTCAAAGGACTCCTCCAGCATTTGTCGTACGGAGAACATGTGGTCCACTGTTGACCTCCCTGGCCTAAAACCACACTGGTACTCTCCCAGGATTCTTTCTGCCCACTCAATCACTCTTCTCACAAGGCTATGGATAGAACTTTATACCTGGTACTAAGCAATGATATTGGGCGATAGTTGCTACAATCTTGCTTACAGCCTTTCTTGTATATTGGACAGATGACTGGTTCTGACCACTCACGGGGCATCTTCTCTTCCATCCAGCACTCCCATATTATCTGGTAATATTTCTTCCCATAGGTTTTCACCGGCATACTTTATTATTTCTGAATTTGGATCCTTAAAGACTCAAATTTTATCTGAGAACTTGGGGATGAAATGTGAGTAGTGTGAGAACATCCCTAAGGCCCAATGGAGGGAAGGCCCATCCTTTGGGATAACTAATTCTCGCTCAGGATCTGGGCACAAAGTTCCATTTCCTATGGACATACCCAAGGTTATGAATTTCACAAATGGAAAACGAGTTTTCCTCATTAATAGTTAAATTGTACTTCTTTGCCCCTTCCATGAACTTCTTTAAATTAATGTCATGTTCTTCCTGAGTCTTTCCACAGACTTCTACATCATTAAAATAAACAAAAGTTCCGTAATAAGGCCAATCCTCATTTCTGACTGGGATTTGATGGTATGCGCTGTGGAGATCAATAGTGCTGAAAACTTCATATTTGGATACTTAGTACTCTAAGTCATCAATAAGGGAGAGAGGAAAGGCGTCGAGCTCAGTGAAAAGATTTAATGTTTGGGAGTAATCGATGCACATAAGCCTTTAATGATTTTCACCGGAAACAACTAAAACTAACTTTTTTTTTCCTAATACTTCTACCATGCACATGAGAGCTGGTATCCTCTTTAAATCTAAAATGGTAGAACCATATCCAATCAGGATTACTTGGATTCCTAGATTGGCAATCAGATCTTCTTTGTGACTAATTCAGAGTTTTACTCTTTCCTGTTCTATATGAGTTTTGCTTGGTATTGAGCTCATTAACCTGATTTACAAGTAATTCAATCTTCTCTTCCAAACTTGCAATGGCTGTGTGTGAACAGGGAGGTTTCACTAGATTTAAGGATTCTGCAGCTGAAATATCTAAATGTTGAGTAACCTGAATTTCATCGGCTATCTCCACTACATGCGCTCATAAAAATGGCCTGGACATTTCGAGGCAATGATTGCATCCATGAAGTTTTTAAAACACCTGAAGAAATGCTATAGCCAACCAACTGCTTCAATTGCCCCATGAACCGGGTAATGAGTTTTCATATTCCAGTCGTTTATGTTCTAAAAGTTCTTGAATCCTTCTTGTCTCAGAATTAGAGAATGCTAGTGCCTAGTGAAACTCATTTAGTAATGAGTCTGGCTTCTAAGCTTTCATTAGGAGTGTTCCCGGGTCTTAACTGCTTCCTGGAGTAAGATGTCACTAGCAATTCTTGGAATTACTCTCAGAAACTTTGAAACAATAACACTTTTTGAAATTTTGGCCCATGTAAAAACCGTTTCGACCTGCAAAACCGAAGTTCTAAGTACTGCTTAATAAACGGTGGATATAAAAAAAAATTGAAATCCAATTAATAAAAAAATTCAATTACTAAATCAAAAAGAACCAAGTGGAAGTAGTTAAATTCAAACCATGTAAAACATAAAACCTCACCTCTGATGCACCACATTCACCTAGAGGTGTTTATATGAAGCATATAAACAAAGAAAACCAACTTCATCATTTAACTAAATTCATTTTCAATCAACATCATTTCATTAAAGTACATATTTTTTATTTTAATAGTCATGCATAAAACAATTTTTAAACAAATACTCCATAACCAGTCAATAATATCTAATAAGTGCACTGTCTATATAAATTAAAATACTCCTTATGCAATAATAAATGGATAAATAAGCATGAGCAAAGTAACAGAACCAAAAAAAAAATGAATTAAACACTAATATACAAAATAAATAGATACCAATAAACAGAAGCATGCATATCTACAACACATATTTGTGAACATCTAATTACAAACTTAATAAGTGGGCCCACTAATTAAGAACACATTTCAAAAATGCATAAATGAACCAAAGAACAAAAGAAAAAAATCTGTTTCAACAGTATTTCTCTTAGCCCAACTACCAGCTGTTAACTCACTAGTTATGGCCAAAGAGGTATAATCTCTAACCTCTAAAGTTGTAATGAAATTTAAACATAAATAATAAATGGTTCCAGTTATTTTATTAAGTCCAAGGTTTCTTATATTTCTGAAGAATCGAAATGATTTGGAATCCCTAACTCGCATTCATTAAAAAGTTTACGTAATTTACGATCTTCACTACCCGCGTAAATTTCTATGAGTTTATTTTTAATAGCATTCACTTTATTATTGTGGACAACGGATAACATCATTGACTTATAACAATTATAATATCGCTTTCTAGGTTGATACATAATTATATTTCATAAAGTCCTCAACTATATTGGAAATTTGAAAATTTAATTGAACCATCTTCTGGTCGAACCATAAATCAGGCCTGTTATGCCAGAAAGGTAATTAAAACAATAGGCAATGAACGGTGAACTTCCTAATGATGGTTCCTTGTTTTTCATCGTCAAATGACAATTTGAATTAAGAACTTTTAAAAGGAATAGTTTGCTTAATAGGTGAAGACAAAACGAGCAAACGTCGATGCAAATTTTCAATCACGTCAGTGTCACCACTATGTAGGGTTGATGCCACATAAACCACGAATCAATGTTCTTTATTGATCATTCTTCACGATGAATTACTTGTAGTGTGGGACAATCAATACAAAGAAGAATCTAATACATATCAAGGATGCAATGAATGTCCGTTAACGAAACAAATAAACAAATGTCCCATACTCCAGTACCTATGGAATAGATTTGTTTTATTTTGTGTATTCCTTCTATTATGTCTTAGGGAGTATGTTTGTATTTTGATCAACTTATATTATATTATTACAGTCACGTACCTAGGATTTTTCAGGATGATGCAAAAAGTGGTGTAGGATGTTTTTATGTCAATAATGTTTTTATATCAATATAAACATGTAAAACAATATAACAAAAAAATTAAAACATTTATATCTTTTTAATTTCTCTCTATTATAAAAAAAAACAATTTCCGACCACCTTATAAATTTAAAAAGGTATCTGTTCCGCAGGTAGTCACTTTGAGTTGACATTGTCACTTCCACACTAAAGCTCTTAATAACTTGTATAATTGGAAAATATTGGAAAAAAAATATGTAGGAAAACGGATGAGAAGGGAAACTTGCTGACTCAACTCGAAACGACTCGAAACTTGATGTTGAACGTTTGTGAGGCCAAGAAGTTGAATGTTTGGACAATGGTGATTTAAAAATTTAATGTATGTTCTGTGGTGCTTTGATAGTCGAAGGCGGAATGTCTTGATGGGAAAATAAGTCATGTAACCAAGGTGAAATTTAACTGCCACCTAAAGATGAGAATCTGACGCGGGTAGCGGTGACCTGTGGTCTAGTGGTTAGCGTAACAAACTACTAAGCCCAAGATCGCGGTTTCGTAGCCCGGCAGGTGGCCCTAGGATTTTTTGAGGGAGTAAAAAATCTCTTAGTTACGCCGTCCTTCGGAAGGGACGTTAAACGGGGGTCCCGAGCCTGTACGATGTCAGGTACTCGTTTAAAATCCCTATCCTAAATAAACCTGGATAGTCAAAATTTAGAGCTTACAATGTAGCATCGTCCGATTGGCCATAGCAGCATAAAGTGACGTTAAATGAACAAACAAACAAACAGAATCTGAGGCAAATAAGAATATTTGTACATTACAATATCAGTAAATTATAATATTATACAATATAACAATTATATAAAAATGAAAATCCGAGTGATTTGAACATTTATACATTATACGTAACTATGGGGGGCTGGTTCGCCGCATGGATTAAATGGTGCATTCAATCTAAAAATTTACGATAAAATAAATTAATTAACATTTATTTGTTTATAAAACTAAGGCAGAGTGTAATACAAAAGTCTAAAATAGAGAAATAATTTTTTATCGAGTATTTTATATACAGTGTATGTTACCGTAGCAAGGTAGAGCTAATACATCGCCTTCACCTTCAAACTGTTTGATCTAACTATTTTTAGATAATTTTCTATTTAACATTTTAATTGTGTTATTTTAGTAAATAGAATTTGTTTAATATTGATCCAATATTTGCTCAGTGAGGATAGGTATATTAGTGAATTGTGACAGGTATCATTATGCACTATCGATTGTCAAACACGTAAGTACACTTCTATTTATGAATTTATTATTATATTATATTAATTTTTTGATGTTGTGATTGGTGATGAAAGAAAAACGTAAACACAATTTTTATTTTAAATCCAGTTTTTTCCAATCCAAGGATTAATTACAATATTATTCAGCAACCTTATTTGTTCGATTCAGGATTATAAGTGGCCCAATGGAATAACTAACTTGCTTAAAATATTGGTGATATTTGTGATAAGGAGTTAGTTGAATTACTTCTATTTTATATATATTCATATTGAAGTGAATTTTAATTTTCGAGTTTTTCTAACGAATCAATTGAAGGCATATGGTCCCCTAAAACCAATAGAGTGTTAAGGGTTGGGTTATGCCTGTTTCTTTGAAGGTTTAGGTTGTGAAAGTAAATTTGGCGATGGGGTTATGAAATGTCGTTTTTTTTTTCTCATTCTATTTCTTAGTCTTCCATCGAATGGCACTTTTTAACTTTAATAAAATAGATAAATCTTTGATCACGTCGAATTTAATCCAGAGAGAGTTCATTATACTGAGGGAAGCGAATTTATGTCATTCTCGTAGTCATTGGCTTGAAATGGAGTGTAAAATATTAGCAATGACTCTATTTCAAGTGAAGGACTGATTTAACCACTTATTCATCTAGACAGCAGATTTATCTATTTTAGTGAGGTTTTCCTTGGGCGTACAAAAACACAAAAACCTTTAGTCCAAAATTCATTTGATTTCATCTATTCTTTATATATGTTTCGACCCAAATTGGTCATTTTCAATATATAACTTCAATATATATCATCATCACTCAAAACATTATAAAACTCTATCTGCAAAAAAACATTAAAAAGAAAATTCAAACAATCATAAAATTTAACATTATAAAATTTTTTCTATAAAACAACAGAATTTCTTATCACCTTAAATTAGTTACACAACTATACATGGCACCATACGCGTAACGAGGTCCTCCCCTTTTGTCTCTATTGTCCCCCCCCACTGCTTAGAAGAAATTTAAAAAAAAATTGTAAGTAACAATTTAAAAGAAATAAAAATTTGAAGGATTTTACTTTTTCAAAGTTATTATTGTGGGATTACAGAAGTAAGGGTCAATAATGTCAAAAACACAAGAAAGAAAGTGCAAACACAGTTATTTTAATTAATAAAAAGTACACTAAAATGACAAACCAAAGCGTAATACTGTTTATTTACAATTAATTATATTATTATAATCGCATCTAGCGGCAACAATAAGATCGCAAATGTGAGAAGAACAGTATAGACAATTCTTAGAATCTAGAAGTAAAGTCTGGATGGGTCTAGAAAGTTCCCTATGCAATTAACTATAGTAAGTTATTGTAACCAATAAATAAGGTTAATTGTATTTAAAAGCTATTTCTTGATTGCCCTTCCAAAAATAACATTTATAATGAAAATAACATTTATAACTTCCAAAATAAAATTTATAAAAAATTATAATCTATTTATTTAATTTGAAGCTACATGTTTATAGTATAATATCAATTATACATATATTAGGAGGCATCTTTTTTGAAGGGAGTAATATGTTGGAGTGGTTAACTGGGGGGGGTTAACCCCCCATGAGTCAACTCTAGTTACGTTAATGCATGGTACCGTCAAAATGCATTCTATAAGTTTTATAATTTCTACATTATTATTGTCCTTACAATAGTATACAAAAGATACATTTTTTTTTGGAGATTAATAGATTCAATATTTAAAATAAGCTGGTTGAGTTCCATCCCATAGGCAGTTACTATAGCAAATAAGTGGAGCTGGGACTTTGTCCAGTCTGGATTAGTAGAATAATATTAATGGCTTATTATATTTTATTTTTTACATATTAATTTTTATTTTTAGGGAAACAAAACATTAGAGATATTTAACAAAATTCTTTTTATTAAAGAATATTGAGGACTATCTTTCAGTTCTATTTTATACATATCCGAAATCAATTTGTTTAAAATGACTGAATTTATTATATAGGTATAATGAGAAGCGTAGGGTGTATTAATAGGTTGAAATCTTTTATTTAAATTTTATTAATATTTTAGTGTATATCAGCAAGCTGATAATTTGAAGATATTAATTTTTATTTTTTTTTTATTTTTATGAACTTTTAATTTAAAATAAAAAAAAATATTTTAGTAAGGATAAAAAGTACCATTCGATGGAAGACTAAGAGAATACAATTAGAAACAATAATAAAAAAAATGGATATTTCATAACCCCATCCCCAAATTTACTTTCACAATCCTAAGTAGGGGTTCCCAAAATTATTAATAAGAGAAAAATAGATTAGGTTGGTTAGTGAGATGGATGGGCTTCCATTTTTCTTACTAGTATGCCTATTCGTGGCTGAGTTTTAGTAAGTGCACAACGCAAGTCACTAGCAACATCAAGTTTATTCCGATACTTTGTTTTAATTGCCACAAGTGTTGAAAATGCTTTTTCGCACAAATAGGTGCTTGAAAAAGGCAAATATAAACGAAGAGCTTCCCGTGATACACTTTGAAATATTTTAACCAAAATTTGTTCATTATATCAAAGTGGTCAATTTTCTAAACATCATGGTTAATTTAGAATTCTAGAAAGACTACTTACATTTAATTTAATGTTAATCTTGTCTTGCGCCCCCCCCTGACATGTCCTCAGGCCCCCCAGTTTGGGAACCGCTGATCAAAAGCTTCAAAGAGTTCTTGTTTCCCTGTCAGTTCTCGGACAGTTGTTACGGGATTTTCCTCCACCAAAGCTCGAAGAACATCGTCATCAAGTGCAGGACTTCCTCCATGGCCTTCTTTGTCTTCAAGTCTCAAGTCTCCCTCTCGAAATGTTTGGAACCACCGTTGAACAGTGCACTCACTCATGCCATCGTCCCAGATTTCGATTATATTTCTCTCCAGTTGGGCCCAGTCCCAGCCGAATTTGAACTCGTAAAACAAAATTATGCGAAAATCAAGCTTTGACATCTTAGTAAATCCTGCATTATTTCCGGACAACTCAATTAATAATTAATTATCTAAAACTCGAAAATATCAACAACAGTCATCTTCTAATAGAATTGCTGACATTTAATAATAATTAGAAAATGGTTAAAAAGTTTTTGCGCATAGTCAATAGGGCTTCCATTACGAAGTTGCCACGACAGTGACACGTACGCACGTCATGGGTAACGAGCGACACTAAATCTTGAATCATCTCGTAAATCTGTTCTGTGTATCATACATAAGGATGTATTATATCCAATTGGTTAAATTATATTCCGACTATAGCGGCTCTGTGTAGGAGTTTAGACGTAATGAAATAGTTTAGATAGATATATTTAATTATAACTAATAATGATATATAATTAATAATATCAACATGTATTATTAATAATTATTTATTTTGGATTTCTCGGCTTGTGCCGGATAAATACACCAACCCGGACCAAAGTCAAGGTTATGGTCAAGGTCAAGGTTATGGTTCATTTTATAGTTAATTTGGTATATTTAAAAATTTTCTAATGATGCAGTTTCCAACATAACTGCTTTCTGGAATTCTTCCAGTCCCAATACCATAAAATATAAGACAAAAATAGAGACTAAATTAGAAAATATATAAAAGAAATAATTAGTAAGAAAATTAAAAAAGTAAAATACCGTAATATAAATAAAAGTGCTAAGGGCGTAATAACTTAGATGTTGATCGCCCGAACAAAAAAACATAATCTAATCTTCCAGTTCACTAATTATTTCCAGCGTCTTCATTGATCTAATCGTTTCCTGAGGAATTAAACCATTGCTGGATACAATGATTGGCAGAATTTTAACATCCACCAGTCGGTAGAGATGCTTTAATTCCTCGCAGAGCCCTTGGTACTTACGATTTTTTTCGATCAATGTTTTAGAAACGTTATCATCAGCAGGAACCCCAACTTCGATGATGATGGCCTTTGTCTGATAGAGTAGTATGTATGGTCTATTATGTTCAGTGATCATAATATGATGTATCACTAAAATAGAGCCAAAAACTCAAAAAGAAACACTATTATTTATTATAATACAATTAGGATAAACCACAATGCAAAGCCTTATGTTTCAAATCCAGTAATACACCCACTTTCCAGTCGACATTTCGCCTATTCAGGCATTATCAAGACACAAAAACAAAAAAGGGTTATGTGAATCACATCTCGAAGAAAAAGGTGCAATACATCCCAGCGATCAACAGCCCAAAACGTCGACTGGTAAGTGGGTGTATTACTAGATTTGAAACATAAGGCTTTGCATTGTGGTTTTTCCCAATTGCATTATAATAAATAATATGATGTCATTTTTTTCTAATATTGCCTATGGCTGGTACGTGTATTTGTAAAATGGGTTATGATTGTTTACTGAATTATATTTTTGAGCCAGTGCCTGATGTATCTTTGCAGCATTATTATCCCTAGTTAGATATTCTTTACCTGCTAATGCTTGGCAGCCAGAGGTGACATGTTGAATCGATTCGTATGTTGCTTTACATAGGTGACATCTGTCTTCGATTGCTTGGTGCAGAATTTGCTTTATGTAGGAGTTTTTTGCCATGACCTGTTCCTGTATTGCCAGAAGAAATCCTTCAGTCTCGAGGAACATATTTCCTGTGGTCAACCAACGGACTGACGCTTCTAAATTGATGCCCGGAGTATTTAAAGGACTGTGAAACCTCCCATGGAGTTGTTTACACTTCCATAATTCTGTAAGGCTCTCCTCAGTTGGCATTGCTGTTGGATCTTGCCGAAGCAAATTCAGTGCTGTATATTTGCAGTCGAAAGCAGCAATGGTTGACACCATCGGTGAACTACTACTCATAAAATAGGTTCTAAGCCTTGCTTCTTGTTCACGAAAGGCTTTCAACAGACTAAGTCCCCTACCTCCTTTTTTTTGGGGGCATATATAGTCCTGGCACTGAAGAGTTTGGGTGACGCTGTCTTTTAGTATTTTTAACTTTCGTAATTTGTTACCTGAAAAGATCCTATGTTTTTATTTGATAGTTTGTCAACAATTTTTAAAATGTAGTTTCTTTAAAAAAAAAAGAAGGTATTGGGAGTAGGCTGATAGCTCTGAAAAATGAAGGAGTGTCTTTTTTTATTAGATTTGTGAATCTTTCAAATATATCAGTCTTAAATTGTTTTTCTTTTTTATTACTTTGAATTTGGGTATTTTGTAATTTGTTACCTGGATGTGATAACAACAACTGAGGAAATTTTTGAAGTTATTCAATACTTATGGCTCTGTGCAAAGTACGTTCAGCTTTTACACAAAAGTATTTTTATAGGCACTGTGTACGAAGCTCCATGA
Source organism: Arma custos (assembly GCA_037127475.1). Classification (NCBI taxonomy): domain Eukaryota; kingdom Metazoa; phylum Arthropoda; class Insecta; order Hemiptera; family Pentatomidae; genus Arma; species Arma custos. The sequence continues at coordinate 220,798,685 of CM073759.1, forward strand.
TTTTGAACTGAAACAATTGATTCTTCTTTTTTTTTTTTTTTTTTTTTTGTTAGAACTATTAATAAAAGTCGAAATACGCCTATTTTCCGTTTTTTCTCATTCGGTTATGAAACCATTTCGAAATAAAATAGTTTTTAAAATCGTTCAAGAGCAACGCGAATGAATTTATTTATTTATTTTCTATATTAATGTCCAATTGAGATTCGACCAGTCCTTAAAGAGTCTCATGAACGTTCCATCATCATTATCTCAGGCCGGATCATCTCTGAGCTTGGACTGTGCTTCTCCTCAATTCTAGCGTGTTTCAGTTTCCAAATGCTGCACCTATTCCTCAGAAATTGACTCTTCAACAATAAACTAGACTGATACCCTTTCTTCTTCTATGATTCTCTTTCCAAAACACTGGTACAATTCCCTCACTATCTTTGGGAAATCAAGCATTGCCCCACTCTGCAAAATGAGATGCCGCAAACCCCATAGGTTTGGGCTGTATCATAAATTTACTATTTACATTATTAATTAATTTAATTAAGATTAAATTAAATATACAAAATTTTGGAGGGAAGAGGGATGCCTTTCCTTTCCAAAATTATCTAACAAATAATTATACTGTTAAGTATGTATAGTATATTCACGAAAAATCATATTTTTTAATAAAGTATAATATATATGTTTTTTTTTCAGGAAGCCGATTTAATTCTTTGAAGATACTTCAGAAACCTTGCGGAAATAAAAAAAAATATATATTTCATTATAAAAAGGTGAATCAACAGTGAAATTTAACTGATTCGTATAGCCATGGCTGATATTCCAATTGTCATTGATACCAATCTGTGGAGTGATCTAAGAGTAATACTTGAACGACTTAAAGTAAAAAGTGGAAAGTCGTTCAATGATATATGGACCACAATGGAGGCTGATCCAACCTTCATAACGAACACGTTGACAAGCGATGAGCAAAAAAACTTCAGGGCTATAACTAATGTCATGAAAATGCTAATAGATATGAAAAACAGTCCAGATAAATATGTAGTTGATGTTCCAAGTTTCGTATATAATGAAGCGGGACGAAGTGTCTCGTCGAAAATCGCGTCTGCGGCAATGGGAAGTGGGCTCTATTTGCAAACTTTTGAGGAAATTGTAAGTTCTTTACCTATCAAAGCTAATGTAGATCGCACTATATTACAACAAGGAACTGACTATCCTGACAAAGTAGCAACAACGGGTGGAAATCTTATAGAAGTAACAATGAAAGACTTTCTCGCGAACAACAATCAAGTAACATTAAAACAACTTATGAACCACCTGCGGAATGCAGACGACTCAACAAAAAGTAGCGTCCAAAAAAGAATCAAAACGATACAGAACAGAATGGAAGACATTCTCTATAAAACCCAAAACTGGGATCAGTTTATGGCAGAAGCATCGAAGGTTCATGGTTTCCCCTACGAGACGAAGACTAAGTCCCTGAGTTCCCTATACGGCAGCATTAAGAAATATCGGGACGTCAATAAAATTTTTACGAAACCTGATCCAGTAGATGTAATTACCGAACGGTTGACAATGATAGACGAAGAATTCGATTTCTTCGACCTCCAAATTTATCTCTACGCTAAGGACAAAAATGCTCACATCATCACCAGGAACACTCAAGCTTACCAAGAAATAAACGACCCCTCTTTTCTTGGGTACTTTAAAGATGTCAAAGTAATGCATCCTTTAATTAATTTCGATTCACTAACAGATTTGATTAATTCTGGAGATTTGATTGAAATCATTGACCGATCGATCAAAAAAGACTTCAACGAGGTAGATTTGGAGGTATGTAAAGAATTGGATAAGAAGTTGGCTAATCCAATATTAGAAACAGAAGGTGACAAATTGATAAAGGCTGCTGAATCCAGCTATTCTCCCGATGCCAAACGTTTGAAAATAAATACGGCCCTTGGTAATGTACTTAGAGTACTGAGGATCGTAAATAATCAATTAAAAGTCAGCACGGAATACTTTTTCGATGACTATAAACAAGTCAAGACTTTACAGTTTATTGATGAACATTTTTTCAACAACAAATTAACCAGTAACGATTTTGTGAAAGAAAACATTGTAATAGATAAGGCTAGAAAGAACTTTTTAAAATCTAATAGTTTAGCCGACTATCTTAATAAGAATCCAGCGGTTAAGGCGAAACTCTCACAGTTTCAAGCTAATCCCAGTGCTAACTTGGACGATTTTCTTACGAGTTACCGAGGAAAACCTAACCAAGATGTTAGAAACTTATATCTAGCATTATCGATTGAAAGCCATTTCTCGGAAGCTGAAATAAATCAAGGATTAAACATAACTCCCCAAGGGACCCCTATATCGATCCAAAGTTGTCCTCCATCTGGAGGAATAGGAAAAAGGGAAGCATCAGAATGCGTATTGGATTGGGAACAGATCGAACAATTCAATGAAGAGAGAGACCAGAAAATGGACCCTCTAAAAGTAAAAATTGATAGCCAAAAGTTCTTAGAGTACATACAAACAGTTAAAGATCCACAAGTACGTTCGCAGCTGATTGAATTCACCGATCAAGTACTGAATTCTGCAGAAGACCATACGAGCAAGATCAGTGGACCAAATGTGCTTGAAGTTACTCGCCTTATAAACAATCACAAAGTTCGTAATCATTTCAGTAAAGTATACCGTGTCTCTAATGCTCTGAATTACGGTATATTTGCAAAAAGTCTTTTAGGCGATATTTTGCATGGCGACATGAAAGGGATTGCATTAAACATAGGCTTTCTGGCTGGAAATTATGGGTTTTCTAGATTAGCCTCTGCTTCTGTCACGAAAGGTGTGGAATATGCAGAAGCAGGGAAAGTGATGCTTGGAAACAGCTTGAAGTACGCATCCCCGTTTATCGGTCGATTCCTCTCACCGCTGATTGCTTTGGACCTCTATAATCAAATACAAGCTCTAAAAGCTGGCGATAAAGATGCAATAGTCGGTATCGTAGGAGACAGCGTTTTTCTGACTATAGACGCAGTTGACATTGGCATTTCCCTTTTGGAGATCTCTGGATTGATTGGAGAAATATCTGCGGTGACGGGACCAATCGGACTGGCCCTCGGAGCCTTGGTGATGATTGGATCAGACATCTACTTCGCTGTCAGGAAGGTCCAAAAATTAGACGATATCATACATTTGACGACTGGTGAGAAATGGAAAGTCGGAGCAGGATCATTCTTTTCATTTGGCCTAGCAAAGTTTGATGTTGAGCGTTTGGCACATATAAAAGTGACCAATAACCAACTGGCCAAACGAGCTCTGGAAGCAATAACAAACAGTCAAGACATTCAAAGAATCGTTATTCCTAGCGCCGTTTCGAAAGGAAACGATGAAGTAGAAATAGCACAAAAGAACACATTCATCCCGATCTATGAAGCTTCTAACATAAAATGGGATAGAGTAAGGCCAGAGCATCCAGATGGCGGAAAGATATTTTGTGCTCCGCAAGGAGATTGGGAAGATCCTCCAAGTGGAGTTATGGGTAAATGTGTCGATGCTATCGGCGTTGCTGATCTGGGAACAAAAACAAAAAATTATACATTGTTTAATTTAGGGGATGGTGAAGACAATGTACAAGGATTCAAAGACAGCGTCAACATTTTTCGTATCGGCAAAGGGAAGAAAAGAATGTTAGGCGGAGACAAAAATGATGTCTTCATACTTGAGGAAGGTACCACATTCAGAGATTTTCCAGAGGGCATTTTTGATGGTAAGGGTGGCAGCAATATCTTCGATTTTAGAGGTTTAAAAGGAGATGGTACCGATGCTGTCGCTGTTGCTTTCAAAAAAGAGCCATTTGGTGCTGAAATCGTCCATGTAACTAATTACGCACCACTCCGAGGGAAGCCTGTAGGAGCAGCTTCTACACCAAGCACATACCGGAAACAAAACCTACAGGTATTAGGCATCGATTCGATAATAGGAAGAGAAAATGAGGTAGATCTGATATACACTAATTGCGATACAAAATTTGTGGACAGTAAAGGTGGAAGGTCTGATGAAGCAGATAAGATTTACATTTCCCACACTTCCGAAGAATGCAATCACGAGAAAATTATTCAAATGGGTCCCAACACGGAGGTCATAAATGAAGCAGTGACAGGGAAGTTTTCTTATTTTGTCAATGACGTACATTCCAATATCCATTGCACACTTAAAAGGAGCCTCCCATACAGAAAACTGGTGATTGAAAATAATCGGATAGAACACAAGTTTTTCATAAACGGCACACTGTCCGACATAATGAAGTTAGACTTTCAACATGAGAAAGACGATTACTACGACATAGATATTAGCATGTATTTCAAGGATGAAAAAGGGAAAATAACTAGGTTTCACTTGGACACTGTTCTAGGCTATGGCAAGAATAACGGAGGGATGGACAATATAATGATTTATTTTAAGGACAATGTGCAATTAGGATACCATCATAATGGTATTTATGCACTTCTCAAGAGCAATATGCCAGTTCTCGACATCATCAAAAAGTACCGACCAATTGCTATCGATTTCGGCATCTCGATATTTATTTATGCAGAAAAAGGAGATACAATGGTGTCTATTGGAAGTGACCACTCAGACGACGTACTTTATAACGATCCGTCTTTTAAAACGTACCTGGTTGGTAATAAAGGCAACAACTTTTACACTGTTATTTCAGGTCGAGATGTCCTCCAAGGTCCTGATCCACCTATCATTCCAAAGATAAACATTTATAGTTCAGGCAGCCAAAATCATATTGATACATTGGATCTTCGATCTCTCTCACGACAGATAAAAGAAGATCTAAGCAAACAATTGCTGATGAAACATATCTTGGACTCAGAAAAGCTTGTATTATACTTGTACACGGCAGATGGAGGTTCCTACAATATTGTCACCTCCATCACCTTCAGGAATATCGCTAATTCTCCCAAATGGGATTCATGGTGTAACAATCTTCACGTTATACTCAACAACGCTCCAGTTGTACTAAAATGTGATCAAAGTTATCAAAGAAAATTTGGTAGAAGCATCGATTATAACCTGGATGTTATGAATTACGACCCATCGAATTATTATACACCACTGTCTTTGGCGTTTTCTAAAGAAGAGGTAATCATAATCAAAGAAGAAGATGTGGAACCTCATACTCACGTGTTTTTAAAAAATAAATTAGTCCATAATCGATTTTTGCGCTCCGATGACGATCTAATTATGACAAATGGTTTCGACCTCGACACGCCGGATTATCGGCCAGTTACCATTGTGATTAAAGACTATTATAAGGATGATGCAAAAAAGAAGATTTTTGATACACTCAAGTTCACATTTAAAGATCGATTCGTGTCTTTCAGTAAGATGCATTTAAAGATAAAGTATGCAATGACATTGGAAGATTTCTATAATGAATATGAAATAAATTCTAATAATGTTATAGACTCTCCACCACGACGAATTAGAAGGGACTTAGGAACCTCTGATGCCCCTCCTAATAGCAGCGAGGTTAAACAGTCGCAATCATCGGGCACTAGTTTCTTCGGAAGTGTTTTCCAGTCTGTGTCCAGTATTTATTACACTTCTTTGGATTATGCCTACGATTACTATAACTACATTGTTGAGTATAAATCCACGCTAACTCTTTACCCATTTCAAAATTCCCAAGTCAATTTTTCTAATGAACCTGAACTTCTGAACGACGGAATATTAGAATCGAAACCAAACGCTGCTAGCCCCAATGAGAATAACATCACCTACACAGATGTGAACAGCACATTGCTACTTTTAGACACCTTAGTGAGGAAACTTAACGATTCCAAATACAAGCAACCTATTGAAAGTTATTTGTTATCACATCAGGAACAGGTGGAAATGAAGATAGTACATCTGACCTCAAAACTAGAGCTGGATTATAACGACATCGAAGGAAGCATTGAGAAGCAGCAACAGCGAATATTGGACAAGTTGAATGAGGAGTAATGAAACTTGGTCCCACAAAGGTCAATTCATTTATAAGAGCAATGCTGACTTATCAAATCCATGGTAAATCTTTTCAGTCATATATCTTTAATATAAATTTATTTTATATACCAACTTTTCATGTTAATCTGATCATTTAAGCAATTTCGGTGTGTGAACCTATGTATATGTGTTTTGAAATGTATTTTTCATATGAATGTTACGAAGTTTATATTAATAAACTGACGAAGTGTAATCATATGTTTTGATTATTTTTTCTCCCAGTTCGTTTTGTAATAAGGTGTGGGAAACCATTGATTATTTTAATATTGAATATACACGGTTATTAGATAAAGATAAATTAAAAGGTAAGGTCAATACTATTCTAAATCGATGTCACGGTCTCATTGATTTTCTTAGTTCGATAAGTCGATAGTTGGACTGTGATTAGAAATATACAATCGTTACATAAGCATTTATTTCTCTCAATTGTATCTAGATGGCACCTTTTCTCCTCAAGATATTAAGACCCAAAAAGATTTTTTGTAGTAACTGGAAATAATTAATAACATCGTCTTCCTCAACGAATAGTAGAACGGAGACAAGAGAGCTCATTTGTTAACAAAATATTTACCATTCCCGACAACTGGGAAATCGTGCCAAGGTTTGTTATCATTTTAAATATTTAACTCTCCCTATTAAGAATAGAATAAGGCAAGCAAATAGGTGATTTGTAAAGCAATACCTTAATTATTTATTATCATTGGTTTTAAAATTTCTTGCTAATTTTATTTGAAAATTTATTAAGATAGACTCAAAAATATAATTAATTTTTTTGTTCGAATATCAATTTATGAATTTCTAAATCTCTGATGGACAATTCCTAATCGAGATGGGTGAAAATATGATTGAATGGGTGAAATATGAATGATTTTGAAGGCAAAGTGAAAACACTAACTTACACTTAAAGTTTATTTTCTTCAGGTTGTCGTTAGGAAACAAAGAGGTTGTGTTTTCTTCTACTTTTTCCATCAACAGTTCATAGATGGAAGGGATTTGTAAATCTACATATCGATTATTTTATATTATTAGTCAATAAAAGAACAATTTTTATCCTTGATTTTTTTTCCTACTCTTAATCGACGCTTCTTTTATAATCATGTGTGGGAAGTGTGTGGTTTTCTATTATATGACAATTACATAATTTATATTTACATCGATGCGATACATCTGTTTGGTCATAAAATACTGTTTCTTCTTTTATCTTATGCATGCTGCAGATATGTAAGTTTCTTTCTTTTTTTTTAAATAAATATCAATCTATGAATTGATAAATAAACTATTAAACATTTTTAATAAATTATTTTATATCGTTCCCTATTGCAAAGAAATCAGAGGTAAGTAGGTAATTAGTTTTCTCTTAAAAAAGATATTTTTCCTTATAGCAAGGAGATCATAATCAAAGACTTTATTTTTTCATTGTCACGAAGTTATCGTCATAAAAAGTTATTAATGAAAACATTGATTATATATAATCATTAGTTTTGAAAATCATTAGTTACTTAGCTAAATATATTGTGAAATTCTTAACCCTATTCAATAAATAATTTCTAATTATTATTTATCCTGGTACTTCTGTATTAGCCAATCTGCAAGGACTGTTATCCGGCATTGTTTATAACCTGAACTCTGACAATTCTGATACTGATAGCACCTACGTTCTTATTCATATTAATGGAAATAGAAATATACAAAATGTGATAATTAAATGCTAATTCTATTCCTATCCTTGTTAAAATCTATTTGACGACCTTTTTGCATATAATTTTGTCTTTGGAATTATTCCAAATTTCTGGAAGTATTTCTCAGCTTCTTCTTTTAAAGAGGGCTATTCCCTGAGAGTTATTCTATTCATTTTAAATAGAAAAAAGCAAAAGGAATACGAGACAAACAGAAAGTTATATTTAATAAACAATACAGAAAGTCTAATAAATAAAATTTGATACTTGTGTCTTAACGCAGCCCTGGTTATTTTTGCCGACTTGTTCGCATGCGCGAGCATTTACATTTTGTAACAGTTACATTTCTAACAGCTGATTTGTTCTGTTTCTTCTTGCTTACTGAGTTTTCATTATTGCTGATTTATTGTTTCTTATTGTTTGTTATTTGTTGTTTATTGTTTGTTTGCTGGTTTGTTATAGATTTTTCATTGTTATTATTTTAGTTATTTATGTAATTATTGTAAAATGATGCGTGTTTGGGATTTACTGACAACAGAAGAACAAGCTATTATTTTTTTGCAGGAGCGATATATTTTACCAAAACAAAGAAAATTTAGCAATTAACATGAAATGAAATTTTATTGTGGTGAACGTTTCTTTTGGAAATGCAATTTAAATCAATGTAGTCATAAAGTGGACTCAGAAATTATTATTATTTAATTATATAGAAACTTTTGTTGTTTAATTAATTATTCATTATTATTATATTCCATGTTTCAATAAATTGTTTTGATTTCTAATTGTTAATAATTTTTTAACCCAATAAATAGAAGGTAGCTGTTAGAAATGTAACTGTTACAAAATGTAACTGCTCGCGCATACGATGTAGGCAAAAGTAACCAGGGCTGCGTTAAGACACAAGTACCGACAATTTAATAAGGCACACATAAATAACTCAAATGAGATTAGTGATAAGAAGAGGTTACACGAGGTAAGGAGGTAGGTTTCATGCTGACCGGCTAATACACAAGTACCTTTATCATTCCCATAAAAGAAATTGGAGCCTAAGAGGTTGTTTGTATATTATTTGAATAGTTAACTTTTCTCATGAGTAGATCAGAGATGGCTAGAACGGTGATTTATTATAACAAAACATGGCGATTTATTATAATAAGTTTTTTTAAAACGAACCAAAGTTGTTCTTACCTTCTGACAATTTTAAAATGTTTTGCAAAAGAAAAGAGTATGTTGTTGGGCGTGAAAAATGGTTAAAACCAAACAAAAAATAAATAATATTCATAAAATGTATCCTGATATTCAGAAAAGATTTATCCTGGCTGGGATTCGAACCCGGGTCATCCGCATCTCTAGTGCAGTGCTCTAACCAACTGAGCTATCAGGGGTCGTAACTAAGCAAGACAAATCCATTCTCTTCAAAATAAAAATACTTAAAAAATAATCACCATCAAAAGAACAATAAATAAAAATAAATTATAAATATAAAATAGACGTAAGTTAACGAGATCCCAATTAAAGTAATCATTGAACATTCTTCCCCGTGTATACATCGCACAAATTGCGTGAAAACGCGGATCTAGGCTTGGTGAAGAGAATGGATTAGTCTTGCTTGGTTACGACCCTGGTAGCTTAGTTGGTGAGAATACTGCACTAGAGATGCGGGCGAATCGGATTCGAATCCCGGCCATGATTTACGGAGTAGAGCTTTGGGGCTCCACTAAGCCATCGAACTCCTCTCGTATCCAATCCTTAAAATCCAAAATCCTTCGTAAAATCCTCAATGCTCCTTATTTTGTTAAGAATAAAGTCATCCATAACGACCTTAATGTCCCTTTTGTTGCTGATTTGGCCCAAACCCGGTATCTATCCTTTCATAACAAACTTCATTCCCGCTCAAACCCTCTTGTTTCAAACCTAGCTTCCTCTTCAATTCCCGATAATCCTCCGAGGTGTCTGAAAAGAAGATGGCCACGTGACCTTCTTAGTTGAACTTTGATTTGAGCACTACCAGTGGGTATTTTCTCTACTTGTCATTCTCATGTCATTATGTATCACGTATTCTATTGACTTGTTGTATTATTCTAATACAGTTGTAAATATCAATAAATAAATTAAAAACAATCCCGGCCATGACAAACCTCTTCTCTCCAAAATAAAAAATAAAAATATTTAAAAAGAATCTCTAAATATATTTTGTAATACTTATTAAATAATCCCTAATTATTATTTTTTATTCATGGCATGGAGATTCGAGCCAAGGTGTTTTTTTAAAAAATAAAATGGATATTTTCCCCAAAGACAAGGAAATCAGAACTAAAGAGGTTTTTTATTTTTCACCTACAAAAGATTTTTTTTAAACGCCATGAAGGAGATAAGGAGATAAATAATAATATAAGAACCAATAATGAGATAAGAACCAAAGGGGTTATTTGTTCTATCGTTAATTAATTATTTGATCCTCATTAAGAGATTGCGATTGATATGTATTATTACATATTATTATTTTTTACAATAATAATTTTATTTTTCTTAGGTATTAAAGTTATTATTTTATTTATTATTTATTATTAAACTTATTATTAAATTTATTAAACAGAAAACTTTTTGTTCCTGTAAGTGTTATCAAATATTTTTCAGCCGATTCTTTAGAATATATCATAAGTGATATCCAAGTAGAATTTAAAGCAAATGTTGTATAATAAATTAAAATGTTTAATGATCCTGTAAACAATCTAAACTATGTATTTCAATACAAATTCAAATATTGGGCTTTTTAAAGAAGTATGTACATGGGAGGACTTTGGAAGGAAATTAGAAAAGGATGCGAGGACAAACCAGAAGCTATTCTACAGGACTATTAGAAACATGCGTAAAGACAAAGACCCAATATTAAAGTATGTTAAAGACAAAAGCGGAAAAGTCCTTATAGACATAATGAATAGATGGGCAGAATATTTTAAGCAGCTACTGGATGACGCTGAAGTGGAAGGAATAGAAATAGAAATGACATCGGAACCTGCAAATAATTGGGAGGAGGACGACTTCATCGGCGAAGAGGAAGTGGAAGATGCATTTACCTCTCTTAAAATAGGGAAAGCAGAAGATAAAGATAGAATTTCCCCGGAAATGGTTAAATACATGGGGCAGAAGGGAATGGAAATTCTTAATCATCTATTGAATCTGATATAGACGAGAAAGGATATTCTGGAAGAATAGGGGGTGGCAGTTATAGTCCCCATTTTTAAAAAAGGCGACAATAGGGAATGTAAAAACCACCGAGGCATTTCCCTCCTTAGCGTACCATGCAAGATTTACGCCAGGATCCTAGAAAGGCGGCTTAGGGCAATCGTGGAACCAGTGCTGGGTGAGGAGCAATATGGCTTTAGAAGGAATAGAAGCACACAGCACCTAATCTTCACATTGAGGCAGATGTCCGAGAAGATAATAGAGAAGTATAAAGAATTCTATATCGAGGACTTAATTAAAGCCTTTCGTAGAATCAATAAGCAAGACCTAATATATGCATTAGAGGAAAAGGGAATAGGAATGGGTCTAAGTATGTATAGGGAACAGAGGAATGTCTTCAGGACATGCAATCACAGGTCAAAGGAATTCCTGACCACTCAAGGTATTGGACAGGGGTACAGTCTCAGCCCATTGCTTTTCATCGTAGTGTTGGAATCTACTATCAGAAGAGCACAACTGAAAATGAGGCCTTACCATCTGGGTTATAGAAACTTAAGACCCAAATTCTTCACATTGCTCGCTTTCATGATTTGTGTTATTCGGCAATAAATGTAGTAACCTACAGTTCAACCTCCGAGTCCTTCAGGAGGTACTAACAAAAATCATCATGAAGGTAAATGTTGATAAAACCAAAATAATGAGAATAGGAAGGAGAGCAGAGCGAGGAGACAGTATAGTCTGCTTAGAACAAGTCGCAGACTTTAAAGTATCTTGGCGCCCATCTAAATGAGTATGGTTGGATTGATAGAGAGGTACAAGAGAGAATAAAACGTGCAGAAAAATGCTTTAACTCTCTCAAGAAAGGTTTTATTGAAAAAACAGAAGTTACAAAAGGCACTAAGAAAACAGTGTTTATAAAAATACCTTTCTTCCAATCCTGACATACTCAAGTACTTGGACCCTCACCAGCAAGCATAAAAGTCAACTCCAAGCAATGGAAATGAGATATCTAAGAAGAGTTGAGAGGAAAACGATAAGAGATAAGGTGAGGAACGCGACGATAAGAACCAATCTGGGCATACGACCAGCAGGAGACATCGTCGAGGAACATAAGATCCATGTCTCCCGTATGGCTGATGATCGTTTATTTATTTATTTATTGGCTAAAGCCACTTACGAGACTAAAGTGGAAGGTAGAAGACCTCGGGGAAGGCCTAGAAGAACCTGGAAGAACGGGGTTAAGGAAGCCTTTGACAGGAGAGGCCTGGATTGGAGAAGGAGAAAGTTGGTGGTTCAGGATCGAGACTTATAGACCAAGCTCTGTAAGTAGGCTCCTCACACTATGTACTTAAAGCGGTAGAGAGGAAGAGATTAAGTAAGTAAAGAAGTATGTACAAAATAAAAAACAAAAACCAATCTGTTGTAAATGCAATTTGTACATTAATCAATTGTAAAAACTTTTCAAACTACATAAATATTGTTTTTTATTATTACATTATTAAATTAAATAATTTTGTTTTCTCATAAAATAAAATTTAAATAAATTAAAACCATATTGACTGTTATTGTTAATATTTATTTATATTTATTTAAATTTATTATATTGTAACAATCTGAATAAAAAAAAAACAGATAAATTAAGTGTTAATTTAGATTAAAGAATTATACTGTTAAGAACGTGCTTACCAAACAATTCACCGGCCCAATTCTGGTAAAGAGGCTGGATATGATATCAGGGGGTTTTCACTTCCATTCCGAAATTAATCGAACAATTGGTTAAATTACATTCTATTTCAAAAATGTCTTGCCATTTTTTTCCGCAAGGAGCAGCACATCCCGGACACGGGAGTAAAAATGTTTATGCTAGCTCGAATGAGTCTTTTTATGCCCGTTCATTTTCCAACAAAAGTCAGAGTTGAAGACTGGTACTAGTAAGAAGTATAGTGACCTGGTCAGAAGCCAGACAATTCGGAAGGTAGGAATCTTCCTATAATGGCGGGTTATGATAGAAATGAACATTTCCAGTTTATACTCGGATACAGAGCGGTTAATGGAATCGGTAGAAAAGGTGGAGCAAACGTTTTGGCAAGCCGTCTCGCGTACATTAGAACTACGGATATACCGGTATGAGGTTGTCAGGGTAAAAGAAACTAATAGGGAAATCATGAATATTGCTCTCTTAGTGTGAGACCTCCTGCCTACTGATCGAAATAAGAGAGGGCTAGTTGACTTATATTGCAGATCGCTTTTGGTACACCAGACTCTGAGGATCTGAGTGCTTGTATCTCCCTGAGATCCTCAGAAGACTCCAACTAGCGGAAAGCCATCATGGTCAAACTGTGCACATTCTAGAGGAGCATTTAACAGTAACCAGCGAACTACGACTACAGAAGGTAGCGGAGATAGTGAAGAACACTCTGGAAGCTACTAACGTCAGGATGGAGGGACTGGAACGGTAAATGGGCATCTTTCACTCCTTCCTAAACCCCTCCTTAGCTTTAACCACTGACCTAAGACACCTAGAAATCATCGCCTTCGACGCGAAAATCGAGTTCCGCGAAATGTATACGTTCTTAGAAACAATAGATCTGGGTCACTTCCGGCCCATATAATCCATCCGGGAGACCATACAATTCTATCCCTCGGGGAACTGAGCTCTATCCTTAAAACTGTGACTGCTTCTCTTCACCCTGAATTAAATCTGATTGTAGGAACCCGAGCCGAGGATCTATACCACCACTTCATGGCCGCCAAGTTTCACGGCGTAGTGGTTGCTGACGTTCTACAAATAGTCATGGACGTACCAATAAAACACAGGGGACTGATGTTTGATCTCTTTCGTCTACATGCTCTTCACCTACCCAGTGTGGAATTGGACGAAGTGGTTATCCTCCAAAAAGAGACAGACTATTAATCAGCAGGACCAAGAGTATCACACCTTAGTGAACCGAGAAGATCTAGAATTATGTCAGCGAACCACCGTATGGATTTGTCCAGCGCGCTTCCCCATTTACCGACGGCGATATCCCACATGCACCCGATCTCTTTTTTTCGGAGACACTGAAGAAATTCGTCACCTCTGGGAATGGCTGGTGGTGATGAAGGAGCGGCAACCGAAGTGGATCTGGGACGAGGACCGAAGTACCTAGCTGTATAATCCACCAGAGACGGAAAAGATGGTAATTTAATGTAGAGGAGGCCAAATTACCGAAAAACAATTAGTGGGAGTAAGAGAACGATGACTCCTGCGGGCGGCCAACTACCAGATTCTGTCAGCATCGGTAGGAATTTCGTAAGTGACTATTAAGAAACAGATTACTACGGTGAAATCCTTACTAGCTGAAAAGTACCTTCTCCGACCAGCGCAGATCTCCACTGGCGATATAGCCGAGGCTTTGGAAGAGCAGAGACGAGTAGATCAGCGGGGAAAGACCGACTGGCAGATACAGGGTTCACGTCTTAACTAATTATTGCTACAAGCACAAGAACTGAAGGAGCTGTGACAAGCGGAGATACTTAGTGTCATACGAGTAGGGTTCTACCGATATTACCGATATGGGTACAGTATCGATACTTTTCCTTTCGATACCGATATTTTGGTATCGATACTTTTCTTCCGATATTTTATCGATATCGGTATGGAAAACTAAATATCGAAACAATTAACTGACTTTTTTTTTTCTTTTTTTTTGCTCATCCAAACGAAACCTGAATAACTGAATAAAAAGTGGTCTATATCCTACGGCACATTCTTTCCATATTCTCAAAAAAATAGAATGATATGTTTCCTTTCCCTATATGAACCCTATCTGTACATATCACGGAAATTAATTAATAGAAAAAAACAATATATATGCATAGCAATGGAAATTCTTTCGATACTAGAAGAACAGGGTACTCTTTCGATATTCTAATAATATTTTCCGATACTTCACAGATGGCTGATATCTAAATTTTTTATTATGTTATTGACCCTATCTGTACATATCCGGGAAATAATTTAAAAGAAAAAATATATATATATATATATATATATATATATATATATATATACATATATGCATAGCAAAGAAAAATTCTTTCGATACCAGAAGAACAGGGTACTCTTTCGATATTCTAAAAATATTTTCCGATACTTCACAGATGGCTAATATCTAAATTTATTATTATGTTATGAACAATATTTGTGCATATCCGGGAAATTAATTAAAAGAAAAAAAAGTAATATATATGCATAGCAATGGAAATTCTTTCGATACTAGAAAAACAGGGTACTCTTTCGATATTCTCAAAATATCGAATGATCGTTCCGATATTTCACAGAAAGCCAATATCTAAATTATTATGTTAAGAACACTATCTGTACACATCAGGGAAATAAGTTAAAAGAAAAAAAATATTATATATGCATTGCAATGGAAATTCTTTCGATACTAGAAGAACAGGGTACTCTTTCGATATTCTCAAAATATTTTCCGATACTTCACACATGGCTAATATCTAAATTTCTTATCATGTTATGAACCCTATATGTGAAAGGCTAGCCTTTGAGCAGAGAGGATCTAGAAGCTTTAGCACCGAGGACAGATAAGAGGCATTATATATAAAATTTATATATCAGCCATCTGTGAAATATCGGAAAGATCTTTCGATACTTTGAGAATATCGAATGAGTACCATATTCTTCTAGTATCGAAAGAATGTCCTTTCCTATGCATGTATATGTTTTTTTTCTTTTAATTCCTTTCCCTGATATGTGCAGATGGGGTTCATAACATAATATAAAATTTAGATATCAGTCAACTGTGAAGTATCGAAAGATCTTTCCGATACTTAAGGTCACCTGTGGTCTAGTGGTTAGCGTAACAAACTACTAAGCCCAAGATCGCGGGTTCGTATCCCGGCAGGTAACCCTAGGATTTTTTAAAGGGAGTAAAAAATCCTTAGTTACGCCGTCCTTCGGAAGGGACGTTAAACGGGGGTTCAGAGCCTGTACGATGTCAGGTACTCGTTAAAAATCCCTATCCTAATTAAACCTGGATAGGCAAAATTTAGAGCTCCCAATGTAGTATCGTCCGATTAGCCATAGCAGCAAAAAGTGACGTTAAATGAACAAACAAACAAACAATCTTTCGATACTACTTTAAGAATATCGAATGAGAACCATATTATTCTAATAAAAAATAAAAGGTCTTTCACTATTTGATTGATTATCCAATGTGTGACGTTTTCGTGGCAATGGAATGTTTGTAGCCATTTGACGAACCGTGCTTTTAAACGAATAAAATCTTCCGATACCGAGTGATATCGATATTTTTCTTTCGATATTTTCTCGGTATCGATACTTTGTTCCGATGTATCGCAAAGGCCTGGTATCGATATTTTTGGGTATCGGTAGAACCCTACATACGAGTATACACTCAGTGAAAAGAGCTGACAATTAATTAAGTGTTAATTTTGATTAAGGAATTATACTGTTAAGAACGAGCTCACTAAACAATTCACCGGCCCAATTCTGGTAAAGAGGCCGGATATGACTCAGGGGATTTTCACCACCATCCCGAAATTAATCGAACAATTGGTCAAATTACATTCTATTTCAAGAATGTCTTGCCATTTTATTCCGCAAGGAGCAGCACATCCCGGACACGGGGGTAAAAATGTTTATGCTAGCTCGAATGAACCTTTTTATACTCGTTCGTTTTTCAACAAAAGTCAGAATTGAAGACTGTTACTAGTGAGAAGTATCGTGACCTGATCAGAAGACAGATGAATTTGGAAGGTAGGAATTTTCCTTTATACTGTAGTCAGACTAGATTCTGGGTGTAGCCAGATGTAGTGTCAGTTAAATGATAGAGCCGATCCAACATGACAATTTAAAATTATTTTAGTTCATATTTTTAAGCACTAATTTTAATTCTTCAAATTCATTAATCCTATCTACTATTTTTCAAACAGTCATTGTACACTATTGTTACTGTACAATAGTATTTCACTAATTTTAATTTTTCAAATTCATTAATCATATCTACTATTTTTCAAACAGTCATTGTACACTATTGTTACTGTACAATAGTATTTCACTAATTTTAATTTTTCAAATTCATTAATCCTATCAACGATTTTTCAAACAGTCATTGTACACTGTTGTTACTGTACAGTAGTATTTCTTTTATTCACATTAGTTATTGTACATACAATTCCATACTTTTCTGTAACATGCAACATCTTTAAGTCCGTTATCATACATTTTATATCTTTATTTTACTAGTTTTTCTTTATTCTTCATGTTCCACCTTTTTTCTATATGTAAATATTCTCATTTTATTTCTTTTGTTTACCTCCTCCTTTTTGATTTTCCTTTATATTATTTTTACTTTACTATCCTTTCTGTACATTTATTTTCTGTATTTTATTTTATATGCGTTATTTATAATTTATCATTTCTGCTCATTTTCTTTAATTTTATTAAATCTGTCTTACTTTATTATATCTGTCATTATTTTCATTTTCTTTTCATTATCATTAATTTTGTTATATCTGTCTTTATCTTAATTTTATTATATCTGTCACTATTTTAATTTCTTTTCATTATCATTAACTTTTTTAAATCTGTCTATATCTTAATTTTATTATATTCTGTCACTTTTTTAATATTCGTTATCTTCCATCTTCATATCTGCCACTATTTTAATTTTCTACATTACTTGTCACCATATTATTGTTACTGTACATTTTTATATTTTTTGTTCTGTTTGTCTCTCATAGCCCTGAAGATGACCTGAAGACTGTAGGTCGACACGTCGGCATATAATTATAAGTTTATTACTTATTCAGTGTTCTTTCTGACTGCACCCCCCAACTATCTCCTTTACATAAAATTATTTTTATTCTCTCCTTTTTTTTTTTTGCACGTTTCGTTCACGTATCGCACGCATCGTTCGATGGGGGCGGTGAATCTGGTATTTGAATTTAGTTCTTATGTTATCAGTCAGTATTATTATTGATGGTGATTCTTACTATAATTTTTGTTAAGGCATATATTAAATCTGTTATTATATTATTTTATTAGTCACTATCATTATTAGTAGTAGTTGGGTGTAGATATTATAATTCTGTGACTCAAGTTTTCTCTAAGTACCCTTTACTGTACCACATTTTCTACTCGACCTTTTTCAGGTGTCCATAGGATCTAAGAGCAGTCGGAATGTAACAATATCATTTAATTTAGTCATATGTTCTATTCTCACATGAAAGAAAGATAATATTTATGTAAACACTAGATTATGCCCGCGGCTTCGCACGCGTGGAATTCGGCCTGCCACATAAAGTTTCGTGAAAGATCGTTTTAAATAAATAATTTAATTATTTTATTAAAATATAAGTTAGTCGTACATCCAAAATTTCAAATGTCTAACTTCAAAACTGACGGATTCTATACAACCTTTGAACCCCTATTATATTAAAGAAGAAACCCTTGGGGTGGAATTATTCAAATTTCTTTCTTAAACTATACAAAGAACCTATCTACGTAGCGTGGAATTTGGTCTGCCACATAAAGTTTCGTGAAAGATCGTTTTAAATAAATAATTTAATTATTTTATTAAAATATAAGTTAGTCGTACATCCAAAATTTCAAATGTCTAACTTCAAAACTGACGGATTCTACACAACCTTTGAACCCCTATTATATTAAAGAAGAAACCCTTGGGGTGGAATTATTCAAATTTCTTTCTTAAACTATACAAAGAACCTATCTACGTAGCGTGGAATTTGGTCTGCCACATAAAGTTTCGTGAAAGATCGTTTTAAATAAATAATTTAATTATTTTATTAAAATATAAGTTACTCGTACATCCAAAATTTCAGATGCCTAACTTCAAAACTGACGGATTCTATACAACCTTTGAACCCCTATTATATTAAAGAAGAAACCCTTGGGGTGGAATTATTCAAATTTCTTTCTTAAACTATACAAAGAACCTATCTACGTAGCGTGGAATTTGGTCTGCCACATAAAGTTTCGTGAAAGATCGTTTTAAATAAATAATTTAATTATTTTATTAAAATATAAGTTACTCGTACATCCAAAATTTCAGATGCCTAACTTCAAAACTGACGGATTCTATACAACCTTTGAACCGCTATTATATTAAAGAAGAAACCCTTGGGGTGGAATTATTCAAATTTCTTTCTTAAACTATACAAAGAACCTATCTACGTAGCGTGGAATTTGGTCTGCCACATAAAGTTTCGTGAAAGATCGTTTTAAATAAATAATTTAATTATTTTATTAAAATATAAGTTACTCGTACATCCAAAATTTCAGATGCCTAACTTCAAAACTGACGGATTCTATACAACCTTTGAACCCCTATTATATTAAAGAAGAAACCCTTGGGGTGGAATTATTCAAATTTCTTTCTTAAACTATACAAAGAACCTATCTACGTAGCGTGGAATTTGGTCTGCCACATAAAGTTTCGTGAAAGATCGTTTTAAATAAATAATTTAATTATTTTATTAAAATATAAGTTAGTCGTACATCCAAAATTTCAAATAGGATTCTATTTGATTAGGATTCTATACAACCTTTGAACCCTATTATATTAAAGGGGAAACCCTTGGGGTGGAATTATCCAAATTTCTTTCTTAAACTATACAAACAACCTATCTACAAATTTCAAGATGCGGTAGTAGTACAAATAGGCGGGTTGAGCCGGAGCCGTGGCCTTGAGGTCATTGTCTGCTGTAGGAGGGTCGGGGCGTGACCTTGAGATGACCTTGATGGTGGGAGGGGTGTAAGTAAGGACGAGGGGGTGTTGACCTTGAGGTAGGTTAAGGTGTGCAAAGTAAGATTTGGCAACGTCGCAGAGGAGATGTGGCAACACCGCAGTAGAAACTAGGTCACGGTTTGTTCTGAATGGATGACGCATGTCATGAATATCTCATTTTATGAATTGAAGTGTTGAATGGGCGTGTGACGTCATCTTATGAATGGAAGAACTGAATGGTAGTGTTACGTAATTTGTCTTTATGAATGGGATAAGAGTTATGAATGAAGCACAGTAGTACAAATAGGCGGGTTGAGCCGGAGCCGTGACCTTGAGGTCATTGTCTGCTGTAGCAGGGTCGGGGGGAGGGGGGGGGTGACCTTGAGGTAGGTTCAGGTGTGCAAAGTAAGATTTGGCAACGTCGCAGAGGAGATGTGGCAACCCCGCAGTAGAAACTAGGTCACTAATGAAAGAGAGTATATTGTTTTCCGAATGGGAGAGTGTCATCATTTTGTCTTATGAATGAAGCACGTTGTTGCTTCCTCAATCAGTTAGTTTAGTATGGGTCGGCTAAGGAGCAAGAACCTGAGGTACGAAGACGGAAGGTTGTCGACATTCGTCGGCTGGTCGTCACCGGTGAGTCCATTGAAACTAGCGGCTGCTGGGTTGTATTACTTGAAAGTGTCTGATAGGACAAGATTTCCATTTTGCGGAGTAATCTTGCATGAATGGAAGGAGTATGACGACCCTTTTGCCGACCACAAAAAATGGTCTAAAAACTGTTCGTTTATCGAGTATTGTGAACAATTGAATGAGCTGCAAATCATAGTGTCTGACGAGAATGATAGCGAAGAGACGGTATGTTGTTAAAAGGCTTCACAATTTTCTACATCGACTCAAAGATTTGCAATTATGCATTTCCTTGTATGAACTAAAAAGAAGGGAAATAAATGATGTGATAAAAAAACTAGAACAGCTGCAGCTTTCTCCCCTCCACTTCGTTATACCACACAGTCTTGTCGTTGATGATACGCGAGATGGATCGTCGAATGGACCTTGTGACCGAGTACCCACTCACCAACAGTAAATGTTTTCGGATCGGTTTGTGTAACTTTGTGCCGACTATCGCCATTAGCGAAAAGAAGAAAACGGTCGTTTACATGAATGTTGAGGAATGGACATATATTACCACCCGAGCTCCGAAAATTTTGTTATTACTGCAGAAACGAAAAAAATTCTATGAAAAAGTCCGATCAAGATGTCAAAACGTGATTTGTGAACTTACTACAAGAGGACGCACTAGGGTGATGCGGATAGAGCAGGTAACGCAATGGTTTGCAATATTTAATCATGAGACCCTCCCACCATCGTCTGCATCTGCATGTTTCAACAGGAACGAGACGGTCAAACTTTGCGCAAATATAGAAAAAATCAACGATTCACTAGCATTGATAACAAAGATGGTTGAACTTTATAATAAGAATGAAGCAAGTGTAGTTACCAAACCCATTGATTTTAGCATAAATACAAATACACTGTTTTACAACTTAAATGAATTGAATTGTGATGATAATCAATAAAATAAGTTTCCTTTAATATGTTGTATTTTTTATTTGACCCTTGAAAAATAAAATAGGAAGAAGGAAAAAAAAAAACAAATACAAATTTACTGAAATCAAATATTTTTATTTTATGTAAATATAAAATTTAATTAAAATAAAAAAATTTAATAAATCTGAATCAAATACTGATAAGGTAAATATAAAAATTTTAACAATTAACAATCTTGTAATGTTTCTGATAAACAGCTGATCTGTGGGTTGATTCCAGGATAGGACTCAGTATCTTGGAAATATGATGAACCCTGTTTTCGAATCTTACCCTGTCCCTCGCAAGTGTTTCCCATGGACTGATACGTGCTGCACGATGAGCATAATTCCATGTTACAAGAGTACGAGTTTCAACAAGGTCCTCATCAGGCTTGAAAGATACCTAAATAAAAGATATTATTACTCGATATTTTGTATTTTCCGAATCGAGTTCCAATTCGTTTTTTTTTATTTTTGGTTGTGCGTTCATTTTACATCTACATGTAAAATAATAAAAAAATAGTATACTCCTCTTCTAACAACCACAAAAAAAACAAAAAAAAAACAGAGAGTCAGTACAATTTGCGGACCAAACCCGTTCCCATTTCATATTCTATTATTTTATCATGTAAAATGAGGCAGTAAGCTTTAGTATTGGCTGGAAAGTTTTCTTTCGCCTCTAATAGTACTCTGATATCGATAATCGCACTTTTGATTGCTTCAGATTGCTGAGAACAATCTATAATCACTAGAGGCGCTAGTTTCTCGAAATCGGATCTTGAAATCAGGGGCTGAGAATGTCTAACGCCATAATAACTCGTTTGAAATTCGTTATACATTTCATACAACAATGCTACTTTTCCTTGCTCAAAATCTAAATTTAAGTCATCGTACGGATATTGTTCACTATTCAAATAAAGTTTCAAATTTTTTAATTTGCAACTATCGAACAGACTGCTATCTTTGTTAGAGGTTCTATTTCGATCACTTTGAAATGCAAAAATGAGATAGCGCGGTTTTTCTAAATTTGTTGAAGTTTTGACCGACCAATTTTCCTGCTGCGTCGCAGATACATTGGGATATTCGTAAAGATCCCATGATCTGAATGGAATAGAAACGACCTTGTTCTTGTCTACTAGTTTTAATAACCTTAGACGTTCATAATCTGAAACACGAACATGAGGCATTCTCCACACCAATTTGTCAAGTTTTATTTGTACATCATCGTCACCTAGCACGCAGTTTAGGTCAGTACTTGCTCTGATCAAAACGAGCTCTGGCTTCAGATTGATTAAAATTTTACGATAGTCCTCACAAATCCCAAAAAGAATATCAAGTGGTAGGCATACGCTAAAAACGCCGTTTTTATCCAAATAAAGAGTTTTACCGGGCATTGTCCACCCCGCATTTTCTAATCCCATTACTCGATTAGGCGAAAATGACGCATGCCCTTTAAGAGTAGTAGTTATCCCCGGATTTCGTACTCGATCGACTTCTATACCGTTTAGTTCATATCTAATTTCGGCAAACAAAAACGCGAATGCGTTATTAGTCAACTTTGGAGTGGCACCGATAGTGCCATCACTTTTTAAGATCCTCCCTTCGAGATAAATAAAACTTTGAGAAGGAAAGGTATAAATATCTTGTTGATGAAAAGGAATTCTAATCTCGTCGGATTTGTTAAAAGTATTTCCCGTATAAGGCTGGTGCGAGTGATATTCAAATTGTGTACGAGAATCGACGAATTTTTCGATATATCTTTTCACTGTGTGTGTATCTCGGTGATGCTAATAACGCTCGGTTATCTTAAAAGATGAATGCATCGTTGTTGAAAAGTGCTGTCTTAAATGAATTGCACAAACCAGCTCGAAGAAAATATCCACGTCGGAAAACTGTTTTGAAAGGAATTAACGATTTATGGCTAAGTGACCTTGTGGAAATGATACCTTATTCTGGAGAAAATAAAGGAAATAAATATTTGTTAACGGTTATAGACTGCTTTTCGAAATTTGCTTGGGCTGTGCCACTAAAACAGAAAACAGCGGACAACGTGAGCAAAGCAATGGAGAGTGTGTTTTTATCGAGTAAATCAACTCCAAAACATATTCAAAGTGATCAAGGAAAAGAATTTTACAATTCAAAGTTTAATTGTCTAATGAAACAATACAATGTTAATCATTATTCAACTTTTTCTAATATAAAAGCTTCCATTGTAGAGAGGTTCAATAGAACATTAAAAGAAAAAATTTGGAGAGCATTCAGCCTGCGAGGAAATTATAAATTTTTAGATATATTACCCCAAATTCTACAGGAGTATAATTCATCATTTCATAGGACTATAGGTATGAAACCAATCGATGCTCGGCATAAAAAGATGGAGAGATAATTGCTAAAAAATGTGTATTCTACAGTGACTAAATCGAAAGTACGAAAGCAGAAATTTATAGAAGACGATTTTGTAAGAATATCTAAACAAAAACAAGTTTTTCAAAAGGCTATAAGCCTAATTGGTCAAGTGAAATTTTTAAGGTAGTCAAGATTCAGAAGACATATCCGTACACATATTTGCTGGAAGATCTAAAAGGGCAACCGATCAGTGGTGCATTTTATGAAGAAGAGGTACAACAGGCTAAATATCCAAATATAAAACCTTGTAGAAAAGGTTTTAAAAAGGAAAGGCAATCAATTATATGTCAAGTGGTTCGGTGTTAATGAACGCAGCTGGGTTAATAAAAGGGATATCGTATAATGTTGAAGAAGAAGAAAAAAAAAACATATGCTCTTATATTAGACATTTATTTTATACGTACATCATATACTTAAAAATTTTTGTTAATTATTGTTACTTTTCTTGAAAAAATAAAATCTAATACTCTGTTCACTGGTCTAATTTTCTAATCTATATATTAATTTAAGTAAGTGCGACGTATTTTATTTGTCCCTTGAAAAAAGAGGAATAAGAAAAAAAAACAAATTAACTGAAAACATTTATTTTTTTTTATAAATGAAAAATTTAATTAAAAATCATCTACATCAATATGTAGCAATTATAAGAAAAACATATTACAAAATAAATCTAAATGAAATACTGATTTAGTAAATACAATATTTAACAAATTTTAATTAAAAAGACTCCTCCTCAAACCATAAACAATGCGGGCTACACGCCCTATGGTAATTGAGAGGGTTTATTAACGAATCGGTGTCATACAACAGTCCACAGTATACACATTTAACACTATTTTCGACTCCACGTATAAATCCAGCAAATGACAGCATATGATGAGGAGAAGAAGAATTGTCTATATACGTTCGTTTACGAACGTCTCTTTTAGTGAAATCTACAGCCTCACTATTTTTATTTACCCATGCAGCCAGACGATGAGCTTGATTTAAAGAGTAAACGAATGAAGTGTCTAAATGATAATGACATGCTATCTTATCATATTCCAACTGTTTCAGATTGGGGCATCCAAAGTCGTGCAAATCATAAACAGGTTTATCAATAAGGTCTTCTATAAACTTACACTTTTCTATTCCTTTTCCCCATAATACGTCATAGTTTTCTGCAACGGATAATAAAACATTTTTCAAAGATTCATAATTTACATCACCATAGTCCCATTCCAGACCATGAAGATGTTTTTTTACCCAGAGATTTGTCTTTAGCCGATCAGCATTTTCGGCTTCTTGAGGCGGTTTAAAAATCCAATGACTAGAGTGCTCGTAATTTAAGCTAACTACTGACAGTTCTTTCATTATCAGCTTGTTCGTCTCCAAGCGATAACCCTGTAAATCAAGAACTGCTGACGACATGTCTGGAATAAGATTTAACACTCTACAGAAAGCGAGCTCAAAGAGCGACTGACCTAATCAGCATTTGAGTCAGCTCCTTATCGTACTTATAAGCCTCACGCCTTTTCTATCTCCTCACAGTCAATCAGTCAGCCACTATGCTAGTATAAGTTCGTAGTCTCAACGTCTTCAGTTTCCATTACAACTGCAGTAAAGTAAGTTTTTTTTTTTTTTAATTTTACTCGAATATCTGTTTACTAACTAAGTATATGATTTTAATTTTTTTTTTTAGATGTCTCTCCTGAAAAAGTTAAATGAAATTAAACCCGCATATAAAAATATTGGAGAATTAATTATAGGACGGACGTATCAAATTCTACAACTTTCGAAGAAGGAGACGGAGTATGGCCCATCAATTGAAGCAATATTATTAGATGAAGGAGAAAAAGAAAAAATAAGAATCATTCTACCTAAAAAATATGTCTACGCATTTACAGAAGAAGAAATATTCAACTATGAAGGTACATTCTTACATTTTAAACATATAAAGAAAAAAAAAAGTTATATATATTTTTTTTTTACTTAGCCAAGTGATTATTTTCTGTTTTAGGACAGCTAAAAATTCAATATATGGGAAAGAAGAAAAATGCTTATGACATAAAGTTTATGTAAACAAAAAAAAAAAAGGTTGAATCAGGTTAGGCTACAATTGTTTTGTTTTTTTAATATTACTTTTAGGGGGTAGTGTATATATATTTTTGTATTTGTTTGACCAAGTATGTTTTTAGATTAAAAAATGAATAATAAAAGTAACGGAAATAATTATTTATGTGCTCATTGTGGATTATTGCTTACAAACTGGCGACATAGATGTCAATCGTTGTTTTACTATTGTCGAGGCTGTAGGTAAGAACTTAGCAAAAATTTTAACTTTGAACGGCATAAATTAACTTGTCAATTTGGGGTTAGTAGTGATAATACACCCGACGTGAACACAATGGAGATACCAATGAAAAAAAGAAAATATAGCATTTTTAGTAGACAGATGCGAGGGAAGACGGTCGCTCAAGAAAATGGGATTATTAAAGCTTCCTTAGGAAATGCGGTTGAAGATGTTTACATTCCTAACGATAATAAAAAATTATTAACTTCAGAATTTTTTAATAAGAAAAAAGAGGTTTTAGTAAAGTTACTAAATAGTTATGTAGATGAATGGAAAAATCTAAAATTAAACATAATGTTAGAATGTACATATATTAAGAAAAACGAAAATACTATTAGTGAAAGAACAGATTTTAATTTTAAATCGAAAGTTAGTACGATAGATGTTTCTTTAAACCTCGAAAATTACATTGAAACAATTTTTGAAAAATTTTAGAGGAACAGGATGAGTTTGAAAAAAAAGGTTCCGGTTGGATGTATACCTCTGCAAACTATATCTGCCTACATTTAACTAAATTTAAGCCTTTCAGAGGATCTCAATATATTGAATTACCTAAAAAAATACGAGACAAACGTTGTGTTATAAATGTAAAAAATAATACTAGCGATTGCTTTCGTTTAGCTTTACTTGGTGATAATATTAGATCAAATGACTTTAACGCGTACAAAAATATTCATACTCCATATTCTTTTGATTCTATATCGTTCCCGACTCCAATTAGCGATATCAATCGATTCGAAAATTTAAATAACCTGTCTATAAATGTTTATGGCTTAGATGATAAAAATAATGTTTATCCAATTAGAATCAGTAAAAAGGATAATTATGATAAAATGTTTGATCTGTTGTATTTACAAAATGGAAAAAATTTTCACTATTGTTTGATCACAAATCTTTCACGATTAGTAAGTTCTCAAATATCTTTGTCAAAACGTGCATATTCAATCTGTCGTAGATGTCTGACCGTATTTCCAAGGACGTACGTAGACAAGTATGGGAAAAAAGGTGATGAGCGAAAAGACGAACACGAATTATTTTGCCGTGATCACAAACCAATTCGATCTGACTTTCCGAAAGAAGAAAAAATTGAATTTAAACATGTGGAATATACACAATCCATTCCAATCGTAGTTTATGCAGATATTGAATCTCTTTTAATACCAATTTCGGGGCCTATTCCTAATCCGTCAACATCTTGGAACAAAGCTGTTCATGAGCATCGTGCTTTTTCAGTTTCACTTATGGTCAAGTCAAAAATGTAAACCGTTTGTTTATACGGGAGAAAACTGTATGCTAGCGTTTTTAGAAAAACTCGAATCTATAGTTGTTGAAGCGGATAAAATATACGGTAATACTATGCGAATGGAAGAAATGAGCGAAGGGGAAAATAAAATATTTTATTCTGCTAAAGATTGCATCTTATGTCAATACCCTTTAGACGAACACGATCGAGTACGACATCACTGTCACTTATCAGGAAAATTTGTTGGACCAGCACATAATGCATGTAATTTAAGAGCAAAAATGCCCGATTTTATACCTGTTTTTATGCACAACATACAGGGTTACCATTCTCATTTTATAATCCCTTTCTTGGGCCGTTGTGAAAATATCAGCGTAATTCCTAGTAATTCTGAAAAATATATAAGTTTCAGCATAAAATTTAAAGGATGTAGTACAAAAATACGATTTGTTGACTCGTTTAAATTTCTATCATCAAGTTTGGAAACATTAGTGAACAATTTGCAAAATAAATCTAAATCAATTACTGATATATTTCCACATATGGCAAATATTATTAATGATGAAAACAAAATTAAATTATTGACAAGGAAAGGCATATTTCCGTACAATTATTTTAATTCTTTTGATCGCCTAAGCGAAACTCGACTACCTTCCAAAAATTCATTTTTTAATGATTTAACAAAAACATTAATTAGCGACGTGGACTATGAGCACGCGAAAAGTGTCTGGAAAGTCTTCAACATCCAAACACTAAAAGATTATGCGGAATTGTATATACAAACAGATGTAATTTTGTTGTGCGAAGTTTTTGAAGCCTTTCGACTTCTCTGTCAACAAATTTATCGACTAGATCCTGCATGGTTTTTTAATTTGCCACAGTTATCTTGGAATGCAATGTTGAAATACACGAAAACAAAATTAGATGTAATAAAAGATATTGATATGGTACAGTTTTTTGAAAAGGGAATAAGGGGAGGTATTTGCCAAGTTGTTTCTCGGTATGCGAAAGCTAACAATAAATATCTAAATGAATATGACTCGACTAAACCCAGTAATTATTTACTTTACGTAGATGTCAACAATCTTTACGGTTATGCCATGAACCTTCCCTTGCCGTATACAGATTTTGAGTGGGTTGATGAAAAATTAAATGTATTAGATCTTGAAAATGAATCAGAAACCGGTTATGTGCTAGACGTTGATGTTGAATACCCCAAAGAAATTCATGATAATCTTTCTCAATTACCTTTTTTACCTGAAAAAAATAATCCACTTAATACTAAAACAGTTAAACTATTGACGACTTTGATGCCCAAAACACGTTACATAGTACATTATGTGAATTTAAAACAAGCTCTACAACTCGGGGTAAAGAATTCAAAAATTCATAGAGTGTTGAAGTTTAAACAAAAGAAATGGTTGGCTCCATACATAGAAATTAATTCAATGATGAGAGCATCAGCAAAAAATACATTCGAGTCAGATTTTTACAAATTGGTGAATAACAGCTGCTTCGGCAAATTTATGGAAAACGTGCGGAACAGAATCGATTTAAAAATAGTAACACATGAAAAATCATTATTTCGTCAAGTCAATAAACCAAATTTTAAAGGCAGGATTATATTTGTAGATAATGTTACAGCGGTTCAGCTGGAAAAAGAAAGCATTATTTTTGATAAACCCTTGTACGTGGGATTTGCAGTGTTAGACTTGAGCAAAGTTTTGATGTATCATTACCACTACAATGTGTTTTTGAAAAAATATGGTATAGAAAATGTTACTTTATGTTATACCGACACCGATTCATTTTTATACAATATTAGGACTGAAGATATTTATTCCGATATTTCTGGAGAGTTAAATAAATATTTTGATACAAGCAATTTTCCCACTTCTCATTTCTGTTATTCTGAAAAAAATAAAAAAGTCGTAGGTTTGTTGAAAGATGAAACTTTTGGAGATCCTATAGTAGAGTTTGTCGGATTGAGGCCCAAAATGTATTCGTACATAACAAAGAATGATATAACGGTTAAAAAGTCAAAGGGAATAAAAAAATCGGCTGTTAACGATTTTACTTTTAGCGATTACCTAAACACATTTAAAGACAGCAAAAGTCTATAATCTTCATTTTATACAATTCAATCTAAAAAGCATAACGTTCAAACCACACTGATAAATAAAAAGTCATTATGCTCATTTGATAATAAAAGATATACATTACACGATGAAACCACTCTCCCTTATGGTCACTATAGCCTCAATGAAACAACGAATCTAACATTGTAAATGTATAAGAACCAATAAATGATTGTATACTAGTATTATTATTGTTTACTTAAATTTATATTTAGTTAGAAAAGACCTGTAATTAGAGTACTAGATTTATTTCAAGAATGTCTACTTGTAGTATTATTATTGTTTACTTAAATGAGAAAATTAGACCTAGAGTACATGAAAAGTAACAAAAAATATGTTTAAGAATATGCTGTATAAAATAAATGTTGTGTACAACTGTATTTTTTTTTCTTTCACATATCCTTTTCCAGCTCCTTCAAAAAAATTTCCTGTATATTACTAAAGTTCAGGAGGAACACATACGTCATCCAAGCTCATAAAAGCTAAATAATCTAAATCAATGAAACCTCATCCAATAGCTTATCTCAAAAGCAAGCCTAATCCCATTCATAAAAGCAACTCCCGTCTCAGTCATAATCTCAAAAGCATTCCATTCATAACTCATTCATAAAGACAAATTACGTCACACTACCATTCAATTCTTCCAAAGATGACGTCACACGCCCATTCAACACTTCCATTCATAAAATGACTTATTCATGACATGCGTCATCCATTCAGAACAAACCGTGACCTAGTTTCTACTGCGCTGTTGCCACATCTCATCTGCGACGTTGCCAAATCTTGCTTTGCACACATGAACCTACCTCAAGGTCAACACCCCTCGTCCTAACTTACACCCCTCCCACCCTCAAGGTCACTCCCCCGACCCTGCTACAGCAGACAATGACCTCAAGGTCACGGCTCCGGCTCAACCCGCCTATTTGTACTACTGTGCTTCATTCATAACTCTTATCCCATTCATAAAGACAAACTACGTCACACTACCATTCAGTTCTTCCATTCATAAGTCACACGCCCATTCAACACTTCAATTCATGACGTCACATGACCAACATCCATTCAGAACAAACCGTGACCTAGTTTCTACTGCGCTGTTGCCACATCTCATCTGCGACGTTGCCAAATCTTACTTTGCACACCTGGACCTACCTCAAGGTCAACACCCCCTCGTCCTAACTTACACCCCTCCCACCCTTAAGGTCACACCCCCGACCCTGCTACAGCAGACAATGACCTCAAGGTCACGGCTCCGGCTCAACCCGCCTATTTGTACTACTCACGAGCCACATCCAATCAACTCAGACACTTACTCTACTCACCGGGGCTGTCACTCAGACTCAAGATCCTACTCTACAAAGCAGTCCTCAGACCCACATTACTATACGGAGCTCCACTCCTTCATTACATATATCCGTCAGCCCTGAATTCGCTACAGAGATACCAAAACAGCATATTACAGAAGATCACTGGGGGCACTACATTAAAAAGACGTAACATGAAACACATACACAACGAACTACAGCTAAACACTGTACAGACACACATTACTAGGTGTCATCTTAAGTTTTTTGACAACCTTCCCTCATCCCACAACCCACTCTTCCGAGCCATAACCCCATCCCCCCTTCCTGCTAGGTGGCAGGGTAGGAAGGGGCTCCTAAACCACGTCAACATCCGTTTCTAATGAATTTTAAATGTGTTCTTGCCAATTAATCGCTTTCTGCTGATACTTATCATCGCATATTCTTTTTTTTATTTGTTATTTAAAAAAACTATTTTAAATTAATGTGAACTATTTTAATTAAAATTATAAATATATATTTTTTATTAATCCTGTCAACACTGTCAACTGAACTCACACACACATCCACACACACGCGCGCGCACACACACAGACATATATATATATATATATATATATATATATATATATATATATATTTAACAGTTGAGATTTAGTACTGTGAATTTATTTATTTGGTTAAATTTTTCTGATGGGTCAGTCCCTAATTCGAGGTAAATATGGATCTCAGTCCTCGTCTGTTTGATAAACTATTGATTAATATTAATTTTGTACATGAAATCACTCACCTTATTTAACGTGAAGTTTTCTCGGTCCATTATGACTGGAGGAATCTTTTTCGGTGGGGCCGCCGTAGAATCCTAAGTTGGTGGTAAATTGCCTAGAACGGTGTTCGATGTCACTACTGGCGGCGCTTCTTCTGCTTTTCTTGCCTTCCTCTTGGCCGATTTCTTCCCTGTCTTTACTTTTTTGAAGGGAACCTCATCTTCTGTGTCCGGTAGGTGTATTTAAGCAGAGCATGAACTCTACCTGTCCATTTCCTAATACACCAATCTTCTGTCCTAGTATTACTACATACTACACACTACACACTGTACACAATTATATAGTCACTGCACAGCCTTTCTAGATAGCTAGTCAATTTCCTACTCTTATCAGAGCACGCTGCCCTGTCGTTTGTTGATGTATCCAAGTGATATGAATGGACCCCAACATCTTAAGGCGGAATCTAAATAATAGTAGTAATAGTGTTTGTTTGGATATGTGTCTTTAAAAAGGCTCCTACACAAAAAATTATCGCATTTCAACACTTCAAGAATAAACCAATAGAATACACTGTTACCATGGATACCACACGTATATCTTCCCGATTAGTCCGGGAATTTAACATTTAATTTCTATTTATTATGTAAAACAAATAATACAATATTATCGAGAATGTAGCGTTATTCGCCACTTTTAGTTAAATGCGATTTTACTACTCATAAAATTTTCATACCGCGGGCTAAATATGAAAATCGTTTATTAAGGAGTAACCTCCAATAATTCTGTTAAATAGGAAGAACTTTTTATCGGAAAGCCAATGTTTCGACCCACATTGCAGGACTTCTTCGGGGCTAGCACGACCAGGGGTTGACACTAGACTCAGTCACAAGGTCAACTAATATTATTCAACTATAATAATTTAAATTTTAATAATTCAGACTATAATAGATTCAGAAATTCAAAAAATAACACAGTTATTCCAATGTTTTGAGTTTTCACTTCTGTCGGTAGTCCACATGACTGCTTATTAATTTTTTTTTGTTTTTGTTTCCTTGATTTAGACAATATTTTGGCAATTATTTTTAGTAATTATAAATTTCTTTAAAACATTTCATACTAGAAAAAAAATGAATCTTAGAATGTAAAAAAAAAAATATTAAAATATTGTTAAATTCCATGTGTTTTCGTTAATAAGTATATATTTTAAATTTTGCTGATAATGAATAAAAGTGTGTTTGTTTGTTCATTTAACGTCAGTTTATGCTGCTATGGCTAGTCGGACGATGCTACAGAGGGAGCTCTAAATTTTGTCTATCCAGGTTTAATTAGGATAGGGATTTTTAACGACATCGTACAGGATCGGGACCCCCGTTTAACGTTCCTTCCGAAGGACGGCGTAACTAAGGATTTTTTACTCCCCTAAAAAAAAAAATCCTAGGGCCACCTGACAGGCTATGAACCCGCAATCTTGGGTTCAGTAGTTTGTTACTAGACCACAGGTGACCATGATGAATAAAAGTTTATTTCTTTTAATATTAATTAAATATTGAAAATATATTTTGTTAAAGTGTAAACAGTTAATACACATCAAAATTATGTAAAAATAATTCTTGGGATATTGTTCATTATTAATAAATACCATAGATGTTCAGTTTTACTAGATTAATATGTTGTTTTTTTTCATAATATTATTTTGTTCACATTCAGAGTAACTCATCGATATGAAATAACAAACTGATTAATTATTGTAAATAAAAAAAGGGAAATTCTGTTAATGTTATCTCTGTTCTGGGTAAAATATTTTCCTTATTAATAAAACTGATACGTTATATCTGTGCCAGAGGTGAGGGGGGTCGATTAGAAATGTCTATTTATAAATACATATAATAAATTATTAATTCAATAACTTAGTTCCATTTATGTGAATATCTGTACCACAAAGACCTGCATAGGCCACTTCCACAATAAGTTCATCACCTGCTGTTATTTTGGGCTTTTCGTGTTGAACTAATGATAGCAAACTGAAAAAGCTCCCATGTTTCTAATCACTCAGCACTTTACTAAATGTTTCGAATCAAAATGGTAATAATCTACAGATAACTATATTGCGTTGGATAAACAGTGACCAACGCAACTCTAGACCATGTCGCGCCCGTGTGCAATCGTGACCTAGGCGCCCTCTAGGAGGCACGCGATTAAAATTGAACACTTACAGTTATTCAAGGTTTTACTTAAACCGGCAAACCCCATAAGGAGGTGAATGTGCCCATAAAACTAAACAATTTTTTCTACGGCTATAACATGAAATGAAATCGCGAAAATAAAACAGTTCGCCCCGCGGCGTCCCTTGAGACCAGCCCCGTGCGCCCCGCACATAAGGTAAAGCCGGCTCTGACAGTGACAGAGCTTTAGCTGCCCTTGGAATATTACAAAACCATTTAGGCTCCGTCAAAAATAACATAAAAACAAGCGAATAACGGAGATGATTTACATACATTCTAAAAATAATAACATTGCTCAAATATAATAATGTAATCCGCAATGTTTACCAATGTACATTTTATATACACATTTTTTATCTATATAATAATATTTATATAAAATAATATGTATAAACCGTTATACTTATGTGTATAAACTTGAATAAACTGTCGTTGCATGCTGCGAAAACTCAGGCCACCCAAATTGGTTCCAACGCCCTTCTTAAATCTATCAACTCACTTCCTCAATTAACCTTGAATGATCACCCTATTGCCTTCAGTTCCTCTGCTAGAAACCTCGGAATCATTTTCGTCCAATCCCTCTCATGGAAACCCTACTTTGCCCAAATTTCCCGTCGAGCAATAAGCTCTCTAAAGTTATTAAAGTAATAAGCTTCTCATCACTTCTTTTATCTTTTCACACTTTGATTATGGTTGTGTGGCATATGGTAGCCTCTCGATTAGGCTCTAGGTGAGATTGAGGTGAATTATGAACTGTTCGCTTCGATTTGTCTTCGATGCCTCGAGAAGGTCTCATGTGTCCCGTCGTTACGTTGAGTTAAAGTGGCTTTTTCCTTCTATCCGTAGGCTCTATTTCCTTGGTTCTTACTTATATCAAACTATCAACTCACAACATCCATCTTACATCTATAGTCTCCTACAATTCAAATCCTCTATCCAATCCCATGGCACAAGATCTCACCTTTCCGATCTTTATATCCGTTCCCATAGAACGAAAACTTTTGAGCGCTCCTTTCTCGCCCGTTCTATTTCTCTTTGGAACTCATTCACACTCGATATCCGTCATGCCTCATTTAAATCTAAACTTTTCCTACATCTTCTAAATTCCCAAACAGATGCTCTATAATATTCAACTTGATCGATTGATGAACTACTGTAAATATTCCTCACTCACAATGTTTTTTTTATTATTAGATGCTATTATTTATTCACTTATTTTCCCATAAGCCTATTTCTTTTTATTGTAAATTTGTCTGTGTTTTAATTTTAATTTTGTATTACATTTACTGATTCTCTACCAAAACATACCTGTTTGTTATTTACTTTCAAGATATTATGTAAATATTGTTTTATTCTGAAGTAGTCCTTTGGCCAGATATAATAATAACAATAAGCTTTATTTGTTTTCCTTTTTCTTCTATGTACATTTTTACATGGTTTTTATATTTACATGATTTTAAAAAGAAAAAAGGCCCTTCTTTGGGCATAAGCCTCTCCCAATTTACCCCAGCTACGCCTGTTCCAAGCAGAACGGTGCCATAATACTCCTATGGAGTTTTGTATGTCGTCCCGCCATCTCGTAGCTGGTCTCCCTATTCTCCTAGTGCGGTGTATTGGATACCAATCCGTTGTTGCCTTAGCCCAATGTGTTGATGCCATTCTTGCAATGTGTCCAGCCCACTGCCATTTAAGATCAGGTACTGTCTTGAGAATATCGCGCGTACCAGTCAGCTTCCGTAGTTCTGTCTTCTTTATTTTCTCCCTTCTACTTTTCCTTAACATACTTCGCTCCATTGCACGCTGAGTGATTGCTAGGGATTTAGATATATCGTTCTTTAGACTCCAAGTTTGGCATCCATAAGTTAAAGAGGGAATGATGCAAGCATCAAAAACTTTTCTCTTGTGATGTATGGCCATGTTGCTTTTAAAAATATTTTTGTGTGACCAAAATTTGGACCATCCTATTTTAATCCTTCTATTCACCTCTTTCTTGGATCTATCTGCAAATGATATGAGTTGCCCTAGATAGATTGTTTCTTTAACCCATTGGAGTTTGCTGGTACCGAGAAATATTTCTTCTTCTTCGGCATTTGTCATCAAGACTGATTTGTTAAAATTTGTCTCCAGCCCAGCTTAATTTCCTACTAGGACCAGCTCTTCCAGCATTTTCTTCAGTTCAGTTGGTTGGCCAGATATATATTTATTTAATTTTGTTCATCTCTGTTATTCTATGGGGATCTGGTCCCAGAATAAAATTATTTATCTATTCTATTCAATTCTAATCTATCTTAAAACTGAACTTGAGGCGATAAATTCTATATGTAATAAGTTTTATATTTTATTCTGAATAAGTTTTCTTCTCTTTCTTTAAACATATTTCTAATTTCTTCTTCATATACTGTTAAATTTTTAGTAGATACAATTTAATTTATAATCGAATATTAGAAATTTTATCACTCGATTTTGAGAAATATTCCAATAGGTTTATGTTTTGGAATGTTTGCATTTGAAGGTAACGGAATCGATGGATATAAAGGTACTGTGTAACTATTATTTATTTGTTGATTCGATGCTGGATTGTTTATCGGGACTTGAGACCCGAATTCTTTTGTTTACACTAATTTTACTTTTACTGGCGGGTTTATTTTATTAAATACTAATATACTTGATGGTTATTAGCCTTTTCTTTTTTTAAAATTTATTTATTGATATTTACAACTGTATTACAATAATACAACAAGTAAATAGGCTAAGTGATACATATTGACATGAGAATGACAAGTAGAGAAACTACACACTGGTAGTACTCAAATCAAAGTTCAACTAAGAAGGTCACGTGGCCATCTTCTTTTTAGACGCCTCAGAGGATTATCGGGAATTGAAGAGGAGTCCACTGAACTTTAAAAATAATTAATTAGATTGTTTATTCTGTATATACCATCCTTCGAAATGTCCAGGAGTTACGGGGATTGGATCTTGGGCTTTTGAGGATAAGGTGGCACAATGGAAACATAAGCTCTTAATCCTAGAATATTGTTTATATAAATGAAGAAATAAAAGATTTATATAAATTGTATAAAATATATAAATTAATAATAATATCATATTGCTCTAGGGCTTCTACTTCTATTGTTCCTATATATATATATATATATATATATATATATATATATATATATATATATATATATATATATATATATACATATATATATATGTATATATATATTTATTTGTTGTAATTCTTCAAAAGTAAAATTGGTATTTATGCTACTTCTATCGTTAATTACATGATATGGAATATATATGATATGGAATGAAAATACATGGAATATTTATATTGTCAATATATGCTAATGGTACACTGAGATTAATTAAACAAGTATTGGGCAAATTATGTAGCTGAATTTTGTTGGAAGTACTACCCTTAACAGAGCTTATATTGAAAAATAAATATTGGTGTAAAGTGGGACACCAATATTTATTGAAAAATGGTGTAATGTGAGAGCAAGTTTTATAAGAGAATCATTTTTAATTTCTACTAATTTACAATGTCTTAATTCTATATTTTGACTTAATTCTTATGACAATGAATAATAAGTTGTCCTTGGGAACGTTTTCAATGGAATTTCAAACTCTTATGCTGTCTTTTAGAAAGGACATAACATGAGAGACCTGAGGCAGAACGGTGTCAGATACTCATTGCAGATCTCCATCCTAATTAATAATTAATATAAGTAATTATACCTATAATTACTACCTATATACGTATATGTATATATATATATATATATATATATATATATATATATATATATATATATATATATATACCTACTAGCGTTTGCCCGCGGCTTCGCACGCGTGGAATTTGGTCTGCCACATAAAGTTTCGTGACATCATTTAAAATAAATAATTTAATATTTTTTTAACTATAAGTTACTCGTAAATCAAAAATTTCAGATGTCTAACTTCAAACTGACGGATTCTATACAACCTTTGAACCCCCATTATATTAAAGGAGAAACCCTTGGGGTGGAATTATCCAAATTTCTTTCTTAAATTATACAAAGAACCTATCTGCAAATTTCAAGATGCTTGTTCCTGATTTGCCTTTAATTATGTACTATAAAGGGGGGGCACATGTCCCCGTGCCCAAAATAAATCTGCCCTTGTTGTAGCCTATGATGTATAACCTATATTACTCATTAAGTTTCATCCAAATCCGTGAGGTGGTTTTTGCGTGAATGAGTAACAAACATTCGCATTTATAGTATTAGTAGGATATCAAAACAAACAGTTCCACTCATGTTTTTTCTGTTACGTTAACAACTGTGATCATGTGATTTGCTTTTAATTATGTACTATAATGGATTCTCCACAGTACCTAAAAAACTGTCGGGGGGGCACGTGTCCCCGTGCCCTCCCTAAATCCGCGCTTGCTATAGCCTATGTGTTATTCTGATGTATAACCTATATTACTGTAAACTTTCATCGAAATCCGTTCAGTAGTTTTTGCGTGAAAGAGAGACAAACATACAAACTTTCACATTTATAATATTAGTAAGATATACCTATTACTACCTATATTATTACCTATATATACTATAACTAGTAATTATACCTCGGTAAGGAAAAATTTAGGACTAATAAAATAACATTAAATTAATTAACAAACAACCAGGTGTCCAGTTTTTTATTTACTTACTCCCTTCTCAGCTACAGTACTCAACAACTGTTGAAGCCTATAGGTGTCCCTTATAGTGAGGTTTCTCTGTTTAAAAAATGTATCCTCTAAATGATAATTCTACCATAATTAATTTTAATCCCAACTACTTCCATAGAAAATGTTGAAAACTTCCAGTTTTTTTTTTTTTTTTTTTAGTCACCTTGATTTAAGCACTAGTAGGAACACGAGATCCCTAAAATTCAGATCAAGTCAACAATCATCGGGGAATCCCAGCCAATAAATAATCATAAATAAGAAAATAATGGACATTATTTTCTATTAAAAAAAAAAAATGCAGCGTATCATACAATTATTACCTTATAAAGTTATCTCGGGGTCTGCATTGATATCGTTAGTTTTGCAACTACCCGCGATATCATTGGCACTATTTATGGTTTTGTCTCGATCTGTGAAGGTTCAGAACGGCCGCTAGGAACACATCAAGAGGTGAGTATCTCCCTTTTAGAGTTACCTTAAGCAAACAAATTTAACAAAAGGAAACAAATATATATATACATACATATATATATATATATATATATATATATATATATATATATATATTGAGTGAATAATAGCTCAATAATTTACTTCATTTTGCTTTTTATTCATTTAATAAAATATGTTTAAGGGGCCCTAGGCAATGCAATCTCCATGCACCCTCTCCTTTTATATTAAACATATTTTATTAAATGAATAAAAAGCAAAATGAAGTAAATTATTGAGTTATTATTCATGAATCACAACTTGTTGATACCCTTTAAGTTCAATTGAAACAAAACTACAACATTCATCACCCGACTATTTAATAAATCTCTCAAGACTTATGCACAATTTTCTGATTAAAAAATGCCATGTAATATAGTTTTTGCATTTATTTATAGAATTAAAGTCTCTATTTCGTTTTTCCTTAGCTTGAATGTAGATAGAAATTAAATCTAAAATACATACAAATTCCCTCGTCTAATGTCCCTAAAGCTTCAAACCTATTCTTCTTCTCTAACAAGAATTGAGTTTTAATTGAAGGGTTCTTCAATTTATCTAAATCAAAATTTTCCGAATGAAAACGGTTATCTGTTCTTTTTTATTAGTAGTATTTATCGAAGTTGTATGATAACTAATTAATGATCTGGTCCACATTCTGCCCCACGATACGATCTCACGTTATTCTTCTTTGTATCAAAACACGATCAATTTGATTACGAGTTTGTGAATCCGGTGATATCCAAGTGTACTTATGAATATCGTTATGTCAAACTTAATACTTTTGATTATTAGATTTTTGGTGATAGCAAAGTTTATGAGTCGTTAACTGTTATCATTACTAATTTCGTGTAAACGTTCCTTACCGATCGTCGGATAGCATACCTCTTGCCATAGTATATAGATAGCATACCATCTTTGCATTCGCGTTTCCTAAAATTATTTTTATACAGTTTTATACAGGATAGTTTATCGTAAACACACTCTAATTTATCATATAATTTATTTATCATTTAATTTCGTCATCACTATCTTCGGTAGGAGAATGTATATTTATGAGCGCGATTTTAACCCAACGCTCCTGAAAGACTGCCACCTTTCACTAAAAAAAATATTATTTTTAATGTATGGGAAAGCCGATACGTCTCAAAATCAATTCACATAACTATTGGATCGTTTCATATGAAATGTCTCTTTTAATTATTTTTATAATTCAAAGTGGAATCAGTGGTCTTCTGTTTTTTACTGTTTGCGTTTACAGATTCTAAAGACCTGTTTTTAATCCTTTGTTTATTTTTATGTCTCTCTCACTACTCAAACATTGTTTAGTGTGCCATCAAACATGGCCTAGGAAAAACCCGATTTTCGTGTTATATTGTTTTTAGGAGTTTGAACATAGGACCTACGATACCTCGAGCTGCAAGAAGCATTACCACAGCGTTCGGGTAAGGGTGTTGTATTAAACGGACAATTCGCTGTTGGTGTTAGAAAATTTGACATAGATTAATCGATAAACAATAATATAAAAATAAATAATTCATTTTTCCTTTCAATCACATCAATTCAATCACGACAACGTCATATATAAAGGTCATGCTTCACCACAAACAGTGAAGAAACTAAACGAGGTCTTCCCACACCCACCTTATTCGACTTTTACCCAACAGATTTCCATCTCAGAAATTCGGACAACTTGCTCATGTGCAATATTTTTTGAAGCGATTCTCTAGTCCAAAACACATTTTCAGACTTTATTTGATCACAAAACCCTGAATTTTTCAGTTTTGGGATTGAAAATTTGATAACACACGAGGAAAAAGTTATAGAATATTAGGGTAAATATTTTGAATAAAAATGTTTTGATTTCATAAAGTTGTTCTACTAAATAACCTTTCTTTTGAAAATAGACATTTCAAATGAAACAACCCAATGTTGTACTACTATTTAATGATTGTTGGTTGACCGTCTGTGTTAGAAAAGAAGCCAACCCAGCTGATGGTGAAAGAAAATTTTCTTAATGTAGTAAAAACGATTGTTTATTGAAAACTTACGTTTTGACGTGTGTTGATGTTTCAGGTCTTCATCTTGTTGTGGATATGAAATAAATAAGACTTTTTGGTTTTAGACTATATTGACTCATTTTGGAAAACACAAATATTACACATTTAAGACTGGCATGGATACACTCGGAACTCGACTGGACTTCCCACAATGCCTCAGTCCCCCTCTCCAATGCCAATGCCTCATTGATCATTATCAATATACCACACTTTTTTTTTTTTAAACACTTTTATAACAAGACTTAGTCATTAAAATACCCAAGGTTTAATGACAACAAATTAAATTTAACATATATATATTTTTTTGGTACTTGTGTCTTAACGCAGCCCTGGTTACTTTTCGTAATGGTTACATTTTGTAACGGTTACATTTCTAACAGCTGATTTGTTCTATGTTTCATCTTGCTTACTGTGTTTTGATTATTGCTGATTTATTGTTTCTTATTTGTTGTTTATTGTTCGTTATTTGTTCTTTATTCTTTGTTATAGATTTTTCGTTGTTATTATTTTAGTTAGTTATTTAATTAGTGTAAAATGATGCGTATTTGGGATTTGCCTTCAACAGAAGAACAAGCTATACATTTTTTGCAGGAGCGTAATATTTTACCAAAACAAAGAAAATGTAGCAATTCTCATCAAATGAAATTGTTTTGTGGTGAAAGGTTTTTTTTGGAAATGAATCATATTTATGCGAGTTCGTATGGCGACAGCATCAGTCAAAACAAAATACAGACTACAGACAGTTTCTCGATCCAGCCTTGAAGAAGCTAGCAGTATGTCTGGCGAAACGTTGGCGAAGGAAAATTTAACAACATGGTCTAAACCAGAAACCAGTGAAGTTTTGTGTAAAAATACAGACTGTTTTTAATCTATATTGAAGTCTATTTCGACGCATTTTACACCTAAATGCGATTAAATTTTTATTATTTGTATTTTGTAATTGTTCATTCTTCTTTAATTTAATTAATTGTTCATCATATATTACATTTTTCAATTTTTTTTTTACATAATTTTTCATTACTTTTATTTCTTAATTGTTTGAAATTATTTTTTTGTACATAATTTTTCATTACTTTTATTTCTTAATTGTTCATAATTTATTATTATTATTTTCCATTTGTCAATAAATTCTTTTGATTTGTAATTGTTCATCATTTTTCAACCCCAATAAATAGAAGGTAACTTTTAGAAATGTAACCGTTATAAAATGTAACTGCTCGCGCATGCGAACAAACATGGAAAAGTAACCAGGGCTGCGTTAAGACACAAGTACATTTTTTTTTTTTATAAACTTTTTAATCATAATCGCTGAGACCATACCGCTGGGGAGCACTACCCTTTTCCCCAATGATCGTATTGCGACCACCTGCCTATCTTCAATACCTTGATTTAACTCTTGGTTTACCTCTTTATTTAATCCTACATCTTCCTCTCTTCGTTCGCTTTCATTGATACGCGGAGCTAGATCAATATCCTCGTCCACCGAGATTTTATTTGGATGACATTTTTCCTCTAATCTACTTCGGATCTGATTTTTATGAACTTAATGGGCTCTTCAAGATGTAACTTTTACCAAATATATATATATATTGGCTTCATTTTAGACAGACTCTACCAGGCATATAAAATGACCTGTAAGCATATAAAATGGAACACAAAAATTCTGGTCCTTATTGATGTGACTGTGAACGATTTTTTATTAATAAATATTTGTACGGTTGGAACGCTCTTTCAGCTAAACCATTTGACTGTGGGTTATAAGGAAGGCTGTGCATTCATTTAATTTGACTCAATTTACAGTAATTACTCAGTTCTTTGGAATTAAAAGAATTTCATGAAGGTTGTTTAGTAGAAAATTAAATCAAAACATTTTTATTCAAAACAGTTACCCTAATTTTTGCAGTGTTTTGTGATTAAATAAAATCTGAAAATGCGCTTTTGACTAGAGAATCGCTTCAAAAAATGTTACACTCGTCCGAATTTCTAAACAGATGGAAATCTGTTGGGTAAAAGTCTG
Source organism: Arma custos (assembly GCA_037127475.1). Taxonomy (NCBI): domain Eukaryota; kingdom Metazoa; phylum Arthropoda; class Insecta; order Hemiptera; family Pentatomidae; genus Arma; species Arma custos. The sequence continues at coordinate 220,841,665 of CM073759.1, forward strand.
GGGAAAAAGGTGGGTGTGGGAAGACCCATGACCTTTATATCTGGCGTTGTCGTGTAGTTAGTATAGATTCTTTCTGATTGACCAATGCCGGTTGTTTTTTTATGATGTGATCGATAGGCAAAATGAACAATCTATTTTTATATTATTGTTTATGGATTAATTTATGTCAAATGCTGAAATTTTTTTAACACCGATGGCAAATTCCGAAGAACTGGATGATATTATCACGTAGTACATACCATAACTTGTAGTAATGAAAACATGGCGAATAAATCATCCAATATTGCAATGATCCCTTGCTGACTTCATCTGAAAACATTTCAACCGTTTTGAAAACCCAAATCCACCAAAATCAAAAAAACATTTTCCTAGAGAATTAAACAGATACACGTTATTAGTATAGTAGGAAACACGTTGTATCTGTTAAACATATTACGAAACAGGGACATAAAATGACACATGTTAATTGGTAACAAGAATATATTTTTATAAACTCCCTCAATGGTACATTGTTGACTATAACATGACTTTAACATCTTTGGTTTTTTTTTACATTAAATTTCTTATAAGATAAATTCTTATAACATATAAGTCTCTCATTACTTTCTTAAGTATAGTCAGAGTGACTGAATCTTTTAGGGGGTTTAATAGTCCTACCAGATGGTCTGGTATTATTTTCTTCCGTTACAATGTTTTCTTGGTTTTGATTGTTAGTCTTAGTTGGTAACATTATGTGTTCCCTAGTTCTCTTAAATAATTTTCCATCATCATTTTCTATTATATATTGTCTAGGACACTCACTTTCCTTTATTACTCTACCAGATATCAAGTATTATTTGTTGTCATTTTAAATTTTATGTGATCTCCAGATGTTAAATCTATCAAATTTTTGGTATTTTTGTTATAATTTTTAGATACATTTTGTTAATAATTTGATATACATTCTTTGCATTTTTGTTTATTTATTAATTTTGGTTGTAGTACATTTTTAGTGGCAGGTAATTTATCTCTCAGTCTTCTGGACATTAATAACTTCTCCCTCACTGGTTACATTGTTTACCTTATATACAATGTTGACTATAACATGACTTTAACAGTATCTTCTCATGAAATTCCCCCTATTAAAATATCGTTAGAGGAAGCTGAACAATTCATAATTCCTTCTAGGATACTATCCAATACCATCTGGAAAATTTATGGGCTTCATGCCAGGCCAAAGACCAGTCTTCTTTACCTATACAACCCACACAATGTATTTACCATTAGCTACTCCCTAATTATCTTCATTAACTTCCAGTTGTAAATATGCATTGGTTAAATCCAAACGACAGAAAATTTTACAATGCACAAACTTGTCGAAAATTTCGTCAATCCTAGGTAGAGGATATTGATCTACTTCAATTTGGGGGTAAACTGTTTTTTTTTAAATCTACACACAAACGTAACTGTCCATTTTTTCTTTGGTACCACGACTAAAGGACTTACGACTGTGCTTCACCTTACAAATGATACCTTCAGACTCTAATATTTTTAACTCGGATATTACTTTCTGTCTCAGTGCATAAGGCACCGAGTACGCTTTTGAAAACAGTGGCTTTGCCTCCGGATTTAATTTAAATTCTTTTATTGGTTTTTCTGTATCCAATTTTGAAAAAACCCGAGGGTATTTTAATTTACAAATATTTATTTCTTCTTGACTATTACACAAATCATTAATCACATTATTACATTTATTGATAAATCCAAAATTTTGTTCCCAATTAGGGTAACTTTACTTTAACCAATTTCAACTAACAATGGGGTTATTCAAAGTTTGCTTTGCTACAAACAATAGCACAGGTACCTTCACATTCACCTTAACTTCTACCATGAAATAATCACTAATAGGCAATTCTGATCCTGACATCTGAAAAAGAATCATAATCTATAAGGGTCGCAGAAGACCCGGTATCAACCGTAAATTTTACTTTTTTGCCATTTACCTCGATTTCAATACAGGGTGTCTCATTATTTACCCAATTTCTTTCCAAGGCTTCTTTGTTTAACACAGCTCAACAATATTTAGTACCCGATTTTTTTAATAAAACAAAATGCACTCTTGTGCCCAAATTATTTACAAGCGAAACACTTCCACTTTAGTCCTGGATTCTACTCTGTGCTTTACCGTACACTGAGCACATCTTTTTTCTTTGATTTGCGTTGTAGATTCCCTTCTCGACTGTTGCCTTTTACCTGGTGGTGACGATGGCCTATAAGACTGAGGTTGTTGATTCTTATAGATATTTTGTGGTTCGTAGACTCCTGCAGACTGTTGATGATTATTCAACTGATTCGAGGGCCCCTGGTATCTGTTAGACGATTTGATTTGCGCGACAGTTGTATCATTTTGTTCTAGAAATACATGCTCAGATCTCTCGACTGTCTCAAACTCCTGCACCAATTTAACCCTGTCCGGCTGCGACAACAGTTTGTGCAATAAGTTTTTATTTTTAATTTCATATATTGGCCGTTCTCTAAATACTTGGCCCAAAAATTCCCCAGTTATTGTCTTTTGTGAAATGTATACCTCTTCGCGATTTGACAAATTTCAGGTGTATAATTATTATTTGAAACTGTTTCACATTCAGCAAATGCCACCTCTGTTATTGCCTTAGGCGAAATTCCATTGCTTAACATCTTGAATGCTTCAGCCGACAATACCACACATGGATACTGAACTTGAGAATTAGTATCCACCTTTGCCAAACTAAAAAAAATGTTCAACCATAGTAAATACGACTTTATATCTAAATAGGGTCATTGTCAATTACCAACGGACGACAATACTTGTTTCTTCCCCCGTCATGAAGTTTTTCAACTCAATAAATCTTTTTTATTAACACAACGAACTAACCTTTCGACTGTTACCGGATACCACGCCATGTCCTTGCTGGCGCCTGGGCTGTTAAGTCCTTATTAATTCCTTTGGCTTGAACTGAGCACATGCCTTAATATTTGCTATATAGTTCGATATAAATATTGTTTGATCACACACACTTGATACGCGTTAACAAAAATACTTATGATATGTGTTAACACAAAAAAAAAACTTACTTCTCGACTATAAATGATAAAATAAAATAAAAACACTTTGACTCGTTTTTCTTCCTCATCGCCAATGTTTTGGATATGAAATAAATAAAACTTTAGACTATATTGACTCATTTTGGACTACAAAAGATTACACAATTAAGACTGGCATGGATACACCCTGAACTCGACTGGACTTACCACAATGCCTCAGTCCCTCTCTTCAATGCCAATGCCTTATTGATCATTATCAAAAAACAACTCAATAAAACAATAAACAATAAACGGTCACTTTTTGGATTAAGGGTCACACGTTCAGATTAATGAATGGCTTAAAGTGAAGAATCAAAATAATGTTCGGTTTGGAATATTGAAAAATTGCCCAATGTTTGAGATAAAGCAGATAAATCAAACCTTCTAAAATGCACATTTTTTCTGCGGATTTATGTATCTATAACAAACTATTTTTGGTGATAACTCATTCATAAATAGTAATAGAATTTAATTGATCAAATAGTCATTTTTATAATAAATAAACTATTTATGCATTACAGTATCTTAAAAAAAAAACTTGACATGTGATAAAACCAATTAAGCTGTCGAGATTCAAGTGAGGTCTTAAGGTTTTGTGATCTCAAACTGCCCCCTTAAATTTATATTGACGCAATCCCTTTTGTCTTCCAAAACCGCTGTCCTCAGAAACTTCATTTCTGCTGCAGTGATTTAACTGGCTAGCATATCAGGCATTACCAAACTTTTGCTTCCAGAACTGTATAAATGCATCTTTTAGTTTCCATGTCTATTTCTCCGGTGACCGATTATACCGATAGAGATCTGCTAATAAACTACATTGGCATTAGAAATTGACCGAATATCTCTGGGTCAATCTTACCAGAAGAACTTATTTCGGTCCCTAAGTACGTAAACGCCGGCACAATTTCTCAACTATCGTCACTATTGTCAATAGAAGGCCGATAATTTTTGGTGGAGATGTATTTTTTGTGGATATGAATAATTGCACTACGTTCCCAATCTCTTGGAATTTCCTTTCTGTTCCAAATTAGTTGAAACTGTTGTTGGATCACTTTGAAATGCTCTTGTTGCTCCGGAGCAATGCTATCCTTACTGGCTGCTTTGCCAGATTTGATTTTTTTTTTTTTTTAATGGCTTTCACTGCATCCTCTTCATAAATAATAATTATACCCTTTGCATCCTTCATAATCATGGCGAATGTTCCATTGGAGACAATAGCCTACAACAGAGTTTAATCTCTTCCCAGCTTGATTTCACCCCGTCCTTTTTTCTTTACTTCACTAAATCCGAGGTCTACTTTATAGATTCACAAGAATGACCTATTTTCCATTTAGAGTTTTAGTATTCTAATTCTAAAGTCCTTATGAACGCCAGGTCGTTTCCAAAAGGTCTATCTAAGCCCGAGGCTAATATGTTGACTTGAATCAGTTTTATTCCAGTCGTGTGATTAGGCAAGAGTTTGGATGTAACGCAATCTCTCGATAACTGGTCCTCAAATATTTATGTCATCTTGGAAGGGCGGGCAAAACCTCCCAGCAGCGGGTATCTGTTGATCAACATGTCTTTACAATAAGATCACGAGGGATCCCCTTATTCGCCACTCAGGGAACACGGTCCCTATAAATTGGCTCCGCCGACATTGGTTAAAATTTTAGGCTTCAAAATACCTTTTGCTACTCCTTCATAAATGACCACAGTGAGAGGGTGCCTGAGGATCAAGTGATCAATTCACACGGGCGTATCCTTGGAAATAGTAATATAATGAACCCTCTCAGTACTGTCCCACAAAAGAATGGCTTGAATAAAAGTATCAGCCTTCAAATAGTTCCCTAACACGATCTTCCGATCAGAATAGGACTTCTTTCCGATTTAATCTGGCTCAGTTAATCGAAGCTGCTGTGGCTAAACCATACACAAAACATTATAGCGGATAACAGCTTTAAACCCAATTAACTCTTACAGAAGTTTAAAAACTAGTTTCCAAGAGTGAGTCCTTTGGTTACCTCCCAAACCTTAGTTACCTTACTTTCCTGCAGGTACCGTCTCACAAGTCCGTACAACTGGCTGAAGCTCTAGTAGTTCTGATACAACAGAAACACGCTCAATTTCCAAATGCTATGTCATTGAGCAACCTCAACAGAGCGGTTCCCTTACTTTTGAACTTTCAAATATCCATTACTATAAGTGAAGAAAAGTTGTAGGCTCGATACCATCAGGTACTCTAATACTTCGCTATTTAGAGAAAGGAGACGGATTCTCTATAAATGACTTTGAAGTCAGTAATTTTGTAATGTTTGGGAATGTATTCCATGTCCATGCAATCACTTCACCTTGCAGAGCTCTCTCTTTAAGGGGATTAAGGTTGGTGTCTACGCTGGGTGAGTCGAGCACTCTCAAGAGATGCAAGATGAGATGTCATCTTGACAGAACATCCAAAGTTCTTGCGTAGTATTATAGTCAAGTAACTATAAGAATCTTATTCTACCTGAGCTTTGCCTTTTCAAAATATACTTGACAAAAATAATGTTCAATTAACATTCTCCCCGTGTATACATCGCAAAATTGCGAGAACACGGAGATGTAGGATCAAGTGAAAAGAGGGGATATGGCTGGCCGAGAAACGTGCCAAGGCGGCCGAGATGGTTGAGGCGTCACCACGGAGAGGTGAAGGTCCCGGGTTCGAGTCCCGGCCCTGGCCATATCTTTTCTTTTCAAAATAAAATACATATTTAAAAAATTAAATGATATAAAAATAAAATAAATTATTATACTTGACAAACATTTATATACTACATTTTTATATATTGTCATTATATATTACGACTCCTGATAGCTCAGATGGTTAGACCACCGCACTAGAGATGCGGGGGACCTAGGTCCGAATCCCGGCCAGGACAAATCTTTCTTTGTAAATGTTTTCTCTCCTAAATAAAAACATTTACATATTACATATTAATATATATTATATTTTACAGCCTAAAAAACTTTTTTTTCATAAAGCCTAATATTTATTTTGGTTTTACAGTGAGCCGGATTAAATGGTCAAGGATACTTCAGAAACCTTTAGTTATAAGAGTCAATAGTGAAATTCCTCTGTGATTTGTGTGATCATGGCAGAAATTCCAGTTGTCATTGATACAAATATTTGGGGTGATCTAAGAGGAGTGCTCAACCAACTTAAGGTAAAAAGTAATAAACGGTCTTACAATGATGTATGGGTCGCTTTGGAGAATGAATCAGACTTCATTAAGAAAACGTTGACAACTGAAGAGCAACAAACAAATAGGGCTCTAACTAATATCATGAGAATGTTAATAGAGATGAAAAAGAGCTCTAAAAATTATGTAATTGACGTTCCGAGTTTCGTCTACAATGAAGTGGGAAGAAGTGTCTCATCGAAAATCGCGTCTGCAGCAACAGGAAACGATCAGTATTCGCAGACCTTCAAGGACGTTGTAAATTCTTTACCTATTAAAGCTAATGTTGATGATACTATCTTAAATCAAGGAATTGATTATCCTGAAAAAACTAAGGAATCACCTGCAAAGATTAGAGATACAATGAAAGAGTTTCTTCAGAATAAAAAGCAAGAAACGCTGAATGAACTAATAGAACACCTGCGGAATGCAGATGACACTACAAAAAGTGTCATGAAAAAAAGAATTAAAACGATACAGAACAGAATGGAAGACATTCGCTATAAAAATGATAACTGGGATAAAGTTATGGTAGAAGCATCGAAGGTTCATGGTTTCCCGTACGAGACAAGGACTAAGTCACTGAGTTCTTTATACGGCAGCATTAAGAAATATAGCGACGTTAATAAAATTAATTTCAAGCCTAACCCAATAGATGTAATTACCGAACGGTTGACAATGATAGACGAAGAATTCGATTTCTTCGATCTCCAAATTTATCTCTATGCTAAGAAAAAAAAAGCTCACATCATCACCAAAAACACTCAAGCCTACCAAGAAATAAACGATCCCTCCTTTCTTGAGTACTTTGCAGATGTCAAAGTAATGCATCCTTTAATTAATTTCGATTCCCTAACAGATTTGAATAATTCTGGAGATTTGATTGAAATCATTGACCGATCTATCAAAAAAGACTTCAACGAGGTAGATTTGCAGGTATGTAAAGAATTGGATAAGAAGTTGACTAATCCAATATTAGAAAAAGGAGGTGAAACATTGATTCGGGCTGCTGAATCGAGCTATGATCCCGATGTCAAACGTTTGAAAATAGATACGACCCTTGGTAATGTACTTAAATTAATGAGGATCGTAAATAATCAACTGAAAGTCAGCAGGGAATACTTTTTCGATGACTATAAACAGCTCAAGACTTTAACGATTATTGATGAACATTTTTTCAACAAAAAATTAAGCAGTAACGATTTCGTAAAAGAAAATATTGTAATGAATAAGGCTAGAAAGAACCTTCTTAAATCTGATAGTTTAGCCGATCATCTTAGTAAGAATCCAGCACTTAAGGCGGAACTCTCACAGTTGCAAGCTAATCCCAGTGCTAAATTAAACAATTTTCTTGCGATTTATAAAGGAAAACGTGACGAACATCTTAGAAATGTATATCTTGCATTAGCGTTTGAAAGCCATTTCTCGGATGATGAAATAAATCAAGGATTAAACACAGCTCCACAAGGAGCGCCTATATCGATCCAAAGTTGCCCGCCATCTGGAAGAAAAGGAAAAAGAGAAGCATCAAAATGCCTGTTGGAATGGGAACAGATCGAAAAATTCAATGAAGAGAGAGTACATAAAAGAGACCCTCTAAAAGTAAAAATTGATAGCCAAAAGTTCTTAGACTACATAAAAACAGTTAAAGATCCACAAGTACGTTCACAGCTGATTGAATTCACCGATCAAGTACTGAATTCTGCAGGAGACTATAAGAGCAAGATCAGTGGACCAAATGTGCTTGAAGTTACTCACCTTATAAACAGTCACAATGTTCGCAATCATTTCAGTAAAGTGTACCGTGTCTCTAATGCGCTGAACTATGGTATATTTGCAAAAAGTCTTTTAGGCGATATTGTACATGGCGATATTAAAGGTGTTGCAGTAAATATAGGGTTTATGGGTGGAAATTATGGGCTTTCTAGATTAGCCACTGCTTCTGTCACAAAAGGTGTAGAATATGCTGAAGCAGGGAAAGTGATGCTTGGAAACAGCTTGAAGTATGCATCCCCGTTTATCGGTCGTTTCCTCTCACCCCTGATTGTCGTAGACCTCTATAATCAAATCCAAGCTCTAAAAGCTGGTGATGAAGATGCAATAGTCGGAATCGTAGGAGACAGCGTTTTTCTGACTATAGACGCAGTAGACATCGGGATATCCCTTTTGGAGATCTATGGATGGATTAGTGGAATATCTGCGGTGACGGGACCAATCGGATTGGCAATCGGAGCCTTGGTGATGATTGGATCAGACATCTACTTTGCTGTCAGGAAGGTCCACAAATTAGACGACATCATACATTTGACGACGGGTGAGAAATGGAAAGTCGGAGCAGGATCCTTCTTTTCATTAGGACTAGCAAAGTTTGATGTTGAGCGTTTGGCACATATAAAAGTAACTAATAATCTACTAGCTAAAAAAGCTCTTGAAGCTATAAAAAAAAATCAAGACATTCAAAGAATTGTTATTCCAAGCGCCGTTTCGAAAGGAAGTGATGAAGTAGAAATAGCCCAAAAGAACACATTCGTTCCGATCTATGAAGCTTCTGACATAAAATGGGCCGTAGTAAGACCAGAGGATCCAGATGGTGGAGTGATATTTTGTGCTCCGCAAGGAGACTGGGAAAATCCCCCTAGGAGAGTTATGGCTAAATGTCTAGATGCTATCGGCGTTGCTGATCTGGGAACAAAAACAAAAAATTACACGTTGTTTAATTTAGGGGATGGTGAAGACAATGTGCAAGGATTCAAAGACAGCGTCAACATTTTTCGTATTGGCAAAGGGAAGAAACGAATGTTAGGCGGAGACAAAAACGATGTCTTCATAGTTGAGGAAGGTACCACATTCAGAGATTTTCCAGAGGGCATTGTTGATGGTAAGGGTGGTAGCAACATATTCGATTTTAGGGGTTTAAAAGAAGACGGCAAACATGCTGTCGTTGTAGTTTTCAGAGAAGAGCCAGTTGAAGCAACAATCTTCCCTGGGTCAATGTTATACAATACGGTACCTATCCCAAGTACAGATCGGAAGCAAAACCTTCAAATATTGGGCATCGATTCGATAATAGGAAGAAAAAATGAGGTAGATCTTATTTACACTAATTGCACAACAAAATACATTGACAGTAAAGGTGGACGGTCTGAGGAACCTGATCAGAACTATATAACCCACACTTACAAAGAATGTAATCACGATAAAATTATTCAAATTGGTCCCAACACGGTGGTCGTAAATGAAGCAGTGACAGGGAAGTTTTCTTATTTTGTCAATGACATACATTCCAATATCAACTGCACTCTTAAAAGAAGCCTCCCATACAGAACGAAGGTGATTGAAAATAATCACATTGATCACAAATTTTTCATAAATGGCACTTTGTCAGACATAGTCAAGTTCGAATTTCAACATGAGAAAAACGATTACTATGACATAGATATTAAGATGCATTTCAAGGATAAAAGAGGGAAAACAACTAGGTTTCACTTGGACACTGTTCTAGGCTATGGCAAGGATAACGGAGGGATGGACAATATAATGTTTTATTTGAAGGACAATGTGCAATTAGGATATCATCATAATGGTATTTATGCACTTCTCAAGAGCAATATGCCTGTTCTCGACATCATCAAAAAGTACCGACCAATTGCTAATGATTTCGGCATCTCGATATTTATTTATGTAGAAAAAAGAGGTTCAATGATATCTATTGGTAGTGATCAAGCAGATGACGTATTCTATAACGATCCATCTTTTAAAACGTACCTGGTTGGTAATAAAGGTAACAATTTTTACACTGTTATTTCAGGTCGAGATGTCCTCCAAGGTCCTGCACCACCCATCATTCCAGAGATAGTAATTTATAGTTCATGCAGCCAAATTCACATTGATACTTTGGACCTTCGTTCTCTCTCAAGACAAATAAAAGAAGATCTAGGCAAGCAGTTGCTGATGAAACATGTCTTCGACTCAGAAAAGCTTGTATTATACTTGTACACTGCTGATAGAGGTTCCTACACTATGATCACTTCCATCATCTTCAGGAGTATCGATAATCCTCCCAAGTATGACTCCTGGTGTCCCATTTCGGATTCTGGATGGTGTCCCAATAATCTCCACATTATTCTCAACAATGCTCCAGTTGTACTAAAATGTGATCCGAGTTATCGAAGACAATCCGGTAAAAGCATCGATTATAACAAGGATGTTATCAATTACAACCCATCGAATTATTATACACCACTGCAATTGGTGTTTTCAGATCACGAGGTAATAATCATCCAAGAAGAAGATGTGGAACCTTATACTGAAGTGATTGTAAAAAAGAATTTAGTCCATAATCTATTTTTGCGCTCTGAGAACGATTTGGTAATGACAAATGGTTTCCATTTCGACACACCGGCTTATCACCCGACTACCATAGTAATTAAAAACTATTACAAAGATCCTACAGTTTTCGATACACTCAAGTTCACATTTAAAGATCAATTCGTGTCTTTCATAGCATTCAAAGGGAACATTAGGGAAGCAAAAACATTGGAAGATTGGTACGATGAATATGATAAAAATTCTACAAATGTTATTGGCTCCCTACACCGACGAAGTAGAAGAGACTTAGGAACTGGAACCTCTGATTACCGTTCTAACAGCAGCGAGGTTAAACAGTCGCAATTATCGGGCACGAACTTCATCGGAAGTGTTTTGCAGTCTGTGTCCAATATGTATTACACTTCTTTGGATTATGCCTACGACTACTATAACCAAATTGTTGATTATAAAACCAAGCTCACTCTTTACCCATTTCAAAATTCCGAAGTCAATTTTTCTAATGAACCTAAACTTCTGAACGAAGGAATATTAGAAGCGAAACCAAACGCTGCTAGGTCCAATGAGAATAACATCACCTACACAGATGTGAACAGCACATTGCTGCTTTTAGACATCTTAGTGAGGAAACTTAACGATTCCAAATACAAGCAACCTACTGAAGATTATTTGTTATCACATCAGGAACAGGTGGAAAAGAAAATGATAGACCTGACCTCAAAGCTAGAGCTGGATTTTAATGACATCGAAGGAAGCATTGAGAAGCATCAACAGCGAATATTGGACAAGTTGAATGAGGAGTAGTGAAGCTTGGTCCCACAAAGGTCAATTCATTTATAAGAGCAATGTTGACTTAGCAAATCCATGGTAAATCTTTTCAGCCATATACATTTAATATAAATATATTTGATATACCTACTTTTCATGTTAATCTGATTATTGAATCTATTTTTGTGTTTGGAGCAATTAATAACTGTATTAATATTCATGCTTGAAATGTATTTTTAATTCGTCATATAAATATTATGACTTTTATATCAATAAACTGATGGAGTTTAATTATTTTTTTTTTATGTGTCCCATTCCGTTTTATCCTAATGATATAATGTTTGGGAAATCGTTGATTAGTACGTACTAATCTATGGTTATTACAGTTATTAATAAAATACAACATAAATAAGGCAAGAATTTAATCATCCACTCCTTACTGAATCAAATAACTGGACAAGATCTGACGGAGAAAAATCACAGTTACTTGGTCAATACCTTTCTAAAATCTTTCATCCACATCCTGATATCATTAACCCAACTCACATTGAATATATAAAAGAAGCGTTAGATGTTCCCCTCCAAATGTCCCTTCCACCCAAAGCATTCCATCCTACAGAAATATCTAACATTATCCACAGATTACCTTCCCGAAAAGCTGGACACGACCTCATCATAATTCATATCTTAAAACACCTTCCTAGAAAAGCCATTCTATTCCTTACCTCTCTCTCTCTCTCTCTCTCTCTCTCTATATATATATATATATATATATATATATATATATATATATATATATATATATATATAAGTTACAAGTGGAACTAGAACAGTATTATTGTAGGACAGTATAATACCATGAATGTAAATGTAAACACTGCAAAAGATATAAAAGCAGGATTATAAAACAGAATAAATCAGTATTGTTTTAAAAGTCTAACAGTGAGTTTCATTTCATTCCTTTTAATCTCTTTTTTTTAATATTATCCGTGTCACGACACATAACCCATGTCACGACACATAGTGACAAGTGGTGCCAAAACCCGGGAAATTGTGAAAAGAAAACCGTGGTAAAGATTTTTTTTTTCTCTCTGTTCAGCACCTTCATTGTGACCACTAAAAAGGGGAATAATGCCTGAAGGAAACAATATCCTGAGACCAGCCATGCTTATGATGGACGCGCAACCTCTACCTCAACCTCAACCACAACCACCGCTAGAAGGAATCAATCTCAGAAATAAATCCTAACTTCCTGTTGCTGCCAAAACTACATTGGCATTAGCGCGTGCGGACATAGCTGCGAGGGAAGCAAATGAGTTAGAGTGCATGAAGCTTAGGAAGAACAATTTGAGCGCGAGATTTGAGGAGAGAAATAAGCGACCTCGAGAGGTTTGATGGTGAAGTCGGTGAGCTTAATCATTTCCTGAAAGGAGGAGACTGAATTATGTATTATATTCACATTCAGGCCGAGGCAAAGGACATAGAGGAATTGGATGCCACTAGACTAAGGGCAGCTCTGGTATGTCATGTCAGGAGGAGCATACTCAATCTAATCCAGGCCGATGAGGAAACGCTGTGGCACGTAGTTAAGGAAAGGTTAAAAAAAGCATTTGGTGGGGGACGATGGGCTCCCGAGGAAGACATGCTCCAGATGTTCAGGATGTATAGGAAAACTGGATAAACACAAGGGCAATACGCAGCGGTACTGCTAGCGCGGTACAACAAAATAACAGAAAAATTACGCTAAGTGATGGAGACGGAGCAGGTAGAAGCGAGAATGGATTTTCTGTCAAGAATCCTAAAAATCCAGCTCGCTAGAGATACTGGCAGAAAAGAAGGACTACCGCGGGACAAATCATTCCTAGAATGCGCCCAGGAGATTGTTGACTCAAGCGCAAGAGAAGTGGAAGCCAGACACAGCGAAGAGGTAGAAGCAGGATGGAGTAGGGTTACGTACCGTAGACCCGAGATACATCGAAACAGGCCAAGACTGGAAGCAGGAAGAAGAAGAGAAACCAAAAAGTATAGGAAGGAGAGGCCGTTCGCAAGAGACAGGCGACCGGGGACAGATAAGAGGAATGGACGAAGAAAAGAAAGATGCCACGAGTGCGGCAAGGCCAGTCATCTGATGGCCCCATGCCCTCGCACGAGGTGCTTCAAGTGCAACAGTGAGGGGCACATGGCACGACAATGACCTTATATAAAGCGAAGGTAGACCGGGTGAATACGCAGAGGCTGCGGAGGAACACTGGACGAATCCGTAGAGTTGGACAAGTGGATGAGACAACAGAATCATCGGGCGTATCAGAAACGGAGATGGAAGAACCAGGGAGCAGTGGAGGAGAGCAACGGAAGGAACAGCGACTAGTAGGAGTGAGGGAGCAGGAAGCATGCAGCAATCTGAGAGGGGTGTCTGCTGAGAGGCGACCGAGCTGAGATCTGCAATAACATTAGAGGTGAGTCTTGCTGGTTGCCAATTATTAGGATAAAAGGGGGAGTGCAGTATTTAGTGGATACGGGGAGTTCTAATACTATTTTGACCAGAGGGACGTTGGAAAAATTGTACGGGAAACAGAGGGAACTCCAGGTACGCGAGTGTAAATGTCAATTAATCACTCTGGGCGGGCCATGCAAAGTGGCGGGAGAAGAAAGCATCAAGAGTAATCAGTGGGCAGGGAAACGGGGTATTGTGAACGTCCATATAGTGGGTGGAATGACCCGGCAGTACCAGGTGAACATAGGATGCGACCTGTTGGATAAAGTAGGAGCGAGAGTGAGGATTAATCGTGAGCAATGGAATATCAGAATCGGGGCGCGCACGTACAGCGGTAGAGAGATCGAAAGAGGCGTGGGAACGCAAATAGGGGCGGAAACCCAAATCGGTGACTGGAGGGGGACATTCAGAGGGAGTTCCGGGATATTTTTTTTCACGAGAGGGATGTTTTAGGGGTAACAGGCCGGACGGTGCACGAGGTTCCACTGAAACAAGACAGAATTACATACGTGAAGAAACGAAGATACCCTCAAGCACTTTGGGCCCATATCCGGGAAGAATTAACTTGCCTCAAGGAACAGGGGATCATCGTCAACAGTACGTCACCGTATAACAATCCCCTATGGGCGGTCAGGAAGAAGAGTTTACCGGGGGGCGGGAAGGAACGTTACCGAGTGGTAGTGGACTACCGAAAACTTAATGAGAATACCGTGGACGAGAGATGTCCGATCCTGCGGTTTGAAGATATTCTTGATAGGCTGAGTTGGGCAACCATCTTCAGTACACTAGACCTTAAAGCGGGATACCATCAGATTAAGATGCACCCTCGGGATCAGCACAAAACAGCTTTTAGTTTCGAGAGGGGGCATTACGAGTTCACGTGCATGCCGTTTGGCCTCAAAAACGCCCCAATCACCTTCCAGCGATTGATGGATGAATTCCTTAGAGGCTTAGGGGAATCCTTTTGTCAAGTCTACTTGGACGACCTCCTGTCTTTAGTAAGACCGAGAGGGAACACGTGGAGCATCTGCGCAGGGTTTTCGCGAAGATCAGAGAGTTTGGCCTCAAGCTGTCCAAGGAGAAATCTATTATGGGGCAAGAACAAATCACCTTCTTAGGTCATAGTATTTCCAGAGAAGGGGTCAAACCAGACGCGAATAAAGGCGAAGCGATTCGCAAGACGGTGGTGCCGCAAGATGTTAAGGGTATTCGTCGCCTTCTGGGAACCCTCAACTATTACCGGAGATTCATACCGGACATGGCGGCATATCTCGTCCCTCTTAACAAGCTGCTGAGGAAAGGTTCCAGGATAGTTGTCACGCCGGTCATAGAGAACAATATTCGGAAATGCATGGAAAGGTTGCAGGAGAGACCCGTGCTGGCGTTCCCGGACTTCCAGAAACCCTTTGCAGTAACGACGGATGCAAGCGAATATGCGCTGTGGGCAGTATTGTCGCAAGGGGAGGCCGAAGGCGAACGACCGATAGCTTAGGCAAGTAGACGGCTGACTAACGCGGAGACGAGGTATAGTGCGTTAGAGAGCGAATTGCTAGCTATTGTGTGGGCAGTGGAGCATTTCCGGCCGTACATCTTCGGAAAGAGGTTCCGAGTACACACCGATTATAGGCCACTCCAATGGATCGGAAAACTCAAAGAGACATCGGCGAGGGTATCCAGGTGAAAGGAGTTTCTGGCCCAATACAACATGGAAGTGATATACAACCCGGGAAAGGAAAACGTCGTAGTGGACTGGTTGTCTCGGGCCATTACAACGAACGCGGTAGAAGAGGTTGGTGAATCGTCACGGGATGTGCGACAATTCCTGAGTGAATGGACCCCGGATAGAAAAGGAGGCAACGGGAGGGCAGGAGCTACCATCAGACGATAGTTCAAAGGCTGAAAGACCTGATAGTATGGAGGAGATCGACATTATTAACGACATGGATCGAGCGAATATGGATCGAGCAGCGTCATTACGGTATGGTCCCAGCCTGGGGTTGGAGACGACCAAATTTGTCGAGTCCTAAAAGATGTGTCGAAGCAGGGGAAAGTGCACCACATCTTCGTGGGAAATGCCACTATTTGGGACAAAATTCAAAGGGTATGGAGGGCTGAGCGTATTGGGTCGGACCGCAGCTTCATTCGCTGCAAACGAATGGTGGAGACAATTCGGGAGAAGGAGCAGCAGAAAGAGATAACCCTAGCTTACAACCAAGTGAAGACTAACCACCGTGGCATTTCAGAGACCATGATGGCGTTGCGGCGGAGGTATTTGTGGGTAAACATGAAGAAGACGGTGAGCGAAATCATTGGGAAATGTCAAGTGTGCCAACGCACAAAATACGATCGACATCCACCGAGGGTTATGCAAGAACAAACAGCCACAGCGGAAGCGCCTCTCATGAACATCGAAGTAGATACGTTTACCTGGAGGGGATATAAATGGGTGACAATGGTAGACCTATTTAGTAAGGTAGCTATGGCGTATCAGGTACAGTAACGATCGGCGGACGCGGTGTTAGCAGCATTGCAAAGATGGTTTCAGTTTTACGGGGTCCCGGAGCAAATCTCAGCAGACGGTGGTCGTGAGTTCGACAATGCGGCAATTCGGGAGGAGATGTCAAATGGCACCTAAACACGTCGGGACACCCTAAAAGCAGGGGATGCATTGAGCGTCTTCACGGCACCCTCAGCGAGCATCTGCGGGTATACCAAGGGGAGAAAGGGTTGGAACCAGACGTTGCCATGTTCAAAGCCGTTGTCGCGTATAATCACTCTATCCATGCGGTCACAGGGTTCTCGCCGTTTGAGATACTTTTCAGCTTGAGGGAGCGTTGGAGGGATTTTAGAGGGGCCACCGAAGACGAGAAACAAGTGGTGAATAACCGCATGGAAATGCGAGCGATGTGGAAAAAGACTCAGAGCAGGATTCAAGCCGAGAAAGTGAAGAGGGTGGGGCGAGGGAATTTGGCGGTGCGTGACGTGACAGGGGAAGTGTCAATCGGGACGATCGTGTACCGGAAACTAGAGTCCATTCCGAAGAGCCATTCAGGGTGACTGTTATCAGGGAACACAATGTAGTTACCATTGAAAGCATAAGCGCGCTACACAAGCGAAGGACGGTCCACATAGAACAGTAAATATTCCATTAAAGATTCCAGCACGAGAACCACCGGGCGGATAGTTTACTGGAGTATCCTCCCGCACATACAGATACCAAAACATGTATCAGTCATATTTCAGTTTGTAAGTTTGTTAAGATTTTTGTTTTTTTGTACTGTACCAAGTGCATTCTAAGTTGTGTATATTAAAGCTATGTATTATGTACTAAATGTGTAAACGTCTTTCTTTCTTCATTATATCTTATTGTATTATAGATCGATTGGTAGTGTGTGAAGTTTCTAGTATTTCATTTTCTGTTTTAATACGTTATAAGATTCTATTTTATTTATTACTATTACTTTGTACTGCATTTCAGAGTTTCCGAGGACTGTTCGGAAACTGGTAGGGGGGAGTTACAAGTGGAACTAGGACAGTATTATTGCTAATTTCCATTGGCGTTTAATGCCAGTGACGCGGCTGGGAAAGGGGGCTGGGGCCTCCCGGACTCCTGCTTTGCCCTCATTCATGAGGATGAAGCTCAGTTCGGGGACCCCAGGCAAATTGTAAATAGAGTATGAATGTGTACAGTATATTTCTTTTATGCTTTATTTATTATTATTATATTTTTCTATTTTATATATATACATATTTTTTTTTTTTTTTTTTACTTTATTTTTGTATATATTTTTTCGCTTGTATATATTTATTTATGCATTTATTTCGTTTATATCATTGATTTTTTATGGAATGATTGTAAGCTACATAGCACCATTACTTATTGCCCACAACAGGCAGATTGTAATGCTTCAATAAAGTGTTTTCTATTTCTTCAATTCATTATTGCTAACACCATGAATGTAAATGTAAACACTGCAAAAGATATTATTATTTTATTATTTATGTGTGACTCTATTCACTATGCACTTCGGCCTAAAAAGGCCCATTGTGCTTGAGTCCTAAAGATCCCTAACATAGGTCTAGACTTCTGAGAAATTTTAAATAGTCTTTAAACCTCAGTTCTTGAAGTTCCTTGTATCCACCAGGGCCAAGGTCAAATGTCCTCTTTCGACTTAGTGCTATACATTCAAAGAGAACGTGCCAAGGGGTTTCATCCTCCTCTTTGCACCATCTGCACCTAGGTTCTTGTTCAATGCCCAAACGATGCATGTGTTTCCTGAGTTTACAGTGCCCAGTGATGGTTTCAACCATACTTTTGAGGTCGGTTCTCGACAAGTGAGCGGCTTCTTTCTTGATTTTATCAGAAAGATTATCATTGGGATCCTTTATGAAAAGTTTAGTATGCCTTATCTTGGCTCTATCCCAACGTATTTTTATCTTCCTCTTGGCTAGTTTGTTAATTGTATCCTTAGCCAGGGGAAGGGGGACCCCGCACCATGGTTCTGGTCCAATAGGAGCGATAAATGCTCCTTTCTTCGCCAATTTGTCGGCCCTTTCATTTCCTGTGCCCAGGGATCCAAAGTATGTTAACTCTGTTATGTACAGCTAGTTCATCTAGTCTTAGGCAGCATTCCTCCACTAGTCTGGAGTTTGTTACTGCATTTTGTAATGCATTGGATGCTGCCTGACTGTCAGTGAGAAAGTTGATTACCTTATTCTTGTGGTCCTTCATAGCAAAGGCACCTGCAAGTATTGCCCATATTTCCGCTAGGAATATAGTGAGTGTCGTGCCCAGAGCTAAGTAATGACCCATGCCCTGACAGCCCCTAAACCAGAATCCCGAGCCGGCACCAAACTCCCCTTTGGATCCATCCGTATACACATTTAGACCATTGGGTGGATTAAAGCAATCATTCTTGCTTTTGCAAATCGCCTGTTTATTAACGTGAAATCTTTTGTCAAAGTTATATTTGTTCAGCATTGAATCTGAATGCTTTTTTAGATCTGCATTTTGCTCGATTATATCAGACACTTCTGTGTCCAAAATCGTTAGTGGGTTTTTTAACCCCTCCTGTTTTCACTACCCTGTAGGCTGTCTTCAATGCCTCTGCTTAAATTAGACTATCAAGAGGAGTTAAATCAAGTATAGTTTCCAGTGAAGCGGTAGGGGTGGTTCTCATGGCCCCAGTGATCATGATGCACCCAAGCCGCTGCACCTTCTCCAGCCTTGATCTATTTTGTTGGATACCAGCTTTGTGCCACCAGGCTATTGAGCCATAGGTTAGCACAGGTCTGACTATTGCTGTGTACATCCAAAGAGCCATCTTGGGGCTAATTCCCCACTTGTTGCCACAAAGGCTCTTACAAGTCCACAGAATTCTTGTGGCTTTCTAGGTAACATAATCGATATGTTCATTCCAGTTTAATTTACTGTCCATGATAACACCGAGGTATTTAACTTTCTTGCTGAATTGAATACTCATCCCTTTCATCCTAGGGGGGTTGAGTTCCCTCAATATCCTTTTGTTGGTAAAAGGTACAATTACCGTTTTATTAGGATTGATGTTCAATCCTACTTTCGTGCACCATCTCACCACCATTCTTAGTGCCATTATCATCAACTCTGAAATAGTTTGCTGGTCAAAGCCCTTGATGATAATTACTATGTCATCTGCATAGCCTATCGCTTGGAAACCCGCCTCATTTCGGACGTGTAGTAGTTCGTCCACTACCAGGTTCCATAGGAGTGGGGAAAGGACACCTCCTTGGGGGCAGTGGGGGTCTAGTGCCATGCCTTAGTAGGACATTAGTTAATATATGAGTAGGGGTATTATCGAATGCCCCCTCTATTTCTAGAAATGCTCCGAGCGCGATCTGTTCCACTGCAGAGCATCTTCTATTTGGTCCACCACTGCATGCAGCGCAGTGTCGCAAGATTCGCCCTCTCTGTATGCATGTTGATGCAACATTACTGATCCATCATTGAGATGTTTGTCCCTGATATATCTATAAGAATTTTCTCCATTGTCTTCAGCAAGAATGAGGAAAGACAAATGGGACGATATGATTTGGGTTTATCATATGTTTCTTTCCCTGGTTTGGGAATAAATGTGACCCTAACTTCTCTCCAAGCTTTTGGGATATAATTATAGGCCAGACAGCCCTGGAATAGAGTGGAGAGCCTGCCTAAGATGATTTCAAGACCCTCTTTTAGCATGGCAGGATAAATTCCGTCAAAGCCTGGTGTTTTGTACGGCTTGAGGTTTTTAACTGCCCATTTTATGGCACTGGTATTGAAGATTTCACGGACTGATGTCCAGTCCGGTTTGCACCTATCCTCAGGGAGGTAGACCTTCGTGTCCGAGGTTGTAAGCTTGCTCCCCGGGAAGTGCGATTCCAGCATAGCAGTTATAGATTCTATAATATTCATGGGATCTCCATTTGGTTTCTTTAGAGAGCCCATGGTATTACAGTAGTTGCTCTTAGAGAGTATTTTATTCATGCGGGCGCATGTATTTGTATTATTAATTTCCTCACAGAACTGTCTCCATGAGTTCCGTTTGGCTTTCCTAATGAGGTTATGATATTCAGTTAGAGCGTGTCTATATTCGATCCATTCACCAGTCCTTTTTGCTTTATTGAAAAGTATTCTGGTTCTAGATCTTGACTTCTCTAACTGCTTGTTCCACCAGGGTGCATTGCAGTTTGACCCTTTAGTGGTTGTTCTACAGTTATCTTTGAATGCAGTGATAAGTGCCTTAGTCAGTAGTTCATTTAAGAACTCCAGCTGGTAGGTATTAGAAGCCAAACGGGGACATTCTTTAATAAGGTCTTTAAGATTTGTCCTAAAGCCTTCCCAATTTGTGTTTCTGGGGTTTCTATAGGTTTCAGGCTTTGAGGTTGTGACCTCAAGTTCCCACCTAATATATTTATGATCAGAACTGGAAAAGTCTTTAGAGACATGCCAGTTTGTAATATTTATCATTCTAGTTGATTTAAAATTCAGAGTGAGGTCTATGACCTCATGTCTGTTAGAAAAAGTTGGTGTGTTACCTTTGTTAACTATATCTAGATTACGAGGGGTGATCAAAAAGTTCCAGGACTGATTTTTTATTAATTTATTTAAAAAATCTACAGGCTATTGGACGTCGTCCCCTTCAAAGTACTCTCCTTGGGAAGCTATACATTTTTCCCAACGATGTTTCCACTGTGTGAAGGACTTTGAGAAATCATCTTGTGAAATGGTGTGTAGCTGCTCCAGCGATTTTTTTTTAATGTCATCTACGGACTCAAATCTCTTTCCCTTCATGGGTCTCTTAAGTGTTGGAAACAAGAAAAAGTCTGCAGGGGCAAGGTCAGGTGAATAAGGAGGCTGGGGAATGACCGTCATTCCATTTTTGGTGCAGTAGTCGCGAATGAGCAGTGCGGAATGAACAGGCGCATTGTCATGATGCAGCACCCACTCACCGCTCTGCCACAACTCTGGTCTCTTCCTCCTTATTGCCTCGCGCAAATTTCTCAGGGTTTGAAGATAACGAAAGCGGTTAATGGTCTCACCTCGTGGAAGAAATTCATGGTAAACAACACCCTTCCAGTCGAAAAAAACAGTAAGCATGACCTTGACGTTTGATTTGACCTGACGTGCTTTTTTGGGGGTTGGGGAGGATTTTGTCTTCCATTGTGATGACTGGACCTTTGTTTCCACGTCGTAGCCATAAACCCACGTTTCATCTCCAGTAATGACTCGTTTTAAGAAGTTTTCATTGGCATTTGCCATTTCAAGAAGTTCCTGACAAACTTGAACTCTGTGTTCTTTCTGCTGCTCAGTCAACAGTCTCGGAACAAACTTTGCAGCCACCCTTCTCACCTGCAAATTTTCTGTTAAAATCTGTTGACACGAACCAAATGAAATGTTCAATTCTTCAGCCATCTCACGAATGGTTAGTCGACGATTAGAACGCACGAGACTGTTCAATCTTGCAACATGATCGTCGTCAGGCGAAGTTGATGGGCGCCCTGAACGAGAATCATCTTCACACGATGTCCGGCCTTCCTTGAACCTTTTGTACCACTCATGACACCTTGACCGACTCAGACATTCATCACCGAAAGCCACTTGCAACATTTGAAAAGTTTCAGTAAACATTTTACCCAACTTCACACAAAACTTTACGCAAACGCGTTGCTCTTCCTTTACATTCATTTCACAAAATCGCCGAACACAAAAAACTTTTTTTTACAAAAACAGCAGTAACTTTGCAATGAAGAAGGTTATCATCAAACTGAATAAACAGCTGAGCTCAGGAAGAGTCACGCTAAACAATGCTGCCAACCGCACTGCTCTATGACACTCCATTGCCGCGCAATCTCAACAGTCCTGGAACTTTTTGATCACCCCTCGTATTAACTAGCAAATATTCCAGAAGGGACTCACCTCTACGGTTAGTATTGCTACTGCCCCAGATGTTATGATGGGCATTGGCGTCCTCCCCTATAATTCCCATCGTTTCCTGTCTTTTGAGATAGTCAACTATACTCTCAAGGCAGGTCGTTGGGACTTGTTCCTCAAATGGTAGATACAATGAGGCCAGGATAACTTCCTGGCCCCCTAAATTGATCGTTACTGCTATAGAATCTCTGGAACATAATGACCACATTGGAAAACAATTTAATTCTATTTTTGCAAGGATGCAGGCTCTGGGCCTTGGGCAGTTTGCTTTGATAAGCCTGTATCCCTTCAGGCCCAGTCCCCCAATCCTGCTATTTTTGTTAATCCACGGCTCTTGTATAAGTATAATATCAATGCCATGACTTACCACATATTGCTGCAGAGTTCCACTATCTGCCCTGCAGTGATGGAGATTTATCTGCAGCAGCTTGATCATCATAGTGATGAGGGGAGATCACCCCCGGGATGTGGTGGAGTTTCCTCCTTTCCACTGCCCGGGGATGGTTTGCGGCATACGGGCCCGGCCGCGCCCATGGCCTGACGCCCCACCCTGCAATCCCTCCTGTCTCCGTGCTCCGTTTGCTGCCGCCTGGTACCAAGCTTGGCAGTGACAGATGCACTTTGGCCCGAAGTGGATCCGGGCACGGTGACGCCTGCCGCCGACACAGCCGCACCCTCACTGCCCGCTGTCTGCAAAAGATATAAAAGCAGGATTATAAGACAGAATAAATCAGTATTGTTTTAAAAGTCTAACAGAGATTTTCATTTCGTTCCTTTTAATCTCTTTTTTTTAATATTATCCGTGTCACAACACATAAGTTATATATATATATATATATATATATATATATATATATATATATATATATATAATGCTGTACTTCGCCCCACATATTTTCCTGACTTCTGGAAATTATCCATTGTAAAAATGATACCCAAATCTAAATAAAAACCCAGAATACTCATCCTCTTACCTCTTATCTCTTTTACATTGCATGGGTAAAATCCTAGATAAACTCATCCTCAAACGATTGTACCCCATCCTTGATGCAAATCACATAATACCGGATCACCAGTTTGCATTCCGAGTATCCCACTCCACTATTCAGCAATGTCATTGTGTGATGGATGTTTTCTCCTCTGCATTAGAACGTGGATCATATTGTTCGGGCGTCTTTCTTGACACAGAAAGACCAGGCTTTTGACCGAGTCTGGCATACGGGCTTGCTCTACAAACTCCGTAAATTCCTACCCCCTACACGCTTTCTCATACTTCCATCCTATCTCACAAATAGAACTTTCCAAGCAAACCATAATAATGTCTATTCATCCCTCTTTTCCCAATCTGCTGGTGTTCCTCAAGGTATTATCCTTGGCCCAATCCTTTATACAGTTGACATCTTATTACTATCCTTACCACATATGCTGATGATACATGTGTATTATCAGTCAGCACCAATCCAGTTATTGCATAAACCAATGACTTCCTGCCCTTCAGTATCCTTTAATAATATCCCACTGGTGCCTGTAGAACAGATCTGATACTTAGAGTTGCATCTTGACAAACGATTAACCTGGAATCTTCATACAAGACTGAAACGACAAGAAGCCGCTCGATGTTTCAGGCTACTTCAAAACTTACTAGACAAACGCTCGAAGCTCCCAATGAACTACAAAAGCCTCATCAACATGACCGTCATACGACCTATTTGGACTTACGGAGTAGAGCTTTGGGGCTCCACTAAGCCATCGAATTCCTCTCGTATCCAATCCCTATAATCCAAAATCCTTCGTAAAATCCACAATGCTCCTAATTTTGTTAAGAATAAAGTCATCCATAACGACCTTAATGCAACAAACTACTAAGCCCAAGATCGCAAGTTCGTAGCCCGGCAGGTGGCCCTAGGAATTTTTAAAGGGAGTAAAAAATCATTAGTTACGCCGTCCTTCGGCAAGGACGTTAAACAGAGGTCCCGAGTGTACGATGTCAGGTACTCGTTAAAAATCCCTATCCTAATTAAACCTGGATAAGCAAATTTTAGAGCCCTAAAATAATTTGTATGTTTCGAAAATATTGGAAAAAATATGTAGGGAAACGGATGAGAAGGGAAACTTGTTGACTCAACTCGAAAAATGATGTTGAACGTTTGTGAGGCAGGTCAAGAAGTTGAATGTTTGGACAATGGTGATTAAAAATTGAATATATGTTCTGTGGTGCTTTGATAGTCGAAGGCGGAATGTCTTGATGGGAAAATAAGTCATGTCACCAAGGTGAAATTTAACTGCCACATAAAGATGAGAATCTGACACGGGTAGCAGTGACCTGTGGTCTAGTGGCTAGCGTAACAAACTACTAAGCCCAAGATCGCGCGTTCGTAGCCCGGCAGGTGGCCCTAGGATTTTTTTAAGGGAGTAAAAAATCTCTTAGTTACGCCGTCCTTCGGAAGGGACGTTAAACGGGGGTCCCGAGCCTGTACGATGTCAGGTACTCGTTAAAAATCCCTATCCTAATTAAACCTGGATAAGCAAATTTTAGAGCCCCCACTGTAGCATCGTCCGATTAGCCATAGCAGCAAAAGGTGACTTTAAATGAACAAGCAAACAAACGACCTTAATGTCCCATTTGTTGCTGATTTTTCCCGAACTCGGTATCTATCATTTCATAATAAAATTCATTCCCACTCAAACCCTCTAGTTTTAAACCTAGCTTCCTCTTCAACTCCTGATAATCCTCCGAGGCATCTGAAAAGAAGATGGCCTAGTTAAACTTGTGATTAGCATACTACCAGTGCGTAGTATCTCTACTTGTCATTATGTATCACTTAGCCTATCTACTTGTTGTATTATTGTGATAAAGTTCTAAATATCAATAAATAAATTTTTTTTAAATTAAAAAAAATTAGGCAACAGTAATACTGTCCAGAATTTTTGTCACGATTTTTTTAATTAGATACCGAGATAAGAAACATGACCGATTTTGTTGTGTATGGTATCACTATCCATATTTGTGATTCACAATGAAACTATTATAGTCTATCAGGGAGGAATAGTTTTCTGATGTCAGGCCCAACAAAGACACCCTCTCTTAGCTTAGCATCAGATATACCAGGAAACTGTTCACATTTACTTGAAATACTCTCCTTCTTTGGGTAATGCTTTCACAAACTGTTTCATTATCCCCAATTTGATATGAAGTGGTGGAAGTAAGGTCTTTTTAGGATCCACTAAACTTTGTCTTTCAACATCGGACTGGCCCTCGGAGCCCTAGTGATGATTGGATCAGACATCTACTTTGCTGTCAGGAAGGTTAAAAAATTAGACGATATCATACATTTGACGACGGGTGAGAAATGGAAAGTCGGAGCAGGATCCTTCTTTTCATTTGGACTAGCAAAGTTTGATGTTGAGCGTTTGGCTCATATAAAAGTGACCAATAATCAACTAGCCAAAAAAGCTCTAGAAGCTATAAGAAAAAATCGAGACATTCAAAGAATTGTTATTCCTAGCGCCGTTTCGAAAGGAAGTGATGAAGTAGCCATAGCACAAAAAAACACATTCATTCCGATCTATGAAGCTTCTAACATAAAATGGGACAGAGTAAGACCAGAGCACCCAGATGGCGGAAAGATATTTTGTGCTCCGCAAGGAGACTGGGAAGATCCTCCAAGTGGAGTTATGGGTAAATGTGACGATGCTATCGGCGTTGCTGATCTGGCAACAAAAACAAAAAATTATACATTGTTTAATTTAGGGGATGGTGAAGACAATGTACAAGGATTCAAAGACAGCGTCAACATTTTTCGTATTGGCAAAGGGAAGAAACAAATGATAGGAGGCGACAAAAATGATGTCTTCATACTTGAAGAGGGTACCACATTTAGAGATTTTCCGGAGGGCATTGTTGATGGTAAGGGTGGTAGCAACATATTCGATTTTAGAGGTTTAAAAGGAGATGGCAATGATGCTGTCTCTTTCAATTTCAACAAAGACCCATTTGGTGCTGAAATCATCCATGTAACTAATTACAAATCAGTCCGAGGAAAGCAGTTTGGACCAGCTTCTATCCCAAGAACACGTCGGAAGCAAAAACTACAGGTATTAGGCATCGATTCGATAATAGGAAGAGAAAATGAGGTAGATCTGATATACACTAATTGCGATACAAAATTTGTGGACAGTAAAGGTGGAAGGTCTGATGAAGCAGATAAGATTTACATTTCCCACACTTCCGAAGAATGCAATCACGAGAAAGTTATTCAAATGGGTCCCAACACAGTGGTTGTAAATGAAGCAGTGACAGGGAAGTTTTCTTATTTTGTCAATGACGTACATTCCAATATCCATTGCACACTTAAAAGGAGCCTCCCATACAGAAAACTGGTGATTGAAAATAATCGGATACAACACAAGTTTTTCATAAACGGCACACTGTCTGACATAATGAAGTTCGACTTTCAACATGAGAAAGACGATTACTATGACATAGATATTAGCATGTATTTCAAGGATGAAAAACGGAAAATAACTAGGTTTCACTTAGACACTGTTCTAGGCTATGGCAAGAATAACGGAGGAATGGACAATATAATGTTTTATTTGAAGGACAATGTGCAATTAGGATATCATCATAATGGTATTTATGCACTTCTCAAGAGCAATATGCCTGTTCTTGACATCATCAAAAAGTACCAACAAATCGCAATTGGTTTACGCATCTCGATATTTATTTATGCAGAAAAGGGAGATACAATGGTGTCTATTGGAAGTGGCCACTCAGACGATGTACTTTATAACGATCCTTCTTTTAAAACGTACCTGGTTGGTAATAAAGGTAACAACTTTTACACCATTATTTCAGGTCGAGATGTCCTCCAAGGTCCTGATCCACCCACCATTCCAAACATATACATTTACAGCTCAAGCAGCCAAAATCATATTGATACATTGGACCTCCGTTCTCTCTCAAAACAGATAAAAGAAGATCTAGGCAAACAATTGCTGATGAAACATATCTTGGACTCAGAAAAGCTCGTATTATACTTGTACACGGCTGATACAGGTTCCTACAATATTGTCACCTCCATCACCTTTAGGAATATCGCTAATCCTCCCAAATGGGATTCATGGTGTAACAATCTTCACGTTATTCTCAACAACGCTCCAGTTGTACTAAAATGCGATCAAAGTTATCAAAGAAAATTTGGTAGAAGCATCAATTATAACCTGGATGTTATGAATTACGACTCATCGAATTATTATACACCACTGCCTTTGGCGTTTTCGAAAGAAGAGGTAATAATAATCAAAGAAGAAGATGTGGAACCTAATACTCACGTGTTTTTAAAAAAAAAATTAGTCCATAATCGATTTTTGCGCTCCGATAATGATCTAATAATGACAAACGGTTTCGACCTCGACACGCCGGATTATCGGCCAATTACCATAGTGATTAAAGACTATTACAAGGATGATGCAAAAAAGAAGATTTTTGATACACTCAAGTTCACATTTAAAGATCAATTTGTATCTTTCAAAAAAATGCATTTGAAGATAAAACATGCAAATACATTGGAAGAATGGTATGATATATATGAAATAAATTCTAATAATGTTATTGGCTCTCTACCACAACGAATTAGAAGGGAGTTAGGAACTAGAACCACTGATGACCCTTCTAACAGCAGCAATGTTAAACAGTCGCAATCATCGGGCACGAGTTTCTTTGAAAGTGTTTTCCAGTCTTTGTCCAATATTTATTACACTTCTTTGAATTATGCCTACGATTACTATAACTACATTGTTGAGTATAAATCCAAGCTCACTCTTTACCCATTTCAAAATTCTGAAGTCAATTTTTCTAATGAACCTAAACTTCTGAACGACGGAATATTAGAATCGAAAACCAAATGCTGCTAGGTCCAATGAGAATAACATCACCTACAAAGATGTGAACAGCACATTGCTACTTTTAGACACCTTAGTGAGGAAACTTAACGATTCCAAATACAAGCAACCTATTGAAAATTATTTGTTAACACATCAGGAACAGATGGAAATGAAGATAGTACATCTGATCTCAAAACTAGAGCTGGATTTTAACGACATCGAAGGAAGCATTGAGAAGCAGCAACAGCGAATATTGGACAAGTTGAATGAGGAGTAGTGAAACTTGGTTCCACAAAGATCAATTCATTTATAAGAGCAATGCTGAATTATCAAATCCATGGTAAATCCTTTCAGTCATAATATACCTTTAATATAAATATATTCGATATACCTACTTTTCATGTTAATCTGATCATTGAATCTACTTTTGTGTTTGGAACGATTTATAAGTGTTTTAATATTGGTGCTTAAAATGAATTTTTAATTTGTCATATAAATATTATGACTTTTATATCAATAAACTGATGGAGTTAAATTATTAGTCTTGATGTTTTTGTCTCCCATTCCGATTTATCCCAATAATATAATGTTTGGGAAATCATTGATTATTTTAGTACCTATTAAATAATTTATACTGTTATTAATAAAAGATAACATAAATAAGGCAAGAGTAATTAGCTTCATAACTTAATCACACACATTACAGATTCTTGTTCTAATGCCATAGAGATCGGAACCAAAGTGGTTATTTATTTTTTTATTAATAAAAAACCGATTGTTTAGAGATCCGCTTTGTACAGCAAAACATAGATTACTCGTTATTATTAGTTTTTATAAGAACATTTTTTCATAACTCATTATAAAAATTACTAACAAATTCTTATTTATACATTTATTAAAAAGGAAATCTTATTCAAGTAAGAGTAGTAAATTATTTTCCATCCTATTCCATAGAATGCATCACATCACAAATGATGTCCAATTTGAATTTTTTAAAAAGTTGTATATAAAATTGATTTTCTTCAATATTCCTGTAAACAATCTAACCTCCTTAAACCTTTTTATA
Organism: Arma custos; assembly: GCA_037127475.1. Taxonomy (NCBI): domain Eukaryota; kingdom Metazoa; phylum Arthropoda; class Insecta; order Hemiptera; family Pentatomidae; genus Arma; species Arma custos. The sequence continues at coordinate 220,870,953 of CM073759.1, forward strand.
AAATCTTTTAACCTCTTATAAATCATTTTGTTTTCTCATATAATAAAATTGTAGCAAAACAAATGGTTTACTTATTGATTGTTATTGTTATTTGGTTAATATTTTCAAGCTATGAAAATTTAAAGTAACTATAATTAAATCCGTTTATTACATATTCTAATTTATCCATTATTAATTTGTAACTATAGCCACACGAAGAAAAGATAATATTTTTGTATGCACTTTAGCCAGAGCATGAAACACACATCATTTGTTTTATAATTAACTATTATCTCTATATGATGGAGTTTATTATAGATTATAGCAGATAGATTATGACTGAAAAAATGCTGGTTATCTTTTCTTTAATTTATTTGTGACCTCCAGCAGTAACATTTTCTCCTCCATGATCTTTATAGAGTCAAATAATAATGATTCAATATTTATTAAGAACAAGTAACTATAAAATTATGAAAGAACAAATGCTGATCAGTAATACTTAGTTATGAACTAAGAAATTATATTTAAAATGAGGGTTCATAACCCAGGAAGTTATAACATGGCTTCTTACACAGTCTGCATTCTCAAACCTCTCTCTTCTTTTATATGTGTGGATGTGTGTTCCATTCGCAGATACCCATACAGATTATGTGTTAGAATTATTGTAAAAGAAAGAAGAAAATCTACAGTAGACTGGAGTTGTCAGTATAACAGTTTATAATCTACAGTTTATAGCCAATAGTCATTATACTGTATAGTTATTATATGTTGTACATATATTATGATAAATTATATATAATTTAGTTGTTATTTTTTCTAATACGAATTTATGAATTGCTATACTGGAAAGTATTTTTGAAAAAATGTAAAATGTTTAGAAAATGGTAAAAAAAATAATAAAGAATTGGATAGGCTAAATAAAATTAAGCCTCAAGTAATTAATCCAAATGTTATTTTAGAAAAAAATTATTGTTTTTAATTAAAAAATATTGTAATTGCGAGTAGGCTTAGAAAGAAGATTTATTTATAATGAGAGGGATCATTAGATGGGATTAAGCTTTGTTTATCATAAAATTGTTTACCACAAAAGTACTGTAATGGTATGAATAGTTTTAATGCATTGGTTAAAGATAAAAATATAAAAGACAAAGCTTCAGATAGATTAGATAAGAATATATTAAAAGATAACTTAATTGAAACTGTTAGCACAATATGAAATATATAATAATATTGAACAGGAAAAAAAGAGACCTCACCTAAATGTTAAGACCGTGGAAAAATTCCAACGAAAAGCCCTAAAGTCTACAAACTGAAACAGAAAATGAAATTATCTGTACGACATGAATTTGATCCGTTGATAAATGATGAAATGAAAAATATTTATTGAACATTGAAAAACAAAATACGACAATAAAATAATGCATATTACGAAAGCCTTATTCTAAGATGCCAAATAGCTTTGTTTGATTTTGATTAGTAACTTATTCAAAGTGTTAATATGATTTGTTGACATATGATGAAATAAATATAGAATAGAATAGAGATAAAAGAATTAATTAATTTAATGGTTATGTTATACAGTATAATTTAGCCGTTAAACAGCGTATTTATTTAAATTATAGTATTCTTATCAATCAAATGTTTCAAATCGTAAAGATGAATATGATTCGTTGGCATATGATGAAATAAGTATAGAATAGAATAGAGTTAATATAATTAATAAATATAATATTGCAGGATCTTCATTTTAGTTTTATCTAGCCATTAATCCATTTGAACCGCTTTAATAAATATAAATTAATCATAAATTGTAACATAGAGTTTAACTAATAGATCCAAACCCTTACTATAAAACCCTGATAAAAAAGGAAAGCCATATAAAGATAAATTAGAGATAAAAAAACAAGAACAAGTAAATGGGATATATTTAATTAAATAATCCATATGCCGATTATCTTGAGAAACGTTCGTGCTATGAATAATCAAACCTGCAAATAAAATCATCAAACCCTTAAAGCAGGGGTTCTTAAATTTGTTTCTACCATGCTCCCCTTTAATTGAAATTAAAGCTTCTCGCACCCCTCTTAACAATAAATTGTGTAGGCCTTGGAACAAAACAAAAACAAATATGTATCACATTGCTAACAAAACATTTATTTATACTGCCATAAGGTACAACAATATCAGTTTTCATAAAATACAAAAAAGATATATAAGAGAAAAATAGATTAGGTTGGTTAGTGAGATGGATGGGCTTGCATTTTTCTTAATGATATGCCTATTCGTGACTGAGCTTTAGTTAGTGCACAATGCAAGTCACTAGCAACATCAAGTTTATTCCGATACTTTGTTTTATTTTTAAGTGTTGAAAATGCTTTTTCGCACAAATAGGTGCTTGAAAAAGGCAAATATTACAACAAAGAGCTTCCCGTAATACACTAGGATACACTTTGAAATATTTTAACCAAAATGAAGGTTTTTCCATTATGTCAATTTTTCTAAACATCCTGGTTAATTTAGAATTTTAGCGCCCCCCCCCTGACATGTCCTCACGTCCCCCAGATTGGGAATCGCTGCCTTAAAGAAACATGTGTATATGAACAAACATGGTAACCTATATTTATTATTAATTTTCTTCAAATCCTACTCAAAATTAGCAGCTAATTACAATAATCTATTCTTATTGAGCCAAAGGTTTCATTTTAACATATTGGGTTCTGAATATAAACTATTTAAAAAAAATAATAATGATTATAGTAACCTATGTTTCTATATCTATATCAACAGACCTTATTCAATACAACAAATATATATATATATATACACACACACACACACACACACACATATATATATATATATATATATATATATATATATATAAAAGTTTACTAATTAATATATTTTACCTAATAAGTTAAATAATAATATATTAACTAAGTAAGAAATAATAAGTTAACTATTTAAGAAAAAAATAAATCAAAGAAAATAATAAGTTAACTAATTAAGAAACATTACCTATCTATTCGCATTGTGAATCTAAACTATTCTAAAAACAAAAATAATAATTTGGTTTCCCTGGCTAAACGTATTGACCTATTTTTCTTTATCTATATCAGCAGATCAAATTTAATATAACAAACAATAAAAAAAAAGTTAACTAATTAAGAAACATTACCTGTCAGTTTGGATCTAATCTGTTCCCGAATCCACAGAAAATTTAAACAACAGTAGTGCAGTCTTTATCAATGATCAATGTTTCATGTTTTTAATTTGATTGTATTATTTTTTAACTTCTTATCACATTACAGTGGTTTCTTTCACTAACTATTACCGATTTATTGTAATCTTATTGTGGTTTCCATTGCTTTACTGATAAGTGATGCCATCTAGTCGGATATATTATTGATTTTTTTTATTTACATTTTCATCAAAACGGTCCTTAGGAATGGTCATAGGATATGATAGTTTCATTAAAATAGTTAATTTTATATCAGGGAATTGAAAATGTTAGCACTTAAGGAATCATAGTTAAAAGTAATATAGAAAGAGAAGAGGAAATATGAAATTTATTATAATTTGTTATATTAAATTTGATCTGCTGAGATAGATAAAGAAAAATAGGTCAATACGTTTAGCCAGGGAAACCAAATTATTATTTTTGTTTTTAGAATAGTTTAGATTCACAATGCGAATAGATAGGTAATGTTTTTTAATTAGTTAACTTATTATTTTCTTTTACTTATTTTTTCTTAAATAGTTAACTTATTATTTCTTACTTAGTTAATATATTATTTTTTAACTTATTAGGTAAAATATCTTAATTAGTAAACTTATATATATATATATATATATATATATATATATATATATATATATATATATGTGTGTGAATATATATTTGTTGTATTGAATTAGGTCTGTTGATATAGATATAGAAACATAGGTTGCTATAATCATTATTATTTTTTTAAAATAGTTTATATTCAGAATCCAATGTGTTAAAATGAAACCTTTGGCTCAATAAGAATACTATATTATAATTGGCTGCTAATTTTGAGTAGGATTTGAAGAAAATTAATAATAAATATAGGTTACCATGTTTGTTCATACACTAACACATGTTTCTTTAAGGCAGCGATTCCCAATCTGGGGGACGTGAGGACATGTCAGGGGGGACGCGAGACAATTTTACATTAAATTAAATTTAAGTAGTCTTTCTAAAATTCTAAATTAACCAGGATGTTTAGAAAAATTGACATAATAGAAAAACCTTCATTTTGATTAAAATATTTCAAAGTGTATCCTAGTGTATTACGGGAAGCTCTTTGTTGTAATATTTGCCTTTTTCAAGCACCTATTTGTGCGAAAAAGCATTTTCAACACTTAAAAATAAAACAAAGTATCGGAATAAACTTGATGTTGCTAGTGACTTGCATTGTGCACTAACTAAAGCTCAGTCACGAATAGGCATATCATTAAGAAAAATGCAAGCCCATCCATCTCACTAACCAACCTAATCTATTTTTCTCTTATATATCTTTTTTGTATTTTATGAAAACTGATATTGTTGTACCTTATGGCAGTATAAATAAATGTTTTGTTTGCAATGTGATACGTATTTGTTTTTGTTTTGTTCCTAGGCCTACACAATTTATTGTTAAGAGGGGTGCGAGAAGCTTTCATTTCAATTAAAGGGGAGCATGGTACAAAAAAATTTAAGAACCCCTGCTTTAAGGGTTTGATGATTTTATTTGCAGGTTTGATTATTCATAGCACGAATGATTCTCAAGATAATCGTCATTGGATTATTTAATTAAATATATCCCATTTACTTGTTCTTGTTTTTTTATCTCTAATTCATCTTTATATGACTTTCCTTTTTTATAAATATCCTGCAATATTATATTTATTAATTATATTAACTCTATTCTACAACGAATCATATTCATCTTTACGATTTGAAACATTTGATTGAGAATTATTATTATTATTATCACTGGCTCTACAACCCAGCACGTGTCCTGGCCGCATCAAGGCGTCGCCTCCACTCTTCTCTGTCCTGCGCCAAGGTCTTCCAAGCTCTGGATCCAATGATGCTGCCTGCATCACTCTCGACTTCATCTGACCATCTAAGTCGTGGACGCCCACGTTTTCTTTTTCCATCAACGAATCCAAACAGAAGTCATTTTAAGATAGCGTTGTCCTCTATTCTGGCCACATGTCCAGCCCATCTCAATCTAGCTATTCTTATGTGCTTCACCACGTCAGGCTCCTGATACAAAAGATACAGCTCTGCATTTTGTCTGAGTCTAAATTGATCGCCAACTCTTACAGCTCCAAACATTCTTCTTAATATTTTTCTTTCGAAGAGCAGCAAACTGTTGGCATCTGCCCTGGACAGAGGCCAGGTTTCCGATCCATAAGTCAAAACAGGCCTGATGATTGTTTTGTACAGCATGACCTTGGCTCTTCTTGATATCAGACGACTTCGTAAAATTTTCGCCATCCCAAAATAACATCTATTAGCGGCCAATATTCTTCTTTGAACTTCTGGGCTGGTTGAGCTATCTGCTTTGACCAAAGAACCGAGGTAGACAAAACTGTCGACACTTTCAAATGTGTAGGGACCAAACGTGATGGTGGGATCCAATTGTCTTGAAGGGTTAGCCACCATATACTTAGTCTTTACTTGGTTTACCTGAAGACCTATACGCCGTCCAGCATTCTCCAAGGCAAGAAAAGCCTGTTGTAGATCTCTCGGTGTTCTTCCCACTATGTCTATGTCATCTGCATAGGCCAGTATTTGGATGGACTTAGTCAGAATCGTACCAGTGACTTGTAACCCTGCGTCTCTTATGACCTTTTCTAGTGAAAAATTAAATAACAGGCACAAGAGTCCATCACCTTGTCTCAGACCCCTAGTTGTCTTGAATTCTTCAGACAAGTCATTCTGGATCTTGACCTAGGCTTCTCGACTCCCTCATCAGCAATTCCACAAGGCTTATCAATTGTCTGGGGACATTCATTTCTTCCATACTTTGAAACAGTTTTCCCCTGATGATACAGTCATAGGCCTTGCTGAAATCCACGAAAAGGTGGTGGGTCGTTATGTTGTACTCTCTAGTCCTTTCCATAAGAGTTCTCAGGGAGAATATTTGATCAATACAAGATCTACCATTAATAAATCCGCACTGGTACATTCCAATCTCTCTCTGGGCATGGGGAAGTAGTCTTTGGAATGCCACATTCGAAAGTACTTTGTAGGCAGAGCTCAGGAGTGTTATACCACGGTAGTTATCACAAAGCATCTGGTCCCCTTTCTTGTGAAGAGAGAGGATAAGGTCAATGCACCAGTCATGCGGGAGAGTTTTGCTTATCCATACACTGTGTAGCAGATCTCGAATTACCTTTATCATTTCATTTCCATCAGCCTTCAGAAGTTCAGCTGGTATGCCATCACATCCGGGTGCTCGATTATTTCTAAGCTTCTGAATTGCAGCCTCAATTTCCTCATCATCTGGTGGGTCAAGAAGCTCACACTCTTTGTAATTTTGAATAGTGTCAGAGCCATAACTATCTTCTAGGGCAGGGTTCCGAACACTCCCCAGCAGACTACCGAAATGGTCGGACCATCTTTCCAGGATCCCTTCTTATCTGTGATCAATTGACCGTCCTTACCTCTACAAGTATTGGATCTTGGATTAAATCCCTTTCGCTGGGCATTGATTGTCTTGTAGAAAGCTCCAGTATTAGCTTGTCTACTCAAGACCTCAATCTCTCTTATTCTTTCTTCTTCTTTCTCCCTCTTTTTTTCTCCTATGCAGGTGTTTCTCCTCCAGTCTTAACACTCTGTAATCAGAAACAGCCTGGCGAGTCCTATGCACATTTATCATCTTCCTCCTATAGGCCTTGGTTTTCCTGCCTGTAGCCTCTTGACATTCTTGATCAAACCATGTAGACCTCTGAGGGGGCCCCTCTAAGCCCAGTACTTCTTCAGCAATTTGTTTAATAGCATCCCTACACTGGCACCATATTTTATCAACACCATTCTCCTCAGACCCACGTTCCAAAACTACATCCAACCTTTGGGCAAACTGGAGTTTGTACTCTGGCTCCTGCAGCTTTCGAGTATTTATTCTCCTTGAGCGGGTACCTCTAGTCTTATGTATGTTGCTAATTTTTGCATGGATACGTGCTACTACCAGGTAATGATCGCTATCTAAATTTGCTCCTCTGTATGTTCTAACCGCCATAAATATAGAACGCTGTCTTCTGCTGATAAGAACATGGTCAATCTGGTTCCTGAAGTTATTGTCTGGAGAAACCCATGTTGCCTTGTAGATATCTTTCCTACATGGTACTCCCAACAACCATATTATGTGATGCTGCAAAATTGACCAACTTAGTTCCATTATCATTGGACATATTGTGCAGGCTATGTCTTCCAGCTAGAACTGAATCTCTACCGATCTGTGCATTGAGGTCTCCCAAAACTATTTTTATATCGTGACGAGGACATTCATCGAAGGCACTTTCGAGGTTGGTACAGAAAGTTTCCTTTGCTTCTTCTTCCGCCACCTCTGTTGGTGCGTGGCACGAAATTATAGAATAGTTTCGGAATCTTCCTTTAAGTCGTAACTTACAGATGCGGTGATTAATGGGTTTAAAATCAATAACCATTTATCTCATCCCAACGCCAATAACAAAGCCTGTTCCAAAAATATGCTGATCTTTGTGACAACTGTAGTATATGGTGTGATGCTTCATCTCCATAATGCCTGATCCTGTCCATCTCATCTCTTGGATCGCCGTTATATCTATCTTATACTTAGACAGCTCATCCAGTAGCATCTTTAAAGATCCTGGTCTATATAATGATCTTACATTCCATGTGGCTAGTTTAAAATCCTTGAGTGCGCCGGGTCGATTCCTTGAAGGCAGTCCAAATCCGAGGCTCATTCCTTGATGTTTCACAGCAATGTTTGATTGAGAATACTAGAATTTAAATAAATACGCTGTATAACGGTTAAATTATACTGTATAACATAACCATTAAATTAGTTAATTCTTTTATCTCTATTCTATTCTATATTTATTTCATCATATGTCAACAAATCATATTAACACTTTGAATAAGTTACTAATCAAAATCAAACAAAGCTATTTGGCATCTTGGAATAAGGCTTCCGTTATATGCATTATTTTATTATCTTATTTTGTTTATCAATGTTCAATATATATTTTTCATTTCATCATATATCAACGGATCAAATTCAACTTTACAATTTCATAATACTTTACTTTATTTTTTTATTTTGCACTTTTGTAACAATTCAGCTACCAAATTTTTGTAGATTGGGTCTTTTTTGTTTCCAAGAAAGCCTGTTACAACAAGTTTAAATGGATTCCAGGCATTTTTTTCTTTCATTTCCATTTTAGTGACAAAGCTTTCATCTTTTAAAAGTTTTCTGATGTCAGGCCCAACAAAGATTCCCTCTTTTAGCTTAGCATCAGATATAGCAGGAAACTGTTCACATATACTTGAAACACTCTCCTTCTTTGGGTAATACTTTCACAAACTGTTTCATTATTCCCAATTTGATATGAAGTGGTGGAAGTAAGATCTTTTTAGGATCCACTAAACTTTCTCTTTCAACATTTTTAACTCCAGGAATAAGAGCCTTTCTGATTGGCCATGTCTGCTTGACATAGTGTTGTTTCCTTTTACGGCTTTCCCATTCACAAAGGAAAGATGGGAACTTTGAATTACTATCACACTAGTTAATTATGCTGCAATTTTTTAATCGCAGACCTATGTAATCCTTGTTCTACCATCATATGAAATTCCTCCTTTACGCGATTTTACTTCTCTGGTTAGAAGTCTTTTTGCCTTCACAGAAACTGGGTCACCATAGGTCTTGATTACAGGTTGAATGTCATGTTTAACCAGTTCCTCAGTTGATGATGGAGTCTTGGAGTCCAAGGAATTCCTTCAATAGACCTCTATGCAGGTGTCCATGGATGTCTTTGCCTATTTTTCTCTTTCAAGATAAGCCAGTATTTTGGTCGATCAACAGTCCACCCTTCAAGTCGACTAATAAGTTGAAGTGATTCATTAAGTTGGTTCCTATTATGGGTTTAGGAATTGTGAAAATCTTTTCAAAGTCCTAATTCAATATTTATGTATATAAATGAAAGTCTGATGTAGGCTTTAAATCCTTTGTAGGTGGTAGAAAGAACTGCCCAGTACTTGGTGACACCCGCAGATTCAATAGCCCCAATTTCCGATCAACTAACTTTTTTTCCTGATACTTCTTCTACCATACACATAAGAGTTGGCATTCTCTTTAAATCTAAAATGGTAGAACCATATCTCCAATAAGGAATACTTGGCGAGGTCTTCTTGGCGACCAATTAGGAGTTATACTCATTCCTCTTCTATATGATCTATGCTTGGTAGTAAGCTCGGGAACCTGTTTTATTAGTAGGTCGATCTTCTCTTCCAAACTTGCAATGGTAGTCTATTAACTGGAAGGTTTCCCTAGACTTTGGGACTCTACTGCTAAAATATCAAAAGAATGAGTAACCTCCAAAATTTTAAAACGCAGCTGTCTTCGGTACATGAGCTCATAAAAATGGTCATAATAATGCTCATAAAACATTCTGAGGCTATGATCATATCCATAAAGTTTTTAAAACTCCTGAAGGAATGCTATCAGCAACTGTTTCACTTACCTCATGAACCTGATAAACTTTTCATCTTTCGGTTGTTACCTTTGAAAAGTTCTTGAATTCTTCTTGTCTCGGAATCAGATTAGGCACTAACGAGTCTGGCTTCTAACCTTTCACAAGGAGTGCTTCCAGGCTTTAACAATATCTGCATCCTGGAGTAAGATATCACTAGCAATTCTTGGAATGAATGTCTGAAATTTTGTAACACTGTTAGAAATGTTGGCCAATGCAAAAACAGCTTTGACATGACAAAATCAAAGTTCTGGGTACTACTTAATAAACAGTGGATATAATCTAAAATTAAAATCCATTCAATAAATAAATTCAATTATGAAATCAACAAGAAATAAAAAGAACTTTAAACTAATTAAAGTAAAGAAATTAGTCAAATTTAAATCAAGTTGAGAAAAAATGAAATACCTCTTGAAAGGTTTTATTGAACACAATGACACACATATACAAACTACATTGCGTCACTAGTAAACAACTAATAACAGGTAACATTAAACTGAAAAGGTTATATAAAGAGCATGTCAGATACAATTATAATACACAATTTACTACATTCACCCCCACTCTAATAAGTGATGTAATCATTCAAACAAGTGGGTGGCCAACGGGTCCTTTGACCCCGATGTAGAGTTGGAGTTTGCTGGATAGGAGATTTTGCTGGAGAACCTGAAACTGGATGGTCCATGGCTAGAGGAGGGAATGATTCTGTTCCAAGTCCTGAGCACGATTTACAAAGTCTGGAGTTGGTTGTGTTGAGTACTCGGGAAGAAGGTGTCGGGTTGAGATAGTTGACAACATTACATCAAAGTGGAAATTTTGAATCCCTCACTCACTCACAGTCTGGCGCTACAGTCCTTGCAGGACCTGGGCCTCCTCTAACAGCTTGCTCCACTCCGCTCTATTCGAAGCAAACCTCCTCCATCTCCGCACTCCCATCCTACGCAGATCCTCTTCCACATCTTCCATCCATCTCAATCGGGGTCTCCCGCGTTTTCTCCTTCCTCCCGGATTATAGCACACCATTTTTCGAGGAACTCCTCTTTGGATCCATGCGTTCAACATGACCCAACACGCCAAGCCTTCTCTTTCTAATGACCATGACCAAGTCTGGTTCCGCTAGCAATTCCATCAGTTCTGCATTGCTTCTCATTCTGAATTGCTCGCCATCCTTAATAGGACCATATATTGTTCTTAATATTCTTCTTTCCCAAATTCTGAGGGAATCTTTGGCTGCTTTTGTTAGGACCCATGTCTCGCTGCAATATGTCACAACGGGGCGTATGACTGTCTTGTAAATTAATATTTTACTTTTACGGGATAGATTCCTAAATTTCAAGGCCTCCCGTAGAGCATAAAAACACTTGTTGCCCGCAGTAATTCTTGCCTTGACTTCCATCGTCATGTCGTTGTTTCTTGACAACATCCCTCCCAGGTATCTGAAGGACTCGCATCCAGGGAATTCCCGGTCACCGATCTTTACTGGTCCATTCCTATGTGTCCCGCTTCTCGTTGTTATCATGTATTTTGTTTTGGCATTGTTTACAACGAGGCCAAGTCTCCTTGCTGCCCCCTCAAACTCTAGCAATGCCCCCGATAAAGCTGACTTTTTTCTGGCCGATATAAGCACATTATCGGCATATGCGAGATGCTGCGTCAATCTATTGTAAATTGTGCCATTTGGGCTCGTCTTTCTGATCTGCTACTTCCAGAATCAGGTTGAATATCACAGGCGAGAGAGGATCTCTTTACTTTACTCCTGGATCTTTACTCTACTCCAGGAATCATTCAGAGTCATTCTTACGAGCCTAATTAATTTTGACGGCAGTCCCAGGTTCTTCAGTCCTTTATACATTTCATTCCTCTCCACACTATCATATGCCTGACGAAAATCCATGAATAAGTGATGGAGATCCACGTTGAATTCAAAGGACTCCTCCAGCATTTGTCGTACGGAGAACATGTGGTCCACTGTTGACCTCCCTGGCCTAAAACCACACTGGTACTCTCCCAGGATTCTTTCTGCCCACTCAATCACTCTTCTCACAAGGCTATGGATAGAACTTTATACCTGGTACTAAGCAATGATATTGGGCGATAGTTGCTACAATCTTGCTTACAGCCTTTCTTGTATATTGGACAGATGACTGGTTCTGACCACTCACGGGGCATCTTCTCTTCCATCCAGCACTCCCATATTATCTGGTAATATTTCTTCCCATAGGTTTTCACCGGCATACTTTATTATTTCTGAATTTGGATCCTTAAAGACTCAAATTTTATCTGAGAACTTGGGGATGAAATGTGAGTAGTGTGAGAATATCCTTAAGGCCCAATGGAGGGAAGGCCCATCCTTTGGGATAACTAATTCTCGCTCAGGATCTGGGCACAAAGTTCCATTTCCTATGGACATACCCAAGGTTATGAATTTCACAAATGGAAAACGAGGAGTTTTCCTCATTAATAGTTAAATTGTACTTCTTTGCCCCTTCCGTGAACTTCTTTAAATTAATGTCATGTTCTTCCTGAGTCTTTCCACAGACTTCTACATCATTAAAATAAACAAAAGTTCCGTAATAAGGCCAATCCTCATTTCTGACTGGGATTTGATGGTATGCGCTGTGGAGATCAATTGTGCTGAATACTTCATATTTGGATACTTAGTACTCTAAGTCATCAATAAGGGAGAGAGGAAAGGCGTCGAGCTCAGTGAAAAGATTTAATGTTTGGGAGTAATCGATGCACATAAGCCTTTAATGATTTTCACCGGAAACAACTAAAACTAACTTTTTTTTTCCTAATACTTCTACCATGCACATGAGAGTTGGTATCCTCTTTAAATCTAAAATGGTAGAACCATATCCAATCAGGATTACTTGGATTCCTAGATTGGCAATCAGATCTTCTTTGTGACTAATTCAGAGTTTTACTCTTTCCTGTTCTATATGAGTTTTGCTTGGTATTGAGCTCATTAACCTGATTTACAAGTAATTCAATCTTCTCTTCCAAACTTGGCAGTGTGTGAACAGGGAGGTTTCACTAGATTTAAGGATTCTGTAGCTGAAATATCTAAATGTTGAGTAACCTGAATTTCATCGGCTATCTCCACTACATGCGCTCATAAAAATGGCCTGGACATTTCGAGGCAATGATTGCATCCATAAAGTTTTTAAAACACCTGAAGAAATGCTATAGCCAACCAACTGCTTCAATTGCCCCATGAACCGGGTAATGAGTTTTCATATTCCAGTCGTTTATGTTCTAAAAGTTCTTGAATCCTTCTTGTCTCAGAATTAGAGAATGCTAGTGCCTAGTGAAAACTCATTTAGTAATGAGTCTGGCTTCTAAGCTTTCATTAGGAGTGTTCCCGGGTCTTAACAATTACTGCTTCCTGGAGTAAGATGTCACTAGCAATTCTTGGAATTACTCTCAGAAACTTTGAAACAATAACACTTTCTGAAGTTTTGGCCCATGTGAAAACCGATTCGACCTGAAAAAACCAAAGTTCTAGGTACTGCTTAATAAACGGTGGATATAAAAAAAAATTGAAATCCATTAAATAAATAAATTTAATTACTAAATCAAAAAGAACCAAGTGAAAGTAGTTAAATTCAAACCATGTAAAACATAAAACCTCACCTCCGATGCACCACATTCGCCTAGAGGTGTTTATATGAAGCATATATACAAAGAAAACCAACTTCATCATTTAATCATTTAACTAAATTCATTTTCAATCAACATCATTTCATTAAAGTACATTTTTTTTATTTTAATAGTCATGCATAAAACAATTTTGAAACAAATACTCCATAACCAGTCAATAATATCTAATAAGTGCACTGTCTATATAAATTAAAATACTCCTTATGCAATAATAAATGGATAAATAAGCATGAGCAAAGTAACAGAACAAAAAAAAAATGAATTAAACACTAATATACAAAATAAATAAATACCAATAAACAGAAGCATGCATATCTACAACACATATTTGAGAACATCTAATTACAAACTTAATAAGTGGGCCCACTAATTAAGAACACATTTCAAAAACGCATAAATGAACCAAAGAACAAAAGAAAAAAATCTGTTTCAACAGTATTTCTCTTAGCCCAACTACCAGCTGTTAACTCACTAGTTATGGCCAAAGAGGTATAATCTCTAACCTCTAAAGTTGCAATAAAATTTTAACATAAATAATAAATGGTTCCAGTTATTTTATTAAGTCCAAGGTTTCTTATGTTTCTGAGGAATCGATATGATTTGGAATCCCTAACTCGCATTCATTAAAAAATTTACATAATTTACGATCTTCACTACCCGCGTAAATTTCTATGAGTTTATTTTTAATAGCATTCACTTTATTATTGTGGACAACAGATAACATCATTGACTTATAACAATTATAATATCGATTTCTAGGTTGAAACATAATTATATTTCGTAAAGTCCTCAACTATATTGGAAATTTGAAAATTTACTTGAACCATCTTCTGGTCGAACCATAAATCAGGCCTGTTATGCCAGAAAGGTAATTAAAAAATAGGCAATGAACGGTGAACTTCCTTCCTAATGATGGTTCCTTGTTTTTCGTCATCAAATGACAATTTGAATTAAGAACTTTTAAAAGGAATAGTTTGCTTAATAGGTGAAGACAAACCGAGCAAACGTCGATGCAAATTTTTAATCACGTCAGTGTCAACACTATGTAGGGTTGATGCCACATAAACCACGAATCAATGTTCTTTATTGATCATTCTTCACGATGAATTACTTCTAGTGTGGGACATACAATCAATACAAAGAAGAATCTAATACATATCAAGGATGCAATGAATGTCCGTTAATGAAACAAATAAACAAATGCCCCATACTTGAGTACCTATGGAATAGATTTGTTTTATTTTGTGTATTCCTTCTATTATGTTTTAGGGAGTATGGTTGTATTTTGATCAACTTATATTATATTATTACAGTCACGTACCTAGGATTTTTCAGGATGATGCAAAAAGTGGTGTAGGATGTTTTTATGTCAATAATGTTTTTATATCAATATAAACATGTAAAACAATATAACAAAAAAATTAAAACATTTATATCTTTTTAATTTCTCTCTATTATAAAAAAAAACAATTTCCGACCACCTTATAAATTTAAAAAGGTATCTGTTCCGCAGGTAGTCACTTTGAGTTGACATTGTCACTTCCATACTAAAGCTCTTAATAACTTGTATAATTGGAAAATATTGGAAAAAAAATATGTAGGAAAACGGATGAGAAGGGAAACTTGTTGACTCAACTCGAAACGACTCGAAACTTGATGTTGAACGTTTGTGAGGCCAAGAAGTTGAATGTTTGGACAATGGTGATTTAAAAATTTAATGTATGTTCTGTGGTGCTTTGATAGTCGAAGGCGGAATGTCTTGATGGGAAAATAAGTCATGTAACCAAGGTGAAATTTAACTGCCACCTAAAGATGAGAATCTGACGCGGGTAGCGGTGACCTGTGGTCTAGTGGTTAGCGTAACAAACTACTAAGCCCAAGATCGCGGTTTCGTAGCCCGGCAGGTGGCCCTAGGATTTTTTGAGGGAGTAAAAAATCTCTTAGTTACGCCGTCCTTCGGAAGGGACGTTAAACGGGGGTCCCGAGCCTGTACGATGTCAGGTACTCGTTTAAAATCCCTATCCTAAATAAACCTGGATAGTCAAAATTTAGAGCTTACAATGTAGCATCGTCCGATTAGCCATAGCAGCATAAAGTGACGTTAAATGAACAAACAAACAAACAGAATCTGAGGCAAATAAGAATATTTGTACATTACAATATCAGTAAATTATAATATTATACAATATAACAATTATATAAAAATGAAAATCCGAGTGATTTGAACATTTATACATTATACGTAACTATGGGGGGCTGGTTCGCCGCATGGATTAAATGGTGCATTCAATCTAAAAATTTACGATAAAATAAATTAATTAACATTTATTTGTTTATAAAACTAAGGCAGAGTGTAACACAAAAGTCTAAAATAGAGAAATAATTTTTTATCGAGTATTTTATATACAGTGTATGTTACCGTAGCAAGGTAGAGCTAATACATCGCCTTCACCTTCAAACTGTTTGATCTAACTATTTTTAGATAATTTTCTATTTAACATTTTAATTGTGTTATTTTAGTAAATAGAATTATGTTTAATAGAATTGTGTTATTTTAGTAAATAGAAATGTTGATCCAATATTTGCTCAGTGAGGATAGGTATATTAGTGAATTGTGACAGGTATCATTATGCACTATCGATTGTCAAACACGTAAGTACACTTCTATTTATGAATTTATTATTATATTATATTAATTTTTTGATGTTGTGATTGGTGATGAAAGAAAAACGTAAACACAATTTTTATTTTAAATCCAGTTTTTTCCAATCCAAGGATTAATTACAATATTATTCAGCAACCTTATTTGTTCGATTCAGGATTATAAGTGGCCCAATGGAATAACTAACTTGCTTAAAATATTGGTGATATTTGTGATAAGGAGTTAGTTGAATTACTCCTATTTTATATATATTCTTATTGAAGTGAATTTTAATTTTCGAGTTTTTCTAACGAATCAATTGAAGGCATATGGTCCCCTAAAACCAATAGAGTGTTAAGGGTTGGGTTATGCCTGTTTCTTTGAAGGTTTAGGTTGTGAAAGTAAATTTGGCGATGGGATTATGA
Source organism: Arma custos (assembly GCA_037127475.1). Lineage (NCBI taxonomy): Eukaryota > Metazoa > Arthropoda > Insecta > Hemiptera > Pentatomidae > Arma > Arma custos. The sequence goes on from CM073759.1 coordinate 220,887,408, forward strand.
AATGTCGTTTTTTTTTTCTCATTCTATTTCTTAGTCTTCCATCGAATGGCACTTTTTAACTTTAATAAAATAGATAAATCTTTGATCACGTCGAATTTAATCCAGAGAGAGTTCATTATACTGAGGGAAGCGAATTTATGTCATTCTCGTAGTCATTGGCTTGAAATGGAGTGTAAAATATTAGCAACGACTCTATTTCAAGTGAAGGACTGATTTAACCACTTATTCATCTAGACAGCAGATTTATCTATTTTAGTGAGGTTTTCCTTGGGCGTACAAAAACACAAAAACCTTTAGTCCAAAATTCATTTGATTTCATCTATTCTTTATATATGTTTCGACCCAAATTGGTCATTTTCAATATATAACTTCAATATATATCATCATCACTCAAAACATTATAAAACTCTATCTGCAAAAAAACATTAAAAAGAAAATTCAAACAATCATAAAATTTAACATTATAAAATTTTTTCTATAAAACAACAGAATTTCTTATCACCTTAAATTAGTTACACAACTATACATGGCACCATACGCGTAACGAGGTCCTCCCCTTTTGTCTCTATTGTCCCCCCCCCACTGCTTAGAAGAAATTTAAAAAAAAATTGTAAGTAACAATTTAAAAGAAATAAAAATTTGAAGGATTTTACTTTTTCAAAGTTATTATTGTGGGATTACAGAAGTAAGGGTCAATAATGTCAAAAACACAAGAAAGAAAGTGCAAACACAGTTATTTTAATTAATAAAAGGTACACTAAAATGACAAACCAAAGCGTAATACTGTTTATTTACAATTGATTATATTATTATAATCGCATCTAGCGGCAACAATAAGATCGCAAATGTGAGAAGAACAGTATAGACAATTCTTAGAATCTAGAAGTAAAGTCTGGATGGGTCTAGAAAGTTCCCTATGCAATTAACTATAGTAAGTTATTGTAACCAATAAATAAGGTTAATTGTATTTAAAAGCTATTTCTTGATTGCCCTTCCAAAAATAACATTTATAATGAAAATAACATTTATAACTTCCAAAATAAAATTTATAAAAAATTATAATCTATTTATTTAATTTGAAGCTACATGTTTATAGTATAATATCAATTATACATATATTAGGAGGCATCTTTTTTGAAGGGAGTAATATGTTGGAGTGGTTGACTGGTGGGGGTTAACCCCCCATGAGTCAACTCTAGTTACGTTAATGCAAGGCACCGTCAAAATGCATTCTATAAGTTTTATAATTTCTACATTATTATTGTCCTTACATTAGTATACAAAAGATACATTTTTTTTTTAGATTAATAGGTTCACAATATCTAAAATAAGCAGAGTGAGTTCCATCCCATAGGCAGTTACTACAGCTAATAAGTGGAGCTGGGACTTTGTCCAGTCTGGATTAGTAGAATAATATTAATGGCTTATTATATTTTATTTTTTACATATTAATTTTTATTTTTAGGGAAACAAAACATTAGAGATATTTAACAAAATTCTTTTTATTAAAGAATATTGAGGACTATCTTTCAGTTCTATTTTATACATATCCGAAATCAATTTGTTTAAAATGACTGAATTTATTATATAGGTATAACGAGAAGCGTAGGGCGTATTAATAGGTTGAAATCTTTTATTTAAATTTTATTAATATTTTAGTGTATATTAGGAAGCTGATAATTTGAAGAAATTAATTTTTATTTTTTTTTATTTTTATGAACTTTTAATTTAAAATAAAAAAAAATATTTTGGTAAGGTTAAAAAGTAGCTTAGGAGTTTAGACGTAAGGAAATAGTTTAGATAGATATATTTAATTATAATATCATATTATATTAACATGTATTATTAATAATTTATTATTAATAATTATTTATTTTGGATTTCTCGGCTTGTGCCGGATAAATACACCAATCCGGACCAAAGTCAAGGTTACGGTCAAGGTCAAGGGTATGGTTCATTTTATAGTTAATTTGGTACATTTAAAAATTTTCTAATGATGCAGTTCCCAACATAACCGATTTCTGGAATTCTTCCAGCCCCAATGCCATAAAATATTTGACAAAAATAAAGACTAAATTAGAAAATATATAAAAGAAATAATTAGTAAGAAAATTAAAAAAGTAACATAAAAAATAAAATACCGTAATATAAATAAAAGTGCTAAGGGCGTAATAACTTAGATGTTGATCGCCCGAACAAAAAAAACATAATCTAATCTTCCAGTTCACTAATTATTTCCAGCGTCTTCATTGATCTAATTGTTTCCTGAGGAATTAAACCATTGCTGGATACAATGATTGGCAGAATTTTAACATCCACCAGTCGGTAGAGATGCTTTAATTCCTCGCAGAGCCCTTGGTAATTACGATTTTTTTCGATCAATGTTTTAGAAACGTTATCATCAGCAGGAACCCCAACTTGGATGATGATGGCCTTTGTCTGATAGAGTAGTATGTCTGGTCTATTATGGTCAGTGATCATAATATTATGTATCACTAAAATAGAGCCAAAAACTCAAAAAGAAACACTATTATTTATTATAATACAATTAGGAAAAACCACAATGCAAAGCCTTATGTTTCAAATCCAGTAATACACCCACTTTCCAGTCGACGTTTCGCCTATTCAGGCATTATCAAAACACAAAAACAAAAAAGAGTTATGTGAATCACATCTCGAAGAAAAAGGTGCAATACATTCCAACGATCAACAGCCCAAAACGTCGACTGGTAAGTGGGTGTATTACTGGATTTGAAACATAAGGCTTTGCATTGTGGTTTTTCCCAATTGCATTGTAATAAATAATATGATGTAATTTTTTTCTAATGTTGCCTATGGCTGGTATTTGTAAAATGGGTTATGATTGTTTACTGAATTATATTTTTGAGCCAGTGCCTGATGCATCTTTGCAGCATTATTATCCCTAGTTAGATATTCTTACCTACTAATGCTTGGCAGCCAGAGGTGACCTGTTGAATCGATTCGTACGTTGCTTTACATAGGCGACATCTGTCTTCGAATGCTTGGTGCAGAATTTGCTTTCTGTAGGAGTTTGTTGCCATGACCTGTTCCTGTATTGCCAGAAGGAATCCTTCAGTTTCAAGGAACATTTTTCCTGAGGTCAACCAACGGACTGACGCTTCTAAATTGATGCCCGGAGTATTTAAAGGACTGTGAAACCTCCCATGGAGTTGTCTACACTTCCATAATTCTGTAAGGCTCTCCTCAGTTGGCATTGCTGTTGGATCTTGCCGAAGCAAATTCAGTGCTGTATATTTGCAGTCGAAAGCAGCAATGGTTGACACCATCGGTGAACTACTACTCATAAAATAGGTTCTAAGCCTTTCTTCTTGTTCACGAAAGGCTTTCAACAGACTAAGTCCCCTACCTCCTTTTTTTGGGGGGCATATATAGTCCTGGCACTGAAGAGTTTGGGTGACGCTGTCTTTTAGTATTTTTAACTTTCGTAATTTGTTACCTGAAAAGATCCTATGTTTTTATTTGATAGTTTGTCAACAATTTTTAAAATGTAGTTTCTTTAAAAAAAAAATAAGGTATTGGGAGTAGACTGATAGCTCTGCAAAATGAAGGAGTGTCTTTTTTTATTAGATTTGTGAATCTTTCAAATATATCAGTCTTAAATTGTTTTTCTTTTTTATTACTTTGAATTTGGGTATTTTGTAATTTGTTACCTGGATGTGATAACAACAACTGAGGAAATTTTTGAAGTTATTCAATACTTATGGCTCTGTGCAAAGTACGTTCAGCTTTTACACAAAAGTATTTTTATAGGCACTGTGTACGAAGCTCCATGATTTTGAACTGAAACAATTGATTCTTCTTTTTTTTTTTTTTTTTTTTTTTTGTTAGAACTATTAATAAAAGTCGAAATACGCCTATTTTCCGTTTTTTCTCATTCGGTTATGAAACCATTTCGAAATAAAATAGTTTTTAAAATCGTTCAAGAGCAACGCGAATGAATTTATTTATTTATTTTCTATATTAATGTCCAATTGAGACTCGACCAGTCCTTAAAGAGTCTCATGAACGTTCCATCATCATTATCTCAGGCCGGATCATCTCTGAGCTTGGACTGTGCTTCTCCTCAATTCTAGCGTGTTTCAGTTTCCAAATGCTGCACCTATTCCTCAGAAATTGACTCTTCAACAATAAACTAGACTGATACCCTTTCTTCTTCTATGATTCTCTTTCCAAAACACTGGTACAATTCCCTCACTATCTTTGGGAAATCAAGCATTGCCCCGCTCTGCAAAATGAGATGCCGCAAACCCCATAGGTTTGGGCTGTATCATAAATTTACTATTTACATTATTAATTAATTTAATTAAGATTAAATTAAATATACAAAATTTTGGGGGGAAGAGGGATGCCTTTCCTTTCCAAAATTATCTAACAAATAATTATACTGTTAAGTATGTATAGTATATTCACGAAAAATCATATTTTTTAATAAAGTATAATATATATGTTTTTTTTTCAGGAAGCCGATTTAATTCTTTGAAGATACTTCAGAAACCTTGCGGAAATAAAAAAAAAATATATTTCATTATAAAAAGGTGAATCAACAGTGAAATTTAACTGATTCGTATAGCCATGGCTGATATTCCAATTGTCATTGATACCAATCTGTGGAGTGATCTAAGAGTAATACTTGAACGACTTAAAGTAAAAAGTGGAAAGTCGTTCAATGATATATGGACCACTTTGGAGGCTGATCCAACCTTCATAACGAACACGTTGACAAGTGATGAGCAAAAAAACTTCAGGGCTATAACTAATGTCATGAAAATGCTAATAGATATGAAAAACAGTCCAGATAAATATGTAGTTGATGTTCCAAGTTTCGTATATAATGAAGCGGGACGAAGTGTCTCGTCGAAAATCGCGTCTGCGGCAATGGGAAGTGGGCTCTATTTGCAAACTTTTGAGGAAATTGTAAGTTCTTTACCTATCAAAGCTAATGTAGATCGCACTATATTACAACAAGGAACTGACTATCCTGACAAAGTAGCAACAACGGGTGGAAATCTTATAGAAGTAACAATGAAAGACTTTCTCGCGAACAACAATCAAGTAACATTAAAACAACTTATGAACCACCTGCGGAATGCAGACGAATCAACAAAAAGTAGCGTCCAAAAAAGAATCAAAACGATACAGAACAGAATGGAAGACATTCTCTATAAAACCCAAAACTGGGATCAGTTTATGGCAGAAGCATCGAAGGTTCATGGTTTCCCCTACGAGACGAAGACTAAGTCCCTGAGTTCCCTATACGGCAGCATTAAGAAATATCGGGACGTCAATAAAATTTTTACGAAACCTGATCCAGTAGATGTAATTACCGAACGGTTGACAATGATAGACGAAGAATTCGATTTCTTCGACCTCCAAATTTATCTCTACGCTAAGGACAAAAATGCTCACATCATCACCAGGAACACTCAAGCTTACCAAGAAATAAACGACCCCTCCTTTCTTGGGTACTTTGAAGATGTCAAAGTAATGCATCCTTTAATTAATTTCGATTCCCTAACAGATTTGATCAATCCTGGAGATTTGATTGAAATCATTGACCGATCGATCAAAAAAGACTTCAACGAAGTAGATTTGGAGGTATGTAAAGAATTGGATAAGAAGTTGGATAATCCAATATTAGAAAAAGGAGGTGGAACATTGATTCGGGACGCTGAATCCAGCTATGAACCCGATGTCAAACGTTTGAAAATAGAAAAGACCCTTGGTAATGTACTTAAATTAATGAGGATCGTAAATAATCAACTAAAAGTCAGCAGGGAATACTTTTTCGATGACTATAAACAACTCAAGACTTTAGCGATTATTGATGAACATTTTTTTAACAAACAATTAAGCAGTAACGATTTCGTAAAAGAAAACATTGTAATAGATAAGGCTAGAAGGAACCTTCTAAAATCTAATAGTTTAGCCGATCATCTTAGTAAGAATCCAGCACTTAAGGCGGAACTCTCACAGTTGCAAGCTAATCCCAGTGCTAAATTAAACGAATTTCTTGCGATTTATAAAGGAAAACGTGACGAACATCTTAGAAATGTATATCTTGCGTTAGCGTTTGAAAGCCATTTCTCGGATACTGAAATAAATCAAGGATTAAACATAACTCCCCAAGGGACCTCTATATCGATCCAAAGTTGTCCTCCATCTGGAGGAATAGGAAAAAGGGAAGCATCAGAATGCGTATTGGATTGGGAACAGATCGAACAATTCAATGAAGAGAGAGACCAGAAAATGGACCCTCTAAAAGTAAAAATTGATAGCCAAAAGTTCTTAGAGTACATACAAACAGTTAAAGATCCACAAGTACGTTCGCAGCTGATTGAATTCACCGATCAAGTACTGAATTCTGCAGAAGACCATACGAGCAAGATCAGTGGACCAAATGTGCTTGAAGTTACTCGCCTTATAAACAATCACAAAGTTCGTAATCATTTCAGTAAAGTATACCGTGTCTCTAATGCTCTGAATTACGGTATATTTGCAAAAAGTCTTTTAGGCGATATTTTGCATGGCGACATGAAAGGGATTGCATTAAACATAGGCTTTCTGGCTGGAAATTATGGGTTTTCTAGATTAGCCTCTGCTTCTGTCACGAAAGGTGTGGAATATGCAGAAGCAGGGAAAGTGATGCTTGGAAACAGCTTGAAGTACGCATCCCCGTTTATCGGTCGATTCCTCTCACCGCTGATTGCTTTGGACCTCTATAATCAAATACAAGCTCTAAAAGCTGGCGATAAAGATGCAATAGTCGGTATCGTAGGAGACAGCGTTTTTCTGACTATAGACGCAGTTGACATTGGTATTTCCCTTTTGGAGATCTCTGGATTGATTGGAGAAATATCTGCGGTGACGGGACCAATCGGACTGGCCCTCGGAGCCTTGGTGATGATTGGATCAGACATCTACTTCGCTGTCAGGAAGGTCCAAAAATTAGACGATATCATACATTTGACGACTGGTGAGAAATGGAAAGTCGGAGCAGGATCATTCTTTTCATTTGGCCTAGCAAAGTTTGATGTTGAGCGTTTGGCACATATAAAAGTGACCAATAACCAACTGGCCAAACGAGCTCTGGAAGCAATAACAAACAGTCAAGACATTCAAAGAATCGTTATTCCTAGCGCCGTTTCGAAAGGAAACGATGAAGTAGAAATAGCACAAAAGAACACATTCATCCCGATCTATGAAGCTTCTAACATAAAATGGGATAGAGTAAGGCCAGAGCATCCAGATGGCGGAAAGATATTTTGTGCTCCGCAAGGAGACTGGGAAGATCCTCCAAGTGGAGTTATGGGTAAATGTGTCGATGCTATCGGCGTTGCTGGTCTGGGAACAAAAACAAAAAATTATACATTGTTTAATTTAGGGGATGGTGAAGACAATGTACAAGGATTCAAAGACAGCGTCAACATTTTTCGTATTGGCAAAGGGAAGAAACAAATGATAGGAGGCGACAAAAATGATGTCTTCATACTTGAAGAGGGTACCACATTTAGAGATTTTCCAGAGGGCATTTTTGATGGTAAGGGTGGCAGCAATATCTTCGATTTTAGAGGTTTAAAAGGAGATGGTACCGATGCTGTCGCTGTTGCTTTCAAAAAAGAGCCATTTGGTGCTGAAATCGTCCATGTAACTAATTACGCACCACTCCGAGGGAAGCCTGTAGGAGCAGCTTCTACACCAAGCACATACCGGAAACAAAACCTACAGGTATTAGGCATCGATTCGATAATAGGAAGAGAAAATGAGGTAGATCTGATATACACTAATTGCGATACAAAATTTGTGGACAGTAAAGGTGGAAGGTCTGATGAAGCAGATAAGATTAACATTTCCCACACTTCCGAAGAATGCAATCACGAGAAAATTATTCAAATGGGTCCCAACACGGAGGTCATAAATGAAGCAGTGACAGGGAAGTTTTCTTATTTTGTCAATGACGTACATTCCAATATCCATTGCACACTTAAAAGGAGCCTCCCATACAGAAAACTGGTGATTGAAAATAATCGGATAGAACACAAGTTTTTCATAAACGGCACACTGTCCGACATAATGAAGTTAGACTTTCAACATGAGAAAGACGATTACTACGACATAGATATTAGCATGTATTTCAAGGATGAAAAAGGGAAAATAACTAGGTTTCACTTGGACACTGTTCTAGGCTATGGCAAGAATAACGGAGGGATGGACAATATAATGATTTATTTTAAGGACAATGTGCAATTAGGATATCATCATAATGGTATTTATGCACTTCTCAAGAGCAATATGCCAGTTCTCGACATCATCAAAAAGTACCGACCAATTGCTATCGATTTCGGCATCTCGATATTTATTTATGCAGAAAAAGGAGATACTATGGTGTCTATTGGTAGTGACCACTCAGACGACGTACTCTATAACGATCCGTCTTTTAAAACGTACCTGGTTGGTAATAAAGGTAACAACTTTTACACTGTTATTTCAGGTCGAGATGTCCTCCAAGGTCCTGATCCACCTATCATTCCAAAGATAAACATTTATAGTTCAGGCAGCCAAAATCATATTGATACATTGGATCTTCGATCACTCTCACGACAGATAAAAGAAGATCTAAGCAAACAATTGCTGATGAAACATATCTTGGACTCAGAAAAGCTTGTATTATACTTGTACACGGCAGATGGAGGTTCCTACAATATTGTCACCTCCATCACCTTCAGGAATATCGCTAATTCTCCCAAATGGGATTCATGGTGTAACAATCTTCACGTTATACTCAACAACGCTCCAGTTGTACTAAAATGTGATCAAAGTTATCAAAGAAAATTTGGTGGAAGCATCGATTATAACCTGGATGTTATGAATTACGACCCATCGAATTATTATACACCACTGTCTTTGGCGTTTTCTAAAGAAGAGGTAATCATAATCAAAGAAGAAGATGTGGAACCTCATACTCACGTGTTTTTAAAAAATAAATTAGTCCATAATAGATTTTTGCGCTCCGATGACGATCTAATTATGACAAATGGTTTCGACCTCGACACGCCGGATTATCGGCCAGTTACCATTGTGATTAAAGACTATTATAAGGATGATGCAAAAAAGAAGATTTTTGATACACTCAAGTTCACATTTAAAGATCGATTCGTGTCTTTCAGTAAGATGCATTTAAAGATAAAGTATGCAATGACATTGGAAGATTTCTATAATGAATATGAAATAAATTCTAATAATGTTATAGACTCTCTACCACGACGAATTAGAAGGGACTTAGGAACCTCTGATGCCCCTCCTAACAGCAGCGAGGTTAAACAGTCGCAATCATCGGGCACTAGTTTCTTCGGAAGTGTTTTCCAGTCTGTGTCCAGTATTTATTACACTTCTTTGGATTATGCCTACGATTACTATAACTACATTGTTGAGTATAAATCCACGCTAACTCTTTACCCATTTCAAAATTCCCAAGTCAATTTTTCTAATGAACCTGAACTTCTGAACGACGGAATATTAGAATCGAAACCAAACGCTGCTAGCCCCAATGAGAATAACATCACCTACACAGATGTGAACAGCACATTGCTACTTTTAGACACCTTAGTGAGGAAACTTAACGATTCCAAATACAAGCAACCTATTGAAAGTTATTTGTTATCACATCAGGAACAGGTGGAAATGAAGATAGTACATCTGACCTCAAAACTAGAGCTGGATTATAACGACATCGAAGGGAGCATTGAGAAGCAGCAACAGCGAATATTGGACAAGTTGAATGAGGAGTAATGAAACTTAGTCCCACAAAGGTCAATTCATTTATAAGAGCAATGCTGACTTATCAAATCCATGGTAAATCTTTTCAGTCATATATCTTTAATATAAATTTATTTTATATACCAACTTTTCATGTTAATCTGATCATTTAAGCAATTTCGGTGTGTGAACCTATGTATATGTGTTTTGAAATGTATTTTTCATATGAATGTTACGAAGTTTATATTAATAAACTGACGAAGTGTAATCATATGTTTTGATTATTTTTTCTCCCAGTTCGTTTTGTAATAAGGTGTGGGAAACCATTGATTATTTTAATATTGAATATACACGGTTATTAGATAAAGATAAATTAAAAGTTAAGGTCAATACTATTCTAAATCGATGTCACGGTCTCATTGATTTTCTTAGTTCGATAAGTCGATAGTTGGACTGTGATTAGAAATATACAATCGTTACATAAGCATTTATTTCTCTCAATTGTATCTAGATGGCACCTTTTCTCCTCAAGATATTAAGACCCAAAAAGATTTTTTGTAGTAACTGGAAATAATTAATAACATCGTCTTCCTCAACGAATAGTAGAACGGAGACAAGAGAGCTCATTTGTTAACAAAATATTTACCATTCCCGACAACTGGGAAATCGTGCCAAGGTTTGTTATCATTTTAAATATTTAACTCTCCCTATTAAGAATAGAATAAGGCAAGCAAATAGGTGATTTGTAAAGCAATACCTTAATTATTTATTATCATTGGTTTTAAAATTTCTTGCTAATTTTATTTGAAAATTTATTAAGATAGACTCAAAAATATAATTAATTTTTTTGTTCGAATATCAATTTATGAATTTCTAAATCTCTGATGGACAATTCCTAATCGAGATGGGTGAAATATGATTGAATGGGTGAAATATGAATGATTTTGAAGGCAAAGTGAAAACACTAACTTACACTTAAAGTTTATTTTCTTCAGGTTGTCGTTAGGAAACAAAGAGGTTGTGTTTTCTTCTACTTTTTCCATCAACAGTTAATAGATGGAAGGGATTTGTAAATCTACATATCGATTATTTTATATTATTAGTCAATAAAAGAACAATTTTTATCCTTGATTTTTTTTCCTACTCTTAATCGACGCTTCTTTTATAATCATGTGTGGGAAGTGTGTGGTTTTCTATTATATGACAATTACATAATTTATATTTACATCGATGCGATACATCTGTTTGGTCATAAAATACTGCTTCTTCTTTTATCTTATGCATGCTGCAGATATGTAAGTTTCTTTCTTTTTTTTTAAATAAATATCAATCTATGAATGGATAAATAAACTATTAAACATGTTTAATAAATTATTTTATATCGTTCCCTATTGCAAAGAAATCAGAGCTAAGGAGGTAATTAGTTTTCTCTTAAAAAAGATATTTTTCCTTATAGCAAGGAGATCATAATCAAAGAGTTTATTTTTTCATTGTCACGAAGTTATCGTCATAAAAAGTTATTAATGAAAACATTGATTATATGTAATCATTAGTTTTGAAAATAATTAGTTACTTAGCTGAATATATTCTGAAATTCTTAATCCTATTCAATAAATAATTTCTAATTATTATTTATCCTGGTACTTCTGTATTAGCCAATCTGCAAGGACTGTTATCCGGCATATAACCTGAACTCTGATAATTCTGATACTGATAGCACCTACCTTCTTATTCGTATTAATGGAAATAGAAATATACAAAATGTGATAATTAAATGCTAATTCTATATCTCTCTTGCCAAGTCCCTCTTCTAATATAAATACTTTCCCTACACTTTCAACAACAACATCTCCATTCCTATCCATGTTAAAATCTATTTGACGACCTTTTTGCATAGCTAGTTGTATAATGCAGAGCAATAATGACCATGCAGAAGAATGTATCTCCTAGTAATTTTTATATTATAGACGTCCATATGAGGTATCTATACTTGAATTTTTCAGTTTTTTTAGGACAATTTTAATATAATTATTAATAGTTTTGTTGTTGTTGTTGATGTTAATAAATCTATATGGTGGAATTACAGACATATTGTATGTATCATGATAGACATTTAAGAAATTGAGAATGACCTAAGGGGTCGAAACGTCTTTATAGTAAATATAAAAAAATTAAAATTGGACTGGAGAATGGTTTTTTTTTTTTGCTACATAATTTTGTCTTTGGAATTATTCCAAATTTCTGGAAGTATTTCTCAGCTTCTTCTTTTAAAGAGGGCTATTCCCTGAGAGTTATTCTATTTATTTTAGATAGACAACGGCAAAAGGAATAAGAGACAAACATGAAATTACATTTAATAAACAATACAGAAAGTCTAATAAATAAAATTAACAATAAAGAAAATTTGGTACTTGTGTCTTAACGCAGCCCTGGTTATTTTTGCCTACTTGTTCGCATGCGCGAGCAGTTACATTTCTAACAGCTGATTTGTTCTGTTTCTTCTTGCTTACTGAGTTTTCATTATTGCTGGTTTATTGTTTGTTATTTGTTGTTTATTGTTCGTTATTTGTTGTTTATTGTTTGTTTGCTGGTTTGTTATAGATTTTTCATTGTTATTATTTTAGTTATTTATTTAATTAGTGTAAAATGATGCGTGTTTGGGATTTTGCCGACAACAGAAGAACAAGCTATTATTTTTTTTGCAGGAGCGAAATATTTTACCTAAACAAAGAAAATTTAGCAATTAACATGAAATGAAATTTTATTGTGGTGAACGTTTCTTTTGGAAATGCAATTTAAATCAATGTAGTCATAAAGTGGACTCAGAAATTATTATTATTTAATTATATAGAAACTTTTGTTGTTTAATTAATTATTCATTATTATTATTATTATTATATTCCATGTTTCAATAAATTGTTTTGATTTCTAATTGTTAATAATTTTTTAACCCAATAAATAGAAGGTAGCTGTTAGAAATGTAACTGTTACAAAATGTAACTGCTCGCGCATGCGATGTAGGCAAAAGTAACCAGGGCTGCGTTAAGACACAAGTACCGAAAATTTAATAAGGCACACATAAATAACTCAAATGAGATTAGTGATAAGAAGAGGTTACACGAGGTAAGGAGGTAGGTTTCATGCTGACCGGCTAATACTCAAGTACCTTTATCATTCCCATAAAAGAGATTGGAGGCTAAGAGGTTGTTTGTATATTATTTGAATAGTTAACTTTTCTCATGAGTAGATCAGAGATGGCTATAACGGTGATTTATTATAACAAAACATGGCGATTTATTATAATCAGTTTTTTTAAAACGAACCAAATTTGTTCTTACCTTCTGATAATTTTAAAATGTTTTGCAAAAGAAAAGAGTATGTTGTTAGGCGTGAAAAATGGTTAAAACCAAACAAAAAATAAATAATATTCAGAAAAGATTTATCCTGGCTGGGATTCGAGCCCGGGTCATTCGCATCTCTAGTGCAGTGCTCTAACTAACTGCGCTATCAGGGGTCGTAACTAAGCAAGACAAATCCATTCTCTTCAAAATAAAAATACTTAAAAAATAATCACCATCAAAAGAACAATAAATAAAAATAAATTATAAATATAAAATAGACTTAAGTTAACGAGATCCCAATTAAAGTAATGTTCAATGAACATTCTTCCCCATGTATACATCGCACAAATTGCGTGAAAACGCGGATCTAGGCTTGGTGAAGAGAATGGATTAGTCTTGCTTGGTTACGACCCCTGGTAGCTTACCATAGTTGGTGAGAACACTGCTCTAGAGATGCGGGCAAATCGGATTCGAATCCCGGCCATGATTTACGGAGTAGAGCTTTGGGGCTCCACTAAGCCATCGAACTCCTCTCGTATCCAATCCTTACAATCCAAAATCCTTCGTAAAATCCTCAATGCTCCTTATTTTGTTAAGAATAAAGTCATCCATAACGACCTTAATGTCCCTTTTGTTGCTGATTTGGCCCAAACCCGGTATCTATCCTTTCATAACAAACTTCATTCACACTCAAACCCTCTAGTTTCGAACCTAGCTTCCTCTTCAATTCCCGATAATCCTCCGAGGTGTCTGAAAAGAAGATGGCCACGTGACCTTCTTAGTTGAACTTTGATTTGAGCACTACCAGTGGGTATTTTCTCTACTTGTCATTCTCATGTCATTATGTATCACGTATCCTATTGACTTGTTGTATTATTCTAATACAGTTGTAAATATCAATAAATAAATTAAAAACAAAAAAACAATCCCGGCCATGACAAACCTCTTCTCTCCAAAATAAAAAATAAAAATATTTAAAAAGAATCTCTAAATATATTTTGTAATACTTATTAAATAATCCCTAATTATTATTTTTTATTCATGGCATGGAGATTCGAGCCAAGGTGTTTTTTTTTTTAAATAAAATGGATATTTTCCCCAAAGACAAGGAAATCAGAACTAAAGAGGTTTTTTATTTTTCACTTACAAAAGATTTTTTTTAAACGCCATGAAGGAGATAATAATAATATAAGAACTAATAATGAGATAAGAACCAAAGGGGTTATTTGTTCTATCGTTAAATAATTATTTGTTCCTCATTAAGAGATTGCGATTGATATGTATTATTATTATTTTTTACAAAAGTAATTTTATTTTTCTTAGGTATTAAATTTATTATTTTATTCATTATTTATTATTAAACTTATTATTAAATTTATTAAACAGAAAACTTTTTGTTCCTGTAAGTGTTATCAAATATTTTTCAGCCGATTCTTTAGAATATATCATAAGTGATATCCAAGTAGAATTTAAAGCAAATGTTGTATAATAAATTAAAATGTTTAATGATCCTGTAAACAATCTAAACTATGTATTTCAATACAAATTCAAATATTGGGCTTTTTAAAGAAGTATGTACATGGGAGGACTTTAGAAGGAAATTAGAAAAGGATACGAGGACAAACCAGAAGCTATTCAACAGGACTATTAGAAACATGCGTAAAGACAAAGACCCAATATTAAAGTATGTTAAAGACAAAAGCGGAAAAGTCCTTATAGACATAATGAATAGATGGGCAGAATATTTTAGGGAGCTACTGGATGACGCTGAAGTGGAAGGAATAGAAATAGAAATGACATCGGAACCTGCAAATAATTGGGAGGAGGACGACTTCATCGGCGAAAAGGAAGTGGAAGATGCATTTACCTCTCTTAAAATAGGGAAAGCAGAAGATAAAGATAGAATTTCCCCGGAAATGGTTAAATACATGAGGCAGAAGGGAATGGAAATTCTAAATCACCTATTGAATCTGATATAGACGAGA
The DNA here is from genome assembly GCA_037127475.1 of Arma custos. NCBI lineage: Eukaryota > Metazoa > Arthropoda > Insecta > Hemiptera > Pentatomidae > Arma > Arma custos. The sequence continues at coordinate 220,902,529 of CM073759.1, forward strand.
AAGATAATTCTGGAAGAATGGGAGGTGGCGGTTATAGTCCCCATTTTTAAAAAAGGCGACAATAGAGAATGTAAAAACCACCGAGGCATTTCCCTCCTTAGCGTACCATGCAAGATTTACGCCAGGATCCTAGAAAGGCGGCTTAGGGCAATCGTGGAACCAGTGCTGGAGGTGAGGAGCAATATGACTTTAGAAGGAATAGAAGCACACAGGACCTAATCTTCACATTGAGACAGATATCCGAGAAGATAATAGAGAAGTATAAAGAATTCTATACCGAGGACTTAATTAAAGCCTTTCATAGAATCAATAAGCAAGACCTAATATATGCATTAGAGGAAAAGGGAATAGGAATGGGTCTAAGTATGTATAGGGAACAGAGGAATGTCTTCAGGACATGCAATCACACTTCAAAGGAATTCCTGACCACTCAAGGTATTAGACAGGGGTACAGTCTCAGCCCATTGCTTTTCATCGTAGTGTTGGATTCTCAGAAGAGCACAACTGAAAATGAGGCCTTACCATCTGGGTTATAGAAACTTAAGACCCACATTCTTCACATTGCTCGCTAGTATGGTTGGATTAATAGAGAGGTACAAGAGAGAATAAAACGTGCAGGAAAATGCTTTAACTATCTTAAGAAAGGTTTTATTGGGAAAAGAGAAGTTACAAAAGGCACTAAGAAAACAGTGTTTAAAAATACCTTTCTCCCAATCCTGCCATACTCAAGTGAATCTTGGACCCTCGCCAGTAAGTATAAATGTCAACTCCAAGCAATGGAAATGAGATATCTAAGAAGAGTTGAGAGGAAAACGATAAGAGATAGGGTGAGGAACGCGACGATAAGAACCAATCTGGACATACGACCTGCAGCAGACATCGTTGAGGAACATAGGGTGAGATGGTTCGGGCATGTCTCTCGTATGGCTGATGATCGTTTGGCTAAAGCCACTTACGAGACTAAAGTGGAAGGTAGAAGACCTCGGGGAAGGCCTAGAAGAACCTGGGAGAACAGGGTTAAGGAAGGCTTTGACAGGAGAGGCCTGGATTGGAGAAGGAGAAAGTTGGTGGTTCAGGATCGAGACTTAAGGATCAAGCTCTATAAGCAGGCTCCTCACACTACTTAAAGCGGTAGAGAGGAAGAGATTAAGTAAGTAAGTAAAGAAGTATGTAAAAAATAAAAAACAAAAACCAATCTGTTGTAAATGCAATTTGTACATTAATCAATTGTAAAAACTTTTCAAACTACATAAATATTGTTTTTTATTATTACATTATTAAATTAAATAATTTTGTTTTCTCATAAAATAAAATTTAAATAAATTAAAACCATATTGACTGTTATTGTTAATATTTATTTAAATTTATTATATTGTAACAATCTGAATAAAAAAAAACAGATAAATTAAGTGTTAATTTAGATTAAAGAATTATACTGTTAAGAACGTGCTTACCAAACAATTCACCAGCCCAATTCTGGTAAAGAGGCTGGATATGATATCAGGGGGTTTTCACTTCCATCCCGAAATTAATCGAACAATTGGTTAAATTACATTCTATTTCAAGAATGTCTTGCCATTTTTTCCCGCAAGGAGCAGCACATCCCGGACACGGGGGTAAGAATGTTTATGCTATGTCGAATGAGTCTTTTTATACCCGTTGATTTTCCAACAAAAGTCAGAGTTGAAGACTGGTACTAGTAAGAAGTATAGTGACCTGGTCAGAAGCCAGACAATTCGGAAGGTAGGAATCTTCCTATAATGGCGGGTTATGATAGAAATGAACATTTCCAGTTTATACTCGGATACAGAGCGGTTAATGGAATCGGTAGAAAAGGTGGAGCAAACGTTTTTGCAAGCCGTCTCGCGTACATTAGAACTACGGATATACCGGTATGAGGTTGTCAGGGTAAAAGAAACTAATAGGGAAATCATGAATATTGCTCTCTTAGTGTGAGACCTCCTGCCTACTGATCGAAATAAGAGAGGGCTAGTTGACTTATACTGCAGATCGCTTTTGGTACACCAGACTCTGAGGATCTGAGTGCTTGTATCTCCCTGAGATCCTCAGAAGACTCCAACTAGCGGAAAAAACATCATGGTCAAACTGTGCACATTCTAGAGGAGCATTTAACAGTAACCAGCGAACTACGACTACAGAAGGTAGCGGAGATAGTGAAGAACACTCTGGAAGCTACTAACGTCAGGATGGAGGGACTGGAACGGTAAATGGGCATCTTTCACTCCTTCCTAAACCTCTCCTTAGCTTTAACCACTGACCTAAGACACCTAGAAATCATCGCCTTCGACGCGAAAATCGAGTTCCGCGAAATGTATACGTTCTTAGAAACAATAGATCTGGGTCACTTCCGGCCCATATAATCCATCCGGGAGGCCATACAATTCTATCCCTCGGGGAACTGAGCTCTATCCTTAAAACTGTGACTGCTTCTCTTCACCCTGAATTAAGTCTGATTGTAGGAACCCGAGCCGAGGATCTATACCACCACTTCATGGCCGCCAAGTTTCACGGCGTAGTGGTTGCTGACGTTCTACAAATAGTCATGGACGTACCAATAAAACACAGGGGACTGATGTTTGATCTCTTTCGTCTACATGCTCTTCACCTACCCAGTGTGGAATTGGACGAAGTGGTTATCCTCCAAAAAGAGACAGACTATTAATCAGCAGGACCAAGAGTATCACACCTTAGTGAACCGAGAAGATCTAGAATTATGTCAGCGAACCACCGTATGGATTTGTCCAGCGCGCTTCCCCATTTACCGACGGCGATATCCCACATGCACCCGATCTCTTTTTTTCGGAGACACTGAAGAAATTCGTCACCTCTGGGAATGGCTGGTGGTGATGAAGGAGCGGCAACCGAAGTGGATCTGGGACGAGGACCGAAGTACCTAGCTGTATAATCCACCAGAGACGGAAAAGATGGTAATTTAATGTAGAGGAGGCCAAATTACCGAAAAACAATTAGTGGGAGTAAGAGAACGATGACTCCTGCGGGCGGCCAACTACCAGATTCTGTCAGCATCGGTAGGAATTTCGTAAGTGACTATTAAGAAACAGATTACTACGGTGAAATCCTTACTAGCTGAAAAGTACCTTCTCCGACCAGCGCAGATCTCCACTGGCGATATAGCCGAGGCTTTGGAAGAGCAGAGACGAGTAGATCAGCGGGGAAAGACCGACTGGCAGATACAGGGTTCACGTCTTAACTAATTATTGCTACAAGCACAAGAACTGAAGGAGCTGTGACAAGCGGAGATACTTAGTGTCATACGAGTAGGGTTCTACCGATATTACCGATATGGGTACAGTATCGATACTTTTCCTTTCGATACCGATATTTTGGTATCGATACTTTTCTTCCGATATTTTATCGATATCGGTATGGAAAACTAAATATCGAAACAATTAACTGACTTTTTTTTTTCTTTTTTTTTGCTCATCCAAACGAAACCTGAATAACTGAATAAAAAGTGGTCTATATCCTACGGCACATTCTTTCCATATTCTCAAAAAAATAGAATGATATGTTTCCTTTCCCTATATGAACCCTATCTGTACATATCACGGAAATTAATTAATAGAAAAAAAACAATATATATGCATAGCAATGGAAATTCTTTCGATACTAGAAGAACAGGGTACTCTTTCGATATTCTAATAATATTGTCCGATACTTCACAGATGGCTGATATCTAATTTTTTTATTATGTTATTGACCCTATCTGTACATATCCGGGAAATAATTTAAAAGAAAATATATATATATATATATATATATATATATATATATATATTTATATATATATATATATACATATATGCATAGCAAAGAAAAATTCTTTCGATACCAGAAGAACAGGGTACTCTTTCGATATTCTAAAAATATTTTCCGATACTTCACAGATGGCTAATATCTAAATTTATTATTATGTTATGAACAATATTTGTGCATATCCGGGAAATTAATTAAAAGAAAAAAAAGTAATATATATGCATAGCAATGGAAATTCTTTCGATACTAGAAGAACAGGGTACTCTTTCGATATTCAAAAAATATCGAATGATCATTCCGATATTTCACAGAAAGCCAATATCTAAATTTTTATGATAAGAACACTATCTGTACACATCAGGGAAATAAGTTAAAAGAAAAAAAATATGATATATGCATAGCAATGGAAATTCTTTCGATACTAGAAAAACAGAGTACTCTTTCGATATTCTCAAAATATCGAATGATCGTTCCGATATTTCACAGAAAGCCAATATCTAAATTATTATGTTAAGAACACTATCTGTACACATCAGGGAAATAAGTTAAAAGAAAAAAAAAAATTATATATGCATTGCAATGGAAATTCTTTCGATACTAGAAGAACAGGGTACTCTTTCGATATTCTCAAAATATTTTCCGATACTTCACACATGGCTAATATCTAAATTTTTTATCATGTTATGAACCCTATACGTGAAAGGCTAGCCTTTGAGCAGAGAGGATCTAGAAGCTTTAGCACCGAGGACAGATAAGAGGCATTATATATAAAATTTATATATCAGCCATCTGTGAAATATCGGAAAGATCTTTCGATACTTTGAGAATATCGAATGAGTACCATATTCTTCTAGTATCGAAAGAATGTCCTTTCCTATGCATGTATATGTTGTTTTTCTTTTAATTACTTTCCCTGATATGTGCAGATGGGGTTCATAACATAATATAAAATTTAGATATCAGTCAACTGTGAAGTATCAAAAGATCTTTCCGATACTTAAGGTCACCTGTGGTCTAGTGGTTAGCGTAACAAACTACTAAGCCCAAGATCGCGGGTTCGTATCCCGGCAGGTGACCCTAGGATTTTTTAAAGGGAGTAAAAAATCCTTAGTTACGCCGTTCTTCGGAAGGGACGTTAAACGGGGGTTCAGAGCCTGTACGATGTCAGGTACTCGTTAAAAATCCCTATCCTAATTAAACCTGGATAGGCAAAATTTAGAGCTCCCAATGTAGTATCGTCCGATTAGCCATAGCAGCAAAAAGTGACGTTAAATGAACAAACAATCTTTCGATACTACTTTGAGAATATCGAATGAGAACCATAGTATTCTAATCAAAAATAAAAAATAAAAGGTCTTTCACTATTTGATTGATTATCCAATGTGTGACGTTTTCGTGGCAATGGAATGTTTGTAGCCATTTGACGAACCGTGCTTTTAAACGAATAAAAATCTTCCGATACCGAGTGATATCGATATTTTTCCTTCGATATTTTCTCGGTATCGATACTTTGTTCCGATGTATCGCAAAGGCCTGGTATCGATATTTTTGGGTATCGGTAGAACCCTACATACGAGTATACACTCAGTGAAAAGAGCTGACAACTGTCGCCTCTTTTGGAAAAGTGTTGTAACAAACTGAATAAAAAAAGGTAAATGAATTAAGTGTTAATTTTGATTAAGGAATTATACTGTTAAGAACGAGCTTACTAAACAATTCACCGGCCCAATTCTGGTGAAGAGGCCGGATATAACTCAAAGGATTTTCACCACCATCCCGAAATTAATCGAACAATTGGTCAAATTACATTCTATTTTATGAATGTCTTGCCATTTTATTCCGCAAGGAGCAGCACATCCCGGACACGGGGGTAAAATTTTTATGCTAGCTCGAATGAACCTTTTTATACTCGTTCGTTTTCCACCATAAGTCAGAGTTGAAGACTGGTACTAGTGAGAAGTATCGTGACCTGATCAGAAGACAGATGAATTTGGAAGGTAGGAATTTTCCTTTATACTGTAGTCAGACTAGATTCTGGGTGTAGCCAGATGTAGTGTCAGTTAAATGATAGAGCCGATCCAACATGACAATTTAAAATTATTTTTATTCTCTCCTTTTTTTTTTTTGCACGTTTCGTTCACAAAACCGATGGGGGAGGTGAATCTGGTATTTGAATTTAATTCTTATGTTATTAGTCAGTATTATTAGTGATGGTGATTCTTACTATAATTTTTTTTATGGCATCTATTAAATCTTTTATTATATTATTTTATTAGGCACTATCATTATTAGTAATAGTTGGGTGTAGATAATTTAATACAGTAATTGATTTGAAGATGTTTCTTGTGTTTTTCTATCTCAAGCTTTCCCCTAGGTGCCCTTGCCTGCACCACATTTTCTAATCGACCTTTTTCAGGTGTCCATAGGATCTAAGAGCAGTCGGAATGTAACAATATCATTTAATTTAGTCATATGTTCTATTCTCACATGAAAGAAAGATAATATTTATGTAAACACTAGCTTATGCCCGCGGCTTCGCACGCGTGGAATTCGGCCAGCCGCATAAAGTTTCGTGAAAGATCAGTTAAAATAAATAATTTAATTATTTTATTAAAATATAAGTTACTCGTACACCCAAAATTTCAAATGTCTAACTTCAAAACTGACGGATTCTATACAACCTTTGAACCCCTATTATATTAAAGGGGAAACCCTTGGGATGGAATTATCCAAATTTCTTTTTTAAACTATACAAAGAACCTATCTACAAATTTCAAGATACTATAACGGGGGGCACATGCCCCCGTGCCCCCACATAAATCTGCCCTTGATGTAGCCTAAGATGTATAACCTATTTTACTCAATAATTTTCATCCAAATCCGTCCAGTAGTTTTTGCGTGAAAGAGAGACAAGCATACAAACTTTCACATTTATAATATTAGTAAGATTAGTAGGATATCAAACCAAATAGTTTCACTTATGTTCTTTCTGTTATTTTAACTACTATTATCATGTGATTTACCTTTAATTATGTCCTATAATGAATTCTCCACAATACTTAAAAAATAGTCGGGGTGGGGGGGGGGGCACATGCCCCCGTGCGCCCCTCCTCTAAATCTGCTCTTGCTATAGCCTATGTGTTATTCTGATGTATTAACTATATTACTGTCAAGTTTCATCCAAATCCGTCCAGTAGTTTTTGCGTGAAAGAGAGACAAACATACAAACTTTCACATTTATAATATTAATAAGATTAAATAAGATTTATTTTATATAATTTTTTTATTAATTGTTATAATTTCTAAATATTTATATTATAATTTACTATATATTTTATAAGATAAGTAACCGCAATATTATAAAAGAGCTGCCAAAAATTAATAAAGAACAAGACAGTCCTACTTTAATAGCTTTATTGGTATAAAACTAAATCGACTTCATACTTAAAAGTGGGAGGAGTTAAATAATGGGCTTATAAATAAAGAAATTATGTTTTTTCTAAAAATTTATAACCCAGGAGGTTATATAACATGCCTGTACATAAGTATACACAGTGTGTCGGAATTATTTTAAAAGATAGAAGAAATTCTACTGTAGACTAGAGTATTCTATATCACTATGACTATTATATAACTAATGGTTTTTATCTGATTGGCTACCTAATTATGAGAACATTGTATATATCATTTACATCTCATTCTATTCAACAATAAACTTAATAATAAATAAATCAACAATAAATTTTTGATGTTGCACTTTCATACAAAAAATGATCTTTCATACAAAAACATTTAAAAAACTAACAGAAGCTTAGCCTTAGGTACATAATTTAGTTGTTTTTTTTTCCTATTACCCATTTTTGAATTGCTATGCTTGAAAGTATTCTTGAAAAAATATAAAGTGTTCAAAAACTGGTAACAAAAATAGTAAATAATTAGATAGGCTAAATAAAATTAATCCAAAAGAATTAATAAAAATGCTATTTTAGAAAATATACCATTGATGTGATCAGTTTAAAAAAAAAAAAAAAAAAAAAACCTGTACCACTACAACCCATGAAGGGTCTGGAGTTCAGTACATCGTAGAGACAGTACTGTTTCATGGACAACGGTTCTGCAAGGAGGTGATTTGTCCTAGATCACGCTTAACCGCCAGATTTTTCCCCCTTATTTTGGGTAACTATGATCCCATAAGATCCATCTCCCGCTGCAAACAGACTAAATAAAAATCATAGCCTACAGCGGGATTTGAACCAGGATTTCCGGCATGGCAACTCAGTGCCCTACCACTGAGTCAGTCCGCTACCTTTTTAAAGAATACTTTTTTTTATTACTTGTAATTGGTGATTCTTTGATCAATTTAAATACTGAATAGAAATATCACCTTGTTTATATAATTTAGCATTTTTAATATCAATATCAATTTATATATTGATATGGAGAACGAAGATAGTTGGGGGGTGCAGTCAAAAAACACCAATTAAGTACCAGACTTATATTTAGTTAGTGCCGACGTTTCGACCTACAATGTAGGCCATCTTCAGGGCATCATTTCCTCTCAGGATTGATAGATTTTGCAACTCTTTAACATGTATAATAAATAATTGCTAATTACTATTAATTATTCCTGCTAAAGATATAAATAATACATAATTATTATTATTAATTATTCCTACCAAAGAGACCATAGTCAAAGGAGTTGTTTATTTTTTGAATAGTCAACTTTCCACTTTGGCGGATAAATTATAGTTAGAGAGATGATTTGTAAAGCAGAAAATTGATTTCTTGTTATTATCACTAGTTCCTAAAAAATATTTCTTCTTCTTGCTTTAATCAATTTCCCTTTTATGTAAATATATTTATATACCATAGAATATAACATCCATAGAATAGAAAATACATAGAAGGTTAGCCTTAAATATACAATTATTTCCATTATATGCTACTTCAACATTTGACATTTCATAATGGCATTCATTAGACCTATCAGGACTTACAGAGTAGAGCTTTGGGGCTCCATTAAACCATCAAATTCCTCTTATATTCAATCCTTCCAATCCAAAATCCTTCCTAAAATGAGGATTTTAGCATTGAGGAATGCTCCTTACTTTGTTATGAACAAAGTAATCCATAATGACCTTAATGTCTCTTTTGTTACTGATTTAGCCAAAATCCTATATCAATTTTTTCATGACAAACTTCAGTCCCACTCAAACCCAATAGATTCAAACCTAGCAACCTCATCAATCCCTAATAATCCTCCAACGCCTCTGAAAAGAAGGTGGCCTCGTAACTTTCTATGTTGTACTTGTTATTTGAGTACAACCACTGGGTAGTTTCTACACTTGTCTTTATTCATGCCGATTTGTACCATTCACTCTGTTCACTTGTTGCATTAGTATAATACAGTTGAAAAAAAAATATATATACAATTTAGATATTTTTTCACTCTTATTTATTTATTAATTGGTACACTTGAAAGCATTCTTGAAATAGATTAGTTGAATGAAAAAATATAAAAGCGTTTAAAAAACCAATAACAATAGTATTGAACAATCTGATATATTATAAAACCTGTAACCACTACGAGTGTCTGGGGTTCAGTACATGGTAGAAACTGTACTGTTTCATGGACAACGGTTCTGCAAGGAGGTGACTTGTCCTAGGTCACGCTCAACCGCCAGGTTTTCCCCCTTATTTTGGGTACCCTATTTTTATAATACTTTATAGAGGCTGGGTGACCCCAGGAGGGTCCTAGATCCCATATGATCCATCTCCCGCTGCAAGCAGACTTAATAAAAGTAACTGCCTGCAGAGGGATTTGAACCAGGATTTCCGGCATGGCTACTGAGTGCTCTACCACTGAGCCACTCTGCTCCCCATGAAAAGATTGATGTATTATAATAATATTAAGAAACCAGTAATTACTTCAAATGTTATTTTGGGAAATATAGCAACAAAAAGATTGTTAATTGTGAGTATATTATGGGCATAAAAAAGAATGAAAGAAATAGTTCAGAAATTTAAAATGTAATCAATGACAATAATTATATGGCAAATAATTTTAATGTACTGGATAAGGATAAAAATATAAAAGACAAATCTTCTGACAGGTTTGTAAGAATTTAATAAAAGATGACTTAAAAGAATTTATTTTTTGTAAGGAAATTAAAATTGTTAGCACAAAAAGTAGCTAGTGAGAACAATATTTTAAACTAAATATATATAATTTTTAGCAAAGGACTATTTTGGCATAAACAGTTTTTCTAGAGAAATATCTCTCTAACACGATTAAAAAGAGGAAGGAATTTTTCAAATATATTTTAGGCAAAAATCTTTTTTATTGTAGCTTAGTTTTGAAAATTTTTTAATTAAATTTTAAAATGTGAATTGATAATTTATCAATTATTGCTTTAATTTCATAGATCTCAAATTATGTGTTTTGTCAACATTTTTGTGGATGACAGTCATTTATCAGGAAAGTTTTCAATGATGAAAAGAAAAGAAATGCCATTCTACCTCATTTTTTTTTTTTTTAGAAGTATGATATTAAGGAAGACATACAAGTAGACACACCAGCTAGTCACCAAATGACAACTTGATTAGCCTCACATAAATCGCCATTTTTATGGTAAAAATGTGAAAGAGAATTAAAAAAAAACATACCATGTTTTAAAATAATACTTCAAACACTGCAACAACTGCAGGCATCTGTTCACTTAAAAATAATAATTGAAGTGTAACATAACACTAACTTGGTTTGGGCTAGCACTTTTACCACCGTTTCTCTGAATCAGTGTTGCCACGGGATCAACAACAAATGTGATGTAACTAACTGGTCATATGTTTTTCTTAGGAATTTTATCCTCAACCTTGAAGTAGGATTGCCCCTTTCAAATACTACGCAGCTTTATACTCGTATATTTAAAAAGAGAAATGACGACCGGTAAAGTTTAAAAGAAAGTTATTCAGCACTAAGCTGTCCCGTTAGTTACTGTCCCACAGCTACATTAACTAATGGGACACAAGTATGGCATCAGCTTTTTTTACCTATCACGTTCGAGCAATCTGAGCAAATGATATTTATGCCTCAGATATGTAGTTTATTCAGCAAGCTTAATTTTTTTTTTTTTTCCAGCTTCCATTTGAGTTTATTCCAGTGACGCGGCTGGAAAAAGGGGGCAAGGGCCTTCTGAACTCCTGCTTTGCCCTCATTCCTGGGGAAGAAGCTTAGTTGGGGGACCCAGGCAAATTGTAAATAGGGTTTGAATGTGTTCATTATTTTATTTATTTTTATTATTTTTATCTAGACTTATTTTATTTTGTTTATACCACTTTTTTTGTTTTGTTATGGAATGGTTGTAGCTTCATAGCATCATTACTTATTGCCCACAAGTGGCAGATTGTAATGTCTGAATAAAGTGTTTAAAAAAAAAAAATTTTTTTTTTAAATCAGCACTATTTACTGAGAATTGTCTTTCACCCATACTCTTTACAGCATTGCTGGAAAGGATATTTCAAAAGGCAGACATCGAAAATTTGGGACTAAGCATAAATGAATCTAAATTAAATAACTTTAAGTAGGCCGATGGCGTAATTCTGATTTCTGATAAAGCTCATGAAATAACCATTATGTTGAGGAAATTGGAAACATGCTGCATAGAGGTAGGCCTGACCCCTAACTACGACAAGGCAGTTATGATGAAGAACAGTGAAAAAACTGAAATCAGTTGGACCAATACAGTATTAAATTATGCAGAAGAGTACATTTATTTAGGTCAATTCATTTCTTTCTCTGAAGGAATATCAAAAGAGATCCAGAGGAGAACAACTTTAGGATGGAAAAATATTGGACCCTCAAGCCTATTATGAAAGGAAACTTTGAAATTACCAGCAAAAAGATTATTTTTGAAAATTGCATAATGCCATGTGTAAGCTATGTTTGTCAAACATGGTCTCTAAAAAAAAAATTAGAAAATAAATTAATAGTCTGGCAAAATTCTATTGAAAGAAGTGTGGTAAACATTAAGAAAAAGGACCACATCAAAATCATGGACATTAAGAGGCGAACAGGCTTCAAAAACATTATTCTTCTTGTAAAAGAAATTAAATGGAGTTGGGCAGGCCATCTGGCTAGAATTACGGACGGAAGATAATCCTTAACGACAAAATGGACTCAATTATGAAATGAAAAGAAAACGTGGAAGGAAAAGAAGGAGATGGAGTGACTAAACAAGATCCATTGCAGGGCCAAACTGGATGAGGACATCCAGAGACAAAGAAGCATGGAACTGTGGAGAGAAACAGTGAACTCCACTCCCCAGTAGGAATTGGTCTCCAGGGAAGTTAGACCATCACTCCCTAACGGGAAGACCTACATAAATTAAAGTTCATAATCTTACTAATATTATAAATGTGAAAGTTTGTATGTTTGTCTCTCTTTCACGCAAAAACTACTGGACGGATTTGGATAGAGATAGTATAAACTTTACAGTAATATAGGTTATACATCAGAATAACACATAGGCCATACCAAGCGCGGATTTAAGAGGGGAGTGCACGGGGGCACGTGCCCCCCTCTCGACAGTTTTTTAGGTACTGTGGAGAATCCATGATTGTACATAATTAAAGGCAAATCGCACGATCATAGTTGTTAAAATAACAGAAATAAAATGAGTGAAACTATTTGTTTTGATATCCAACTAATCTTACTAATATTATAAATGTGAAAGTTTGTATTTTTGTCTCTCTTTCACGCAAAAACTACTGAACGGATTTGGATGAAACTTATTGAGTAAAATAGGTTATACATCAGATGTATAGTCTACAGCAGATGCGGATTTATGTGGGGGCATGTGCTCCCCCCGTTATAGTACATAATTAAAGGAAAATCAGGAACTTAGCATCTTGAAATTTGTAGTTAGGTTCTTTGTATAGTTTAAGAAAGAAATTTGGATAATTTCACCCCAAGGATTTCCCCTTTAATATAATAGGGGTTCAAAGGTTGTATAGAATCCGTCAGTTTTGAAGTTAGACATATGATATTTTGGATGTATGAGTAACTTATATTTTAATAAAATAATTAAAATATTTATTAGAAAATGATCTTTCACGAAACTTTATGTGGCAGATCAAATTCCACGCGAGCGAAGCCGCGGCCATAAGCTAGTATTATATAAAGTTATAAATATTGTATATAGCTCCTATAGTATAAAAATATTTTAATCAAGTAAATCCTGTTAATTTTTTTGTAATAAAAAGCTTTATTCATTCATTCATTCATTGAGAATTGAAGATAGCTAGGTGAAAGACAGTGGTAATATTTTTATAAAATACCCTATACTATTATTATTATTATCAAAGAGTTGCTAATAAATTGTTAAATAAAATTTTGTGAATGTACACATGTGGACTAGTGGTTTGACATAACAACCTTGAGTCCTAGATCGTGGGTTCAATGCTCGGCTGGTGGCCCTAAGATTTTTTGGTACTTTTCCAATCTAACGACGACCTACCCCAGCACGCTCCTCTGGCACTTACCTCAACTATTTGGACCCTGTCAGGTTATGCTGCCTGAAATATATTTGAAATAGTATTCTTTCATTATCATACAAGAGGATTATTAGGAAATGAAATAGGAGATGATATACAACTAAAATATGATTTTTTTTTATTGTTTTTATTTTTAGCTATTTCTCTTTAAAAGAAAAATAGCTAAAAATAAAAAAAATCATATTTTAGTTGTATATCACAATTTCTCTTTAAATTTAAAATATATAAACTGAATAAATAAGAAGATAAAATATAACATGTATTATAAACAAAGTTCATTAAAAATAGCAATATCACATCAAAACCGTGTCGTATATACAGAACAATCAAAACAATTAACCAAAAAACATCACATTGTAGTTAAATATAATTATTTATGTTTCAAATTGAAATATTTAAAATAGAAAATAAACAATAAGATATAATAAAACATTTATTATAAACAATATTGATTAAACACAACAATATCTAGCAACAATTATAAACAATATTAATTAAAAAGAACAATTTGTTACAAACATTATAAACAATGTTCATTATAAAGAACAATATTCAGTTGCAGTTTCATATTATATCCCTTTCTACAAGACATTTTTCGGGGAATGACGTTCCGCTCCAGTAGAAATAGCACAGCTGACTTTTTATCAATCACCTCGCGAAAAATCTTCATTAAATTCCAACTCATATTGTATAATTAACATGAAAACAAATAAACGTCCACTTGACACAAACAATAACAAAGGACTAAGAAAGGTTACGGTAACAGTAGCAGGTAGTTAAGGAAACTGACACTTGGGGCGCTGGGGTAGGTCGTTGTTAATTTGGAAGAGTACCGATTTTTTAAAGGTTGTAAAAAGTCCTATGCTGTCTTTTAGAAAGGACATAAATGGAGACCTGAGGCAGAGCTATGTCAGATACTCATTTACAGATCTCTATCCTAATTATATATCGATAAGGGAAAATTGAGGACTCCCACTGAAGCATCATCCGATCAGCCATTGCAGCATAATTAATTAAATTAATAAACAAACAACCAGGTGTTCAGTTTTTTATTTACTTACCTACTCCCTTCTCAGCTACAGTACTCAACAACTGTTGAAGCCTATAGGTGTCCCTTATAGTGAGGTTTCTCTGTTTAAAAAAAGTATCTTCTAAATGATAATTCTACCATAATTAATTTTAATCCCAACTCGTTCCGTTGAAAATTTTGAAACCTTCCAATCTTTTTTTAGTTATGTTGAAGAAATTGGTCCGGGTAGAGGTCACTGAATGAATTTCTCGTGTAATTTGAGAAAATCTTTATTGATAGCCAACGTTTCGACCTACGCTGTAGGTCTTCTTCAGGGCTATATGCAAAATACAGACAATATAAGAAAATTGTACAAATATATTAAAACATTTTAAATATAAATAAACCAAAAGAAGGTGAATACAGGCAAAAAAAAATGATAAAGATGTACAGTAAGGTAATTATGAAGGTTAAAATGTATAAGTGTATACTATAAACTACTAAGTGCCAAAAATTATCACTTACTTTACTTAAAACATTCCTATTTTTTATACAATTGATATTTTACAATTATATAAAGTCTCTTCTTACATTTTCTCTTATGCAATTAATATTCTTTACACTAATATAAAGTATTTTCTACCTATCAATATTAATACTGTATTTTCTAAAATATTTTTTATTTTCATTTTTATTTTATTTTATATAATTCGAATCTAGATTTTTATAATTTTACAATTTTTATTTCTTCCTTTTTTTATTACCTAATTTTATTACGTAATTCTTATCACTTTCTAATTTACCCATATCATTTCACATTCCTATTGTATATTCAGTTTTTATTTTTTATCTGTAATACCTTAATTTTTTTAACTGTCAACACTTTCTGTTTTATTATTATTTTCTTCATGATGTGGGTTACTACCTTTTTGGCACGCCGTAGGTTATAGTATACACTCATACATTTTAACCTTCATAATTACCTTACTGTACATCTTTATCAATTTTTTTTTGCCTGTATTCACCTTCTTTTGGTTTATTTATATTTAAAATGTTTTAATATATTTGTACCATTTTCTTATATTGTCTGTATTTTGCATATAGCCCTGAAGAAGACCTACAACGTAGGTCGAAACGTTGGCTATCAATAAAGATTTTCTCAAATTACACGAGAAATTCATTCAGTGACCTCTTCCCGGACCAATTTCTTCAACATACATTATCAAGGTCAACTTTTTTTAGTATTAATTAAAGCACTAGTAGGAATTCGAGATCCTAAAATTCAGATCAATTCCACAATCATAGGGGAATCCCAACCTATGATATGAATAAGGAAAAGATGTACATTATTATCATAAAAAAAAAAAAAAAAAGAGGCAGCGTATCATAAAATTATTATTACGTTAATTCAGTAATCTCGGGGTCTACATCGAGATGGCCCTAAGATATCGATACGAGGTTGGAATTACCGGCGATATTATTGGCACTATTTATGGTGTATCGATCTGTGTAGGTTTAGAACGACAGTTAGGAACATATCTATAAGTGAGTATCTTCCTTTTAGTGAGTTACCATAAGAAAAGTTTAAACATATTATAAAATATGTAATAAAGAATAATAAAGTTTAAACCATGTATATTAAACATATTTTATTAAATTAGTACAAGTTAAAAGCAAACTGAAGTAAATTATTGAGTTATTATTCATGAATCATAACTTGCTAATAATCTTTTAGTTCAATTTAAACAAAACTACAACATCCATCACCCAATTATTTAATATATCTCTCAAGACTTATGCACCATTTACTGAGTAAAAAAATGCCATATAATATAGGTTTTAATTAGAATTAAAGTTAGCAGAAATCGTTATTTTGTTTTGCCTTAGCTTGAATGTAGATAGAAATTAAATCCAAAATTAGTTCAGTCCATCGTGGTAAAGACCAATTTCCAAAACTGTTGAATATATCAGAGAAAAGCAGGCAGTCCCTAAATAATTTTTTTAATTAGGCGAAATAATTATGTTTATAGATATTATGGAGTAATCACTAGAATTCCATAATGTAAAATCATTATCTTACTAATATTATAAATGTGAATGTTTGTATGTTTGTCTCTCTTTCACGCAAAAACTACTGGACGGATTTGGATGAAACTTTGCAGTAATATAGGTTATACATCAGAATAACGCATAGGCTATAGTAAGCGCGGATTTATGGGAGGGTGTGGAGGGGCACATGCCCCCCCCCCGACAGTATTTTAGGTACTGTGGAGGTTCCATTTTGTATAAAAAAAAAGGCAAATCACATGATAATAGTTGTTAAAATAACAGAAAGAACATGAGTGAAACTATTTTTGATACCCTATCCATGATCTATGTGGGGGCACGCATGATCTATGTGCCCCTCCCGTTATAGTACATAATTAAAGGTAAATCAGGAACTTAGCGTCTTGAAATTTGTAGTTAGGTTCTGTGTATAGCTTAAGAAAGAAATTCGGATAATTCCACTCCAAGGGTTTCCCCTTTATTATAATAGGGGTTCAAAGGGTGTATAGAATTCGTCAGTTTTGAAGTTAGACATCTGAAATTTCGGATGTTCGAGTAACTTATATTTAAAAAAAAATAATTAAATTATTTATTTAAAATGATCTTTCACGAAACTTTACATGGCATACCAAATTCCACGCGTGCGAAGCCGCGGGCATAAGCTAGTATTGTATATTTTCCTAAAATATACAATATAATGATTTACAACTAAGTTGTATGTTGAACGTCTTGTTGGTGGGGTGCTGTCTCATGTTTGGAGCCTGTTTGGGCTGATGATCGTTGGGATGTATTGCACCTTTTTCTTCGAGATGTGATAACACTTTTTTTGTTTTTGTGTCTTGATAATGCCTGAATAGGCGAAACGTCGACTGTTAAGTGGGTGTATTTTTGAAACATAAGGCTTTGCATTGTGTTTTTTCCCAATTGCATTATAATTGTATATTTTCCATTCTATCGAAAGGACAAACAAATAGATAAATTCAAATCTTTCTTACCATTTGATTTTCCATCTTCCATCTTCATCTAAAGTGCAATGAATATTTAGCTCTTCTTTGCTGTTGCACAACTTGCACGAACTTGATTCAATATAATGAAATTGAAACATTAAATGGCCTCATGTTAGAGAAGAAATAAGTTGAATGGAACTTTTAATGTAAGGATAGAGATAGTTGGGGGTGCAGTCAATTGAAACACCAAATAAGTGTATCGACGTTTCGACCTACTTTGTAGGTCATCTTCAGGGCTGTGAGAGAAAACAGACAAAACAACTATAAAATTTCATTACAGTACCAAGAAAATAATAATATAATAATGTAGAGTAACAGAAAAGTTGAATGAAATAGTGAAAGAATTATATGAATAAAAATTATCAAAGAATAAATATACAGAAAGTTGATAATAGGTGATAAAATACAAAGAGAAAAAAAAATGGTAAACAAAAAGTTACAAAATGAAAAAATATAGACATAAGTTGAGATATAAGATAAAATATAACATGTATAATAATAGGATCCTAAAGGTTACATAAGAAAACTGAAAGAAATTTGTAACAAAATATGATGCCAAATAATAAATAATTTATTTATAATTTATAAATAATTTCTTTGATAATTTTTATTCATATAATTCTTTCACTATTTCATTCGACTTTTCTTTTGTTTAGTCTGTTTTCTCTCACAGCCCTGAAGATGACCTACAATGTAGGTCGAAACGTCGGCACACAATAAATTAGTATGCACTTATTCGGTGTTTCAATTGACTGCACCCCCAACTATCTCTATCCTTACATGATATGGCCTCCTTCGAAGTTACGCGTAAACTGACTTTTTCAAAACTTTGAACCTCTGATTTATTTACTGTCATGACAAGAGTCGTTCTCGCTGGGAATTGTGAATGTTTTGGTACAAATGGTATGTCGAGATGACTGCAAGTGTCCAATGTAAATATACGATTTCTTGCCACCAGACCAAAACTCACACGGCAGTGTGTTTCTGTGAATCTTCCTCATTACCAGTGATGTGCCGGATCGTTAACAAAGTATATCCGAGGATACTGATCAGAATACGAATATTTGGTTTCAAGATCCGTGGATAATGATACGGATCTTGTGTACTCAATCGATGTCCGTGCATGTGACCTTGATAGTTGTCGCCACTTGACGCTCTGCATTACAGACAGGACAGTGTTGCGACTCGCACTGGGCGGTTATATCTTTTGTTTTGTGTGACACTCAACCAATACTTCCATTTCCTACCTGCTATGCGTATATTCAAATAGTTTTTTATTCATCCCGGCTTGATTCGTGTAAGGGTGCACCTACATTGGATCCGATGCGATACGATCAGAATTCGGAAGCAAACCAAATGACTGAAATATATCGAGAGCGCTTACATTGGATCCGTCCGTTTTTATCAGACTAATCCGAGCGATTTAGTCGCTCGTGGA
Source organism: Arma custos (assembly GCA_037127475.1). Classification (NCBI taxonomy): domain Eukaryota; kingdom Metazoa; phylum Arthropoda; class Insecta; order Hemiptera; family Pentatomidae; genus Arma; species Arma custos. The sequence goes on from CM073759.1 coordinate 220,921,379, forward strand.
ATCAAAATAGTTCATTTATACGGAAGCGCCTACATTGGATCCGATGCGATACTGTACGATCAGGTGCGATTTTCACATTTGAAAATCATTAGTTTTCAATCCGATAAGCCAGCCGTTGCCATGTGTGCCAACTTAATCTTTATCGTCTAAAATGTTTATTAAAAAATTACATTGTAATTTGATAATTAACTATTATATAAATATCCGTCATATATCAAAATTAAATATTCTCAATTCTCATTAAAATATTTTATTACTAATCTTCATGAACCATTAAATATAGTAGCGAAGGTTATTTTTCCGTTGAATAAAATTATATCTATCAGAAATGTACATAAAAAATATACCTACATACAATTTTAATTCGTCAAATAAAATTGGAAACAATAACTTTTGATAAAATTATTATCCTAATGTTTAATTTATTTATTAAACAATTGACAACTCTGGGTGGTAAGGGCTTTTCTTATTTTTTATACTCGTTTGCAAAGATGAACAACAAAATACCAAAAGAAATAAATATTATCACAAACGAGAAAATTAAATCGTTATATAAAACACGAATTAATTAATAAAAACAATAAATTCTATTTTTTTTTTTTAAACAACTAAATTATTTATGTATAGTCGTACAGCAAGACAAAAATATTCTAATATAGTAATATTACCTCATTGTTATAACATTTGGTTCTTTCAATTTATAAAGTTAAGATTATTTATTAATTATTTTTAATATATTTAATATATCACTATAATATATATAAAATATAAGAAATAAAAGAATAAAATTAATAGTATATTATTCGGAAGGCAGTGACTAGTTTCACTCTCGGATTGAAAAGAATAGAATCGTGTCGGATCTGATCCAGTGTAGGCACTCACTGCGTATTTCAGTTATTTGTTTTTTCAGCCCACCATCCTATGTGATAGAATAGGATCGCCTCGCATCGCATCGGATCCAATGTAGGTGTACCCTCATACTCAATTCAGCAAGATCGTGTTTGATTCGTGCTTGTTCTTTCTGGTTCGTACACAAGTAAGATGAGTGATTTAGCTACATACAACTGTCCAATTTAGAACAATTAGATCTCGAAATACTGCCTAAAAATTTATTGTTTGGTTGTTGCCATGCTCAGCACCAATAATCCTTGTACATACGAAGATTTGTTTTCGAATGGGATATCGCGCGAAACTGGAGGGCAATGATAAGAAAGGCATCGCGCCTTAAGAAGATAACGTATCTTCTCTGATTTGAACTGTCTATAGTTAACAACTATGTCTTAATGCTTTTTTATTTCGATTTGATTGATTTGTTTTTTGTTTATACATATATTATTTTGATGCATGGGTATTACTAAAAATAAGAACCATATATTAGTGAGTAGGAAAATATTATTTTTAATGTTTGGTGTAGCAATACGTCTCAAAATCAATTCACATAACAATTGGATCGTTCCATTTGAAATATATCTTTTAATTATTTTTATAATTCAAAGTTCCTCAAGGTAGTATCCTTGGTCCAATCCTATATACAGTTTATACAGCTGGCATCCCAACTCATCCTAATACTATCCTTACCACGTATGTTGATGATACATGTGTATTATCAGTCAATACCAATCCAGTTATTGCATTCCAAAGCCTCCAATACCATATCACTGATCTTGAAGAATGGTGTCAAAACTGGAGAATTAAAATAAATTCTCAAAAATCGCATCAAATCGCTTTTACCTTACGTCGTAAACCAATGACTTCCTGCCCTTCAGTATCCTTTAATAATATCCCTCTGGTGCCTGTAGAACAGATCTGATACTTAGGGTTGCACCTTGACAAACGATTAACCTGGAATCCTTATACAAGACAGAAAAGACAAGAAACCGCACGACGTTTCAGGCTACTTCAACACTTACTAGACAAACGCTCTTAGCTCCCAATTAACTACAAAAGACTCATCTACATGACCATCATACGACCTATTTAGACTTACGGAGTAGAGCTTTGGGGCTCCACTAAGCCATCGAATTCCTCTCGTATCCAATCCTTAAAGTCCAAAATCCTTCGTAAAATCCTCAATGTTCCTTAATAATAAACTATAAAACTAATAATAATAAACTAAGAATAAACTCATCCATAACAACCTTAATGTCCCTTTTGTTGCTGATTTGGCCCGAACCCGGTATCTATCCTTTCATAACAAACTTCATTACCACTCAAACCCAATAGTTTCAAACCTAGCCTCCTCTTCAATTCCCGATAATCCTCCGAGGCGTCTGAAAAGAAGATGGCCACGTGACCTCCTTACTTGAACTTGTGATTTGAGTACTACCAGTGGGTAGTTTCTCTACTTGTCATTGCCATGTCATTATATATCACTTAGCCTATTTACTTGATGTATTATTGTAATAGAGCTGTAGATATCAATAAATAAATTTTAAAAAAAAATAATAATAATTCAAAGTGGAATCAGTGGTCTTCTCTTTTTTACTATGTTTGTGTTTACAGATTCTCACTACAAGTGAACAAACATTGTTCAGGGTGCCATCAAACATGAGCAAGGAAAAACGCGATTTTCGGGTTAACTTGTTTTTATGATGTTTTTTCAAGTTTCATTTTCCTAAAGCGTTTGCATACTTTATGGATCTCGTCGTGGATCAGTGAACAGGAGACGGTATAGAGTGTCTATCTGATGAATGTTTCGTGCTTGCTTTCCACTTCAAAGAAAACTTATCTGTTCATCATTTTCATTCATTGCTGCAAGTTCATTTTCGACTATTGTCGCTTTTCTATTATGATGGTGTAAAGTTTGTCGATCGAAGATCGATATTTTTCAATGGAGATGTATTTTTTGTGCATATGAATAATTAAACTGTATTCCCAATCTCTTGGAATTTCCTTTCTGTTCCAAATTTTTGTTGTTATTGTTGTTGTAGTTGGGTCACTTTGAAAAGCTCTTCCTGCTCCGGTGCAATGCTATCCATTCCAGCTGCTTTGCCAAATTTTATTTTTTTAAATGCCGTTCACCACCTCTTCTTCATAAATAATTATTATACCACTTGCATCCTTCATATAGGAATATGTGAGGACACTGGCACTCTTCGTTGTCCTCTAAGTTGCATTGCTTCCTGCCAAAACTTCTTGACACTATCTCTGCGGTCTTCGTCCAATCCTCTCCCGTGATATTTTTCTTGTTTGGCCAACTCTGGCTTTGCGTTAATTTCTCTCTGAGCGATACCAGGTTAACCTCTTTGGAATACAGTCTTGAGAAAAAGCTTTTCTGGCTTCCTTTCTTATTCTACAGAGCGCTTGATTTCATCACTTCACCATTCCGAACGTATCTTGTTACTAAAAAGTTTGCTCGAATCACTTACGACCCTTGCTACTTTCAAGATGAATGTTTTTAGAACATTCTACAGTTGTTTTGTGCCCCCTTCAAGATCCAAGTTTCTCAGTTGGCTGTTTTCTAAATTTCAGAGTACTGAGTTCTTTTTTAAGGTTTTAATTCTCAAACATTAATGCATAATTCTTCTCCTGTTTATTTTGGGAGTATTTTTATGTCGACAATCAGGAGTATATCTCGATTTCAGCACTTCAAATAACTTTAATGTCCGTGAAGCACTGCCTGAACCTCCTGTCATAAAGGAAGTAGTCATTAACAATATTTCAATCTTTGCTCGAGAACGTAATATTTTGTATTCTCTTGTGGGAGAAAAAGTAATTCCCCTCCTGCGTGTAATTGTCAACACAAAAGTCTTTGAGTTGTCCATTTCCATTTCTTGTATTCTCTCCACCATGTATTCCCAGGACTCAATTCCTAACTCTGGTATCACAACCAGTTTTTGCATCAAAACCTCCATTCAGTATGCACATCTTCCTTAGTTCTTGATTCTATTATGTATTCTATGCAACTCCTAATAGAATACTTCCCTACTTATGACAACTTCCTGTGTTGGGGCATACACTTGTACCCTTCCCGGAATTCCGCAGCTATTATTCAGGCTCCCAGTCTTCAAGTTTGTTAAACATTACTGGGATTATAGCTATTCCGACTACTTTCTTGGCGAATGTTCCATTGGAGACAATAATCAATAACAGAGTTTAATCTCTTCCCAGATTGATCTCACCGCTACCTTTCTTCTTTACTTCACTAAATCCGAGGTCTACTTTATAGGTTTTCATTTCATTCATATGCTTGACCTATTTTCCATTTACAGTTTTAGTATTCCAATTCTTAAATCCTTATGAACGCCAGGTCGTTTCCAAAAGGTCCGAGGCTGATAAGTTTACTTGAATCAGTTTATTCCAGTCGTGTAGCCAAGAGTTGGATGCCACGCAACCTCTAGACGACTGGTCCCCAAATATATATGCCTCCTTGGGAGGGCGGACAAAACCTCCCAGCAGCGGGTATCAATTGATCCACAAGTCTGTAAGATAAGATCACGAGGGATCCCCTTATTCGCCTCTCAGGGAACAAGGTCCCTATAAAATTGGCTCCGCCGAGAGTTGTTAAAATTTCGGCTTCAATACCTTTTGTTACTCCTTCATAAATGACCACAAGGAGAGGGTACCTGAGGCTCCAAAAATTGGTCCCGGTATGACTTAGAACATTCAGTGCTATGGTCATCATAGTTTTAAAATAGTCATAAATCATCTATCATGTTTCAAGTTTTTACCAATTCCAGTTTGAGTGACCAATTCTCACGGACGCATCCATGGTAATGGAAATAGTAGCAGAATGAACCCTCTCAGTATTGTCTCACAAAAGAATGGCTTGAATAACAGTATCAGCCTTCTTTAACATATTTTGCTATCTCGATCTTCCGGTCAGATTAGGGCATTTTTCCAATTCAATTTGGCTCTGTTAATCGAAGCTGATGTGACTAAACCATACACAAAACATTATGGCGGATAACAGCTTATACCCAAGTAACTCTTACAGCGATTCAAAAACTAGGTCCTAAAGAGCGGTTTTTTCGTTACCTTCCAAACCTTTGGTTACCCTACTTTCCTGCAGGTATCTTCCCACTAGAGCGTAACACTGGCTGGAGCTCTGGTAGTTTTGCTACAACAGGAGCACCCTCAATTTCCAAATGCTATGTCATTTAGCAACCTCAACAGAGCGGTCCCGTTACTTTTGCACTTTCATACGTCCATTACTAAAAATGAAGAAAAGTTGTAGGCTCGATACCACCTGGTATCCTAATACTTCGCTCTTTAGAGAAAGGAGACGGATTCTTTATAAATGACTTTGACGTCGGTAATTTTTTCACCGCAACAGGTCTGTACAATCCACTCACCTTGCAGATCTCTCTCTTTAAGGCGGTTAAGGTTGGTTTCCACGAAGGGCGAACCAAGCATCCAACCAAGAGATGTCGCAGAACATCCAAAATTCTTGCGATGTATTACAGTCTCATTTCATACACTCAGCATTCTGTAACTATAAGAATCTTATTCTACCTGAGCTTTGCCTTTTCAAAATACCTTAGCAAACATTTATATACTATATTTTTATATATTGTCATTATATATTACGACCCTATGGAGATAGTTAGAGCACTACACTAGAGATGCGGGTGACCCATGTCCCAATCCCGGCCAGGACAAATCTTTTCTCATCAAAATAAAAATATTTATATATTACCTTTTAATAAATTATATATTATGTATTGCCCCCCCCCAAAAAAAATTGTTTTTTGCATTAAGTTTAATATTCATTTTGATTTTACAGGGAGCCGGATTAAATGGTCTAGGATACTTCAGAAATCTTGAGTTATAACAGTCAATAGTGAAATTCCTCTGTGATCATGGCAGAAATTCCAGTTGTCATTGATACAAATCTTTGGAGTGATCTGAGATTAATTCTCAGTCGACTTAAGGAAAGAAGTGGAAAGTCATACAAGGATATATGGACAACATTGATTGGTGATGAACAATTCACATTCATAAAGGATACTTTGACAAAAGATGAGCAACACACGTATAGGGCTATAACTAATACCATGAAAATGTTAATAGAGATGAAAAAGAGCTCTAAAAATTATGTAATTGACATTCCGAGTTTCGTTTACAATGAAGCGGGACGAAGTGTCTCATCGAAAATCGCATCTGACGCAACAGGAAGTGAACTATATTTGGAGACCTTTAAGGAAATTGTAAATTCTTTACCTATTAAAGCTACTGTTGATGATAATATCTTAAAACAAGGAATTGATTATCCTGAAAAAACAAAAGAAACAGCTGGAAAAGTCATAGAAACAACGATGAAAGACTTTCTTCAGAACAACAAACAAGCAACACTGAATGAACTAGTAGAACACCTGCTGAAAGCAGATGACACAACAAAAAGTGGTGTGCAAAAAAGAATTCAAAAGATAAAGAACAGAATGGAAGATGTTCTCCATAAAACTCAAAAATGGGATCAATTTATGGCAGAAGCATCGAAGGTTCATGGTTTCCCCTACGAGACGAGGACGAAGTCGCTGAGTTCTTTATACGGCAGCATAAAGAAATATCGCGACGTTAATAAAATTTTTACGAAACCTGATCCAGTAGATATTATTGCTGAGCGTCTGACAATGATAGACGAAGAATTCGATTTCTTCGATCTCCAAATTTATCTCTACGCTAAAGAAAAAAATGCTCACATCATCACCAGGAACACTCAAGCTTACCAAGAAATAAACGACCCCTCCTTTCTAGGGTATTTTGAAGATGTCAAAGTAATGCATCCTTTAATTAATTTCGACTCCTTAGCAGATTTGAATAATTCAGGAGACTTGAATGAAATCATTGACCGATCCATCCAAAAAGACTTCAATGAGGTAGATTTAGAGGTATGTAGAGAATTGGATAAGAAGCTGACTAAGCCAATTTTAGTGAACAAAGGGGGGGAATTGATAAGGGCCGCTGAGTTGAGTTATTCTCCCGATGTCAAACGGTTAAAAATTGACACGGCTCTTGGTAATGTACTTAGAGTATTGAGGATCGAAAATAATCAATTAAAAGTCAGCAGGGAATTCTTTTTCGACGACTATAACGCTAACCAAGTCAAAAGTTTACAGTTTATTGATAAACAGTTTTTCAACTACCAATTAAGCAGTGAAGATTTTGTAAGAGATAATACTGTTATAAACAAAAATAGGAAATACTTTTTAAAATCTAAAGTTTTAGCCGAATATCTTAAAAGCAATCCCGAAGTTAAGGAGAAACTCATACAATTTAAAGATCATCCCGGCACTTACTTAGATGATTTCCTTACAAGATATCGTGGAAAAACTGACCTTGAGATTAGAAATTCATATCTTGCATTATCAATAGAAAGTCACTTCTCTGAATCTGAAGTAGAAGAAGGTTTAAATCCAGAGCCCCATAGTGAGCCTTTGTCATTCCGCAGCTGCCCGCCATCCGGAGGAATAGGAAAAAGAGAAGCATCAGAATGCCTGTTGGATTGGGAACAGATCGAAAAATTCAATGAAGAGAGAGTACAGAAAAGAGACCCTCTAAAAGTAAAAATTGATAGCCAAAAGTTCTTAGACTACATAAAAACAGTTAAAGATCCACAAGTACGTTCGCAGTTGATTGAATTCACCGATCAGGTACTGAATTCTGCAGGAGACCATACGAGCAAGATCAGTGGACCAAAGATGCTTGAAGTTACTCACCTTATAAACAGCCAAAAAGTTCAAACTCACTTCAGTAAAGTGTACCGCGTCTCTAATGCGCTGAATTATGGTATTTTTGCTAAAAGTCTTTTAGGCGATATTGTACATGGCGATATTAAAGGTGTTGCAGTAAATATAGGGTTTATGGGTGGAAATTATGGGTTTTCTAGATTAGCCACTGCTTCTGTCACGAAAGGTGTAGAATATGCTGAAGCAGGGAAAGTGATGCTTGGAAACAGCTTGAAGTACGCATCACCGTTTATCGGTCGATTCCTCTCACCACTGATTGCTTTGGACCTCTATAATCAAATACAAGCTCTAAAAGCTGGTGATAAAGATGCTATAGTCGGAATCGTAGGAGACAGCGTTTTTCTGACAATAGACGCAGTTGACATCGGGATATCCCTTTTGGAGATCTCTGGATTGATTGGAGAAATCTCTGCTGTGACGGGACCAATCGGATTGGCAGTCGGAGCCTTGGTGATGATTGGATCAGACATCTACTTCGCTGTCAGAAAAGTCCAAAAATTAGACGATATCATTCACCTGACGACTGGTGAGAAATGGCAAATCGGAGCAGGTACTTTTTTTTCACTAGGATTAGCAAAGTTTGATGTTGAGCGTTTGGCACGTATAAAAGTAACCAATAATCAACTGGCCAAAAATGCTCTGGAAGTTATAAAAAACAATCGAGACATTCAAAGAATTGTTATTCCAAGCGCCGTTTCGAAAGGAAGTGATGATGTAGAAATAGCGAAGAATAACCTATTCGTACCATTCTATGAAGATGCTAACATAAAATGGGCCAGAGTAAGACCGGAGGACCCAGATGGCGGAGTGATATTTTGTGCTCCGCAAGGAGACTGGGAAAATCCTCCTAGGAGAGCTATGGCTAAATGTCAAGATGCTATCGGCGTTGCTGATCTGGAAACAAAAACAAAAAATTATACATTATTTAATTTAGGAGATGGTGAAGACTATGTGCACGGATTCAAATACAGCTCCAACATTTTTCGAATCGGCAAAGGGAAGAAAAAAATGATAGGAGGAGACAAAAATGACGTCTTCATACTAGAGGAAGATACCACATTCAGAGAATTTCCAGAAGCCTTAGTTGATGCTGGAGGTGGCAGCAATATATTCGATTTTAGGGGTTTAAAAGGAGACGGCAATGATGCTGTCGCTGTTATTTTTAGAGAAGAGCCTGTTGAAGCAATAATCTTCCATGTGTCTAATTATACAACACGTGAATACCGCACAGAAAGCAAAAAGTATTTACTCTTGTACCGTGGAAAGCCGGTAGGAGCAATAACGTTAAACGTAACAACATCAACCCCACGTACATATCGGAGGCAAAACATAAAGATATTGGGCATCGATTCGATAATAGGAAGAGAAAATGAGGTAGATCTTATTTACACTAATTGCACAACAAAATACATTGACAGTAAAGGTGGGTGGTCTGAGGAACCTGATCGGATCTATATACCCCACACTTACAAAGAATGTAATCACGATAAAATTATTCAAATGGGTCCCAACACGGTGGTCCTAAATGAAGCAGTGACAGGTAAGTTTTCTTATTTTGTCAATGACGTACATTCCAATATCAACTGCACTCTTAAAAGAAGCCTCCCATACAGAACGAAGGTGATTGAAAATAATCACATTGATCACAAATTTTTCATAAATGGCACTTTTGCAGAAATAGTCAAGTTCGAATTTCAACACGAGAAAGAAGATTACTACGACATAGATATTAGCATGTATTTCAAGGACGAGAAAGAGAAAATAACTAGGTTTCACTTGGACACTGTTCTAGGCTATGGCAAGGATAACGGAGGGATGGACAATATTATGTTTTATTTTAAGGACAATGTGCAATTAGGATATCATCATAACGGTATTTATGCACTTCTCAAGAGCAATATGCCAGTTCTCGACATCATCAAAAAGTACCGACCAATTGCTATTGATTTCGGCGTCTCGATATTTATTTATGCAGAAAAAGGAGATGCTATGATATCTATTGGTAGTGACCAAGCAGACGACGTACTCTATAACGATCCATCTTTTAAAACATACCTAATTGGTAATAAAGGCAACAACTTTTACACTGTTATATCAGGTCGAGATGTCCTCCAAGGTCCTGATCCACCCATCATTCCAGAGGTAGGTATTTACAGCTCAGGCAGCCAAAACCACATTGATACATTGGATCTTCGCCCTCTCACAAGCCAAATAAAAGATGACCTAGGCAAACAAGTGCTGTTGAAACATGTTTTTGACTCAGAAAAGCTCGTATTATACTTGTACACTGTTAATAAACGTTCCTACAATATTATTACCTCCATTACCTTCAGAAATATCGATAATCCTCCCTTATGGAATTCATGGTGTAACAATCTTCACATAATTCTCAACAAGGCTCCGGTAGTATTAAAATGTGATCAAAGTTATCAAAGACAATTTGGTAGAAGCCTCGAGTATAACATGCGTTATCTGATACATTACGACCCATCGAATTATTATACACCACTGCCTTTGGTGTTTGCAGATCACGAGGTAATAATCATCCAAGAAGAAGATGTGGAACCTTATACTGAGGTGATTGTAAAAAAGAATTTAGTCCATAATCTATTTTTGCGCTCTGAGAACGATTTGGTAATGACAAATGGTTTCCATTTCGACACGCCGGCTTATCACCCGACTACCATAGTGATTAAAGACTATTACAAAGATCCTACACTCTTCGATACACTCAAGTTCACATTTAATGATAAATTAGTGTCTTTCAAAACATTTCAATTGAACATTATGAAAGCAAAAACTTTGGAAGATTGGTACAATGAATATGATAAAAATTCTACAAATATTATTGGCTCCCTGCCCCGACGAAGTAGAAGAGATTTAGGATCTAGAACCTCTGATGACCCTTCTAACAGCAGCGAGGTTAAACAGTCGCAATCATCAGGTAGGAGTTTCTTCGGAAGTGTTATTGATTCGGTGTCCAATATGTATTACACTTCATTGGCTTATGCTCACGACTACTATAAATACTTGGTCAAGCCTAAACCCAAGCTCACTTTCTACCCTTTAAAAATTTCCCAAGTCGATTTTTCAAAAGAACCTAAAATTCTGAACAACCTATTATTAGAATCGAAACCAAATGTAGCTAGTTCCAAAGAGAATAATATCGCCTACACCGATGTGAACAACACATTGCTACTTTTAGACACCTTAGTAAGAAAACTCAACGATTCTAAATACAAGCAACCTATTGAAAATTATTTGTTATCACCTCACGAACAGGTGGAAAAGAAAATGATCGACCTGACCTCAAAACTAGAGCTGGATTTTAATGACATCGAAGGAAGCATTGAGAAGCATCAACAGCGAATATTGGACAAGTTGAATGAGGAACAATGAAGCTTGGTTCCACAAAGGTCAATTAATTTATAAGAGTAATGCAGGCTTGTCATATTAGTATAAGGTATAACTTCGTGAATCATTTCAGTAAGACACCTTTAATGTTAATATATTTTTTATAGTTACCTTAAATATTAAGATGATTATTAAATATGTAATAGCTTTCGGACCGATGTATAAGGGTTTAATAATAATGTTTGAAATGTATTTTAATTTTTTAATTTATCATACAGGCGTCTTACTTGGAACCCTCACACAAGACTGAAAAGACAAGAAACAGCTAGACGCTTCCGACTACTTCAACACATACTAGATAAATCCTCAAAGCTTCAGATCAATAACAAAAGACTTATTTATGTGACTGTTATAAGGCCTATATGGACTTATGGAATTGAACTAAGGTGCTCCACCAAACCATCGAATTCCTCTCGTTTCCAATCCTTGCAATCCAAAATCCTTCGCAAAATCCTAAACGCTCCTTATTTTGTCACAAATAAAACCATCCATAATGACCTTAACGTTCCATATGTTACCAATTTAGCCCATTCCAGATACCCATCATTCCACAATAAACTTCAAACCCACTAGTTTCCATCCTTGCATCCAATTCCATCCCGGACAATCCTCCTAGGCGTCTGAAGAGAAGATGGCCTCGGGACCTTCTATTATAGAACTTTATTAGAGTGCTGCCAGTGGGTAGTATCTCTACATGTCCTACCATGTATTATTTACTCTTACAGCAATTGTACTAGATGTATGTATGACAGTTGTACAACTCAATAAAATAATCAAATAAAAAAAAAATTATCATATAAATGTAACGAGTTTTATATCAATAAACTGAAAAAATGTAAACGTAAGTTATTTTTTGTCGCCCACTTCGTTTAGTTGTAATAGGACCATTGGCGTAACTAGAGTTGACTCGTGGGGGGAGGGTTAACCCCCATCAGTCAACCACTCCAACTTATTACTCCTTTCAAGAAGATGTCTCGTAATATAGGTACATTATAGTATAGTATACATTATACTATAATCATGAAGCTTCAAATTAAATAAATAGATTATAATTTTTAAAATTATTATTTTGGAAGTTATAAATGTTATTTTTGGAAGGGCAATCAAGAAGTAGCTTTTAAATAATTGTAACCCTATTTATTGATTACAATAACTTACTATACCTAATTGCATAGAGAACTTTCTAGACCCATCCAGAATTTACTTCTAGATTCTAAGAATTGTCTAAACTGTTCTCACATTTGCGATCTTATTGTTGCCGCTAGATGCCACTACTGCCGCTATAGTAATATAATTGATTGTAAATAAACAGTATTAAGTTTTTGTTTGTCAATTTAGTGTCCTTTTATACATTAAAATAACTGTATTTGCACTTTCTTTGTTGTGTTTTTGGCATTATTGACCCTTACTTCAGTAATCCCACAATAATAACTTGAAAAAGTATTTTTTTATTTTTATTGTTACTTACAATTTTTTTTAATGGGGGGGAGTTACATCCCAAATAACCACCCCCCTCGTTACGCCTATGAATAGGACACAGTATAGAAATTGATTATTTTAATATTAAAGATACACAATCATTTAGAAAAGATAACCTTTTGTCCATTATAGTAAATGTTTTCTCACAATCCGTCTTCGTATTCAGCAGCACCATTAAAGGGATGATGAGCGGGGAAAATGTGTCATGTCGGGACACATGAAAGGGAATATGTTTGGGACAAAGAACAGACCTTTTTGGTCCCTTATGGAGTTTTATGGTCGAAGATGGTGGAGAAGGTAGGAGAGGGGGAGAGAAAAAAAACTCTTGAAAAACGAGGCTGGAGAAGGCACTAGAGAGAGAGAGAGACGCAGAGAAGGGATGTTCTCGAGAGACGAAGGCGAAATAGGAAGGAGATTCTCTGGAGTCGTACACCAAGGAAGACTGGAGAGACAGGCCCTGCGGAAGAAGATAAGTCCCGGAGGCGGCAAGAAGAAGACTGACCTGTAACCCAATCTACCCTTGTCCACAGATAAGTTTAATTTATTTCCTGTAATGTATTTTATGGCAATCTTTTTTATATATATTAAAATCTGAATCATAAACTTGTTGAATTGAATTAAATAAATAAACGATCCTTATTGTAATTCTTCTGGTGCTTACATACCCCAGATACACTATTTATTTATAAATAATATATTGAAGGTATAGTAGATAAGTAAATTGGTAAAACACAAGAATAGACCTTTGGAAAGGAACCCAATTAAGATTAAGGAATATAAATAATAATTTGAGTACTCATCCTAAATGAGACTCTGGCATCCCAAATATCAAGATATATTTAAGAGTAGAAACATAGCAACACCAAGAATATCAAATGGCCAAGACTATTTACAAAAAGCAAACTCTAATTACCATTTTTTATTTTTTTATTTTACAAACAATTAGGTTATTACATTTTATATATTTTCAGATTTGTACATATTGTTTTCTGTTGTGTACCAAATAAATTAGTGCATCATTTATACCGAACTATTGTCTTGACGTTGATTTCTATCCAAAACCTGCTTTCTTCCCTGAGAATCCCCCACGGGTGTCCGTTATAGAGGGGTTTCACTGTACAAGAGATGGCTGAGATAAAAACTGCAAAAATGCTTTTAGCTACCAAGGTCAATGCTGTAAGGCAAAAAGTAGGTGTTTTATCCATTCTTAACAATATCAATAGCATTTATAAAAAATATTTTTTATTAAATTTATGTAACAATAGACAAAATTAACAATTTGGTGATGTATTCTCACCAATGTTTATATAAAAATAAAAAGACATTTTAACCACAAAATATTAATTATCTTTCACTCGCCTAACTGTAAATACATATTGTGGTTTTTTTGTAAACGGATGCTCAGACTTATTCCTTATCATGGAAATCCCTTCTTTTTCGTTTTCTAAAGCTTGTTTCACCAAATTACGAACATGAACTACAACCTGTGGATGTGATAAGAATGTATCGATCTGCAATCAAATAAAAAATTTAATAACTACATGAGTATAACAACTATTTAAAGCGATTAAAAAGAAAACATCAATTTAAAAACTTACATCCATCCATTGGCAATCCTCAACTTCATCATCCTGTTTACTAATTTCGTAAGTCAAAGGCTTCAAACGCACAACAAAGTACAAGTCGGAGCAGCCAAAAACGGCACTTGGTAAGTGCCTAAATGATAAAAGAGATAAAAATTCAGTTTTTATCCCTGTTTCTTCAAATACTTCTCTCTGTGCTGCTTCACCAAGTTCTTCCCCTAATAATATTGTTAACAAAAGATAACAAATATAATTTAAAAATGGTTTTGTAATCTTTATTGTCTTGCCTACCACAAAAAATAATAGTTAATTTCTTAATTAATTAACCCTTCATCAAGGGGAAGTATGCCGTCGTTGAGCGGCAGATTGCTATTTTAGTTGTTATCGGGAAATGGAAATTTTCAATTATAAATTTGGTTATAGTTATTGTTATTAGTTGAAGAACTACCACGTAATTTGAACTACCAAGTGAAAAAGTGATCTGCCATCTGCAGTATCGCTAGCACCTGGTAGTGTTACTAAATTGGAGTTACTTTTCTCATGTTTTTACTTATTCTAATTTATCTATATTGCTGTTTAAGTATAGATAAATAATATATTAAATATAAATATTTAAAGTATCTAAAATTGTTCAATCATAATAAATTTTGAATAAGTGATAGTAATGAAAATAATAATATGTTCTATTTGTTCATAATACACTTTTTGAAAGATTAGTAATACAGTATAAATAATTTATAATTTTTGGTCATTTTTTTGAGTTTTTAAATATTTTTATTTTTTATTTTTTAAAGAGAAAAGATAGGCCCTCAACCAGGATTTGAACCTGGAACCTTTGTCTCACCGTGACATCGCTCTATCAATTGAGCTATCCAAGGCCGCATGCCGGCCGAGGGCAAACCTTTTCTCTCATAGATCCCATATCCCAGTGCTCTCGCCATTTTTGCGATGAATACACTAGAACGAAGTTCTTAATTATTAAACATTATATTAATTATATTAAACATTAATTTAATTTTAGGATCTTATTGACTTACGTCATAGTACTATTTATAATTTTTTATAATTATTGGTCATTTTTTTGAGTTTTTAAATATTTTTATTTTTTATTTTTTAAAGAGAAAAGATAGGCCCTCGACCGGGATACCCGGCATGCGGCCTTGGATAGCTCAATTGGTAGAGCGATGTCACGGTGAGACAAAGGTTCCTGGTTCAAATCCGGTCGAGGGCCTATCTTTTCTCTTTAAAAAATAAAAAATAAAAATATTTAAAAACTCAAAAAAATGACCAATAATTATAAAAAATTATAAATAGTAATATGACGTAAGTCAATAAGATCCTAAAATTAAATTAATGTTCAAAGAACTTCGTTCTAGTATATTCATTGCAAAAATGGCGAGAGCAGTGGGATATGGGATCTATGAGAGAAAAGGTTTGTCCTCGGCCGGCATGCGGCCTTGGATAGCTTAATTGGTAGAGCGATGTCACGGTGAGACAAAGGTTCCGGGTTCAAATCCCGGTCGAGGGCCCATCTTTTCTCTTTAAAAAATAAATAAAAATATAAATATTTTATAATTTTTTATAATTATTGGTCATTTTTTATGAGTTATAAATATTTTTATTTTTTAAAGAGAAAAGATAGGCCCTCGACCGGGATTTGAACCCGGAACCTTTGTCTCACCGTGACATCGCTCTGCCAATTGAGCTATCAAGGCCCCTCCCGGTCGAGGACTAACCTTCTCTCTTTTAGATCCTAAAGCCCCAGTGTACTCCCGCCATTTTTGCGATGAATACACTAGAACGAAGTTCTTTGAACATTAATTTTAATTTAGGATCTTATTGACTTTCGTCATATTATTATTTATAATTTTTTATAATTATTGGTCATTTTTTATGAGTTATAAATATTTTTATTTTTTAAAGAGAAAAGATAGGCCCTCGACCGGGATTTGAACCCGGAACCTTTGTCTCACCGTGACATCGCTCTGCCAATTGAGGATCTAAAAGAGAGAAGGTTAGTCCTCGACCGGGAGGGGCCTTGATAGCTCAATTGGCAGAGCGATGTCACGGTGAGACAAAGGTTCCGGGTTCAAATCCCGGTCGAGGGCCTATCTTTCCTCTTTAAAAAATAAATATAAATAATTTAGTTTGTTTGTTAGTAATTTAGTGTAATAATTTAGTAATAAATGTTATCAGTAGCAAAATAATTAATTCATTAGTGATTTAATTTTTTGAATTCAAATATAAGATTTTTTTATTTGATTGTCAGATTGATACATTGTCGGAAATAGAAGTATTACCCATAAATCATTTAAATCTGTAAAATTAATTGTCAATTTAAACAAATTTTGTCTGTCACCTATTTTTTAAATCTTTTTTTAAATTAAAATCATAAAAAAATTATGTTCTTCTTTATTAATAAGTTTAATCACTTATAATTGAACAATATTATAATTTTAACAAATAAAATAATTATATAGTACCATTGAGGAAAGTGAAAGAGAAAAAGAATGCGGCTAAAATATGGCTAGCGATTGGTCGTGTTAAAAAGGCCTTAGCACCTGGTAAAAGGTTAATGAATAAAAGCGTATATTTATTTTAGTAGGCAACAAATTTTAAATTACTATCGTTTACATTAAAAGTGTACAACATCTCGTTAATGTCAAACATATCATTCAGGTCAAACTTAATATGCTGCATCATTAAATGATTTTTTTTAAGCAGTTTCTTTTTGTTCCTTGTCCCCCCCCATTTTGCTGATCCTCCTGTCCCCTCAATTTACTTTTGAGCTATTAATTCACAAAATTGTAATTATTATTTACCTTTAAATGATCATAATCTCTTTGAAAAGGTTATTGTATCACTGCCATTGAATCTGAATATGCTATTGAACTTATACATACAAATTACAAATAAAATGATTTAACAGGTAAAATTAAATGATAAAAATAATTAAAATTTACAGCAATTAATATAATACTAATAGCATACCTTTGGTAGGCCATATAACTATTAAAGGGGTACTTTTGCTAGATTCAACATTACATGTCCTATTAGTTTCATATGTAAAGCACCACATAAATGTTAGTGTTAAAGTCACATATTTGTTTGCTAATATAAATTATAGATTAATATAGTTTTATTTAATATTTTAAAATATTATTTACAAAATCAAAAGTTTAAACCAAAATCAACATACAACAAAAGTTAAAACAGTTGGAAAAATAACCTGTATTAGTCAGCTTAATTTACATTCCTTACCCATTTGCATTAGTGCTTGGTGTTTGACTTGACTGAGCTAGGCAAAGGTGTTAGCAGATTTTCATCCAACAAACAGAATAAGATCATGCAACTTTTATAAACATATAATTTGGTATCTGTTCCGCAGGTTGTCACTTTGAGTTGAGTCACAAGTTTTAACTGTTTATTACTGAAGTATACACATTTCCCATAATTACATTCCCTTTTCCATTTTAAAGCCCATGATAACTTGTACTTTTAATATTATAGGGTAAATGAATAAAAAGCTAAAACTTGTTGTGACTCAACTCAAAACGACTAATTGCAGAAAAATTACCTTTAATTTAATAATAACAAATTTTACATTTGTATAAATTATATATCACATCATATAACAAACAAGTGTAAAAAAAAATATAAAATGAATACATACCTGGATCAACATAGCCACCCGGAAGTTTCCAAAGTGAAACTGTGCGATATTTTTCATGGACTACCAGGATTTGATTTTTGTCATTTATCACCAGCGCACCAGCACCGACCATGTTGTGTGCATAAGGAGGAATTTTGCAACTTTCATTTTTAGGTAGCCAGAGATAAAGAGATATCATATTGCCTTTAGCATGATGTATGTTAAATCCTTTCTTTTAAAATAAAATGCTGTTTTATATAAATAATATTAAATTGTGTAGACATTTTTGAATGTCATCAGATTCATTAAGGGTTATAGTCGAGTGATATAACACTGTCACTAAAGAAATTACCTGAGCTAATATAGGGATCCATTCTATTTGTGAAATATCAACATTGAACCATACCCCTCTTAACTTCTCCTTTTCCCATTGTTGAAGAGAGGCTAAAAAAAAAAGATATACATAAAAACACAGCACAACACAATTAAGACAAAAAGGATTGCAGATTTTCACAAACCTTCTAGCTTGGCAGTAAAATGTTTGATATCATTGCAAGCATTTGACACTGAATCCACAGTAATACCATTATGTTGGTCTAAAATACCTTGGAAAACTGACATAGTTACTTTATCTTGTCTGTTGTACGGGGTTATGTACCTGGAATAAATTTTATACTTTCTGAATCGCTTAATACCAAAAAAATAAATAGGAACATTTCAGATAACACTATCTTGGAGTACATACTCAATCAATCTGACATATTTATTACCGGTCCGTAAATAAGCAAACTGGATTACAGAGAAATAAGAACGTAACAGCTTTAAACCAGACCTAAAAATCATCAAAACAAAAAGAAAATTCTCGGGAGTTATCAGGGACAACTGAAATTACAAGAAGAAATGATTAGAAAATTTAAAAGTACTACCACAATAAAATGATAGGGGTATCGAAAGTAGTTGTATCGATAGTTATCGATATAGTATATCTAAGTTTTTTCTTTAATCATTAACTTTTTTTTATTTTATTTGCATTGATTAAATTAATTAGTAACATTTAATTTATTATTAAAATAAATAGATGTTAAAGTCGTTTATTTGGAATGTACTTGCTATTATATGATTTAATTATAAACTCGATTGTATTTGATCGAACATGAGAAGTGTTGTGAAACTTGGTGGGAGGGACCAACTGGACCAGCTGACCTCGCTGCTTAAAAGTAAGATAAAACGGTTAAAATTTGTATCAGCTCCAACTCAATTTCTGTATTAGGTTCCTTTAACGTTTTAGTTCCAAGTTAGGTTATAACTTTCTTCAGTTTTTGGAAAACGGTTCCGCACAATTATGTAATGTTGTATCACATTATAAATGTTTCATTTATATAGCCTAGATAAAAAAAAATATGAAATAATGATTTATCCATGATGTCAACTAATTTGGTACTCGAATAAGATAATTTTTTTTTTTAATCGAGAAAGGATAAAATATGTGAGCTCAATATTTACTTTAAAAAAAAAAATGAATTAAAAATTTCAAGATAGTCACTAGTTTTGAATCTCATTCTCTAGAATTTTTAGTTTTAGATCTCCATCTAGCTTAGATATGAGAACGATAATTTTTTTTGTGGAAAAACATTAATTTTAACAGTAATTAAATAGATCAGTCAATTTTAATCGAGCTTAGTGTAATCAGTGAAATTTGATGGCAGTTTTTGATTAATTCCATATTAAAAGTTGTCTAAACATATGTGACCAGTTTCTCATTCCCAAGGAGTTTATTGAATCAAGGACATATTTTTAAATTTGTTTAGAAAATGTAAACTTTAACATTAAATGTTTTTAAACATTTGATTGAACGCTAATCAAGAAAAATGAAAAATGATATAACACATACAATTAAAGTTTAATTTTCTTTTAAAATATCAGTTTTGAAATATAATTTTTAAAAAATTGTTTTTTATTTTTAAGTTTTGTAAAGAAAATGTAAACTTTAACTGGTCATCGAACAGTAAATGATTTTAAATACTAGATTGACTGCTAATCATGAAGACTAAAAAATTATAGACACATATCTGCAATTAAAAAATTGTAACATTTTTTTTTGTTGTAAGTTCTAATTTAAAGAACATAAACTTATAATTTTCTTTTAAAATTAATATGTTGAAATAAAAATTCAAAAAATAAAATCTTGTTCAATACTCACTCCCTACAATTTTATCATATAGTGGTTAGGTTGCTGCCCAAGAGTACTTGTTGGTAACTTACTATGACAACCATAAATATTGCTAATAAAAAAAAATTGGTTTTAATACATTTTTTTGTGCGTGCGTGTGTGTGTTTATTAGCCTATATGTGTGTTTATTTGCCTATATGTATAAGTATTTGTGCATATAAGTGTGTGTATACACATATATAAAATATTTAGAAATGAAAACCTTCATTGGCCCAATATTTGAAAAATAATTAAGTAAATACTCTTTTAAGTTTCCACGGCAACTATTATTACAAAAGACTTTGTTGATTTCTTCTGGTTTAGACAGTGTTGCTAAATTTTTCGCCAACGTTTCACCAGCTATGATGCTGACTTCTTCAGGGCTGAGATGAGAGTGAGCTCATTCTTATCTCAGAAGACATCAACAAAGTCTTTTGTAAAAATCAAGTAATTGAACTAACATTCAACAATATATTTTGAAAATAATCTTTCAGCCATATGGTACCAATTATTCAAACATATGCTCTGAGAATAAATGAAAAATATGTCAAACACAAAAGGAATTAAAATAATTATTTTAAATTAAGTAGTTATAAACTATTATTGTTATTAATGAATTGAATTGATCAGGGGGTGCAGTATAACACATAATAAGCAAAAAAAAAATTATGTGTAAAGGAGATAATTGGGGGGTGCAGTCAATAAGAACGCAGAATAAGTAATGAACTTATATTATGTGCCAACGTTTCGACCTACAGTGTAGGTCATCTTCAGGGCTAACAGAGAAACAAACAGAACAAAAAATATAAAAAATGTACAGTAACAATAATATGGTGACAAGTAATGTAGAAAATAAAATAGTGGCAGATATGAAGATAGAAGATAACGAATATTAAAAAAGAGCCAGATTATAATAAAATAAAGATATCTTTATTTTATTATAATGTGGCTCTTTTTTTAATATTCGTTATCTTCTATCTTCATATCTGCCACTATTTTATTTTTACTGTAGGTCGAAACGTCGGCACATAATATAAGTTCATTACTTATTCTGTGTTCTTATTGACTGCACCCCCCAACTATCTCCTTTACATTAGATCATCCAGTCAACTATTTTCATCTCATAAAAAACAAAAATTAGTTTGCACCCTCTGGCAGATAGATAATTCGATCTAATAATTTTTATATTTTATATGTACAATCCATTATTAGAATTATCCAGTCAAGTATTTTCTACTCAAATATTATTTTTATTTATTTGTAGTATTAATCTTCTTAATATTATACATTTAATAATTTTTTCTAAAATACTTTGAATTGTTATTTTTCCTTCTCACCAATGAAGTCTATTTTGGTAATATTATTGTATAATCGTTATTAGTTATATTTAATTTTTACAATTTTTAAATATTTTTATTTTGAAGAGATTTGTCCAGACCGGGATTCTATCCCGGGTTGCACACCTCTCTAGGGTGGTGCTCTAACCAACTGAGCTAACCTGGTTCGTAACACGGCCAGAAAAATCCCGGCCTGGACAAATCTTATCTCTTCTAAATAAAAATTATAACAATGAATTATAACGAGCCACGTTAGCTCAGTTGGTTAGAGCACCACGCTACAGACGTGGGCAACCCGGGTTCTAATCCTGGTCTGGACAAATCTTCTCTCTTCAAAATAAAAATTATAGAGTATTAGTAATACTTTATATTTATTTATTTACATAAATGTAATTGTATAAAACAAGTTTTATAGCCATACTGCATCCATTTCATTCAATTAAATAAAATACGTTACTATGTGTATGTATTATTTTTGTATTTAAATGCTTATTAATAACATGGGCAGATAGATAATTCGATCTAATAGTTTTTATATTTTATAAAAATACATTTTAAAAATTATTTTTGTATTTTCTTTATATTTAATAATGTTTTAAAATGAGATAAACATTTTTTTTCTTTCTGTAATTATAACAGTGAGGTTAATAAAAACTTTGTGTTTTCAGTTAAAATGTTTAATATACTTTATTATTATCTCACTGATAAATAGAATTTGATAATTCTATAAACTTTATGATGAAAAAATAGTAATTTTTGTGAAGAAATAAATATTTTCTTACCATAAAGGATGTAAATGGTAGGGTTTTAATTTTTAGTCTTATTATTTTAGGAGCTAACAAATAACAACTTCTGGCATAATCATGGGCCTGGAGTCGTTACTGGAACTGGAAATGGGTTAGTAACGGTTCTAATATAAGAATAGGTTCCGTATAACCGTTCCAAGCACAACATTCCTATTTCCAGCGAGTACGCTAGGTTCAGTAGAGGTGTAGGTATTGGTGTGTAAGTGTTGTGGTGTTGAGTTTTGTCATGTGATAGTGCTTCAATTTCATCAACTTTAACCATTCATCATGGATTTCACTTCATGCTATTTGCTGGAGTATTAGGTAACAATTGTCTTATTATTTATAATAAGTTATGGTAAAGCGCAAGTTGTGGGAGAGGTGTAAAATATATCTGCTATATCTATAAGTTGATAATATATCTGCTGTTTCTGACTTAATTACTTAATTTTTTTTACAATTAATCACCTTTGACATTGATAAAAACTTCTATAATGACAGATTTCTCATTCATCAAAGGAATTAAATCTCTTGAATATATTTTATGTTAGAGAGAAAAATAATTGACTTGAAAAAATAATGAAGGATAGAATTAGTTGGAGAGTGCAGTCATAAATAACACCAAATAAGTATAACTTATCTATTATTAGTGCCGACGTTCCGACCTACGTTGTAGGCCATCTTCAGGGATAAGAGAGAAGGAGAGGCGGCTCCTTCTATTTGTCCTGAAGATGGCATACAACGTAGTTCGAAACTTCGGCACTAATAATAGATAATACTTGTTTGGTGTTATTTATGACTGCTCTCCCCAACTAATTACATCCTTCATGAATATATTTTAGTTTATATTCATGCACGTAAAAATGCCCATTTATGATTTAAATATATAGTTTAATAGTACTGTATTTGTCTTAACATTTTTTTCGATACTATTTCTGAAAATATATACACAATAATAATTAATTGTTGGGAAAATTTTGATATCGCGATACAAAGAAATCTTGTTTCATTAAAATCTTCTTTTATGGAATCTTTTTTCTGCTTTTTAGATAAAAACTTTCCAATTTGTTTTCTTATATTTTTTTCTTTGTTGTTCACGAAGTACATTTAGTGAAAGTATTGTAATAAGAAAATAAACTTTTGTTTCCAAGAAAAAAAAAACGTTCTGAGACAATTGTTTACTTAAAATTCTTAGTTGCCACTTACTTAAATTGTTTTTAAACTGAGTATTTGAATTCTGCTGGAATTGTTTCTTACACCGGTAATGTTTTGTTTTTTGTCAATATTATCTGTCAATAGAACCTTTAACCTCCAATTCTTCTATACTTTTTCTAAAACTTTAAACAAAAAAATTATGTCCGAATTAAGTTGGAATGGTGACATCTAAATTTTTTTTCCCTACATAACATAAATGTGCTTTGCTTCCGTATTTATTATCATGTACCTCACATTTCTGTTTAATTTCTCATAAATTATGACAATGGACAATTCAAATTAAATAAATATCATCAATCAAGTTCTGGATATGTATTTTAAAATCGAACTTCAATTTTGATTTTCATGATTGATTTATTTTTCACTATTTTAGGGCTAATTAAACAGCTGCATCATTTTCGTAATTTAATCCCCCCCACCAATTTTTAGTTAGTTTTCTGTTGCAAAGTTTAAAAAATAATAGGTTTTAAAAAGAAATTAAAAAAAAGTATCTGTTCCGCAGGTTGACAGTTGAGTTCAGCTAAAAGTTTTAACTTTTCATTCGTTTCGTTATTAATATTCGCAAAAAAGAAAATAATCGTGAATTTTAGCATGGACAAAAGAGCAGAGTTATGAGGAATGCGTACCGTAAAA
This sequence comes from Arma custos, assembly GCA_037127475.1. Lineage (NCBI taxonomy): Eukaryota > Metazoa > Arthropoda > Insecta > Hemiptera > Pentatomidae > Arma > Arma custos. The sequence goes on from CM073759.1 coordinate 220,945,374, forward strand.
CGGGGTGAATAGAAAGGAAACTTCATTTTTTTATGTATAAATTATTTCCTACATAGCTATGGGTAAATTGTGGCAACTATTATTTTTTTTAAGTTGCTATACTTTAGGCTGAAAGGGAAATAATGGTTTGTTTGGTTAGCAGCTCAGGTTCCTGTTTGTATGTCTTGTTGAATTTTACCATACGATGGCGTTTAAACGGGAGCACGTGCCCCCCTCAGACAGTTTTTTAGGTACTGTGGAGAATTCATTATAGTACCATAATTAAAGGCAAATCAAGAACTTAGCATCTTGAAATTTGCAGATAGGTTCTTTATATAATTTAAGAAAGAAAATTGTATGATTCCACCCCCAAGGGTTTCCCCCTTAATATAATATTCAAAGATTGTATGGAATCCGTCAGTTTTGGAGTTAGTCATCTGAAATTTTGGATGTACGAGTAACTTATAGTTAAAAAAAAAATTTAATTATTTATTTAAAATGATCTGTCACTAAACTTTATGTGGCAGACCAAATTCTATGCGAGCGAAGCCGCGGGCAAAAGTTAGTATATTAATATATTCTGAACAATGGAAGCTGGTTAAGGGCGCTTCACACACACAGGTCGTGAGTGGAGAATCTGGCCAGTGCCAGTACTCCAAATAACATTATTATATATCTCGAGGCCATTGCCGGTTTAGACGGCGGGGTGGGTTATATGGATGTGTGGAACTGGATAATAACTGAGCCAGGGGGTTGGGATGACAGGCAAGGATTTTGTTATGGAGGGTTTTGTTGGAGACATGATAAAGAGCGTTGACAATAGTTCTCAGGACAAAAAGAAAATTAAATTTGATATTAAAGACTTTTATGTTTATGGAAACAACATTTAAGATACATACAGATACCTTGACCCAATCCTTTATACAGTTTATACAGCTGACATCCCAACTCATCCTAATACTATCCTTACCACGTATGCTGATGATACATGTGTATTATCAGTCAACACCAATCCAGTTATTGCATCCCAAAGCCTCCAATCCCATATCACTGATCTTGAAGAATGGTTTCAAAACTGGAGAATTAAAATAAATTCTCAAAAATCACATCAAATCACTTTTACCTTACGTCGTAAACCAATGACTTCCTGCCCTACAGTATCCTTTAATAATATCCCACTGGTGCCTGTAGAACAGATCCGATAGTTAGGGTTGCACCTCGACAAACGATTAACCTGGAATCCTCATACAAGACTGAAAAGACAAGAAACCGCTCGACGTTTCAGGCTACTTCAATACTTACTAGACAAACGCTCTAAGCTCCCAATTAACTACAAAAGACTCATCTACATGACCATCATACGACCTATTTGGACTTACGGAGTAGAGCTATGTGGCTCCACTAAGCCATCGAATTCCTCTCGTATCCAATCCCTACAATCCAAAATCCTTCGTAAAATCCTCAATGCTCCTTATTTTGTTAAGAATAAAGTCATCCATAACGACCTTAATGTCCCTTTTGTTGCTGATTTGGCCCGAACCCGGTATCTATCCTTTCATAGCAAATTTCATTCCCACTCAAACCCTCTAGTTTCAAACCTAGTTTCCTCTTCAATTCCCGATAATCCTCCGAGGCGTCTGAAAAGAAGATGGCCACGTGACCTTCTTATTTGAACTTTGATTTGATTACTACCAGTGGGTAGTTTCTCTACTTGTCATTCTCATGTCATTATGTAACACGCATTCTATTTACTTGTTGTATAATTGAAATACAGTTGTAAATATCAATAAATAAATTAAAAAAAAAAAAAAAATTCAGAGGAACGTGGCAGATCAGTGTGTTGGGCATTGTGTTGTTTTGCTGAAGGTCCCGTTTCAATCAAGTTTGTGGCTTGTAAGTTATCTGTGATCTTCAGACCCTACTGGGGCCCACCCAACCTCTTTAGTGTGGGTACCCGAAAAGCCCGACAGTTGAGTGTGATCTCGCTCAAATCATCTTCCTACACAACCGTTGACAGTAGATACCATATTTACTATGCACTGAAACTCAGATCCTTCTTGAAGTGTGGCGGTGAAGGTTGTCATTAGAAATAATTGATGAGATATTAAATATAGTTTGACAAATTAAACTGTCTGGTACCTCTCGCTACGTGATACAAGAACCCTTTTAAAAATCATATATCGAGATTTTATCTGTAGCAATCGTACATATATTTTTAGGTTACCAATTCATACATAGTCCATTTCCGGTTTAAGCTGATTCTGATTTTAATCTGATTCAGAATCATTTATGAGCCATTTATAGTTGACTAGGTCTACGCCTATTAAGTACAAGGAAGCGTTATTTTGTCTACTTAAGATTTTAAGTTTTTATTCCCATTACAGAATAAAATAAACTATTTATAATTATTATTTTTTATTAATTGTTATTATCTTACGAATATTATAAATGTGAATGTTTGTCTCTCTTTCACGCAAAAACTACTAGACGGATTTGGATGAAAGTTGACAGTAATATAGGTTATACATCAGAATAACACATGGGCTATAGCAAGTGCGGATTTAGTGGGGAGGGGGGGCGCAAGAGGGCAGGTGCCCTCCCCCGAACAGTTTTATAGGCACTGTGGAGAATCCATTATAGTACATAATTAAAGAAAAATAACATGATCATAGTTGTTAAAATATCAGAAAGAACAAGAGTGAAACTATTTGTTTTGATATACTGCTAATCTTACTAATATTTTAAATGTGAAAGTTTGTATGTTTGCCTCTCTTTCACGCAAAAACTACGGAATGGATTTGGATGAAACTTTACAGTAATATATGTTATACATCAGAATAACACATGGGCTATACCAAGCGCGGATTTAGGGGAGCGCACGGGGGCACTTGCCCCTCCCCACCCCCTACAGTTTTAGAGGTACTGTGGAGAATCCATTATAGTACATAAATTAAGGCAAATCAGGAATTTAGCATCTTGAAATTTGCAGAGAGGTCCTTTGTATGATTTAAGAAAGAAGTTTGGATAATTCCACCCTTATTATAATAAGGGTTCAAAGGTTGTATGGAATCCGTCAGTGTTGAAGTTAGACATCTGAAATTTTGTACGAGTAACCTATAGTGAAAAAAATTAAATTATTTAAATAATTAAATTATTTATATTTTTAAATTATTGTTAAATAGCACTGTCAAGAAACTTTATGCGGTAGTCCAAATTCTATGCGAGCGAAGCCGCGGGCAAAAGCTAGTTTTTAAATATTTTTGTTTTGAAGAGAAAAGATTTGCCCTGGTCGGGATTCGAACCCGGGTCGCCTGCTTCTATATCCGATCCGTACCGATCCTATATCTCCGTGTTTTTTTTTTTTTTGCAATGTATACACAGTTATCGCAGTTTATGCGATGTATCGGAGAAGAGAACGGATTTATCTGACCGGGATACGACCCCTGGTAGCTCAGTGGTTTAGAGCAGAATTAGAAGCAGACGATCCGGGTTCGAATCTCGGCTAGGACAAATCTTTTCTCTTCAAAACCAAAATATTTAAAAATAAAAAAAATTAGTTTGAAACCTTTTTTTAATTAATATTCCCATCTGTGCTTCTTAATTTTATTCCGATAGAATGTTTAGATTAAAATATGTGCTGGTGTTCCAGAACCTTCTGAGCTTAAACACCCCATAATCAGTGAACAATTATTGAATATAAAAAACATTGTATTGCAGATGGCCGTGGTATACTGTCAATGAATTTTACACAAATAAGTAAAACTTGTAATAATTTATTTCTCATCCAAATTATGTTTTAACTCATGTAATAAGTTAAAAATGATTTTAATGATACAAAATTAAAAATTTAAACAAATTCATATGCGCTTGAGAGATTTATAAATTGATGTTATGATATTGCATAATAACTATACCTCCTTGGCATAGAGGTAGTATGGTTAGGTACTGCAATAGAATAAGTGTGTGAAGCCGGTAGTAGCCAATTATCTCTTTAGTGGGATTAACTACATCTGTCTTGTTCTGTTATCTTTGAAGCAACGCTAACCTAAAACACAGCATATAATGTTAAGTATTATATTTTAATTTTTATTACCATGAACACAGAGGTTGTTTCCATTTATTTTTATTCTCTTGAAAATTATTGTTATCTTCGGTACTTGTGTCTTAACGCAGCCCTGGTTACTTTAGCCGACTTGTTCGCATGCGCGAGCAGTTACATTTTGCAACTGTTACATTTCTAACAGTTACCTTGTATTTATTGGAGTTAAAAAATTATCAACAATTAGAAATCAAAAGAATTTATTGAATAATGGAATATAATAATAATAATAATGAACAATTATGAAATAAAAGTAATGAAAAATCAGAATAATGAAATATTATTTTTTAAAAAAATATTTAAAAATGTAATATATGATGAACTATTAATTAAACAAGAATGGACAATAAACAATTAAAAAATACAAATAATAAAAATAACTGTAATTAAAACAAATAAGTTATGAAAAATCACAATAGTTTATTGACAAAAAATGTGTTAATCGCATTTAGATGGAAAATGCGTCGAAACACACTTCAATATCCAGATTTTAATTGCATTTCCAAAAGAAACGTTCACCATAATACAATTTCATTTCATGGGAATTGCTTCATTTTCTTTGTTTTGGTAAAATATTTCGCTCCTGCAAAAAAATAATAGCTTGTTCTTCTTTTGTGGGCAAATCCCAAATACGCATTTTACACTAATTAAATAAATAACTAAAGAATAACAACGAAAAATCTATAACAAACTAGCAAACAAACAATAAACAACATATAACGAACAATAAATCAGCAATAATCGAAACTCAGTAAGCAAGAAGAAACATAAAACAAATCAGCTGTTAGATAAATAACTGTTACAAAATGTAACAGCTCGCGCATGCGAGCAATTCGACAAAAGTAACCAGGGCTGCGTTAAGACACAAGTACCTTATCTTCTGTATTCAGGTTGATTTCTTCAAGTTTAGAGTTTGGGTTCTGACTTTTATGTTCAATGCCATTAAGTCTCTTCACAATTTAAATAACGGTAAAACATTTTACTAATACATCACTATTTCAATATAATCTGATAAGCAAGGGCGGGTTTAAGGGGGGGCACGGGGGTACGTGCTCCCCAGACGGTTCTTTTGTGTACCTACTGTGGAGATACATACTTATAGGCAAATCACATGATCATAGTTGTTAAAATACATGAATAAAATAACAGAAAGAACATGGATGAAACTCTTGTCCATTTCTGAAGTATATAAACAGCTTCCTTATCTGTTAGCTTTGAAGGGAGATCTAACAATTTGGCAACAGATGAGAGAAAATATTCCAATTTCTCCAACAGATACTTACAAAAGAGCAACGGTGCTGCCGAATATTAGAACTCTTTGTCAACTGCTGCGATCTTTCTCCACCTTAGCCGATTAAAGTCATATCTTTGCAGCAGGATGTCAGAAGAGCGTTTGAATGGACTGGACTTTAATACATATCCATCAAGACATTGCGACAAAAATGAACACTAATGAAGTGCTGGGCATATTTATTAGAAAACATAAAAGAAAACTGTCTTTATTAAACATTTAATTTTTCTATTGTTTTGATATTTTAATAAACCTTTCTCTAAATACTCCGTTGTGCTCCTCCCAGAAAAAAATCCTGGTTCCGCCATTGCTAGTAAGTATCGATACGACATATATCGATGATTGCATCCCTACTTACCCTTAATAACTTGATATTTAGGTCCGATGTGTCCATATATTGATATTTTTTCGATATGGTACTTTTTTTTAGATATCTAAATCCCCATGGGAACGTACGAACAGTTAACAGAAACAACGGCTCTTGGAAAAACTTGTATTCTCTTCAGGACGATCGGAGATATCCTAGGAACTAATAGTAGGTTGCAAGCGAAAAAGGATTCAATTATGAGCAATTGTTATTTCTGAGCACTACAGATCCTAACTAGACATAGAGGATTCCGGAATACAAAAGAACGGAAAACAAAAGAAGATCTCGATCCCTGTGGGGCCCCTGATACGGCTAAGCCATGGTATCCTGTACTACAATGGATGGTCATCGAGCTTGGTTGTACAGGAAGACTGGTATGTATGTCATCAGCGAAGCAGAATTCCCTAACTGACGGAAGAAAGGAAATACCCCTTTTCCAGGAATTACATCCGGAGGTGATAGTAGGTGGGTATCAATCTTAAAAGGGATCGACCGCCTGAAGAAGCAAATGAAGTTAAACGAATACGGCCCAGGAGAATAAGGAGAAGATTAATAGAAAACTGAAAGGAAAGAAAATAAATAAATTGAGACCTGTACCACGACAGTCCGTGAACGGATCTAGGGTTCAGTACATGGTAGAGACTGTACTGTTTCATGGATAACGCAGCCCTGGTTATTTTTGTCGACTTATTCGCATGCGCGAGCAGATAAAGAAAGTATTGAAATCGCCAAAAAATTTGACCTGGATACTTTGATGTTTCTTGACGTTTCATAGGGTGTAGAATCCAAAAAACATAAAATCTCAGTGGTTCTGTCCGTCCGGAAAAGTTTGTTCCAACCAATGCTCGGAAATTACAAATCGGATTTCAACCAGGTTTTTTCGTAAATGTTTGGTTTATGATCTAGTTGATCCTAAAGAAGACCCGATAAGGATCGGTTAAGTTTAAGGTAGTAAAAAAAAAATTTTAGTTCTCAGAATTTTTTTTAATTTTTAAGGATGAGAAAATAATATACATCTCTAGGAACAATTTTTTCATTCCGGTTTGGTATTTTCGTCTGTAGATAGGTAAACGAGGAGGCCAAAATCAAGGTTCTGAAAGAAATATGTGGGATCGGTATTTTTTTGCTCCGCAGGATCAAATCCTAAAGGGGTCCAAAAATATCGCTCCTGGCGGATTCTGTTCCGTTCGGGAGCGGTTATTTTATAACAAAATGATATCGTTCCAGTCCAGATCGGAACGATTTTCCTTATAAAATATTGCTCCTGCTCCGAACGATTTGGATGAGATCGATTAGGAACGATTCTTTGGGAACGAATCTTCGACCCCTGATTACAAATGTAATGCGGATGAAACCTGGAGGATAGAAAATCTTTAATAAAAACCTACAGTCTCTCAGTACAGTACAGATGACAATCGAACATACAACAGGCCTTGAAAGTTATGAAGGTTGTGTGCTAAAACAATGGAAATTGTGTAATTACAAAGCAGTAGAGAAACTTAAGTGATAATTTACCGTCTTGGCAATGAGAAAATTAATTAGATTCCAGCGAATAAATAATGGAAGAATTACTAATAAACTTATTTAAGTACATAATTGAATGCCTTGTACAAAATAATCTACTTCTAAAGATAATTTTGGCAGATTGTTTAACATAAATATGAATAAAATCACAATTTAATTAATTATAGATGAATCCCACAGAGCTGATGACGATTATTTTATTTTTTTTTTAAATACATCAACACAGTAGTGAGGTATACCAATGAAATTCATTTTCCATCTCTTGATGTTCGCATGTAAACACTCTTTTTTTCATTAATTTCCAAGCTTAGATCTCTATCTTCCCTGAGAAATTCTTTAAGCGCCTGCAAATTCGGGTAATACTGTCTTAGCACCTAACTACTCGTAACCTAACCAAACCTATCCTAACCAAACCACCCCTATCCTAACCTAACCAAAGCACCCCTAACCAACAATCGAAACAGCTTTTGATTTGGAGTCGATTGACATGCCCCATGCCTGCGCAAAAAAACAAACAATGAAAAAAAGCTCCACACCTAACCATCCTTAACTAAACCAAACCTAACCGAACCTAGCCTAACCTATACTACACAAAAACTAAAATGAAAAACAAAAAGACAAAAACTAAACTTGAAAAAGAAAGTGTGTCTTACCGCAATGAATACTAACTGACGACTTAAGAAAAAGGAGCATCGCAATGAAACTGCCCATTGGCAATGAAGATGTGTCAGCGCATGCGCTGTGAAATGTATATGGTTGCCACCTAGCTGGGGGACTAAACCAAATGTTAGCCTCGGGCTGTAATGAGCACATCATCTGCATATGCTAGACTAGCTTATGCCCGCGGCTTCGCTCGCGTGGAATTTAGTCTGCCATATAAAGTTTCGTGAAATATCATTTTAAATAAATAATTTAATTATTTTTTTAAAATATTAGTTACTCGTACATCCAAAATTTCAGATGTCTAACTTCAAAACTGGCGGATTCTATACAACCTTTGAACCCCTATTACATTAAAGGGGAAACCCTTGGAGTGGAATTATCCAAATTTCTTTCTTAAACTATACAAAGAACTTATCTACAAATTTCAAGATGCTAAGTTCCTGATTTTCCTTTAATTGTTTACTATAACGGGGATTATACATGCCCCGTGCCCCCGCATAAATCTTCCCTTGCTGTAGCCTATGATATTTAACCTGTTTTACTTAATAAGTTTCATCCAGATCCGTTCAGTAGTTTTTGCGTGAATGAGTAACAAACATAAATACAAACTTTCGGATTTATGATATTAATAGGATATCAAAACAAATAATTTCACTCATGTTCTTTCTGTTATTTTAACAACTATTAGCACGTGATTTGCCTTTAAATATGTACCTAAAAAACTGTCTGAGGGGGGCACGTGACCCCGTGCCTCTCCCCCTAAATCCGCCCTTGCTATAGCCTATGTGTTATTGTGATGTATAACCTATATTACTGTAAAGTTTCATCCAACTCCGTTCAGTAGTTTTTGCGTAAAAGAGAGACAAACATACAAATTTTCACATTTATAATAGTAGGATGTTATACGATTGTGATTTCTGCCTCCACCAGCTGTATTATTTTCTTTGTAGCTCCTAACTTCTCAATACATTCGTGCATTTTTTCAATTTTTACTGAATCATATGTTTGTTGTAAGTCCGCGAACAGGTGGTGAAGAATAACATTGTTTTCGTATGTCTTCTCCAGCATTTTTCTCACTGAAAAAAAATGTGGTCGGTTAAGAGAAGTGGTTGTTGTTGCTCTTTACTTAAAAAATCTGACACATTTATAACAAAATCGGTTTTTATCTTTTTACCGAAAGTTATGAAAAGTGAAGAATGCGCGTTTTGCATCTATAACCCTCATATGGTGATTTTAGAAATATACACTATGTACCTCCTCTCTTAGCTTCTTGTCCTGGGCGCCAGATGACCTAGGTATTCTATTATTGGGTCGTATTATATGAAATTTCCATTTTCAAAGGAAAGATTATTTAGTAAAACAACTTTTTTAATCAAAATATTTTCTTTCATTTTATATATATTTTTCCCAACGTGTAATCAAATTTTCAATTCTAGAACTCAAAAATTCAGAGTTTTGTGATGAAATAAAATCTGAAAATTCATTTATGACTTATATATATCCATCTATGAGAAATATTTTTTAATGAATTTACGGTACATGTGTCTTAACGCAGCCCTGGTTATTTTTGCAAACTTGTTCGTATGCGCGAGCAGTTACATTTTGTAACAGTTACATTTCTAACAGCTGATTTGTTCTGTTTCTTCTTGCTTACTGAGTTTTCATTATTGCTGATTTATTGTTTTTTATTTGTTGTTTATTGATCGTTATTTGTTGTTTATAGTTTGTTTGCTAGTTTGTTATAGATTTTTCATTGTTATTATTTCAGTTATTTATTTAATTAGTGTAAAATGATGCGTATATGGGATTTGCCGAAAACAGAAGAACAAGCTATTATTTTTTTGCTGGAGCGAAATATTTTACCAAAACAAAGAAAATGTAGCAGTTCCCATGAAATGAAATTGTATTGTGGTGAACGTTTCTTTTGGAAATGCAATTTAAATTAATATCGTGAGAAAGTGGGACTCAGAAATTATTATTATTTCACTATATAGAAATTATTGTTGTTTAATTAATTATTCATTATTAGTACTATATTCCATTTTTCAATAAATTCTTTTGATTTCTAATTGTTAATAATTTTTTAAACCCAATAAATGGAAGGTAACTGTTAGAAATGTAACTGTTACAAAATGTAACTGCTCGCGCATGCGAACAAGTAGGCTAAAGTAACCAGGGCTGCGTTAAGACACAAGTACCGAATTTACCTTTAAGGATGTTGTCCAAATTTCTGAACAGATGACTTCCGAAACCAGATCGTATAGTTTCTCCAGTGTATATCGTGAAATATGAGGTTAAGGCGTTGCCATGTAAAAGTATCTACCAATTAACCAATGCAGTTGTTTGTTTTTTTTATAAAGTTAATTAATTGATAAATTTATCAATACTTTTTTACCGACTTATGTCAGCAGTACGATATGGATGTGATGGTTTCACCTCTGGGTAGAAAGGATAAATGAATTGTTTATGTAATAAACTGTGTCACTAGCTGAACATATCTCAAACCAACAACGTTAAGTGCCCCGTTCGTTACAACCCCGTTCCCCGAACGCGGTAGTAACGTTTCTGTTTCAGCATGGGCTGCCGAGTCTGTTAAGTTTAAACTCATAAAAAAAATTTACACGTAAATCGCATTTTCCTATGGTCATATTTGATGGCATACTAAGCTATATTCGTTCAACTGTTGTGACAGTATAGATATAAAAAAAGAGAGGATCGATAACAGCTCATTACAATCTGTAAATATAAACATATAAATAGTAAGCTACTGTAGTCCTTTAATTCCACTTTGAATGCTATAACAGTGGCGTATATAGAAAATACTTTTGGGGAGGCCAGGTAATGTAAAAATGTTAAAAAAGCAAACAAAATATATTAAAGAATATACAATACGGGATTCCTACTAATATTATAAATGTGAAAGTTTGTATGTTTGTCTCTCTTTCAGGCAAAAACTACTTAACGGATTTGGGTGAAACTTTGCAATAATATAGGTTATACATCAGAATAACACATAGACTATAGGAAGCGCGGATTTAGGGGGGGGGCGAACGGGAGCACGGCCCCCCTAACTGTTTTTAGTTACTGTGGAGAATCCATTATATTACATAATTATGGCAAATCACATGATAATAGTTGTTAAAATAACAGAAAGAACATGAGTGAAACTATTTGTTTTGATATCCTACTAATATTATAAATGCGAAAGTTTGTATATATATTTGCTTCTCATTCACGCAAAAACTACTGAAAGTATTTGGATGAAACTTTACAGTAATATGGGTTATACATTATAATAACACTAAGGGGAGGGGCACGGGGACATGTTTTTTGTGTTCTATGGAGAATCCATTATAGTACATAATTAAAGGCAAATCTGGGACTTAGCATCTTGAAATTTGCAGACAGGTTGTTTGTATAATTTAAGAAAGAAATCAATAAAATAGAGCCAAAAACTCAAAAAGATACACTATTATTTATTATATTGCAATTGGGAAAAACCACAATGCAAAGCCTTATGTTTCAAATCCAGTAATACACCCACTTACCAGTCGATGTTTCGCCTATTCAGGTATTATCAAGACACCAAAAACAAAAAAGGGTAATGTGAATCACATCTCGAAGAAAAAAGGTACAATACATCCCAACGATCAACAGCCCAAACAGGCTCGAAACATGAGACAGCACCCCACCACCAAGACGTTCTACTACAAATAGGTATGTTGAACGTTTTGGTGGTGGGGTGCTGTCTCATGTTTGGAGCCTGTTTGGGCTGTTGATCGTTGGGATGTATTGCACCTTTTTCTTCGAGATGTGATTCACATAACCCTTTTTGTTTTTTTGTCTTGATAATGCCTGAATAGGCGAAACGTCGACTGGTAAGTGGGTGTATTACTGGATTTGAAACATAAAGCTTTGCATTGTGGTTTTTCCCAATTGCATTATAATTAAGAAAGAAATTTGGACAATTCCACCCCCAAGGGTTTCCCCCTTAATATAATAAGGGCTCAAAGATTGTATGGAATCCGTCAGTTTTGAAGTTAGATATCTGAAATTTTGGATGTACGAGTAACTTATAGTAAAAAAAAAAAATATTATTTATTTTTTTTTAAACTAGTAAAAGCTAGTACGTACATAAAAATAAGCTTCACTTGCTATATCGACTTCCATGGTTTATGAAACAAAGTCCAAAACATAGGTGCCACTACCATCGAATTTATTACACGTCTGCCCAAAAGAGGAATACATTGTTTCCAGGGTTCATGTGAGCACGTAGGTATTTATAGTATCTGAGGCTATTTATTCCACAATAACTTTGATATTACATAATCTCATTTTTCTTTTGTTTGGAATTTTTCTCTAGTTAGAAAGAAAACATTTCGGAGGGGGCCTCTTATATACATACGCCCCTGAGAAATAATAAAAACTGACATTTCATATGAAACGAGCCATTATATTTACTTTTACCAAGACACACACAGATATATATAATTTTGAAGAATGTTATTTTGTTTTTAATTTATTAATGACTGATTTATGTTTCAGATTATGAAAACCAAGAGATGACCCAGTATGAGCAGGCATGGACCTTTCCCAATCACACATTCCTCTGCTGGAAGGTAAATATTTTAAAACACAACTAAATTATTATATCGTACAATATAAATTATATTCAGAAAAGCCTTGCCTAAAGATAGTTCAAAGTTAAACCCACAGAACATTTTGAGATAAAAACTGGTGTAAGACACGGGATCTCCTCCCAAGCTATTCAAAGTAACCGTTGAAGTTTTAGTCAGAGGGTGGGACAAGAAGATCCACAGCGGACTTGGTCGTGTAACAAAAACAATGGACTTGTAGTCACTTAGCTTTGGCCCGATTTGTCGACGAGTAGGAAGAACCAAAGTACAGATCCTCTTAACTATAAAATCAAGCAGAAAAAAAAAGTCAAAATCTCGATCAAAAGACCGTAATAATGGCATTTATAAAAAAATACACCAAACTAATTTAAGGAAACGGAGGCCTCACTAGAACTCCAAATCATAGAAGGAATGATCACAGAAATATGTAAAGGAGATAGTTGGGGGGTGCAGTCAATAAGTACACAGAATGAGTGATGAACTTATATATATATAGAAAAAGAGCCAGATTATAATAAAATTTTATTATAATCTGGCTCTTTTTCTATCTTCATATCTGCCACTATTTTATTTTTCTACATTACTTGTCACCATATTATTGTTACTGTACATTTTTTATATTTTTTTGTTCTGTTTGTTTCTCTGTTAGCCCTGAAGATGACCTACACTGTAGGTCGAAACGTCGGCACATAATATAAGTTCATCACTCATTCTGTGTACTTATTGACTGCACCCCCCAACTATCTCCTTTACATTAGATCATCCAGTCAACTATTTTCATCTCATAGATCACAGAAATAGGTGAGGAAGAAAAAAGTAACCCAAGACTAGAACTTACATTCCCAAGAAAAAATGAACAATCCATATTTCTGACGAAGAAATGAAAGCAAGATCAAAAACAAGGGTGGATCCAGGATATTTTTCCGAGGGAGCACAACGGACAGATGGGCAAAAAAATCAACAATGACTTAGAAATAAGCTTGTATTATTTATAGAAAGGTTTCAAAGGTTTATTAAAATATCTAAACTCATTTATATATTTAAAATAGTTTAACTCATGTTATTTCTGTTATTTTATTCATATATTTTAAACACTGTCATCACATGATTTTCTTATAAGCATGTACTGTCATGGATTATCCATAATGCACAAAAGACCGTATGGGGGAGCACGTGCTCCCCGTGCTCCACCCCTCTGGATCCGCCTATGATCAAAAAGAATGAAAAAAATTATCTAAAAGAATGACATAGTAGATACAAAAGTTCTTTTTTTAAGTTACTCTAAAATCCAGTTAAACGAAAAAAAAAATTTTTAATTTAAAAAAAATTAACACCAGTCTAAAACTTCGTGAATGGCTCTATTTCAACATTTCCAATAGCGAACTAATAGAATATAAGTCAATAGAAATTTATCGAAATGGACCGTTTTCAATTCTAGTAAGCGGAAACTTAATATCAACAACTATTTGCTTTTATGTTAGAGAAGAATTGGTCGACTGTATCTTCTAATTTAAGGAAGAAATAGTTGGGGGTGCAGTCAAAGAAAACGATATCTAGTCACTATTTTTATCTATTCACTATTTTATCTATTCACTGTTTCATCATATCTAGTCACTATTTTTATTTTCACTCCTGTACCACTTTATATATTCTTGTTACTGCTACGTTTTTATATATTTTTGTTTGTTTCTCTCTCTTAGCCCTGAAGATGGCCTACATTGTAGGCCGAAACGTCGGCACATAATAAATACGTTTTGCTTATTTTGGTGTTTTCTTTGACTGCACCCCCAACTATTTCTTCCTTAAACTATTTGCTTTTCAGTGTTGGTTACTTGGTGCACCCAGCCGCCTCTCCCATTTGCTCTGAAGATGGCCTACAGGGTAGGTCGAAACGTCGGTACTCATTAAATAAAGTCTTATACTTATTTGGTATTTTTTTTTTTTTTTACTGCACCTCCCTAACTATCTCCATTCTCCATTATTTGCTTTTCACTTGATTCACAAGATATTATGATAAAGAAATCGAGGGAGGGGGGGGTTTAAAGAACTTCAAAATAACCTTTTGAATAATAACGAGTTGGTTTAGTTAATAAATCGCATAATCAAACTAATGTAACAAATGGTCATTCCTTAAGTAACGGGGTCGCATAGGTCTAGTGGTTAGCGTAACAAATTACTAAGTCCAAGATTGCGGGTTGTAGCCCGGCAGGTGGCCCTAGGATTTTAAGGGAGTAAAAAATCCTTAGTTACGCCGTCCTTCGGAAGGGACGTTAAATGGGGATCCGATACGATGTCAGTTACTCGTTAAAAATTCCTATCCTAATTAAACCTGGGAGGCGAAATTTACAGCTCCTACTGTAGCATCCATCGTCTGATGAACCATAGCAGCATGCAAATAACGTTAAATAAACAAATGTTCCTTACTCAGAGTTTAGTTTTGCTGCTAGGATGCAATGTTTCCTAGTTACAGTACTGTTATATCTGAGGTCAATCCGTTATTCGTTTCTAATCACTAACCTCGAAAATTACCGAATCGATTTTTTTTTTCGGAATTCCAACCACTTCATCATCGTGATTATCATGTGGTTTCAAATAACCGTACCCAACTGCGCATGTACCGTTACTATAACAATTATCACGAAAGCAAGCTAATAGAGAAAATAACTTTTTCAGTTCATTAATGTTTACCGGCTGTGCATTTTCTGTAGCGTTACAAAAAGACGCCCGTATCATCTGCAGAGCAAATTTTAACAGATCTTCAAACATAAACTAGCAGATATAACTATAATTCTCTACTGTTAAATACAGTTGAGTTTAATGGAAATGGGAGCGGAGTGGCTCACTGGTTGAGCACTGTGTTGCCATGCCGGAAATCCTTTTCAAATCCCGTTTCGGACATGACTTTTATTTAGTCTGTGCAGCCGGAGATGGATCATATGAGATCTAGGACCCTCCTGGGGCTCACCCAGCCTCCATCACAGCTTGGCTGCTGGCATATATTTGGACTATTTGGAAAAAATGACCAAGTGGCCTAACTCAGTATCTATTAGACCTACAGGCCTCGGTATGTGCTTAAATTAAAGCCAATAAAATTTAGTACAGTTTCAGTCCCAGTACTTTCATCATAGGAAGAAACATATTAAACATATAATAGAAACATATTACATATAGTAGAAGCATATTAACATATTAAACATATAATAGAAACAATGGATATTAATAATAGAAACAGATTACATATAGCAGAGACATATTAACGTATTAAACAGGTAGTAGAAAGATAAATCTTACTAATATTATAAATGTGAAAGTTTGTATGTTTGTCTCTCTTTCACGCAAAAACTACTGAATGGATTTGGATGAAACTTTACAGTAATATAAGTTATACAGCAGAATAACACATAGACTATAGCAAGCGCGGATTTAGGGGGTAGGGGGCACGTGCCCCCCTCCCCCGGCCGACAGATTTTTAGGTACTGTGGAGAATCCATTATGGTATACAAATAAAGGAAAATGACATGATGATTGTGGTTAAAATAACAGAAAGGTCAGGAGTGAAACTATTTGTTTTGATATCCTACGAATATTATAAATGCGAATGTTTGTTACTCATTCACGCAAAAACTACTGAACGGATTTGGATGAAACTTATTGAATAAAATAGGTTATACATCATAGGCTACATCAAGGGCAGATTTATGTGGGGTCACGTGGGCATGCCCCCCCCCCCCGTTATAGTACATAATTAAAGACAAATCAGGAACTTAGCCTCTTGAAAATTGTAGATAGGTTCTTTGTATAGTTTAAGAAAGAAATTTGGATAGTTCCACCCCAAGGGTTTCCCTTTTAATATAATGGGGGTTCAAAGGTTGTAGAGAATCCGTCAGTTTTGAAGTTAGACATCTGAAATTATGGATGTACGAGTAACTTATATTTAAAAAAAAAAATTAAATTATTTATTTAAAATGGTCTTTCATGAAACTTTATGTGGTAGGCGCGAGCGAAACCGCGGGCATAAGCTAGTACTTACATAAAGTTATTCATACTAAAATAAAACGTTATACATATTTCTATATAAAAGGGGGAGGTACGGTGTATCCCTGCGTCAGGAACTCAGTACTACAATAAAACCACTAAATAATTTGTTTATTATTTGAGTGTTTATATGAGGTATTAAAACAGACAAATGTTATTATTATAAGGACCTGCTAGAGAGATGATAACAAGACGAAGCCCCTGGTATATTATATCCCAGCGCAGAGAGGTAGGAGGTTGTTAGAGGGGCAAGGAGGTAGAAGGGGCGATTAGGAGCGAGTTATAAACAAACAAGTGGGACACGCCCACTATAACTGCCCCCTAGTATACCTCTCTCTACCTCTCTACCTCTATCATCTCCTCCTATCGCTGCCTCATAATCTACCTTTCTATTTATATTCAGAAAACTAGTTCCGATTCTTTATTCTAACCGGATGTATTATGTTTTAATTATTTGACGGACATCTTAGAATTAAAAAAAATAATTTTTTTTTTAAGAAATTAAAAATCTCCACAAAAAAAAGACCTGATCGGGATAACGGATTACTTCTTTTTGCTTTAGATACGTCAGTTAACTTGTAGTTTTCGATACCACTGATTCGATTTGTAGATTCAATTGTTTTAATGATTCTCCCGTACGCGTCCGATGCTTATATTTCGGTAAATATCCTGGGGATGTGATAGGACCAGCTATAAGGTAACAAGGATTTTAGCCAGGTGGTGATATTACAGTTATGAAGGCCGTAGTAAGTAATTGAAAGTGACTGAAAAGTTATAAACTTACGTGATTTTTTATGTATAACAATCTCTATTTTTTTATTTCGTATTGACCATTTAGGATTATAGGCGTAACGAGGGGGGGGATTGGGGGTGTAACCCCTCCCCCCCCCCACTGCTTAGAAGAAATAAAAAAAATTGTAAGTAACAATTTAAAAAAAAATAAAACTTTGAAGGATTTTTTATTATTGTGGGATTACAGAAGTAAGGGTTACTAATGCCAAAAAAACAACAAAGAAAGTGTAAACACATTTATTTTAATGAATAAAAGGTACACTAAAAAGACGAACCAAAACGTAATACTGTTTATTTACAATTAATTATATTATTATTGCGGCAGTAGTGGCATCTAGCGGCAACAATAAGATCGCAAATGTGAGAACAGTTTAGACAATAATTAGAATCTAGAAGTAAAGTCTGGATAGATCTAGAAAGTTCCCTATGCAATTATGTATGGTAAGTTATTGTAACCAATAAATAAGGTTACTTGTATTTAAAAGCTACTTCTTGATTGCCCTTCCAACAATAACATTTATAATGAAAGTAACATTTATAACTTCCAAAATAACATTTATAAAAAAATTGTAATCTATTTGTTTAATTTGAAGCTATATGATTATAGTATAATACATATTATACCTATATTAGGAGACATCTTTTTTGAAGGGAGTGAAGTGTTGGAGTGGTTGACTGGTGGGTGTTAACCCCCCCCCCCCCCATGAGTCAACTCTAGTTACGCCAATGTTTAGGATCACTCAAAAACTTTCCTCCTGAGTTTTCTCTGTCTTCAATATTCTTTTATGCGTTCACTGGCATGTTTCCTTTGATATGTCCAACTTCGTCTAACTTTCTCTGGTCTTTCATTATCTGTAAACCCTTTTAAATTTTTATTAACATGAGACTGTGATGTTCAACTTTTCTAATTACTTCATTACTGCTTTGGTCCACGTTGTTGTCATCTTGTTCTTACAGAAATAGACGAAAAATTTGATCGGTCAATCTATGATTACTCATTCCGAGATCTTACCCAACCGTCAGGTATCAACTTTACAGAGGCCGAGGGAGCCCCTAAAGAGACTGCAGGCCCGCGGCTGTTAACAGAACTTAATTATTTATTCGAGAACTTTATGCAAATGCCGTTGGCCTTTTCTTGTTTGCGTGGTTTTCTCTTGCATACCTCTCCTGAGGAATATACGTGGAAACATGAATTGAAAAACCTCCCCTTGAAGGATCTCACTGTACAAGATTCCTGTCTCGGGTACGTTTCGGCCTCCTTGTCGGATTCTGTGGTGATGCGCTTGTCAGTAATGTTTGTAGCAGTAAGAAGAAAGGGCAATGACTAATAAACCGAAGCAAGTTCGATTAAAAGTTCTGTGTGGTCATATCGCTTTAAGTAGCATTTTGTAAATAATAATAATTTAATGGAGGGTGGAGATAGTTGGGGGTGCAGTAAAAAAATACACCAAATAAGTCAAGACTAATTTTTTATTAGTGCCGACGTTTCGACCTACTTTGTAGTTCATCTTCAGGGCTATGAGAGAAAAAACAAACAAAACAAGAAACTATAAAATAGCATTACAGTACCAGTAATATAATAACATATAGAGTAATAGAAAAGTAAAGAATAGTTATGGATATATAATTAAGGATAATGAATAAAAAAATTACAGAATGAATGTACAGAAGGGTGATAATGAAAACAAAATACAAAGAGAAAGAAAAATGAGAAGATAAATCGAAAGATACAAAATGATGAAGTATAAATATAAAATGGTGAGATATAAAGGTATGGAAAACCTAGTTTAATTCATAATGAGTTTATAGCTATAAATATTGAGTTCATAATTATTGAGCATCATAATTTTTAAATTTATTTCCTTTGCCGACTGGAATTTTATATCTTTATTTCTATACGTTTCTACTATATTTACATCATATTTTGTATTAATATAACTTCATTCTATTGTAATTATATACATTTATATAACATCCCATAATTATATTTTCAAATATTTACATTTCTACCTGTCATTCAAAGTGATACCTATTCATTACTTTCTACATATTTCTTCTGTATTTATTCATTGGCATAATATTTTGTATCATTTTTCATACATTTTACTTATGTTACACTCTAGGAGTCTATTATCATATATTTTTTATTTTATCTATAATTAAACTAGATTTTCCATAACTTTATATCTCACATTTTTATATTTATACTTATTAATTTTGTATCTTTCGGTTTACCTTCTCATTTTTCTTTCTCTTTGTATTTTGTTTACATTATCACCCTCCTGTACATTTATTCTGTAATTTTTTTATTCATTATCCTTAATAATATATCCATCACTATTCTTTACTTTTCTATAACTACATATGTTATTATATTCTTGGTACTGTAATGTTTTTTATAGTTATTTTTTGTTTGTTTGTTTTTTCTCTCATAGCCCTGAAGATGGCCTACAAAGTAGGTCGAAACGAAGGCAGAAATAAAAAATAAGTCTTGACTCATTTGGTGTTTTTTTACAGCACCCCCCCAACTATCTCCATCCTCCATTATATCTTACAGTCAAATATTTTCCTCTCTAACTATAATGATTTAAATATTGAAAAATGAAAAGAGACCTTACATAAATGTTAAGACCGTGGAAAAAATCCCAACGAAAAGCCATTTATTTTTTTTTGCTAAAACAGAAATTGAAATTAACTGTCCAATATTTCGCCTATTCAGGCATCCTCAGGGTAGATAGAGAAAAAAAAACAGAAGAACTAAAACAAAACAAATTCTTGGGTGCATTATTCATGTTTTGTTTTGTTTTTGTTCTTTTGTTTTTTTTTCCTTATCTACCCTGAGGATGCCTGAATAGGCGAAATATTGGACAGATAATTTCAATTTCTGTTTTAGCTTGGAGACTAAATGGCTTTTCGTTGGGATTTTTTCTACGGTCTTAACAATAATAATGATTTAATGTAAAGGAGATAGTTGGGGGGGTGCAGTCAAAAAGAACACTGAATAAGTAATAAACTTATAATTATGTGCCGACGTTTCGACCTACAGTGTAGGTCATCTTCAGGGCTATGAGAGAGAAACAAACAGAACAAAAAATATAAAAATGTACAGTAACAATAATATGGTGACAAGTAATGTAGAAAATAAAAATAGTGACAGATATGAAGATGAAAGATAACGAATATTAAAAAAGTGACAGAATATAATAAAATTAAGATATAGACAGATATTAAAAAATTTGATTTTCCTTTATATTATGTTTACTTCACTATCCTTTCTGTACATTTATTTTCTGTATTTTATTTTATATGCGTTATTTATAATTTATCATTTCGGCTCATTTTCTTTAATTTTATTAAATCTGTCTTACTTTATTATATCTGTCATTATTTTATTTGTTATTTTCATTATCATTAATTTTGTTATATCTGTCTTTATCTTAATTTTATTATATCTGTCACTATTTTAATTTCTTTTCATTATCATTAATTTTTTAAAATCTGTCTATATCTTAATTTTATTATATTCTGTCACTTTTTTAATATTCGTTATCTTCCATCTTCATATCTGCCAATATTTTAATTTTCTACATTACTTGTCACCATATTATTGTTACTGTACATTTTTATATTTTTTGTTCTGTTTGTTTCTCTCTCATAGCCCTGAAGATGACCTACACTGTAGGTCGAAACGTCGGCACATAATTATAAGTTTATTACTTATTCAGTGTTCTTTTTGACTGCACCCCCAACTATCTCCTTTACATTAGATCATCCAGTCAACTATTTTCATCTCAAAAATGATTTAAAGTTAAGTTAGTGAGTGATTGTTTTTAAAATACTTGTAATATTTATATTTTTATCGGAATAAAAAAAAAAAAAACTGCGCCACTACTGCAAAGGGTCTTGGGTTTAGTACAAACTAGAGACTGTACTGTTTTGGAATTGATACATCCGAGACCTCGCTCAATCGCCAGTTTCTTTCTCCAATTAAGGTTACCAACTTTACAGAGGCTGGGTTAACACCAGAAAGATCCGCAGATCACTCAGGGTACATCCGTGGCTTTTAAGCGATTAAATAATTAATCTCCCACAGAAGTCAGAACCTTCAGTATAGCAATGCATCACTCTACACACTAAGCTGCACGCTCCAATATTTGAAATAGTATTGTGATTTAAAGTTTATGGAATGTGCGTTCAAGTTTTTGTAAAGAATTTTTTTGTTTGTTTCAGAAATCCTTGGAGTGGTGGAGGGGAATCCGTGTCCAGCTCTGCCAGCAGCCAAACCTACCATGCTATACCTCATCAATACCTACAGGTAATGTCAACATTATATCTCAACTATAATAGTATCTGTGATGAATATTAATGTACTACATACAAAACCCAAATGAGAGACACCATTGGGTATCCACCAGGGATGTAGGTTAAGCCAGTTGCTCTTTATCATGGGTTTAGACATGGCACTAAGGAGGTCTTAGCTGACAATGAGGAAATTCCAGCCAAGACACAGAAACCTTCCCCCATCAAATTTTCCTTGTTGGCCTTCGCTGACGTTCTCGTCTTACTATAGTCGGGACGACAAGAGAAGGTGCACGGGGAGTGGGGAGGCCTGAAGCTGTCCCTTCCCCCCTCCCCTAACCTGAATCCGCCTGGAGCCGACAATTGTACTACAGCTCTTACTCGCTTTTCATTCTTTATAGACCAGCAGCCAGGGCCCAAAGTAATGTATCATTTTAAGACAATTTGTATTACGAAACATTGAAAATATCCACAATAGTCACTGGATAGCTGGCCCGAGAGGGGTGGAGGGGAAGTGGGACTAGGGTGGGGGAAAGAGGGCGGAGCTCGTGGAGAGGCGTCGAGGGGGATGCTCCGTGCACCTTCTCTTGTCGTCCCGACTATAGCTGCCAATGATCTGAGAGTTCATATTTCTAAGCATTATTTTTAATTTTTCAAATTTATGAATCCAATCAACTATTTTTATGTTACATCCCGATCAACTATTTTTATATTACATCCCATACTTATATTTACAAATTGTTTACATTTCTATTTGTCATTCTACGAGATACCTATTCATTTCTTTCTACATATTCTTGTATTATGTTTCATACATTTTACTTATGTAACCTCTAGGAGTCTATTATCATACATTTTATATCTATAAATAAACTAGTTTTTTCTAGATCCTTCATATTCCACCTTTTTTTTATATTTTAATCTTCTCATTTTGTATCTTTCTGTTTACCTCCTCATTTCTCTTCCCCTTTATATTATGTTTACATTATTATCCTTTCTGTACATTTATTTTCTATATTTTATATTCGTTATCTTTAATTATCACATCTGTCACTATTTTAATTCTCTACATTACATGTCACTATATTCTTGTTACTGTAACGTTTTTTTATATACTTTTTGTTCTGCTTGTTTCTCTCTCATAGCCCTGAAGATGACCTACATGGTAGGTCGAAACGTCGGCACATATTTAATATAAGTCTTTTACTTATTTGGTGTTTTTTTTACTGCACCCTTACTATCTCCGT
Organism: Arma custos; assembly: GCA_037127475.1. Taxonomy (NCBI): domain Eukaryota; kingdom Metazoa; phylum Arthropoda; class Insecta; order Hemiptera; family Pentatomidae; genus Arma; species Arma custos. Next base: position 220,968,307 of record CM073759.1, read on the forward strand.
AATCCATAACATGAAATACGATTGTCGTCAATACATTATTACGAAAATATGAAAATTAACCCGGGGAAGTCTTCATGCATGCGAATTGGGAAGAAACCCCGAAGTATAGAGGGTTGGAGGACAGAGATTAGAGCTGGTGGAGAGTTTTAAATATCTTTGTGCTCTTCTCAATGAAAGTGGCTTCATTGACGAATTAGTGGTCCGAAGAATCGTTTAATATGGTCCAACGGGAAGAAGAGAGATGACAAAGCAGACCAAACTGACCGTCTATTAATCGACATTCCTTCATATCCTATCTTAGTATTCGGAATTCTTGACCCTTGACTCAAAACACAAGAGTCAGATCCTAGCTATAGAAATTAGGTTTGTACGAAAAAAGGAGACACAGAGAGATATGATTCGGAACCCCATCACGCGGGCTAATCTAGACGTTAAACCCAGCTGAGAACATTCCAGAGGAACACAAACTTAGTTCGGACATTTCCTCAGGATGGACCCTGAGAGAAGTGTCAGGAAGACTTACGAGACACGTGCGAAAGGATAGCGGCCCTGAGGAAGGCCTCGCTTCTTCTTGGAGGACAGCGTAGAGATGCTTTCAATAGGTGAAGAACAGAAAGAGAGAGTTGATTCACGAAATATATAATTGGTGCAGGCTCTATAGACAGGATCATCACACCGCAAAGCGCAAGAAGAGAGGAAGATTATGATGATATAAAATATCAGCATATCTCACACTAACATCCTGTAAATGCCTCACCGAAAATGTATTGGATACTCAATAAGCTTGATATTAAAGGTTATTTATTATATTTTGCTTAGGTGTTGTCAAATAGATGTGCTAATTATGAAATTATTCACTTATTCACGCAGTAAAGCGGTTAAATCACTAAAATTGAAAGAATGTAATGATTTTTCTAGTTTATGTTTTGTAGCGAATCCAAAACCTTTACGCTATAGCGGCTGCTCATAGGCCTATTAAACCGTGTTAAAGCGTGCCGCGAAAACAGTTAAGAAGATGATAATTTAACCTGCTTTGTAATATTGTACTTATTCACAGAATAATTGAAATTTGAAAGTTTTCTAAATATTCTAGCTTATGCCCACGGCTTCGCTCGCGTGGAATTTGGTCTGCCACATAAACTTTCGTGAAAAATCATTTTAAATAAATAATTTAATTATTTTTTTAAATTATAAGTTACTCCTACATCCAAAATTTCAGATATCTAACTTCAAAACTGACGGATTCTACACAACCTTTGAACCCCTATTATATTAAAGGGGAAACCCTTAGGGTGGAATTATCCAAATTTCTTTCTTAAACTATACAATGAACCTATCTACAAATTTCAAGACCCTCCCCTTCCTGATTTCCCTTTAGTTATGTACTATAAAGGGGGGCACGTGTCCCCGTGCGCCCCCCCTAAATCCGCGCTTGCTATAGCCCATGTGTTATTCTGATGTATAAACTATATTACTGTAAAGTTTCATCCAAATCCGTTCAGTAGTTTTTGCCTGAAAGAGAGACAAACATACAAACTTTCACATTTATAATATTAGTAAGATGTTCTTCCATGGTCTTAAAGGTTATGTTTGCTTCTAAAATCTTCTTAAATTGATTTAGAAGGTTAAAATTTCGCGTGGTAATTGAGTTGTTTTGACATTTTCGATTTTGTATTTTAGTGAAATTATGACCTTTAGTGACAACAGCAGCTTCTCACGCTCTCATTTCTTTTGTTTTTTCTTTTTTATACACGGTGAAGTCGATGATGATTCCAATCTGTTTCCTCAAATATATTAAAATAAATATTTACGTATATATTATATTAGCCATGCATGTACCGTTCCTAGATATTAAATTATGTCACTCTGACGTTTTTTTCTCTCACGAAACGGCCTTTTAAGACAACGCAAATATCATTACTTTAATAAAAATAAATTATAAATAATATATTGACGTAACTCAACAAGATCCTAATTAAAGTATTGTTCAATGAACATTCTTCCCCGTGTATACATCACAAAAACTGCGAGAACACGGAGATATAGGATCGGTGAAGAGAACGGATCTGTCAGGCTTGGATACGACCCCTGGTAGCTCAGTGGTTTAGAGCACTGCAACGGAGATGCAGACGACCCAGGATCGAATCCCGGCCTGGACAAATCTTTTCTCTTCAAAACAAAAATATCATTACTTTCCCTTTCTCATTCTGCTTGCCTTCGCATCCTTTCTTCTGACCACGCAGTGCCTTTCCGTTTTTCTTTATTTTCCATTTGAACCTTGATTTATTTTTATTTTTTCTGTTTCCTCTTTCATTTTTTTTACATACACTGCTTCGCTCCTGTATTCACGGATATAGTCAAAGACTTTCTTGTTCAGACTCCATAGAAGTCCAAGTGTCCATAGAATCTAAATCTTTCATCTTCCTGTAGATTTCCTGGTTGAGTCTTAACCAGTAGCCTTCCTGTGTTTTCTTAGGCCCATAGATTCTTCTCAGGATCTTTTCTCCTATTTCCTGGCCAAGGGTGACATCTTTTCTCCATCTTTGGTTTTATCAGCTTCTTTATTATTTACAATATTATTATTTTTATTTGAACCATTACTAAGAAGTTGCCTAAAACTCATGAATATTCGACACAAATATTTTTATCTCTTGTTTGTTTTCTTTTTATTACGTGTTATTAAGTTTTATTGTGTTTGAGATAGGACAGATATGTATACTAATCCTCTTTACTTAGGGTTTTTTAATCTGTCTCTCCCTCTCCATCTCTCTTCTCTCTCTCTCACTCTCTCTCTCTCTCTATATATATATATATATTACTAGCTTATGCCCGCGGCTTCGCACGCGTGGAATTTGGTCTGCCACGTAAAGTTTCGTGTAAGATCATTTTAAATAACTAATTTAATTATTTTTTTTAAATATAAGTTACTCGAACATCCGAAATTTCAGATGTCTAACTTCAAAACTGACGGATTCTATACAATCTTTGATATTATATTAAAGTTTCATCCAAATCCGTTCAGTAGTTTTTGCGTGAAAGAGAGACAAACATACAAACATTCAGATTTATAATATTAGTAAGATTAATGGGATATCAAAACAAATAGTTTCACTCATGTTCTTTCTGTTATTTTAACAACTATTATCATGTGATTTGCCTTTATTTATGTACAATAATGGATTATCCACAGTACCTAAAATACTGTCGGGGAGGGGCACGTGCCCCCTTGCACCCTCCCATAAATCCGCCCTTGCTGTAGCCTATGTGTTATTCTGATGTATAACCTATATTACTGTAAAGTTTCATCCAAATTCGTCCAGTAGTTTTTGCCTGAAAGAGATACAAACATTTACATTTATAATATTAGTAAGATAATAATAACAGCTTTATTGCTTCATCGTTTACAGAACAAAAAAGCCTCTCCTTTGGGAGGTATGAGTTTGTTCAACAGAAATTTACTTTTCTTCAATGAATATAGTATTTACATTACATTATTTACAGTATTTAAAACATTTAACATAATATTATTATAAAAAGTAAGACAATTTTTGGCAATAATTAAATAAAATGTTTTGTCCATTTGTTTATTGCAAGTTCTTTATAGCCTTGGTCCATATGTCCCTGTTCCTTGCCACAGTAGCCCAACAATCTCCTACTCTTTGCACGATCTCATCTCGCCATCTTGTAAATGGTCTTCCTTTCCTTCTCTTGTGATCCATTCTGTTGCAATTTTCTACCATCTCTTCGAATCGAGTTTGGCAACATGTCCGGCCCACCTCCATTTCAGTTGCTGTGCTTCTTTTATTAGGCTTTTAACTTTAATCCTAGCCTGTACGTTTCTGTCGCTGATGTGGTCTTTTCTTCTGATACCCGTCATACTTCTAGAAAATTGTATTTGCGTCCTCTCTAATTTTCTGTAATAGCTTTCTGTTGCTGACCATGTCTGCGAACCATACAATATTACCGGTGTTTGAGCAACCTCGAAATAGTTAATGGACCTTTCGATGAGAGCCCCGAAATATGTTACTGAAATAACACTGATTCAATTACCAGATCGCATGTCATTCTTATGAAACCGTTTATTGAATTAAAAATAAAAATCATTATATAAAATAAATTAGCAAAACAGCTTTGATATTAATACTGATAATAATGTTTCTATAAAGAAAATAAATGTTTTATACTGAAATTAATGAACAAATAGAAAAAATAACCCAAGAATTACAATTACTACTGATATAAAATGAACTACAGCACAATTTAAATGAGTTAATGTTTGTAAAATATAGCTACTATTAAATGTCTATTGGTTATCATAAATCTGGCTAGCCAGTCGAAGTAGTGTAAATAAAACTTCTTATCTGTCGTCAACGGCGGGGCGTGCGACGGTGTCCAGGTCGAAGAAATTCTCCGCAGGGCGGGCGAATCCTCGAAGTAATTTTTTCTCCGCAGGACGAGAGATAAAGTCCATCAAATTCCTGGCTCCAACAGGGCGAGCTAGGATCAAAATATCGGGTCGGTTCGAAGTGGTCGAACCGACTGACACAACAATACTGTCCTGTGGTTGAACTTGAACTGCACTGGGGCAGCGAATTAGACTAGTTGAAGTCCACCAAACAACTACACTATTGTTTATAATATGCACTCGGGCCAACACTGTCTGGATTACATCGACGTAAACAATAGCCGATCGAATCCACACGTCGGCAGGTCTTTTTTTTTCTAATAAATAAATTATATTAAGTATTTAAACAATAACAAAAAATAAAATAATAAACAAATAATAAGATATGAAAATAAACATTTACACCACTATATTTACAAAATATGAAAATTTAAAAAAAAAGAAAAAAAAAAGGTTCTTTTCTTTTACAAGATATTCGTTTTGTTTATGATTAACATAAAAATACTCTTTTATAAAACAAATGAACTACCTGGCCTTAACAGCCGGGTAAACACATGATTCCAATACACATGATTCATTATTTCTTTAAAATTCAAATTTTAACGTGTTTTTTTAAAAAAAAAGTATTACAACAGCCACAGCAACGCGTGGCCGGGTCAACTAGTATATATATATATATATATATATATATATATATATATATACATATATAATGTAATAAATACTTTCAGGCGGAGAAGTACTGGACACAGGCCCCGACGCCCGCACCTCCGCCGTTGCTGAACCACCTCCTCCCGCAGGCCCACCAGAGCGCCAGGTTACCACCTCAAGGAAGTCAGTATATTTTATAATTATTATTATGGCATTTATGAACTATCATTACATTTGTAATAAGTATTTACAATATTTTTACACTAGAACAACTATTTAAACTAAACAACTTAACAGTATCCAGCTCGACGTACAACCAACATATACTTGCCCTGTCACGAATTTATTTTTCATCATAACTCCTGAAATTAAATTTCTTTTTAAATTATCATTATACTAATTAAGTAAACAAAATGTGAAGATATTGTAAATAAAATGGTTATGTATCAGCCTAATGGAAAAAAATCATAAATGTGGGTAAAAGATTTGTTTTTCTTGTTCACGATTTAATTTTAACTTTCTTTCACGCAGTTAATGATTTTCATTACTGTTAATATCAGATGTTCTTCATTCGATCTTCATTTATGTGAATGTCCTTTTGAGGCTAGAACTGGCGGATCTTAGAATTACAACTATTACAAGCAAACAAATAAAAAAAATGGGCCAGAAAAGACCAATTTTTAGGACTTATAGCTATTTTAAGATTTTAAATAGGATTTTTTTTTGTAAAAATCTCTAAGTTGGAATATCTTGGAAAGGATTAACTTTAGTACAGTAGGTCTAATAGTAACATCGACTGGAATTGCCTCATACTAACACCTTAACGGCGCAGCCACTAATTTCAGGTCACTCTGTATATTATCGAGATTATTTTTTTTTTTAAATTTAATTTATTGGTATTTACAACTATAATAATATTACAATAAGTAAATCTGCTAATATGTACAATATGACATGAAAAACACTTGTGGAGAAACTACCCATCGGTAGCACTCCAAAAAAATTCTATAGTAGATGTCCTCGAGACCATCTTCTTTTGAGACGCCTCGGAGGGTTATCAGGAATAGTATGGGAAGCAAGTTGAGAGACTAGCGGATTCAAGTGTGTATGGAGCTTTTCATGGAAGGAGGTATAGTATGGGCCAAATCGGAAACTTATGGGATAACAAGATCATGATGGATGAGTTTGTTTGTGACATAATAGGGAGCATTGAGGATTTTACGAAGGATTTTGGATTGCAAGGATTGGATACGAGATGAATTTGATGGTTTAGTAGAGCCCCAAAACTCAACTCCGTATGTCCAAATAGGTCTGATAACTGTCATGTAAATGAGTCTTTTGTAATTAATTGGGAGCTTAGAACGTTTGTCCAGTAAATGTTGAAGTAGGCGAAAACGTCGAGCAGTTTCTTATCTTTTCAGTCTTGTTTGAGGAAGTTAAGGGTATGATAACTGATATATGATAATATGAAAACGATTATGTAATTATGGATAATGAAAAGCTATTAATATATGTGTGTTTGTATATATATCTCCTCACATTAGACCCGAAACGACAGTAAACTCTTCGCCGTTTCAGTCTACTTCAACATTTACTATACAAACTGTTTAAGCCCCCAATTAAATTAGTGGATTCAAGTGTAGATGGAGCTTGTCATGGAAGGATGGGTATCTAGTTTGGGTCAAATCAGCAACTTGTGGGATATTAAGATCATGATGGATGAGTTTGTTTGTGATATAATAGGGAGCATTGAGGATTTTACGAAGGATTTTGGATTGCATGGATTGGATACGAGATGAATTTGATGGTTTAGTAGAGCCCCAAAGCTCAATCGAGATCATTCAAAAAGAAAGGAAAGCAAAGTTAAAATTTGTGTTTTAATTCGAAGCGAAACCCTATGGAACTGATGCCTAAGGTTATGTATGATCCAGTACATCAATGTTTTAATTTTATTTCTCTGGCACTTTTAGAGCCATCAGTTTTTATTTTAATGGGCTAATTGATGAGTTAAGTGTTTTCTAGATCATATATTTCTTTTTAATAATAATAATAATATGATATGATTATCGAGAGATGAATTTAAACTATGCGCTTGGAACTGGTTAGGGACCTAGCAGTGAAGGCAGACCTCGTTGGTGGCACCGAACAAAAAACCGACCACGTACTCCCATTGGAATCCAGCGGTTCTGATAAAACCTTTTGAATATCTCAGCCTTCATAACTAGATCTACATCTGTTTCGTCTCTATAATATGAGGGATGTGTAACTTTAATATTAGAAATTAAAATATCTATTACATAATTAAAAATATCTTAATTAAAGATTAATCTTATTTAAGACTAGCTTAAGCTTAAGCCGCTTCGCTTGCGAAGAATTTGATCTGCCACATAAAGTTTCGTGAAAGATCATTTAAAATAAATAATTTAATTATTTGTTTAAAATATAAGTTACTCGTACATCCAAAATTTCTGATGTCTAACTTCAAAACTGACGGATTCTATACAACCTTTCAACCCCTGTCATATTAAAGGAGAAACCCTTGGGGTGGAATTATCCAAATATCTTTCTTAAACCATACCTTTAATTATGTACTACAACAGGGGGGCACATGACCTCTTGCCCCTGTATAAATCGGCCCTTGCTGTAGCCTATAATGTATAAACTATTTTACTCAATAATTGTCATCCAAATTCGTCCAGTAGTTTTTGCGTGAAAGAGAGACAAACATACAAACTTTAACATTTATAATATTAGTAAGATTATTCTTTCTGATATTTTAACAACTATTATCACGTGATTTGCCTTTATTTATGTTCTATAATGGATTCTCCACAATACCTAAAAAACAGTCGGGGGGACACCTGCCCTCGTGCGCCCCCCTAAATCCGCGCTTGCTATAGCCCATGTGTTATTCTGATGTATAACCTATATTACTGTAAAGTTTCATCCAAATCCGTTCAGTAGTTTTTGCGTGAAAGAGAGACAAACATACAAACTTTCACATTTATAATATTAGTAAGACTAGTAAGATTAATCTTAAATCTTAAATGTTAGAGAAGTAATTAGTTGACTGGAACTTCTAATGTAAGGATAGAGATAGTCACTATTTTCTTGTTACTGTAACGTTTTTATATATTTTTTGTTCTGTTTATTTCTCTCTCATAGCCCTGAAGATGGCCTACATTGTAGGTCGAAACGTCGGCACACAACAAATAAGTATGCACTTATTATGGTGTTTTAATTGACTGCTCCCCTAACTATCTCTATCCTTACATTAAATCTTAAATCTTCGTTTTCGTGTTTACATCGCAAAAAAAAAAAAATTGCGAGAACACGGGGACATGGTTTCAGATAAGAGAAAAGATTTGTCCCTTGCCGGTAGGCGACCCTGGTCGCTCAATTGGTAGGAGCGCTGTCACGGAGAAACAGAGGTTCCGAGTTCGAATCACGGCCGGGGGGATATTTTTTCTCTTTAAAATAAAATTATTTATTTTTATTTTTCACAGAACTGCCTTATAGACCACGCGAATATCATAATTTTCACTTTATTCTCTCTTTCCCACCTTTTCCTCATTACTTCCGATTGTTCTTTCCGTCTTTCCTCAGCCCACGCGATTCCTTTTCTCGCATCTCTCTTTCCCTCAAGGACCTTAATTTCTTTGAGCCTCTTCCCGTAGTCATCCCTAACGAAACAGTCTTGATCTATTATTTTCAGTCTCTCAATTCTTCCTTCACCTGTTTGATGTAACCCCCAGCATTCTTGTATCTTCTCATTTTATAGAAGATTTCTCTATTTAATCTCTTTGGGTGCAACCTCACCATATGTCCGTAGAACCTTAATCTTCTTATTCTTATGTCCGTTTTCAAATCATTCACTTCTTTGTATTGCTATGTTTCTACTCTTAAATATCTTGAATATATATATTGATATTTGGGATGCCAGAGTCTCATTTAGGATGAGTACTCAAATTATTATTTATACTTCTTAATCATAATTGGGTTCCTTTCCAAAGGTCTATTCTTGTGTTTACCGATTTACTTATTTATTATACCTTCAATATATTATTTATAAATAAAAAGTGTATCTGGGGTATGTAAGCACCAAAAGAATTATAATAAGGATCGTTTATTTATTTAATTTCAACAAGGTTAATGATTCAGATTTTAATTATATATATATATATATATATATATATATATATATATATATATATATATAAAAGGATTGCCATAAAATACATTACAAACAATAAATGAAACTTATCTGCGGACAGGGGTAGATTGGATTACAGGTCGGTCTTCTTCCTTGACATCTCCGGCTTCGTTCGGCCGCTCTTCTCTCTCGGGGTATCCGTCTGCTTCTTTCCGGCCTCGCCTCCCGAATACCTTCCTGCTCTGCGTCTATCTCTAGAGTTCCCTCTTCAGCCTCGTTTTTCAAGAGTTTTCTTCTCTCCCCCTCTCCTTCCTTCTCCACCATCTTGGACCATAAAACTACATAAGGGACACAAAAGGTCTGCTCTTTGTCCCAAACACATTCCCTTTCATGTGTCCCGACATGTCACATTTTCCCCGCTCAGCATCCCTTTCATGGAGCCGCCCGCATCAGTACATAGCAGTATATTTCCTTACTAGATCTCAACCTATAGCCTTCCTGTGTCTTCTTTGGGCCGTAAATTCTTCTTAGTATTCTTCTTTCTATCCCTAACATTTTCCTTAGACTGGGGAGGGAAGCGGTTTCCATTCCGTACAGTATCGGCCTTATCTTCGCGTTTGTTGACAGACTCCTTTTATTAGATAAATTACTTGTCGCGAAGCTTAGCATTTCCAATTTAGTTATTTTCTCTTTTATGCTTTCCTTCTCCGACCCATTTCTACATACAATCGTTTATTAATCTTATTTTTTTTTAAATATATTTATTGAAATTTCCAACTGTATTATTATAATACAGCAAGTAAATAGAATGAGATACATAATTGCATTAGATAAAAGCAAGTAAAGAAACTACCCAATGTTAGTACTCAAATATCAAATTCAACTTAGAAGGTCACGATATACTTTTCAGAAACTTGATTAGAAGATTTTAAGTGGAGCTAGGTTTGAAACTAGTGGGTTTCAGTGGGATAAAATTTGTCATGAAAAGATTGATATCGGATTCGGGCCAAATGAGTAACAATTGGGACCTTAAAGGCATTATGGATTACTTTGTCCGTATCAAAGTAAAGAGCATTGAGCATTTTACGAAGACTTTTGGATTGTAAGGATTGAATACGAGAGATGGCTTATTGGAGCCCCAAAGTTCTACTCCGTAAGTCCAGATGGGTCTAATGATTGTCATGTATATGAGTCTTTTATATTTTATTCTTTTTGAAGTATATTCAACTAAAAAACTTCTTCAATATAAACCACAATATGAAAGGCTATTGCAGAAATTTAATATGTTTTTTAAATAATTAACTAAATTAAATTTACAACTGTATTATACTAATACAACAAGTAAATAGAATGATTGGAACATTTAGGCATGAAAGACAAATAGAGAAACTACCTTGTGGCAGTACTCAAATAAAAAGTTCAGCTTAGAAGATCACGAGGCCATCTTCTTTTCAGACACCTCGGAGGATTATCAGGAATTTACGATGTTGCTAGGTTTGAATTATTGGGTTTGAGTGGAAATAAAGTTTGTCATGAAAAGATTAATATCGGATTCGGGCCAAATCAGCAACAAACGGGACATTGAGGTCATTTTGGATTACTTTGTTTTTAAGAAAGGAAATGAGGATTTTGGATTGTAACGATTGAATAAGAGAGGAATTCACGGTTTAGTGGAACCCCAAAGCTGTATTCCGTAAGTCCAGATGGATCTAATGATTGTCGTATATATGAGTCTTTTATAATTAATTGGGAGCTTGAAGTAGCCTGAAACTGCCGCTCGCAGCCCTAAGTACAAGACCTGTTCTACAGGAATCAGTGGGATGTTATTAAACGATACAGGAGGGCAGGAAGTCATTGGTTTACGACGTAAGGTAAAAGTGATTTGATGCGATTTGTGGGAATTTATTTTAATCCTTCAGTTTTGACACCATTCAAGGTCAGTGAAATCGCATTGAAGAGTACGTGATGCTACAACTGGATTAGGGTTGGCTGATAATAGAAATGTATCATCAGCATATTTATTAGTAGTAAGTATAGTATTAGGATGGGTTGGGAAGTCAGCTGGATAAACTGTATTGACGATTGGGCCGAGAATACTGAGGGTAAAATAAGGAACATTAAGGATTTTACTATGGATGTTCAAATAGGTTTTATTATTTTATTTTATTATAGTCATGTATATGAGTCTTTTGTAATTAATTGGGAGCTTAAACAGTTTGTCTAGTTAATGTTGAAGTAGCCTGAAACGGCGAAGAGTTTACTGTCGTTTCGGGTCTAGTGTGAGGAGATATATATACAAACAGACATATATTAATAGCTTTTCATTACCCATAATTACATTATCGCATAGTTTAAATTCATCTCTCGATAATCATATCATATTATTATTATTATTAAAAAGAAATATATGATCTAGAAAACACTTGACTCATCAATTAGCCCATTAAAATAAAAATTGATGGCTCTAAAAGTGCCAGTGAAATAAAATTAAAACATTGATGTACTGGATCATATATAACCTTAGGCATCAGTTCCATAGGGTTTCGCTTCGAATTAAAACACAAATTTTAACTTTTCTTTCCTTTCCTTTTGAATGATCTCGATTGAGCTTTGGGGCTCTACTAAACCATCAAATTCATCTCGTATCCAATCCATGCAATCCAAAATCCTTCGTAAAATCCTCAATGCTCCCTATTATATCACAAACAAACTCATCGTTCATGATCATAATATCCCATATGTTGCTGAATTGGCCGAAACTAGATACCTATCCTTCCATGAAAAGCCCCATACACACTTGAATCCGCTAGTATCTCAACTTGCTTCCCATTCTATTCCTGATAACCCTCCGAGGCGTCTGAAAAGAAGATGGCCTCGAGACCTTCTACTATAGAGCTTTATTGGAGTGCTACCGATGGGTAGTTTCTCCACAAGTGTTTTTTATTTTTATATCCTTTGTTCTTATTAGCAGATTTGCTTGTTGTAATATTATTACAGTTGTAAATATCAATAAATTATTCTATTCTAAAAAAAAAATACCGTTAACTAGCATTTTTGGAAAATGTTAAAAGGGAAACGAATGAAAAGTTAAAATTGTTTTGACGCGACTCAAAGTGACCACATGCGGAATAACTACCCAATTCGATTTACAATTCACCTCGGTTGAGTAGCATTTATTCAAGAGAAGAGAGGTAGAAGATTCAACCTTGAGGAACGCCGCGGGTTCATCGTGGCGTCTAGTGGCCAGTGAGGTCGGCGGTGGATATCAAAGGAATAATATTGCTATAAATAACCTCTATAATATTAACTAACCTCTTCGCTTTGGGCGGTTTAGGTTTAGCTTGAGCTTGATAGCTCCTCGCCTATCTTAATATATTTCGGCTAACAAGATATTTCCCAAGACAAGATAAGTAGAGATAATTAAAACTATGGTATTATGGTATCATTACTTTATTATTGAATTTCATGATTATAAAACCACATGTGAAGTAAACATATGTGAATTGGTATTTATATGTTTTTTACACAGTTAGTTTTATTTGTGTGAAAATGTACAGTTTAAAATTCCGTGGAGTCCTTCCATTGCAATGGGTGTTGTTAGAGATCCGCAGGGAGACAAATGAATGTTTCCTAGAATTGGTGCAGGATAGATGAGGGATACCACACTATCAGCAGTAATAGAAAGAAGGATCTATCCTGGAAGTATTGTAGTGTCCGACATGAATCTGCACAAGCTGGGTTATGTACATAAAACTGTGAATCACAACAGTTACAATTTGACCCAAAAATGATAAAAAATCACCCAAGAACTTTGGCAAATATGCAGGAGATTGAACGATTATGGGAATCTGCCAAGTGGGGTAACAAAGGAAAACGAGGAACAAAGCGATCTTTTTTGACTTCCTATCTTGCTGAATTTCTGTAGCGTACACAACTCAAGGGTAAAGACCCATTCGCCCAAATTTTATTAGATATTAGAGATTTTTGGATTGATGTAAACAATTAAAATTAGTTTAATAAAAACATATGTTTATTATTTATTTCAAATTCATCAATCATATTAAATTCTAATATGATTTTGGGTTGTAAGGATTGGATACGAGATGAATTGGATGGTCCCTAATAATGATAATAATAATAATACATAATACATTCTAACAGCTATGAATTATGAGAATTCCTACGTTAAACCTATCGATTAATGTTAACAATATGACGAGGTGTTTGAATAACAGTAAAAAAAAAAAAAGAGAGTTAATTGACGCCATAGTAAATTTGTTTTGATTTTATAACGAATGAGGTGCCACAGAGAGAGACTATCTGTCATACCACGCTTCATTAAAATAGCTCAGCCGACTAATGGTCTGTCCTCAAAGCTCGTCGGGGGGAAAAAATGTCCACGAGAGAAATAGTTTAGATGACGAACATGTCATAGGATTCATTCCTTCGGCAAAGAAATTTTTCTTTTGGGGAGCACGTTCCTTAAAATCATAACTGCTTTTCCCGCTAATGAAACTTACAGTAAGAAACGTTGTTTATACATCATCATTTAATTTCCTCTTCACGCTGCTATGGCTGATCGGATGATGTTAAATTTTTCCCATTCAGGTTTAATTAGGATAGCGATCTTTAACATCGTATAGGCTGTGGACCCCCAGTTTACTTTGGGTCTTTTCTAGAAGACCCTCACCAGTTACTTTTAATATCAGTTACTTTTATTGATAACTGTTATAACCTAATAGAAATTAAAGAACATATGTTTGTATTTATGTATAATTTCATAGGCGTAACGAGGGGGGATTATGGGGGATGTAAACCTCCCCCATTGCTTATAAGAAATTTTAAAAAAATTGTAAATAACAATTTAAAAGAAATAAAAATTTGAAGGATTTTACTTTTTCAAAGTTATTGTGGGATTACAGAAGTAAGGGTCAATAATGTCAAAAAAACAACAAAGAAAGTGCAAACACAGTTATTTTAATGAATAAAATTTACACTACATAAAATGACAAACCAAAACGTAATACTGTTTATTTACAATTAATTATATTACTATAGCGGCAGTAGTGGCATCTAGCGGCAACAATAAGATCGCAAATGTGAGAAGAACAGTTTAGACAATTCTTAGAATCTAGAAGTAAATTCTGGATGGGTCTAGAAAGTTCCCTATGCAATTAACTATAATAAGTTTTCGTGACCAATAAATAAGGTTACTTGTATATAAAAGCTACTTCTTGATTGCCCTTCCAAAAATCCATTTATAATGAAAATAACATTTACCAATTTCAAAATAAAATTTATAAAAAATTATAATCTATTTATTTAATTTGAAGCTACATGATTATAGTATAATATAAATTATACCTATATTACGAGGCATCTTTTTTGAAGGGAGTAATATGTTGGAGTGGTTGACTGGTGGGGGTTAATCCCCCCCCCCCTGAGTCAACTCTAGTTACGTTAATGTATAATTTAAAACACAAAAATTAACCAAGAGAATTATAGATATACATTTTCAATTTGGAGGACAAAAATCCACAATATTCTTCAAGATTCACTCAAATAAATCCCTGTTTTCGTACCTCCTTCACCAAATATATTCAAACAGGTACGAATCTATCATCGTCCGGTGAGTACCGCATTCTCTCTTGTTCCTTCTCTTGAGAGATGGCCATAGTGATTCGATTTTTTGAGTATGAGCTCCTGTTTTTATATCCACAAAATGTTTGGAATGATTGACAGAAAAATGTCTCAGGTTCATACGAAGCAGTACATTTTAATGACTGAGTAAATCTTATGTACTATAAGTAATTTACATGATTTTATCTTTCTTTACATTTTTATTTCTATTAGGTTATAACAGTTATCAATAAAAATAACTGGTTTAGGTTATGACAGTTATCAATAAAAGTAACTGGTTTAGGTTATAACAGTTTTCAATAAAAGTAACTGGTTTAGGTTATAACAATTATCAATAAAAGCAACTGGTGGTGGTCTTCTAGAAAAGACTCTTTACTTTCTATCCAAAGGACGAAATAACTAAGCATTTTTACTCCTTTTAAAATCATAAAGCCTGCCGGCTGCGATTCCACGATCTTGGACATAATACCTTGTTATGCTAACCACTAAACCACTTGTGATCCCTGATATACAAGTTGATCCTGAATTCTATGAGCTTACTATACACAATTATGAATACATTTCTGTGCTTTTACACACCCCCTCCCCCGTTAACGTTCAACCCATTACGTTCAAAGTTCTTGATCTTATGTTTGTTACAGTATAGCCACCTTACAACATCCCCACATACTTCAACAATTAAACTCATGACCTTCTTATGTATGCTACAGTGTAACCAGCATATACCTTCCTCCATCTCAATCTACAAACAACTAGACCCATGCCCTTACAAGTCCTTGATAATAGGTAGGATAAAGTATAGCCACCATAAGACACCTCTCACATCCTTTAATTATTGAACTCATGACTCTCTTTGCTCTTGTTCATAATTATTTAACAGTGCAGCCAGCATATGAACCCCTCTCCCACATCCTACTACGATTAAACTCAATTCCTAATTCTTAATTATATACATGTTTGTTTGTTTGTTTGTTCATTTAACGTCACTTTATGCTGCAATGGGAGCTCTAAATTTTGTCTATCCAGGTTTAATTAGGATAGGGATTTTTAACGAGTGCCTGACATCGTACAGGCTCGGGACCCCCGTTTAACGTCCCTTCCAAAGGACGGCGTAACTAAGGATTTTTTACTCCCTTAAAAAAATCCTAGGGCCACCTGCCGGGCTACGAACCCGCGATCTTGGGCTTAGTAGTTTGTTATGAAGAAGTTCTAAAAGATTTCAAATTCAAAGCTCTTGCAGACATTGAAAGTTTTCAAAAAAGGAAGGTTGCTGACCTCACTGAGACGTTAGAAGACTTAATCAGATTACAAATCAAAATGGCACGCAAGGTATATTTTATTTTTTTTTAGTTACTATTGATATTTACAACTGTATAATAGAATACATCAAGTAAGTATAATGAATGATAAATAATGGCATGAGATAAAGGCAAATAGAGAAGCTACCCAATAGTAGTACTCGAATAAGAAATTCAACTGTCACGAGGCCATCTTCTTTTCAGATGCCTTGGAAGATTATCAGGAATTGAAGAGGTTGCTCGGTTTGAAACTAGTGGGTTTGAGTAGGAATAAAGTTTTTCGTGAAAAGATTGATATCAGATTCGGGCCAAATCAGTAACAAATGGGACATTTAGGTCATTATGGATGACTTTATAAATAACAAAGTAAGAATCGTCGAGGATTTTACAAAGGATTTTGGATTGTAAGGATTGGATAAAAAGGTATTCTATGGATTAGTGGAGCCCAAAAGTTCTACTCTCTAAGTCCAAATAGGTCTAATAATAGTCATGTGTATTTGTAACAAATTAAGAAGCATTGAGGATTATATTGAATTTAATTTTGTTCATTTATTTATCCATGAATTATATACATGTTACGGTGTAGCTACCTCATAACACTCCCTCGCAACCTACAACAATTACACTCATAACCTTACTGGCTCTCAGTAGTATGTATGTTAGAGTGTAACCACAACATAACACCGCCCACATCCATCCTTACTTGTCCTTGTTCATATTTTTGCCACCATGTACCCCTCCCCCTTCCCACATCCTACTCCTGGCATTGTAAAACAATTTCAATGTGTTGTGTAGGTCGTGCGACTTCGTCGAGAGCCGTGACACCGCAGAGTTCGCCCACAGAGACTGTGATCCTGCCCTGCGGAGGCCATTGCGTCTTGTTCGAAGCCTTCTGCCATCGCTTCCTTCAGGTATGTGGCAAAATAACCTTCTCTGCTGCTGTAACCTTTTTCTACTCCTGTGCAATGTTTATTAACATTGGTGTTGACTCAAAGGTGGCGCTGGCAGGCGGGGTGGTGAGCGGTAGCATCCTGACGGGGGCCGGGCTGCTGGCTGGTCCTGACGCTGGCCCTCTCGCCTACATCGGCTGCCTCACCGCCCTCGTGAGCGCACTGCTCCTCGCCATCCAGGTTCGATCCCGCCCCCGGAGGAGGCAGCACCGCCAACCGCTGCGCGAGGAGATCCCGCTTCGCGACATCTCGACCGCTCAGTGCCAGTCCTTCAGCCAGCCGTCCCCTCCCTCCTTCAGGTATACTACATTTTATATATCATATTATATATATATTCATTAATATTTAATATATTGAGGAGGCCCTGACTTACTTTTCGCGCCACTGATGATGAATATAAATATAAGGCATGCAAATTATGATTTGTCTCTTAAACCTCTTAAACGACAGTCAATCTTTCTAATTTTGGTTGCCCAGTAATTGTAAACTGTTTATGGGCTTTTTATATTTATGAATGTAAACACTTATTTTAGAGAAGAATTGGTCGACTGTATCTTCTAATATAAGGAAGAAATAGTTGGGGGTGCAGTCAATAAAAACACTTTAATAAGTGTAACTTATTTATTGTGTGCCGACGTTTCGGCCTACAATGTAGGCCATCTTCAGGGCTAAGAGAGAGAAACGAACAGAAATATATAAAAACGTTGCAGTAACAAGGATATAGTGACAAGTAATGTAGTAAAGTGGTACAAGGGTGGAAATTAAAATAGTGACTAGATATGATAAAATAGTGAATAGATATGATAAATAAAGATAATGAATATAAGAGTGGTTACAGAATATAATAAAATTAAAATAGTGATAGGTAAAAATAAAATTGTAGATGATGAACAGAAATTCAAATAGTGACAGATATAATAATTAAAGAATACTAATTATAAATGGAGAAAATAAATGTACAGAAAGGATAAAATGTAAACATAATATAAAGAGAAAGAAAAATGAGGAGGTAGACGGAAAGATACAAAATGAGAAGATTAAAATATAGAAAAAGGGGGTAAAGTAAACACTTATTAATCCTCTTTTAAAGAAAAATGCTTGTTGACCTCTGCAACAGTTATCTACTTGGAAATAATTCAGTCTGTACTAAGATTTCGAAGTGTGGTTTACGCATAGTTTTGTCTTACGTGTTTAAACTGCGGGTTCGTAGCCCGGCAGGTGGCCCTAGGATTTTTTAAAGGGAGTAAAAAATCCTTAGTTACGCCGTCCTTCGGAAGGGACGTAAAACGGGGGTCCCGAGCCTGTGCGATGTCAGGTACTCGTTAAAAATCCCTATCCTAATTAAACCTAGATAGGAAAAATTTAGAGCTCCCACTGTAGCATCGTCCGATTAGCCATAGCAGCAAAAAGTGACGTTAAATGAACAAACAAACAAACGTGTTCAAACTCGGCCGGGACGGGGCCCAAATGGCCAAAAGATATAAACAAATGCTGTGGCAAAGGCAATATAAGTGAGTGCACTGTTCAATGATTGTTCCAGAGATTTCGAGAGGGCAATTCGAGCCTTGAAGACATAGAAGGCTGTGGAAGAAGTTAAATTTTTAATATACAAATCGGTTGATGACCGACAATTTTTTTCAATATCTCTATTCCAGTTCCTACACCAATTTTCTTTCATTTTGTTTGCACTCAAAGAATCAAGGAGCCGTAAGGTATACTGTAATGCAATCTACAAATACAGTGTTGTTGTTATTATATAAACTCTATTTATTTATCTATATATATATATATATATATTAATCGCGAAAGTATCAAATAATACCAATACATTTTTAAAAAATGTAATCACAAATAGATATTTTTTCACACCCCTAAGTGGAGGAGGACGGAAGTATTGAATAGAGGCGGCCATATTGATGTTATAGCCCTGGTGACTTGTTATCTCCTCAAAGAGATAACGGAGGACCAAAGAGGTCCTAGAATGCTTTCCCGTGTCCATTTCGTTTTATCTTCCAAAGAGGATCTTGTGCATTAGGTCCTCCTTGGAACTTATCTCTCCGGCCAGGCTCATCTTTCACCATCTCGACAGTATTTTACTTTTCTTATCAGGCTCCTCCTGTGGTCCTGCCGGCCATAAACGTACTTTTATTATAAATAGTTGTATTTATCGTATTTTGAATAAATTCTGTGTTTAAACATTATTTTATCAGACTGAACCACGAAAAGTCACAACACGAAAAGTACAATACCTTGGACTAATATTTGATAGGAGAATGACATGGGGTCCTCACGTTAAGATGAAACGCCAATCGCTAAATCACAAACTCAAATTAATGTTCGCTATTCAGGAAAACCTCCAAATTAGATTTAAGACAGAAATTGAATAAGTACACTTACTTATTAAAACCAGTTTGGACATATGCTTTACAAATTTACGGCATCACTAAACAGACTTACAGAAAACGACTGCTAACTTTTCAGTCAAAAGTACTTAGAGTTATCACCAAAGCACCTTGGGTATATCAATAACAAAAGTCTGCTTACTGACTTAAAAATACCAACGGTTGACAAACACATACGAATATACTACAAAACGCTTTCAAGGGAAACTACACGGACACCCAAACCCATTTTATATAACAAATGGCCACGACTCTCATGCCTGAGAAGACCAGGAGGAGACTAAAAAGAACATGGATGAGGGATCTGTTATCATAGAAAATTGAACCAAGCCAAGGGAGAGGTAGCTGTTGGCTACTGTTCTTCTTCATGCCTCTCATGTCATAGTATAATATTTTTCAGTCAGGCAATCTACTGATTTTCACTGTTTTATTTGACAGGTGTGGATGTAAATATAAAGAGAAAAAACCCATTATTTATCACCAGAAGTTGGTTTACTTAATTATTTTAAAATTTTCATTAAAGTAACATCTTTTCTGGAAAAATGATTAATTTTAAATGTAGAAAGGAGATAGTCGGAGGGTGCAGTAAAAAAAAAAAACACTGAATAAGTACTAGACTTATATTTATGTGCCGACGTTTCGACCTACAGTGTAGGTCATCTTCAGGGCTATGAGAGAGAAACAAACAGAACAAAAAATATAAAAACGTATAGTAACAATAATATGGTGACATGTAAAGTAGAAAATTAAAATAGTGACAGATATGAAAATTAAAGATAACGAATATTAGAAAAGTGACAGATACAAATACAACAGATACAAATAATATATATACAGATACAAATAAAATAGTGACAGATATAATAAAATTAAGATAAAGACAGATTTTATAAAATTAAGGATAATGAAAAGAAATTAAAATAGTGACAGATATAATAAAATTAAGATAAAGACAGATTTAATAAAATTAAAGATAATGCACAGAAATTAAAATAGTGACAGATATAATAATTAAAGAAAACGAATATAAAATAAAATTTATTATTTTCTGTATTTTATTTTATATTCGTTATCTTTAATTATTATATCTGTCACTATTTTAATTTCTGTTCATCATCTGTTATTTTATTATATCTGTCTTTATCTTTATTTTATTATATCTGTCACTATTTTATTTGTATCTGTATATATTTTATTTGTATCTATTGTATCTGTATCTGTCACTTTTCTAATATTCGTTATCTTTAATTTTCATATCTGTCACTATTTTAATTTTCTACTTTACATGTCACCATATTATTGTTACTATACGTTTTTATATTTTTTGTTCTGTTTGTTTCTCTCTCATAGCCCTGAAGATGACCTACACTGTAGGTCGAAACGTCGGCACTTAAATATAAGTCTAGTACTTATTCAGTGTTTTTTTTTTACTGCACCCCCCAACTATCTCCTTTCTACATTTGATCATCCAGTCAACTATTTTGATAAAATAGAATATTTTACTGTACCTCCTGCCTGCCTTAAAGCGGACCAAAACCTATTTTACAACTGTTAATTTGATTGTACTACCCGCTGGTTAAATTTTATAGCTAGTAATTTAAATGTATTCTGTAGTTCGGGCTGTATGTTTTTCTCTGGTATAGTGTAACCAGGAACTGAAATAAATTTTAAGTGTTTATAGCAGCATTTCTATGTTTCCTTTAATTTAATGCATATTTTTCGCATTCGTATGATAAAGAATATGAAATTTTCATCAGCTGTACTCAATTTTTAACGATCCATTTTTATTATTCCACCTTAAATGTAAAATAAAATATTACATTATAAACTTTTTTTTATATATATTGGAGGTCACCTGTGGTCTAGTGGTTAGCGTAACAAACTACTAAGCCCAAGATCGCGGGTTCGTAACCCGGCAGGTGGCCCTAGGATTTTGTTAAGGGAGTAAAAAGTCCTTAGTTACGCCGTCCTTCGGAAGGGACGTTAAACGGGGATCCTGAGCCTGTACGATGTCAGGTACTCGTTAAAAATCCCTATCCTAATTAAACCTGGATAGGCAAAATTTAGAGCTCCCACTGTCCGATTAGCCATAGCAGCATAAAGTGACGTTAAATGAACTAACTAACTAACTATATACTGGAGAGAAAACATGACAATTAAAAACGTTTAAATGTAATAATGCCTTAAGCTATGAGACTATTTTGAGAAGAGTTTGAGAGAAGACGACCTTAATTTAGCGGTCGTTTGAGATCCGATCCGACCTTTTGGAGACCGCCTGGCCACGTGTGAGGATATCGTGGAATGCACCCGATTCTAGAAGCAGATACACAGCGTATTAAAGTATATGTTCATCTTAGTTACCTCGGGTAGGTTTTTTTGGATCTATATCGTTTAATCCCCGCATCTATTTATATATTAAAAATAAAACACATGTTATGAAAAAAATTAACTACATTTAATAACAGTTATTCTAAAGACCAAAACTTAAATATGCGATTTATAATAATCTTAAAAGGAGTTTTGTCTTTTTGACAAATAAGCCTCCAAATAAATTCACACAAATACGAGTCCAGGATCTTTTAGTTCCTGCTTTTAGCTTATTGCTTCCTTTGGCTGCGGCCCATAGTGACTCAATTGACTAAGTGTAAGTGTGCACTCCATTTGACAGATCCACAAAATTTTCTGAGTGGTTGACTGTGTAATTTGTACTCATATCGGACTATTTTTGAGTAGGCCTTCCATAACTCAGACATGATAATTGTTTTGGAATTAATACATTATTTAAGACATGCTAATCGTGTTGTTTCATTCATATTAGGCACTGCATAAATGAAGCATTCTTTTGTTTCCAGCCATATCCCACCGGAAACTCACTGTTGTGTATATACGAGTAAACAATTTGTTTTTTCATTTTTTCGTTGGCTAAGTGAGCGCTTTTATACTCCCGAAACTTCAGGTTTAGAATCGGAATTAAACCATAAGAAATAATACACAAATTATCAATTTTAGACAAAATTGCTTGCCCAAAGTCAAGTTTTAAAATTATTTTATTTTACCAATAAAATAGAGCCAAAAACTCAGAAAGAAACCCTATTATTTATTATAATTCAATTGGGAAAAACCACAATGCAAAACCTTATGTTTCAAATCTAGTAATACACACACTTAGCAGTCGACGTTTCGCCTATTCAGGCATTATCAAGACACAAAAACAAAAAAGGGTTATGTGAATCGCATCTGGAATAAAAAGGTGCAATATATCCCAACGATCAACAGCCCAAACAGGCTCCAAACATGAGACAGCACCCCACCACCAAGACGTTCAACATACAACTCTATGTTTCCGTCATGGTGCTCTACCAACTGAGCTATCCTGGTTTGTACCTCGGTTGGACAATGTGCAATAGAGGATTCGGGCGATTGGGAAGAGAATGGAATCGTCCGACTGAGATACGAACCAGGATAGCTCAGTTGATAGAGCACCATGACGGAAACATGGGAAACGCGGGTTCGAATTCCGGCCTAGGGCATATCTTTTCTCTTCAAAATAAAAATATATAAAATTACAACAATAATTTTAAAAAATAAAGTAAAATAAATTATGACAATATTTAATTAAATATATATAATATATAATGTTGACGTGAGTCAATAGGATCCTAATTAAAGTAATGTTAAATGAACATTCTTGAAAAAAACATGAACATTCTTTTATTTTTGAAAAAACAAAAATAAAAAACAAATATTATCGTACTCGAACTAAATTATATTTTAATTTATTTTATTGTTGTGTGATATAATTTTTTAAATATTTTATTTGAAATGAAAAGATATGACCAGGACCGGGACTCGAACCCGGGTCTCCCACCTCTCCGTGGTTGTGCCTTAACCATCTCGGCCATCCTGGTTCGCTTCTTGGTCAGTCATATCCCTTCTTTCCACTGATCCTATATCTCCGTGTTATCGCAATTTCTAGAGCTCTAGATGTTGTCTATCCAGGTTTAATTAGGATAGGGATGGATTTTTATAGAGTACCTAACATCGTAGAGGCTAAGGATCCCCGTTTAACGTCCCTTCCGAAGGACGGCATAGCCAAGGATTTTTTACTCCCTTTAAAAAAAAACCTTGAGCCACCTGCCAGGCTACGAACCCGCGATCTTGAGCTTAGTAGTTAGTTATGCTAACCACTAGACCACAGGTCGCTCTACGAAGGCGAGGATTATTAACAGAGAAGAGGATTGTAAGGGTAGAGGGTAATAGAAGGCTGTAGATTTGGCATGTTCATAATATATTATTCTATGTGTTATTATTGTAATTTAATAAAATAAAGGAGGTTCCGAAAAAAAAGGGTACATACTTGTTTCTTGACGCAGCCCTCGTTATTTTTGCCTACTTGTTCGCATGCGGGAGCAGTTACATTTTGTAACAGTTATATTTCTAACAGTTACCTTCTATTTATTGGGGTTAAAAAATTATCAACAATTAGAAATCAAAAGAATTTATTGAAAAATGGAATATATTAATAATAATAATGAATAATTAATTAAACAACAAAGAACAATTAAGAAATAATACAAGAATGGACAATGAACAATTAAAAAATACAAATAATAAAAATCACAATAATTAAAACAAACAAGTTATGATAAATCACAATAGTTTATTGACAAAAAATTTGTTAATAGCATTTAGGTGGAAAATGCGTCGAAATACACTTCAATATCGATTCAAAGCAGTCTGTATTTTGTTTTACAAATGTTGCAAATGCATGTGTTAATGTTACAAATGTTACAATGCATATGCAAATGTTAGAAATGCTGTTCTCGAACCAGTTGTCTTTTCTGAGTCCCACTTTCTCACGACATTGATTTAAATTGCATTTCCAAAAGAAACGTTCACCACAATGCAATTTCATTTCATGGGAATTGCTACATTTTCTTTGTTTTGGTAAAATATTTCGCTCCTGCAAAAAAATAATAGCTTGTTCTTCTGTTGTCGGTAAATCCAAAATACGCATTTTACACTAATTAAATAAATAACTAAAATAATAACAACGAAAAATCTATAACAAACTAGCAAACAAACAATAAACAACAAATAACAAACAATAAATCAGTAATAATCAAAACTCAGTAAGGAAGAAGAAACATAGAACAAATTATGTTAGAAATGTAACTATCACAACTTTTAACTGCTCGCGCATGCGAACAAGTAGGCGAAAATAGCCAGGGCTGCGTTAAGACACGAGTACCAAAAAAAGTAAAGATAAAGAAGGGTTCCGGAATATGGCGAGAAACTTAAAGGTAATTGAAGTGGGGAGAAAGAGGCAGGAGAGTGACAAATGACAAAAGGAGCGGAGGAAGAAGATGAAAAAGGAATCGGAAAGGAATGGAGTCCAGGAAGGATCTTCGCGCGGTCCTTAACATAAAAATGTTGGTACTAGTATATTTAAGGGCCTGCTGGCATCAGCGCGCTCTGGTGTCACTTTTCTTAACCATCTCCTACTGTTATAGTAACCTTTCTTTGTTTTGTTATTATTTATGTCAAGTTCAATGTGAATCTGTTTTTGAATATTTCCTTTAAATATGAGTTGGAATTTGAAGATTTTTCGCAAGGTGTACGATGAAGAAACAGCTGTTAGGTTTCTTCAGGAGCGGAATGTCATTCCCCAGAAAATGCGTTGTGTTAATGGACATTATATGAAACTGCAAGTGGGTAATAAAATTAGATCGAGATGATTTTTGATGCAATTGATGCAATTTTTGAAGATATTGCTCTTTTTAATGAGCATTGTTTTTAATAAATTTTTCATTGTTTATCAGAACATAATATTTTAGATATTTATATTTTATTCATTAAATAACAGTTTTTAACTAAAAAATGATCATATTTTAGTTAAAAATTGTTATTTAATGAATACTCCTTGTAATAAATGTTTTATTATTTATAGTTTAATTTTGTCTACATGTTCCTCATTTATTTCATTTCCTATAATCTGTTGTATCTTAATGAAAGGCAATACCTATTTCAAATTGATACATAACCTGACAAGGTCCAAATAGTTGAGGTAAGTGACATCTGAGCGCGCTGATGCCAGCAGGCCCTTAAACATACTAGTACCAAAATGTTAACATACATCTACATTACGTATATCGGGTTTTCCTCTTATGTTTGTTCTTGTGTTATATTATTTCCTGATGTTGAACTAAATATTAAACCCATTTATGACCATAAGCTGGATGTATTTTAAACCAGACTGGTGTATTGACTGAAGAAAGTGGTGGCCTCATTCCAGTGGCAGTAGGTAGTGGTGGCGAAGAAGGCCGTGGCTAAATGTTAGCGTGGAGGGGGTAGCTAGTTAGCGGCGGGAGGATCAAAGCCACCGATGGCTCAGATAAAGATGTTCATAATAACACGGCCTCTTTTGTCGGCACCGTCTAACCTCTTTGCTTTCTCGTAGCTCTTTGCCAATCCGCTGGGTCCTAACTACAAGGCGGCGCGGCCTGTCTTATATTCTTATACCCTCATCTCTTTCTACAAGGCAATATTTTATGGAATTTGCTCTCATTTTTTTAATGTATTCATCCCTACTAACGGGATTTTTTTTTATCTGCGAAAGTATCGATTTTGTCAAGTAAATATCTGTATTGTAATCATCAATGTATAATCATCGATCAATCGTCTTCATATATATTTTATTATATGTATATATAAAAAACTTCCATCTTCTGGGAAGTGGAGTACTGAATACCCCAGCCAATATAATTAAACATATATACTGTTACGGGCTACTGGGTATTAAAATGAATTAAACAATTCCTTTATTAAAGATACTAATCTTTATTAACAAAATGATAAAAAGGATACAATTAAACTATTAACAATTAAATTATTAAACTAATATAAATTTATGATAACAATATTCTAAATATTTATTATCTAGGCCTAACTCCTATTTAACTATTACAATAATATAAGATATTACTTAATCCTAGATAGCTTAACTAGTTACAATAGTTTCTATGAATATATTACACTACAATTTATAACTAATAATTAACACTTACAGTTCACTAGTCCACCGACCGTAAGATTCTCCAAGTATGACAAACTTACACACAGTAACAAACAGAAACAGTTTATTACACTCGCGAGACTGTCACAGTTCACTGATACACTTATTACACTGGCCGGTTCAACACTGACTAGTTTATCACACTGACACTCACTTATCACAGATCTTACGTGGTCTACTCTCAGACTAGGACTCGCTCGAGGCGAGGGAAGTATTAAAATAGGCAAGGCCGAACATTCTAGAACAGTCTCCACCCTTCCGTGTTCTAGAATCTTCTTAATCCTTTTCCGACAAACCAGAGGCGGATCTACTATGCTGAGAAGGCCCTAATCCTATTTCAACTTCTCCCGCCGACGGATTTAAGACGCTAATCCCTTGCTTCCGTCTTCCTGTCTGTGACCGTAACAATACTCATTTTTTTATTTTAATTAAATTCAAGTAATTTATTCTAATTATTTAAATCTTCTTTTAGATATGTAGGTAGTTGGATCATTAACTTTTATAAATTTTATAAAAACTTCGTGAAATGGTTACACTTATAAAAAAAAAAAAAAAATTGTAAAACTGATAATAATTTAAAAAATCGATAAATAAAGAGAGATCAGGCTGTTTCCTAATTCCTTGTTGAAATTAAAAGCCCAGATGCACGAAAAATCATGCATAGCCCGCCGTTAATAGGAGGGGAGAAAAGTTACGTTTGTAAGGAGGTGGGGTACTCAGTGCCCCAACCAGCGACTTTTTCATGGTTTTAATTGTTCAATAAAATTCAATATATGATAAATTTAATCATTCATTGATTTTTGGAAAAGTAAAAAAAAAAAAAAATTTAAAGAAAAAATTCAGGTTTTGAGAAACGCTTCAAAGTCCGTTGGGGAACTGTATACCCCACGTCCTTAATTAAAGGATATATATATATATATAATACATTAGAAAAGTAGTATATTCTAAGACTAGGCCCCTACTACACTTTAGAATAACAAGCATGTAAAAAGAAACATAATACGCCATCTGGCGAGATGACTACATAATAAAAATGATGCGTATTATCATAATTATATGAATTATGCAAAATAAATAATACAATATGTCTAAACTATAAAAAAACCTGTACCACTATAGCCCATAAAGAGTCTTGGGTCCAGTACATAGTAGAGACTGTACTGTTTCTTGGACTACGCTTGTGCAGGGATGTTTTTTGTACTAGATCACGCTCAACCGCCAAATTCCCCCCCTTAGTTTGAGTATTCACTTTATAGAGACTGGGTGAGACACAGGAGAGTCCTAGATCCCATAGGATTCCATGATACATCCTAGATTTGAATCCAGGACCATCGGAACGGCAGCTCAGCGCTCTACCACTGAGCGACTCCTTATGATGCCTAAAAAATAAATTTAAAAAAAGTACATATGGTTATAAAGTAAAATAAATTTATACTAAATAGCGTTAAAAATAATTCAAAATAACAACAAATAAAAACATAAGCTACGATATAATAATTTTTAAAGAAAAATTACTAAACAACAAAAGCCATTATTTAATACTGATCCATTTAAGGAAGTAACTAAACCTGCTTAGAGAGCATCTGTTTGGGAAGTCACGAGATGTTGAAAAAGCAAGGATTTAATCTGGATAGGAAAAAAGAAGGATATGGGAGTATATTAGGAGGGATTGAGCTCCAGATGGTGGAGGAAGGAACGCTCGAATCTGTGGGAACGAGTATTAAGATTGGAAAGGTGGGAATCTAAAATATATATCTTACTAATATTATAAATGTGAAAGTTTGTATGTTTGTCTCTCTTTCACGCAAAAACTACTTAACGGATTTGGATGAAACTTTACAGTAATATAGGTTATACATCAGAATAACACATAGGTTATAGAAAGCACGGATTTATGGGGGAGCAAGGGGACACGTGCCCCTCGTCAGTTTTATAGGTACTGTGGAGAATCCATTATAGTACATAATTAAAGGCAAATCAGGAATTTAGCATCTTGAAATTTACAGATAAGTTTGTTTTCTTGGGTTTAGGGGCGTAAAACATCCAGGTCATCAACGCCCGTTGGTTATTAAGTTATGGTAACCAATATTTACAGATAGGTCCTTTGTATGATTTAAGAAAGAAGTTTGGATAATTCCACCCTTATTATAATAAGGGTTCAAAGGTTGTATGGAATCCGTCAGTTTTGAAGTTAGACATCTGAAAGTTTGTACGAGTAACCTATAGTGAAAAAAATTAAATTATTTAAATAATTAAAGTATTTATTATTGTAAATTATTGTTAAAAAGCACTGTCAAGAAACTTTATGCGATAGTCCAAATTCTATGCGAGCGAACCCGCGGGCAAAAGCGTGTTTATATAAATAAATATATATATATATATATATATATATACATATATATATATATATATATATATATATATATATATATATATATATATATATATATATATATACATATATACTAGCTTATGCCTTATGCCCGCGGCTTCGCTCGCGTGGAATTTGGTCAGCCACATAAAGTTTCGTGAAAGACCATTTAAAATAAATAATTTCAATATTTTTTTAAAATATAAGTTACTCGTACATCCAAAATTTCAGATGTCTAACTTCAAGACGGATTCTATACAATCTTTGAATCCCTTTTATATTAAAGGGGAAACCCTTGGGGTTGAATTATCCAAATTTCTTTCTTAAACTATACAAAGAACCTATCTGCAAATTTCTAGGTGCTAAGTTCCTGATTTGCCTTTAATTATGTACTATAGCGGGGGGGGCCCGTGTCCCCACTTAAATCTTCCCTTGCTGTAGCCTATGATGTATAACCTATTTTACTCAATAGGTTTCATCCAAATCCGTTCAGTAGTTTTTGCGTGAATGAGTAACAACCATAAATACAAACATTTATAATATTAGTAGGACACCAAAACAATAGCTTCACTCATGTTCTTTCTGTTATTTTAACCACTATTATCATGTGATTTGCCTTTAATTATGTACAATAATGGATTCTCCACAGTACCTAAAATACTGTCGGAGGGGGGCACGTGTCCCCTTGCACCCTCCCATAAATCCGCGCTTGCTATAGCCTATGTGTTATTCTGATGTATAACCTATATTACTGTAAAGTTTTATCCAAATCCGTCCAGTAGTTTTTGCGTGAAAGAGAGACAAACATACAAACTTTCACATTTATAATATTAGTAAGATATTGTAGTTATGTATTTAGTACTAGCGATAGAACAATACAATTAAATCTACATTGAACATTACAATCAGAAGTAATGATAAAATAAAACTAAATACTATAGATCATAGGC
Organism: Arma custos; assembly: GCA_037127475.1. NCBI lineage: Eukaryota > Metazoa > Arthropoda > Insecta > Hemiptera > Pentatomidae > Arma > Arma custos. Next base: position 220,998,202 of record CM073759.1, read on the forward strand.
GGATCCAGGGGGGGCATGGGGGCACGTGCGCCCCATACGGTTTTTTGGTGTACCTACTATAGAGATTTCATTACAGTATATAGGCAAATCACATGATCAAAGTTGCTAAAGTATGTGAATAAAATATCAGAAAGAGCATAACTGAAACTCTTGTCCATTTCTGGATGGAATTGCAAAATTTGTTCGTAGCTCCTCTTTCAAGCATTTGCAAATGAAAGAGATGATGGATAATTAGCGTTGATGGATAAGAGCGGTGCGCAATTGTTTTTTCATGCTCTTGTTATAATTACTTAAAATAAAAGAAACTTCTCTTTGTAGTCCGCTTTGTTTAGTGTAATTTTAGCGAGTAACAAGCAATATTACTGTAAGCAATGAGTGATAAAGACATAACAGCATAAGTGCGTTTTTCTTTACAAAAAAAAAACCGACGATGCAGTTGCAGATGCAGGGAAGGAGATTGAATTTGGTGTTGTCCCATGTACATCCTCGGATGCGGTAACTACATCAATGGCAACAAATCCATCAGTAGCGTCAAGAACGGATTTAGGGGGGCACGTGTCCCCCAGACGGTTTTTTGTGTAGTGTGGAGAATCCATTGCAGAACATACTTATAGGCAAATCACATGATCATAGTTGTTAAAATATATGAACAAAATCACAGAAATAACATGAGTGAAACTATTGTTTTGATATTTTAATAAACCTTTGAAACCTTTCTTGAAATACTACAAGTTTATTTCTAAGTTATTGCTGTTTTTTTTTACCGTCTGCCTATTTTGGCCCCCCCCAGAAAAAAATCCTGGATCCACCCTCGCTATAGATGTAAACTCAGTTGAATTAGTCTTTCGGATGACGATGGAAACATTCAGCTTAAAATTATTAAATATTTTTATTTATTTTTTTATAAAAATAGGTTTTCCATATTGTAATTTTATAAAATTTCATAATTAATTAATTGATTTGATGAAATATTTAAAAAAATATATAAAAATAAGAAATCTTTTTTTTAAAAAAGAATTTGTTTTGTGTTTTATATTATTTTGTTGGTGTGGTTTAAACATATTTTGTTATATGTTATATTAAAGTTAAATTTTTCATAGAACTGAAAAAGGATCTAATAGTTCAAAGATCAAGATTTGGTCTTTTAATGTGATATTATTTTAAGATAACGAATATTAAAAAAGTGACAGAATATAATAAAATTAAGATATGGACAGATTTAATAAAATTAAAGATAATGAAAAGAAATTAAAATAGTGACAGATATAATAAAATTAAGGTAAAGACAGATTTAATAAAATTAAAGATAATGAACAGAAATTAAAATAGTGACAGATATAATAATTAAAGATAACGAATGTAAAATAAAATACAGAAAATAAATGTACAGAAAGGATAGAAAAGTAAAAATAATATAAAGGGAAATAAAAAAGAGGAGGTAAACCAAAGATACAAAATGAGAATATTAACATATACAAAAAAGGTTGGAACATGAAGAATTTAGAAAAACTAGTAAAATAAAGATATAAAATGTATGATAACGGACTTCTAGAGGTTACATAAGTAAATGTATGAGACATAATAATACAAGAATATGTAGAAAGAAATAGAAGGTGTCTCGTAGAATGACAGTTAGAAATGTAAACAAAATGAAAAGCATGGAACTGTGTGTACAATAACTAATGTGAATAATAGTATTACTATTGTACAGTAACTATTGTGTACAATAACTGTTTGAAAAATAGTTAATAGGATTGATAAATTTGAAAAATTAAAAATAGTGCTTAAAAATATGAACTCTTGATTACCAACATATGATGGTTGCCAAAATGAAAAGGGGGAAATAGGAAATATTATTAATATTAAAAATAGGTAATAATATTATTTTATTGACCACGGAGGACAAATGATCCCCCAAGAATTTTTTTTTTAAAATATGACTCTCAAGGTATCTATAGTGAGTTATTTTTGGACATTTTATGTTAAATTATGTATAGAAATGTGATTATTGTTAATTTATTTTTTTACACACTTTTTTAGACTTGTTGACCATGTAAAAAATTTTAAAGGTGTTTTTAAAAGATGCAGAGAAAAAAAGATTGAAAATGACACCATAGTGTCGAAACTGATCGAATAGATTGAAAGTCGAGAATAATCATTGGCTGGAAAATGTTTTTTATTTCTCTTACCCTAATAAATATTTTTATTTTGAAGGGAAAAGACCTAAGATTCAAATCCGGCAGTGTGAATTATTTTATACTAGCTTTTGCCAGCGGCTTCGCTCGCGTGGAATTTGGTCTACCACATAAAGTTTCATGACGATCATTATAAATAAATAGTTTTTTTTTTAACTATAAGTTACTCGAACATCCAAAATTTCAGATGTCTTCTTCAAACTTCAAAACTGACGGATTCCATACAATCTTTGAACCTCTACTATAATTAGGGGAAAACCCTTGGGGATGTAACTATCCTAATTTCTTTCTTAAAGTATACAAAGAACCTATCTGCAAATTTCCATGCTGGATATGAATTATCCAAAGTACCTAAAAAACTGTCCGGGAGGGTACGTGCCCACATTCCCCTCTCCTCAATCCAACCTTGCTGTAGCCTATGTGTTATTCTGATGTATAACCTATATTACTGCAAAGTTTCATCCAAATCCATTCAGTAGTGTTTGCGTGAAAGAGAAACAAACATACAAACTTAAGCATTTATAATATTAGTAAGATTAGTAGGATATCAAAACAAATAGTTTCACTCATGTTCTTTCTGTTATTTTAACAATTATGATCATGTGATTTGCCTTTAATTATGTCCTATAATGGATTCTCCACAGTACCTATAAAACTGACGGGGGGCACGTGTCCCCTTGCTCCCCCCATAAATCCGTGCTTGCTATAGCCTATGTGTTATTCTGATGTACAACCTATATTACTGTAAAGTTTCATCCAAATCCGTTCAGTAGTGTTTGCGTGAAAGAGAGACAAACATACAAACTTTCACATTTATAATATTAGTAAGATGACAATAACAACTATTGATGGATCCCATGGGATAAGTTCTCAAGTAGGGTGAAACTCGACACTAATTCCATTGTTGGTATTTAACTGTAGATTGAGCTAACCCCTTGACTTGCAATGACGTTCAGGAGGCGTCATTCATTTCGTGCGCCGTTGTAGACGTCTGGAACAGTCTCCAGTTGACGCCCAACAGTTCATTATTCAATTCATTCTTGTGTAGGTTCCGTTTTTTTTAACACGTTCTAGACTCTCTCCTTCCCACCAATATCTACTAAAAATCCTATCGGCATTCCAATATATTTTTTAAAAATATCAAAAGCAGTATTTAGTATAGCAGTTATCTTAACGAGTGAATCTCCTATTATACATTTGAATTTTTATAAAAATTAACCTTATAAAATAAATATCGGATGTTAGGAGAATTGCATTTTATGTCCACTTGTTAAGAATTAAATATACAAAATTGACGAACCGGATTTTTAACTATTTTAACGCAAAGAAGACCAATCCTGCCTGTTTCGAAGAGGTAGAACAAGTCTAATGGTCCATTTTAGTTATAAAAAATTCCATATCGTTGATTATTGAAATGATGTTCATTGATTTTACGAGCGCTTTAAATTCACTTTTATTTGTATATCAAGGGCTTTATTTTAACGATAGACAAAAATGTGCTTTGGCTTTAGAGAAGACATGTTGATTCTAGTGGAAGGATGTGACGCTCAGGCAGTAACAGAAACAAAAATTAATTTAACTTTATTTGTTTATTAGGGATGTAACCCCCCCTCCATTGCTTAGAAGAAATTTTAAAAAAATTGTAACAATTTAAAAGAAATAAAACTTTGAAGGATTTTACTTTTTCAAAGTTATTATTGTGGGATTACAGAAGTATGGGTCAATAATGCCAAAAACACAACAAAGAAAGTGCAAACGCAGTTATTTTAATGAATAAAAGGTACACTAAAATGACAAACCAAAACGTAATACTGTTTATTTACAATTAATTACATTATTATAGCGGCAGTAGTGGCATCTAGCGGCAACAATAAGATCGCTAATGTGAGAAGAACAGTTTAGACAATTCTTAGAATCTAGAAGTAAAGTCTGGATGGGTGTAGAAAGTTCCCTATGCAATTAACTATAGTAAGTTATTGTAACCAATAAATAGGGTTACTTGTATTTAAAAGCTACATTTATCATTTATGACATCGAAAATAACATTTATATAAAATTATAATCTATTTATTTAATTTGAAACTACATGATTATAGTATAATACATATCATACTTATATTACGATACATCTTTTTTAAAGGGAGTAATATGTTGGGAGTGGTTGACTGGTGGGGGTTAACCCCCCCATGAGTCAACTCTAGTTACGCCAATGGTACCAATAATTTCGTTTTGACCTAGTTATTGATTTTAGAAACATTGGTTGTAAAGAAGCTATATCCATCGGTCATAACAGTATGAAAACGATTGACCGTCATTGATTCCATCGATGAATAAAGAGACAACCTGATTGTTTTCATCGATAAATTTTTAGATCAGGCGATATAAATTTTACAATGTAATCGATGAGTTTGTAGAATTAGCCAAAATGAGAGACATTACATACATATAGATATTCTGAATTTTGAATTTAAATTCAAATTAAACCAATACGACTATAACATACGGCTATTAACACATTAAATAAATTATCTGCCAGATTTGTATACCCGAGACATTAGGCACAGCTACTCAGCACTCTACGTAAATAGAAATAAAAATGCAATAAATTTTCGATCATAAGGCTGGTAAATTCTTTCCTCTTCGATGAGTTTAGAGAAAACGTAGTGGACTAAAAATTATATATATATATAAAATTAGTAATAAAATTATTTACTTTTTCCAGAATTTCATTTTTTTAATCTAAAGATTACTTATTGGTACTTGTGTATTAGCCGGTCTGCATGAAACCTACCTCCTTATCACATCGTCATAACTTATTTCCTGTAACCTCTGCATATCACTCATCTCATTTGAATTATATCTTTGTGCTCTATAAAATTGATTTCCGTACTGTTCTTGCCTTGTATATATTGTTTGTTTGTAATTAAATTGTTCATTTTAAATAGTCAATAACAAATCAAGAATAATAAATAACAAAAACACTAAATTAATAAAGAAATATAAATAGACAATAAACAAAATTAACTCCTATAGGTAATTTTTTTGTTACTTCATTTCCATCTTCATATGATATCTATTATATATATATATATATCCATTAATATCAGTCACAATTTAGCTGTTATCAGTGTTCAAATTATAAATATTGTAGGATAACACAATAGGATAATGCACAAGTACCTTCTTATTCTATTGGGAAATTCAATGTTAAACAACAACATTAACCTTTAATTAAGGACGTGGGGTATACAGTTCCCCAATGAGATTTGAAACGTTTCTCAAAACCTGAATTTTTTTCTTAAAATTTTAATTTTTTTTTACTTTTTCTAAAATCAACGAATGATTAATTTTATCTGATAATAAAGTTTATTGAACAATTAAAACCATGGGCACTGAGTACCCCACCTCCCTACAAACGTAACTTTTCTCCCCTCCTAGTACCGGCGGGCTAATCATGATTTTTCGTAATTTATAACCGTAATAATAACCGGTAATTTTTTTGTTGCTTAATTTCCATCTTCATATGATATCTATTATATATCCATTAATATCAGTTACAATTTAGCTGTTATCAGTGTTAAAATTATAAATATTGTAAGATAACAGTCACTTCAGGCCGGCTAATGCACAAGTACTTTCTTATTCTATTGGGAAATTCAATGTTAAAGTATTATTATTTATGTGTGACTCTATTTACTATGCACTTCGGCCTATAAAGGCCCATTGTACTTGAGTCCTAAAGATCACTAACATAGGTCTAGACTTCTGAGAAATTTTAAATAGTCTTTAAACCTCAGTTCTTGAAGTTCCTTGTATCCACCGGGGCCAAGGTCAAATGTCCTCTTTCGACTTAGTGCTATACATTCAAAGAGAACTTGCCAAGGGGTTTCGTCCTCCTCTGTGCACCATCTGCACCTAGGTTCTTGTTCAATGCCCAAACGATGCATGTGTTTCCTGAGTTTACAGTGCCCAGTGATGGTTTCAACCATACTTTTGAGGTCGGTTCTCGACAAGTGAGCGGCTTCTTTCTTGATTTTATCAGAAAGATTATCATTGGGACCCTTTATGAAAAGTTTAGTATGCCTTATCTTGGCTCTATCCCAACGTGTTTTTATCTTCCTCTTGGCTAGTATGTTAATTATATCCTTAGCCAGGGGAAGGGGGAACCCGCACCATGGTTCTGGTCCAATAGGAGCGATAACTGCTCCATTCTTCGCCAATTTGTCGGCCCTTTCATTTCCTGGAATATTACTGTGCCCAGGGATCCAAAATATGTAAACTCTGTTATGTACAGCTAGTTCATCTAGTCTTAGACAGCATTCCTCCACTAGTCTGGAGTTTGTTACTGCATTTTGTAATGCATTCCATGCTGCCTGACTGTCAGTGAGAAAGTTGATTACCTTATTCTTGTGGTCCTTCATAGCAAAGGCACCTGCAAATATTGCCCATATTTCCGCTTCGAATACTGTGGGTGTCGTGCCCAGAGCTAAGTAATGACCCTGACATCCCCTAAACCAGAATCCCGAGCCGGCACCAAACTCCCCTTTGGATCCATCCGTATAGACATTTAGACCATTGGGTGGATTAAAGCAATCCTTCTTGCTTTTGCAAATCGCCTGTATATTAACGTGAAATCTTTTGTCAAAGTTATATTTGCTTAGAGTAATGTTGAGAAGATGAGGGACTGGTTAGAGGCTAGACGATGTCATTGATGATCGCACCTTAGATACATAACCCGTGCCAACTGCAATTCATAAAATAACCCTTAATTATTTTAACGATATAGAATATAATAATATTTCCTAACATTTGTATAAAATAACATAGAAGCCTTATTTTTCGTTTGGTCCTAACACGTGGCTGCCATGTTTAGAGCTAAATTATGTGTGGCTAGGTTTGGGGATGTTGTATGATTAAGGAGGTTATAGTGTGTTGATGCTAATGGAAGTGGGAACTCAAAGGACTACCGCCCATCAATTAATATCATCACCTTATTGAGGGACCGTTAGGTCGGCAGCCTTCGGTCAACAAGCCTCTAACCAGTCCCTCATCTTCTCTCTTCTTCTCAACATTACTCTAACCAAATCCATTTTTTTCGGTCGATAAATCGATGTATTCGTAGTAGTCTAAAACAATAAATGCTGTTTATGTTTAAGATTAACATAACATTATTAACCTTTACGTAAAGAGGTGAAAAAACTTCTATCTTCTGGGAGGTGGGGTACTGAGTACCCCAGCCATTATAATTAAACATAAATACTCAATTTTTTATTTTAATTACATTAAAGTAATTTATTCCAATTATTTAAACCTTCTTTTAGATACGTAAATAGTCGGATAATTAAAAAATAATCTTGAGAAAAAAAAATATGTATTTTTATAAACACTTCGGTTAAATGGTTGAAATCCTACTATCCTAAAATGTGAAAGTTTGTATGTTTGTCTCTCTTTCACGCAAAAAGTACAGAACGGATTTGGATGAAACTTTACAGTAATATAGGTTATACATCAGAATAACACATGGGCAATAGCAAGCGCGGATTTAGGGGGGCGCACGGGGGCAGGCGCCCCCCCCCCATCCCCGACAGTTTTAGAGGTACTGTGGAGAATCCATTATAGTACATAATTGAAGGCAAATCACATGATAATAGTTGTTAAAATAATAGAAAGAACATGAGTCTTCACTTTCACTTCACTTCAGCTATTGTTTTGATATCCTACTAATCCTACTAATATTATAAATACGAATGTTTGTATGTATGTTTGTTACTTATTCACGAAAAAACTACTGAATGAATTTGGATGAAACTCTACAGTAATATGGGTTACAAAGCATAATAACACATAGCCTACTGCAAGGCTAGATAAAGGAGGGCATGGGGGCACGTGCCCCCTGACAGTTTTTTGTTTCCTGTGGAGAATCCATTATAGTACATAATTAAAGGCAAATCAGGAATTTCAAGATACTAAGAAATTTTCAGATAGGTTCTTAGTATAATTTAAGAAAGAAATTTGGATAATTCCACTTCCAAAGATTTCCCCCTTAATATAATAGGGGGTTCAAAGATTGTATCGAATCCGTCAGTTTTGAAGTTATACATCTGAAATTTTAGATGTGCGAGTAACTTACAGTTAAAAAAAATTATTTATTTAAAATGATTGGTCAGGTAACTTTATTTGGCTGACCAAATTCCACGCGTGCGAAGCCGCGAGCAAAAGTTAGTTCATTATAAAGGTTAAAAACACTTAAAGAAAAAACGAATAAATGTAAAACTGATAATAATTTTAAGAAAGGGATGTATAAGTAATACAAATATGTTTTATAAATTGGAAAAAATGAATAATAAAAAATACCGCAACAGTTTATGTTTTCCTACTTCTTCGCACAGTTTTTGCATAGCACTCCGGAACACTCCTTGCATGTTGGTTGTAGACAAGAGTTGCACACCTTGGTAGTTTTTATCACTTTTTCGAGGACACGTGATGCAGGTAATTCAGGTTTTCTGGGCCTTTTTCGATCAGCATGTGTTTGGGGAGTAGTTGTACTTCTTGTAACTTGTGGGCTCCTCCCTTTAAATATAACTCGGTGCATTCTAGCGATCAGCGCTTCAGGGAGCCTAGGGTTTTGTATTCTTCTCTTTAAATGAGGAGAGATAAGGCTGTTCCCTGATTCCTTATTGAAATTAAAAGCCTAGATGCACGAAAAATCATGCTTAGCTCGCCGGTACTAGGAGGGAAGAAAAGTTACGTTTGTAGGGAGGTGGGGTACTCAGTGCCCATGGTTTTAATTATTCAATAAACTTTATTATCAGATAAAATTAATCATTCGTTGATTTTAGAAAAAGTAAAAAAAAATTAAAATTTTAAGAAAAAAATTCAGGTTTTGAGAAACGTTTCAAATCCCATTGGGGAACTGTATACCCCACGTCATTAATTAAAGGTTAATGTTGTTGTTTAACATTGAATTTCCTAATAGAATAAGAAGGTACTTGTGCATTAGCCGGCCTGAGATGACTGTTATCCTACATTTTATTTATAATTCGGAACACTGATAACAGCTAAATTGTGACTGATATTAATGGATATATATATATATATATATATATATATATATATATATATATATATATATATATATATATATATATATGATATGAAGATGGAAATAAAATAACAAAAAAATTACCGGTAGGAGTTAATTTTGTTTATTGTCTATTTAAATTTCTTTATTAATTTAGTGTTTTTGTTATTTATTATTCTTGATTTGTTATTGACTATTTAAAATGAACAATTTAATAACAAACGAACAATATATACAAGGCAAGAACATTACAGAAATCAATTTTATAGAGCACAAAGATATAATTCAAATGAGATGAGTGATATGCAGAGGTTACAGGAAATAAGATATGATGATTTGATAAGGAGGTAGGTTTCATGCAGACCGGCTAATACACATGTACCAATAAGTAATATTTAGATTAAAAAAATGAAATTCTCGAATATGAAAATAATTTTATATAATTACTGTTACTGCTACCAAAAATTATATTTTATAGAAGATGGTTAAATTTGTATTTTGATGAAGAAAATCTGATAACCCGAGTAATGCGGAAAGCAGAAGTCTATAGAATATAATCAAAAATTATTTATTACCTACCAACGTTTCGGCCTAACATTTATTAATAATAACAAATAACATCACAGTGCAGTACAAAAAACAATAAAATAGTTAGTTATTTAGACAGAAAAGATTGTAATGAAATACAATAAAAAACGGCTTAAATTATAAAATAGAAGAGCTGCATTTGTATGAGGAATAATTTTACAACCAATAATGTATGGCATATGAACATTTGAAGTTCAAATAAAGTTAAAATTAAATTGCAAAAGTAATGATAAAAGATGGTATGTTTGATTATAGAACGATTTATTAAAAACAATTTAATATATTATTATGATATTATAATATATTATTAATAATTGAAGAAAATTGTTCAGTAATCATTTTAATAACACTTATACATATTTTACTATCGAATGTAAAGCAGTTAGCATGAATTCCATTAGTTGTGTTGAAAACCATATTGTCTTATCCTAATTTATACGTACTTCGAACTTCTTTATGCCGGCCTTCATCCAGGTTTGATTATATATAAAAAATTAATATTTTCAAATTCCCTGTAAACACTAGTAGATTTATTTTACCATCCAGATTCAAACCTCGTTCACTACTTATCAAACTTCTAATCATATAATATATTAGTATAAATAGTATCGGTAAAAGATAGTCTCTCTGTTTTAAACAAGACAGAGCTCACTAATTATCGATTCTAAAATGAATCAGCGATCTTATTAATACTGAATGATTCATTTATGAACATCCCTAATCAATCAAAATGTTTAAAGCATCTTCCATGGAATTATATGCCTTTTTTATATCAGCTGATCTACCCCACTTAATAAAAATAATTTAAATTAGATTCTGGAATCTTAAATTTTCCAGATTTTAAAATTATTAAGGAGGGAGGGTGCACAGAACATGATACTTCCCTACCTTCACCTTTATTTAAGCTATGCAACTTGAGAGTGTTTTGTTAATATTGCATCCCCAACAACTCTTTTTATTGTTATTTACTATTTATTTAAACTATCCCTTTTATTTATAAATGTATTTATTTTTTTCAGAGAAGAAAGTGGGATTCCTTGGTGGAGAAGAGAAAATATCGATTGACAGGCAGTTAAATTAAATGTGCCTTACGCGCTTCCTAAATGTGATTTTATATTCTATTAGTTTTTTTTATTAAATTAAGCATGAACTAATAAATAATTAATTTTTATATGGCTTTTGTTGAATTGTTAAGTATTATGAAAATGTGCCTTTTGATTAATTACAAATACTTTTTTATATTAAACTGTGGCCATTATAAAGTTTTATAAATCTTTAAAAAAATTAAATAATATTCTATTTGTAAGATTAATGTATATAATATATTTTATATTTATAATTTAATTAATATGAAACGATTGATGTCACCAGTATTTGAACCTGTTTCTCCTTGTCTTATTTATAAAATGCTTGCATTCGCTTATAGGGCCTACCTTAAGACGCGGAGAAGCAGAAATACAAAATCTCTAGTCTGGTGTGCTAATTGAATATATATTTGTAAAAATTTTATAATATTTGTATTTATTTAAATAAACAGCAAGGATGATAAAGTAAATTGTGTATACTTTTTTCCTCCTTTAAAGATGCTTCTTTGTTTAATAACTACTCTTCACAAATCGGTCTTAATTATTTAATAGTAGAAGAACATTTTAAGTTGTAAGTATTTAATTAACCCATAATTAGGCAAATAATTATGCAAGATTGGAGAGAACAGGCCTTCATTATAATGGCGGAATTTCCTGAGGGTGCACCTGATTACCAAGGACTCCTAGAAACTTTTAATTTATTAAATACTTTGTTAAAGTATTAAATTGAAAATTCTTTGACATAAAAAATTTAATACTGGTAGAAGGTTTTCTTAATGCAATTGTCCCAGTAATTTAGTCCAAGTTGGTGTAAAACACATCAATAATAACATGGAGGTTGTGATGAGGTTATAACTAATTACAGACCAACCCATATAGTTGATTGGGTCATTAGTGAATAAATAGATGGGTCTATGGATTTACCTCTCCATTGTTGATTAATGAAACTTATATTATAGACTGTTACCTGAAGTAAAGATTGATTGCCATTTACTGCCATAATTAAATCAACAGAACATTATATTTGTGGAATGATGATATACAAAATTGGGAGGGGGGGGGAATAGAGAATGAAAAATTTATTGTTTTATAAGATAATTTATATCTTGAGAAAAGTTGAAAATGGTCGAGGGATTCATTCAATAAATTTTACACAAAATAAGCATGTAAAAATTATTTTATTTTGGCCAATATTTTTACCTAATCTCTAGGCGATCTTCAAGGCTGAGAATAAAACAAAACAGAGTAAAATAACAATTGATTCAATTTTCAACATTTCTCAAGATTTATCCAGTCAACCATTTCCTTCATTTTCATGGTTATAATTTAAATTTTTTATTATCAAATGGAATCAATATGTAACCATCAGAATTAAGTATGATTTCCGTAGAAACTAGATATAAAACTTTATATTAAATTAAAATTTTATTTAAAATCATGAGGTATCATAAAGTTGGATTATCGTAGGCTGTCGCTTCGTGTTAAGTTACAAGTTTTAACTTTTTATTTGTTTCCCGTTTAATATTTTCCTAAAATACAAGTTATCATGAGCTTAAGTATGGAAAAGAGAATTTAATTATGGGTAGTTTCAACTAACATTTCGAAATATAGGTGATATATGTTCATTTCTAAATGAAATTATTACTGAAGTATATTTCCCAAAATTAAATTCTCTTCTCCATACTAAAGCTAACTTGTATTTTTTGAAAATATTAAACCTGAAAAGAATAATAACAGTTAAAACTTGTAACTCAACTCGAAGCGACAATCTGCGGAACAGATACCTAAAGTTGTATAACGGGTGCACTAGATTTATATATTTTAAAAAGATACTTAATAAGGTTTGAGGTAAAATAATTATAAATAATGATAAAGAAAACTTTATTCATTAAAATCTGAAATAAAAAATAATACTCTGATTATCAAAATAAAACGTCATAACAAGATCACTGCAACATGCAATACAAAAAAAATTAGACGATGGTATGTTTGAAACAACTTTTTGTGGTTCTAAAATTTAAAATAAATTTTAATTTTACTTTATCTCAGAAATAAAATTAAAAACCAATAAAGTTATTTCTTGGTAGCACCCCAACCCCAAAGACCTTTGACAAACCCAGTCAACCCCTGGCCAGCCTGTTGCTGCCCTTGGTTTTCTGCGACTTTCTTTTCGGTATCCATGTTTGGAAATTTGACATAATTTTGAGCGACATCGAAGAACAAAGGCTTGCACATCAAGAGTTCGAGATCTGGAGGTAGTTTTATCAGATTCGCTTTTTTCGTCATAAGGTTCGGGTCCTGATTATAAACTTCTAGCCTGTCAATTAATGGCACCTGTAACACATGAGAAATAAAAATATGAATGAAGGAAATAAATATTTTATAAAATCCCAACATAAAAAATATATAAGCGAATGATGCTTCGGCACATCCTAAATATTTATAAAAATAGTAAATAATACTAATAAAAAATAAACCATTGTCTGCAGATAGCCTTATCTCAAACTTAATTGTTGTACTCACTAATGCACATTTACCACAATATTAAGTTGTTAAAAAAGTGGATGTATATTAATAATAAACAAACAAATACAGCGGCTTTCTTAATTCTGTAAATTAATTTACTTTCTTAATATGTACGTGCAGAGAGGCAAAGAGCTTTCTGTGTTTTTATGTGCACAGATGTAAAAGACATCTACTGTATCCTGCTACTACATAAATACTTGAAAAAGACTAATGTCTTCTAGCCATCTAGGTGTCTGCATGAAAAGCTGAAATACTTTTTCTTGACAACAGATGTCGTACAAATTCACTTTTGGCTATATTATTTTTCGTAAAGTGTGTCTGTCGTGTTTCGGCATTTATCACACTCAAAAGAATTTTTAATTGTATAAATTTGTATATAGACATTTCAAAAAAATAAAGTATATGTATAAATTTGTATATAGACATTTAAAAAAAAATAAAGTATATAATTGTATATTTTTTAAATAATTAAAATTAATTTACAGTAATTAAAAAAAAAAAATTTAAAATATGTTTTTAAATTCACCAGTCCATTCACCATTCCAAGTCCGGATCAAAAAGGATGATGGGAAACTATAAGGAATTAAATAAAAAAACATGATTTCAGAGTAAAAAAGTAATCGGTTCAGCGGGCATGGTTGACTTTTCTACCACTCGGTCCAGCCAGCCCGCTCTGACCCGGCCGTCTTCGGTCGCTAAAGTGTTAATTCAATGAAAGGACTGTAGATTCCAATGTTCACTTTCAATGGAATTAAAATGTTTATTCAGAGTCATTTGTTCAGTGCCGTTTCTTGCAGCAAATTTCTTAGTTTCCGGCTTTTAATTTTAAGTTTAAAAATGCCTCTTTATGATGAGGATGTTGCGCGTGGTGTGGCACTTATTGATGATGGACGTTACATTACTCTGATGGTATTATATATGCAGCTAATACCATCAGAGTTCCCTATGAAACTTTACGAGAGAAAATCTTGATTCATCTGTAAAAAGTACAGCACTCCATTCGTCCAGAGTCCAATGGCTGTGTTATCAAGCAAAAGCCAGCCGTGTAACTCTGTGAGTTCTGGTCAACTCTGGTCCTCTTACTGAGGGAAAAGCCATTAATCCATGCTCGTTTAATCTTCTCTGAGCAGTATGTTCAGAAATTTGCACACCAAGAACTTCTTCGAGCTGATGAATCGCTTGATCAAAAGGTAAGGTGCCGGTAAGTCAAATAACGGTCATCTTGTGGTTCTGTTAACCTAGGCCGTCCACAACAGTGCCTTCTATGGCATCTCATAAAGTTTCATAGGGAACTCCAATACCATTAGCTGCATATCTAATGGAAAGTCCATCATCAATAAGTGCCAAACCATGCGCAACATCCTCAGCATGAAGAGGCATTTGAACTAAAAATTGAAAAAATTAAAAGCCGGAAACTAAGAAATTTTGCTACAAGTAACGGCACTGAACAAATGACACTGAATAAACCTTTTAATTCCAAAGAAAGTGAGCATTGGAATCTACAGTCCTTTCATCGAATTAAGGATTAAGGGTTATTATCCTCTACATTGACATTCCTAATTAAAAAAATACATATTTATTTATTAAAAAATAGACCAATCCACAGCAGAAATATTTTTAGATGAAAACATGAAAAAAATCAAGTGGGTGGAATTTTTTGCCTGTCAGTGTATATAAAATTTTAATATTCATGGATGCCAGATTCACTAACAATCCACCATTGTTTTTAAGTAGGTGGGAGAGTACATTCCATACCTATCCATAAACGCATGAGGTTTTAAGATATAAAATTTATCTCTGTAGTTACAGTTTATATTTTGTAATAAATTATTTTTTATTTTAATTTTTCAAGTACTGGCAAATTATACTTTATCATCAAATGACGATAAACTTACAAACGTAATAACGAGAGATCTCTACTACATAAAAAAGTTTTAGGAGGTGTAATATTTTATTGATGTTGCCTAGCAATGGATTGAGGAACTTAAGTCTTTTTTTTCACCATCTAGTATTAAAAAAACGACAGGTGATATTAACAGATTTACCCATCTTTAATTTTTATTCTATCTACTTATTATAAAATAGATATATTTAATTAGTTTAAATAAATAAATATATACAACCACAATTACCTTGGCCAATGCCTTGGGATCTTGTACGTTGGTAGCAGAACTATCTCCTGAGTCGGCCGCTTTCGTCGCTTCGTTCTGAAGCACCCCTTGGGCGATGCAAATACAACGCGACATCTTTATCCTGACTTCTAAAGTCTCCAGTTCTGCTCTCACTTCAGCTTGCACTTTGGAAGAATTGAGGCCGGACAAGTATCTGAGGCCTTTATCGTATAGAGCAAGAGCTTCACGGAACTTTTTAGTAGCCGTCAATACCTCTCCGATGTAATAGCATCTATAAGCATTAAATTAAAATTATAATTTACATCTTTTATTAAATCTTACTAATATTATAAACTAGCTTTTGCCCGCGGCTTCGCTCGCATAGACTTTGGACTACCGCATAAAGTTTCTTGACAGTGCTTTTTAACAATAATTTAAAATAATAAATAATTTAATTTTTTTCACTATAGGTTACTCGTACAAAATTTCAAATGTCTAACTTCAAAACTGACGGATTCCATACAATCTTTAAACCCTTATTATAATACGGGTGTAATTGTCCAAACTTCTTTCTTAAATCATACAAAGGACCTATCTGCAAATTTCAAGATGCTGAATTCCTGATTTACCTTTAATTATGTACTATAATGGATTCTCCACAGTTCCTATAAACCTGTTGGGGGAGGCTGTAAAGTTTCATCCAAATCCGTTCAGTAGTTTTTGCGTGAAAGAGAGGCAAACATACAAACTTTCACATTTATAATATTAGTAAGATGTGAAAGTATATGTTTGTCTCTCTTTCACGCATAAACGACAGAACGGATTTGGATGAAACTTGATAGTAATATAGGTTATACATCAGAATAACACATAGGCTATAGCAAGCGCGGGTTTAGGGGGGGCGCACTGGGGCACTTGCCTCCCCTGACAGTTTTTTAGGTACTGTGGAGAATCCATTATAGTACATAATTAAAGGTAAATCACATGATAATAGTTGTTAAAATAACAGAAAGAACATGAGTGAACTATTGTTTTTATACCCTACTAATATTATAAATGCGAATGTTTGTTACTCATTCACGCAAAAACTACAGAACGGATTTGGATCAACGGATTATTGAGTTAAATAGGTTATACATCATAGGCTACAGCAAGGCAGATTTATGCGGAGGCACGGGGGCATGTGCCCCCCCCCCATTATAGCACATAATTAAAGGCAAATCAGGAACTTTGCACCTAGAAATTTGTAGATAGGTTCTTTGTATAGTTTAAGAAAGAAATTTGGATAGTTCCACCCCAAGAGTTTCCCTTGTAATATAATAGGGTTCAAAGGTTGTATAGAATCCGTCAGTTTTGAAGTTAGACATCTGAAATTTTGGATGTACGAGTAACTTATATTTTTAAAAAATAATTAAATTATTTATTTTAAATGATTTTTCACGAAACTTTATGTTATAAATTCCACGCGAGTGATGCCGCGGACATAAGCTAGTAGATAATAAGACTAACCAAACAAACCACCATTTCTTTTGTTTCTTTATTTGTTAATCTCACCAATATTGTGAAAAAATACTGGTGTTCAATACTACAATTTTTTTTCCGGTACCACTACAACTCACGAAGAGTCTTGGGTTCACCACGTGGTAGAGACTTAGACAACGGTTGTGAAGGGAGGTGATTTCTCCTAGATCACTCTTAACTGCTAAGTTTTCCCCATATTTTAGGTACCCACATATGAGTGAGCCCTAGGAGAGTCCCAGAACCCAAAGGATTAAATAAAAACTGTCACAGCCAGATTCGAACCCAAGACCTTCAGCGTGGCAACTCAGCACTCTATCACTGAGCCACTCCGCTCCCTAATATTCTAATTATAACAGTGATATTATTAATATACCTGACAAAAATTATTGAGCAGTAATATAAATACATTTTTTTCAATATTTAGATGTATCTATATTTTTTCAATATTTCTATCTCTATCCTGGATCAAGTATTAAAAACATAAAAATATTAAGACAGAAAAAGTTACCTGAAAGCCTTGTAGGCAGTGATTGTTGCATCCATCTCCGCTTGGAAATCAGTTTTATTTTCAAGGCCGGAGAGCTGCTGCATCTCGTTCAAGTTTTGCAAAGCCACTTCGTACAAGCGTATTAGCTCATGAGGTTTGCCCTTCTTCACTTCGCCTAACAAATCTTGGCTCTAAAGGAAAAAAATTAAATGATAAATATGCATATACAGATATCTATTCACACCATTTCCGTTAAAATTAATTATATTGAGCTTGACAAATCAAATCAAAAATATGACCACGAAATAATAATTTTTTACTGAATTATAATTGAATTAAATAACCATTTAATGAATATGATAACAGAATAAAAATTGATAAATCAATAGATTCAACAATAACAACAGATAAAAATAAAGATTACAAGTCTTACTTCTGGTTCAGTTTCTTGTCCAGCAGCTTCCTGTTCAGCCTTAGCAAGTTCAATCATTATTCTGACACGCTCGTTTGAACGTGACAAGCGAATGTAAGTCAAATATGACAGGAGGATTTGAAGAGGATGACCTTCTGTTTTCAATTTTCCTCCCTAAACAAATAAAAATAAAGATGAAAGAACTGATAATTATGAAATATCTTTTCTAATTTTGTCGTTTGTAGACTTGATTCTGAGCTCCCCAAGCTGTGCGTGTTCTATTCGCCCTGAAGATGGCCTACATTGTAGGCCGAAACGTCGGCACATAATAAATAAGTTTTTCTTATTTGGTGTTTTCTTTGACTGCACCCCCAACTATTTCTTCCTTAAATTTTCTAATTTTGAGTCTTCTGGTACAATATGTTTATAGAAGAAGATCTATTAAAAGGAAATAGAATAAATAGCAAAGCAATGTCAGCTTTATCGGGGTCTATGCAAGAGTTTGAGGGGACTTGGCCTCGTTGTAAACAATGCCAAAACAAAATATATGATAACAAGGAGAAGCGGGGCATATAGGCATGGACCGGTAAAGATCGGTGACTGGAAATTCCCTGGATGTGAGTCCTTCAGATACCTAGGTGGGATGTTGTCAAGAAACAACGATAATGGAACTCAAGGCAAGAATTACAGAGGGCAACAATTGTTTTTATGCTCTACGGGAAGTCTTGAAATTTAGGAATCTATCCCGGAAAAGTAAAATATTAATCTACAAGACAGTCATACGCTGTGACATATTGGAGCGAGACATGGGTCCTAACAAAAGGAGCCAAACAATATATGGCCCTATTAAGGATGGCGAGAAATTCAGAATGAGAAGCAATGCAGAACTGATGGAATTGCCAGCGGAGCCAGACTTAGTCACGGTCATTAGAAAGAGAAGGCTTGGCTGGTTGGGTCATGCTGAACGCACGGATCCGAAGAGACTTCCCCGAAAAATGATGTATGATAATCCAGGAGGAAGGATAAAATGCCGGAGACCCCGATTGCGATGGATAGAAGATGTGGAAGAGGATCTGCGTAGGATGAGAGTGCGGAAATGGAGGAGGTTAGTTTCGTATAGAGCGGAGTGGAGCAAGCTGTTGGAGGAGGCCCAGGTCCTGCAAGGACTATAGCGCCAGACTGTGAGTGAGTGAGAATAAATAGCAACTATTTGTTTATGAAAAGTGGGCATCAACATCTTATTAAGACCGATGTAATGCTAATTGTGTAATGATTTATGTATTTTTTTATACTCAGCTCTGTTGATGGCCTAAGAATTAGGCAAAAATAAAATAAGTTATAGAATGCATCACAAGACTATTTCCCACACTTTATCCATCCATATTATTAACATACATGATAGAACACAAAATAACAAACATCTTACGGAGATTTTTTTATTTTTTATAAATAAATATATATGAGTACATATATAAACAGACATACAAATATTTTATTAAAAGAGTAATTTTACCTAATATTTGAGTTAAATTAATACTTGAGCTCTTATTATTACAGCTTAATCAGCACCTCTTCTTAACATGCAATGTCTCGTTCCAGAACAAAATGGATAAGCGGTGATCTACTGTATTTTCTACAATTCTCAATAAAATCTCAATGATTAATTTCTATGAGTTACTACATAACATACATAAAATAAACACTTTTTATTTTGAAGAGAAAAGATATGCCCCCGGCCGGGATTCGAACCCGGAACCTCTGTCTCTCTGTGACAGAGCTCCAACCATTTGAGCCACCAGGATCGCCTGCCGGCAAGGGACAAATCTTTTCTCTTATTCCGATCCCATGTCCCCGTGTTCTCATAATTTTTGCGATGTATACACGAGAACGAATGAACATTACTTTTAATTTTAAGATCTTGTTGACTTGCGTCATATTACTGTTTATAATTATTGGTCAGCTGTTTTTATTTTTCAATATTTTTATTTTAAAGAGAAAAGATATGCCCTTGGCCGGGCTTCGAATCCGGAACTCTGTCTCTATGTGACTGTCACGGAGAGACAGAGGTTCGTTCCAGGTTCGAATCCCGGCTGGGGGCATATTTTTTCTCTTTAAAATAAAAAGTGTTTATTTTATGTATGTTATGTAGTAACTCATAGAAATTAATCATTGAGATGTTTATTGAGAACTGTAGAAAATACAGTAGATCACCGCTTATCCATTTTGTTCTGGAACGAGACATTGAATGTTAAGCAGAGGCGCTGGTTAACTGTAATATTGAATCCCGGCCGGGGGCATATCTTTTCTCTTTAAAATAAAAATATTTAAAAATCAAAACAGCTGACCAATAATTATAAAATAAACACATTTGTGCAGAAATAACACTGATTCATCCAATATCAATTCAAAAGAGTATATAAAGTAAATATATATACCTGTTCTGCAGAAATGACATCCCTCACAGCTGAAATAGCATCTTTGCAGCGGATGACATGCCGCTCAAGAAGATCGACCTCAGCTTGCCCTCCAGGTGATTCAATCTGCAATTCCTGATCGGCAAGCAGGAAGCTTCCCACTTCAGCAGGTCTGACAGATATCTTATAACCTTGCCATTCAACTTCTGCTACTCCAGAACCATCTTTAGCGCGTGCTTCAAGCATAAGGCGCTGGAATATTAAAAAAATAAACAAAGCAATAAAGAAGGACTAGAGATTTATAAAATATTATCAAAAAATAAACTATACTGTGACCTGTCTATAAATTTTTATAATGACTTTTTTAGTATTAGTTAAAATAAAATATGATTAATAAAAGAAAGTGAAAAAGCATTAGAAAACAAATGTTATAAGGGATCGTTGAGATTACTTTTCAGCTCATTATATCTACTCCCTTGTGAGTACATCTCTAGTTTTAGTTTCATTAAAATAATCATTTATATGTTTTAATCTATAATTATGTAAAATAAAAATCTGTTTTATTAAATATAATAAGAGATAAGGCATACAACATTCTGTGAAATGTTACCCTGAAAATTCTGGGTTTCAAATAATGATGGATAATTTTACAAATTTCCTTAAGATATTAAGAATGAAATATTTTATTTATTGTACTCACATCAAGCTTATCCAAAATGTCACCATGCGCTATTCCACGAAGGTCTTTAAGATCAGTAATAGCAGTAGAATCGCCAATCGAGTAAGCGCAATATCTCAGGTTAGGGATTAATTCATCGCACTTGTGCTTGTAGATGGGCAGGTCCGTTTCCTTCACGACCCCGCATAACTTTTCATAAACAACCCTACAGAAATAAAATAGATTGAATAAATTTTTAAAGAAAATGTTTAAGAAGGAGAAATTTCGACTTTTTATTTTCTTTTGGTATTAAAAACCCTTGTATATTCTTATAAAGGCCGACCACACAATGGGTCAGTTCAAGAAGCAGCGATGCAAAGGGATAGAAAAGAAGCCAAAATAAACATGTGTATCATTCAAGTAAGTAAAAAAAACCTTTTTCCAGTCAAACATTTTTTCTTTATTTAAAAACGTTTCAACATTCCTCTGTCATTTTCAATTTACATCTCTTATAAGTCCTTTTCCTTTATTTAATTTAAAAATATTTTTTTAAATCTTTATAAATTTGCACATTTTTAACCTTATAGTAGATTGTCAAATAATTTAAAATTTTTCTTATAATACTTAGAGTTTACAATGTACTCCATGGTCATTATAGGTCATCATTATCATTTATCATATCACAATAATAACCATGGAGTACATTGTAAACTCTAGGTATTATAAGAAAAATTTTAAATTATTTGACAATCTACTAAAAGGTTAAAAATGTGCAAATTTATAAAGATTTAAAAAAAATATTTTTAAATTAAATAAAGGAAAAGGACTTATAAGAGATGTAAATTGAAAATGACAGAGGAATGTCGAAACGTTTTTAAATAAAGAAAAAATGTTTGACTGGAAAAAGGTTTTTTTTACTTGCTTGAATGATTGACTAAGAAAGATGTACTCCAGTAACAGAAACAAGATAATTAAAATTAAAAAAAACATGTGTATTTCAAAGGAAGCCTGTATAATGGATGAAGTCAGACAAATCAACAGTAACCGCTTCCATTGAAGATAACAGCAAAGAATTCATCTTTGTATTCATCTCTGTCAAAAAGGATATTAAAAAATTCATAAGATGGTTAATTAGACTTGTTAATTAGTGAAATATTACATAGAAATCTATGTATGCAAAAATTGCGAGAAAACTGGGGTTGAAGAGAATGGATTTGTCTGGCTTGGTTACAACCTCTGGCAGTTCATTTGAAAGAGTGCCGCACTAGAGATGCGGAGGACCCGGGTTCAAGTCCCAGCCAAGACAAATGTTTTCTCTTCAAAATAAAAAAGTATTTAAATAATCCCCATCAAATAACAATAAATAAAAACAAAAAAAATTTTTATACTTAAAATTATTATTTAACTACTCACTGAGCCTGTTGAAAATGATCAAGAGCATTCTTCCAAACGTGAAGCTCAAAATGGAGGCTAGCTCTCATCCAAGCGACGTAAGCTTTAGCTTCAAGCTTGGATCTGGCGTCGCATAGTTCTGACTAAATAACAAAATAAAAAATAAATGAAATTATTACTAAAAAAAATAAATAGGAACTATCAGCTGGACAGCATAGCTTTGTTAGAAATAATGTATCTTAGTCTTAACATTTTCCAATTTTTTTTTTAAATTTACCTTATGTAAGATTTAAATTGTGCCAAATAAACTTTCAAGATAGATAACTGAAACAACTGAATCTGTACTGTCCTACACTTTCATAAATATAATGAATTCTTTTTTTTTTTTTTTTATTTTATTTTTTTAAATTTATTTATTGATATTTACAACTATTATAACTATTGTATTATTACAATTATACAACAAGTAAATAGAATGCGTGTTACATAATGACATGAGAATGACAAGTAGAGAAACTACCCACTGGTAGTACTCAAATCAAAGTTCTATAAGAAGGTCACGTGGCCATCTTCTTTTCAGACGCTTCGGAGGATTATCGGGAATTGAAGAGGAAGCTAGGTTTGAAACTAGAGGGTTTGAGTGGGAATGAAGTTTGCTATGGAAGGATAGATACCGGGTTCGGGCCAAATCAGCAACAAAAGGGACATTAAGGTCGTTATGGATGACTTTATTCTTAACAAAATAAGGAGCATTGAGGATTTTACGAAAGATTTTGGATTGTAGGGATTGGATACGAGAGGAATTCGATGGCTTAGTGGAGCCCCATAGCTCTACTCCGTAAGTCCAAATAGGTCGTATGATGGTCATGTAGATGAGTCTTTTGTAGTTAATTGGGAGCTTAGAGTGTTTGTCTAGTAAGTATTGAAGTAGCCTGAAACGTCGAGCGGTTTCCTGTCTTTTCAGTCTTGTATGAGGATTCCAGGTTAATCGTTTGTCGAGGTGCAACCCTAAGTATCGGATCTGTTCTACAGGCACCACTGGGATATTATTAAAGGATACTGTAGGGCAGGAAGTCATTGGTTTACGACGTAAGGTAAAAGTGATTTGATGCGATTTTTTAGAATTTATGAATTCTTTTAAATTAAAATTACAGATTCATTTCATATTGTAATTTTAACATTGATAAATTGGTAATTATTCTACAGGTTGTCTATTCGAGTTGAGTCACAAGTTTTAATTTAGTATTTGTTTGCCTATTAAAATTTTCCAAAAATACAAGTTATCACAAGCTGTAGTATGGAAAAAGATAATGTAATAATAGGGAATATGAATACTTTGCTAATCGATTCATCTAGAAATGAATGTTTCGACAAAATCACAACCATCTATACTTTGGAGTATCAGTTGAAACTTTTATTTCTTGTTGAAATGATTACCGAAATCTACTCAATACCCTTAATTAATTTTTCTTTTCCTTACAAAAAAGCTCATGATAACTTGTATTTTCGGAAAATATTAAAAAGCAGTTAAAACCTGATATAAATCAACTTAAAACTACAAACTGTTGTAATGATACCGACAAATTAATTGAAGACTAAAGTGAAAAAAAAAAGCAACAAAACTTAAAACAGGTATTCTGAAGATTAAAAAAATTAAAACTCAGCTGAGCTAGTTTTATTTTAAGCGAATAACTGAAGAATAAAATGCTCATTCATTTAATAATTACTTTCCAAGTTAAGATTGTAATTATAATTATCCACGACAATAGAAAATATGTATAGCCTTTCTATAAAATTACCTGACAAAGCTGTTCCAACTGCTCAGCATATTTGACAGCCTTCCTCAACTTTGAGGCCAAATGAAATCTCTTCCTAGGTTCTGTATTGGCTTCTTGGCGTAATTGCATGGCGTATCCCCATGCCCGTTCAGACAACATCAGAGGGATGTGCAAAAACCTATAAAAACATTTTTATTTGAATAATAAAAAAAAAAAATAATAATAATACACTAAAAAATCAGAACCTGATATGCCAACATTAGTAAGATATGAAGGTACTGAATTTGTTTCATTTTGCTATATTAATTTATTTGATTTT
Organism: Arma custos; assembly: GCA_037127475.1. Lineage (NCBI taxonomy): Eukaryota > Metazoa > Arthropoda > Insecta > Hemiptera > Pentatomidae > Arma > Arma custos. The sequence goes on from CM073759.1 coordinate 221,022,769, forward strand.
TTATATTTGTCAACATTTTAATTTGATTCAGCAGGGGGGTAAAAGTAATACAGTAAAACCTCTAATAACGGACACCCCTAAATAGCGGTCACTCCCCATTACCGGACGATTTTTTTTTGCACCGGCATTTTAATACAATGTTTAAGGCATTTGAACCTCTATTTAACGAAACCTCTCATTAACAGTTCCGGACAGGCTGTGTTGGTTATAAATCGATTAAAAAACCTCTAAAAGACGGACAGTGTGACTTTATACCTTTCCCGTTTCTCGGAAACAATTAGTTGTTCTGGTCCAAGAAAACAGGGACAGCTGTGTTTACTTTTAAGTAAAGGTTTTCCACATAAATACTTTCTTTTTTTTTTATTCTCGAACCTGCTTATTAAACTTTAGTTCTGTTCTAACCATCGTGGCAGGCGGCTGAACATGTCTCCCTTACGTAAGAGACTCACTTTAGAACAAAAAATTAATGTAATTGACGTTTATGACCGTGAAAAGTTAAGTGTACGTGCGCTAGCAGAAAGGCTCAATATCGGTAGGACACAAGTTTCGGAAACACTCAAAAACCGTGCGGTGCTTTTCAAATTATGGAATGAAAATAAAAACAAAAAAATTGAAAATGTGTTCACGGACAGGAAAAGCTTGTTAGCTAAAATGGAAGACGCCTCTACATTTTTTCACCTGTCAAAATCAATCACGGTTCTCGACGCTATTTTTTGGATTATGTCTTCGGTTTGGGAAGTTACAGCGCAAACTGTGAGAAACTGTTTTATAAAGCGGGATTCAGAAGAACTGATGCCGTAATACCTCCAATAGTTGATAATGAGCCAATAGACGAACTAAAGAGCTTGGTATGTGAAACAATTGGAGAAATTAATGAAGACTATTGGTCGATTGATGAAGGTGTGGTTACTGATGATAATTCTAAGGAAATTGCTACGATAGTCAAAACTTTGGAAGAAAATCGTAGGAATGAAGAAGAAATTGAAGAATTTGATGACGAACAGCAACAAGTCAACGAATATGTAAAATTTCCTGAAGCATTACAGTGTTCAAAAAATATAAAAGACTTTTTCTCTATCATGAAGACGCTCTGGGTGTCAAAATGGCTGCTGACATTCAGATGATTTATGATGCTAACATAAATGTAAATTATATCATTTTTGGAATAAAAAGAAATATTGTGTAAAACTTTTTTTTTAATCTACGTACCTTTTAAACACATGGGAAATTGAATAAGAGAGAATTAATTTGTACAAATACGTATTTATGAAAAAATAAAATCTCTCTTTAACTCTTTAAATAACGGACAAAAACATTTGCACCAGGACTGTCCGTTAATTAGAGGTTTTACAAAAAACAAAATATAAGTATAATTCAAGAATTTCAATACTATCAACTGTAAAAATGCATTCACTCCTTTACAAAATCTTAGCAAATCTGATGAGTTCGTTCAAATAGAAATAGAAAAAAATGTTTTGGGACGATGTTCCTTAAGAATAACAAAGTTGGATAAAAAAACATTGAGAAACTATCTTTCTAAACAGAGACATACATGATAAAATTAACCACAAGTAATATACAAACAATTAAAAAAAGGAAAATAATTCTAGCGAAACATATTAATAGAATTACTATTAAAAATAACAAATTATAAAAAAACTTAGTCATTACAATAAATTTATATGTCATTAAAACAAAAATGATTGATTGAGAATATATTATTAACCAGTGCAATTTGGCATTTTAGTACGATTGGAAGAAGAGAGTATTAAATGTTGGTAAATAAGGGGCCTGTTGGGTATTATGAGGAATATTTAGTACCAGTCAGAGACTACAATTTTGATTAAGTTAAAGTTATAAATAAAGTTACAAAATGGGAAAATTACTGACTTGTGATTTAGAGTGAATTTCTTTTTCTTTCTTAAGTTCACAAATAGCATATTTTATAGCAATTTTCTGTTTATGAAACGAGTATAAATAATCAAAAAATGACAAATTACCTTTCATCTTTAAGATGCGCTTCAGTCACATCTTTACGTTTGAAGTGTCTTTTATCGCCTTGTGGGAAATGAAGGGTCTGCCTCAATCTCTGGATTCTTCTGGTACAATAACCCCTGAAAAAAAAATGTGACTTAATTTAATGATTCTAAATCAAATTAAAAAATATATATCACATTGGTATTATTTAAATTAGCAATTACTATTTACTACAGAAAAATTAAAAGGTACAACATGAATAAATTAATAATTATTACAAAAAATAATCTTTGTAACTTAAGAAATGTTTTATCTTACCTATAGCGTTGATAATCGCTATGACGAAGCCCATGTTGCTGCTGACAATCCGTAATTATCTTCAAAACTGTTTACTTTAAGGAAATTATAAATATATAAACTAAATTTTTCATGGCCTCATTAAAACTTTTTTAATATTTATTAAAAATTAATCTATCCTAAATAATTATTGGTTGACTGATCAGTTGATTATAATTTACAAAATAGAAAAAAGGCAGTGTATATGTCAGAAAAACTGTTATTTTGTCCTCCAACGAAGCCATTTTCAATTCCATATACATTTTTTTATCATAAATATAATGTGGGAGTCTGAGTTGTCATTCCGTAAACCTGGTTCGAATCCCGCTACTGGCAAGACTTTTATTTAATCTGTTAGCAGCCGCAGATGAATCCTACGGGATCTAGGGCTCACCCAACCTCTATAAAGTGGGTACCCAAAATAAGGGGGGGAAATCTGGCGTGATCTAGAACAAATCACCTCCCTGAACAACTGTTGTCCATGAAACACTACAGTCACTACGATGTACTGAACCCCAGACCCGTTTACAGGTTGTAGTGGAAAATGTTTTTTTTAAATATAAAATAAGTTTTATTTATTTGTGTACAATTCATTGAAAGCACCCCTCATAAATTATACATAAATTCAACCATTTCCTTAACAATAAACATAACTTAGTGGGCCTTTTTGATATTGAGTAATATTGAATTATGAATTAGGTAGTTCAACAGACTGTATACAAATAGTAAACAATTTGTAACCAAGAATGCGTACATTGAAATTAAGAAGAGATGAAATACTAAATAAAGATATAACTTTAAAAGATTTAAGTAAAAAATAAAAAACCATATATAGTTTAACTCTCTCTAATTCCATATTTAATTTTAGGAACAATATTCAAAATGATAATTATAAAGCATCCATATGGAACTACATCACAAAAACTTATACAAATAAATGTTTATAAGGTAACAAATAAATCTAAAAATTAGTAAATGATAACTATGAACTTAAGTTTCACACCATCGAAATCTAAAACTATTTATATTACTCTATTATAATCAAAAAGGCCTATAAAAGTAAAATTCCAATAATTTTTTCGAAATATTTAACTTTGTTTACTTCAATCCTATTTGAATAGAATAATAAGAAAATAACAATAAGATAACAAAATAAAATAAGAAAAAAAAACAATAAAATAATAATAAGAAAAAACCCTGTGCCACTACAACCCGTGAACGAGTCTGGGGTTTAGAACATGGTACTAAATGTACTGTTTCAAGAAAAACGGTTGTGCAGGGAGGTGATTTATCTGAGATCATGCTCAAACGCCAAGTTCCCCCCCCCAATTATGGATATCCACTTTAAAAAGGCTGGGTTAGCCACAGGAGTGTGTCCAAATTCCAAAAGGCCCAACCCCAGTGATAAACAGATTAAATAATTTATCACCACAGCTGGATTTGAACCCCGAGCCTTCAGAACAGCAACTCAGCACTCTACCACTAAGCACCCCACTCCTTATGCCTTTGAATATATAAAATATACGCAGTTACTATTTAGAGTTATAAATGGAATTGAAATAATAAAAATAAGCAGGAAGAAAGACATTAAAAAAACAACGAATTTATTTAAAAGAATATAAAAATAAATAAAATTCTCTATAAAATCTGTATATATGAATAAAAATCAATTGAAAATTCTCAGTTAAATTTGAACAATGTAGGATACAATAATAAATAAATATGCCAAATGAAAGGATACTTTCAAACGAATAAACAGGCCCAGTTTTTGTGACCGTTTCTTCTTCGTGCTCACGTTCTTGAGTTTCATCTTGAATAACTACTGGAGTATCTGCTACCACCATTTTAAATTTTATTCTTAAATTGAGAGAGGAATGATATGAAATTTCATAAAAAATTCCAACACGTCAATTCAATCTTGGTAGGTTACATGAGTTGACCTGTTACCAATGAGTCAGTGTTGCCAAATCAGTAATACATTTCTCTCCTAAATTTCTCTATATTTTCCCCTAAATCGGTCAAATTTGGCACTTAACAGTGTTTTTACATAATCTGATAAATGGAATGACTTGTTCCAACGATAATTTGCCTTCTTGTACTGCCCCCAACCGTCAGCAGGACGACGGAGTCTTCAATGTAAACGAAAGCTGAGAATTGCTCTTAGTCCAGTACTCAATGAGTACCAGCATTTCATTGAAAACTACCTTCCACACGACTGGAACTATAACAGAAACTTATTGGCAGTTCCTCTCAACTGATTTCATTCATAGAAGCTACTCCATATTTTTCTACATTGGTATTAAAGGTAGCCTCTCTTAAACTAGGCAAGGAACTGGAGGACTAATAGCTCTTAGCTAATGCTTAAGGACTGCAGGTTTGAAGGCGGGTGATATGTCAAATAGAAGTAACAATTCCTACCTCCCCGCCTTCACCACTATTTCGTATAGTACTAGGAGCAGGATAATGGAGGTTCTGTTTGTTCCTCTTTCTTCTTTGATAAATTTTGCCTCTAGCAGGGGTCGAAGATTCGTTCCAAAAGAATCGTTCCTAATCGATCTCATTCAAATCGTTCGGAGCAGGAGCAATATTTTATAAGAAAAATCGTTCCGATCTGGACTGGAACAATATCATTTTGTTATAAAACAGCCGCTCCCGAACGGAACAGAATCCGCCAGGAGCCGATATTTTTGGATCCCTTGAGGATTTGATCCTGCGGAGCAAAAAAATATCGATCCCACATGTTTCTTTCAGAACCTTGATTTTGGCCTCCTCATTAACCTATCAACACACGAAAATGCCAAACCGGAATGAAAAAATTGTGCCTAGAGAGGCATAGTACTTTCTCATCCTAAAAAAAAAATTCTGAGAACTAAAATTTTTGTATTTACTACCTTAAACTTAACTGATCCTTATTGGGTCTTCTTTAGGATCAACTAGATCATAAACCAAACATTTAGGAAAAAAAATGGTTGAAATCCGATTTGTAGTTTACGAGCATTGCTTGGAACAAACTTTTCCGGACGGACGGACCGACACCACTGAGATTTTATGTTTTTTGGATTCTACACCCTATGAAACGTCAAGAAACATTAAAATATCCAAGTCGAATTTTTTGGCGATTTCAATACTTTCTTGAGAAAGTAAAAACGAAGGATCGATATTTATTGTTCCGGCCCAGATCGAATCCTCAAGGGATGGAAAAATTTCGCTCCGGTCGGGATTGAATCAAACTTGGAGCAGAATAAAGCATCTTTTGCGGATAGGATTCGAAATAGAGCATTTTCGGAAAGAACGTTAATTTTTCTACCTTAAATAATGGTTTCATTCAGAGCAGCAAAAATATAAACATATCGGTTTCATCTCCTGGCCTCTAGGCCTGTTTAAAAATAATGCCTGCGTAACCTCTATCGATGACGTGGCACACAATGCATGCTGTGCGGCTAGATTCCCCCATTTTACTCCAGGAATTTATCTTCGAAAACAGGGATGTTTATAACATACCTCTACAACCCAGGAAGTACTGACATTTCTTTCTTGTAGTCAGCATTGTTAAACTTCAACTTGAACTTGAAATTGGCATTTTGTAAATAAATATACTGCCTCTGAATTATTGTATTAGTGAGAAGACAGAGAAGATAGCTTTTAGTAGAGAAGAGTTGTCAGTATGTGGTTAATAATCTTTAACCACTAGTCTATGGTCGTGAAAGGTAGGAAAAGGTTTTAGTCACGTGATCTAAAACTCCAATCTAAAGTTTCTAACATTTCAAGTAGCTGTATTTTACTTTCTAGGTACTAATAGAGTTTTATCTTTCTAAGCAAAATTTTATTTTGTTCATACTTTCCGTTATTCTGTCCATAAATATGTATACCGCTCCATTTTTTCGCAAAATTACCTCAAACCATAACTGATCCCTTCTTCCATGTTGTTTATTCATTTAAAGTACTCGGCCACTAAAAGCGAAGTTTAGCAGATTTCAGCGTAGCTCAGTGAGAATCATAGGAAAAGCTGACCAGCGGAGCGTAGGGTAGTTAAGTTGAACGTTAAACTCCTCTCCATTCCTCAATGAATGAGATATGTAAACCAAACTGCTAAACTGTTCTTTTGTTTGCCGGGCACCCTTAACATAACTTTATGCTGCTATGGATAATCGTCTGATGCTACAGCAGGAGCTTTGAATTTTCCTTTCCAAGTATAATTAATATAGGAATCGTTAACGAGTACCTAACACCGCACAAGCTCTTATATTTCCGATAATTTTCCGAGGTGTACGAAAAGAAGACGTCCTCGTGACCTTTTGAATTTGTTATTTGATTGCTAAAAAAATATAAGTCTATAGTTGGTAGTTTCTCAACTTGTTTTTATCTCATGCCATTACATTCATTGTATTTGCATGTTGTACTATTGTAATAAAGTTTTAAATTTCCATAAATAATTTTTTTTGTTAAAACATGATATTTTCTTTTAGTTAGCTTATGTTAGATTGTTTCATATTAAATGTCCGTTTTTATTATTTCTAAAATTCAAAATGAAATTAGTGGACTTATGTTGTTTACTATGTTTGTGTTTACAGATTGTAATGAGCTCTTATTAATCTTCTCTTTTTTCATAATATTTTCTATCACTACAATTGAACGACATTATTTAGTATACCATCGAATATGAGGATGAAAACAAGTGATTTTTCTGTAATTTTTTTCATGAATTTAAACTTGGACACTCGGGAGCACAAGCTGCAATAAACATTACTACCGCCTTCGGGGAAAGGTGTTGTAATGAACAGACCATTCGTCGTTGGTTTGAGAAATTTTTAGACGATGGCATAATTAATTCTTATTAACGTGGAGATCCATAAATTTCTCTTAAATAGGGAGAAATGTTTATTAAAGAGCCAACGTTTCGACCCACATTGCCCCCAGCCCCCTCCTCGACAGCCCTGAAGAAGAAATGCAATGTGGGTCAAAATAAACATTTCTCCCTATCTAAGAGAAATTTATTGACCTCCACCCAGACCATTTTCTTCCACATATATATCAAGGCCAAATATTGTCATTCAAGATGAATTCTTATTAACCATCACATCCACATCGTATTGCAGAGATATTGACATAATACAACAGAAAAAATATCAAACAGCCTGCATTGGTTAATCTGAAAGGACCTATGCTCTGACATGCCACCAGACCGCATGTTTCCCAATCAACAATTAAATGGGCTGGATTAAGAAATCCTCCACACCCACCTTATCTGCCAGACTTATCTCCAACAGATTTTCATCTGTTCAAAAATGGATGATTCCGTAAGGGTAATATTTTTGAAAATGATTCTCAAGTCAAAAACACATTTTCAGACTTTATTTCATCAGAAAAACCTGAAGGGGTCACCTAAGGTCTAGTGGTCAGCATAACAATCTATTATCCCCAAGTTTACGAGTTCACGATCCGACAGGTGGCGCTTATTTTTATTAAAGGTATTAAAAAGTTGTGCCGTTCTTCATAAGGGGCGTAAAACAGGGGGGTTGGGACCCTGTGCTGTGTCAGATACTCGATACACATCGCTATCCTAATTATTTCTGGATAGGAAACTTTGTGTTAAGAGGTAGATACTTTTCCACAACTCGGGTGAAGAACAGATCTGCTTCAGGGACCTAGCCCACGCCAACTCATGATTTATTCTAGAAGCATGTATTACCTTGATCCCACACTACCTTACTATTTCCTTCATAGATCCTTTCTTACACCCATGCTGCCTTGTACGGTTTGGGAGAGGATCCTAAAGGGTAGAAAGAAAACTTTACACAATTCAAGGGTAGCATGGGTTCATTGAGCTGTGGTGAAAGTGACCACGCTAGGGGAAGGAGCCCCAAAATCAAAGTCCAGGTTGGGGGTTGATCATTGGGTTAACACTGCCTCCTTATAAAAAAAACCCATCTTTCAGAAACCCAAATACAACACTATGCCAGATTGGACTAAAGGACATTACAGAATTCAGTGTCCCAAATTGAAGAACCAGAGCTTTGTGCAGAGGAAACTTTCATAATATTATCAAGGAAGCTAAGGCCCACCCCGGGCTAAAGTGCTGGTTAATTCCCTTTCCGTTCTTGTACCACTACAACCCATGAAGGGTCTGGGGTTCAGTATATGGTAGAGACTGTACTGTTTCATGGACAACGGTTCTGCAAGGAGGTGACGTCCTAGGTCACGCTCAACCGCCAGATTTTCCCCCTTATTTTGGGTATCCTGTTTTTATAATATTTTATAGAGGCTGGGAGGGCCCCAGGAGGGTCCTAGATCACATATGATCCATATCCCACTGCAAACAGACTAAATAAAAATCATGGCCTGCAGCGGGATTTGAACCAGGATTTCTGGTATGGCAACTCAGTGCTCTACCACTGAGCCACTCCGCTCCCGCTGGTTAATTAGTTAGGCAAAATTTAGGATTCCCACAGTAGCATCATTCTATTAGCCAGAGCAGCATAAAAAGACATAAAATTAGTAAAGAAACATAACCCTGAATTTTTCTATTCTGGGACTGAAAAGTTAATAACACGTTGAGAACATATATAAAAAAGGAGGTTAAATATTTTGAATAAAAATGATTCAATTTCATAAAGCTATTTTACAAAATTACCTTTCCTTTGAAAACATTTCATATTAATGAAAGATGACACCAATTCCATATCAATACCTTCAAAATTAAACGATGTACTCTATTTTTTAATATTATTATTCAAGAGTATAATGAATTGAAGATTTCTATATTATAAACATATAATAGGATACATTCCCACACTATCTGAATTTATTTAAAAATATGTCTTTCATACTCAACAAAACAAACTTTGTATTTCAAATAATAACAATGGAATAAAGCGATAAATATAACATAAATCAACTCAATTGGGCCAAAATAACAGGGGATTTAAGCATACTTAGCAATTAACGGCATTTGTAATAACCAACAATAAAGCTCTTATCAAATCCCTAAAAAAAAAAATGTTTCCTAAACTACTGTCAGAAATATGTATTCTTTATATATAAATAAAGGAATAAATAAAATAAACAAATAAGTCGAATAAAGGAGCATCTGAGATTCATATATGATTTTTGATATGAGCAATCAATTAATTCTATACTGTAATATAATGTTGTTATGAAATATATAATATAATGGTTATCTGTTCAATCTAGATATTAACCATATCTAATATATGGTTAATATAATATCTTCACTGATTTTATTTTTATTTTGGGTTCATAAAAAAAAAATTATATTTTAGTCAGCTCATCTTCTTGAAAAAAAAAATTTAAAACTATTACAATAAAATTATACAAAATAATGTTGAAGATTTCTTATATGTAAGTGTTAAGGTAAGTGTGTCAATCATGAAAAAAACATAAATAAATAAGAAAATGGTTGTTTTTGTGAACAAAAAGATATAAATATTACCTTGAATGATTATTATATAGTATTCATAACTTATACTAATTCAAAAAATATTTATAAGTTCATGACGAGCTTAGTAATAGTAATTCAATAGTATAAAATTTCTTATTTTTAGAGCTATATTCCTGAAACTGCTTTTACAATTTCATGGGAATAATAAATTATAAAACTGATCTATTTTTCTTTGAATAATAATATGAATGTTTGATCCTTCCTAATATTTCTATCGGTAACAGTATATATCTCCAGCTTCAGTAAATAAGCAGTTAAGTCTAACTTTGTCCAAAATGACTTAGTATACAGAGAAGAGGAATCGTGTCATTCAAGTATATGAGTGGCTAAGCCAGGTCTTGCCTTGAAATGAAGTTATTGCTAATATTAGAAGGGAAAAATAATTTTATTTTGGGTCCAGGCCACTTAAGAATAACAGATGAGTACAAAATTTAATACAGATACATCTGACCAAAGGGTTACATTACAAGCCAAAGACTACAAGAATGGCACATTCTTATATCAGTACAATTAGCTCATATTGGATAAAATTTAACTTAATTATTTATTCACCAGAGCTGCAGGTATATTATATTCACAAGTGATGTTCCCAGTGAATATAAATGAAAGTTTTTGAAATCTTTATCACCCAATATTCATAAGTATAAATTTTTTTAATAATAAATTTCTATCTGTCTATTCATAACCAATCACAAATAACATATTTTTTCATTTCAATAATATTATTCTTGATAAACGCTCCAAGCTCCCAATTAATCACAAAAGACTCATTTACACAATAGTTATCAGACCTATTTGGACATACCGAGTTGAGCTTTGCGGCTCTACTAAACCACCCAATTCATCTCGTATCCAATCCTTACAATCCAAAATACTTCGTAAAATCCTCAATGCTCCTTATTATGCCACAAACAAACTCATTCATCACGATCTTAATACCTCATATGTTGCTGATTTGGCCCAAACTAGATACCTATCCTTTCATGACAAGCTCCATACACACATGAATCCGCTAGTCTCTAAACTTGCTTCCCATACTGTTCCTGATAACGCCCGGGGCATCTGAAAAGAAGATGGCCTCGAGTCCTTCTACTATAGAACTTTATTGGATTGCTACTAATGGGTAGTTTCTTCACAAGTGGTTTTTTTTTCATGTAAATTGTTCATATTGGCAAATTTACTAGATGTAATATTATTACAGTTGTAAATATCAATAAATTAATTTAAAAATAAAAAGATTCTAGACTGTTTCTAGAAACTTACCAAAATAATTTAAAAAAATAAAACAATTAAAACAGTGCTAACTATAGTTATTTTTTTATACTTTTTCGATCAATATTAAAAAAATAAATACAGTTGGTGAAAAATGTAACAGCAAAACTAGAAAAATTAAACATTTCGACATTATGCATATAAAGAATATCTTGTTAAATGTGAGAAATGCTCATATTGAAAACTATGAATTAATATTCAGTAATGAAGTAGCTTAAAACTACACAGCAGTTAAAAATAGTTACCAATTTGGTTCAAACCTGTAATTGTGGCAGCACAGTGATTCAGTTTCGTTGAATTCATACATATAGCTAAAAATAATTTATATTTGTTACAAAGAGTTTCTTTTTGACCAGGAATTGAAATAAACAAAAACTCAAAAAACTTTTTTATAGCGTCAAGTTAATTTATATGAACTATAACTCATACATAGTAAAATATATAAAATTACATTCCTTTCAAATTGATACAAAACCATGGTTTTGTATCCATATCACAAAAGGGTTTAAACTATATACAAGCATAATTTAATTTATTGTTAGTAGTATCAAATATTTACAATTTATCTACACAATGCATAATCTGCGTTAATTAGTTGATTAAAAAAGCTATGGCATCTTTGTACTTTGGCATTGGTTCCAACTAAAGTATCCTCCACTTAAAATTAATAATTTATTCATACAAATACAAAAAAGTTAAAAAACTAAATATACATTTCTTCACTTTAATTACACAAATTATATTTTTGTAGCAATAGGTAAATATATCTTTTTTACAACACTAAAATAATGAGAATAATTTATATTTTAAATTAAATCGAGTTTTCAACTTAATACATAAAGTTAATCCTCTTCTTACGACTGAAATAAATAAATATATATATATACATAAATTAAAATAGAATTAAAAGCTGATTGGGTGAAGTATTGGAATTATAGATTAAAGGACCTAGATAATTCAAAAACAATCTCTAGAACCTGATACGAAAGGCATTAAATCAGGTGCGAAACTGTTGCTGTTGGGGGGCAATGTAGGCCCCTGAGCCGCTCCTCAGGAGATACCTTCTTGCACCGCTGAATTTGGTGTGCTTTGATTAATTTCAGTCTTCACTCTTCTTGCAATATGGCTTCTAGTATGCTTTCTTAAATGGTCTTTACGGTAGAAACCTTTCCCACATTCAGGGCAGACATGTCTTTTCTCGCCTGAATGTATTACAAAATGCAGAGTAAGCTGTTCTTTTCGCTTGAATGCTTTCATACATACCGTGCATATAAATGGACGATCTGGATTATGAGACTGTTTATGACGAGTAAGATGATCTTTTCTCTTGAGACCAGCGCCGCATACATCACAGAAGAATCTTCTTTCCATCGTGTGCCCAAGCAGATGTTGCTCGAGAAGCCCTTTGTCAGGATAAGCCATATGGCACTCTGGACAACAATACAAAGTCGAACCATCTATGGCAGTAGTCAATCTTATATCCCCTGGCTTAGGCTTCGGTTTTTTATCTTTAGGCGGTTTCTTTTTCTTTGTTAGTTTTTTCTTAATTTCTGGCTGAGGTGGTAAAGGTGCTTGATGATGCTCTGGTTCGGCATCTTTTTTAATATTCTCTGCTGAATACTTGAGGAAATGATGCAGAGATAATGGTAAAGTCGAAGCAGGCAAGTGTGATAGATAATCGGCAACAGTGGAACCAGTAGCTGTAATACTCTGCCATGAAGGAGGCACCGTTGCCTGGTATCCTACACTTTTGTCTTCCCTTTTACTATCTGCGGACTCTTCTACTTGTCTAGATTGCCCCCCATTGTAAGCTATAGGCACATTGAAATGATGTATATCTTGATACTTGGAAACAGGAGAGTGAACACCATTTCCCCCAACTTGAGTACCCATATCTTTGTGGTATTTGACCTGAGGTGTTTCATGATTTTGAAACTGGTTAGAATATCTTCCAGTTGTATTTTCTTCAATATTTCCCGTTTGGGTTCCAACACTTCCAGAATTTTCATGATTGAATTTTGCAGTAAATTGGTGAATTGTAGGAATCCCAGCAGTGAAATGATTCCCAAATGGTGGAAAATTCATCTTGAAGGTGTAACTTAATCATGTGTCCACTGTAAATAACCATAAAAAAAAATGAAAGTACATTATTGATTTCTGGATTAAATGTGCAAAGACAAGATGTTATCAAATAAGCATTGTTTGTAAAACTCGACGTAAATATGTAGAGGGGATAGAAAACTGGTTCCCTCTTATTGATTTTGCATTAATGGCTTTAATAAAAGCAATCTAATAAAAAAAAAATCCAATCATATCGGGCCATTTTATTAACTACTCGTCCCGAATATAATTTTCACTATTAAATATGTCAATATCACGGAATAGTTACTATTATCTTATCAATTGATCTTTTGATGTACCGATTTGTATAAAATATACCCAAAATAACCCTACCTAAAAATTATTATGGAATAAAGTTAAAATTAAATTAATTAATAGTTTATAAACAGGTTATAATAATAAATGAGAAATAAACGAAATCCCGTAAAAGCTCTTACAAGGGGAAGGTTTTCCCAAGCGTCTTTCAGGTTGTAAGCCATATGTCAATAATCACCCAAATGACGTGAGCGTTCACAAATTCGTCACTTGTTTTTTCAATAATACAAACTTACAAGAGAAAAGTACTTACCATATTTTTTTATAGCTGAAGGGAATCGTTGAAGGGCCGAAATAAAAAAAAAATAGAAGCAACCCCTGTTCCACGTCAGGGTACAATTGAAAACATTTCAGAAGGGTGAGTTTACGGCACAAGCGCATCAACCCCCTTCCAATTCGGGAGGGGGCGCTCTGTAAGGGTCAGTATAAGGCTCCCTTACAATTAACTTAAAAACCTTAAAGGGAAAAAATAAAACCTAATATTTACAAGTTTTATTCTATTTGTGAAAAAAAAATAATAATTTCTATGCCATATGGAACGATTTTCAATTACATATCTTAATATACACCCAATAAAATAAATACTACCTTAATTTTTTCAACAAAACCTTTGTTTCTAGGATTTAAATAGAAAAAAAAATCAAACAATAATGAAAGGTTCTCAGATTAATATAAAGATCTTGAAAGTTTAGTTAGATCAAGAGAAATAAATACAGAAAAAGAATCAAAATGAAAATATACTTGCAAAATAGATATAACTTCAAGGAGATTTTGATAAAACAAAAAAAAAAAATCAAACAAGATTCCTAATATAAAGATCTTGAAAATTTAGTTCGAATAAAAGGTGTAATAAAGGAAAGAAGCAAATTAAAGCTTTTAATTTACAATAGCAGGTGTAAACAAATAGATTCAAAATAAAAATTATGTAAATGCGATTAAAAAAAATAAAAAATAAAACAATATAAAGATCTTGAAACAATATGACAAAAGGTGTAAAAATGGATACAGACAAATTAAAAATTTTAATTTACAATAGAAGGTTTCTACTATAATATTCAAAATCAAAATTATGTAAACTTGATTTAAAAAAATATATATTAAATAGGTTCCTAGAACAATATATAGATCTTATAAGTTTAGAAAGAACAAAAGGTGTAATAAAGGATAGAGACAATACATTTTCAGAAAAATAAACAAAATTAAAATATTCAAGTAAAAAAAAATGCAAACATGAGTATTAGATAGTCTGATCAAATAAATAAATAAAAGTTAATTTCTAATTATTAATATTATTAATTAATAGGTATTTTAAAATTAATTAGGAAGTTGGCCTAAGATAATTTTGAAATTATCCTTTACTATCCAGAGAGGGGCTCAAAAATTGATAATGAATTTAATTTATGGACATAATTAAAGAGCTTGTAATTATTGCTCAAATAAATTCTTGATAAAATTAACATATTTTTTTTTACTGTTTTTCTATTTAAACTTATTCGTAAATAAAGATAAAATTATGACTATTAGACATTAACAACGGTAAATTTATTGTCCAGGAACTTCACAGCTGTAATTGACTCATTTTTATTTATTATTCTTACTTCAATATTCACTTAAAAATTTGCATAATAATTGCATATAGCAAATAATCTAATAAATAGAAACATTTAAATAAAAGATGAAAATAAAAGGTAAAAAAAAATTACATATAATAAAATATGTTGAAACTAAATAAGTATTTCGTCCGATTAGCCATAGCAGCATAAAGTGATGTTAAATGAACAAACAAACAAACTAAATAAGTACAAACTTAGATTAAATCAATACGGTAATAAATAATAATCCTCCAAAATTCCATTTAAAAATGGAAATAAAACAGCAAAGCTTTCATTACTGATAAATATTATTAAAATAATGGTAGTAAAAAGATTTTTAGGGATTTTTCACTTCAATATTATCTTTCCATAACGTAATAACTGAAATAAACTTAATGTATGAAAGAATCTAATAGAGGTGTTACAATTGCAGATGACCAAAATTTGAATACAGTTTAAAAATAAATTTATTAGTAATACAACAAAATGAGAGAGAGAATAAGAAAACAATTTATTGAAGCATTACAATCTGCCTGTTGTGGGCAATAAGTAATGGTGCTACGTAGCTTAAAATCATTCCATAAAAAATATAAACGAAATAAATATATACAAGCGAAAAAATATATACAAAAATAAAGTAAAAAAAAATATATATATATATATATATATATATATATATAATAGAAAAATATAATAATAATAAATAAAACCTAAAAGAAATGAATACAACAAAATAAGTATAGAATTAGATTTAAGTAATATGATAGTAAATTCTAGTAGATTATCTAGTAAATCCCCTAAAAATCATAATATTATATATTGAAGTAAGACATACAAACTTTCATCAATGAATTTTTAAATTTTGTAACATATGTTTTATTTATATTTAGTCTTTTATTTTTTTTTTCAATTGTCACTTCATTGCATTCTTATATTCTAATGAAACATCATCAATTCAGTTTATTCAGGTATTATTATTTTTTCTAACTGTATTTTTGTATTAATTTTGGTTATTTGTTATTGACTTTTTGTTTTGTTCAATAAATTTTCAGACATGGGATGTTTAAACAGTAATGTGATTACTGTTTATATACATAATACAGAATTACACACACACACACATATATATATATATATATATATATATATACTGTTCACGATACGACCGACAAAGAATTAAATTGATAAAAAACATAATACTCAAACAAGGGACTTGGCCTGAGACAGAACATTTAATTTTTTCTAAATTTAAAACTGACTTATTATCATTTATAAAAGACATAAATTTTGATCAGCTCTAGGACATGAGAAGGGCAATTCACCAGATACCTGGTTTTTCATTTTTAATTGTAACTGTTATGAGTATAAGTATATGTGTATACATTTTTAATAAGTACTGTCGCTAATCGTAATGTATAACTTATGAATTGATGTTTTTTTTTTTTTAGTTACATCATTTATATTATATAACCTTTCACTTTTGTTTATTTGTTAAATTTATTTATTTTTTCATTACATAATTTAGGATTACAAGTTTAATTTTAATCTTATTCTCACATGTAAATTATCAATTTAGTCAAACTATAAATTGATCTGTAATTATTAACATCACATATGCAATATATGCAAACCAAAGCAGCAATATATTTAAAATTACCTGAAATGCTACTATACAAGAAATTAATATTTTTTTACGTCTCACAATGTTATTAAAATTAACAATATTTTATTATTTTACAAAATGGAGACTTACTTTTCTTTGTCACAACTGTTGTCTAATTATTTTAAGTCACACTTGCTATTTATTCAATATATTTTGTTTCAAATATGTCCATGTAGTATTATTTATATATGATAAAAACAGTGCAAATTTTTAGATAGTTAATTTATTTTAAATACCTGCATAGATCTTAAGTTTTTTGGGGGAAATTAATTAACCTGTATTAAGGTTAAAATATCAAACCATAAAAAAAAAAAATATTTCTCCTTTTTTGATAATCAGATTGAGGAAATGAATACTTTTAATTCAGTTTTTTTACTAAAAGTAACTATTAATTTTTTTTTATTAAAGAAAGATATCAATAAAACTATTGAATGGTCTTGAGTTCAGTACATGGTAGAGATCATAGTTTCTGTGCCAATGGTTGTGCAATGAAGTGATCTGGCCATATCCCACTCAACCACCATTTTTTTTTCCAGGTTGTGAATATATCAACTTTCCGACTTCGAGTTGTTCCTATATTCTATGACTATATTACACGACTAAAACCTATTTTATTAGTAGAGTGATGATTATTCAGGTACAAATCCAGAATATTGCCGCATCGTGGTTATAAACTTTTAGCTGTTTATACTTCAGGTACCACAAAGTCTAGCGGAATTCGTGATAAAAAATTACTTTGCATTCAAATTCTGTAATTAAAAGTATTATTGCATTAGTAATATTTATTATCACTGAATGTCTAATAGAATAATAATTTTTAATAATATCAAATTATTTAAGTGAGAATTTCAATAATTAGTATGATTTTTAGAATAGAAAACAAACTTTATCCAGGGACAAAGTCCATTTTACAGTTGGATAAAGTGGAGACTCCGCTGGACAACACTATAATTATCTGACAACACAAAATATAAACATAATTCATCATCTATAATTTTATTTTTATCTATCACTATTTTAATTTTATTATATTCTGTAACCACTTTTATATTCATTATCTTTAATTATCACATCTATTCACTATTTCATCTTATCTAATCACTATTTTAATTTCCACACTTGTACCACTTTACTACATTACTTGTCACTATATTCTTGTTACTGCAACGTTTTTTATATATTTCTGTTTGTTTCTCTCTCTTAGCCCTGAAGATGGCCTACATTGTAGGCCGAAACGTCGATAAATAAGTTACAATTATTAAAGTGTTTTTATTGACTGCACCCCCAACTATTCCTTCCTTATATTAGAAGTTATAGTCAACCAATTCTTCTCTAACAAAACATAAACATGTTCCACAATATTAGTAATACTCGAATTTATTATAACATACAAAATACATATTATCTTCTAGATTTATTTCCATCCTAACTTTTTCTCATCAGTTATTTCATAAATTATCTTACTGTTTTTATTTCTTATCATTTCTGTTTATACAAACTGTTATATCTTCTTTGATACTGCAATGTTTATATAGTTTTTCTTATTCACAGCTCTGATGATGGCCTAAAATTTAGGTAGAAATAAAATAATCTATTTAATATTGTGTAATTCATTGACTCCACCCCCTGAACATTTTACACTCTTCTAATGAGAATAATGTTCTCAACATTAAAATTACCTGAACGGGTGAACGAGTCTGGGGTTCAGTACATGGTAGAGACTCTACTGTTTCATGGACAACGGTTGTGCAGGGAGGTGATTTTCCCTGGATCGCGCTCAACTTCCAGATTCCCCCCGTTTATAAAGACTGGTCTTAGATCCCATATGATCCATCTCGGCCGCTAACAGACTAAATAAAAGTCTTGTCAGCAGTGGGTAGCTTTTTATTCCTATCATTTCTGTTAATATAACCTGTTAAATAAAATATAACATTTTATATTAACAGAAATAACAAGAAATACAAAGAGTAAATTTATCTTTTACTCTTTGTGTTTCTTTCCATTTCACATCCTCCATTCTTTATTTTCTTTCATTCTTTCAAACTCTTTTTGCCAGTCACCAATAAAGCAGTATTCATTATATTTTGTAATAAAACATATTTTTGAAATTTTACAATTTCTTTTTTACATATATTATTGTTACGGGCTACTGGGTATTAAAATGAATTAAACAATTCCTTAATTAAAGAAACTAATATTTATTAACAAAATGATAAAAAGGATACAATTAAACTATTAACAATTAAATAATTGAACTAATATAAATTTATAATAACAATATTCTAAATATTATCATCTAGGCCTAACTCCTATATAAGATTTTACTAATTCTAGATAGCTTAACTAGTTACAATAGTTTCTATGAATATTATAAAATTACACTACAATTTATAACTAATAATTAACACTTACAGTTCACTAGTCCACCGACCGTAAGATTCTTCAAGTATCACAAACTGACACACAGTAACAAACAGAAACAGTTTATTACACTCGCGAGACTGTCACAGTTCACTGATACACTTATTACACGAGCCGGTTCAACACTGACTAGTTTATCACACTGACACTCACTTATTACACTTATCACAGATCTTCACTGGTCTACTCTCAGGCTAAGACTGACTGACTCGAGGTGACGGAAGTCTTTTTATAGGCAAAGCCGAACATTCTAGAACTCGAAGGGGCCAGATAATTCTGGAATATTCTTAATCCTTTGCCGACAAAAGAAGACGATCTAGAACCGTCCTAATCCTATTTAAACGTCTCCCGCTGACGGAGTTAAGCCGCTAATCCCCCGCTTCCGCCTTCCTGCCGGCGCCCGTAACACTGCCCCCTCCTTAAAAGTGCTCTGCCCCAGAGCAAGTCCGGAGAAATCTTGCATTTATGAGCTTCTACTGATGGAGACGCACCTTCTTTCCAGGGGTTGAACGTGCACACCAATATGGCAACTCCAGAGTTGGCGAATGTCTGCTCGATCATGTCCCTGACAATCCTCCATTCCAAGCCGTCGTATCCACAGCCCAACTTCGGAATAGCGAGCTTAGTGACAGGCAGTCTCAGAAGCTTACTCCGAAGGTCATCGAGGCTTCGCCGCAGTGCGTCATATGTCGGCTTCTGATCAGAGGCACGCTTGGTAACCAAGTAAAACAGGTGTCGTCCTTCGTGCGGCTGGTGGAGTGCCTTCCCGACACTTGGTCCTTGGCGTTCCAGCTCCTCAGTTCCGCCGAACTTCTTCCTGAAGACCGTTGCAATCCCTCGAGAAGTCCTCAGATCTTCGGCAACGCAATGGACCAGAGAATACTCCACTGGTAACGAGAAGATATCTCTGTAGATTACCTGAGTTACTCCACGGGTCCCTGGTACTTTAGTATGAGCAACTGAGTTATTTGTCTTGACGTTGTTTAGGTACCTGACCTGCTGGTCTTCTTTCGGGCCGTGGTCTCCTTTGTACGGGGCCAGTCTATTGAAATGGACTACCTTGGGTTTTCCTTTCGGCTGCTTCCTGATCCTATATATGACGTCATTGATCCTCTTGACGATCTCATACGGGCCGTCCCAGGAGTTCTGAAGTTTAGGTGAGTAGCCTCGCCTTCTTCGAGGATCATGTAGCCAGGCCAAGTCTCCAGGTTGGTAGCCACCCTTCTCAGCCCTGATGTCGTAACGCTCCTTCATTCTGTCACTGGCTCCCTGGATGTTTGTGCGAACCTTCTCGTGGATATTATCCATTCGCTTCCGTAGATCCGAGACGTACTCCTCTCCGGCAATTTCCTCATCAGGCTTGAAACCGAATTTCAGATCACAAGGCAACCGAAGTTCTCTGCCGAATACCACATTTGCGGGAGTCTGCCCCGTTGCCTCACTGACTGAACTGCGGTAGGCCAGCAGGAACAGGTGAAGATACTGGTCCCAGTCTCGCTGATGGTCGGAGACCACTTTCGACAAATATCGACCCATAGTCCTGTTCATGCGCTCCACCATGCCATCGGATTGAGGGTGAAGAGATGTCGTCCTGGTCTTCCGTATTCCCAGTGCTTCGCACATCCCGGAGAAGACGGCAGACTCGAAGTTTCGTCCCTGGTCAGAGTGAAGTTCCATGGGCATCCCAAACCTACTGACGAGCTGCTTCACCAGTACGTCCGCAACCGTGACTGCCTCCTGATTCGGAAGGGCGTAAGCTTCCACCCACTTGGAAAAGTAGTCCATGGCCACGAGAATATACCGGTTACCTTCATCCGTCACAGGGAAAGGGCCAGCGATGTCAATTGCTATTCTCTCAAACGGTGCTCCCACGTTGTACTTCCTCATTGGGGCCTTCTTTCTTCTTATGGGTCCGTTAGAAGCCGCACAAGTCACACAACGCCTGCACCAGTCCAACACATCGTCCTTAAGGTTTGCCCAGTAAAAGCGTTCACGTACCTTTTCCAATGTACGGTGAACTCCAACGTGGCCGCCAGATACTCCGTCATGAAGTTCCATGAGTACTTCGGGCACTTTACTCTTTGGAACGATGAGCTGAAGTCTGCGCTGATCTCCTTCCGTGTTCTCCAATGCCCGTTTCAGCAGCCCGTTGTCCACTAGAATGGAGTCCCATTGGGCCCAGTAAGTCTTTACATTCTTCGACATTGGAGCAACATCCTGCCAGGTTGGTCTTCCTTGCCCTGATAGTTTCCACTGCTTCATTTGTTTCAAGTCCGGGTCCCTGTCCTGCTCCTTTGACACCTCTGCATCCTGCCAACTGTCCATGACCACCGTTGTCCTCAACACTGCTGCCTGCTTCTCTTCTTGTCGAGAACAATGCCCGCATTTTTCGTCACAAGGCCTCCTTGAGAGCGCATCCGCATTTCTGTGGCTCGTTCCAGCACGATGAGCAGATTCAAAGTCATATTCTTGAAGGCGCTCTATCCACCTCGCCACTTGTCCTTCTGGTGACTTGAATCGTAGCAGCCACATTAGAGCCGCGTGGTCCGTTCTCAGGAGGAATCTTCTGCCGTATAGATATTTGTGAAAATGCTCTATAGATTTCACCACTGCCAGAAGCTCCTTCCTTGTGACACAGTAGTTGCGTTCCGGAGCTGAGAGCGCTTTACTGAAATATCCAATAACCCTTTCTTCTCCATCTTGGAGCTGAGAGAGGACGCTTCCAATAGCGGTGTTGCTAGCGTCTGTGTCAAGTATGAACTTGCCCTCGGGACGTGGATAGCTCAGAATAGGAGCACTACTCAACTTCTTCTTCAACTCCTCAAAGGATGCCTGACATTCCTGATCCCAAAGGAAAGTCCGTTTTTCCTCGGTGAGCCTGGTAAGAGGTTTTGCAATGTTCGCAAATCCTTTCACGTACCTCCTGTAGTAGGTGCAGAGGCCGAGAAAACTTCTTACTTGGTGCTTATCTCGAGGTACTGGCCAGTCGGTGATCGCTGCAATCTTCTCTGGGTCAACGGCAACTCCATTGTCCGACACAACATGCCCCAGATAGTTGACTTGCCTTCGGAAGAGATGACACTTCTTCGGGTTCAGTTTAAGGTTCGCTGCACGCAGTCGTTCGAAGACCTTCTCCAGATTCTTCAGATGGTGAGCGAAGGACTTTCCCAGCACAATGATGTCATCTAAGTATACCAGGCAAATTTCCCAAGAGAGACCTCTTAGCACGCTCTCCATCAGTCTCTCAAATGTTGCGGGAGCATTGCAAAGCCCGAATGGCATCACTGTAAATTGCCAGAGTCCAGTCCCAATCGAGAACGCTGTCTTCTCTTTATCTTCAGGTTTCAATCCAACCTGCCAATATCCACTGCGGAGATCCAAGGTAGAGAATAGTTCACATCCCTCTAGGGTGTCCAGGGTATCATCAATCCTGGGGAGCGGATAACTGTCTTTCTTGGTGACGTTATTCAGAAGGCGGTAGTCTACGCAGAATCTCGTTGTGCCGTCCTTCTTCTTCACCAATACAACAGGAGACATCCAGGGGCTACTCGAAGGCTCAATGACACCATCAATCGCCATCTCCTTGATGATCTTCTCGGCGTCCTCCCGTTTGGCTAACGGCAGCCTCCGCGGGACCTGTCGGATGGGCTTAGCATCCCCGGTGTCAATTCTGTGCTGGACGATATCCGTTCTACCCCGTGGCCCTGGGCTGATCTCGAAGACGTCCTGCCATCGGATAATCATCTTCTTCACTTCCTCGCTCTGTTCAGGCGAGAGTTCCCGGCAGGATTCGTCCACAAATCCTGTTAGTTCTTCCGGCAGTCCTCGCAGCTCGGTGGGATGACGTTGCAGCTGACGAACCACTGAGGTAGCGGTTGTACATTCACCTACCGGTGTTCCTTTGTTCAGCGTTACTGGGAAGCTGTTCAGGTTCATTAGCCGAATCGGAGTGGTACGTCCGACCTTGATGAGAGACCTAGCCACCAGTACGCCGCGTCCGATATCCTGTTCTTCTTGTTTTCCAGGTTCAAGAAGCACACATTGACCCTCAGGTAGATGTCCTTCGACCGTCCCCTGTGTTATGATTTGGCTCCGAGAAGGTAAAGTGGTGTCTTCTAGTAAGCGCACTCGTGCGTAGATATCCTTTCCCTGCCGGAGGATGACTTCTTCGTCTCCCAGCGTCATCACACCTCTTGCCATATCCAGCTTGATCCCGCATGTGATCATCCAGTCCGTGCCCAATATGACATCTTCATCAATATCCGCCACGAGAGCGCGGTGCTTCAGATGTTGATCCCCGATGATGAAGTCGGCAACTGTCTCCCCGTAGACCTTGGCTGGCTCTCCTGTGGCAGTCTGTAATGTCCAAGTCGTTGGCAAGATCTTCTCAGCGGGAACTGTCCTTGAGTTCAAGATTGTCATGGTTGCGCCGGTATCCAGTAACAGACTTCGCAGTTGCCCGTTCACCATCCCATCAACGTAGAAGCTGTTCGTTCTGCTCCCTAATGACGCAACTCTGATGATCTTCCCGGGGCCTTTGACTTTACGGGTTGACAGTTGCCCCTTCCCATCAACCCTACTTAGTTTTCCTGTGGCTTTTCTAGCTTCTTGGATGGACACTTGCTTCTAGGGTGTCCAAGTTGGCCGCAGCTCCAACAGCGTATCTCCTTCTTACGGGTCCTGAGAGCCTCCAAAACTTTTGTCACGATGTCCTCGACGCTAGGGACCAAATAAGGCTCCGCTTCTGCTGCTCGAACTCGCGCATGGCCCCGTACTGACTGCCTGACAGCCTCGAACTCCATGGCCTGAGATAATGCGTCTCCCAAAGTCTTTGGCCGGGCGAGCTTCACTGCCTGTTGCGTCTCGGGGTCCCGAAGTCCATCCAGGAATTTGTCGACAGCCAGGCTCTCGTAGACATCATCGGTGACCGATGGGTAAGCATTCCTCACCAGCCGTGCAATGTCTGCCTCAAATTCCTGTAGCGTCTCGTTGGTCTTCTGGATCCTGCTTCTCAGCTGTGAGCGATATAGCTGGTCCATGTGGCGATGGCCGAAACGCATCTCCAGTCTTCTAATCAGCTCCCCATAGTTAGACCGCTCCGACATGGGCATCCCCTGGAGTACTCCCAAGGCGTCTCCACGCAAGGCCAGGCACAACGCTGAAGCTTGGGTCTCTTTTGACCACCGGTGGATCGAAGCCGCAGTCTCGAAGAGAGTCATGTAGTCCTCCCACGGCGTCTTTCCGTCGAACACTGGAATGGTGTTGTGAGTTGGTGGCGTCCCTGAATTGGCGGGCATAATGGTTTTATGAAGGCTGCCCTCGGAGGAAAGGTCGGTGTCGTTCTTCGGTGGGTTGCTCACACGTCCCTCGAGAGCTTCTACTCTTAGCCTAAGTTCGTTTTCAATAGAATTCAATTTTTCTCCTAACCTAGATTCTACATTAGCTACCTTATCATTTACATCGGCTAATTTATTATCTACATTAGCTACTTTACTATTTACATCGGCTAACTTATTATCTACATTTTCCATTAACTTAGTCTCTAATGTGCCTAACTTGGACTCTAATGTATCCAATAAATCACTTTTTACAGTACCTAATTCATTGCCTAGCTCATTTTTAACATTGCTTAATTCATTACCTAGCTTATTTTCTACATTACTTAACTCATTTTTAACAGTACCTAATTCATTTTTAAAAGTTGCAGACAACTTGCTTAAATCAGTTTCAAATAGAACGTCATCTGGATTTTCCCCTAAATCTACAAAAAATTGACGCAAGCGCTCTTGCAGTACACTTTTAGTTCCGGAACAATCAAGATCACGTTCCTCCAATTCACGTTTCAAATCCGCAACTTTTAAATCAATTAACTTAACACTTTTAGAAGCCATTCTTCATACAGTAGCCTAATAATTACAAAATACAAGACCAAATGCAAAATAATAGCAATTACACAATTATCCCACTTCTGACACCAATTTGTTACGGGCTACTGGGTATTAAAATGAATTAAACAATTCCTTAATTAAAGAAACTAATATTTATTAACAAAATGATAAAAAGGATACAATTAAACTATTAACAATTAAATAATTGAACTAATATAAATTTATAATAACAATATTCTAAATATTATCATCTAGGCCTAACTCCTATATAAGATTTTACTAATTCTAGATAGCTTAACTAGTTACAATAGTTTCTATGAATATTATAAAATTACAGAAACAGTTTATTACACTCGCGAGACTGTCACAGTTCACTGATACACTTATTACACGAGCCGGTTCAACACTGACTAGTTTATCACACTGACACTCACTTATTACACTTATCACAGATCTTCACTGGTCTACTCTCAGGCTAAGACTGACTGACTCGAGGTGACGGAAGTCTTTTTATAGGCAAAGCCGAACATTCTAGAACTCGAAGGGGCCAGATAATTCTGGAATATTCTTAATCCTTTGCCGACAAAAGAAGACGATCTAGAACCGTCCTAATCCTATTTAAACGTCTCCCGCTGACGGAGTTAAGCCGCTAATCCCCCGCTTCCGCCTTCCTGCCGGCGCCCGTAACATTATTATTTGTTAATTTAATATGTTTTATTTTCTTCTATGAAAGGAAAATAGTTGACTGGATGATAAAATGGAGAACGGAGATAGTTGGGGGGTGCAGTAAAAAAAACATCAAAAAAAGTACTAGACTTGTATTTAGTTAGTGTCGACATTTCGACCTACAATGTAGGCCATCTTCAGGGCTATGAGAGAGAAACAAACAGAACAAAAAATATATATAAAAACGTTACAGTAAGTTACTGAAGATGGCCTACATCGTAGGTCGAAACGTCGGCACTAGCTAAATATAAGTCTAGTACTTTTTTGGTGTTTTTTTTTACTGCACCCCCAACTATCTCCGTTCTCCATTTATTTTCTTCTAGATTTCATTCCATCATTTTCTAATCTTCTAAATTTCTAATCTGTTATTACATAATTTTTCTTTTACTCTTTGCATTTCTTGTTATTCCTGTTTATACAAACTTTTATTCTACCTTGGTATTGCAATGTTTTATACAGTTTTTTTTTTCTGTTTCTTTTTTCTCAGGCCTGAAGATGGCCTAAAATGTGGGCACAATAAAATAAGAATGATTTATTTCGTGAAATTAATGACTGCACCCCCTTACCTTTTTACACCACTCTAATAAAGTTATGTTTTGTATCTAGCAATCGAATAACCCTTGTATTGAATGAAAACATTAGATGTTTGATATTAAAGGGGCATGTATAATAATACTACAATTCATACTTTCTCTGCTATAGAGAGATTAGAATTGATCTAACAAGTTAAAAAAAAAAAGTTCAACCAGCCCACTAATAATAAATCTAAGTGTTGAATATTATTTACCCTTTAGCGACCCGGTGTCAGGTGGGCTCCACGGACCATGGACTATTATAATAGTTTTGCTTCTCTGGCGTTTCTTGACCGTGAGCTACAATAGTAGTTCAGTTCCTAGAGCCATCTAGGTGTCCGCATGACAAGCTGAAATACTTTTTCTTGACAACAGATGTCGTACAAATTCACTTTGGCTATATTATTTTTCGTAAAGTGTGTCTGTCGTGTTTCGGCATTTATCACACTCAAAAGAATTTTTAATTGTATAAATTTGTATATAGACATTTCAAAAAAATAAAGTATATGTATATAGACATTTCAAAAAAATAAAGCATATAATTGTATAATTTTTTAAATAATTACAATTAATTTACAGTAATTAAAAATTTTTTTTTTTAAAATATGTTTTTAAATTCACCAGTGCCAGTCCATTCACCATTCCAAGTCTGGATCAAAAATGATGATGAGAAACTATAAGGAATTAAATAAAAAAACATGATTTCAGAGTCAAAAAGTAATCGGTTCAGCGGGCACGGTTGACTTTTTTACCACTCGGTCCAGCCAGCCCGCTCTGGCCCGGCCGTATTCGGTCGCTAAAGGGTTAATTAATTCCATTCCCATGGGATAAAGTTAGAATGTCTAATGTTTAGTTACAAATGGAAGTGCCAAGTAAAGAAGTTATGATATATAAGTCCTAATGATAAGTGGTTTAGTCGAATTCCAACAATATCCCGAGATTGTACTGAGGGGAGCAAAATCATTTTATTCTTATAGCTCCTAAGTGTATAGGTCCGGCGTTGGTCCGACACGATTCTGCTTCCCTCAATACAATCTCTGGACATAAATTGAATGTATTTCAGATATTTCTTCTTTATGAAATAAAGAAGTTTAAATTTTCAAGTTAGTGATCTATATGATAACAAGTTGCCACTATTTGAAACCCTAAAGGCACATCCACATTATGCCGCGATTGGCTGTTGGCACTGCCAGATTGACATTTAGTTGCACAATGTCTGCCGAGGAGGATTTACTTATCGCTTCGGCTGCTTTCATAATCATTTAAAATTATGAAAAAATATGGTGCAAACGACTGTCTTGGGTGCGTCCAAGCCTTCAAAGTAGAGGACAATACAGAGCAAATTGAATCTCGAGAACAGATGTAGATTTGGTTTCCAAAACTTTTTTCGTATGAAGAGTAGTGACTTAGAAGTTCTTTTGAATAAGATTGCTCATATCATCAAGAAGAAACACACCCTTCAGAAGATCTATTCCTCCAGTTAAGTACAACTGAACCCACATGCAGCCAAAGGTTGGCACGTCC
This sequence comes from Arma custos, assembly GCA_037127475.1. NCBI lineage: Eukaryota > Metazoa > Arthropoda > Insecta > Hemiptera > Pentatomidae > Arma > Arma custos. The sequence continues at coordinate 221,050,635 of CM073759.1, forward strand.
CCGCTCCCAGTGGCTTTCTTTGTAGAAAACCAACACTCAAGCGATTTTCGTAGGCACATGCCAGCGCCCATGTCTATATATAGCATAGCAACGGCTAACCGTGGCATAGTGTGGATGCGCCTTAAAAATTGCCATTGCAGAGGTAACTACTCATCAATATGCATCAATTATCCATATTCCAAGGAATGGTAAAAGAAACATTATATTTTTCATAAAGTTATTTATTAATTTATAATCAATTAAAAAATCCTTCCTTACATTGTCATAGGATAAAATAATTTTTATTTTACAAAATAATATTAATCTCTTAAATTTTTGGTTTCTTAAAAATCTAATTAAATAAGAATTATTACCTTACCCATTTGTTTGATATACAATATATAATTGAGATTGTATAATATTAAACTAACTGCAATTAGCCATGGTATAAGTATAAATATAACAGGCTTAATTTAGCATGTAAAAATTAAAAGCCTGTGTGGGTTTTTTTTTTTTTTTTGAATGTATATTTGCAACACTTAAAAAACTATAAAAATAATATTTATTTTTCTTATATACTTTTTTTTTTTGTTTTTTTTTCCTTTGCAAAAACTTTTATACTTATAAAGTACTACAAAGTGCTGCTTATATTCCTGGTAGCTTTAAATAAATAAAATAAAGAAACAGAAAAAAAAGAAAATATTGATGAACACATCTTCCTAGATATATTGCGCATTGATTTTTACCGTAGTGCAATTTTAATGCTTCCGTGATTTTTTTCTTCGACACCTCCTAAGCTATCAGACAAAGTTACCAACACTAAGCTTCGTAATGATCCCCATTAACTATAAATTTCTGCAATGATCAACTTTAAAAAACAGAGAAAAGCAAGTGGGACATTGGGAGAAAATATTTCTGAAAAATTACAAAACCCTTTTGTTCTTTTGTGTAAATGGTTCAATCGTTGAAACCTAATTAGGTATACAAAGCACCAAAAAAGCAAGGGTGCCATTTGACTCATTTTGAGTTAATTTAAGAAGACCTTGGAATTACGATAAACATTGATGACCAAAGAATTTAATAATATAATTATTGAATCTCAACTATATAATGAAGATTGTTAAAGAGAAAATATTGTTATCAGAATAATTCAAATTTCTTTTTTAAAATAAATTAAAAATATTTTGGTCCCAGTCCTCTTACTTGTCATAACTATACTTTAATACTTACTCGAGAAGGTAGATACTATAGAAATTAAATAAACGTTCACATATAATAATGTTAGAAACAGAAGATTATATAATATTTTGGTGCAAATAAAAATAATTATACAACAAATATACAATATTATAGAAAAATATGATAGAATAATAACGAAAATTATAAATTTAAGAAAGCATACATTTACAAATATGTGTGAAAACATATATTCAAGACCTAAATTAATATATAAACACAAATAATTTAATTGTGTTTCCAAATTAAAAAAAAAAAAGAAGCTAATAATTTTTTCTTCTGTGTATATTTAATGTGAGAATATATATATAAATATATATATTTATGAAAAATAGGAAACATCAATTATCGATTAAGTATGAACTAACAAACTTAATGTTTTATTTTTTCTTTCTTTAAAATCTTCAAATGGGCACCCACGGCGAGCAATACTTTGTTCGAAACATAACCAACAACCATTCTTGTACATGTGCTATTAAACTAATATATACATAAGGATAACAATAATAAATAGAATACTAACTATGTAAAAACCGGAACAACATAAATCTATATTAAATTTTGCCTATTTATACATATACTGCACATTGGACCTTAAGCAGAACTGAGATAGCAAACATTTAACACAAACTATGATACATCTTTTCATTCAGCGAGAACTATCGATTTAAAAGACTGTTATAACTTTATACACCTATTAATTACAAGGTACTCGATTCTTTATTAATTTTATTTTAATTTTTTTTCTGCAATATTTTCCCCACCAAATAGATTTTAACATCAATCAACCTCAAGTATATTACAGTTAGAAAATAAACATTTGTACAAAGATTAAGTAAATGCGGAAAGAAAAAAACATTTTAAGGACTATTTACACTGCAATTCCCATATTATTAATCTATTATATAAAATGCCTAAACAGAGTTTAAAGAAATTGAAAAAAAAAAAAACAATGCAAAATTTATATTACATTAATAAATTGTTATACCTACAAAGTACTTTGTTATAAAAATATAACTTCATTTTAACAATATTAAATAGTGTACATAACTTCCGAATATAAGTGAAATAGTACATAACTTCTTGCTTTTGAATCTTATACAAAAATCTACAAATTCAATTATTTGAAAAGGGGGCCATTTGACGTACAAGGAAGACAAATAAAACTATTCGTAAATATTACTCTCTAACCAATTATAACAAAACAATTATTAAATAGATATTATGTCTGTAAGGTAAAATCATTATTTACAATTGATTTCGTAATTAATTTCTTAAGAATAGAAAAGCATAAAAATTATACCTACTTAAACTTTAATCAAAAATTAATAAAATTATAGGATTATAATCAAAATTACTTAATGCCCCGAAGTATTAAGTAATTTACTCAAGGTATTAACTAATGCGTTGCCTGGTATTCCATTGTGAAAATGATGCAGGTTACATACATTAAAGAATCTTTAGTTAAATAATCCATAATATAAACATTGTCAAAGTGGGACGAAATTGTAGATATGTTAAATTAAAAAACAAAAATGGAATACTGGATCCATTTTTATCCGAAAATAAATGCACATGAATTAGAATGCCCTGCCAAAATTACACAAAAATAAAATCTAAATATAGGCAGTTCCATTAGGAAGATCATATTAAATACCATCCCACTTAAAATTTCTAACGAATCTATAGCAATTTAATAAAAATTACGATAATTATTTTTTATGTTGTCGCTTTGAGTTGAGCCACAATAAGTTTTAGCATTTCATTTGTTTCCCTTTTAATATTTTCCAAAAATAAAAGTTATCATGAGCTTTAGTATGGAAAAAAGAATGTAATTAAGGGAAATGTGAAACTTCGGTAATAATTACATCAAGAAATTAATGTTTCAACAAACATATATCATTTATACTTCGAAATTCTAGTTCTTGATAGATCTCCATACTAAAGCTCAAGATAACCAGTATTTTTGAAAAATATTAAAAATGAAATGAATAAACAGTTAAAACTTGTAACTCAAATCGAAGCTACAACCTGCGGAACAAATACCGAAATGACAGTTCGGGAACTTTGTAAACAATCCCAAGCACGAAAAATTCACACCAATCGGTATCCTTAATGAAAACTTGTAACAAAATATATTAAATATTTTCACATCAACAAATATTATATACACACTATGGTTAAATTAACAGTACAATTAATTACTGAAAACGGAACTAATAAGCCTTTTTTAAAAAATAAAATTTATAAAAAATAATTAGGCTATTGGTTTGTAATAAATTTAAAATTTGTGAGGAGCATTATGTATTTAATGCTCAAAATAATATTTCACGCCTTAGTAACGACAGCTTGATAAATATTCCGTAGGCGGATTTATTATTATGATTTCTTTTTTTGTACAAAATTTAGCCCCCTTGCAAAGTCTTATTCGAACTTGAGGGAAAAAAAACCTCTTTCATAAAAGAGATTTTTTATTATTTACTTATCTATTATGCACACAATTTATATATTTTGTAATTCATACATAAATATTTAATTTTTAGGCATTCTCTCTGACCACTGTGCACTTTTAAAAAGTGTTTATGGACTGCTGGTGTGTGGAGGAAGAACTGGACGCTTCATTTGAGCACACCAACCTTACTGTTCTTGCTGTAAAGAAAAATAAAATACTTCATAAGAACAAGATATCATGTATAAATCAATAAATAGGACAATAAACAAACAGATAAATTACAGTTGGAGAAGAAATAGTTGACTGGAACTTCTAATGTAGGGAAGAAATAGTTGGGGGTGCAGTCAATGAAAACACCTTAATAAGTGTATACTTATTTATTGTGTGCCGACGTTCCGACCTACAGTGTAGGCCATCTTCAGGGCAAATATACCAAGCGGCGGGGAGGAAGAGCAACTCGGTGAGTTGGTATAAGAGTTGCTTCGGTGAGTTGGTCTTCCTCGCCGCCGCTTGGTATATTTGCCCTGAAGATGGCCTTTACTGTAAGTCGAAACGTCGGCACACAATAAATAAGTATACACTTATTACGGTGTTTTCATTGACTGCACCCCCAACTATTTCTTCCTTACATACAGATAAATTACAGGTTTTCTAAAAAAAAAAATCTAATTACTATTTAAAAAAAGAAAGATTTTTTTTTGTTTAAAAAAATACAAAACTATAAATCATGAAAAGTCAAACGAATACTACTTACTCAATGCTGAATAACCGAGTCCTGAGTGTCACCAACATCGCCTAAACCTTCCTCAACACCAGGTACACCCACAACTGTTTCTTCTTTCACCCGTTTAGCGAGGTGGGATCTTGCATGTTTCCTCAGGTGATCTTTCCTATGGAAACCTTTTCCGCATTCAGGGCATACTTCACTTTTTTCACCGGAATGAATCACAAAGTGAAGATTAAGGTGCTCCTTCCGTTTGAAACCTGAATAAGAAAAAAGTACAACAAAAGTGATTAATAGAAACAGAAACATCAATATTGCTAGCGGTATGTAAATAAAGTAATAAGAACAATTTTTTACAACTACTTAAAAAGGAAAGTTTCAAAACTCGAAACTGATTCCATTGATGGTTGAATTAATCTGAGGATGAACAGCAATGTGTCCTTAGATTAGGAACAACAGATTTGATTTAACAAGAAGATTATCACTCGCAGGAAGTTAAAATTAAAAGTTTAACCTTAATAGATCACAAAAGGAAACATTTTCTAGTCATTGATGACAGATAATTGGAGCAATATTTTAATTAACAAATATGATGTAAGTATCAAATATAAAAATGTAAATAATAATATGGAGGTTGTAATGATATTAAATCTATTTGTTCATAAACCAGATTTGAAGAAACAGATAAGTCCTTAAGGTGAACTTAATTGATGAACTAAGAGACAGCTACATTGTTTCCATCGATGAGTGTAGAGATGACAACATGGATTTACTGTGTCATCGATGAGATAAGAGACATCTTTATCCGACTTTCTTAGGTATACAACATTTAAAAAGAAATAATAAATTCGTTGAAGGTATAAGGAGCTTTGAAACACCCAAATCATTTCTGTCTGCTAACTACCAAATGCCAGAATTTTCAAACCTTTTAGCTTTTTCCACAATCCCGTTCATTTTAAGCCCTAGTAAGAATTTGAGAATTGAAGTAATGATGTCAATTCTCTGTGAAATTTTCTGTGCTTCCCACCTCTTTCATCAAAATCCATTGCTCCTTAGAAACGGAAAAGGGTAAGGTTAGTGCTAATGTACTAATACATTTTTTGATTGTAATGCAATAGTAAAGCTGCTATAATTAATTAGCAGTTTATTGTTAACTATAAATAAGTTTTAATTATTTTTACAGATATAAGGAAGAGTCCAGATTCTTAAAACCAATATAAAATAATGACTAATTAGCCTTTGCAGACCTGGTGATCCCACCAGAAAACATGCAAGACTTAATAAAAGAAATATACATATGACAAGAACTGTGATAACTTGTATACAAATAACCTTTGTTGAAAAAACCGAATATATATCTAATGAGAAAGAGGCCCTAAAGCAGGGGTTCCCAAACTTTTTTGTGCCACGCCCCCCTTTTGTTGAAATGAAAGCTTCTCGCCCCCCCTTAACAATAAATTGTGTGGACCTAGGAACAAAACAAAAACAAATAAGTATTACATTGAAAACAAAACATTTATTTATACTGCCATAAGGTACAACAATATCAGTTTTCATAAAATACAAAAATTATTAATAAGAGAAAAATAGATTAGGTTGGTTAGTGAGATGGATGGGCTTCCATTTTTTCTTACTAGTAAGCCTATTCGTGGCTGAGTTTTAGTAAGTGCGCAACGCAAGTCACTAGCAACATCAAGTTTATTCAAATACTTTGTTTTAATTGCCACAAGTGATGAAAATACTTTTTCGCATAAATAGGTTCTTGAAAAAGGCAAATATAAACGAAGAGCTTCCCGTGATACACTAGAATACACTTTAAAATATTTTAACCAAAATGGAGGTTTGTCCATTATATCAATGTGGTCAATTTTCTAAACATCATGGTTAATTTAGAATTTTAGAAAGACTACTTAAATTTAATTTAATGTTCAACTTGTCTCGTGCCCCTCCTGACATGTCCTCACGCCCCCCAGTTTGGGAACCGCATGGTCTAAAGTGTCTGGAGACCAAAATGTAGGAGAGTGAAGAAGGTTTCTAAATTGAAATTACTGAGAGAATAATTCAGCCAAATGGACTGGCCAAAGAAGCCAATCTCGTCAAAGCTAAAAAATGGAGAGTGCATTTTAACTAATAAAACATTTATATAACAAAAATTCAGATTCAAGTTTTACAACGACCGCCAACTTTAGAATCTGTGGCATAGTTCCGTTTGGCCACGGGACACATGATTACTTGCAAGCCCATCTCCACCGCATTGGCCTCACCGCTGATGAAACCTGCCCATTGTGTAATCTTGCAAGAATGGACAACAAACACCAACCGAACTGCCAGGCTCTATCGTCCCCGGCTGATGATATTATAAATCGCTACTGGGAGGCCCGACGTCGAATGTTTGAGAAACCATGTACGGGCGTTGGATAAAGAAAGAAAAGAAGATTCAACGAAGTTTTAAGATAGGACATTAGAGAGGAAAGCCTATATGCCCTTGAATGTCTAAGTCCTAAATGCATTCAGTTACACAAATAGATTGAATCAAAAAAGAAGAAAGAAAAATCCTCAGAAGCCACTATTAACATTGCTTAACCTTATATTCAGATGCTAGTGCCTCTTTTTAGGTGTTTTGACGTAATAATATATATATCAAAAACGTGTAGAATTTATTTATTAAAATAACATTTATATTTCATTATTAATAATGAACGTGGATCATATTGTTCGGGAGTCTTTCTTGACGTGGAACAGGCTTTTGACCGAGTCTGGTATCCGGGCTTGCTCTACAAACTCCGCAAATTCCTACCCTCTACATACTTTCTCATCCTACAATGCTATCTCACAAATAGAACTTTCCAAGTAAACCATAACAATGTCTATTCGTCCCTCTTTTCCCAATCTGCTGGTGTTCCTCAAGGTAGTATCCTTGGTCCAATCCTATATACAGTTTATATAGCTGACATCCCAACTCATCCTAATACTATCCTTACCACGTATGCTGATGATACATGTGTACTTTCAGTCAACACCAATCCATTTATTGCATCCCAAAGCCTCCAATCCCACATCACTGATCTTGAAGAATGGTGTCAAAACTGGAGAATTAAAATAAATTCTCAAAAATCGCATCACATCACTTTTACCTTACGTTGTAAACCAATGACTTCCTGCCCTTCAGTATCCTTTAATAATATCCCTCTGGTGCCTGTAGAACAGATCCGATACTTAGGGTTGCACCTCGACAAACGATTAACCTGGAATCCTTATACAAGACTGAAAAGACAAGAAACCGCTCGACGTTTCAGGTTACTTCAACACTTACTAGACAAACGCTCTAAGCTCCCAATTAACTACAAAAGACTCATCTGCATGACCATCATACGACCTATTTGGACTTACGGAGTAGAGTTTTGGGGCCCCACTAAGCCATCGAATTCCTCTCGTATCCAATCCTTACAGTCCAAAATCCTTCGTAAAATCCTCAATGCTCCTTATTTTGTTAAGAATAAACTCATCCATAACGACCTTAATGCCCCTTTTGTTGCTGATTTGGCCCGAACCCGGTATCTATCCTTTCATAACAAACTTCATTACCACTCAAACTCTCTAGTTTCAAACCTAGCTTCCTCTTCAATTCCCGATAATTCTCCGAGGCGTCTGAAAAGAAGATGGCCACGTGACCTCCTTACTTGAACTTTGATTTGAGTACTACCAGTGGGTAGTTTCTCTACTTGTCATTATATATCACTTAGCCTATTTACTTGTTGTATTATTGTAATACAGTTGTAGATATCAATAAATAAATTTAAAAAAAATTATTAATAATAATCCTTCATTAATAACAATAACTTGTAAATATCATTTATATTATACCTATAAGCCTATTTATCGCTTTCATATCTAATATTTCCTTAAGTAACTCCTGTTTAGTTTGTACATTTCTCGAAACATAAACTCAATTGTATAAGATTCTAAATAGTCTCTATTGGTTCCTCTTTCTTTTTTATTCCGTCACTAGGCATAAGATGGTTAAAAGAAAACATACTCAAACACTGACAAACCCTAACAAACCTTCCCTCACATATCAATGATTCTATAACTTGATCTGCAAATTTAAGTGATTATATTATAAATTCAATGAAGTAGAAATAAAAAAGATGGCAAACAGATAATTTATACAAGCAATAACAAAGGTTACAACATTTCTATATTTTTGCCACGCAAACGTAAACACCCGTCGAGTCTCCCATGGACCTCTTGGGTTCCACCTGGACCACTTTGGGGCTAAAGTTCTAGATGATAAGGCACCATATTATAAGTACCACCCAAATAGATTTCTCCAAAATGTTCCTTTAAGCTCTATTGGGATGAATCCACAATTACTGACCATAATGTGTGTCATAATAAACCAGACACCCTCCTAATAAAGTTGAGAGAGAAGAAAGCAAATATTATTGATATGGCAATCCCTAACGGCAATAATGTCCATTTAACTCTGGGAGAGAAACTTCGCAAGTATCAGGAACTAGCGGCTGAACTAAAAGTGCTCTACCATATGGAAAGCGTTGCGGTAACACCTATAATAATTTCCACAAATGGACTGATCCCTAAATCAACAACGGAGGACACTCAAGAGTCTGGGACTTCCGCTTGATCTTGTTAAGGAGGCTCAACAAGTGGTTCTTCTAGACACAGTCAGGATTGTAAGAAAATTTCTGAACGTTTGAAGAGAAAAAAATAAGTGAAAACATAGATAACAATAATAGTAAGAAGATATCAAACTGAATTACCTTTACAACAAACGGAACAGATATAAGGCCTCTCTGGATTATGTCCAAGTTTATGCCTCTCCAGGTGTTCTTTCCTTTTGAGACCAGCTCCACAAATGTCACAAATAAATCTGTAAAAAAAAATATGAATATTAGTTCATTACGAGGGAAACTTTATTTAAATGGTAGCTAATCATAGCATAATAACAAAATTGCACATTAATATATAATTACAACTAGCTGACCAGGCCACGCGTTATAATAGTTTGTTAAAATTTTAATTTAAAAGGAATAATGAATTAATAAAAAAATGAATTAAATAGGTTTTTTGATTTTACATTTTATTCATCTTATATCTACCTATATTATATAATAAATAAATAATATACTACACTCATAACTGATAAAAAATAACATGAGTTTAATGAATGAGGTATGTAATGGTTGATTTATAATTATGGCTATTGATATTATATATAATTATAAATATTTATTTCAATTTAATTGAGTGCTAATCAATGCACAATATTTTCAGTCAACATGGCTGCTTCAATAACATTTCCGGTAATATTTTTGATGAACAAACGTGTACCATTGCATAATATAGATGGATTCAAATTACGCAGAAGAATAATAGGTGAACCAATATTCAACCGAAGATTGTGTGTTGGCATTCCTAGTATATCGAGAGAATTTAAAAATTCAGTTGGATAATTTTAAGCTTGGTTTTCATCATCAATATTATTGATGGATTTAAATGACATTTGATCACCTGATAACAACAGTTAATTTCGTCAACAGCATTTTTCGCTGCCAAAAGAACACGATTACTGAAAATTTCATGGTTTTCGATCGTTAATTGAAATAAAATATAGCCTATATTTTAAGTTGGACAATGGTACGCATCTGTGCCAAATTCCATTAAAATCGGTCCAGTAGTTTCGGAGACTAGCCCGGACAAACATCGTGACAGGAGATATTTAAATATATATAGATAAGATTCCGATTATTTGATACATGATAGGACTGAACTCGGATTGTATCAGACCTACAGAGCTGCGGTTGGGCTCAAATTGTAGGAAATTAAATCTTCTTTAAAAAATGTCTATTACGTTTTTCCCAAAAACGGAACAATTAGGAGATAAAGTCAAAAAAACTGAAATAAATCCGAAAATGTCATGGTTTTCGGTCGTTAATCCAAATAAAATATAGCCTATATTTTAAGTTGGACAATGTTACGTATCTCTGCTGAATTTGATTAAATTCGGTTAAGTAGTTTAGGAGTCCATCGCGGACAAACGTGACACGTAATTTATATATACTAAGATAAAGGGTAATACAAATAATTAATTATATAGTAAAATATAATGGAATTATCATTTACTTTTTAAAAAATATCAAGAAGTGAATAACAACAGTAGATAGAGTACCTGCGCTCTATTTTGTGAGCGACCAAATGCTGCTCGAGCATTTCCTTGTCCGGGTAGGCCATGTTACACTCGGGGCAGCAGAACAGTGTCGTCCCGTCCAACGCCACCGCAATCTGAACCTGGCCAGGTCTAGGTCTTCGAGGCTTGGGGGCCTTTTTCTTATACTTTTTCTTCTTTTTTCCTTCTTTATTCTCCTGTCGTAAAATTTAAATTATTTATTATAAGAAAATTGAAAGAAAAAAAAAATCTGGTGAGATAATACCAGATTGCACTAATCTTCCCACTCTATTATAAATGCAATTTTTAAGTTTACATTTAGTTTCCATGGAGATACTTGGATTCTCATAAACAATGTAACTAAAACGATCACTTAAATTTAAGGAAGAAATAGTTGGGGGTGCAGTCAATGAAAACACTAAAATAAGCATAACTTATTTATTATGTGCCGACGTTTCGGCCTACAATGTAGGCCATCTTCAGGGCTAAGAGAGAGAAACAAACTAAAATATATAAAAACGTAGCAGTAACAAGAATATATAAAGTGGTACAGGAGTGAAAATAAAAATAGTGACTAGGTATGATGAAATAGTGAATATATATATGATAAATAAGAAAGAATATAAGACTGGTTACAGAATATAATAAACTTAAAAAAGTGATAGATAAAAATAAAATTGTAGATGATGAAAAGAAATTCTAATGGTGACAGATATAATAATACTAGAATACGAATATAAAATAGAAAAAATACATGTCAAGAAAGGATAAAATGTAAACAATAATATAAAAGGAAAGAAAAATGAGGAGGTAAACGGAAAGATACAAAAAGAGAAGATTAAAATATAGAAAAAGGGGTTGAGTATGGAAAAATTTTTTATTTTTTATTTATCATATATATATTCACTATTTCATCATATCTAGTCACTATTTTTATTTTCACTCCTGTACCACTTTATATATTCTTGTTACTGCTATGTTTTTATATATTTTTGTTTGTTTCTCTCTCTTAGCCCTGAAGATGGCCTACATTGTAGGCCGAAACGTCGGCACATAATAAATAAGTTATGCTTATTTTAGTGTTTTCATTGACTGCACCCCCAACTATTTCTTCCTTAAATTAGAAGATACAGTCGACCAATTCTTCTCTAACATGGATCACTTAAATTTATTGATTTTCCACTACTCTCTATATTACCTTAAATTAATTTATATTTTTAATAATGGTACTTGTCTGTTAGGACGGCTCCACTACTGGTAACACTGCAGGGTATAGCAATCTTATATCTTTTTAGGTTTATTATCGTTTGTTTTTACAATAACAAACACAAATGTGTTTACCACATTTTTTGTTTTTTAATTATGAAAGAAATGTGGGATCTTCCTAAAACTGAGATCGAAGCAGTTGCATTTTTACAAGAAAAAGGGATACTGTATCGAAAGAAGCGTTGTAAGCACGGCCACAACATGAAATTGAGTGAAAATGAAACGATTTGTAGGTATCAGTTCAGCGAGCTTATCAGTAGAGCCGTCCTAACAGACAAGTACCTCGATATCATTTGACCTTATATATTTACAGCCGAGTCAAATTTTCTCCAAAATGAGTTTCCAGTAGTTAGGGAAGCGGAATTGTGTTATTTTTGTAATAAATAAGAGGGTAAGTCAGGTATTGGCTTACGTTATAACTCCATTTCAAGCCAAAATCTACGAGAATGATATAATTCCACTTCGCTCAATACAATAACTCTCTCTAGACAAAATTCGACTTGACCACTAATTCATTGGAGCTACAGATATACATGGGGAAGAAAATGGTCCAGGTCAGAGAAACAATTTCTTAATTAAGTTTTCAAGTAAATATTTTTTTTTTAGAATAATTTATTGATATTTACAACTGTAACTTTGACAAATTATATACCTAAACCTTTCAAGTGAATCAATCTATCTATTGGTGAAGACTGCATGAATTGCAGTAGATATTGAGTTTACCGCGAACATAGAGACAGACACGCAGAAGGACTTTGTTTTAAAGCGTGTAAAGATAACTACTAAAAATTACATCTTTTCCATCCATATGCACAACTGTTTTACTGTCTTTGGTAATGTACTATTGATATTATTTCACTTTTTCTCAGCCAAAAAATAACCCAAAACTTTGGTCCATAAAAAACAAGTTTTGCTCAATGGTTTATGATTTATTATTACTTTTTTAAAATATTTTAAAACCTTTTTCGAAAGATTTAACATTTACTGTAATAATAGGGTGTATAAAAAAAAATGACCATTTTTTTTAAACTAAATATTTGTATTATCATTTCTTTGATACATTTAGACGGCGACTAACAGTATCTTTCGACACACCATACTCCCTGGCAAGTTCGCGAGTACTTGTGGATGGATTTGACTCAACAGCTTCCTTCAGAACCTCATCAATATCCATTAATGGTCACCTGGATCCCTTCTTCCTTTCCAATGCCGTATCTCCACCCACTGCTTAATTGCAGCATTTATAAATTGCAAAATTTAAGGTGGTGGTCAAGGACACCTTACCCTTAATAATTTCACGAGCTGCTTCAGAGGCTGTGAAATTTTTTTTCCAGTAATGTCTTGAAATTACAAAAATTTCATAGGACAAACTGAGGCTTTTTTTGAAGAATCAAGTGTTAGTAAACAAGCTTAGAGAATGCTCTAAAGGGATTATTAAGTGTTGGTAAATAATAAATAGCATTAAAATATTTACAGACTTTTGACCTCAGGAATTTGATAAAACAGCCATTTTTTTTTTATACACCCTATTAGTTCCCTTCATTTGTAATAACGTAATTGTTTAATCTTTTAACCAGTTCATCTTTGTTTTTCATTTTCTCATTAAATCCTTTTTACTTCTTCAATATTGATACTATTTCTCTGCTTATACCAATTTGGTTTTGTACCAAGTACACTTAGCTCTGGGATCAAGACCCGCAATGTGGGTCTCAAAATATTTGATCGTAATAGTTAGAATTTTTACTATTTGAGATTAAACCAGTTTAATACTTGTGATAATAACCACATTTAAAAAAAAATTTATTCAAGTTTTTTTGTTTTAAATATGTTTATTCAAATGTATTTAATAAGTTCCAAACAGATTTATTATTATGATACATACATAATAACCTTTAAGAATAATGTATAAAATGGTCATAGTATAAGATGGCCTACATCTTAGACTGAAACGTAGGCATGACGTAGTAATTCATTGACTGCACCCCCCTCCCTGACTTATCATTTTACAATATTCATAGAATTATCCTTATCTATTTTAAAAATAACCTATTCATTGATAGCAATCTATTTCTCTAAATATGAATTTAAGAAACAAAATTTTACCTCTAAATCAACATCTGGTAATTGAGAAGATTGAGTATCCTCGAGCTCTTCCTGGGTTCCTGAATCAGGACCAGGGTCAGCCAGCGGTGAAGACTCGATAGCAGATTCTCTCTTGATCGTTTCGGCAGAAAACTTGAGAAAATGATGAAGAGAGAGCGGAAGGGAGGCAGGGGGGATACGGGACAGATAGTCGGCCATGGCTGTCGTTGGAACTGGGACGGACACTGACTGCCACTGGCCGGCTGCGCTGCCTCCACCGCTGTTAGCACCGCCGCTACTCGCTTCACCACTGGAGAAGTTATCTGCACCCGCTTCTGAAAAAAATACTGAATAGTAAAATTTTAGAATTACATAATACTCATCTTAATAAACACATCAAATCACTATGTAGTACAGTAAAACTTAAATTAGTCGTCTAATATGAAAATTAAGGTACTTGCGATGTAGTAGGTCGCCACGAAATCTACCTCCTTAACTCACGTACAATTAACTTCATCTTATCACAAGTCTAATTCAAATTATTAAATTGTATATGTGGTGTTTTATTAAATTGTTTTCTATAATGTTTTTAAGTATGTTCATCTTGTTAATTTTGTTTATAGTCTATTAAATTTAATTTTTTTGTCTTATTAATTTTGTTATTATATATTAAAAATGAACAAAACAACACTTTGGTAATAGTCATCTTTGAAAGAAGAAACTCTGAAATGATTCCAGAAGTTAAGAATAATTCCAAAGATCTAATTATTGGAAAAAGGTCATCAAATGGATATCAACAAGGATAAAAATGGAGATTTTTTTGTCAAAATTTCTATAGGAAAAGGAAAAGGAAGATGGCTACTTGGCTAGGCGGGTCTACAGCATTAGCATTTTACTATTACATTTTGTACATTTCAATTTCGATGAATATGAATAAGAAGGTTGCTGTTATCTTCTTCTTCTTTAAATTGCTCTTATGCCATTGCTAGCATCGAGGTAGGTATTATCAGTATCACAATTATCAGTGTTCAGTCAAACAATGGCGGATATCAGTCCATGGCGACCTGCTAAATCACCTTAATGACAAAAGACAAAAATTTTTTATAAAAAAATGGGTCATCTTTTTTTTTTTTACCTTATTTTATATATAAAAAAATCTATTTAAGTCTATTTCTTGCCTTTATCTTAGCTGTTTGGTTTTTTTTTTCAAACATAAGTTTGGCAGATTCTACAAAACCCAAAACATTGGTAGAAATGACAGGATCAGATCAAACTGCTTTAGGTTCATTATCCAATCCGATTCATACACTATTAACCTAATTAATTAATTAATCTTATAAATATTTTATATTCTATGTAGGTTACTTCTTTAAATAACCTTTTTTATTATTTGATTGATTAATATATATTATTTGAATATAATATTTTTACATAAACTAGATCATCCACAGCAATACAGATATTACATCAAAAGCTCTCACTCTACTTTGAGTTAGCTTAGATTACATTCAGTTAATAAAACCAAATAGATAATAATTTTCTAAAAGATTAAGTTTTTTTTTGTTTATATCTCAAACATTTTTTTTTAAATTATTCCGCAGGTTATTACTTTGAGTGGATCTACAAGTTTTAACTATTAATTCCTTTCTTTTTTAATATTCTCAAAAAATACAAGTTATTCACGAGCTTTAGTATGGAAAAAAGAATGTAATTATTGGAAATATGTATACTTCGGTAATCATTTAATCTAGAAATAAAAATTCAACAAACATATATCATCTACTAGCGACCCACCCAAGCTTTGCTCGGGTAATAAGGCATATAATGCTTATATAATTTGTCTGTGTAATATATATATATTTTTTTTTTATCACGTACCGGCACGTAACCTCACGAATATCATTGTAGGCTTCTTGCTTGGGAGTCTTGATTTTCTTTCTTCCCATCTCAGCTAATGTACTTTATTATATAGAAATTATAAAAATAAAACCAAAACCAAATATTTCTTTATATACAAATTTATTATCTTGCACATTAGATAATTGCACGGGATTAGGCAGCGTCTTCGGTGAAACCCATCGATATTCCAACCCATTTACACAAAACCTGGACAAATTATATATCTAAACCTTCCTGGTGAATCACTATATCTATTGGTGAAAACCGCATGAAAATCTGTGCAATAGTTAATGAGTTTATGAGTCCTAGGCCGCGAACAAAGTGGCTGAGGACTTTGCTTTATATTTTGTTAATTGAAACTTTAATTTCTTGATGAAATGATTATCGATATCTACTCATCGCCCATAATTACATACTCTATTCCATACTAAAGCTCACGATAGCTTGTATTTTTGGAAAATATTAAAAATGAAACGAATAAAGGGTTAAAACTTGTGACTCAACTTGAAGCAACAACCTGTGGAACAAATACCTTTTTTTCTATGGTATTATGAAAAAGTGTGATTCTCAAACATTATTTTAACGCACACAGTATCAATACATCAATATAGCTAGGCATGAGATTCTTCAGAAATATCTATTTAGATATTGCAACAGATAGCACTAACACCTAGTACCTTTTATAACATGTAATTCAGTATCCCTTATAGGTGACCCTATCCGAATTAATAACTAGATTTTTTTTTAATTATCCGATCTTCAGATTTTTTAAAAAAATTATGTGATCTTCAGATTTTTTTTTAATCATCCGATCTTCAGATTTTTAAAAAAAATTATGTGATCTTCAGATTTTTTTTTAAATTATCAGATCTTCAGATTTTTAAGAAAAAATATCATTATTAGTCCATGATCCATTTTTGCACTTGATTACTATCAAACTGAATCTTTGTGAATAGTTACGATAAGACGCCCAACAATTTCCTGTGCGAAAATTCTCGATTGTGGTATCTAACAGAGGTAGCAAGGATAAAATATGTCGATTTGATGATTCTCAAAAATTTATTATTAACTGTTTTGTTTTTTTGTTAAATCTCAAGATAATTATCTAAATTATTTGAAAAAATATTTGTCCTTCAATGTGTATGGTTTGATCAAAGAGTCCCCACCTTCCAATATGTATCGATAATGAATTCATTAAAAATGATTACTAACCAGCTGTTTTTTTTTTTAACTTATTTAATATTTATATAATTTAACAGTCACATTTTCCTACAAATTGCGTGTTACGTTATCCTGGTCCTACACTCAGAAATTGCTAATACCACAGACCATTTTTCTCATTACTAACTGTCGGACAAAAATATTACATAGTAGGTTAGTGTTTTACTTTTAGGTTACTACTTTTGAGCGTAGGATAATGTACCACACAATTTGTAGAACTATATGACTGATAAATTATATAAATATTAACTAAGTAAAAAAAAGAAAAAAACGCTGGTTACATTTCTGATGACCTCGTTATCAATACATGTTGGAAGGAGGGGACTCTTTGATCAAACCATTTTGAAGGACAAATATTTTTTCAAATTATTTAGATAATTATCTTGAGATTTAACAAAAAAAAAAAACCAGTTAGTAATAAATTTTAGAAAATCATCAAATCTACATATTTTATCCCTGTTACCTCTGTTAGCTATCACAATCGAAAATTTTCACACAGGAAATTGTTGGGCGTCTTATAGAAACGAAGCTATTCTCAAAGATTCAGCTTGTTAGTAATCAAGTGCAAAAACGGACCATGGATCCTGGACTAAATTAGCTGAATTCTAAACACATCAAAATAGATGTTGTATTTACCTTCTCTTTTCACTTGATCAGATTTGTCTTTTTCCTTAGTTTGCGATGACTGGTCTTCTTTGTCAGCAGTAATAGTTTCTGTAGACGCTCGGTGGAGAAGATGGGTAACGACTGCGACCGGGTACGCTTGAGCCTCCCCACTCTCTTCTCCGTTACCTTTGACATCGGTTGGGAGAACCTGCACAGTGCCTCCATCCCACCGCTAGAGTATGTCAAAAAGTAAAACTAGTTAGTTTGAATCATTTATAATTTCAAGTTCAACATAAACTAATATATCCTTTACGAACAAAGCATAATAAAAAATAATTAATATTAATCAATATATATTAATATACAGGTATTGATTCCTTCTTCAGCTCTCAGAAGTGAATGATATCGACATGCAATGTATCTAGAGAAAGATAATTTTATGAAGAAGCGAAAAATTATGATATTGAGTCTTTTGCCCATTGAAAAAGAAGGAAGTTTCTAAATATTGAGAGTTGTAATTTGGCAGATCGAAGCGTAACATGTTTCAATAATTTTTATGTGAAAATCAAATATTTTTATGAACGTATTGTGTCCTTTATTTTAAGACGTATGCCAACTTGAGAGAGTACACCATCTGCCACCCACGAAAGTAAGCAGATTATATACAAAAAATGTTTATAAAAGTAAAACACTGGGCCTGTGAAATTATTCTTATAAAAAATTACTATCATTTTTTGAGTATATACAACTCTTGAGATAATATATTGATTGTTAGCTATATATTATTAGTTCTGTTAATTATTATTACTTTTAAGACTGCTTTAAATTTTTTGAATAGCATGATAGTCCAACATCTTCTGATATCACTTCATGCTCATAAAGCAGTAGAGAGATATCACAACTCAGAAAAGATAGAATAAAACAAAATCTATTTGAAGTTTACGAGATTTGGAAAATTTATTCATAAGATGCACCGCCAGCATTATGTGTTAAATGAACACCAAATGAGAGTCAGAGTCAGGATTTCATGCTAAATATATTTTAACATTAACCCTTTGCATGACATCGTCCCTCTAAAGCTACTGTAAAATATAGGGAACATGTAAAATATATTTATTTTCACACCCAATAAGATTTTTTGAAGTTGATATGACAGCGCAGTGTTATGAGAAAATAAACTTTATTAAAACGTCTTTTTCTAATAAAGGCAGTTTTTTTGTCTGTTTTATTAGTTTTTATTTTCCCAACATAAAAATAATGTATGAGAAAACGATCCATTCAACAAAGAATAACAATAGATTTAATTTATTAAATGACAATAATTATTCTCTATCTAACTTCCAGTTGCTAAAAAATCATGAATAAATTGTAGCAATTAAATCTGTACATAAATTATATTCAGATAAATTGAAATTGTCAGAATTGCTCATCATCTATAATTAACACATCTATTCATCATGACTCATCACTGAAACATGTTTTCCAAAAAGAGTAGAACCAAATTGTATATTAATACCATTAAGTATTAATAAAAAAGTTCATAAAATTAGGATATTTAAATTTTTCAGAATGATTAGTTTAATGTAAAAATAATTAAATATTTTTTATTTAAAGGTAATCAAATAACATAAATAGGTTTATTTAATGACGATATTCATTTTGATTCTTATCTAATACACTGGACTGCAAATACTATGTAATTATTTTCATTGAATAAACCAGTTTCCAGTAATAATTCATTTATTCTTTTAAATAGATGTTTCGACAATTAATGTCATTTTCAATTATTTTAATAAGCATCCTGCATCGATCAACATCCTGTATAACTTCAATAAGTTAGAAGTAAAAAAATTCTGTAAAAAACAACAATCACAAATCAGTTACACAAATATAAAAGAAAACAAAAAAACTTGTCCCAACAGTTAGCAAAAACCAAGCATAGATACCTCATAAAAATGCATTGTACAATAATTTAAATTTTTTTTATTTTCTTGGGGATCAACTATCCTCCATGGTCAATAGTTAGTCTACAAATGGTTTAAACTTTGATCTGTAAAGTAAAATGTGAGTTTTATATGATTATATTATTTATATTTTACTGTTATTTAAATTCTTAATGTATTAAATTATTTTTGGTACTTGGCTGTTTTGACGTCCGTTGACCCCAGCGCCCCAAGTGCCACTTTTCTTAACTACCTGCTACTGTTAACGTTACCTTTTTTAGTCCTTCGTTATTGTTTGTGTCAAGTGAAGGTGGATGTGTTTTCATGTTATTTTGACAATATGAGTTGGAATTTAATGAAGATTTTTCGCACGGTGGCTGATGAAAAGTCAGCTCACCTCCTATTTCTTCAGGAGCGGAATGTCATTCCGCAGAAAATGTCTTGCAGAAATGGACATAATATGAAACTGCAAATGGAGAATGCAATAAGATGGAAATGCCATGCTAAAGGATGCAACAACAGCATGGGCGTTCGAGTTAATATGTGGCTAAGGAATAATACCTTACCTTTAGATACTATAGTGCATTTTATATATTGCTGGTCGGCGGAATTGACTTCCATAAAGTTTTGTGACGAACAGCTCAACATGTCTCATTCAACAGTGAAGTGGAGAAACAAGAGAAGAAGAGGCACCAATAGAGAATATCTAGACTCTTACTTGGCGGAGTTTATGTGGAGGAAGAAGTTAGAGGGACGACAACCTTTTGATGCTATTCTAGAAGATGTTGTTTTTAATCAACATTGCCTC
Source organism: Arma custos (assembly GCA_037127475.1). Classification (NCBI taxonomy): domain Eukaryota; kingdom Metazoa; phylum Arthropoda; class Insecta; order Hemiptera; family Pentatomidae; genus Arma; species Arma custos. The sequence goes on from CM073759.1 coordinate 221,071,038, forward strand.
TAATAAATGTTTCATTTTTTATAGTTTTATTTTGTCTTCACATGTTTCTCATTTATTTGATCTCATAAAAATGTTTTAGATGGTTTTAGATAAGGCAATGCCTATTGCAAATAAATTGTAGGCAGCATAACCTGACATGGTCCAATAGTTGAGGTAAGTGATACCTGAGCGCGCTGATGTCAAAACAGACAAGTACCTTATTTTTAAATATATTAAACTACAAAAAAATAATTTTAATTTTTTTATTTAATCATAATATGATATTTACAAAAAATTAAATGGAAACAGTTAAGATATGAGAAAACTATTGGTAGGTTATAAGGTCAGGTTATAAGTATTCTTACTGGCCTTGCTTTCAAGTTAAACTTCTTAATGTATTGTTGTTTTTTTAATTTTAAAACAACGGATGAATATAGTTTGCTTATTTTTCGTGCTTCTTTTCTGTCATTCACTATGTTATCATTTATGTAGAGTACCTCTAAATATTTTCTCTTAACTGTGTGGGGTTTTTCCCTATGCAAGATTTTTGGTTTGTTAAAATTGAAAATATGAAATTCCTTTTTACAGTGGGTCGACAGTGCAGTATTAGTTTAGATGTGGGTTTTAAATTATTTTTATGATAATAAAATCTGTTTTTTAGATGTGTACTAGTGTGTCCAATATAATGTTTGTAGCAGTTATTACAGCTGAGGTCATATACTACTTTTTTGTTATCCCTATTGGGGTATTTTATCTTTTTGACTCTTTACTATATTTTTAATTGGATTTCTAGTTTTATAAGCTAATTTTATTTTTGAAATATCATAATTTTTAAAAGATGGACCAATCCTTTCTGATAAGTTTTTTTATATAGGTTAGGCTTTTATAATTTATTTTATTCTGTTCTAAATCTGAAAAAAATTGGTTCTATTAAATTTTGAGCTGTGGTATTATGACAATATTTATGAGGGAGGTAGGAAACAACTTTTAATTAGATTTTTTATAGTAGGTCAACATTTTATGAACGAATAATATAAATAAATGATATCAATGATACACGTATCAATAAACCTTATCAACGATATACATACTATAATAAACCTTATCAACGATATACATACTATAATAAACCTTATCAACGATATACATACTATGGTTTCATCTGAAGCACTGTCCCCGCTACTTCCTGTCGTGTTGTTGTTATTATTACTATTGGCATTAGAAACTTCAGAGGGGTCCGCTTGAAGCTGAAAATAATAATAATATTAATAAAATTAAACTATTTCTTCTATTCAATATCTCATCATCAATATAGCTGTTATCAAATTTATCAATATGATTAAATTATAAATTAGTATACAATCAGTTTTGACATAGAAATATCATATTGAGAAAAGGATTTTTATATTTTTAACTTTTTTATATTTTGGCTCGATGTTGTTCATTGCCACTACTAAGATTAAAATTGTTTTATCTTATAATAAATTTAATTAAATTTACCCTGAGCAGCGTATTAAAAAGATGACTTACATGGATAGAGGAGCTTATTATAGGATAGTTAAAAGATATAAAAGTAAAAATAAGAAATTGAGGAAATATAACCTATGTGTACACAATAAAATAATTAATTTTTTCATCTAATTTTAATGCTCTATTACTTTTCAATGACTTAATTAATTTCAAATATAACTCGTTGAGAATGTATCAAATTTGTCTACTATTTGGAAAACTAATATTAGTATAAGGAAATAATCCGGGTGGGGGTCAAGAAAATTCTCTTATATAGGGAGATTGTTAAGTTAACGTTTCCACCCACATCGCAGGTCTTCTTCAGGGCTGGTAAGATCGGGACTGAAGAGTCTAGTGTCAACTCCTGATCTTACCAGATTTAGACGTCAGTCGAAACGTTGGCTTACTAATAAACAGTTCTCCCTATATAGAGAATTTTCTTGACATCCACCAGGACCATTTTCTTCCTTATATACACAAGGTCAACTAATATTATTCAACATAATATTAACCTGTACAACTACAACCCGTGAACGGGTCTGGGGTTCAGTACATGGTAGAGACTGTACTGTTTCATGGACGAGGTGACTTGCCCTAGGTCAATTCAACCGCCAGATTCTCCCCCCTTATTTTGGGTACCCTATTTTTATAAAATCTTATAGAGGCTGGGTGAGCCGCAGAAAGGTCCCAGATCCCATATGATCCACCTCCTGTTGCAAACAGACTCAATAAAAGTAATGCCTGCAGCGGGATTTGAACCAGGATATCCGACATGGCAACTCAGTGCTCTACCACTGAGCCACTCCTTCACCACATATTATAAAAATAATACAAATTAAAACGCAATGTTAAATTTTAAGCTCTGTGCATATTTCTGAGAAAACTATCAAGTTAAAGAGTACAATTAGAAATCTATAGTAATGTTTAAAGCTGAATAATATGTATCATTAAACACAATAATATAAAAAACTACTAGTCTAATTTTCAAAAGTATTTTTGCATCAGATTGTTCATTCATCGAAGAAAGGTATTAGATAATTATGCTAAGGCCTAAATAAACAGAGCAGTAACCTCTACCAAGAAACAAAAAAAGGAAAGAAACATATCAAACTGAGCATGTGCCGGTGTTAAGGAACTACTCCTCAAAGCAAACCAGTTAACAAAACATTACTTTTGTCTGTTTATTTAATACAAATTTATTGCCTTATCAACACTTTATCTTCAAAATACCTTTAAACAAGAACAGTATTAATTAATTAGAGAGTGAAAGCAAATTTAATGCAAGTGAAACCACAAACCCATAAATAGGTCAAATGTCCCTAATTGTAGAATGTCAGGCTAAAGATAATAAATATGAAGAAATTGGGCTCAGTCAATGAAAAATGAACGAACTAGAACTTAATGACATGCTCAGCCAAGCTGGTCCAAAGCTAAGCTAAGCCAAAACATCAGCACTCAATTAATATTCCAGCTATACAGCATAAAAAAATTTAAAGATTTCGAGGCTGTGATCTGTAAAATTCAAAGTGTTTCATGAATTTATTGGATTGAATCTTAAAACAAAATTGGAAAACATGAAATGAATTTTATCAGCTAATGATAAAGTCAGTCTAATGATTAGAAAGGCTATATCTCTGTCTATTAGATAACGAAAAATTGTTACCTATTTTATTATACAAAACAATAGAGACGTAAATAAAAAATAAAAATACAACATAAAGATAATTTCAAGTAAGAATAAGTAAAATTTACCTGTTGGAATAGATTTTTAAATACAATATTAAACATAAAAAAACAAATAACAAATCCTTGATATTTGTCACTCCATTTTCAGGCTCTATAGCAAGGAGTGTACTGTCAAACTAATTACATGAAGAATAAATCGCACTCAAAGGAATCAAGAGAAAATCAGATATGCATTTAACTACACCTCACATAGTTTCTGTAAAAAACTGATATTTTGGACGTCAAAACATGACAAATAAGTAGATTTTCAGATGTAAACAAACATGTCAAGTTGTATACTTTTTAAAAACTAGCTATAACCATAATTCAACAACATTATAACCTATAATAACTATTGGCTCCAGCTTCTATCAGCCCTGAAGATGTCCTACAACGTAGCTCGAAATGTCGGCACTTATAATGAATAAGTTTTTCTTATTTTGTGTTATATTGACTGCACCCCCAGACTAGCCCACATTAGATCTTACAGTCAACTATTTTCCTCTCTATAATAACTACCTATTACACAACCGATAGCAAAAACTAGAGATTGATATTGACTTGGTTAAAAATCAAAAACACAAAACCCAGTTACTTAAAATACAAATCACAGAATCAAATTTTTTTAAAAATACTAACAAATATATCCATCAATAAATAAACAAATATATAGTATATGGCATCACAACTTCGATGTAAAAAACAATCTCACTATTATATACAGCTAAGCAATAAGAGAATTTTTATTATTTATAATTGTACTATTGGGTACAACATTTAATATGTAATCGCCTAATCAGTAAAACCCCTAAAACTAAAACCCCTTGTATCAAAACTGTAAAATTTGTATGCATTGGTATTATTGAATTATTACTACTACATTTATATATTTATGACTAGGGAAAGTTGTATCAACAACAGTAATGTTTTTATTAGTAACCATAATGATGATAATTTTTATAACTACTGTGATTACAAATATTAGAATATGCAAGACTACAATACTTCATTAGAAAGTTGTTTAATTTTGTTTTAAAAACTCTTTTATTAAACTGATAAAATGTTAATAGATGTGAAGCAATTTACCTGCAATTGAATAGCCTCTCCTTGTTCATGATGAGGATTAGAATAGGCGACGGTTAAGACGGTAGCACCACCCTGTTGGAACGGCTGAAGTGAAATCGGTAAGGCATATTTTTCAGGTCCGCCGCCCGCTCCAGGATTAGGGTTTACCACTTGAATTTGTAACGTCTGCTGTTGAGGCAAATCACCTGGTTTAGCTCCGGGAACGCTGATGGGTAAAGTGATGATCTACAAATAAAATAATTAATATTAATTACAACGATTAAGTGAAAATTAATTAATTTAGATGGAATAGAATTTTCTTCTAAAGTTAATGTTTACTTGTAATTAATTCATGAAAAAATTGTTACAAGAGAAACTACAACAAAACTAATACAAAATGGTTCAATAAGAACACATCACTTAATATACAGTTGACAAGCGTACTTATTCCAACAAAGTGAAAGTCCTGATTTTAATGGTCATTCACTCTGCAATACCTGTTGTTAATTGTGAAATGATGATTATGGTATTGAAAGAAAAGTGAATTGAAACATAATAATTGAATTTTGTTATAAACAATATTTAAATAAAATATAATTAAAATTAAACTGCCTACATAACCTATATACTAACAAGATAACAGTGATATATATTTTCAAAATGAAACCTACCTAACATTTAAATGAGTGATAATGTATTATGTATAGATAATAAACCATTACATTGATAAGATTAACATTAATATGTTGCTTACCTGAGGACTACCATCATTAGCATTTCCAGTCGCTTGTTGTATATTAAAGGTGAGACCGTTAGCATCAACTGGCCTAAGGTATGTTACACCAGCTTCGTCCGCTGAAAGAACCCCCAACACCTGGCCTCCGCCTCCACTGACTTGATGTGCAAACTTAGCTGTTGTGAACTGTGCTACTGCACCAGCATTTGGTAAACTACTGCTGAATGTTGTACCAAATGGAGTAAAATTCATCTTTATGGAACTGAATGAGCTCAATTATTTTCCTGTAAACCATAATATACAATGCAGAAAGGAATATAAACACTAAACTCCACCAAAATGAAAACTCAATTTCTCTATAAGTTCACTAGGATCATTAAGATAACAGTAGATAAGTTGCACAATAACTTTTAAAAAATAAAATCTCTAAAACAATGATTCATATATTACATGGTTAAAGTTGTATAAATGTACATAACACAAAAACGTTATCAAATTTCAATCTCATAAAACAAATCAAAAAATGACTGCAACAGTCCAAAATGACAAAAGTAATGCATATTTTGTAGGACCAAACCCACTGGTCTCTGCCAAGGTTAAGGCAATGGAGACTATATTAACTCAAAGTTTAACCAAGATTGAATTAGGTTAGAAGACTTTTAACCATGCAAAACGAAATAAACCATCAAAAGGGTAAAAGCATATGTCCCTAAACCAGGATGTTTGAGACCTACTTACCTAAAATTCAGAGCCACTTTCTCATTTCAATGCATAAGAATTGTCATCTACAACACAATGATGTGTACATTTTTCCAAAATGCATAACAATAAACACAGCAGAAACTTAAGGACTAATAGTTTTTCCGTCTGGTAAACGTAAAAATAATAAAAAATATCATGAATGTGTTCGAAGAACGTTAGCTGCCATAGCCTAGAAAAGCGGTGAACCCCAAAAATAGGGTCACGTAGGGCCTCAAGTTATGCCGTTAATATAAATCTACACAACACTATTCACCACTTTTCTTTTACAGTCACCTTAAAGGATGCCTCCACATTGTCAAAAACTCAAAATATATCCATCATTGGAGAGGATAACAACAAATTAAGGCAAAATACAGAAGTGACAACAAACTAGAAAAACACCTGCCTGGCTTGCTATATTACGATGTTTTCATCGTCGAAATGTAGAGAGCGACACTGTTGCGATTAAACAAGCAGTACTTCCGCCACGGCGATCCCTTCTCCACAGGGCCACTGCCACGGGCGCTCCCTCGAATTATTTCAACAACCTTTTCACAATTACCTTATTATTTTATAAAGAATAAATAAAAATAAAAATAAATACCCTCAATAATAACACCTCTTTGGAAAAATCATCGACTTGGGGTAAAATATGAAAAAAATATTACAATTGGTTTTATTTTATTTTTTTTTGGAATGGAATTTTATTTAAATTAAATTGACAATATAATAATTTTTACATAAATGGATAAATGAAAAATAAATAAATTCAAACATAATTAAGTAAATCACATTATTCACAAATACTTTTCTTTATTTCATCATCACAATCATCATAAATACAATAATAACTTATGAGTTTTTTTATTACTTATATTTAAAGTAACTTTGGATTAGAAATGGTTATCAGGTGCTGGAAGGTGCGATCTTTGAGATCTTTGCATGTACAATTCATACAACAGTCGATTGCTTTCATAATAATATGGATTCTCTGCAGGGGTAAGATCGGGGTTGTAGCATTCTACACCCCAGGCCTGAGGGTCTGCATCAATAGTAGAGTCGATATTTCTGGAGCTTCCAGCATCAAAATCACCCAGCCTTCCGTTCATCATAGCTCGGTGCATATCCTTGAAACAAAAACAAAAATTATAAAACGCCTTAAAAAAATACCAGGTTTCAAGCACCAAAAACATTTTATATCCCCATTATATTATAAATACTAAATATAATCAAATAGCCGAATATAACTATTTTTTTCAATGACTAATTAATCAACTAATAAGTACAACTTATTTTCATTTGCATATAATAAATAAATTATGAATAATATTAACTGACCATATAAATATATGAGGAAGAAAATGGTCCAGGTGGAGGTCAGAAAAAAAAAAACTTTCTAAAATAGGGAGAACTATTTACTTTAAATTTTAAATATTTATTTAAAAGCCAACACTTTGACACACATTGCAAGTCTTCTTCAGAACTAAATAAACGAGATACAGACAAATTAAAACGATACATAATAATAATAAATTCTTTATTTATTCTGGGACAAGTCCCTTTAGAATACCATAATTGTACATTATTGTGGGCTTTAGAGCCTTAGAGTACAAAGAAAAAAAAAACAAGCAGATAAGTCAATCTATAAAGCTGATTAAATAATAATAAATAAATAAAAAAACAACTTCTTATGATAATGAAATAGAACCTAAATAAAATTAGAATAATTACTAACAAGAACTTTTCACACAAAAAAAAATAAAAATGAATAAACAATATAAATAATATTCTGTTGATAATTTTATGTATGCCCTTCGGGGAACTGGAGGGGTAGGAAGTAATCAAATAAGCGGGATTTGAAGGTAGGTAGTGAATAATAAAAATATGTCTCCCTATTGTTCAAATACTAGTCATTAGATTAACTTGTATTACTATTTTTATTACTTTATTGATAAGACTCTATAATTATTTCCTCTTATTTTTATCATTCGCTATGTATCATTTTAATTTGCCTGTATCTTGTATATTTACCCCTGAAGAAGATCTGAAATGTGGGTCTAAATGTTGGGTTTTAAATAAATAGTTTTCCCTATTTATAATTTGATCTGACCTTCACCGGAACCATTTTTTTCCTAATAAGTATACGTATTATAAATATATAGCACTGAGTTGCAATGCCGGAAATCCTGGTTCAAATCCCGCTGTAGGCCAAGACTTTAATTTAGTCTGTTTGGAGCGGGAGATGGATCATATAGGATCTAGGACCCTCCTGGGGCTCACCCAGGCTCTATAAAATATTATAAAAATAGGGTACCCAAAATAAGGAGGAAAATCTGGTGGTTGAGCGTGACCGAGGACAAGTCACCTCCTTGCAGAACTGTTGTCCATGAAATAGTATAGTCTCTACCATGTACTGAACCCCTTGTTCACGGGTTGTAGTTGTACAGGTTTTTATTTTATTTTTTATTTATAGATATATTCTTCATCAACTACACTCCTCTCTGGTTCTTCATAAAATTACATCTACATCAACATTAATACTAACAGATAATAAAATGATTTACATGAATATAGTATTTTAAAGGAAAATAATAAAATTCTTTATGATTTAATTATATTGTTACCCTTTTTTTTAATATGAAATATGATTTATTATTAGATTAAGAATCAGATATTTAATATACTTTAATCTGAGATAAGATTAAAGATAATCCTGACCTCTCAGCTTTGTATAATAGTAATAAGATGGATTGTATAGGCATCAAAAGTTTAGGACCATCTGTTATTCGTAATGTGGGTCAGTACATTTTATATCACCCACATTAGGTTGATCATTTATTATTTTAATTTTTTTTTACTAGTTCTTCCTGAGTTAGAAGTCATAAGTAAAACTTTTTTTTTTTCAGGCATTATAAGTTATATTTATGGCTGAATATAAGTTTTGGGCAAATGTCTTTAACTCGTATTTACTTGAGAAAAAAATAAAAATAAATTAAAATATTTTTTAAAATTAAATTTAAAAATAATAAATTATGAAGCTATCAACCTAATGTTCTGTGTGATATAAAATGTACTATTTAATACTATAATACATTTTTTGTATATTTATAACCATATCGCTCATAATTATAAGCCATAAGCAATATCTGACAAAACATAAGATAAAATAACATTTAACTATTTGTCTTATGCTAACAATTTAATATTTCTATACTATTTGTTCCTGTTTTTTTACCATAGATCATATTGTTCTTAAAATTATGATAAGTTTCTTCTCTTAAATGCAGATCAAGATGGTCAACTGAATTGAGTTTCTTTTGTGATACTCAGGTTAAAATGTTGTAGATAATGAATGAAATGATGGTTACGTTTGTAAATTTGATTCAAAACAAAAATAAAATCTAAAATGACAATTCTTACAGTAATATAGTAACATAACCATACAAGGTGAGTCTCCTTAACTTAAATACTTCTATATCATTATAAGTCTCGTCAACATTAATTCAATTTTTTTAAAGTGTCTTGAGAAAAAATATATATGACATTTTCATAACTTTCTTTTCCATGATATTTATAAGGTTAATTAATAATTATTCAATATCACAATTTTAGTTAAGTTTTGATACCTGCAAAATTAGAGTTAGACATATTAGCACGAAACCTGCCTTCAGATGTGTCACTAACTTAAAAAGACCCCAAAAGAAAAAAAACCGAAAAATTTACTCCTTTCATTGAACTAAATTATAGGGAATAGCTGCTGAAAAAAATGAATCATGACATGGATATCTATTATTTCAGATTGCCCGATAATATAACAAAATATCAGTTATTAATAATCCATATAAATTATGGGGTTTTCTGTTAACACTTTAATAAACCAACTTAAAATATTAATGTCTCAGGTGGATTGAAAATGAAGTAGATACTGAAAACCCTTTGGGTTTCAAGTTCCAGTGGAAGGTGAACATGAATAATAAATAGTGTTTTACTAAGGAAATGGTTCTATAGGATATGGTATACAAGTTGATAGGTTAGGCTGTCGTATTTAAAAGAAAATCTGCTTCCTGAAAGTTCTTGAATTAGAATGCATGATAATGAAATTCTATAAAAATTATAATGGGACGAACTAAATATGTCCATTTAAAAATTTCAAGATTCAACAAAATAAAGTGGATGTAAATTTGTACTTAATTTTCCAGAAGGCACCTCAGATAAACCTTGTTGTCAAAATAGTAAGATCACAGAATTCTCACTTAAAGATTGAAGCATTCTAAAAATGGTACCTGTATGTACTAATATATGGCACTTATGAATTTTTAAGTTGACCAAACTTTGCCACACAGCCTAGTCTGTCACTTACTTAACAGTTGTATTTAGTTTTAAAAAAGTAAAGTATTATTAACTTGTTTCTTAGTAACCAAGGTTTTTTCCTAAAACTTTCATCCAAAAAAACTCCACAAAATTAGACATGACACATTCAATAAATAAATTTAAATACCAGTAATGCTCTGACATGAAATTAATTCATTTGGGGGTCTGAGGATCTCAGAAGTTTACAGCTTTGATTAAATAAAGGTACTAATCACTAAAATAGAGCCAAAAACTCAAAAAGAAACACTATTATTTATTATAATGCAATTGGGAAAAACCTCAATGCAAAGCCTTATGTTTCAGTTGTATGTTGAACGTCTTGGTGGTGGGGTGCTGTCTCATGTTTGGAGCCTGTTTGGGCTGTTGATCGTTGGGATGTATTGCACCTTTTTCTTAGAGATGCGATTCACATAACCCCCTTTTTGATTTTGGTGTCTTGATAATGCCTGAATAGGCGAAACGTCGACTGGTAAGTAGGTGTATTTTTGAAACATAAGGCTTTGCATTGTGGTTTTTCCCAATTGCATTATAATAAAGGTACTAATAATTTTAATAATTCCAACAAATATACAATTGTAACATAATACAGTTTTGGAATCGTTTAATTTATTTTTGTAGAAGAAATTTTGATAATGATATTTAATTTTTAACAGTTCAGAATAAATTCCCATTAACAGAAACAACTTTGTCGTTATAATGGCCTCAGGTACTGTAACAACCAAGACCATCAATTGAATAACTCTAGAGTATCCTATAAACAATTAGGTCAGTTACGCATAATGTGCTTATTTATTTCTATTTTAATTGAGTAATAATGCACTTAATACTACATTAAGAACATAAAACCATAAATTAATACTGTGAATCATAATGTATTTTTGACATACCATGCTATTAATCTGGCAACTTTAAAGTTTAATCTGTAAAATCAATAATACATATTAAACTCTTTAAGTTACACATTTTGATAGTGTAATGACATTATATCCTAACACACTTTAACTGAACTAAAATTATGTAAAATTTTACAACAAAACTTTACAAGAACTTAATGGAATCATGCAGAAGACTACTTAGAAGTTTACTTCCACGTAAACATTCAGGCAAAGTAGTTAATTCTTTGTAACAGTATATTCATTCAATAAGAATTTAAATGTTATTCAGAGTTTGAAGAACCACAGCATGTCAGTATATCAAACATGATATGTGACAATATGGCAGTCAAAACATGACTATCATAACCTATAAATAATGAATATAACTTATTACCAACACTCTGTTTCAATTTGTAGGAGATAGCACAACCAGCGGTGCCATTTGCATCCATTAGAAGTAAAAAAAAAAAAATAAATAGAAGAAGCCATGTTGTTATCTGATCAATAAATTATGATTATTCCATATGACTAATATTAAGAAACCTCCATCAAACCTTTATGATTAATAATAAATCATTCAAATCAATATGAATCTTGAATAGTCAAATCACTTCAAACTATGGAAAGCGTTGTGAAAAAAATGAATCACACATTAAATTAAACATGGTAAACACTTCAAAAGGTTTAGATCTCACAAATCTCTTATACTAAGCAAGTGAAAATTAAGTTTCAAAACAAATGTTTTGAAATATATTTTTATTCAATTAAGTATGGAATATACTTATCAATTCATACTACACTCACTGGTTTCAATTCTTGTAATGGCATTTGCTTAACAAACGGAAAAAAAGAATTGTTGATGTGTAGATTGTTAATCCGTTTTGACAATGGAGTAAATTCACTGATTTCATCTTCGCAAAGGTACCGCTGTCTTTTCCTGCAATAAATGTCAATTACTTCACTTTTTCTTAAATCACATATAATGACAAAATGAGCATTGGTTTACAAAGATTGTGAAATTTAAACAAATATTAAATGAAAATCAATATAATTTAAACCAAAATATTTACCTATTTCCAGAATGAGGAAGAGCCATGGTGTTTTGATTAATAAAGAAGTTATTTGATTATATTACAAGTTGTTCTCTTTGTCATACTAATATTTAAATGATCAAGACCAATTTTTTAAACCACTGGGGAAGGTACACAGTAACCAGTCAGGCAGCCCACATTATTTACCTCTGCTTTAATCCATTGCCTCAATGATAAGACAAAATCATTGCCAACATTACGATAACTAATATACCTATCTTAATGTTGGTTTCAATAGAGAATTCTCATAATAATATAAAGTACCTTATGAATAATATAAAATGGATATAAATAAATATTATATATTAATGGTAAATTTACAATTATTTATTACAAATCATCGGAAGCAATCGATGGAAGAAATTACATCGATATTTGATAAGTCTTAATTTTTTATGAACTGTCATCACCATAGTAATTTTCAACTCAAAAGTATAACAAAGCTTGAAGTTGGATAAAGTGTTTGTATTTTGTAGTTTTAGCATTATAGATATATCTGACTCCATGTATTTTGGAATTTTTGAAGACCATGCCATTTTTCGGTAAAAAATTTTCCACTTCTAAGTGTTCTAAACGTAAAAAAATACCTTTTCATCAAGAAGTAAGCAACCCCGAAACTTTGGATAAGCCTATAAAAATTAAACTTGGGTCTATTGAATCGACGTTCGTTGATGGAGAATGGAAACCTGGTAAAGTATTTGTAATTTGAAATCGAGTTTACTTAATAATTAAAATTTTAAAATATTTTCATGAAAATAATTTTAAAACTTTCAGAACCAAACATGGAATTGTCTAGAGAAAATGAATATTTGAAAGAACTGTCAAAACAGCTTAAAGAGGAAAACAATTTATTAAGAATAAAAATAGAAATATTAATAGATATGGTAAGTTTCTTAGGTTTTATGGTTCACTTTATGGTTTATAGTTTGGATTTAATATCTGTCTTGTTCTTCTTCCAATTTTTTAATATATTTATATGTGCATTACTAGCCTTTTTGCCATCATATGACAGCTAATGTAGTTCTCGGCTCTCTACAACCAGCGTAAAGTATTACGATTCATTGTAATAGTTATGTCACTAATTGTTGAGATTAGGGCAATAGCAGTTTTTAAACTCAACACTAAGTACATCAACAATGGCAAAAACTTCAGAGTACTGCTGCGTTATTGGTTGGATATTATCAGTATGGTGTTGGCTGAAATTTATTTTTTGGCGGCCTCACGAATTGGACCGCGATCTTTTCAGCCTGCTTGCCTTTTCAGTCTGCTCATTGGAAACTTACATCAATAACATCTGTTTACTTGTTTGTTTGGTGCATCCTACTTATGTGCAGTCTTATGGAATAACACTTCTCAGGTTGTACTCGCGAACACATTTCTAATCCTGGAACCGAATAACTTCCGCTAACGTGTTTCCATCTTGCGTTGCTGTAATGAATACCTTGAGTTCCGCTGAATGTAAGCAAAGTTGGATGGCTTTCAATTCTTTAACCATATCATTTTCATCTTCTCTAAATCCAAATTTGACGAGCATTGTTCGAGGCACATTTTGTCATCCTACCTCAACAAATGGTTATATTCTGTAATAATGATTTTGACAATATTTTCTCCGGCATTTTTCCTCCAAGAATTAGTTTCTTATTACGTATGATCTTATGGCGAAAACATTCAAGCTTCCAAAGAAAACAGCGGTCTTTAATGAGTACCTGACCTAAAGCATCAGGCTCTCCATTTCACGTCCTAACGGAACGTAAAACTAAAGGTTTCTACACCGTTTAAAAGATCCTACTCGCCAGTGCTCTTCAATTTAGCCCTCGGAACATCAGCGCGTGCGATCCGAACTAACCCAGGTGGAACAATATACACAGGTTGACACAAAATTTCTCCTATGCGGATGATGTTGCCCTAACTGGCAGGAGGAAAGCAGCACTCTCAGGAGCCTTCCAGGAATTCCAGCAAGCAGGAGAAAAAAATGGGTTTGCATATAAACGAGGCCAAGACCATGTACATGTGTTGCTCAAGAAGGAACGTACAGGTAGAAGAACAAGCCCCGTTTATGGAGTTCAGCTTCAAGCAAATTCAGAATTTTAAATACCTGGGCGCAATAGTAACAGACAACAACCAGATAGGAGGATATAAAAGCAAGACTTGCCGCTGGTAATTGCTGTTACTATGAGATACAAAAGGCTCTTAAAACTGGGCAATTATCAAAAAAGGCCAAGATCACCTTGTATTAAAACCATTGTCAGGCCAATAGCGACATATGGTTGTGAAAGTTGGGTTTTGAGCAAAAAAGTAGAAAGAATGGTGAATGTCTGGGAGAGGAAAATACTGCGGTGGATTTATAGACCCATCTAAGACCAGGGAACATGGAGGATCCGTAACAATGTAGAACTCCAACAACTTCACGGAGAGCCAGACTTAGTTTCTTTCGTAAAAAAGGCTAGATCGAGATGGTTGGGCCATGTGATGAGGATGCCGGAGACAAGAGAGACCCAGAAGACTGCTGTTTGGGAAGCTCGGTGGTAGAACACCCAAAGGAAGACCCCTTACGAGATGGCTAGATGACGTGGAGGCCGATCTTCACCAGCTGGGAATCAGACATTAGAGAATTATTATCCTAGCAATCACTTATAAATTAAATTCACTTGATAATTAATTAAAAACCACTTTTTATAATTATAATACTTAATTAGTCGAAAGAAATGCAAAAATGCCGGGAAAAAAATTGTCCAGCCAGCTCCTACTAATCCAAACACTGTGTGGCGAGTGAGAAGTGCCGGTAGCGAAATGTAGACGGTGCTGGTTATCATCTAAGGCACTCCCTCCCTGTGACGTCACAACTGGAGGTTATCGAAGGGGAGACCTTTTCTTAACAATTACCGTAGCTATTGCTTGTTTGTTAACCAGAAGGGATGTTTTTGAGTTGTGCAAACTAATTACTGATCCAGTAAACTTAAGCTTCGACATAATAATTGAAGTGTGCCTAGAGACATCTGCAAGTAATAATTCACTTCCATCCGCAGACAATATTTTCTCGGTTAATTATTATACAATCCATCAACTCTCAGCACCCGCCCTACATCTAAAGTCTCTTTCAATTCATACTCCCGTGTTGCATCAACATCTGGAACTCAGTCTCTCGTAGTATCCGTCATTCTTCTTCTGTATCCTCAATTAAACCCTAGCAACTTCTCCTTGGTCCCGATTCCGGAGGGACCCAAATCGTGTTTTTAATTGGAAATAAGGAACTCTATGACGTGAGATAACTGTAAATTTGCTCATGAAGTTCTATATAGTTTTGTGAAAAAAGTCGTTGAGTGAATCAAAAATTGGTTGGTTTGTTCATTTAACGTCACTTTATGCTGCTTTGGCTAATCAGACGATGCTACTGGGAGCTCTAAATTTTGCCTATCCAGGTTTAATTAGGATAGGGATTTTTAACGAGTACCTGACATCGTACAGGCTCGGGACCCCCGTTTAACGTCCCTTCCGAAGGACTGCGTAACTAAGAATTTTTTTACTCCCTTAAAAAAATCCTAGGGCCACCTGCCGGGCTACGAACCCGCGATCTTGGGTTTAGTAGTTTGTTACGCTAACCACTAGACCACAGGTGACCGTGTGAATAAAAAATTAAGGCATTTTTCCTCAACCAAAAGGCTAATTACAGTTTATTTTGTCTGAGTTGTATAGCCTTGTGTTCCAATTAATCCATTCTCCCAGATATTTGATCTCTTTTACTATTTGATTTTTCTTTCTTTGATCTCTTAGGGTGTTTGATGTCTATCATAATTTTTGTTGGTATCTATCACACATTTTGCCAGCTTTAACTGTGACTTATTCTAGACAACAGTGACGTTTCCTTTCTCAAAAGAAATGTGAAGACCTATTTTAACAATTTGCTTTTCTAGTACAAGGACCTTATATCCACTTTTTAAGATGCCACAAGATGATAGCTAAAATTAAAATTATGCGAAAGTGAAGTTTAAGATATTTTGTACATCTTTTGTTATACATATTTCTTATTCTATCCCCAAACTTCTTTATTTGAATAACATTTTTTAACTTCACTTAAGTATAAGTAAATAAATGCCTAATACTTTTCCAAAAGTATGGGTTTACAATATGGAGGCCATTTATGAAATCTACACTGTTAAAAATATAAGATGAAGCCTGCTAATGGACCTGCTTTCTATCGCTGAAACTTTACTTTGAATAGACCATTAAAATTAACAAATTATGCAGATAATATAAACCACAATAGGGCCTTACAACCCTGTGTGGGTCTTAGCCTCCTAGGAGAGCTTCACCAGGTAGCTCTACCCCTCCAGTTAGGGAGGATGTTTAAGATGGTTCAGGCATCCTGCGACACTCCAACTGCCCATCCCAACCTTGGTCTTCCTCTCCTCTGACAGGGTCCAACTTTTCCTCCAGTAGCTTTTTCACAGGATCCTCACTCATTCTGGCCACATGGGCCCAGCTTTTATATATCTATTTTTGCTCCAAATGATGATAGTGTGCTACTAAAATTATCTCATACACTTCTTGGTTGGTACGTCTTATCCATCGACCATAAACATTAATAGATAAAAAAATTTCTAAGGAGTAGTAATTATTTCAAAACAGTTATCTCTTTACGGCCTTAGTTTAAGGCCATGTTTCAGAGAAGTAGGTAAGGACTGGACTAAGCTGTGCTTTATAAATTAACCATAAAGCATAATTTTGGCTTGTTAGAATAATAATGAGCTCCACAGAGGCTTCCTCAGACCAAAATAGCATCTTTTGCACCTTTCATTCACCTTAAGGGATATATCATTTGAAGAGCTTGCAATGCTTTCCAGATAAGTTAATATAAACAACATATCTGAAAAACTTTGATAAGTGAAAAAAACATGTTTCACTAAACCTACAAGAGTAATTAAAAATCATAATCAGGAGGGTCTTGAGTTATGTACATGGCACAGATATATTACAGGGAATGGCAATTTAAATAATTTATCTTAAAATAATACAGAAGAAGAAAGCATAAAATCTTTTTGGGTAGCTATTTTGATAGATATCATCTAAACAATCACATTAGAAACAAAAGTTTTTCTTTCTTATCATTCAGCAACTATTTTCTATTTTTGGGCTTTTCCTAGCGTAGGGTTACCGTTAAGTCAATTCTTTCCATAGATCTTTCCAATCTTCACTTCGGAGATCCCTCGCTTTCTTTTCTTCCTCCAATTCTTTGCTCGACAGCCTCTTTTTTCAGAGATTCCAGTGGTTTAGAAAGAAATTTTTATCATTAAAAGTCTATATATATATATATAGTCTATATATATATATATATAGTCTATATATATATATATATATAGGTTTCTACTTATCTTGACTGCTATGGAAATATATTGTGTTTTAGATCTCGAGTTTCAGTATTTTTTTTTTTTTTTCTTAGGCGAAGTTTCGAGACTAGGTTAGTCTCATACTCATGCCCTGATAGTGAACAAATGAGCTTTTAGTAAAAACATTAAATAGCAAACTAAAATAGATATAAAATCTATTTTATTCGGATAAATTAGAGTTAAAATCAAATGTCGTGTACGAAATACAATGCGAAGATAAATGCGGTAAATCCTATTTCGGAACATCGGAACAATACTTAAAACGTAGAGTGTACCAACACAAATATAGCTGTGATTCAATAATAAAAAAACCCAATAAACCAGATCAAACAGCTCTCACTACACATTTTAGAAATACACAACATACCTTTAAATTTGATAAGCCTAAAATAATACACCAAGAGAAAAATAGTTTCAAACGGAATATAAAAGAAACGATAACTATAGAGAAGTATAAAAATCGCGCTGTAAACAAAAAAATCGGATGTTCAAGGTCTTAGCTCGTGTTATACAAATTTAATTAATTCATAATATATATAACAATAACCCAATATGATTCAACAATTAAATAAACTGCTGTTCCTAAAAATGGATTACTTACTCATTGATCATAGCAATTGCAATACAAACATTTTATGCTGTTTTGCGAGGCAACTGATTAATGAAAAACTGATTCATTCTTGGGAACTTGTAAGTACACCCAATCTATTACAACTTACACAGGTCATTTTATATCTATTTTAGTGTGCTATTTAATGTTTTTACTAAAAGCTCATTTGTTCACTGTCAGGGCATGAGTATGAGACTAACCTAGTCTAGTCTAAGTTAAAAAAAAGACTAAAACTCGAGATCTAAAACACAATACATATATAATTCCTAAAATTGTAATTAGTATGAAATTAATAACACCTTTTAATTTGAAAGCAAATTTAATTTACAGTTTTACAAAATCAATACAAAAGAATAAGTAATATCTAACAAAGTTTATATTACAATTTTAATATTAATATACATGTATATACAAATATATACAATACTTATAAAGAATTTTTAAACTTTTTTTTTCTAGCTCACAGAAGCAACATTGGACTTTGAGCATAGAAAAGACTTGGAACAGTATGAAGTGATACAGCGGATATGATACGAGGCATTTTCTCAAATTTTAACAATTTAAATGTATCCCCCTTTTTTTTTCCTCCTCAATTTTGTACTCCAATCAATATAATATACGATAATAATACAATTTTTAATGATCAGTTTTTGTAAAAGAAAAATAAATGAATATTTTAGATTATACCTCTCTTTTCATTACCATATTACTTCATAATTTAAGTTTCCTATTTAATGAAATAACAAAGCAATACACAAGTTTACAGACCAGTTATTAGCTTTGAACAAATTATTAACGATTATAACGCGAACATATCTTTTGTTTCATTCTTCGTTTTGAGGGCAATTTCTTTTGGTGTGACCTGAAACAAAAAAACAAAAAAAATTATAAATAAATAAATATAATAAATAATTAGAAAGACACTACAGTACTCTTTTTTTTTTTTTTTTTATCGTTGTTTAAACACAGTTAGTTCACACAGAAGCTGATATGTGCCATAAATTATGGTACCATAGACATTATACCATTATACCATACATGAGAAATTTCTTCTTCTTCTTCTTTCGCATCACCCTTATGGTGCCTTTCAGCGTAGGGGAGCGTTTAACCAGGACTGCCACTCTTCCCTATTCCTAGCTAGGTTCCTCACGGTCTTCTTCCTTCAGGGATGTAGTCCATTGTCTTCAATGGTTCCCTGTAGTCCTACATCCTCAGAACATGTCCAAACCATTTTAATTGGCGGGCCTTGATCATCTCCTTCATGCCACGATCCTGAGTTCCTCCCTGATCGTTTCATTGTGGATACGATCTCTTCTTGTGTTTCCTGAAATTCTTCGAAAAAATTTCATTTCTGCAGCCGTGATTTTACTCTCCAGCCTGTCCGTTAGTATCCAACTTTCGGCCAAGGAACGTCCTTTCATGAGAAATTTCAAAAACGTAAATGTAGGTATTGTATCGCAGAAAATATATTTGCATGTTCTCAAAAAAGATTTTTTCCAAAAGAGATTTAGACAGGGAAAATATAATTTTCCAGCAACCATTGAGTAATGCTATCCATTACTCAACTAAAACTGGTGTGGAAAGTCCCGCTTTCCCCTAGTGAGGAAAAGTAACAGCCACCTAGATCGAATTTGACAATCAGAACTCTGTTATTTTAAATGTTAAATGGCAGTATTATAATATTATTCATCTTATATTCCTAAAATGTAAAATAATTCTTTTTTTATTTTTGTATGTGTTATCAGAATATTATTTTCTAAATAATAATAAATAAATGTTTCAATGAGTAAACCGTCCTAGAGTTATGATTTGCATGGTTAGTAATATAATAAGATATGAGATAGCGCTAGTGTAGTTTTAACAAATATAAAGTTTCACCTTTAATTTCTTAATTTTACAATGGTTGCAGGAAAAATGTAATATTTAACACGTGAGTAAAGTGCTTATAACACCCTCGTTTAATTACCACACGAGCCGAAGGCGAGTAAAATTCACTCGGGTGTGTGTCACTTTCCTCACTTGTCAAATAAATCTATTCATTTCTTATTTTTTACTAACAATATTAAAAGAACTTCTTGCTAGAGAGGAAAACAGTTGACTGGAAGACCTGAGGAAGGATGGAATTAGTTGGGGGGTGTAGTCATATATAACACCAAATAAGTAAAACTTGATTATTATTAGTGCCGACGTTTCGACCTACGTTGTAGGCCATCTTCTGGGATAAGAGAGAAAAACAAACAAAACAAATAACTATAAAAAAATGGTAAAAAATATAATTGGTAATGCAATGTTTTTTATAGTTATTTTTGTTTTGTTTGTTTTTCTCTCTTATCCCAGAAGATGGCCTACAACGTAGGTCGAAACGTCGGCACTAATAATAATCAAGTTTTACTTATTTGGTGTTATATATGACTACACCCCCAACTAATTGCACCCTTCATTAAAAGAACTTATATCATAATATATATTATAATATTATAAGAATTTATATTTGTATAGAATTAGTTTTTTTACTAAAATTAATTTCTCCAAAGACATAAAAGACTAAATCTGATGATAAAAGAAGAAATATAAGAAACGGTATACTGCTTTTTGTGTGAACAAGATGCTTCAAAACAATTTAACATAGATTTTCGGCAAAACAATGCTCAGAACAGTTGATTTGGCTATTATCTTAGGAGTCCAACATTTACTGAATTTTAACCAGTAAAATAGTCCAAATGCCCCGCAAAAAATATCTGGTAATGCAAATTTCTTAATATGACGTCTCAGTCAGATCATCAACATGTGATGGTGTCTATTGATAAATAAATTTTGTTGTATATGAATTGTAGTTCGTGAAGTGCCAAGTAATCCAACTATGACCACAATGGAAAATAGTTTACTATAAATCAAAAGCTGTAATAAATACTAATAAATGTTTTATTACCTGGTTGATGACAGATCCCACATTTCCTTTGATTTCCACGATTACTGTTTTGTCCTAAAATAAAATATCTTAATTTTAATTACATAAACTTTCAATATTTTTATAAAAATTTATTTTGGTATCTGTTCCACAAGATGTCGCTTCAGATTGAGTTACAGCAAGTTTTAACTGTTTATTCGTTTTATTTCTAATATTTTCCAAAAATACAAGTTATCGTGAGGTTTAGAATGGAAAAGAAAATGTAATTACGGGTATTGAGTAGATTTCAGTAATCATTTCATCAAGAAAGGGTTAGTAATGGAAAAATGAAAGAGATAGCGCTCGTGTAGTTTTAACAAATCTAAAGTTTCACCTTTAATTTCTTAATTTTCAAATGGTTACAGGAAAAATGTAATATTTAACACGTGAGAAAAGTGCTTATAACACCCTCGTTTAATTACCACACTTGCCTTCAGCTCGTTTGGTAAAATTCAAAATAAAAGTTTTAACTAACATTTTGAAGTATAGAAGATATATATTTGTTAAAATTATTAGTGAAGTATACATACTTCCCATAATTACATTCTCTATTCCAAATTAAAGCTTGTACACATTAATGATAACTTGTATTTTAATTAATAAATATTAAAAGGAAAACAAATGAAAAGCTAAAACTTGCAGTGACTGCGGCATAATTACTTTTATTTTTTTTGTAAGTTTTTACCTTTACCTAATTTACATTCTATAGGTAGAATTACGAGTAACAACTTCATATCATTTTGAGTAATAAAAAGTAACAATAAAAAAAAAAAAATCATGATTTCAATACTTTCATTACTCCATGTTCCATTTTACTATTAAACTAAATCTATTTTTTTTTTTATTTTACATATATGCTATTTCATTTTCCTTGAATATCAGTATGGTAGGTCGTCATTTTATTAGGAATGCTTTGTTCATTCATCCTGGCAACACATACAGCCCATCCAAACCTCCCTATATAGATGACTATGTGGATGATATTACATAGTTGTAATATTAAATAAATCTAATAAAAGTATTGCTACATAAAGTTTTTAAATTCCTATTTATTTGTGTAAATTAAAAGAAAAATCTAATATGTAGTGCCTTGGGCTCAGTACAAGGTATACACTGCCGGTCAAAAGTTTGAGACCACTTCAATTTGTTGGGAAAATTAGGATTAAATCAAAGAAAATAAACCAAAACAAAAGGAAACTTTAATAAAACCATATGGAAACATAATATAAAAGCTTATGGAAACACAATTTAAAAATATAAGTACAATGCAGTTATACTTTCTTTTCGTCAAAAAATCCTCCCTTGCTTTTCAAAACAGCTTTGACCACTCAAGGCATTCTTTCTATTAGTCTTTCTATAGACACAACAAGCCTGCTGACGGCTGACACTAGCCAGAGACCCCTCCTCTGGTAAGTAGTATAATCACCCAACAATGGCCAGTCTCCTAGGGTGAGGAAGCGAAGGTGTAGGCAAGGGTTGTTAGGTGGCTCCCTGTGCCGCAGGCGGGAAACGCTTCTTCGGTAGGCCTGGTAGACGATGAGGTAGGCTAGAGCCTGACAACTCGCTATGAGCCGGTCAGGAGGCTCCGAGGAGGCAGTCCCTCCGCCTGACTCGGGGGCAGTGGGCTAATAACCCATTCCCCTTAAACACTTATTATTATGAAACCTCTAAAAGCATACGCTTTTGGAGAAGGCCCATTCTCGGTGACTGGATGTAGAGCCAGCCATGTATGTATGTATAGACACAACAAACACATTGTTTATTCTTATTTAATTTTAGCACGTTTGTAGTCTCAGTGATAATTAGATTAAATCAACATATTTAATTTTTAGTTACCATAGTCCCAAACACCTAATTAGCAAATTTGTTTTGTATATACAAATAATAAGATACCTATATTTTGTAAATATGCATTGATAATTTGGTAAAATTGAGGTTTTGTGTGATAGAGGTAGATTTATTGATGTAAACGACAGAGGTGGTCTCAAACTCTCGACGCAGTGTATAGAGGATGTATCTTGATCTAGGTCAATGGTTGTGTAGGGAGGTAATTAAGTAGAGATCACTCTTAGCTGCCAGATTTTTCTCTCAATTTGGGTACCCACTTTATAAAGACTAGGTGGCTCGTGAGAGGATCTGCAGATATATATATATTTTAAGTGGGCCTAGCAATGTACTGCGACCATTCATTGATCTATTGTGCTACAGTAAGTTAAGTTTTTGAAGTGTGCACCGTAGACTGCAGTTAAATATTTATATAAATTAAAAAAATAAATAAATAGAATACCTCTTCCTCGGTACTGTTGAGGCGTTCTCGTACGATCTTGTCTATTATTGCTATTATTAAATTGCCTATTATTGCTGTTATTAAAATTAGTTGTGGCACTCTCGTCTTTCCATTGAAAAAAGTTACATTTATCTGCCTGCGATTTAGCGCAAGCGAAAAATTCTTTGCCTTGATTGGGGCCTGGTTTTCTAACGACTAACCTGAAAAAAATAAATAGTAAAATTGAAATGCAATACATGAATGAAATAAATGTAAATACGAATTTTCTAAAACTAGTATGAATCGAGTCATTTCCTGGAAAATCAAGCGTGTACAATGTCTTCTTAGTCTGCACTCTTCTGCTGTAGGCAACTGTGTAAGTGAGACATTTCCTTTAAATCATTTTCATACTCATAACTATAAAATTAAATATTTTAATTAACTAAGGTTTTATTACATTTTCAGTCCCATCTGGATTAACCGTAAGCTCGGACAAGCAGGGTCCAGATAAACATAACTCTACAGTAATTCAATTTTGATAGATTAAAGTTATACAATAATTACATGTTTTTTTTATTCAATTGCCTCCTTTATAATTAAACTTATAAATTAAAAAATAAACATGAAATAATTATACTAACTTTTTAGCTGGAGCATTACAATAACACTTGACATCTGCAAATAATTAAAAAAAAAATTAATAAACACTAGTATATACATACACATAAATGATATAGGAATAAACTAACTGTGGCCGCAATTACAATACCTGGTTCAGACGAGGTAATATTGAAATTAAAATTATTTGTAATTATAATTTTATTTCTTAAATTCCAGGTAATTTTAATTGGTAAACAGAATTATTTGAAAATGAAATGGCTCTAAAAAGGTATTTTTATAAATGTTAAAGACATATATGTATTTGAAAATGGCCCGTTTCAATTAATCAAAATAATTTTTTTTACAGAATTAAATACTTATTAAATATTGATATAAGTTGAATTTTCTGGTGATTCTTACTAAATCTCAAGAAATAATTGCAATTAAGAGTAAACAGGAGTAGAGTAATATTAAAATTAGGTAATTGTTCTTTAAAACCAATAATTTTAATATGTGCAATACTTATATTATGTGCCGACGTTTCGACCTACAGTGTAGGTCATCTTCAGGGCGAATGATGGGAAGCGTGACCGTTACAGATCGCGGCTAGAGTGTACTGTCAGTTATTACTTATTACTTATTGACTGCACCCCCCAACCATCTCCTTTACATAAGATCATCCAGTCAACCATTTTCAACTCATTCAAATAATTTTAATAAATTTTATAATAAAATAAAAACCACATTGGCTCAAGTAATTGAAGATATAATTAATTAAGTAATCATATCTTTTCTCTTCGAAATAAAAATATTTAAAATTATAACAATTAATAAAAAAATAAAATAAAAATAAAATTTTTCCTTCTTGGGTGCATTATTTATGTTTCGTTTTGTTTTTTGTTCTTTTGTTTGTTGTTTTTATTTTATTTTTTGTCTCTATCTACCCTGAGGATGCCTGAATGGGCGAAATATTGGACAGATAATTTCAATTTCTGTTTTATTTTGGAGACTAAGGGCTTTTCCACGGTCTTAACATTTATGTAAGGTCTCTTTTTATTTCAATTAAAGAATAAAATAAATTATAATAATATATAATGACCTAAGCCAACAAGATCCTAATTAAAGTAATGTTCAATGAACGTTATTCCCCTTGTATCGCAAATTGCGAGAACACAGGGGTAAGGGATCAGTGAAGAGAATGGATATGTCTGGCCGAGATACAAACCAGGATAGCTCAGCTGGTAGAGCACCATGACGGAAACATGGAAGACCCAGGTTTGAAATAAAAATATTTATTGTTAAATAATCATGTTAATAATTACTGCCCAACTCTATTAGTTTGCTGTCAAAAAATATTGAATACCTTTGGATACCGTACATATTAAACTGATGTAAAACAAATTGGAATTTCATCTTTTTTTACTTAGCAACTCTTCAATTACTTTATTATATTACTAATATAATAATAAAATAAGTTACAAAAAAAAATTTCACTTTACCAGTTAACTCGTCTGCCCACATGTAATAGCTACACTTTTCATCGTCGTTTTTGGAACAAACCAAAAATTCTCTTCCATTATTAGGTCCTTCTCTTCTGGTGACGAGCCTATCAAGGAAACAGAATAATACAATAAATTATAATATATTACAGGTAATTTTTATACTCTTTTATTAATATTTCTATCTATCTAGATCATCTCCTTTTGTCGGAAAAGGATTAAGAAGATTCCAGAATTGTCTCGCCTATTCCGTGTTCTAGAATGTTCGGCCTTGCCTATTTAAATACTTCCCTCGCCTCGAGCGAGGCAGTCTTAGCCTGAGAGTTGACCACGCACGGTGAAGATCTGTGATAAGTGAGTGTCAGTGTGATAAACTAGTCAGTGTTGAACCGGCCCGTGTACTAAGTGTATCAGTGAACTGTGACAGTCTCGCGAGTGTAATAAACTGTTTCTGTTTGTTTCTGTGTGTCAGTTTGTCATACTTAGAGAATCTTACGGTCGGTGGACTAGTGAACTGTAAGTGTTAACTATTAGTTATAAATTGTATTGTAATTTTATAATATTCATAGAAACTATTGTAACTAGTTAAGCTATCTAGAATTAGTAATATCTTATATTATTGTAATAATTAAATAGGAGTTAGGCCTAGATTATAATATTTAGAATATTGTTATTATAAATTTATATTAGTTTAATAATTTAATTGTTAATAGTTTAATTGTATCTTTTTTATCATTTTGTTAATAAATATTAGTTTCTTTAATTAAGGAATTGTTTAATTCATTTTAATACCCAGTAGCCCGTAACACGAAAGACGGATGAAAGATGTCCTAACAGACATCAAATAGAGACAGCAATCTTGCTCCAAGATACTCCTGAAACAACCTAAAGACGAAACGTCGACTGGTTGATTTTTTTTAAAGCATTTTAGAGACTCGAGGCTTGGTTTTGTGTCTCTTTTTGAGTTTTTACTCACTTTAATTGATTAAATATCAATAAAAAGTCAAATGTATATATTTTTCACGACTTTGAGCTCAAATTGTTTAAAAACATTCCTGTAAATGCAAGAAATAATTTGATCCATCAAACTTCGAATGAGCTTTGCAATAAAAAAATTGTTATATCCAACAAATGGACAAGATAACACACTACTCTTCTAGTACCTTTGCTGAAGTTGTGTAAAATTACTGTCATAGAAACAACCCAATAGTAATTTTTTCATTAACGCATGAAAAAGAAACGAGCGCAAGTACCTTTTAGCTGGTATGTTGCACATACAACACGGAACATCGCCATCGGTCCTCCCAGCATCGTCATCTCTTTGTCTCTTCTGCCCTCTGGTATTATTCCCGCCTCGGCTGTTCCAGCTGTTGTCTAAATCGAAATAATCAAAATTATTTAAATAAATAAAACAAGTTGATAGTTCAATACTCTTTCAAGTTATCACGGCCACTATTTATACAGATGGTTTCGACAGTGTCGCTAAATTTGAGTCTCAATTCTAGCCCTGAGGAAGTCAGCAGCATGTCTGGCAAAACGTTGGCGAGAAATTTAGCGACACGGTCGAAGCCAGAAGAAACCATTGAAGCCTTTCATTTTCTCATATTCTTAATGGTATAAGATATAAACATTGTTGGAAGATCATTGGCAGCCATGAAAGATACATTTACATCAATAAAGTCAGCCACAAGGAAAACCGAACAACAAGTAAATGAAGGGAAAACTAAATTCATGAAGACAGATAACCAGCATATTGGTTCAGCCATCAGCTCTTATATTTTTGAAAAAGTAAATACAGTAGAACCTCGATTATCCGTCAGGGTATGGGACCAAGATGGTGACGGATTTGGAAAATGGACGGATATGGGAGTGAGTCATATGTCTTGTATATACACATAAATTGAACAATATATTTCAAAAATTCGACATTATATATGTACTCGTAACTTATTTACGTACTAATAATGTATACATAGGTAGTAAAAATGTTTTTTAAAAAAATAATAATTACGTACATCGATGGCTAAAAGCACAATCAGAGAATGTCCAATTTTTCCCTCTTGAGAAATTAATATCAATTTAAAGGCGGAGTTTAGCTCTTTAAATGATTATATAGAAGGGACATACTCTAGGAGACCCCGCACGTTTTACATCATTAACTGTCTTCCGAGGAATTTCATAGATTTTTGCTAAGATTGAAGCACTTTCACCTTTTCGTTAACTTCAATTCGTTTCGTCAATTTCAAACTTAGTAGCGAGATCTAAACTCTTCCTTTGTCTTTTTTTTGTATGTACTTTTAAGAAAACGACAAGTACCCGACAAGGCTGAAGGTAGTTCAACTGCGGAAGCTACATTAGGTAGAGATGAGAAGATAATTAATTTCTGAGAAATGTGTGCGAGGATGCCCAGGTTTTGAGTAAACAACAGATACTAGAAAACGAAGTTGTCAACACGCAACGATTGATTCTTAGCCGGCATATATGACTTTAGCAACCAAACAATATATATATATATATTTTTTTTTTTTCAAACTGAGGTGATGGCTAACAGAGAGTGACGGATAATAGAGGTTTTACTGTAGTTTCAAATACCTAGGGTCACTTGTAACAGTAGATAATGATATGAATCAGGAAGTTGTTTGTTCATTTAACGTCACTTTATGCTGCTTTGGCTAATCGGACAATGCTACAGTGGGAGCTCTAAATTTTGCCTATCCAGGTTTAATTAGGATAGGGATTTTTAACGAGTACCTGACATGGTACAGGCTTGGAACACCCGTTTAACGTCCCTTCCTGAATCAGGAAGTAAAACAGAGGCTAATAAGTGCTATTATGGACTTCTGAAATACTTTAAAAGCCACTCACTGCCAAGACCCACAAGAGAAACTGTATATAAAGTACTAATAACTCCAGTCCTGACATATTCCTCAGAAACGTGGACTATGACCAAGGTCATATAGCAAAAATTGTTAGTGTTAAAGAGGAAAATTGTCAGAAAGATATATGGTCCTCTTATAGAAAATAATGAATGAAGAATATGATATAACAGAGAGATTCTTGGCCTTTATAAAAGGCCAGACGTTGTCAAATATATTAGACCAGCAAGGCTAAGATTGGAAGGCCATGTCTTAAGGATGGATGAGAATACAGTTCCGAAAAGTATTTGTCGGAATTTGTATATCGGTATTTGTCCTTTAACCTGTCGGAAAAAGGAAGGTTGGAAGACTGAAATTTATATGGCTAGATTGTGTGAGTGGTGATGCTATAACTCTAAAGTATAAGGAATTGGTGGGCAGCCACACGAGTTAGAGAGAAAAGGAAGGAGATCCTAGAGCAATCCAAGATACAGGGATGGATGTTAGCGCTTGGTATGAATGAATAGTATTCTTAATGGAAATGATTATTCACATAAAACAATCATTTATCATATTCCATCATATTCTTCTTGTATGCAATCTGTACATCCAAAACCTTTCATAAAATCTTCAATACTCATTACTTTGTCACAATTTAATCATCTATAATGGATCTTAAGTTTCTAGTTGTTGCAGATTTCTCCTGAACTAGGAATTGCTGATAATCCTCTGAGGTTTCTGAAGAGCTAGCCTAAGGATCTTCTACATTATATTATATTATAAATTATATTATAAATCGTTATTTGAGTGCTACCCATATTTTTATCATATGCAGTAACAAATTTCCATAAATACTTAAATTTGAAAAATATATCATTTAATGGATACAATTCAAATATAAAACTGTGTGAGGCATGAAACCGATTTTTGTTTTTTATTCTAAGATAAATAAATAACAATAACTACATGGAGACATTTTGATATTGAATAAATATAATAATAAAAAAAATAGGTAAACATAAAATTTATAAAGATAAATGTTAACCTGAAGCCGAGCTTTGAAGTGAGCTGCCACCAGAATATGAATGGTAACCTGATGATGAAGAAGACTGTGAAAAATTACGAGACCCTTGTGTTGTTGTACTTTGGGAAACGGTGCTACCTAAAAAAATAATTTACAGAAAACATATAAAATATATTATAATAATACAAAATAAAATGTTTAATTTTAAGATATTCTGGGAATAATGCTATTTAACTTATATTAGTTCTAATACAATCAGTCCCCTTTAGATTTTTACCCCCTGGTGTTCATATTTGTAATTATTTTTTTAATAGTTATTCATTTTAACAAGACTATAATACATATATATAAAACGACTTTATTACAACACTGTGTCATAAGTTGTAGCCTAATTCATACAAGCCCTGCCGCCATTTCTTTTTATCGTAACAGTCTTCCTCTTTAAGTCCTCTTGATGCTATTGCCTCCGGGATCCCTTCTATCCACCTCTTTTCTGGCCGACCTCTCTTCCTCCTTTCCAATGGTACATGTTTCAGTACCCTGTACTGTATCGAAAACCTTTGATGAATTTCGGTCTCTGATACGCCTTCCGACCACAAAAAACGGATCAATGAACGTAGCTTTTCTTTGGTGCAAATAGAAAGTGGAGCGGCCATGATTAACAGCAGGACAGCGATAACCAAACTAATCTAGCAGCTTGAAACTTACATATATATATAACAATAAATAAAAAAAGCATGCGTCATCAACACAAAACGACAGTACTGCCAACATAAACAAAAATATAACTAAGTTGCAGATAAATATTGACTTACCCTCGTATTTTGATTAGGCTATTGTTGAATTGCATTACTAAGGTAAAAAAATTTAATAAATGTATAATTTCTCAATTGTAACTTATACTACAAAATAGAGCGTGTATATGAGCCTTTAAGGGATGAAAAAAAAATTCAGATAAATATAAGACAATAGTTAAATGTAAAATTAAGCTTGCCTGTATTCGTTCGTCCGGTTTTCACTCCTAACATTTCAATGAAATCTTGATCGCAACCATTGAGGCAGCTGATGTAATGTTGCGGATAATATGGTGCCATAGATCCAGGTGTAAATTTGAAATCTAATTTTTTCACATTTGGCCCACACTGTAAAAATTATAATTAAATATACAGATAGCATTCATAAATAGATAATGACTTTATTTGTTAAAGTAAAACTTAAAAAAAAAATAATAATAAAAATAACAGTTGAACTTTATATTTTTGTCTTTCACATCTAAGAACATATATAGAACATATGAAACATATAAAACAAAAAAACAATAGAATTTATAAAACATTGTTACATACGAAGGCAATGTAATGTATCTGTCAAAATAATCTTACTAATATTATAAATGTGAAAGTTTGTATGTTTGTCTCTCTTTCACGCAAAAACTAGTGAACGGATTTGGATGAAACTTTACAGTAATATAGTTTATAAATCAGAATAACACATAGGCTATAGCAAGCGTGGATTTAGGAGGGGGGCACGGGGACACGTGCCCCCCTGACAGTATTTTAGGTACTGTGGAGAATATATTATAATAGTTCATAATTAAAGGCAAATCAGGAACTTACTATCTATAAATTTGTAGATAGGTTCTTTGTATAGTTTAAGAAAGAAATTTGAATAATTCCACCCCAAGGGTTTCCCCTTTAATATAATAGGAGTTCAAAGGTTGTATAGAATCCGTCAGTTTTGAAGTTAGATATCTGAAATTTTGAATGTGCGAGTAACTTATATTTTAAAAATATAAGTAAACTATTTATTTTAAATGATCTTTCCCGAAACTTTATTTGGCAGACCTAATTCATTGCGAGCGAAGCCGTGGGCAAAAGCTAGTGTTTATATATAATCAATATATTTGATTTAGTAATTGTATGATGTCATTGTGGGGAATTGTCTCAATCTTTTGTAGGTCACATGTGGAAGCCAGTCATTCCATAAGATTTTTTTCTGAACTATGAAGAGTACAATAAACTGTTGGATATATGCTGGTTACTGATTTTTTTGGTAGCAGTGTTCCAATTAATTGTGTATTTGTTTCAATTAATAATGCTTAATTTCCCTGGAATATTTTGATATTGACTTGAAAACTGATTCTTAGTAAGCTGACGACAATTCTAAATTTCTTAAAATTGTTTCAGACTAATTACCTTTTTGGAATAGAGATGCTACAATTTGATATTAACCTGTATGATGGAAATCTGTTAAGGCCGCTACACACGGTACGTTCGGTGTGTTCATTTCTAACTGTCACTTCTAACTGAACGCAACATTCGCATCCTCACCTCAGTGTGTCAGTTCAATGTGCTACCCCTTGGAAGCTCCAGTCCCTCTTATTGTGATTTGTGTTATGTATTTAACCTATTAAACAATTTTGTTCACATCGTGTTTTCGGACGATGAATTGTTATTTCTATAAAGTGCAGTGGCTTGTGTTATTTCCACAAACATTCCTCCTCTCTGAACAATTCTATAAATTCTAAAAGAAAATCTTGGTCCCAACTAACCTTATTATTACTCAGTAATAACAAACACACAGACGAGGTCTGAAAAAGTGATTGAAAGGGTGATGTCTATCTAAACGACATCTGCACGCATGCTTAGATAACTAATGTGACACACCAAAATGATGAATTTTCATCAGTCCACTTTTTCGATGTGAGCTCACATCAATTTAGCCTACACACGGTCAGTTCGATATGAACACACCAAACTGAGCGTGTGTAGCAGCCTTTAGAGTTTAATGTGCTACTAATATCAAAAGGAGATAGACAATGCTTTGTTTTTCTAATATATCATTATTTTGTTAGACTAAAATGCCCTTCAGGGAGGCAGCCTGGACAGGACAGGAAGAAGTCGATGGTGACCAAACTGAGGAGTAGTGAAGAGCAGGCTGTTTGCACAGCTATCGGTATTATTGCAACAAGGTCTACTTGACACATTGTGTTGTCATGCAGGAACGCATAACATCACTCTACCATAAATACCTGTATGCCTTACTGGCACAGTAGAACGGCGAATAAAACCAAAATAAATAATGACAAATATGTCCAGTGACGAGCATGTCAAGTCCTGTGAATAACAAATGATCTTACTTGGAATACAAAATTGTTTTCCCTAACAATCTTACTGATTCAAGATAAATTAGTCAACTGAAGAATTGTTTTGATAGTTTGCCGTCATTGATAAGAGTCAATCTTATCCATAATCAAGAGTCAATCCAATAGTTAATAATTCTCTTTAGGGTAAAAATCTTTGTCCTAAAGACTTAAGAAAGTTGGTGTCCTTTTTCAAGGCAAACAAAAAAATTTTCAGTGTTGCCGCCAATCAAATAAGTATTTAAAAAAATTCAGATGTGTGGGTTTGATCGCTTCCAAATTTAAAAGACCCATAAGTTCTGCAGTATTTATAGTCTGACAATTTAGCAAACAGCCTTTTTGAAACCTGAGGTAGGGCTAGCAAAGAATAGTGGTTAGTTGAAGGGAGTTTTTGAAGTTGTCTGGACTTGTTTTTGAAATTGATGTTTTTGAAGTCAAACATCTGGACTGTTGGAAGTTGAAAACTTCAAATTGAAGTTTTTATTCTCAAGTATTTTTTGCGATCTCTGATTGTTTTTCAAAATAACATTCCTAGAGGTTACAATCTCATTTCCACATTTTAAGTTTAAATGTGTCTTTCAGGTTTGTGCAGGTTGCTTAATAAATAGTCAGACTATAATAATGTAAACAAACATGACCAAACAACCAACGAGAGCATTTTTTATATTTATTTATAATTTTTTTTTTACAGATAATCTAAGAATTTTAATATAAAGTGAATCATACTTACGGTTTCGCAACTTTCTCCCGAAATCGAGACATGGATCACTTTAGATGGTAGCCAAATTGAATTTTTACACGCTGGGTAAGCTGAACAGGAAATGTAAAAAGTCTCTTGATGCTTCCTAACGACCATATCATTACCGCAGGCGGAACAAGGCATGACCGATGCAGTACGGGCCATTATAATGTTCATTGGATCTTCACTGTCTGTTAAGTGGACTGCATTTTCTCGCATGTACTTACTCATAGCTGCATCAATTTTATTAACCTGAAATAAATTTAAAATTAGACTAAATAATATATAATTAAACAATAATACAAGATAATATGTTGTCAGTCCAAAGTCAAAAAGATGTGTATGAAAATCTATGGAGCTGAGAATACTGAATTTGTATTATGGTCGCAGAAGTAATTATAATACAATATAAGTGATTACAAATAATAAAGTTAAATCTCTTGACTAGCTCTCCCTCTTGGGTACTACCATATACAGGATAATTTTTAATGTACAAGCATAATAGTAAAAGAAAACAATGCTTTTAAAACCTCTTGTTAAGGAAAACTGTAAATATAGAACAAGGGCAAAGAAGATTACCTGAAAAATACTTTTATTTAAAACCTCTGAATAAAGCAAAGCATTTATTTTGAATTCATTTCTCAAATTAATGTAGTCCGATGAACACCTCTTAAGCATTTTTTTTTTTTTTATTAAGGTCGGACCCCATGGACTTATTTACATATTATGTTATATTTTATTTCTATCTCTCTCTTGTTAACTAAATTAAAACCACAACAAATAAGTTAGTCTTGATTTATTTATTGTTAAATATCACGTAAGCGGTCCCTTCCCGTTTTGAATTGTATAGTCAGCCTTGTGCCGGTTTTGCAGAAACCGCCTTCAGCAGACTCAGATAATGTTAATACCTTGACATACCTACAGGTAATAGAAGGCTGTAGATTATGCATGTACATATTATTATAATAATAATAATAGTAATAATAATAATGTCTTTATTAATTCTGGGACAAGTCCCTATAGAATAACGATACAGGCATTGTAAGCTATTATGTCTTAGAGTGTAAAATAATTACATTTAACTAATTATTACACGTAATTTAATAAGTGAGAATGAACAAAAAAAACGTGAATTACCTACAATAACAGTATTTTAAGAACCGATTAGAAGAAAGAAAAAAAAATTAAAATAAATTAACAATAATTATATAAGAGAAACAATTTATGGTCACATATATATCAAATTTACGCCAAGAAAAAACAATAAAAAAATGAAGAAAAATTAATCAATATTATAATGCAATTGGGAAAAACCACAATGCAAAGCCTTATGTTTCAAAAATACACCTACTTACCAGTCGATGTTTTGCCTATTCAGGCATTATCAAGACACCAAAATCAAAAAGGGGGTTATGTGAATCGCATCTCGAAGTCGACTGGTAAGTAGGTGTATTTTTGAAACATAAGGCTTTGCATTGTGGTTTTTCCCAATTGCATTATAATAAATAATAGTGTTTCTTTTTGAGTTTTTGGCTCTATTTTAGTGATTTGATTCGTGGTATAGCCGTTGTTCCACTTCAATTCTTAATGGATCGATTATATTTTAATTTTATTCAGGACTTAAAGTCATTAGTAAATAAAGAAAGTTTCCAATTAGTGAATAGTTATGCTAATTATTTTAAAAGACATATCTCTGCACTTGGTAAGAAATTTTACTTACTCGAACATAAAAAGGCAGGTATGATACCTAAGCATTTTCTTGATGCACTAATGAGAGTAGATAATGCATTTAATAATAATTTTTTGCAATCCAATAAACACCTGAATGTATTAAATAATATTGGAATTAGACTTGTAAACCTTGATATAAAACAGGCGTACTGGTTGTGCAAAAAAACTAAAGTGAACCTTGTAAATGCGGAAAATTTACCTTTTAAAGCTAACATAGAGCACAAATCAGAAATTAAGACCGTGAAAGATAGATTTTTTGAATTAATTACTGGGAAATTATATCATAATTTGGAATTAAAAGTAAAGAAAATGCATTTTTACAAAATGAACAAACCATATAACCACATGAATGGATGTAATACTAAAACCACTCTTGATAGTCCGAATATTGATAAATACATTAGACTAAAAAAACATACTAGAAATGATATTTTAACTAAATATAATAATTTACATAAGCAGCAATTGGTAGAGAACTTAACTAACTTATACATTCCTCGCAATGTACTTAATTTGTTGAGAAAAAAAAAAAAATGCCGACTGGTAAGTAGGTGTATTTTTGAAACATAAGGCTTTGCATTGTGGTTTTTCCCAATTGCATTATAATAAATAATAGTGTTTCTTTTTGAGTTTTTGGCTCTATTTTAGTGTATTAATCAATATTATCAGAGATTTACATTTCATCCCTTTTTGTCTTTTTTAATATCTATCTATATGACATTAATAATACATATCTACGTGGTTTAAATTTCACACACTCATATATATGAATACATAATAACACACACAAATGTATATAAAAAAACATCATTCATTCATCAAATAAAGAGAACATTAAGTCAAAACTGATCCCCTACTATTTTATTGTATTGTTATATGTTGTAATTCCAATTTAATAAAATAAATGAGGTTCAGAAAAAAAAAAAATATTGTTAAATAAATAATTGCAATGGTCTGTTAAAATGAAATTTAGAGAGCGAGAAAAAAAAGGATCGGTTAAAAAAGAAAATGTTGTATGAATGGCCAAGACCGTGGGTATGCAGCCCTGCAGGGGCATCAGAATTTTGTAGGGAGTAAAAATCCTTGTTTATGCCATCCTTCGGAAGGGCGGTAAAATGGGGGTCCCGAGCTAGTGCGGTATTAGAAACTCGTTAAAAATCCTTATCATAATAATAAGGATATAGTTATAAGCCATAGCAGCATAACGCGAGTTTAATTGAATAAACAGACAAACAAGAAGGAAAAAACTAGTTACAATGGTTTAAAGCTTTTAGTTTTAATTTTACCTGCTCTTTTGCTTTTTGAAATAGAACTCTATACTTCTCGACTTGTTCTTGGAGAACGATATTTGATTGTCTAGTTCCTTCACAAATCCTAAAATTGAATAACTTATTAAAAAATCGATATTCTAAAAAAAATAAATAAATACAATTTTTTTATAATTATTGGTCAATTTATTGAGTTTTTAAATATTTTTATTTTTAAAGAGAAAAGATGCCTATCTTATGCCTCGGCCGGGATTCGAACCCGGAACCTTTGTCTCTCCGTGACATCGCTCTACTATTTGAGCTACCAAGGCCGCCTGCCGGCAGATGTTATAATATTATAATTATTGGTCAATATTTGAGTTTTTAAATATTTTTATTTTTAAAGAGAAAAGATAGGCCCTCGGCCGGGATTCGAACCCGGAACCAATAATTAAAAAAATTATAAATAGTAATATGACATAAGCCAATAAGATCTTAAAATTAAATTAATGTAAAAAAAAATTGCGAGAGCACGAGGACTCGGGATCGGATGAGAGAAAAGATTTGTCCTCTGCCGGCAGGCGGCCTTGGTAGCTCAAATGATAGAGCGATGACTCACGGAGAGACAAAGGTTCCGAGTTCGAATCCTCGGCCGAGGGCCTATCTTTTCTCTTTAAAAATATAAATAAATAAAAGTTTTCTTATTATAGGACAAATTTAATAATTCCTAAAATTCATTAAGTTTGCTTATTTATCCATTCATGAACTAAAAATATCCAACTTTTAAAGTAGAAAATATAGGAATACATAAATTAAAATGGGATTAGAGACATGCACATGCAGACTTTCCAATTTAACTTCACTAGTTAGAAGAACTAACAAGAAAAGAATGAACGTTTCATGTTGTTACCGTTTTAGATCGGCTTCAAGCTCAGCTCTCAGGTGAGGTTTAGACATCGCAAATCCCATAGTGTCATATCCTTCGACCAATCCCATCCCTATAGCACTCGGAATAAAATACGTATTATTTTCAAGGCCAACATAGGAGCGTGTCTTTATTTTTTCAATGTGCTCCGCATGAGTAGCATCAGTTCCTGGAAATTATAATAAAGCTGTAATAGGAGAAAATTTATTTTATTATATATATGATTTGAGTACAATCAATGGGTAGTTTCTCTACTTGCCTTTATTCATGCATATATATACTTGCCAATATGTATCATTCCTGCCATTTACTTGTTGTATTGTTATAATACAATCGTAAATTTCAATGAATAAATTATAAAAAAAGTTTTATATATGAAAATTAATCGTAAATTTCAATGAATAAATTATAAAAAAAGTTTTATATATGAAAATTATCTTGAAAATATCTTGTAATCCCAAAAATATAACTTTATTAATATAATTTTTATACAAATTTTATTTTAAAATCCTTCATATACGGGTGAATCAAATATAAACGAGACTTTTTGTCCTGGAAGCCCAGCGAAGGTGCGGGAACGTTCCCGCGTTTAGGGGTGTTGGGTAGGGATGCCAGGAGTAGGGGAAGCAGGCGGGCGGATGCGCTCGAACTCACCAGTTACCGTCGTGAGGATGTCTGAGCAGGATGTATCCCCCTCGATTGCGCAACGTATTATCATCAAATTTCTTGCTGCTGAAGGTGTAAAACCGGCTGAAATCTTGAGAAGGTTGACTGTACAGTTTGGGGAAGAGACACTTTCTCGTGCCAGAGTGTTTGCATGGCATAAACAGTTTGTGGAGGGTCGTGATCGTGTTCAGAATGAAAGCCATGACCGCAGACCCCGCTCCAGCATCACAGCAGACAACATCAGCCGTGTTCGACAGGTTATTGAAGGTGACAGACGTCTAACCACCAGTGCCATTGCAAGTGAGGTTGGGATAAGCTATGGAAGCACTTTTTCCATACTCACAGAGGAGATCTACCGATGAGAGAAGTGATTCTTCTTCAGGACAATGCTCACCCGCATACTGCGGCCCTGACGAGAGAAAAATTGGAGCAACTGGGCTGGGAGACGCTAGAACACCCTCCCTACAGTCCAGACTTATCACCATGTGACTTTCACCTGTTTGGCCCACTCAAGGAAGCTTTGGGAGGTCAGAGATTCGTCAGTGACGATGAGGTTGAAGCCTACGTGCTCAATTGGCTGAAGACGCAACCTACTTCATTCTATGAGGACGGGATTGGAAAATTACCTATGTGCTGGGAAAAATGTATTTCCAAATCAGGAGACTATGTAGAAAAATGAGGTGTACTTTTCTTTGTGTTCAAAGTAAAAATAAAAAAATTAAAAAATAAGTCTCGTTTATATTTGATTCACCCACGTATAATACATAATATAATTTGTGACCTTTTTCAAAGTAGCATAATACTTTAACAGTAAAATTTTCAACATAAAATTTGTCAAAATAGAAAATTAACATTTATTAACACATGAGAATTACTTGTTATTCTACTATTATGTTATTATAAATAAATTATACATTCTGAATGAATTTTGTAAATATTTAATTTGAGTAGAACCTTCATAAATACTCTGAGTTATATAGAGAGTATGTTTTTAAATAATCAAAGGAAAAAAAAATTTCAAGTTGGAGACAATATTAGAACACTGTGCCACACAAAAATGCCAGTAAATCACATATAATTATATAATGTAACAAATTTAAAATTGTACCAATTCCATGTTTTTCCATCAGAGCAATCAAATCCGCTTCGGTCAATAAATTGGGTGCTGTCGTCTCACTTTCGGAAATATCCAGAAGGGTGGGTGTAAAAGTGGAGCCTTGTCTATATTCATGGATGCATTTAGCAGACCAATTCTCATAGGGATAGACATCTAAATAATTCCTTTCCAGAATCATTAAACCAGATGCTGTAAACTGCAAGAAATTATAATAATTTTTAAATATGATATAATAGAAAAGTAACTTTATTCTGAGACCAGGCCCCTTTAGAATAACTAACATGAACGGAAAAAGAAATATAATATAGATCTGGTCAGAAGGCTACATGATACAAATCACTAAGTGTTTATTACAAAAGTGCCAAAATGGTAACTAAAAAAAAAACAACAGACATTTTGTGACAAAATACTAAGCAACTAAAGAGAGTAAGGCCCGGCGCACATTGGACCCAGCCCACGCACAACCCAGACCGTGGGATGGGTCGAGTACTGCATATTGAACCCAGTTGTTGTCACCCAGGTTTCGCGATGTCAGCGTCAAAACTCTTCCTGGATTTAGAATTCGAGTCAGAACATGAAGAAATAGTTGTACTATATTCGTTAATGAAGAGGAGGAGAAGTAAAAATATTTATTCAGCTGGACGGAAAATATATGGAGAGTTCAACCTGTTTCAGGAAGTTACTGATAGTGTTTTTAAAAATAGTTTGGAGCAGTTTAGTGAGTTACATGAACTCAAGATTGACATAAGTGGTAAGGAATGTAACGCCCAGAACCCAATTAGGAGTAAAAGTTAGCAGTATGCCTGAGGTATTAACATGCATCCATTTTTTTCCCGCAGTACATCCTTCATTTTGGATCTCGTATAGTCGGCATGACTAGTGTCAAATAGAACGGGATGGCTCCGAAAGATTTCTATTAACTTTTCGAATTCCATTGGTACACACGCCCACGAAATCTGTGTGGAGAGGACAAACGTTTCCACGCATAGATCCCAACAGACTAGGCTAGCCATGGGCTGGGTCCAATGTGCGGTGACTCATTCAATTCAGTGCTTCACACAGCGTGGGTTGGGTCCAATGTGCCCCGGGCCTAAATAACAACAGCAACAACAAATAAAAACATAAGCTACTAAACATCAAAAACCATTATTTAAGCTGGGTTATAGAGCATCTTTTTGGGAAGTGAGGAGATATTGAAAAAGCAAGGGTATAGGTGAGAAAAGATAAGAAGAATGGTGGATATCATGCGGGATTGAGAAAGGAGCACTCGAATGTTTAGGTTCTGTGCGAACGAGTATGAAGACTAGAAAGGCGAGATCTTGTTTCATGGAGCAGGAATGAGAATTTGAATTGGAGGAGACAGTAGATACAGGACAGGTGTTGAGAGTTAATGGATAGGTATAAGAATTTTGCCCAAGGAAATATTGTCTAGGGAAGTAGAAAATGGGAGACCGCCTCAGAGCACCGAGGACAAGTCTTCATTATTTGTTTTAAAGTTGAGCAGTTCAATATTTGCTTCAATCTGTCCTCAAGCACATTTGAGAGGCCCCCGCAAACCACACAACAGTAGTTTATTGCTTAATTATTAATAAAGCCATTTCATATCATTGAAATATATTTATCAAAGCATAAATTAATAATTTTTGTGAAAAATAGAACAGTGGAGCAAAGTCATTATCAGTGTTGCCCTCAAAATAGTCTTCATTTGAAGTACTCAAGCTGTTTCATATTCCACTTGGAATGATCCTTAGAAGATACTTTTATGATAAGGCATGGTTATAAAAACATTTTTAATTTAATTAAACAATCAGATTTTTAAATTTCAAATGTTTATATTTTTTTTTTCAAACCTTTTCTCCATTGATATCAATTTTCACGGTTGTTTCGTGTCCTTTAGCATCTTTAGAAACACAAGCAAGGAAATGCCTGACAATAAACTCATATATTCTAGCTTCATTTCCTGAAACAGAAATATGTTTAAGAATTCAATGTACACATCATGAAAACGATAAATAAATAATTATACTTTATATATTTTTTTTAATGACATAACCCTTAAAGAGATCTTGACATTATTTAATTAAACTATAATATTATGTTCATTCAACGAAACATGATATAAATATGTAAATATGCTAAAAAAAAAAGAAGAGAAAAATCAAGAGGAAATAAAGATGTGGTCAATAATAATAAATATTTATTTTTCTGTCTGGATAACATTCTCATCTGTTAACTCGAAATTTAAAAATTAGAATTTATAAAACTATCCTTACAACTGTTTTATATGAATGTGAAACATTAATGGAATGAATGGCTGTTAATGGATAAACAACGTCTTAAGATGTTTTGAAAATAAGGTATTGCATATAATATTTGGTCCAAAAAAAAAAAGACGAGACTACTGGAGAATTTAGGAGATCGCACAATGCAGAAATGGAGAGCAATCACCTGGTTAATATGATCAAAGTAATAAATGTCACAAAGGTTAATATGGGATTTTGGTTGGAAGAATTGTGTTAGGATAGATCTAGCAGATTTGGATTTGGATAGTGGTCCATGGACGGAAGTTTATGGGCAGAGGTTGGTGGTATCGCCATCGAGCTCGCTAAACTGTATTCTTGTTTTTATATTATGCTCAGTATTCTAAAAATAAAATGTATGTATATGAAAACAGTTCATAGATCTATATTTGTAAGAAGAATTTACCGTTTAAAGAGTTTGAATACTTTATTGGATGTATCGGCGGATGAGATTGATCAGATTTTTTCCCTTGCCTTGGATGAGGACCTTCCTGGAGAACATTTCGAGCAAAGCCTATAAGAAAAAATAATACAGATTAGAGAATAAACAAATAGTAATTTAGAATAATTAAAATTAACAATTAATGATACTTGGATATTATTGTGTAGTGCCAGAACATAGGTCAAGGTTTGGGATCGACTATAGCTGACTTTATCTAGGAAAATTTGAGTTTGAACAAACTTGGGATTATAAAATCACTTTATATGTTATTTTAATTTATGCTTTTAAGTAGTAAACACGAGATATGTTTTCTAGATATTTAATTTCTTGTTCTTACTTTAACTAATATTAGGTGAGACATGGCACCTTTCTCTCATACTAAGCTAATACACTAAAGTTTCCTCGAGGTCTGTCACTTTTAATCTGGCATGGAATGAAAATTGGAACTTCAACTGGATAATGAAGTTGGAAATTACTTTTATAGATACTAATTTAACTATTCATATACAACATTTTTTCCTTGAGAATTAATGATTTTTCCAATGTGGTCAAGCTATATTTACAAGGATAAAATGAGAAATAAACCTGACAGAAGGTAAGTAAAGGATTTTTCATCATAAAATTTTTTTTATAAAACTAATTTATTTTACTTCTATAATAACAAAATTTGGGTACTTGTGTCTTAACGCAGCCCTGGTTACTTTTGCCTACTTGTTCGCATGCGCGAGCAGTTACATTTTGTAACAGTTATATTTTTAACAGTTACCTTCTATTTATTGGGGTTAAAAAATTATCAACAATTAGAAATCAAAAGAATTTATTGAAAAATGGAATATAATAATAATAATGTAAAACAACAATAATTTCTATATAATTAAATAATAATAATTTCTGAGTCCCACTTTCTCACGACATTGATTTAAATTGCATTTCCAAAAGAAACGTTCACCACAATATAATTTCATTTCATGGGAATTGCTACATTTTCTTTGTTTTGGTAATATATTTCGCTCCTGCAAAAAAATAATTGCTTGTTCTTTTGTTGTTGGCAAATCCTAAATATGCATCATTTTACACTAATTAAAATAATAACAACAAAAAATCTATAACAAACTAGCAAACAAACAATAAAAAACAAATAACGAACATTAAGAAACAATAAATCAGCAATAATCAAAACTCAGTAAGCAAGAAACAACATAGAACAAATCAGCTGTTAGAAATGTAGCTGTTACAAAATGCAACTGCTCGCGCATGCGAAGAAGTAGGCAAAAATAACCAGGGCTGCGTTAAGACACAAGTACCAAAAATTGTAAAAAATACCTCCCCATCGAGGATCTTCAGTTTGTAACTCTACAAGTGAAGATAAATTAATAGAATCAGGAAATATGTTTGTTTCGGTTCTCGGGTAACTTATTAGACCTTGGGTGTAAAGTTTCTCAGCGATCCTTAAAGCTTCTTTCGCATTTATTTTCAATTTTCTTGAAGCGATTTTCTCCATTTCCTATATAATAATTCAACAGGCTTAGAATAAAATTGAATAATGTATGTTATTGAATAATAATAAACAATAAATTATTATTATTATACC
The DNA here is from genome assembly GCA_037127475.1 of Arma custos. Taxonomy (NCBI): domain Eukaryota; kingdom Metazoa; phylum Arthropoda; class Insecta; order Hemiptera; family Pentatomidae; genus Arma; species Arma custos. Next base: position 221,114,215 of record CM073759.1, read on the forward strand.
GTTGTATCCAAAGGTGTAGGTCTCCACTTAGACTTTGGTTTTCCTTCTACCTTTTCAACTTTTGCTAAAGGATTTTCTTTACACCTTGACAATATTGATCTACAAATAGCTTCATCATATAATCGATCTCTTGCCCATCTGAATTCTACCACCAAATCATTCATTTCATGAGTAACTAAAACAAAAAAATAATATGATAATAACAATAATAAATCTAATTCGCCCAGAAATACTGTATGCAGCAAAATATTTAATGCTGAACAAGAAAAATGTTGATATGTGATCTAGAAATGGAGAGAAAAATAGTAAGAACAATTTTGGGACCGATTAAAGAAGGGGACTATAATAGAAGATGCCATAATCAGGAACTCTACAAGCACATAGAAAAAATTACAGACACAATAAGAAAACGAAGAATTCAGTTCTACGGGCATTTACAAAGAATAAACCCAAGGAGAATGTCCAAAAGAGTATTCACTTAGAATTAAAAAACTGAAAATCACCAACACATAAATTAAGGGGATTGAAATAGACATTGAAGAACTTTAGGATCACTAAGGAAACAACTTCAGAATGCTCAAGGACTTCAGGAGAGACCAAAAAGAGAAACAGGTGCAATTTGGGCAGAGGAAAGAAATATGGAAGTGTAGAAAAGAAGGAAAGAAAAAAAATAAAAATGGTGTAGCGTGTGCACACATATAAAGTTTTATTTTCACGATATTAACAAATATAAAGTGGGATTTCCACTAAACTAACAAATATTGGTATTCCCACCAAGTCTATATTTGTGAAAAAGTTGCTTTAACATCTCTTACATATATATCTACATTATATATGTAGTTTCATATAAATTTCATTTCTAAGCTAGCAACATTCTATTGACATAACAATCCACATTATATAAAAACAGACAATTTTGTGAGATTAAATTATTTCACCTCGGAGAGCTTTAAAATGAGTATTTCCTATGAAAACTCATATTGGAAATATTCATGATGCCAATTCTTTCACTTATTTCATATTTTATTATATTTTACGCATTTCATATCTAGGACCTAGATAAGTGAAAGAAATATGTTCATTACAGTAGGAAGTGAAAAAATAAAACAGAACACACAATATACCTTTTATTCTCCAAAACGGCTCAGCTATAAAATTTTCTCTTTCCAAATATCTCTCGACCACAAACCCTAAAGTAGGAAACTGGCAACTACCATAACTTAATAGGTTTTCTGCTAAAACAGGAAATACTTTCTGTAATCTCAGAGTTTGGAAACGTGTGAAAGCTGCACCTAAAACAAATGGAATAATAAAAATTAATTATCTCGCTCAATAAATATTCAACTATAATTAATATAAAGTCAGATAAAATTATATCTAGAACTATCATACCTATTCGAAGATCCAATACTTGCCTAACATCAACAGCTTCGCTAATGAGTTTGTTAGGTCTTTCTAGATTTTGAATTGCTCTTCTAATCGAAGGTGCTGTTATTTCTGAGAATTTTGCTCTGTTGAAAAAAGAAGAAATCTTAATTATTAATAGTAATTAAGCAAAATATAACAATAATTATGTTATCATTATACCTATAAACATCTAAATTAGGTTTAATTTTTAAACATGTATCAATTATTTCAAAACCAATATTTTCTCCTTCACGATCACAATCGGTCCATATGATGAGCACATTGCATGAACGGCACTCGGACTCCAATGTTTTCTTTTACATGAAAAATAAAATAAATTATAATATTTTTTTAAAAATTATGATTTTATTAATAAAGGAAAACTGTTAGATACCTTTATTTTTTCAAAATCAGATGAGCATGTTTTAATAACTGGAGCTGAAAATAGTGATTCAGGGCTGCAAGATTGCCAGTTTTTGTAAGTGCCGACAAACTCATAGTTCAGCAGATGTCCACTGACAGATGTCATAACCATCTTACAATTTTGACCCAATACCATGGCATCAAACTCGTATATTTTATTATAGACGGAAAATCCATCTCTCTAAAAATAAAACATAATATAATTTATTTATGTTACATATTATTTAGTCCAAAATTGGCACAGGATCTAAAAAATGAATTTTTATTAATGGTAATTTCAAATGAATAATGTTTAAAATAACACATTGCCATGTTAACAATTTTATTTAATTCTCTCCATCAACAATTAGTTTCAAACATCAGAGAATTCATCCAGCCATGTTAGATCCATCCTTCCATCTGAACATGTCCATGCCCCAATACAAAGTTATGCTGTCCCGTTACATCCACTATCCTCGTTTAACTAATAAAAGTTTTCCGACTCCTGTAAAAAAAAACCACTACAACCCCTTAAAGGTCTAGGGTTAAGGAAATGGTCCAGTGGTAGAGGTTGTACTGTTTCTAGGGCAGCTGGAAAGTGATTTGTCCGAGACAATGCACAACAACCAAGTTTTTTCCCAATTAAGAGTATCCACTTTGGATTACGAGTTTAACACTGAAGTGGGTCTCCCGATCCCCAACGGTCCATCCATAGCTGTCAAAGGAGAGATTTAAAGAGAAATTTATACAACGCATATTTATACATCATTAAGAAATAACAGAAAAGGGAATCATACTACTTATAGTTTATTCATATTTGATATACATGGAATAATAAAAATATACTTGTTGCGATACTTTACTTAAATTTGAAGCCAATAAATAATATTACTATTTAACTTGATATCAAATTTGATTAAATTTCTAAACTAAATGACTTCATTCACTGAAGCAGTAATTAAATTGGATTATTTTTTTTTCTTTTCTGAACACAGAGTTTGAATATATTTTGGTAGACATTCTCATTTCACAAAACTATAAGTAGCAAATAAGTGTATATGATCTTATTAAGGCATAGATAAATATATATATATATATATATATATATATATATATATATATATATATATATATATATATATTTTTATACCAGGTGGAAATCTCAAAAGACACCTGAGGCCAAAAATTCCTCAGATAGTGTGGGACTAAAACCATCTTGTTGTGCAACAACTGAGCTAGCCAACAAGTTGCTCCTTTTTCACGTGCAAAATCTCATGTGTGGGATATAGCCATTGACTAATCTCCCAATTCAGAGGAATTTTCTTTTTTCGGGAGTTTTAATTTATTTATTTTAATTCACTTTAATAGCAAGTCATTAGGCTTCACTCTTTAAGCCTTATTTGATGCAAAGCCTCCTCAGCTATGCTATGCATTTCTGGGTTTACGTGGATTTTAATTCTATTATTATGAATATCCGTAAACCTTCCAATCTCTTCCCTGACAGAGTTTACTTTAAGGTCCCTACGCAAATTATCGTTTCTGACATACCATGGAGCATCAACTTAACTTCTGAGTATTTTATTTTGGAATGTTTGGATTATTTGCATGTTGCTTTTCTTGGTACAACCCCAGAGCTGAATTCCATAAGTCCATACCGGGTAAATATTTACGATAATAACTATATTATTTATAAGACTATATTGAAGTGGAAATGTGATGAAATGAATTCTTATAAGCATAAAGTTTAAAAATTAGATAATTCATATAATGTTTATGCATATCTAACCATACCCTTGGCCATATTCTCAGGTTTATAATCTTATTTTGTTTCCCTTTTGGCATAATTATGGTCCAAAACTATAGTATTATTCTGGAGGAGAAAATGGTCCGGATGGAGATCAACATTAAAATCTTGAATAGCAGACAACTATTTTGTAGAGACTAACGCTTCGAATCACTGTATACCAACTATTGAAGACTTTATTTTTTATCTGCATCCACACCATTTTCTGCCCCATGATATTTATATAGTCAACTAATAATTACTCAATATGACATTATGACTGCCAAGGAGAGGTTCATGTTTACAATGCACAAACATTTGGTTCTCTAGCTTTTTAATGTAAGAGACTCTTAAATCAAAACCTCTCTTCCTATTTATCTTTTATGATACAATTTAGGGTTAATGGATGGACTTTGAACTTACTCGTCTTGAGTTTCCATTGGACAAAAAATAAGCAATGTTTTTGGCAGCGTCATTTTTTTCTGCCACATTCAACACTTTCATCACGGAAGCTTTACAGTAATATTTCACAGAAAACTTGACACAACTTAAACTAGATAAAATGGAGCTAACTTTGAAAAGCATTCAAGTGGTATTGATATGCTCATAATACAATAAATAAATGACATAAAATACAATAAATAACATTCCTTTAAAAGTTAATTCATTTGTATGAATCGAAGAAATCCCGCCACGAAACCTACTAAACTGGTTAATACAGTATAAGGTTATTTTTGTCAAAGTGAGTTGTGTCAGATTTTTAATAGCTTCTTTCTTTCTTTTCATCGCTCTATTGTATTATTGTCGTTCGTATATTTGGTATGTTAGTAATGAAGTACTTCCCTAAAGCTTCTTTATGCAGTAAGATCAAGCGTATTTTGTAATAAAAATGCTAAATTTAATGATTTTATTTATTAACATAATTTATTTTAAACTTTTTTCAGATTCTGTATATGAAAAATATTTCATGTTAATACTGAATATCCGGAATCAAAACTATATTCACACAAACATAACGAACACTTCTAAAAACGGCAAGAAATCTAAGAACGGAGAAACACCTGATCTGCCAGATCCCCCAACCAATTGTTGTATGTCTGGTTGTGCCAATTGTGTTTGGATCCAATATGCCGAAGAGTTATCCAAAATATTCGAAGGGGCTGAAGACAAAGTGAAGGAAATTATTTTGAGTAAAGTTGACGATCCGAATATGAAGGCATTTCTTTTAATGGAATTGAGAAATAAAAATTTAAAAAAATGATTATGTCGTTTGATAATTGTTCAGCATGTAACTTAGCATAAAAATATTTCGAATATCTGTATATAAGTGCAATTGAAAAAAATACATATTTATTTTTTTAAATTTATATAATAAGAAAAAAACTGTAAAAATTATGTTTTAGTTTACTATACTTATGTTATTACCGTGGTTTTGGGTAAATGTCTGTCAATTTGCCCTTCAAACCATTAAAACAATTTAGACCCCTTCTCAATATTTTACATATTATTTTTGTTAAATCTATTGATTCACATAAGCAAATAATTATAAATGGGTAAAGAGTTCATAATAAAATTTTTATTTGTAATGACAATTAATCACAAGCTTATTATGTTCAGGCCCAAGACTCCGCAATTTATGGCCCCCTTCCACTAAAAATTTGTCATTTTTCAATTCACAAATAAAAGAAGGCCTTTAATTAGAATGTTTTATATTTTTATCGATAGCCAATTTAAAAAATAAATAAATCTACTAATCTCAAAGTCCTCCCCCAATTTATTAAAGAAGACCCTTTTTTGATTTCCCTTCTACAAATTTATTAAAATCGATTATTAAAGTAAACAGTTTCGATTGTTGTTCGATCGTGAACTCAGTTTACTTTATTTTCTCTTTAAATACATAAGTCATTAATATATTTTAAATCGAAATTATGGTACTTCAACATATAAAATCCCTGCAGATTTATAATAATTTGTTTATTTATAATAATTTTAATTAAGCAATAGTAAATAAATATGATGTTATTGACAATATATTGGTATCCCTGATACCTTGCCAGTTTTAGTAATCATATAAAACGACCCGTGTTATAACGAGTGTTTATTGTATTTTAATTGTCTTCAATGTAGAGTAATCTTTATGTCTTTAGTGTAATTAAGTTATCAAACAGAAATAGAAATTATTATTAATGTTTCGCTTAGTTCCTAGACAATCAATTCCCCACTCCATTCTTAATATCTCTTCCCCTCTTCTCATCTTTACCACCTCCAGCATTGAAACCGATTCTTCGCCGGTATAGCTTCAGTTGTGTTTATTACAGTAAGTGAGTTGCTTCATGGAAGATCTCTCTTCACAAGTGAGTACGATCTTTATAACTATTTAAAAAAATATTAAAGTATCTCAGTTATTAAAAATACAAGTTTAAACATTTGCATGTATTTGTGGTAACGACTTAGCCTTAGAAATTGATATAATATGTTTAAATAAAACAAATTCAAATAAAGCTTATTCAAGGTAGAAGCTATAGATAAAACAAATACTAGCATTATAAATATAACAAAAGTAAAAATAATGAAAATTAATATATAATATAACAGAAAAAGGTGCATAGAAACTAATTATCTGTGACTGTGTGTACCTTATATTATGTAAGTAATAATCATGCTGCATTTAATTTAATATTGTTTGTTTCATTCTGGCAAAACTAGGAGCTGAAATTAATTTTTAAAAAACAAGACTTCATGCCTTTCATTTATTATTAGGCATTGTGTATTATTTTACTGTCAGCCGATATGCTGATTGTCAATTATTTGTACTGAACAGGTGTGGAGAGATGTTCGACAAGAGATGTACGAAATGTTCAGTAAAATTACATAAACAGTAAACACAGTATAGTACATTAAAACTAAAAATTAAAGGAATTTAAATCACTTAGTATATCAGTACAATAAATTGCAAATAATTATAATAATGTGGAGAATATTTTATTGAATTGATAAACTCGTTTTTCAGAATATATTATATTAAACTAATTATTTATTTCATCATAACTATTAAATATTATTTTTAAAAATACTTAGTATGGAGATTTTCCATAGTACATAATACAATCTATCTAAAAATTGTTCTGTTAATGCTATTTTACACATTTGATAATACACTAAAATAATTTTAATTAATTTATTTATTTTTTTATTTTAACACGGTCCTGGACAAATCTTTTCTCTTCAAAATAAAATAACTAAAATATTTGTATTGAAATTTTACAATACGAGCTTAATATTTCATTATGTTCACTAAAATAATTATAAACGCATTACAATTTTTTTTTTTTTTTTTTTACAAAAACGATGTTCTTTATATTATATATTATTTTAAACTACAATTTATTTTTTTATCAATAAAAAAAATTCATTATTTTATTTATTGAAAAATACTCAATATGTCAATACAATACCAGGTGAGTACTCGAATTTTAATATGCTGACTAGGAGAGTATGCAATAAGTACTAAATTGAATTTAAATTTCTAGAATTTTACCTGGGGTATCTCTACTAAAACGTTCAGTATGAATTAAATAAACAAGTTTTTTAACTTGTAAATATTTTTATTTGCAATTCTAGCTCTTTTTTTTTTTAGTTAACATTTTTGTATAAACTTTATAATGTGGTTGATATATTTATTTTAAAAAATCAAATCTATAGTAAAGTAAGAATTATATGTATGATTTTTGAGAATTAATTTTTCAATAATATTATTTATTTGTATCTTCTCAATATATATTTTTTTATATGAATAAATAGAGAATTGAAAAAAAATCTATGAGTGTACATTACATGCTAATAGAAATATCACGGACACAGAGATATCAAATTTATAAAGAGCAACAAAATATAATTTTTCTTTAAATGTTTCTTTTCTTTCCAAAAAATCATATCAATAACAAAGATTACCACATCCGTTAAGTCGATGAATAAAACATTGAGAAGATACAAATAAATAATGTTATTGAAAAATTTATTCTCAAAAATCATACATAAAATTCCTACTACCTATTGATTTTTTAAAATAAATATATGAACCATATTATAAAGTTTATTAAAAAATGTTAAATAAAAAAAAAGCTAGAATTGCAAAAAAAAATTAGAAGTTATAAACTTATTTATTTAATTGTACTGCAATAGATACTGAACGTGTTAGTAGAGGTACCCCTGGTAAAATTCTAGAAATTTAAATTCAATGTAGTACTTATTGCATACTCTCCTAGTCAGCATATTAAAATTCGAGTACTCACCTAGTATTGTATTGACATATTGAGTATTTTTCAATAAATAATATAATGAATTTTTTTTATTGATAAAAAAAATAAATTATAGTTTAAAAGAATATTGTCTTATTGAGATTAAAGAACATTGTTTTTGTATTAGAAGTAACAAACCTAAAATCGAAATATTGGAATAAGATGAGGCTACATCTTATACGAAATATTGGATATTTTGGATTTATAAAACTGCTTAATGAATAATAATATCATTATATGTTCCCAATTGCCAAGAAGATTTGCTAATAAAGCAAAAAATTAGAGCTTTGTTTAACAAAGTATTTAAAAAAACTTTGATAATATATGTGGAAGAAATTGGTCCGGGTAGAGGTCACTGAATGAATTTCTCGTGTAATTTGAGAAAAACTTTATTGATAGCCAACGTTTCGACCTACTTTGTAGGTCTTCTTCAGGGCTATGTGCAATTTAATATATTTGTACCATTTTCTTATATTGTCTGTATTTTGCACCAATAAAGTTTTTCTCAAATTACACGAGAAATTCATTCAGTGACCTCTACCCGGACCAATTTCTTCCACATATTTAAAAAAAACATGCGAAAGTAGGGAATAAAATTTGATATAATTGAAATAGGATCAAGGGACTAAGTCACTGAAAATTTCATCAAAATCGGAATTATTATTTATTTAAATTATATTTAAGATTATTTAAAATTAAGATTCTGTGGCCTCTAACCGGACCAATTTCTTCCACAAATAAAAATTAAGATTTGCTTAATTTTTGTGTTATCATTGACTGCACCCCCTTACCGGTTCAATCCATCATTTGAATTATTCAGTCAACTATTGTATTTTCCACTCATATATATATATATATATATATATATATATATATATATATATATATATATATATATATATATTTCTGTCTGAATATGGATGTTTTAATTGATTTTGACAATTTATTGCTTTTATTAATAGCTTTTCAAATCCGTATGACTGGCGTTACATTTTTTACAGTATTTCCGATTTTGATGAAATTTTCAGTGACTTAGTCCCTGTATATACATATATATATATATATATATATATATATATATATATATATATATATATATATATATATATATATATATATATATATGAGTGGAAAATACAATAGTTGACTGAATAATTCAAATGATGGATTGAATCGGTAAGGGGGTGCAGTCAATGATAACACAAAAATTAAGCAAATCTTAATTTTTATTTGTGGAAAAAATAGGTCCGGGTAGGCCACTGAATCTTAATTTTAATTAATCTTAAATATAATTAAAATAAATAATAATAATAATTAAAATAATAAAAATAGTTAAAACATAATAATAATAATAAAAAATAATAATAAAAATACTAAAATAGAGCCAAAAACTCACAAAGAAACACTATTATTTATTATAATGCAATTGGGAAAAACCACAATGCAAAGCCTTATGTTTCAAAAATACACCCACTTACCAGTCGACGTTTCGCCTATTCGGGCATTATCAAGACACCAAACAAAAAGGGGGTTATGTGAATCACATCTCGAAGAAAAAGGTGCAATACATCCCAACGATCAACAGCCCAAACAGGCTCCAAACATGAGACAGCACCCCACCACCAAGACGTTCAACATACAACTGAACGAAAGTAATACGTCGACTGGTAAGTGGGTGTATTTTTGAAACATAAGGCTTTGCATTGTGGTTTTTCCCAATTGCATTATAATAAATAATAAAAATAATTAAAATAATCTTTAAAAATCTTAATTTTTATTAATCGTGCCAACTTGATGGCCTACAACGTAGGCAAATAGTGGGTATGGTGACTTTTCACAACACTTTCAACTGTCAACTGTCAACTGTCAGCTGAACTGTCTTGGCCCCGTTTATTGTGATCCATGTTTGAGTGGAAAATAGTTGACGTTCACAGGCAGGCCGAAACGTTAGCACGATTAATAAAAATTAAGTTTTGCTTAATTTTTGTGATATCATTGACTGCTCCTCCTGACCAATTCAATCCATTATCTGAACTATGTATAATTGAAATATATATATACTGTGTGTGAACTTATATTTAAAGACTTTAGACTAAAGACTGCAGTCGACTGCGTACGGAGGAACAACCAAAACAAGCTGTACATTTTCACTCATTAGACCGTCATGTTCAGCTGTTAATTAACGTTGAAGGGAATTGTGCCAAGAAAAAAGATCTAAATAACAAAATAATAATCATAATTATAATGGCAATAATGTGGAAAATATTTTTATTGAGCATGAAACATTATTCATGTTTCATCAAAAAAATCAACAATAACTTAGAAATACTGCTATATTGGCTTTACTGCCCAAGTTATGATCTCAGGGAAAAGTCAGATCCTTTGGTCTGAATATAATTAAATACTAAAATGGGATGCCACCCTGAGATCGTTTTACTTAATATGTAATAATTTTATGTTATTAATAATTAAGAGACTTATATAGTCTTCTCCAAAGGTTAACGTGGTTGACTGACCAGGAGTTGTTTATTAAATAAGAATAATTATAGAAGAACATTATATTTTATTTGTGCTGATCATGGTTACAGACTTATAAATCTTAAAAACAACTTACAATGAAAACGGGAAGCTATAGGTGACTTATGATACATGGGGCTTCATTCTCCATCCTCCTTACCGACAACTGCCTCCTCTCTTCCAAGTAAAGTAATGAACCCTAAGGACCATTATACTCTACCTGGCCTAGGCCCCTTATTGTCACCTATAGCAATACACTAGTAGTATTTATAGAAAGGTTTATTAAAATATCTAAACAATAGTTTCACTCATGTCATTTCTGTTATTTTAACAACTATCATCACATGATTTGCCTATAAGAATGTACTGTAATGGATTCTCCACAGTATACAAAACACCGTCTGGGGGGGGGGGGATACGTGCCTTATCGCTTTGTTATTGGATACGAATGATTGTACAATCATCGTAAATGTTTCTGGAGATGTTATCAAATATTTAAACTATGGTGAGTCATATAATCCAAGGTAATAAGGAAGGCAGGTGCAGTCTACTGACACATTTGCAAAACTGTTTTAAGATAGCAAGGGCGGATCCAGGATATTTTTCTGGGGTGGGATCAACACAACGAGCAGACAGGCAAATAAATCAACAATAAGTTAGAAATAAACTTGTAGTATTTATAGGAAGGTTCTAAGGTTTATTAAAATATCAAAACAATAGTTTCACTCATGTTTTTTCTGTTATTTTATTCATATATTTTAACAGCTATCATCACATGATTTGCCTATAAGTATGTTCTGTAATGAATTCTCCACTGTATACGAAACCATTTGGGGGTACGTACCCCCGTGCCTCCACCCCCCCCCTGTATCCGCCTATGTAAGAAAGTGAGAGGTAGATATGGCCATCGAGCTCTATATATTTAAATCTGTGTGAAGTTGCCAATACTTTTGTACGGGGTTACTACCAATGCTAATACTTCTGTAACTGGATATTGACAGGTAGGCAATAGAGCAGAATCACTCCTGCTGAAGTAGAACATCTACGAAGAACCACCAGTAAATCTAGGAGAGATCGTATTCGAAAGGATACGATAGGGAACTGGGAATCGCCCGTTTGAAGGAGGTTTAGCAATTCCGTCAGCTAAAATAGTTTGCCCATGTGCCCATGAGCCTAGGAACATTGGTATCGATTGAAGATGTGAAGACGATAAATTACGTTCCTACAATTAAAATAATTGAAATAGGCAGTAATGTGATCTGCCGATCGAAGTGAAAACTCAACACAGCACTGATCACTAAGATTCACCAGTCTCGAGCATGTTGCAGATGTGAACCCACAATTTTATCCCCTACTAAAATTGCTGCTAAAGAATTTGTCTCTTAAATAAACTATTCCAAAAAGATGTAGCTTGTTTCATGTTTTAAATCAATGCATTACATTTTCTACATTTAAATTTTTAAAAAAGTGCTATATTTTGGGTAACGACTTAAAAGGAGCAGTGCCATTTGTCAAAATTTTAAAATATTTATAATATTACTGATCGAGCAAGACAAAGGACTAAAGAAAAGTTGGGAAGAAAATTTATTTTGATGGTGATTATTTTTAAATATTTTATTTTGAAGAGAAAAGATATTATATTAGAAATAACCGAACCTGATATCAATCCTTTCATGATAAACTTTATTCCCACTCAAACCCACTAGTTTCAAACATAGCTTCCTCTTCTATTCCCTGTAATCTCCCGATTAGTTTGAAAAGAAGATGGCCTCGTGACCTTATAAGTTCAATTTGTTATTTCAGTACTACCACTGGGTAGTATCTCTACTTGCCTTTATTCATGCCATTATGTACCATTCATTATATTTACTTGTTGTATTATTATAATACAGTTCAAGGGCGGATCCAAGATCTTTTTCTGGGGGAGGGGGGGAGGCACAACGAGCAGATGGGCAAACAAATCAACAATAACTAAGAAATAAACTTGTAATATTTATAGAAAGGTTCCAAAGGTTGATTAAAATATCTAAACAATAAACAATCCATGATCACGGGTTCGTAGCCCGGCAGGTGGCCCTAGGATTTTTTTAAGGGAGTAAAAAATCCTTAGTTACGCCGTCCTTCGGAAGGGACGTTAAACGGGGGTCCCGAGCCTGTACGATGTCAGGTACTCGTTAAAAATCCCTATCCTAATTAAACCTGGATAGGCAAAATTTAGAGCTCCCACTGTAGCATCGTCCGATTAGCCATAGCAGCATAAAGTGACGTTAAATGAACAAACAGCAACAACAACATATCTAAACAATAGTTTCACTCATGTTATTTCTGTTAGTATATTCAAATATTTTCACAACTATCATCAAATGATTTGCCTATAAGTATGTATTATAATGGATTCACAGTACACAAAACACCGTTTGGGGGGGCACATGCCCCCGTGCCTCCTCCCTGGATCCACCTGTGATACAGTTGTAAATGACAACATTTTTTTTTTTTAAAGAAGATATTTTATATAGATTATAATTAAAATAATTGAGATAAGCAGGAAGGATGATAAATGCAGATGGTTGCAAGGAATGAATGCCAAACACGCTTTTCACACAACCATTTTTTTCAACAATCAAATTTTTTTAAAAGAATATTATTGGTTCTGTTTCGATAAACGTTAATCAAAATTGAAAGTATGAAGCAGCATACAAAAAACAAAACAAAAAAATCTGACAAGTCAGACGGATGCAGTCCCATTACTATATGTTTTTTTTTCTGTTTCTTTTGACAAGCCTCTCAGAGGTCCTCTTTGAATGACTTGTGACTTTGCAAGTTTTTACTGAATGCGCTTTCAAGACTGCTTTACATTTCAAATTCATCTACCTGTACAGTTGTAGGACTTGGCGCAAATTGTGACGTCATAATAGCAATATGACGTCATCTTTTCGTAGGTCTCCACGCGCACCGAGACTGCTTGGAATTCCCCCAGCGAAGGACCGCTAATAAGGAATACCAATAGCAAATGTGTCGTGGTTTCATAAAACACTCACATGATTAAATATTTATATACCTAATAAAAAAAAATGAATTGTTTAAATAGAAAGGAAAAGCTCTCAAAGAGACAAAGTAATCACTAGAAAATAAATGTAAAAAATCCTAACAAGAGGATTCAAACAAGTTTTAGTAATGTCGCCAACTGTGGCATCATCAGGAGAAAAGGTGAATAATAAAATATAAAAAATATATATTTATAAAAAAAATAAATTTAAGCATATACCAAAATCACATGAACACATCACAAATACAGCCCGCTTCAAGAACTGCCGATATGGAGATATATAGGGTCAAGGTGACCGATCATATTACACCAAATACACCAGCTTACAAACTCAAAGGTTGTAAGTTCGAATCCCGGGGCTAAGATTGCTCAAGCAATCCCTCACTCCTCGGGTATGTGTCCGTCAGCCTACTGGAGGCAACTCATACAGACAGGGATTAGGAGTGATGACTCTACCCCTTGTATATCTATTGGTAATAGCGTAGTTGTTTTACAAGACATCTATAACACTTGGGGGTTTGGTCCAGGAACGGTATGCTTCGAGGAAAATATATAACACACATCCTCGCGGCCATAATCTTTGGATACAGACCAGTTAGTCAATATCCTTGAACCCAAGAGTACGTCGGTGGGAAGGATACTGATAAATCGGCCCTAAAGGATTGGTTATGGAGCTATGGGTAGCCTGCCGCTGCACCATCGAAACCATTTAATTAAATAGATTTTTGATTTGACAGTTTCTTCATCTTATTTATAAGTATAGCATATAATAAACAAATAATATACTAAATTCTTGACTGATGAAATATAAACATTAGTTTAATGAATGAGGTATACAATGGTTGGTTTTTAATTATGGCTAGTAATATTATTTTAAATTATAAATATTTATTTTAATTTAATTGAGCGTTAATCGATGCACAATATTTTTGTTTGATCTGTCCTAATATTAGATGGTTTACTAACACGTGAGCATGCAACATATAATTGCCCATGGGAGAAACATGGATTTTCTAAGTCCAAACCGCAAATGGACATTGTGTAGCTCAGATACTTGTTGATGGTCATAGCTAAATCCAAGCGTATATAAAATTAAAGTCTTTTGAACGATATTCTGGATTCTGATGATATCATTAGAATGCGTGACAACAGGATGCTTTGTCTTTTAAAGATTAAAAATTTGTCCTTTAAATAAATATATATATATATATATATATATATATATATATATATATATGTATAGTTCTATTTTAATTAATTAATAATTATTATTTACAATATAAATATATATATATATATATAATTTTGCAATAAAAATATCGCGGTCATTAATCGAAATAAAATATAGCCCATATTTTAAGCTGGACAATGTTACATATCTGTGTGAAACTTCATTAAAATCGATTCAGTATTTTCGATGATTAGCCCGGACAAACACTGTGAAATGAGATTTTTATATATTAAGATATTATGCCTATTTAGAATGCTATGTTACTTCCCGATGGCGTTACGGTCCTACAAGGATCTGACTCTCCTCATACTATGTTAGGTAAATAATATAAAAAAAATAAAACCATGATAATATAAAATAATTAAACTGTTCACTACTGTTTCAGCTGCAGTGGAATGATGCTGATGAAAGATGTCCACCGTGTCCTCAACACCCGCTTCCCGATCATGGATAGGTTCAGGAAGTACAGGAAGAAGGATGTGCTGCCGGACATAGTGGCTGGCATCACGGTCGGCCTCATGCTCATCCCGCAGTCCATCGCCTACGCTTCCTTGGCCGGTCTCGAACCTCAGGTACCTTTAGCTAATTCTGAAACACTTAATTATTTATTATTTGTCTTTATAAAGAGCTTGGTCGGATTCATAATAATGTCGATTCAAATAGACACATACAATGGATGGAATCTGTCTAACTTATAGTTAAAAAAAAATTAAAGTATTTATTTAAAATGATCTGTCTCGAAACTTTATGTGGCAGACCAAATTCCACACGAGCGAAGCCGCGGGCAAAATCTAATAATTATATACATTTTCAAGCATTAACGTAACTAGAGTTGACTCATGGGGGGGGGTTAACCCCCACCAGTCAACCACTCCTACATATTACTCCCTTCAAAAAAGATGCCTCGTAACATAGGTATAATTTATATTATACTATAATCATGTAGCTTCAAATTAAATAAATAGATTATAATTTTTATAAATGTTATTTGGAAGTTATAAATGTTATTTTTGGTAGGACAATCAAGAAATAGCTTTTAAATACAAGTAACCTTATTTATTGGTGACAATAACTTACTATAGTTAATTGGGAGCTTTCTAGACTCATCTAGACTTTACTTCTAGATTATAAGAATTGTCTAAACTGTTCTTCTCACATTTGCGATCTTATTGTTGCCACTAGATGCCACTACTGCCGCTATAATAATATAATTAATTTTAAATAAACAGTATTACGTTTTGGTTTGTCTTTTTAGTGTACCTTTTAATCATTAAAATAACTGTGTTTGCACTTTCTTTGTAGTGTTTTTGGCATTATTGACCCATACTTCTGTAATCCCACAATAATAACTTTGCAAAAGTAAAATCCTTCAAATTTGCATTTCTTTTAAACTGTTACTTACAATTTTTTTAAAAATTTTTTCTAAGCAATGGGGGGGGGGGGGTTAAATCCCCAATAACCCCTCCCCTCGTTACGCCTATGTTTTCAAGTAGTTTATTAATCAAAACAAATGACGGGCTGCGCACGCTCAATACAAAATATCAATAATTTAATTGAAATAATAATTAGTACATAACTATATTATGTGTACCTTGTATTTGTATTTACATAGATTTTAATAGTTCAACAATACTTTGATAATTTGTACCGTCGATCACTTCATAAAGCAAGACATTTTAATATTACACATAAAATGTTTTAGGGGAAATGAAAAGTTAGTATCGATTGTACAACAATTAAACGACTTTTTAGATAAATATAACTATTCTTAATTCAATGTAATTCTAACCTTTAAACTGAAGTTGATTAAAAGGAATTCTATAACTCATACACAGGCCGCTAGGTGTCGCCAGTTTCACGCTATGCATCTCGAGCATGTTGCTGACGCGGATTTTTAAGTTTTTTCCCTACCAAAAATCGCTAAACTCGGCCAAAGAATCTTCACTTAAAAAAAAAAAAGCTGTAGCATTTCAATCCATGATGGGTCTATGGCTCATATTCGGTAGATTCTGTACTCATTCTGAGTGGTGATTTGGCAGGGATCACGTTCAAACCACAGGTTTTCTCCCAATAAAAGGGTACCGACTTGATATCGAGTGAGCTCTAAAAGTGTCTGTACATCCCACGGTGTTTGATTTGAACCCGAGATCTTCTGAAAAGTAACTCTGCGCTATACCGCTCATTTGCATAACAAACAGAAAATTATCAAACCGACTGTCAATTGTTAAATAATTAATTGAGGAACTTTTGTAAATATTTGATTAATTAAGTATAGAGCTCCTTACAAGAGCTCAAGAGAGGAAGATCCAGGTATGGCAGAATAAGAAAGATGCATCATGAAGGTGAGGAAAAGTGACAGAGTGAGAACTGCCAAGATAAAAAATGAAACAGGACTGGCAAACTCGGGCGAATAAGACTGAGCAAGTGGAAATGGGCTGGGCATCTTCTTCAATGTGAAGGAAATAATTTTCAAAAATTCTCACTGAATGGAATGGTAAAAAAAAAGGAGAAAAGGGCGCCCAAAGAAAAGGTGGAACATGTTGAAGATGCTAGGAGGACCACTCTAGTGGAGAGGTGCAAGGGATGTAGTCCAGGCAACGAAGAAAAATTGCGGAAATAAATCATGTAAAGCCAATTTTGGCACAATTGTAGGGAAAGATGTCCTGAACAGCATACTAAAAGTAGTACTGAGGGGGGGGCCTCTAAAGGTCCCTTTTTTCAGTTTTTTGTTAATAACTCGAAAAATACTGCCTCTAGCGAAAGAATGTTTACATACTAAATTAATTTACATAAAATTTCCTATAAAAAAGGTTTCATACACTTTTTTGCTAGGATCAATGCTTAAGGTGATATGGAGAGGGAAGATGGAAAATTAAAAAAAAAAGCAGGCAGTGCTAGCCAGCCGTTAAATCTATCGGCATCGCTCTCCAAATCGCCCTGAAGATGACCTACACTGTAGGTCGAAACGTCGGCACATAATATAAGTTTATTACTTATTCTGTTTTCTCATTGACTGCACCCCCCAACTATCTTCTTTACACAATAAAAAAAAAGCGTTTTTATTGTTAAAAATGAAATGTTTGTAGTTAAAAATAATATGTTTATTGTTGAAAATTAAGTAATTAGTGATTAATGATTTATCATGAACATTAAATTTCGTCGAAATCTAAACTTTTATCTTCATCGAAGTTGTCTTCGATGTGGTCTTCGTTCATACATGAGCTGAGACGTCCACAGGCACCGGAGCAGGTAATCCTTGCTATGCGACAACCGCAGCGCACCCCACACCCAGTCGTGCATCGGCAAAAGATCATTTTGAAAACGGAGTCGGGTGCCACAGGGTCACTGCAATGCAGTCCATGAAGACTCTGAGAGAGTTAGGTATTAATTGTTCACGATCACTGCAGAAGCTAGCTGAAGGAGGATAGGTACTGTTGGTATAAGCCATCGAGATTCAATGTCTTCCAAGATAATCTCGGCAGCTTTTTGTACAGTTCTCTCACGTTCCCTTTGTTCATCTTTACACCTTGAGGTGTACCACGAGTCGCTCAAGATTTTATCATTAAAACTACGAAAGGAGACGACAGTTTGTCCGGTGCTAATTGTACTAAAAAAAATTTGGTCCCCATATTTTCCCCTTAATCTCTCCTTAATGGTCTTCACATGCGGTGGTTCTCCTGTAATAATCTGTTCCAACAACTCGTCCATAGAATATTGGCAATTATCAGTTCCTTCAATATAATCGAAGATTTCTTCCATTGCATATGAAATCCCTTCATGTTGAGGCCGTCCAGATTTTCTTTTTGAAGGCACGGAGTTAAGCAAGAATCTTTTGTAACAATCGTCATGATATATTGAATCTGCTGCGTGTAGATTAAAAACAGTGCAGTGCAGTCTTTTCCCCACTCAACCTTTCTTTTCTACAATCGATAATGGGATTGTGAAACGCACTGGTACGAACATGAAAAACTGTTCGATGCTTAGCATAAGGTCTTTTATCTCCTCTTCGTCATACGTTTCTGTGCAGAAAAAATACTTTGTTTTAAAATAAAATTTCATTTGCCCTGAACGCAAAGACGAGACATCACGTGATGTTGAAGGTTGATCTGAAAGAGTGTCTCTTAGAAACAGTTGACTATTCTTAATTATAGACAATTTACGAATCGTTCTGTCATTTAAAAAATAATCAACTACTCCTTCAAGCGATGTCTAAAGTCCAGAAATATTCCTTTCCGTTAAGCAATATTCCATCCGGCGGTAATATTGCTTTTTATTTACCTTACCCTTAAGATAATTTCGGACGTCCGTTGTCCCAAAAAAAAAACATTGCGTGCTACCGTATCGTAGCTCACTCATTTTTATTTTTTATTTTTTTTTATTGATATTTACAACTGTAATAACATTACATCAAGTAAATTGGCTGTATGAACAAAGGACATGTACAAAAAAATCACTTGTGGAGAAACTATCCATTGATAGCACTCCAATGAAGTTTTATAGTAGAAGGTCTCGAGGCCATTTTCTTTTCAGACGCCTCGGAGAGTTATCAGGAATATTATAGGAAGCAAGTCGAGAGACTAGCGGATTCAAGTGCGTATGGAGCTTTTCATGGAAGGATAGGTATCTAGTTTGGGCCAAATCAGCAACATATGGGATATTAAGATCATGATGGATGAGTTTGTTTGTGGCATAATAAGGAGCATTGAGGATTTTACGAAGGATTTTGGATTGTAAGGATTGGATGCGAGATGAATTGGATGGTTTAGTAGAGCCCCAAAGCTCAACTCCGTATGTCCAAATAGGTCTGATAACTGTCATGTAAATCAGTCTTTTGTAATTAATTGGTAGCTTTGAACGTTTGTCCAGTAAATGTTGAAGTAGGCGAAATCGTCGAGCAGTTTCTTGTCTTTTCAGTCTTGTATGAGGATTCCAAGTGAGACGTTTGTCCAGATGGAGTCCTAGGTAACGTATCTGTTCGACAGGGATCTTACTCATTTTTAAAATGTTTATATTTATTTTCTGTATATTTTTTAAACCATAATTATTGGAGTTCTATTTTTTCTGATAAAAAGTGCAGTGTAAACTAGTTGCAGCTAATTATTTTAGTTGTGGTATAAACCACAAAATGGGGTATAATCGACACAAGTCTTGCACTTTTACCTTTCTTCTTTGATTTTTTCTTGATTCTAGCTAGATGTGGCGACTTAAACTTTGAAAAAATCTGTGTTTAAAGATTCCCTGTGCTAATAAACCGTCAGTGCAATATTTTCATCTGGTTCTACTCTGTTTATTGTATTATGTAGAGACAAAAATTCCTTAAAGTATTGTTTAAATGTAATGTTATCATACGAATTTATATCTGCGATCTTTTAAAGATTATTTCTAGATATAGGACTGTCCTCTGGCAAAAAAGTGTATAGAATCTTTTTTATAGATAATTTTATTTAGATTAATTTAATATTTGAACATTTTTTAGCTAGAGAGAGTATTTTTCGAGTTATTAACAAAAAACTGAAAAAAAGGGACCTTTAGAGTGCCCCCCCACCCTTAGCTCCAACCCCACGCCTCAATACTTATAGTATGTTGTTCAGGACATCTTTCCCTACAAGTGTGCCAATATTGGCTTCTACATGAATTATTTCCGCCATTTTTCCTTCGTTGCCTGGACTACATCCCTTGCAGCTCTCCACTAGAGTGGTCCTCCTAGCATCTTCGTTGCCTGGACTAATAGAGACGTTTGGAAGAAGTGAACCGAACTGACCTCCGAATAGGGCCAGTCACCCCGGGAAGTGCTGACTAGTACCCCCTCAAAGAGAAGGCCTATGCAAGGAAAAGAAAGAAAATATAAATAATAACTTGTAAATAAATATTGAATCATTTAAAATAGTTTTGCTCAATAAAAGGCTATTTTCATTTAATTTCAATTAAGTGTAATAGGAACAAGTAAATAAATAATATAATGGAAAAACTAATTATCATAGATTTTGTTCTGAAACATACACGTTAATAATCTATGATAACATACACGTTAATAATCTATGATAACATACATGTTAATAATCTATGATAACATACACGTTAATAATCTATGATAACATACACGTTAATAATCTATGATAATGTTACGGGCTACTGGGTATTAAAAATGAATTAAGCTATTCCTTAATCAAAGATACTAATATTTATTTACAAAAGTGATAAAAGAATACAATTAAACTATTAACAATTACTAACAAAGAAACTAAACAAAGCAATTACTAACAAATTGATTATTAACTGCAATAAATTTACAATAACAATATTTTAGATATTTATAATCTAGGCCTAACTTCTATTTAATTATTACAATAATATAAGATATTATTATTACTAAATAGCTTAACTATTTACATAAGCTTGTACAAATCACATAAAATTACAACTGCTACTTAACTAATTAATTACTACTAATTAACACTTACAGTTCACTAATTAAAGTCCACCGACCGTAAGAATCTCTGAATATAACAAACTGTCACACAATTACACTCACAAACTGTCACTGTCTTATTACACTGGCTTATCACTTATCACTGTTTCCGATGTTAACCGTACCGTGTGCTTTAACACTCTCTCCCCTACTCGCGCCGAGCTCCTGTTTATATACAGAATGACAGATCTAGATTATACGCGACGGATCGCGAAGTTTCCGGAAAGGCCCTCTTTCATCTCTGCCGACAAGGGGGCTTTGTTCTCTTCCAAGAATCGCCAAATTCCCGCGCTCGTAACAATAACATACATGTTAATATTCTATGATAAAATAAATGTTAATAATCTATGATAACATACATGTTAATAATCTATGATAACATACACGTTAATAATCTATGTAACATACATGTTTGTTTGTTTGTTTGTTCATTTAACGTCACTTTTTGCTGCTATGGCTAATCGGACGATGCTACATTGGGAGCTCAAAATTTTGCCTATCCAGGTTTTATTAGGATAGGGATTTTTAACGAGTACCTGACATCGTACAGGCTCGGGACCCCCGTTTTACGTCCCTTCCGAAGGACGGCGTAACTAAGGATTTTTTACTCCCTTTAAAAAATCCTAGGGCCACCTGCCGGGCTACGAACCCGCGATCTTGGGATTAGTAGTTTGTTACGCTAACCACTAGACCACATGTGACCCCGTAACATACATGTTAATAATCTATGATAACATACACGTTAATAATCTATGGTAACATACACGTTAATAATCTATGATAACATACATGTTAATAATCTATGATAACATGTTTATCTTTCTGTATTTTTTGTTATTTTCTAATAAGTAGTAATTATAATATTTACATACATTAGCTATTATTACCTGTTTTAAGATTTAATGCTGTTTAATAATTTATTATTTACTAGCTGGGGTACCCGGCTTCGCTCAGGTTGTTGATACGAGGTTGTGCTGTTGGAATAAAAGAATAAACTTTAATATATATCAAATATATTTTTTTTATTGAAAATATATTCCAACTACAATACTTGTTTATGAACAACATTTTTCATTTTATTATCCAGAGTATATATGTATATATTTTTCGAATTTCGTACTCGAGAGCAAGTGACGTATAGTTGACCGTCAGAAAAGCAGGAGTCTTTGAGGTTGATGCCGCAATATTTTAAAGCTTTGTTAATTGTAAAACTATAGGCTAATTTGATTGGAAATTGCAGTCTTTTAAATTGGAATGGCAATTCATTAGAGATCAGTGGTAATCTGGGATAAATACTGTGTGTTCTTTGACCTTCCCAGTTATAATTTCGGATTCGATGATGTTATTCGATAGCTGTATGACGATCATCCTTGTTCCATTACATAGTTTTGGTCAGTTGAGATTTCTGAGTAGTGTGATCAGAGATCCAATTTTCAGTCGAAGGCAATGTAATGGCATTCCTGGTACTTGCAAAGGATTTAAAAATTTTGTTGGGAAGTTGACACTTTCTTCAACGTTTCCCATAGTGTCGATCTATTAACATTCCAGAATGTTCTGGAACGTTCGAACCCACGACGGTTCTTGGTTTATATACCCCTATCAGTAGGTAGTTCCACTCAAACAAAAAAGTCTTCGAATGGTCCACAATGTTCTAGGATATTCCACAACATTCCAGAATGGTGTGGAATGCTCTCGAATATTCTGGGCTGTTCTAGAAGTTTCTAGATGGTGAAACTTCCCTGATATATTCAAAAGCTCGCCCTTCAGGTAAAAACGGGAACCTTCTTCATGGACGGGAGATGGAGGGCTACCACACCATGTAACTGCCTTGATCGTACCGGAGCTCATTTCTGAGTTTTAGCGACACGCACATTGTACACTTTCTTTTATAATATATATTTATTTATTTGACGCAAACAGCCCTGAAGGACTACACGACTCTTATGTCACTAAACGTTTTTCTTCTTTCTTCCGTTCAGGTCTTGGACGGACATTTTTTTCTGTCTACCATGAGTACCGTATTTTTGAGGATTTTCTGGTATTCTGTTCTGTTTTCGCACAACTACCGTGTAATCCTTAGTCTCTATCTTGTTTTATTTGTTCTGTGTATCCGTGGTTGAATTTGTACACCATAGTTTTACTGATTTTTTTTTTTGGTTTAATCTCTCCTCGTTCATAATCTTCATGTGTCACGGATCTCATAGTAAATTTCTCTGTTAGATTTTAGCCTGTATCCTTCTGGTGTTATTTTGGTCCCGTGGATTCTCCTAAGAATCCTCTCCATTTTCAGCATTTTTTTTAAACTGATAAAGCACACAGTCTCGGTTCCGTAGAATATAACTGGTTTTACCAATGTATTGTATTGCCTGATTTTGGCATTTTTTATTATACATGCTAATCATTAAGTAGCATAAATTCTCCAAATTTTTAATTCTGTACTCTATACTTTCTTTTTGAGATAAATTTCTGCTGATTATTTCGCCAACATATTTAAAACGTTTAATAATTTATTATAAGTATAAAGTATACACTTGTATGGAACGTGCCAACAAATAAACGGTCCTTTTGAAAATGAAGGTTTATTCTGAAAATGAATAAAAAATATTTATATTTATGATCTTATCTCGCATCTCTTTTTAAAAAAATGTTTTTATTGAAATTTAAAACTGTATACAGAATATATCAAGTAAATATAATAAAAGATAAATCACGTCCAGAGATTGAGGCAAGTAGAGAAAGTACCCAGTGGTAGTACTCAAATAAAAAGTTCAACTTAGAAGGTCACGGGGCCATCTTGTTTTCAGACGCCTCGGAGGATTATCAGGAATTGAAGAAGAGATTGAGAGGTTTGAAACTAGTGGGTTTGAGTGGGAATGAAGTTTGGTCATGAAAAGATTGACATCCGACTCGGCCCAGATCAGCAATAAACGGGACATTAAGGTCATTGTGGATTACTTTGTTCGTAACAAAGTAAGGAGAGTTGAGGATTTTACGAAGGATTTTGTATTGTAAGGATTGAATGCGAGAGGAATTCGATGGCTTAGTGGAGCCCCAAAGCTCTATTCCGTAAGTCCAGATGGTTCGAATGATTGTCATGTAGATGAGTCTTTTGTAATTAATCGGGAGCTTAGAGCGTTTGTCTAGTAAATATTGAAGTAGCCTGAAATTGCGAGCTTCGCATAACTCGAAAATGGTAAAAGTTGAAATTTTACGCCTTATAATATTATAAATATTATATATAATGAATACTCTTAGGCATTATCTTAATTTTATATATTTTAAGACATTGTTCTTCTTTTAATTGTTCTAATTTAAAGGCCACGTTTCATACCCATAAAGAACAGTTGAAAAGTTAATCTTACTTAATATTATAAATGTGAATGTTTGTATGTTTGTCTCTCTTTCACGCAAAAACTACTGGACGGATTTGGATGAAACTTTACAGTAATATAGGTTTTAGATCAGAATAACACATAGACTATAGCAAGTGCGGATTTATGGGAGGGTGCAAGGAGGCATGTGCCCCCCTCCGACAGTATTTTAGGTACTGTGGAGAATCCATTATTGTACATAATTAAAGGCAAATCACATGATCATAGTTGTTGAAATAACAGAAAGAACATGAGTGAAACTATTGTTTTGATATCCTATTAATCTTACTAATTTTATAAATGTGAATGTTTGTATGTTTGTCTCTCTTACACGCAAAAACTACTGGACGGATTTGGATGAAACTTTACAGTAATATAGGTTATACATCAGAATAACACATAGGCTATAGCAAGCGCGGATATAGGGGGGGGGGGCGGGCAGGGGCACGTGCCCCCCCCCCGACAGTTTTTTAGGTATTGTGGAGAATCCTTTACAGTACATAATTAAAGGCAAATCATATGATCATAGTTGTTGAAATAACAGAAAGAACATGAGTGAAACTATTGTTTTGATATCCTACTAATCTTACTAATTTTATAAATGTGAATGTTTGTATGTTTGTCTCTCTTTCACGCAAAAACTACAGAACGGATTTGGATGAAAATTAATGATATGTAAAATAGGTTATACATCATAGGCTACAGCAAGGGCAGATTTATGTGGGGCACAGAGGCATGTGCCCCCCCACCGTCATGGTACATAATTAAAGGCAAATCAGGAACTTAGCATCTTGAAATTTGTAGATAAGTTCTTTGTATAGTTTAAGAAAGAAATTTGGATAATTCCACCCAAAGTTAAACATCTGAAATTTTGGATGTACGAGTAACTTATGTTTTATAATTAATAATTAAATTATTTATTTTAAATGATCAACACGAAACTTTATTTGGCAGACCAAATTCCACGCGAGCTAAGCCGCGGGCATAAGCTAGTATTTTAATAATTTCAAGGTTTAAACTTCTGGTAAAAAAAGGATAAAATAACAATCATTTCCTATGGTCAAGTATATTATTGCTTAAGATGAATCGGAAACCGGATTTAAAAAGGAAAAAAATAAGACACGCGATCTTTTTCATAGATGTTTGATTCTAGTATATTATTTTCGGTGGGAAAATTTTCACAAAGGCCCTCAATTGGTTATAAGAGGTAATTTACCTATTGTATGAAAATAAATATAGTTTGTTTACTTTCATTATATTAAATAACTATTGTATAGAAAATATAGTTAATTATTTAAATGGAGTTAAATTAAACTATTCGGTCCAAAAAAGGATGAGACCTCTGGGAAATATAGGATATTACATAACGTGGAATCGCGAAGCATACTTCCTGTAAGTATTATTCAAGTGGCAGCGTCTCGAAGATTAAGATAAGTTGCTGGACTTAGTAATGAACGAATTCCTAGGATGTTAATAAGCGTTATGCCGAGTAGGAAGCGTTTGAGGGGTAGACCGAGGCGTAGGTGGGAGGATTCGTTAAGACTTGGGTTTGGGTCCGTGGGCATCGAGCTTTCTGGCTCGCTAAGGCATATTGTTATCAATATTTAAAAGGAGGTTTTCTTAAATATAACTATTTCCTCAGACTGCGCGACCATCAACCCTGGCTTTAATTTTGCTGGTCATTAACAGAAAATAAGAATAATTTGGAACTGGGAAAGCAAAAACTTAGTTTAAAAATAATAAATAGTAGTATACATTTTTTTTTTTTTATATTAACGCTTTATTGAAATATTACAATCTGCCACTTATGGGCAATAAGTAATAGTGCTGTATAGCTTACAGTCATTCCATAACAAAACAATAATATAAACAAAATAAAATAAATAAATATATACATGCGGAAAAATATATACATGTGGTAACAGAAAGAAATTAATGCGGAAATGATAATAAAATAAAGTAAAACAAAACAAAAAATAAATAATAATAAACTAATAATAAAAAAAATAAAAATAAAATAAAATGTACACATTCATACCCTATTTACAATTTGCCTGGGGTCCCCGAACTGAGCTTCTTCCCCAGGAATGAGGGCAAAGCAGGAGTCCGGGAGGCCCCAGCCCCCTTTCTCAGCCGCGTCACTGGCATTAAACGCCGATGGAAGCTGGAGTGGTATAAATAAAAAAAATAAGTAATAGTCTAAAAAACAGGAAACAAAGCTAGAAATTAGAAAATTATATTCAATTCAAAAAATTCATTTTATCGTATAAAAGCATGGAGTGTTTGATGATAATTGTTTTAAATTTTTCATTGACTGATATTGGTGAAAAGGAGCGAAGTGGCTCAGCGGTAGAGAACTGAGTTGCCATACCGGAAATCCTGGTTCAAATTCCGGTGCTGGCAGGAATTTTATTTAGTCTGTTAGCAGCTGGATATGGATTATATAGGATCTAGGACCCTCCTGGGGCTCACCCAGCCTCTATAAAGTGGGTACCCAAAATAAGGGGGAATAAACTGGCGGTTGAGCCTGATCTTGGACAAATCATCTCCCTTTACAACGGTTTATATATATATATATATATATATATATATATATATATCCTTTTAAACGGTTATCCTTGAAACAGTACTGTCTCTACCCTGTACTGAAACCCAGATCCGTTCGCGGGTTGTAGTGGTACAGATTTTTTTTTATATTTTGGCCAATGTAGAGTTATTTTGAAATAATCTTAAATATCACGTAAAAATGAATTTTTTTGTTCTTCGCTCTATTTTTATTTTAAAACTAATTGCTATATTTTAGAGGTGTAAAATATGTTTTAAGTGATTCTATTCATTTTGAGATTCCAGGGTAATCAATTTAAATAATTACTCAACTTATTATTTATTTCTATTTCCCAACTTTATTCCGAATTAAATCCTTCGTAAAATCCTCAATGCTCCTTATTATGTCACAAACAAACTCAACCATCATGATCTTAATATCTCATATGTTGCTAATTTTGCCCAAACTAGATACCTATCCTTCCATGACAAGCTCCATACACACTTGAATCCCCTATTCTCTCAACTTGCTTCCCATACTATTCCTGACAACCCTCCGAGGCGTTTCAAAAGAAGATGGCGGCTTCGAGACTATCTACTATAGAATTTTATTGGAGTGCTACCGATGGGTAGTTTCTCCACAAGTGTTTTTCATGTCATATTGTGCATATTACCAAATTTACTTATTGTAGTTGTAAATATCAATAAATTAATTATAATGCAATTGGGAAAAACCACAATGCAAAGCCTTATGTTTCAAATCTAGTAATACACACAATTAGCAGTCGACGTTTAGCCTATTCAGGCATTAACAAGACACAAAAACAAAAAAGGGTTATGTGAATCACATCTGGAAGAAAAAGGTGCAATACATCCCAACGATCAACAGCCCAAACAGGCTCCAAACATGAGACAGCACCCCACCACCAAGACGCTCAACATACAACTCTCAATAAATTAAATTTAAAAAAAATCGGAATTGGATTCTTTTCCAAAGGTTGGTTGTGAGTTTACCAATTTACAAATCAGTCAGCTTAACACTTTCATTAAACCATCAATATAGTATTCATAAGTACATAGTGCATTTGGGTTAAATAAGTACCACATGAATATACTTTGTTAATACAATTTCTTATTTAGACTATCGTTTAATATATACAGTTTGACATGATCAATAATGATTTCGGATATGAAAAATTGCTAATTCGGAAGATCCTGGTCAGGATATTTTTTATATCTCTGTTATTTATGCTATTAAATAAAATACTCGTAGCAAAACATGTGCATATTTATAAATAACTTCAAAACAAAACAATTGCAATTAAATTTGTGGATAATAATCAGCAATGCTTTCTAAAATCTTAGTAAACAAACATTCTTTCTCGGACCTTCTCCTCCATATGAATTCGCGTAAATATGAATCCAACATATTTCTACTCGTTCCACATTTTTTTTGTTTCTTCGTTTGGCTGATGCCCAAAGTGATTCCACCCTCTGGGTATGAGTACCTGTGATTAAGTCAACGAAATTTTTTGAATGGTTAACAACGTACTGTTTATACCTCTCGCCTTCAATTTGCTTTATTCCCTTATATGCCTTCCAGCAATCAGAATATATTGTTGTCCCAGGTCGTATTGCAACTTTAATGTAAGAAGTCAGCATTTCAGCTGTTCTAAATGGGACAGAATATAGAAAACACTTCCAAGTTTCCCTTCATACGCCTCCGAACACCCATTGCTGCGGATATATCCTCCCCGCATTATATTTCCGTTTGGAGAAGAAGGACTCATCGATTTCAACTCTAAGACCTTCTCCTCCAATCATTAAAAAAATAGGCTTTTTTAATATATCATTTGCACATCTTTCATGCGCAACATATGGAGTTAATCATTCATTAACGTGAGTAAATCCTTTTTTCCAGTCAAATTTTTTTCTTTATTTTAAAAACGTTTCGACTTATTAAGTCATTTTCAATTTTCTTTTCATTAATATATTCTTATTACTTATAAGTCCATTAATATTTGAATAATTTTACTCATAATTCTGTACATTCTCAACCTTTTAATAGTTGTGAATTAAATAAAAATTTTTGTGCTTGGAGTTTGAAATGTTCTCCATGGTCATTCTTATAACTTATAAGTAACAACTTATGACGTTAAATGAACAAACAAACAAAAAAAAAACCTGTACCTCTACAATCCATGAAGGGGTCTTTGGTTCAGTACAAGGTAGAGATTGTACTGTTTCATGGATAAAGGTTCGGCAAGGAGGTGACTTGTCCTAGGTCACGCTCAACCGCCAGATTTTCCCCCCTTATTTTGGGTATACCCGTTTTTATAATAGTGGCTGGCTCGGCCCCAGGAGGGTCCTAAATCCCATATGATCCATCTCCCGCTGCAAGCAGACTAAATAAAAATCATGGTCTGCAGCGGGATTTGAACCAGGATTTCCGGCATGTTAACTCAGTGCTCTATCACTGAACCACTCCGCTCCCTCAACTAATAGCAAAGTTTTAAATTAATTCGATTTTTTGAAGTGGCCTAAAATCGAGTTCAAAGATTCAGTTGAAGAGGTACATACTTATAGATATAGGCGATGACAATGAAAGCGTGTTAAACAAAAATTAATAATATAGACGGCTAAATAAATATAAATAAAAACCCTCAATGGTTAGAGCACTGCACTAGAGATGCAGACGACCCGGGTTCGAATTCCGGCCAGGACAAATCTATTCATCAAAATAAAAATATTTAAAAATATTCACCATCAAAAGAACAATAAATAAAAATAAAATAAATAAAATCCGATTAAATCGAAAAATCTTATGCCCATACTTAACTCTCTGCTTGAAACCGACATTAAAAGTTGATATTTAGTTTCCATGGTAACATTTAATTCCGATAAATAATATAACAATAGAAATGTTTATCTATATGGCCACTAAAGTTTTAAGGATTTTCGTCACACTATTATTTTCTGCGACTGTTTGTCACTATTATTTGACTAAGTCTTATTTGTTAAGACCGTGGAAAAATTCCAACGAAAAGCCTTAAGTCTCCAAACTAAAACAGAAATAGAAATTATGTCTTTCTACCCTGAGGATGCCTGAATGGGCGAAATATTAATAAGGACAGATAATTTCTATTTCTGTTTTAGTTTGGAGACTTAAGGCTTTTCGTTGGAATTTTTCCACGGTCTTAACATTTATGTAAGGTCTCTTTTTACTTTTCAATATTAAGTCTTATTTGTTAAGACCGTGGAAAAATTCCAACGAAAAGCCTTAAGTCTCCAAACTAAAACAGAAATAGAAATTATCTGTCTTTCTACCCTGAGGATGCCTGAATGGGCGAAATATTAATGAGGACAGATAATTTCTATTTCTGTTTTAGTTTGGAGACTTAAGGCTTTTCGTTGGAATTTTTCCACGGTCTTAACATTTATGTAAGGTCTCTTTTTACTTTTCAATATTAAGTCTTATTTGTTAAGACCGTGGAAAAATTCCAACGAAAAGCCTTAAGTCTCCAAACTAAAACAGAAATAGAAATTATCTGTCTTTCTACCCTGAGGATGCCTGAATGGGCGAAATATTAATAAGGAATTTGGAGACTTAAGGCTTTTCGTTGGAATTTTTCCACGGTCTTAACATTTATGTATGATCTCTTTTTACTTTTCAATATTAAGTCTTTTGAAGTTTTTAGCATAACAAAATATTTCCCCTTTATATTATCATAAAATCTTTTAGTCATTTTTGTATATTTATCGGAGTATCCTATATTTATTACAATGCGAGGTGATTAATTATTTTAAACAAGTAAATAAAATTTATCCGTGGAAAAATACTCGTTGTATATTTAGCATAAAGCTCTGTCAGACTATTTGTAAAGCTAATGATACCCAGAAAGGTTGTTAACAAAACCACAGTCGATTTGAGTGAAAAGGTTACAATAATATCGCATGCATCATTCTATTTTAAAAATGTTTTTAATGATGTAATCCTTGCCAAGCAAGGGATGTAGAGATCTTTTGTTTTGATCGATCAGTCAAATTGTTAGCATTTTTAAAAGCTGACAAATTTCTAAGCCGCTGTTCCTGACTTCTTTAAGCACTGTTTTTGAATTTAATTAAATATATCGACGTGCCCTCCCATTTACCTTAATAACTCACCCCCCACAGACAGGCAAAGTACCTTGGACTAACTTATTTTATATTTATTACTAGCTGACCCGGCCACGCGTTGCTGTGGTTGTTATAATAGTATTAAAAAATATTAGTTAAAATTTGAATTTAAAAGAAATAATGAATTAATGAAAACACGAATTAAATAGATTTTTGATTTTACATTTTATTCGTCTTATATCTAACTACATTATATAATAAATATATAATATACAATCCTCATAATTGATAAAATATAAGTGAATGACCTTCTTTAAAAAAGGTCGATTACGTTTTTTAGTCAAATAATTATTTTTTTTCTAGAAACTTTAAAAAAAATTTTATTAAATCCAAAAAAAATAAAATAAGAAAAAAAAGTTGGTAGAAACCTTCCCTAGAGTGTACTGAACTACTTCCCAAGGTTTCATGACAATCGGATGATTGGTGTAGTAATGCATAAAGGACAAACACACATACATTCATTTATTTATATATTTATATATATATATATATATATATATATATATATATATATATATATAAATATGATAGGACTGAACTCGGGTTCAATTAGACCTACAGATCGGAGGTTGGGCTCATATTGTAGAAAATTAAATCTTCTTTATAAAAGGTCGATTACGTTTTTTAGACAAATAATTATTTTTTTTTCTAGAAATTTTTGAAAATTTTTTCAAATCCAAAAAAATAAAATAAAAAAAAAGTTAGTAGAAACCTTCCCTAGAGTGTACTGAACAACTTCCCAAAGTTTCATGACAGTCGGATGATTGGTGTAGCAATGCATAAAGGACAAACACACATACATTCATTTTTATATATATAGATTCATATGATCGTGATAATGTTTAAATATTTTTATTTTGAAGAGGAAAGATTTGTCCAGGCTGGGATTCGAACCCGGGACATCTCTACCGCGTTGCTCTAACCAACTGAGCTAACCAGGCTCGTAACACGGCCAGACAAATCCTTTCTCTTCGCCGATCCCATATCCCCGTGTTCTAGAAATTTCGCGATGTAAGGGGAAGAATGTTCATTGAACATTATTTTAATTATGATGTCGTTGACTTACATGAATTTAATATTATAATTTATTAAATATTTATTATTCTTGTGATGGTGATAATTTTTAAACCTTTTCTCTTAAAAATAAAAATACCTTGGACTAACATTTGATAGGATAATGACATGGAGTGCTCATATTATAAAAAAAAAAAAACCAGTCACTAAATCCTGAACTGAACTTAATGTATTCTCTATTCAGATTAAAAATCCAAATTAGAAACAAGACAAAAATTAAACACGTACACTTACTTACTAAAACCAGTTTGGACATACGCATTACAAATTTATGGCATCGCTAAATAAATTCACAGAAAACGACTATAAACTTTCCGAACAAAAGTACTCAGACTTGTCACAAAAGCACCTTGGTATGTCAATAACAAAACACTATTTACTTACTTAAAAATACTAACGGTTGAAGAACACAGACGAACATACTACAAACGCTTTGATAAAAAAACGTTGGATGTCCGTTTAATCCAAACCCATTGATGAAACAAATGGCCAGGACTCTCATACCTGAGAACACTAGGAGACTAAAAAGAATGTGGATGAGAGATCTGTTATCATAAGAGTATTAAATTTAGCCAAGGGAGAGGTAGCTATTGGCTACTGTTCTTCTTCAGGCCTCTCATGCCATTTTGTTCTATTTTTTGTAATAGCCAATATCCTGACTGTCAATTGTTTTTACTTGACAGGTCTCCATACAAATATAAAAATAACAATAAAATAAATGTATCGATTTAAAAAATATAACAAGCTACATGTTATTGTAATATTTTCATTTTAGGTCTGCTATGTCAGCACTGAAAATAGAGTGAAATAATATTAACACATTTATATTATTTATATTGTTATATACACATTTATATATATATATATATATATATATATATATATATATATATATATATATATATATATATATATATAAATTTATATATATATAAATATATATATATTTATATATATATATATATATATATATATATATATATATATATATATATATATAATACATTTATATATATATTGTTATATATTATATACACATTTATATTGTTATATTAACACATATAAATTAGGAAGATACTCCCACAAATACAAGTTCAAATTAGACAACTGTTCATTTAATTGTACTAGTTGTAGACAGGATCGGTGAAGAGAACGGATTTGTCTGACTGGGATACGACCCCTGGTAGCTCAGTGGTTTTAGGGTATTGCTACGGAGAAGCAGACGACCCGGGTTCGAATCTCTGCCATGGCAAATCTTTTCTCTTCAAAACAAAAATATTAAATACTAGCTTATGCCCGCGGCTTCGCTCACGTGGAATTTGGTCTGCCACATAAAGTTTGGTGAAAGATCATTTTAAATAAATAATTTAATTATTTTTAAAAAATATAAGTTACTCGTACATCCAAAATTTTAGATGTCTAACTTAAAAACTGGATTCCATACCATTTTTGAACTCCTATGATATGCAGGGTAAAGCCCTTGGGGGTGGAATTATCCAAATTTCTTTCTTAAACTATACAAAGAACCTATCTACAAATTTCAAGATGCTAAGTTCCTGATTTGCCTTCAATTCTGTACTATAACGGGGGGCACTTGCCCCCGTGCCCCCATATAAATCTGCCCTTGCTGTAGCCTATGACGTATAACCTATTTTACTCAATAAGTTTCATCCAAATCCGTTCAGTAGTTTTTGCGTGAATGAGTAACAAACATACGCATTTATAATATTAGTAGGATATCAAAACAATAGTATCACTCATGTTTTTTCTGTTATTTTATATGCTATTATCATGCTATTTGCCTTTAATTATGTACTATAATAGATTCTCCACAGCAACTAAAAAACTGTCGGGGGGGGGGGGGCACGGGCTCCTGTGCACCCCCCTAAATCTGCGCTTGCTATAGCCTATGTGTTATTCTGATGCATAACCTATATTACTGTAAAGTTTCATCCAAATCCGTCCAGTAGTTTTTGCGTGGAAGAGAGACAAACATACAAACTTTCTCATTTATAATATTAGTAAGATTTTGCATTGTTCTTTATATAAGTGACAAATGCAAGTTTAATAATACGTGCTGCATTTATCTCAATGGCATTTATTTATGGCTCTACTAGACGATCCAATTCATCTCGTATCCAATCCTTACAATCTAAAATCCTTCGTAAAATCCTCAATGCTCCTTATGTCACAAACAAACTCATACATGATCTTAATATCCCATATGTTGCTGATTTGGCCCAAACTAGATACCCATCCTTCCACGAAAAGCTCCATACACACTTAAATCCGCTAGTATCTCAACTTGCTTTCCAAAATTTCCCTGATAACGCTCCGTGGCGTCTGAAAAGAAGATGGCCTCGAGACCTTCTATTATAGAACTTTATTGGAGTGCTATCAATATCTAGTTTCTCCACAAGTATTTTTTTTTCATGTCTTTTGTTCATACAACAGATTTACTTGATGTAATATAATTACAGTTGTAAATATCAATAAATTATTCTAAAAAAAAAAAAAAAATTGTTTACATCAATCTAAAAATTTCTAATATCTAATACAATTTGGGCGAATGGGTCTATACCCTTGTGTTGTGTACGCCACTTGACTTCAACAGAAGTAAAAAAAGTTTGTTCCTGTTCGTCTTGAACCTCGCGAAAAATGCATTTTAAAGGGTACATTTTCACACAAATAAAACTCGCTGCATAAAATCATATAATTACCAGTTTACATACTTTTATTTCACATGTTTCTTTTAATCATGAATTCAAAAAAAATTTATTAAATTATAAAGTTATGATACTATAACATACAAGTACCCAAAAATCCATGAAAAAGATCGCGTGCCTTTTTTTTTCCTTTTTATATCCGATTTCCGATTTATCTTAAGCAATACAATATGTTTAACCGTGCTTAAAAGCGACGTTAAAGGGAGGAAATGCTTGTTATCTTGAGGTCTCGACATGACTTATTTTACAGATTTTTGTATTTACCTTTGAGAATTGTCATTGAAAAAAAATCATCCGGAAAAAAAAACTAAGTAAATTGTATCATTACCTATCATTAGGATTACATAACTACATAATTTACAAAGCATGCTATTCTTATAAACTTAAACATCTCCTATTACATGCATGCTTCACTGAGCAAAGAAAACGTTTATGCAAACATAAACATAATGTGCATTACATATCTGAAGAATGTTTCGTAATCGTTTCAGGAGCGAAATCAGAAGTAAGGCCATGCTATCTGTTGATACGAGTAGTATAGTAGTAGTAGTATAGTAGTATAGTAGTAGTAGTAGTAGTATAGTTACTGTGTTGGTAGTTGGCTTGTCGACAACTATCAAGACAATTCCCGTATTGTAACTGTCATGATAGTACCTACTACTAGACTGGGATACTATCTGATTCCATCTGATAGTTGCCAATTTAGGCTACTATTAAATTAATTGGGACATGTTGACAATTCTCGAATATTTTCTGCTTGTAAACATATATGCTTTAATTTCAGGAAGAAATAGTTGGGGGTGCAGTCAATCAAAACACCAAAATAAGCATAACTTATTTATTATGTGCCGACGTTTCGGCCTACAATGTAGGCCATCTTCAGGGCTAAGAGTGAGAAACAAACAGAAATATATAAAAACGTAGCAGTAACAAGAATATATAAAGTGGTACAGGAGTGGAAATAAAAATAGTGACTAGATATGATGAAATAGTGAATAGATATATGATAAATAAGAATGAATATAAGATTGGTTGCAGAATATAATAAACTTAAAATAGTGATAGATAAAAATAAAATTGTAGATGATGAACAGAAATTCTAATAGTGACAGATATAATAATACAAGAATACGAATATAAAATAGAAAAAATACATGTCAAGAAGGGATAAAATGTAAACAATAATATAAAGGGAAAGAAAAATGAGGAGGTAAACGGAAAGATACAAAAAGAGAAGATTAAAATATAGAAAATGGGGGGTGAGTATGAAGGATTTATACTCATATAGGATCGGAATAAGTTTCTTATTCCGATCCTCAAAAAATGGACCGAGGAAGTTGTAACAAATATCACAGAACTCATATAGGTATATTATAAAATATTCTCATGAATACGCAGTGGAAAGTATGGCAGAAATCGAACATTATGGTTTTAGATAAAGTGTTTGCTGAACATCAAACACTAAAGATGATTGCACTTTTTAAGGCCGCTACACACGGTCAGTTCGGTGTGTCAGTGTGTTCACACTGAACTGACCGTGCGTAGCCTAAAGTGATGTGAGCTCACATCGAAAAAGTGGACTGATGGACTGATGAAAATTCATCATTTCGGTGTGTCACATCAGTTATCTGAGCATGCGTATAGGAGTCATTTGGATAGACATCATCCGTTCAATCGCTTTTCCAGACCTTGTCTGTATTCCTTCGTTTTGTGTGTTTTTTATTACTGAGTGATGATATGGTTAGTTGGAAAAGATTTCTTTTAGAATTTTTAGAACTGTTCAGAGGGAAGGGATGTTTTTGGAAAGTAAGTTCAAAGGACTGTCATAACAAACAAAAACGAGAGGAATCATATAAAATTCTACTTGAAAACCTTAAGCAGATCGATCCCCTTGCAAACAAATCGTTAGTAACGAGGAAAATCAACAGTTTGAGAAGTGCCTTTCGGAAGGCATTAAAAAATTTGGCGAGGTTGGTGAGCGGTATGGGTGCGGATGACGTTTACCAATCGAAATTGTGGTACTGCGCCCAGCTGGGAGCATGGAGCTTCTTGTACACCTTGGGGCTTCCTGTGCATCTTGGAGCTTCCAAGGGGTAGCACATTGAACTGACACCCCGAACTGACCGTGTGGATGGTTCAGTTAGAAGCAGGGGATGAAACCGATATATGTATTTATATTTTTGCTGTTCTGAATGAAACCATTATTTAAGGTAGAAAAAATAACGTTCTTTCCGAAAATGCTCTAAAGGCTGTGTAGTATAAATTATTTAATCTGCCCACAGCCACTTATGGACCCTATTGGACCTGGGGACCTTTCTGTACTCACTCAGCCTTTATAGCGTGTCTGAAAACCATCGGTTGAGCATGATCTCGGAAAAATTACCTCCCTGCACAACCGTCTTCCAAGAATCCGTGAATACTCGACCAAGTTTCTGATTTTCTCTAAAACCTTGATCCGAATTGTCATTACTCAATTCTTCAATTACTGATGTTGATGTTGGCAGTCCATTGATGCCCTAAACATGAGGTGTTGGAACACTTCTCCTGACCCACTATGTAATATAAATATTTATAGCCCTCCCTAGGCCATGCCCTAACGACCTTGGGCACGACCCCACTGCAGGGGATTGAGGCTGTCTTTATTAATTTAACTGGTCTTCCACTTTGCCTGCTGTACTAGGAGGATCGGTTAGGGCGTTATAGTATCGCTTCACTCTCATCTCGTTCCTCATAAGTTCTTTAAAACCTGACTAAGAAAGGATTAAAAAAAGACTGCGTTTATTATTTAAGGATTATAATATTGATATGGATGTGTACTTAAACGTAATTAAAAAAAATATCTTTATTTTTAAAGAGAAAAGATAGGCCCTCGGCCGGGATTCGAATCCGGAACCTTTGTCTTTCCGTGACTACGCTCTACCAATTGAGCCACGAAGGCCGCCTGCCAGTATCTTTTCTCTTTAAAAATAAAAAAAATGACCAATAATTATAAAAAATTATAAATAGTAATATGGCGTAAGTCAATAAGATCCTAAAATTAAAATTAATGTTCAAAGAACTTAGTTCTAGTGTATTCATCGCAAAAATTGCGAGAACACGAGGACATGGGATCGGATAAGAGAAAAGATTTGTTCTCAGCAGGCAGGCGGGCCTTGGTGGCTCAATTGGTAGAGTGCAGTCACGGAAAGACAAAGGTTCCGGGGTCGAATCCCGCCCGAGGGCCTATCTTTTCTCTTTAAAAATAAAGATATGACCAATAATTATAAAAAAAAAAAAAAAATCAGTTACACAGGTCGCCTCTTCGACTTAAGTCACAAAAAGTTTTAACTGTTCATTTGTTTCCTTTCATTCATTCCAGGATGTTCAGTAAATTTATAGCTGTTCTTTAATCCTATCCTAGTTCATTGGTCCTCCAATCAGTCCGCTTTTCCTTATCAGATATTCTCCCCTTTCCAAATACTGTATTTGCAACCTATAGAATACACGACTTTAAAGAGTTTCAGATCTTTCCTCATCCCATCGAAAATTAACACTCTTTAATTGTCTTCTAAGCTCTCCCTGTAGAGGATACTTTTTGCTTGGTTTATCTATGGACCTAATGTTGAGAGTCTTAAATACCTTCACTTTTCTTTTATAGTACGGAATTATCTTGGTATCAGCCACGAGCAGAACGTGGTCACAGCCTATCTCTACTACTCTCACGGTCTTGATATCAGCGAAATAATGACTTATGAACAAGTCATATATAACATGAAAAAGTTATATGATGAATTTTTTTGTATAGATAGAATGGATTCCCTATGAGGAGCTGAATGCAACACAAAAAGTCTATTTGCTGCAGGGGATGAAACCGGGGATGAAAAATATATTTATATTTTTGCTGCTCTGAAACCATTATTTAAGGTAGAAAAAATAACATTCTTTCCGAAAATGCTCTATTTGGAATCCTATCCGCAAAAGATCGTTTATTCTGCTCCAAGTTTGATTCAATCCCGACCGGAGTGAAATTTTTCCACCCTTTGAGGATTCGATCTGGGCCGCAACAATAAATATCGATCCTTCGTTTTTACTTTCTCATCCTTCAGATGAAGAAAGTATTGAAATCGCCAAAAAATTCGACTTGGATATCTTAATGTTTCTTGACTTTTCATATGGTGTAGAATCCAAAAAACCAGAGAGAGAAGAAAACACTTTATTGAAGCATTACAATCTGCCTCTTGTGGGCAATAAGTAATGGTGCTATGTAACTACAATCATTCCATAAAAAATCAATAATATAAACGAAATAAATGCATAAATAAATATATACAAGCGAAAAAATATTATACAAATGTACAAATACAAATATTTTGTACATAAAATATATACAAAAATAAAGTAAAAAAAAGATATATATATAATAAAAAAAATAATAATAATAATAAATAAAACATATAAGAAATATACTGTACACATTCTGCTATATTGGCTTTACTGCCCAAGCTATGATCTCAGGGAAAAGTCAGATCCTTTGATCTGAATATAATTAAATACTAAAATGGGATGCCACCCTGAGATCGTTATACTTATTATGTAATAATTTTATATTATTAATAATTAAGAGACTTATATAGTCTTCTCCAAAGGTTAACGTGGTTGACTGACCAGGAGTTGTTTATTAAATAAGAATATTTATACGAAAAGAACATTATATTTTATTTGTGCTGATCATGGTTACAGACTTATAAATCTTAAAAACAACTTACAATGAAAACGGGAAGCTATAGGTGACTTATGATATATGGGGCTTCATTCTCCATCCTCCTCCTTACGTCTTGACTTGGCTGCTGCGTACCGACGACTGTCCCCACTCTTCCAAGTAAAGTAATGAACCCTAAGGACCATTATACTCTACCTGGCCTAGGCCCCTTATTGTCACCTATAGCATTACCCATCTTCCAAAAACAAAAACAATTAAATAATGTTTAAAAATGTGCAATCTCCAAATACATTATTTCAAAACATAAACATATACAAGCATAAACAGGATACATACAAAACAACAAAAGAAGAAAAACCACAAGAGCAGTTTTACAATGCATACTAAAAATAACCGATTGCGATTACAACACCATTATTTCTCACTTCCTGAATATATATACAAACAATTTAATTTAAACTTCAAATACTCTTATTACATTTCATTCAGTTCTACTATTATTACCATTTATACAATTACTACATGGGTTTGAAAATATATTTTTGCTGCTACAATTCATACAAAATTCAACTAAAGCTCACTAGTGTTTATTCACCTGGTATTCTAGAACATTTCACAATATATCATTAAATAGGGGTCTTTGTCGGGAGGTCGGTACCGAAGGTACACACCTGCTTTACCTGGTATTCGAGAACATTTTAACAAAATATCATTATTCTATATTGGCTTGACTCTCTAAATTCTGACTGTCGGCGTTTCTATGGGCGCCTAATGTACACATTCAGGTATTAACAATAAAGGCGCAGGTGTCACAAACAAGGTTTGTTTACATGCCCATAAATTCCACAATTCTTTTGGATCAAAGTACAAGTACAGCCATTAGAAAATTAGTATGAATTTTATTGGCTTCCATGATCAGCACACATAGCAATTTTAATAAAATAATTTACTACGAAAATATTATTAGAACATAGCAAAAAAAAAAATTATTTTTTATATTTGAATATATGAAAAGTGTGTTTAAAAGTAATTAAAGAATAATCTTACGCAGTTAGTCCAGTTCTAGTCCTTTTATTTAAACAATATTTCAGCCAGCCCTAATGATGTTAACCCTTCTTCTTGACTTTACCTCTAAGGTAGTTACGAACATCCGCTGTCCTTTTCCTAAATAATTTATTTTGTGCTTCCTTGTTATTCTTTATATTTACTTCATTCGTTTTAAAACCTAGAATATTTGCTTTCTTATTAATTTTTACACTCCGATAATTGGTTATCCCTTTAATTTTATAAACGATACAGTGTAAACTTGTTGCAGATAATTGTCTTCGTTTAAAACACAAAGTGGGGCCTACGT
The DNA here is from genome assembly GCA_037127475.1 of Arma custos. NCBI lineage: Eukaryota > Metazoa > Arthropoda > Insecta > Hemiptera > Pentatomidae > Arma > Arma custos. The sequence goes on from CM073759.1 coordinate 221,155,312, forward strand.
GGCACACTTTTACCTTCCTTCTTTGGTTATTTTCTTGAGTCTTAGTTAGTTGTGGTGATTTAAACTTTAAGACATCAGAGTTCAATGTTTGTTTGTTCTCAGTAGTCTTTAGTGTCACATTTTTAATTTGATCTACTTTCGTAGTCAAAGTCACTTCCTTATTTAATAAGACAAAACTATCTTTCAAAACTATGTTTGTGATTTTTTCAAATTTCGGTCTTTTAGCCGGAGTTGCTTCAGCATCAACAAGTTTCCTCTTCTTGTTAAATTCTTCTTTCTTCTTTACTAGTTTCTGTTCTACCGTTTCTCTTTGATATCTTTTGTTTGCGCTGTCCCTTTCTTCCCTTAGTTTTACTAGATCTTTATGGAGCTGTTTTTCTATGTTAAATATTTCTTTTATCTTATTTCTTTCTTTTGCCATGTAGACTCCCCTCTCATGATTAGGATGCTTATAATCAGCCAAATCATTTACTCTCTTCGGCGGAGTTTCAAGATCAAGTATTTGTTCACTCGTTTTTGGAGCACCTTCAAGCTTCAATATGAGATTACTCAAAAAAGTATTCATCTTTTCAGTTTGAGATACCATTAAATCTGCCATGTTTTCAAACTTTTGCAATATCCTTAATTTTCTTTCTTCCGTCTCGTGGTCTTTACCACTTCTCTGAGACCCGTACTGCTCTAATCCTTCTTGCGTTTTCGGTCCTGGCATCATTATGATTCAATAAAAACGATTACAGCAAAATACTGATTTGGTCAATGAACACTTCACTGATTATCATTAAAGAGATCAAACTTTTCAAATGCATAAAAAAAAATACGATAACTGTTTAGACCAATTCAAACATTCAATATGTTTCAGCATTCAACATTCAATACTATTCATAATTAATCAATAAATAAACAACTCCCGTCAATCTGTTCAAAATCCTCACATAAGGGATGACAAAATGCTATATTGGCTTTACTGCCCAAGCTATGATCTCAGGGAAAAGTCAGATCCTTTGATCTGAATATAATTAAATACTAAAATGGGATGCCACCCTGATATCGTTATACTTATTATGTAATAATTTTATATTATTAATAATTAAGAGACTTATATAGTCTTCTCCAAAGGTTAACGTGGTTGACTGACCAGGAGTTGTTTATTAAATAAGAATATTTATACGAAAAGAACATTATATTTTATTTGTGCTGATCATGGTTACAGACTTATAAATCTTAAAAACAACTTACAATGAAAACGGGAAGCTATAGGTGACTTATGATATATGGAGCTTCATTCTCCATCCTCCTCCTTACGTCTTGACTTGGCTGCTGCGTACCGACGACTGTCCCCTCTCTTCCAAGTAAAGTAATGAACCCTAAGGACCATTATACTCTACCTGGCCTAGGCCCCTTATTGTCACCTATAGCAATTCATACTCTATTTACAATTTGCCTGGGGTCCCAGAACTGAGCTTCTTCCTCATGAATGAGGACAAAGCAGGAGTTCGGGAGGCCCCAGCTCCCTTTCCCAGCCGCGTCATTGGCATGGCGTTTAATGCCATGTTGCCATGCTGGTTAAGGGCGCTTCACACACACGCACACAGGTCGTGAGTGGAGAAACTGGCCAGTGCTAGTACTCCAAATAGCATTATTATAACAAGTCTCGGGGCCATTGCCGGTTTAGGCGGCGGGGTGGATTGTATGGATGTGTGGAACTGGATAATGACTGCCAAAAAACCAATGCTCGGAAACTACAAATCGCATTTCAACCAGGTTTTTTCCTAAATTCTTGGTTTATGATCTAGTTGATCCTAAAGAAGACCCGATAAGGATCGGTTAAGTTTAAGGTAGTAAAAAAAAAAATTTTAGTTCTCAGATGTTTTTTTTTTTTTAAGGATGAGAAAGTACTATGCCTCTCTAGGCACAATTTTTCATTCCGGTTTGGTATTTTCGTGTTTAGAAATGTAAATGAGGAGGCCAAAATCAAGGTTCAGAAAGAAACATGCGGGATCGATAATTTTTTGCTCCGCGGGATCAAATCCTCAAGGGATCCAAAAATATCGCTCTTGGCGGATTCTGGTCCGTTATGGGAGCGGTTGTTTTATAACAAAATGATATCGTTCCAGTCCAGATCGGAACGATTTTCCTTATGAAATATTGCTCCTGCTCCGAACGATTTGAATGAGATCGATTAGGAACGATTCTTTGGGAACGAATCTTCGACCCCTGATTTGCTGCTCTACATTTTTATTCTTCACATCCTTACCTTCATGCAGACACAGAACACCGTATCCTGATCTAACATCATTTCCCGTTCTTGTATCAACGGAGCATAACGGATCTTAGTTTTTCCATAACTTCATCTACAGTTCTTTATAAATCCCAGTAGAATACATCTTTGTCCATAGCACTGGCATCTTCAGTTGGTGCATACACCTCCGTTATGGACAACTTACCAATAGATATCTTAAGATGTGCGACGACCATATGTGGAGATATTGGTTGCTAGTTCTCCAAAAGATCAAACATGTTGGAGGGCATTACTTGGCCAACCCCTTCCATGGCAAAAATCTCTTTAGGTAAGATATCATAAATTAAGAAGTACATTTCGGATAACTTCATTTCGTCGCGGCCTTTCTTCTTTACTTCAACTTTGTCCAGATTTTCTACTTCGTATTTCCTCATTCCTTTCACCAACTCGACCTCTTTTCCAGTTTTTATGTTCCGATTTCATTCTCGTATATCCTTAAGCCGAATTGATTCCGAGAAGACTATCCACATCCTGGGCTTGGTAAATTTCTCTGAATCTGCTGTACACCAAACGGGTTATTGACCCAGTGCTAAAAGCCTGGATCCTCTTGACAACCGGTGGTTAGTCTGTACCACCCAACCTTGGGTATTCCCATGGAAGATGGCTCTGAGGCGAGCACTATATTATGACCTTGTATATGGATATAGAATGAAGTATATAACACTGTGCTGCCGTGTGATACTGTTGAACAGAACTCAGGAACCCGGAGGAGCTGTTCTAGCATTTTACAATGATGATTATGTATATATTTTTTTAAAAACCTATTTGTAAGAGAAATATATATCGCACTCACTCCATGTATGAAACTATGTTTACTACATTTTTAATAACGTTAAAATTACAAACATGTTAACAGTAAGATGGGGTACTTTGGGACACTTTACAAAGTTTTAAGTTGGTTCTATCTTTATTTTCGAAGTTAAAATGATGAAAAAAATATTATATATAAGGCCAATATTAATACGGCTCTTCTAAAATACGGCAAAAAATAATTTTAGAAACAAGAGTATTTAACTAAAAAAAAAAATTGTAATTTGTTCTTATCTTACCCTATTGATTGGGATTGATTGGTACTTATAGAAACTATTTTCACTACTTAACATAGATTGAATGTAATTACACTAATATATTGTTACCATTAAATTTATTTAATAATCAACTGTAGTAATCATCCTGCATAATTATTAACAATAAAAATTCTTGTTTCGGTCCTGCCTCTAGGTTATCTTCTATAGGGAGATACGATGCCAACAACGCATCGATATTGACGCTCATTCAAGCAGTTCAATCAAATATTCCATTAAATCAGTCGTTCCCTACCTGGGAGGGGGGCCAGAATGTTGAAAATAAAATAAAATCTCACGCATTTTTGATTATTTTTCTTTTACCAATACTTCTTCATCTTAAATGAAACCTATAATGTTTTATCTTGTGTTAGTGTGCAAGGGGGCGAGGGACGCTTTAATTTTAACGGTGGGGGGGAGCCTGGAAGACTTTCGTTTGAACAAGGATGGGAACCTCTGCATTTAAGTATCTAACGAAATAATGAATCAGCGGTATCGATAATAAAAGTATTTCGTGTTTAAAGAAAAACATCGGTGCTTTACTGAAGGATATTATTAGTCTGGGGGTGCAGTCAAAATAACACTATATAAGAAAAACTTATTTATTAAAAGTGCCGACTTTTCGGCCTACAATGTAGGACATCTTCAGGGCAAAATACGAAGCGGTTGAGTGAACTGTCAACTATATCTGGTCAATTGATTTAAACATTTAGAAGTTGATTTTTAAATCAGTTGACCAGATATATTTGACAGAATTCCCTGAAGATGGCCTAGCTTGTAACCCGAAACTCGGCATTTATAATACGAGTAGATAAGTTTTTCTTATTTATTGTTATTTTGACTGCACCTCCAGACTAATTATATCCTTCATTAGATCTTCCAGTCAACTATTTTTCTCTCTATCGATCTTTACATTCCCAAAACAAAAATTTTAAATAAATTATTTGTATAATATGGTAAATTATGAAGGAAATTAATCACCAAAGGAGCTTAAATAAAATTAGTTAAATCGAAAAATAAAGCAATAAAAGTCTGAAATTTAATTTAAAACTTGAATAAGATATGTGTATAATAATTTTATAACTTCGTATGGATGCATTGGTAAAAATTTTAAAGACGTGACATTTTTATGTGCATTCCTAAACCTTCATTCGATCAACGACGTACGTCTTTACGTTAAGCTACAATGGCGTAACTTGATCAGAATATCATTCTAAAGAGTCAATGTTTGGTATATGATATCCAGAAGCCTGTAAGACAACACATTTTCCGATCCAGATGTGCTTAAAACGTGTCAATTATGAACCCGTAAAAATAGAGTGAAAACTGTTACATATGTAGCTGGAACGGTTATAAATGATAAAAAAAAAAGAACTGATTGATAAGTAAACAGCTGATGTTGAAGGTGAGGCCACTGTCACCTCCAACAGCTGCTTTGAGGCCGTTAACGTTTTCCCGGAAGCTCGATCGTGCTTTGGCTCCTAACCAGTTTGCAAATACTTCGCCTACTCTCCAGCAGTGCCTATATTTCCTACACTAACTCTAAGAGATCTTCGAACTCTCATAGACTGTGAATCCCACTCCACCTCCCCCCCCCCCTTAAGAAAAAAAGGAAAAACCTCAGAATTTTTGGAATTGGATAAAGAAAAACACTAATACTATCCAGTGGAATTGTTGTCACATTAATTTTTGAATAATATTCATCTATTGAGAAGTTAACAATGTTCTTTCAATTCTGATAAAATTACAGAATAGGTTTAATGTTTAAGGAAATGTTTTTTTTTTGTTTTTTTTAAATTTATTTATTGATATTTACAACTGTATTACAATTATACAAAAAGTAAATAGAATGCGTGTTACATAATGACAAGTAGAGAAACGACCCACTGGTAGTACTCATATCAAAGTTCAAATAAGAAGGTCACGTGGCCATCTTCTTTGCAGACGCCTCGGAGGATTATCGGGAATTGCAGAGGAAGCTATGAAAGGAAATGGTAAAACTGAATTTATGTTCAAATAGAGCTCTTTTTTTATTGTTTACTAGCGACCCACCCCAGATTTGCTCGGGTAATAATGCATATTATGTCTACATAATTTGTCTGTGTAATGTATTTTTTTTTTATCAAGTACCGGCCACTAAGGACCACGTGAATATCATTGGTTAGGCTTCTTTGAGAGTCTTGATTTTCTTTCTTCCCAATGTATTTTATTATATAGAAATTATAAAAATAAAAAAAAACCCAAATATTTCTGCAGCCTCCAACACTGCATGAACCCACTATTCAACGCACTTACACCGACAGAACGACCCCAGCGCTGGCAAACACATGTACAGACACTCAACATGGACTGAATAAACTACTAACAAACTCCAATCAGACAGAACTAGTGAGCCCCATCACTAGATCCCCCACTCCTTCCATCCAAGTAATGTTCAGAAAATCATTCAGACAATCCTCTCTTAAAATGCACCTGGTGCAGTAAAAGAGATACAATGTATCATTAGTAATATTAGTATGTTATTTGAAAAATTAATAAAAGCCAAAGGAGTTAGGAAATAAAAAATATTTCTTTATATACGAATCTATTATCTTGCACGATAAATAATTTCACGAGATTAGGCAGCATCTTTGGTGAAACCCATCGATATTCCAACCCATCCGTGCGAAAACCGCATGAAAATCCGTGCAGTAGTTATTGAGTTTACTGCGAACAAACGCGGTCGAGGAATTAGTTTTATAATATGATAGATTAGATCTCCCGAATCTATGGCTCTCGATTTATTCAACAATTACTAGTACCAATTATACATTTCATTAATTTTACGATAAGCGCTAATTTAAGGAGTTTTTTACCACTGAGGTCAGAGAGCGAATGCAAACCCCAAAAAAATGACCTACAAGGAATAGAGAAATAAGATTGGAATGGCATAATAAAATAGAAAAGTAACTTTATTCTGGGACTAAATCCTTTTAAAATAAAAAACACGAGCAGTTCATTATTCGCTATAATAATTCCTCAGGAACATTTGACTATACCACGGGGCATGGTCAACTCAAAAGAATGAACTAGGAAAGGTTGGCCAATTTAATTTTCAATTGGAATGGTGAAGGGAGAATCACGGAAAAGTTGTGTAGAAGCAGTTGAGGATAAGAGAATAAGATAGGAATGGAAAAAGGAACTATAAGAAATTTTTGGTTGAAAGCTCAATGGTAGAAAAAAAAATGTAAAGGAGATAGTTGGGGGGTGCAGTCAATAAGAACACAGAATAAGTAATGAACTTATATTATGTGCCGACGTTTCGACCTACAGTGTAGGTCATCTTCAGGGCGATTTTGGAGAGCGATGCCGTTAGATAAGTTCATTACTTATTCTGTGATCTTATTGACTGCACCCCCCAATTATCTCCTTTACATTAGATCATCCAGTCAACTATTTTCATCTCATGCAGTACCCGCCAGCCGTTAAATCTAACGGCCACGCTCTCCAAAATCGCCCTGAAGATGACCTACACTGTAGGTCAAAACGTCGGCACATAATATAAGTTCATTACTTATTCTGTGTTCTTATTGACTGCACCCCCCAACTATCTCCTTTACATTAGATCATCCAGTCAACTATTTTCATCTCGTAGAAAAAAAAAATGTTTGACTAAAGAATGTTTTATCGAGATCAAGAAATTAAATTGAGTTTATATTTTAGAATATAAGAGCAGAGTATTATCTGCAATTTATATGTACCGTGAAGAATTCGTCTCTTATCAGTTTGTATTTTACTAGAAAGCGTGTCGTAGCACTTGCTATGAGTGCTAAAGGATTTCTAGGTAAGTTCCAATAATATTCTCTCAGAAACACTCCAGGCGAGAGCGAAATATTTAAAATGAATACATATTCATTCTTATAAAAATGTTTTTTATTTATTAAACTGGACTTCATTCTTCATTATTAGGGTAAGAGAAAAAAAAACATTTTCCAGTCAATATATATTCCTGAATACACAAAATTATTCAAGACGTTTCGACATTATGGTGCCATTTTCATTCTTTTTCTCTTTGCATCTTTAAAAAATTCCTTTACACATCATTACATAGTCACAAGTCTAAAAATTTTGTGAAAACAAATTAACGATAACTACAATAAAATACATAATTAAAATAGAATGTCCAAAATAACTCACTATAAGTATAGATTACCTTGAAAGTCATATCTAGTAAGCTCAAGGTTACTATCAAGTCATATCAAGGATCAAGGTTTGGTTTTTAATGTAATATTGTTTTGACCATGGAGGATGAATGATCCCCAGCAATTTTAGAGGAAACAAAATTAAATAGGAATTCAGTAATTTGACTGGAATATGTTGTTTTTTTTCTCTTACCCAAATAATGAATACATATTTATATTCACTACAGATCGTTCAGTACTTTTTATAGATTATTATTATTATTTTGGCTGTAGGGTCCTGCACCAACACAAGTGCTCGGGCCTCCAACACCACAGATGACCAATCTCCGCGATCCTGTGGTGTCCTCCAGTCTCGCACACCCAGTTTTAGGTCCTCTTCGACATCACCTAGCCATCTGATTCGAGGGCGTCCTCTGCTTCGTTTACCGTCCGGTTTCCCTTTGAGCATTCTCCTCGCTATTCTGTGTTCTGGCATTCTTTCCATATGTCCCATCCATCTCAGTCTGGTTTTCTTTATCAACGCCACCATGTCCGCCTCCCCATATAGCTCCATCAGCTCCTCATTCTTTCTTCTTCTCCATACACCATTTTTGGCCACTCCGCCCTAGATTCTTCTTGATGTGTTTCTTTACCATGTGTTGACCCTAAGCTCTGATTTTATGGCCAGGGGCCATGTCTGGCACCCATACATGACTACTGGTCTTACTATGGATTTGTAAAGTTGAACTAGTCATTTTTTAGAGAGTGGTTTTAACTGAGACACTCTTTGTAGCGAGGAATAACGCCTATCTCCTGCTGCTATTCGGGCTTGTATATCACTCTATTTTGTTATCAACTGTGACCACACTACCCTAGGGTTGGGCGATAGTCGATAGTGACTATCGATATATCGTTTGGTTTATGCCTATCGACGTTAACTATCGATAGTGTCGACTATTGATGGGTCTTTTTTGCCCTCAAGTTTTGAAACTCTCGGAATTATGCTGATCCGTCTCTGTCCAGTGTCGAGTACTTTTCAAATTGAACTCGGAATTCCTAGAGCTCAAGGGTTCTCTTCTATATAACTTTGATGCCGCACCGGACCTGTCATTATTTAATTATCCGAAATTACTAATTACACTATGTTGGACAGTACACGTAGCCTCACACTTGTGCAAAAAACCAAATTCGCGGTATTGAGCATTGGCTCTTCTAGGTTTTTATAACCTCAACTTCCTCTTTAATTAGGCATATTTTTCTACAATTATTAAATGTTCAACTAGAAATGCTAGTTTTTCTTTCGGGAAATATGTTGCTCAAGGAGCACACTTGACTCTTGAAATTAAATATTTCGTTATTTTTCTTTTATGAAGATTTGATTTGTTCATTGTTATTGTAAACATGAAATTGAAAATGCTTTTTTAAAATTCAAATAAATTATTTTTTTCATCTTTATGATATAATCTTATGTTACTAATATTGTGATAAATGTGAAAGTTTGTATTTTTATTTTTTATTTTTTATTTTTTATTTTTTTAAAGAGAAAAGATAGGCCCTCGACCGGGATTTGAACCCGGAACCTTTGTCTCACCCTGACATCGCTCTGCCAATTGAGCTATCCAAGGCCCCTGCCGGTCAAGGACAAACCTTTTCTCTCATAGATCCTAAAGCCTCAGTGCTCCCGCCATTTTTGCGATGAATACACTAGAACGAAGTTCTCTGAACATTAATTTTAATTTAGGATCTTATTGACTTACGTCATATTATTATTTATAATTTTTTATAATTATTGGTCATTTTTTATGAGTTATAAATATTTTTATTTTTTTTATTTTGTTTAAAGAGAAAAGATAGGCTCTCGACCGGAATTTGACCCCGGAACCTTTGTCTCACCGTGACATCGCTCTGCCAAATAATTAATTATAATGTATACATAATTAATAATTATATGTATTCATTGCAAAAATGACCAATAATTATAAAAAATTATAAATAATAATATGACGTAAGTCAATTTAATCCTAAATTAAAATTAATGTTCAAGGAACTTCGTTCTAGTGTATTCATCGCAAAAATGGCGGGAGCACTGTGGCTTTAGGATCTATGAGAGAAAAGGTTTGTCCTCGACCGGCAGCGGCCTTGGATAGCTCAATTGGCAGAGCGATGTCACGGTGAGACAAAGGTTCCGGGTTCAAATCCCGGTAAGGGCCTATCTTTTCTCTTTAAAAAAAAAAAAATATTTATAACTCATAAAAAATGACCAATAATTATAAAAAATTATGAAAGTTTGTATGTTTGTCTCTCTTTCACGCAAAAAGTACTGAACGGATTTGGATAAAACTTTACAGTAATATAGGTTTTACATCAGAATAGCACATAGGCTACAGCAAGGGCAGATTTATGTGAGGGTACGGGGACATGTGCCCCCCCCCCGTTATAGTACATAATTAAAGGCAAATTAGGAACTTAGCATCTTGAAATTTGTAGATAGGTTCGTTGTATAGTTTAAGAAACAAAGTTGGATAATTCCACCCCAAAGGTTTTCCCTTTAATATAATAGGGGTTCAAAGGTTGTTTAGAATTCATCAGTTTTGAAGTCAGACATCTGAAATTTTTGATGTACCAGTAACTTATATTTTTAAAAAATAATTAAATTATTTATTTAAAATGATCTTTCACGAAACTTTGTGTCCCAGACCAAATTCCACGCGAGCGAAGCCGCGGGCATAAGCGAGTAATTTATAATCCTGCAAATTTTTAAATAGTAGGTAGGTAATTGAATTTAATTAAAGTAGTTGAAATTCTTTATTGAGTAGGTTTGTAAAAAGAAGTAGCAGCTATCGATATTATTCGATAGTTTTCAGCCGATATTATCGGCCTATCGATAATGCTAACTATCGATCATCGCCCAACCCTACACTACCCATGTACATGAATTAGGTTACTTCTCTTGAACTGTGCTCTCTTAAACTCACTTTGACATTTGCCAGCAATTTTGAGTTTTTCATATATACAGTTTTGTCTTGATTCACATTAAGACCCAGTCGAATGGCTGCCTCTTCAAATTCTTGGAATGCTCCTGATAATGCTGCTTTGGTTCTAATGGTAATGACGATGTCATCCGCGTATGCTAGATGTTGGGACATGCGGTTGTATATAGTTCCTCCAGGATTTGTTTTTACTGTTCGGATGGTCGCTTCAAGGGTTAAATTAAAAAGGAGGGTGGCTAGATGATCACCCTGTCTCAAGCTGATGTTTCCTTCAAATTCTTCTGACAACTCATTTCCTAGTTTTACTCGACTAACAGTCTTAAATAGATTCATTCTTGTTAGCCTGACTAATTTCTTGGATATGCCCACATTTATCATGACTTTCGAAAGTTTTCTGTATCTACACTGTCATATGAGCCGTTTATTTTGAAAGTGGCCTACCTCCATTTATCTTCAAATGGAGATATTTAAGGGTTTGCGTTTCAATGAATTTAAAAATATACATATAGGATACTAATGAGTCATACTGCTTAAGTGTATCTAAGGGTGTTAAATTTATGGTTGCTATTAAAATTGTAACAATTATTAAGTGAATAATGTGCGTTTTCTTATCAAGAATGGAGTTAGGCCATTTTCAAAATTAACAACCAAATTCATTATAAAATTTGAAGGTACCCAAGTCGATTCAACATAATTTAAGATGCTTCAAATTGAAAAAAACAATATTCAATTTATTTTACATATCTTTAAAACACTTCGGAAACACAATTTATGCGATTCAAAACATTTTTTAATCATTTAAAAATTGATAAATTAAAGAACATATAACATTACATACATAAATTTATTACAAAACAATTTACTATTCATCTACGTTTTGCTCGTGTGAAAAGGATTTGAAGAAATCATGATGTTCCGGTGGTATATATCACAAAAGGTCAATCATGTCCTTGAATTTTGCTGTTGTTATTTGTCTGATATTTTTATAGAGTGGTTTCAATACAATGTTTTCGAATTTTCTTGGTCTACCCCGACGAGGTAATAAATTCAGGACTTTCAAATTTTCATTCTCATTCATTGAAGTCTTATAGAAAATTTTATACGGTTCATTTCTAACAAAACGCATATTTGTAACCAGTTTACTGATTCTCCATCAGAATTCTTTACCCTTTTAAAAATTGCGTCTTCTAATAATTTTGTTGATATAAAATCTTTTTGTCTCATTTCATTTACAATAAAATTATTACCTTGCCTACCCTTCACCACTGCTTTCAGACATTATCAATAGTAAATATCTTGATATAAGTATAAAATAAATGGAGTTAGGCCACTTTCAAACTGCACGGTTCAGTTATTGAACTAATTCTGAAAACTTATGTGTCAAAAACTTATCGTATTTGCTCGGAATATCAGCAACCTGAAATGCTTCACTGATATATAATGTGATGTTGTACATGTAACCATGGTAACTGGCAAATAATTGAAAAACGGAGTTAGGCCACTTTCAAAATAAACGGCTCATATAATTGTTTGAAATCGACAAATAGGAGATGCATGTCTATGTTTTATTCATGGAACTTTTCCATTGCTTGCCTAAGAGAGAATATCTGGTCTATTGTTGACCTTCCTGGTCTGAGGCCTTCTTGGTATTCTTCTATAATATTTTCAGAGAATTCGGTCAACCTTTAGTATATAAGCACTATAGGTCGTATTTAATAGGGGAATGCCTATGAAATTATTACAGTCGAGCTTGTCTCCTTTCTTGTATATTGGACATATTACTGATTTTGTCCAATCTTCAGGCATTCTTTCTTCTATCCATATGTCTCAAATAAGCTCGTAAATTTCTTCCGCATTTACTTTTTCCGAAAGAAATTTACGTTTATCAACGTAATAAACGTAAAAAAACCACAAGGCAAAGCCTTATGTTTTAAATCTAGTGTACACACACTGACCGATACGAGAAGGAGTGAACGAGAAGGAGTGAACTAATGAAGGAGAGAGGAAAAATAACTGTGTTATTTGTGACAATTTTAACAGCTGTTACGGGTGACGTAGTCTTTAAATTGTTATGGGGAACTATTTCATTTAAAATAATCTTTCTTAAATGACAAAAAACAACAGTTCTAGTATTCGTTGAACATTATGTTGATGATAGACGAGACACTCTCAGTACGAGCAAGCCGGTCCACCAACGTCAAGGTGGTATCTCTTAGGGTGGTTAGGATGTAGCTTTAGGACCAGTTGTGGACTGTGAAGCAGCCCAAGGGAATTAAATACCTGATTTAGATAAACAGGCATTGATAGGTCTGCATGACTATATTTATCTCTAATACATTTAAAATACTTCTTGCGGGGAGGTTTTTAGGTAGAAACCTCAGATCGTTTACAACTAGTTAGATTTCCTCTCTGTATGCAGTTATTCTCGACTCCAATAGAAGCTTTTTTTTACCCTTCATAATTTAAAATAAATCTCTAACCAGTTTTTCTTTCATAACTTAATGCTTTTGTTGGTTTAATCCTAAGTGAATTTATAATATTTATTTCTTAGGAGAATCCGTCGAAGGTCTTTAGTCCCTATATTTAACGTAATCACCACAATAACATTCATTCAATTCCAAAAAAGGTAATCATGTTATAGGATTTTGTATCAGCATATATATATATATAATAACGACTTTATTGACAAACATTGTGTTCATATGTCGTTTCCAAAAAGAATAGTATTCCATTGGTTCTTGCCCTGCCATTGGCCTTCTCTAAGCCCTCGTGCAGCCATCCCTGCATACACCGCCTCCATCCATTGCCTCTTTGGTCGTCCTCTCTTTCTTCTCTCTTCTGGAGTGAACTCAAGCATGCGTCTGGGCCATCGGTCAGCTCGCATCCTCATGACATGCCCATACCAACTGAGCTGTTTGGTTTCTATGGAGTAAAGCATTGTCTTTTCTTGGTTAACTGTCCTTCTTATTTCAGCGTTCGGGACGTGGTCAAGCTTTGAGATCCTGCTACTTCTTCTCCAGAAATCCATTTTTAAGGCTAGCAGTTTTCTTTCTTCATTCTTTTTTATTGTCCATGTTTCTGAACCGTATAAGACAATGCCTTCTATAATGGATTGATATATCCGCTTCTTGGTCTTCATTGTCACTTCGTTACTCCACAGTACGGAATTCAAACAATCAATCAGTTTCTTTCCTTTTTGCACTTTTTGTAAAATATCTTCTTCGCACGTACCTTCTGTAGATATCCATGTACCCAAGTATTTAAATTTCGGGCAGCTACTCAATGTCCAATTCTCTAATTCTAGAAAATTTGTATTGGAATTGAACACCATGTATTCTGTACCAGAATACATGGTGTTCAATACTGTATTCTGTATGTATCAGTATATAAGATCCTAAAAGACACCACCTTGACATTGGTGTACCGGCTTGCTCGTACTGAGAGTGTCTCATCGAGTGTTAACTTTTTAGTAAAATGACTTCATTGTAAGCTTTTATCTAAGTTAATTTCTATGGACTTATATTTTAGTTTATTGAAAATTAATATATCTAAAATTAATAAAAATCCTTATCTAAACAAAATAAAACATAAAGTTTTTAAATTCCAAAAGTGTGTGTATTCCGATTCACACTGCCTAGTGTTTATCACCTCTTCTTCCTGGCCATTATTAATATCCTCAACTGACAGCTGGTCAAGATTCTTGTCTAACTCAACTTTTTCTTGAACAAACATGAATTAGCGAATTTTCCACTGTTTGATGCACGGGAACGCTAAGAGGACATCGTAATTGCTCCTATCGTTTGTACTAAGTACTAATCTGGACCAATGGGCAGATGTGTTAGGTAATAGTCTACCTTCTTCCCGGTTTATCTATTCTTCAATGCCTGGAATCAGATGGTGAATCCATCTTCCAAAGGACGTCGTTCCAGCAACCTTGTTATCTTTCTAGAGCAGTGGTTCCCAACTTTATTTGCACCACGCTCCCCCCTGTTCAAATGAAAACCTTCCTCGCAATAAATTGTATGCCTATATAAAAAAACAAACAATAAGAATTGAAAACAAAACATTTAGTTTTACTGTCACAAGATACATTATAAGTTTCAATTTAAAGTAAAGAAGTACTGGCAAGATAAATATAACTAAAATTAAGTGAGATTTTTCAATTTCAACTGATCTCGCGCTTCCCCCTGACTTGTCCTCAGGCCCCTAGGTTGGGGCCACTGGTCTAGAGTATTAACACCTTGTCCTCAGGCTCCCAGGTTGGGGCCACTAGTCTAGAGTATTAACACCTTGTCCTCAGACCCCCAGGTTGGGGCCACTGGTCTAGAGTATTAACACCTTGTCCTCAGGCCCCCAGGTTGGGGCCACTGGTCTAGAGTATTAACACCTTGTCCTCAGGCCCCCAGGTTGGGGCCACTGGTCTAGAGTATTAACACCTTCTTGTTCCGTTACCGTCTCTCTGAGCCCCTAAACTTTTCAATTTCAACTGATCTCGCGCCTCCCCCTGACTTGTCCTCAGGCCCCTAGGTTGGGGCCACTGGTCTAGAGTATTAACACCTTGTCCTCAGGCTCCCAGGTTGGGGCCACTAGTCTAGAGTATTAACACCTTGTCCTCAGACCCCCAGGTTGGGGCCACTGGTCTAGAGTATTAACACCTTGTCCTCAGGGTTCCAGGTTGGGGCCACTGGTCTAGAGTATTAACACCTTGTCCTCAGGGTGCCAGGTTGGGGCCACTGGTCTAGAGTATTAACACCTTCTTGTTCCGTTACCGTCTCTCTGAGCCCCTAAACTTTTCAATTTCAACTGATCTCGCGCCTCCCCCTGACTTCTCCTCAGGCCCCCAGGGTGGGGCCACTGATCTAGAGTATTAACACCTTCTTGTTCCGTTACCGTCTCTCTGAGCCCCTAAACTTTTTCGTACCCTTCAAAATCCATTCTGTAAGAACTTTAGCTAGATGTATTTTGACAATATCACAGACTACGTTGTACAAATATGGAACGCCTGATAGGGCATTACTTGAATGACTTACCTATTAACCTTTTAGACCTGTGACCTATGATTGCTAAGATTGAAATAGATGTTTACGCGTTGGTTTTGTATTTACCAGATACATCAATTACGCTTTATCTATGATCTATCCGTCATATTTGTGGTACTTTAATATAAATTATAACCACATGATGTAGTCACGTGATACCTAATTGTGCGACCTTCTCAATTCTGCACTTGTCTCATCTTTCTATTAGATAACTCTAAGAAATAATTTACATTAAAAAACTCCAGAATATGTAAGTTAATTTTTGGTTATAATCATAAAAACGCACATAGTTCATTTTTTGAATCCTCTTGTCCAATCATTTCACAGTATCTGATTTAGTGAAATAAATCCTTTGATTCGGGAAAAAAATATGAGATTATTGATTATTTTTTTATAAAACTTCTGTGAACTGTCTTGTCATCAAAATTCACTAACAGCTTTGTTTTAGATTATGAAATTTGTATTCATTGCTATTTGTATGCTTACTATCATATATAACATATTTAATAAAAGAAGCAAAAAAGAAAAACAAATGTACCTATCCATAAATGGTTTTGAGTTCAGTGCAAGGTAGACACTGTATTTGTAAACCAACGGCTTTGTAGGGACTTGATTTGGCCGACATCTCGCTCAACAGCCAGGTTTTCCCCTTAATTATTTTAACCACTTTACAGAAGCTGGACCGCAGACGGGTGTGCAGATCCCACTCGGTCGTTCTCCGAACGCCAGCAGAATAGTTAACTATCTGCCACAGCGCAATATGAACCCGGGACCTTTAACAATCTACACGCTGTCCTGTTCTGTTACCTTCAGGTATTTATACTAACTAAGGAACGATCATCGGCTTCGAATCAGCAACACCATATCAGACGATTTTCAGAAGATCTCTAAATGTTTCCACCTATAACGTACGTTTCTGGTCCAAATTTGATCCATTTAAACGAAGTTTGTAACTTTTCCAAAACTGTAAGCAAGTTAAATCCCCAGTACAACTCAAACGTGTACAGAAGAAGCCAACTAACTATTCGCTAGATATTGTTGCTGCTTATAAAACATTTTTGTGGGAGTTGATTTCGCTTTAATCTGTTTTTATCTTTCAATGAAACAAAAAATATATAAATAAAAGTTATGCAGAATATAATTTTTCAAGTAATGAGAGATAAGAGTATGTTCTACTTGCTGTTATGTGATGTATGCAGAAAGTAAGGAACGTTTTCACCTGATGCCGCCAGGCGCGCGCCAATAGCGTATACATTGGTGTGCTCGTGCTCGGCACCTCAGTCAGCGTCCAGCTGTGACAATGGGAACGTCTCCGCGCTACCCTTTTTATTTTATATTCAAATTTGAAAATTGTGCTGCTATCCAAAATCCCGCCAGTTTTGAGGTGCGGTCTGTGATTTGTTTTTTGTTGGCAAAAAATAAATATATGACAATATATGGAAAAACAAAAATATGGCAATGCCTGACCTCACACGGCAAACTGTACGCAAGAAATCCTGAACTCTTTCAACTCACCCCCCTACAGTCTTGATCTTGCTCCAAGTGATTTTCACTTGTTCCCGAAAATGAAGACCTGGCTATTAACACAGCGTTTTAACGACGATGAGGAGCCCCAGGTAAGCGTCATTAAGT
Organism: Arma custos; assembly: GCA_037127475.1. Taxonomy (NCBI): domain Eukaryota; kingdom Metazoa; phylum Arthropoda; class Insecta; order Hemiptera; family Pentatomidae; genus Arma; species Arma custos. Next base: position 221,172,496 of record CM073759.1, read on the forward strand.
GGCTGAGATCACTGACGGCAGAATTATATGACGCAGTCAACCGCTATGATAAGTGCCTGAATTTGAATGGTGATTGTGTTGAAAAGTAGTATTTTAGTCCCCCTTTCACATGTACCTATATAATTAAATATTTTTCTTGTACTTGGTTTTTTTTTAATTCCAAAACTTTCCTTAGTTTCTGAATTGCCCTCGTATGTAAAGCCAAACTAAAACAAAAACTGGTTTTGGCTGGTCTAGGCTTGGCAAAAATATCAATCCAATCTATCAATATTATCCTTAAGAATAATACCAATGGATTGGTTGTACCCCAAGTGGTCCTCTAGCCCCTAGGATGGAGCCATGGTAGATCATGGTAGTCATAATGAATTAATTTTACTAGGGCGCGGGATGGCTCAGTGGGTGGGAACTGCTTTGCTGAAGGTTTCGGATTCAAATCCGGCTGTGGCAGATAATTTATTAATGAACGGATGTAACCTGTGGAATCTACAGACCCTACCGGGGCTCATCTAGTCTCTATAAGATAGTTAATATTAATTATGGGAAGACCTGGTGCTTTGGCGTGATATCGGAATTACCTCCTTGAACGATGTCCTACAAACTGTAAAGTCTCTAATTAATGACTGCTGAAAACTGTAAGTGGTACATTTTTCTAATTAATTATACACCACAGCCTGGCACGAGTCACAGGAGTCCACTATCTAAAATAAATAATTCATAGTTAATTTAAAAAGTGTAGAAGCTTAAGAAGCAAAACCTAAACCGTTTTTGGCAGGCTTAACTTCGACAACAGTTGCGTGCCAATGAGGACCGTATAGCTTCCTCCTTGAAGCTCCCCAGGCAGTGCTATCTAGGTCGCCGTTGTTTATTATTCAGTCAGCTGGTGCATAAAATATGAATTCGTAATAGACCCGATCAGCTGATTGGTTTTTAATTATCATCAATTAGAGACAGCGGTGGATCCACTGAGGGAATGGGGAAAATATCTCTCCCAAAGTAATTACAAAAATAAAAATAACATAAATTAACTAGAGCCTTTTTAAAAACAGTAATACTAGTAATATTAGCTATAATATAGGAATATAGTAATTGTATTCAAGAATAATATTTATACTCGTGAGTAGCTATTATGAATTATCATTCGTTTGTAGTGAGGAATCCAGTGTCGAAGTTGTGATATGTAAATGCTAAATAAATATTTCATTCGTTAGATAGTGATAGTGTTTATTTATTTAAAATCGCATGATTCTTCTATGAATAATGAGACAATGCTACTGTGGAAATATAACTAGGTGTAATTAGGATTGGGATATTCAACTAGTGCCGCACAGTCATGAAAGCATCATTTTATGTTCACTCCGAAGGACGGCAAAACTAAGGATTTTTTATTCCCTTTTGCTATGTTTTATAGTCTTCAATATATTTTAAATATTCTAATTAATTTTTGGATGTCAGAGTAATCATTTAAGGTAATTACTCAAACTATTATTTTTAACTTTAGTCTCAATTGGATTATTTTCCAGAGGTCTGTTCTCGTGTTTACCAATTTACTAATTATTTATCAATATATTATTCATAAGTATATACTGCATCTAGGTTAAGTAAGCACCAAAAGAATTAAAATGAATATACTTTATTAATGCAATTTTAAATGAGATTAATGATTTAATATATAAATTGAGAAAAAAAAACCTGTACCACAACAACCCATGAAGGGTCTGTGGTTTAGTACATGGTAGAGACTGTACTGTTTCATTGGCGACGGTTCTGCAAGGATTGTCCTAGGCCACGCTCAACCGCCAGATTTCCCCCCCATTATTATTTATTTTATAATATTTTATAGAGGCTGGGTGGGCCCCAGGAGGGTCCTAGATCCTATATGATCCATCTCCCACTGCAAACAGACTGATAAATTGAGAAGTACACTTAATTATTCAGATGTAATAGAGGATTGCTATAAAATACATTCAGGACTTACATTACAACTTATCTGTGAAACAGGGGAAGATTACTTCTATAGGTAAGGTCTAGGCCTGCCCGCATTCGGACTCTCCTGCGCCATCGCAAAGGCAGCGATGGAACGATGCATCGTTCGCTGGCCTCCTTGTTCCGTGTCCTCGCTCCTTCCTCTTTCATCTTTTCAGAGAGTGAACTTCTAAAGGTGGAGTTTTGGACCCCCCTGCTTTGGTATCTCTTCACCCACCTTGACCATGTGGGCAAACCATTCTACCTTAGCGACCTATTTCTTGCCAACGGTCATTTGCTCATTGTGCAAAAACATATTTATTTTTTAATCTCATTCATTCATTGCTATGATGATTGCTAGCCAGCCGTTACATCTAACGACTTCGCTCTCCAAATCGCCCTGAAGATGACCTACACTGTAGGTCGAAACGTCGGCACATAATAATAAGTTTATTACTTATTCAGTGTTCTTTTTGACTGCAACCCCCAACTATCTCCTTTACATATTTATTTTTATAATACGGCCCGGTACGATACATAGCTTTTATACATACTTTCAAAAAATCGTAAGACCAACTGCCGGGCTGCGAACCCGCCACCGTATACACAGAAGGTTGGTATGCTAACCACTACACCACAAGTGACTCTCACAATTTCATTTTAATTAATTCGTCTAAAATAATTAATGATTCCAGAAAGCTTGTTCATGTTAATAACCGGACTTTATGGTAAATAACAGCTTTAATAATATTAGATTTAAAATAATAAGTGCATTAGATTTCAGCTAGCCTGGAGAAGAGATACCTAAAGAAATAAAATTTAAATTGCCATTATAATTAAAGCTCCGACCTCAAAGTAAAATATGTTTTATTAAATTTCTTAAGCAATCGTAAGAACGAAAGACGAGTGGAATAATAATTTTTTAAATATAAATCTAAAATATTTCTAACTTTAATGAATATAAAATTACAGCTGAATACAAAGCAGTTAACTGGAAGATACTTTGGAGTTGCACCTGTTTGTTTATTTATTAAACTTTACTTTATGCTACATTGACGAATCCAACTGCTGCAATGGGAGTCACTAATACAACCTATCCAGGTATATCCAGGACAGAGATCTTAAATGAACACCTGACATCGTACAGGCCGGGACACCCGTTTAACGTCCCTTCCGAAGGACGGCATAACCAAGGATTTTTTACTCGCTTGAAAAAAATTCTAAGGCCACCCGCCGGGCTGCCAACCCGGTAGAAGTTATCACGCTAACCACTACACCAAAAGTGACGCCGGGAGTTGTACCTTAATACACTGTTATTGTTTTATGGACGATTTATCAGTTTTTAAGCTGATGAAAATTCAAAACTTATTTATATTATTTTATGGTTATTTCGCTAGACTATTATGAAAGGAAGAAATATAACTTTATATTTATATTTGAGGAAGAAAATGGTCCGGGTAGAGGTCAAGAAAATTCTCTTACAGAGGGAGAACTTTTTATTGGTAAGCCGACGTTTCGACCCACATTGCAGGTCTTCTTCAGGGCTAAATATACAAATAAATTAAAAATATTCATTGCACAGAATAACATTATATATTTATGTTAATAGAATAGGGTATTATATAGTAAGTAATAGAAATAGAAGTCAGAGGGGATTGGATTATATAATGACAAAGAGCTACTGTATAAATCCTAAAAGTAACAAATGAAAAATTAAAAAAATTATAGAAAAGTATTTTTTTTTATATTTACAACTGTAATTTTACCACAACAAGTAAATTTGCTAATATCAACAAATGAGAAGAAAAAAAAAACACTTGTGGAGAAACTACCCATCGGTAGCACTCTAGAGCAATAAAGTTCTCTAGTAAAAGGTCTCGAGGCCATCTTCTTTTCAGAAGCCTCGGAGGGTTATCAGGAATGGTATGGGAAGCAAGTTGAGAGACTAGCGGATTCAAGTGTGTATGGAGCTTGTCATGGAAGGATAGGTATCTAGTTTGGGCCAAATCAGCAACATATGGGATATTAAGATCATGATGGATGAGTTTGTTTGTGACATAATAAGGAGCATTGATGATTTAACGAAGGATTTTGAATTGTAAAGATTGGATACGAGATGAATTGTATGGTTTAGTAGAGCCCCAAAGCTCAACTCCGTATATCCAAATAGGTCTGATAACTGTCATGTAAATGAGGCTTTTGTAATTACATAATTGGGAGCTTTGAACGTCTGTCCAGTAAATGTTGAAGTAGATGAAAACGTCGAGCAGTTTCTTGTCTTTTCAGTCTTGTATGAGGATAGAGTCAAAGTATGAATATATAAGTCAACGAGGTCCCGATTAAAGTAATGTTCAATGAACATACTTCCTGTGTATAACTCGCTAAAATTACGAAAACACAGGAATATAGGATCAGTGAAGAGAATGGATTTGTCTGGCTTGGATGCGAGCCTTGGTAGCTCAGTGGTTAGAGCACCGCGTGTCTCGTGACGCGGGCGACCCGGGTTCGTATCCCGGCCAAGACATAATCTTTTCTAATAAATAAAGAAAAAATATATAACTATAAGTAGATATAAAAATAAAATAAAAATTTATACAAATAAAAAATAAAAATAATTTTTTTAAATTTAAAAAATCATTTTCTTCCTCGTAATTACATAAGGTGAACTAATATTATTCAACTTATATTTATATGCTATAGTTAGCTCAAAGCAGAAAAGTTCAGTAAACAGTCGGAAAAAATATTATATATATATATATATATATATATATATATATATATATATATATATATATATATATATATATATATATATATATATATATATATATATATATATATATGAAGTTCTAGGAAGTTCCGACTCTTCCTTACACGATGTTTTAGGTCCTCTAGAACCCCAAAGGCCTATTTACAACGCGTTGACTAGCGATAGAAGATTGGTTACTTCCTCGAGTATTTTTCCTTTGGACGATTACCATGATGATGAGATTGTTGAAGAGATAGGGCATAATATATCGTGTGGAAAAACAAACAAAAAAACAAGTTATAGAACACTAACATAATAGAGAAAAATATTTGAAAAAAAAAAATTAAAAGTGTTTGTAAATTTAAATACCGCTGGAATGACTGGTTTACGAAACAGATAATAAATGTCCATAGAAGATAGTTTATAAGGTTTATTGGTTTGTAAATAGGGTTTATATGCAAATTAACTCAAAACTATTACAATGAGAAATTGATATTATATAAGCTAAGCGAATATTAGGCATTATTATGGAGAATGGAAATAGTTGGGGGCTGAATTAAAATAAAAACAAAAAAAAAAAATAAACAAGTACAAGACTTATGTGCAATTTAATGTGCGCCGATCTTTCGACCTACCATAGGCCATCTTCAAGGCTATGAGAGAGAAACAAACAGAACAAAAGATATATAAAAAACGTTACAGTAACAAGAGTATAGTGACATGTAATGTAGAAAATTAAAATAGTGACAGATATAAAAATTAAAGATAACGAATATAAAATACAGAATAAATATACAGAAAGGATAATAATGTACACATAATAGAAAGGGAAAGAAAAATGAGAAGATAAACAGAACGATACAAAATGAAATGATTGAAATATATATATATAAAAAAAGGTGGGATATAAAGGATTTAGAAAAAACTAGTTTAATTACAGATATAAAATGTATGATAATAGACTCCTAGAAGTTACATAAGTAAAATGTATGAAAAATAGTCCACTCCGCTCATATATATGTATTGGGCATTAGCATTATAATTCAGTTATTTGGAAACGAGAAATGTATTTAGTAAGCCTTACATTAAATAGGAAAATAGATCTAAAAGAAAGAGATATAAAGATGAATGATACGATAAAGACAAGTAGAGAAACTACCTACAAGTACCCAAATAATGAATTCAACTTAAACGATCACGAGTCCATCTTCATTTCAGACGCCTCGCAGGATCATCGGGAATCAAGTTACCTAGGCTTGAAAATGGTGGGTTTGAGTTGGGATAAAGTTTGTCATGAAAGGATCAATATCGGGTTCCGCCAAAAATAGCAACAAATGGGATATTAAAGTCATTATGGATTAATTTGTTCGTGACAAAGTGAGAAGCATTGAGGATTAAAGAGAATGTTTATGCAATCTTAATGGCTAAGATTGCATAGACATTAAGGAAGGATGAAGAGAAACACGGATTACAAAGAAAAATTTTATTAGGGCTAATAAACTGAAGAAAACTGTAGGATCGTTGTTTGAAGCTGTGAAGAAGAATGTTAACAAAATGCTGTTAAAAGATATCACAGAATAAATATGTGACAATCTACTTGTAGAAAACGTGACCTATGAGAAAGATAAACCAAAACCCTAAACAATGAGAGTGTGGATTGATGATCAGAGACGAAAGGTTTGAGAATACATTAAGAAGAACTGAGAAGGAACGGGGGAAAAGAAACACCATAAGTGTGCGTACATGGACTGCTTTTTCTGTACTATTTCATGGACAACGGTTTTACAAGGAGGTGGCTTGTCCTAGGTCATGCTCAACCGCCATATCCCCCCCTCCTTATTTTGGTTACCCTATTTTTATATTTTATAGAGGCTGAGTGCCCCAGGAGGGTCCTAGATCCCACATGATCCATCTCCGGCTGCAAACATACTAAATAAAAGTCTCCCCGCATCGGAATTTGAACCAGGATTTCCGGAATGGCAACTCAGTGCTCATATATATGTATATATTATATAGACTCACATCCCTGACCTTGACGATACCCACTTTTTCTGTGATTCCCCTATTATAATGACCTCTCATCTCATTAGCTTCGTGATTTATTAAACCTTTGAGAAAATAGATTTTAACTATATGTTGGGGATTTCCGTCAATTTATCAGAGGTCAAAGATTTCTATTAATATCGCGCTTGAAAAACATAATTATGGAATAGAAGTTGGTTACGTGATTATATATATCTACAATAAGTGAGTTCAATCGGATTTTCTCCAGAGAGAGTTAACTGCTTTCAGATAATCGGAATCTTGTCATTCTCGTAGTTTTTGGCTTGGAATGGAGTTGTAATATATTAGCAATAGTTCTTTTTCAAGCCAATCTTTTACTTAGTCCCTTATTCAATACTAAAATAACTCGATTCCGCTTACTTAAGTACAATAAACTCATTTTGGGGAACATTAGACTTAACCGGATTGTTAAGTTCGGAATAAGGATTGTTCCGAATTATTAACCGGAGCTGTAGAGATTTAAGACATGTAATACACTATATACGCTGTAATACACGCTATACACTGAAATTGATTATATAATATGGTTACACCTATTAGTATTAGTACCTATTTATTTTCTTATATGGTGGGCTATTCCTTATCTATTTTTATAAGAAAGTTGTTTTTCTTAAAATTCTTGATCATTATCCCCAATTTATCCGTACGTATCATTTGTTTCCCTTTGGGTGTAATCAAGCATATGATTAAATAACTTTCAATAATTTGGGCGCTTTATAATTACCTTCCTGAATATTACCATCAAAGATCTGAACCCAGAGTTTAAATCAAAACCCTCTTGCGAGACATGTCCTTCCGGAAACCGCACTGGTAAAGTCCATGTTAAGTATATATATATGGTACTAGTATGTTTGAGGGCCTGCTGACATCAGCACGCTCAGGTGACATTTTTCTTAACCATCTCCTACTGTTATAGTAACCTTTCTATTGTTTTGTTATTGTTTATGTGAAGTTGAACGTGAATGTGTTTTTGATTATTTTCTTCAAATATGACTTGGAATTTGAAGAAGATTTTTCGCACGGTGAACGATGAAAAATCAGCTGTTAGGTTTCTTCAGGAGCGGAATGTCATTCCGCAGAAAATGCGTTGTGGAAATGGACATGATATTAAACTGCAAGTGGGGAATAAAATTAGATGGAGATGCCAGAAAAAAGGATGCAACAAGGCCCTGGGTATTCGATTAAATACGTGGTTGAGGAATAGTACATTACTTTTGGAGACTATTGTCCATTTTATATAACGAAGTTAGAGGGAAGAGGCCCTTTTGATGCAATTTTTGAAGATATTGTTCAATTGCCCCGGCAAATCTTTTCTCTTTAAAATAAAAACTTTTAAAAATAAAAAAAAATATCATATTTTAGTTACAAATTGTTATTCAATGAATATCCCTTGTAATAAATGTTTTATTATTTCTAGTTTAATTTTGTCTACATGTTTCTCATTTATTTCATTTCCTATAAATCTGTTGTATCATAATGAAAGGCAATGACTATTAAAATTCATGCATAACCTGACAAGGTCCAAATAGTTGAGGTAAGTGACACCTTAGCGCGCTGATTTCAGCAGGCCCTTAAACATACTAGTACCGTATATATATATATATATATATATATATATATATATATATATATATATATATATATATAATTGCATTATACAAGAGGCGTTCCACACAAGACATTTGAGAGCATATTGCATTCAAATGAGAAAAAGAAGACTGCTTTAATTAGCTACTTCATTTAATTTGGTCACTCTTTTTATTAGAGAGATATCTTACTGATTTGAATAAATCAAAAGGCATCGACTCTTTCTGTGACATTGTGTATAGATGTTGAAGTGATAGACTGTTGGAGGAGAGGTGCCAGGGAATACAGGCTAGAAAGAAGGACTAATTACAGAGTGAATCCAAACTGAATAAAACGTCCTCCGAAATATATAGAGAAAAAATAACAGGATAATTATATGATATAAGGATAAAAAAATTTGCCCAATTTAATTTTTAATTGTAATGCTGAAGCGAGGAGGACCACGAAATAGATGGATTGAACGAATTGAATAAAGTATTTACGGCAGTGTGGAAGAAAGTGGTACGAGTAGAGGCCAATGAATTTCTCTTAAAATTGGAGAAAAGTTTATTTTTAATTTATATGTATTTTTATTACTTACTAGATTTTTTATAATTTTACAATTTTTTATTTCTTACTATATTTCTTATCATTTTACATTTTTAATTTTTATTTCACTACTGATACCTGATACCCAGGCATTTTAACTTTTACATTTACCCATTTTAATATTCAATTTTTATTTTTTATCTTTATTACTTTATTCTTTATTTTTCAACACTTTCTCTTTTATTCTTATTTTATTCTTCACTAGCTTATGCCCGCGGCTTTGCTCGCGTGGAATTTGGTCTCCCACATAAAGTTTCGTTTAAGTTCATTTTAAATAAATAATTTAATTTTTTTTTTTTAAATATAAGTTACTCGTTCATCAAAAATTTCAGATGTCTAACTTCAAAACTGACGGATTCTATACAACCTTTGAACCCTATTATATTAAAGGGGAAACCCTTGGGGTGGAATTATCCAAATTTCTTTCTTAAACTATACAAAGAACCAATCTACAAATTTCAAGATGCTAAGTTCCTGATTTGCCTTTAATTATGTACTATAAGGGGGGGGGGGAGGATATGCCCCCGTGCCCCCACATAAATCTGCCCTTGCTGTAGCCTATGATGTATAACCTATTTTACTCAATAAGTTTCATCCAAATCCGTTCAGTAGTTTTTGCATGAATGAGTAACAAACATAAATCCTAACATTTGTATTTGTAATGTTAATAGGATATCAAAACAATAGTTTCACTCATGTTCTTTCTGTTATTTTACCAACTATTATTGCGTGATTTGCCTTTAATTATGTACTATAAAGAATTCTCCACAGTACCTAAAAACTGTCGGGAGGGGGGCACGCGCCCCCGTGCGCCTCCCCCCCTAAATCCGTGCTTGCTATAGCGTATGTGTTATTCTGATGTATAACCTATATTGCTGTAAAGTTTCATCCAAATCCGTCCAGTAGTTTTTGCGTGAAAGAGAGACAAACATACAAACTTTCACATTTATAATATTAGTAAGATTATTGTATTTTACTACCTTCCTGGCACTTGGTTGTTAATACTATACACTAATATATTTTAACCTTTATATTTACCATGCCGTGCAATTTTTATCATTTTTATTTTCAATTTTCAATTGCCTGTATTCACAATACTTTTGTTTATTTATATTTACTATGTTTAAAAAAATTGTTTGTACCAATTTTTAATTCTCAATTGTCTGTATTTTGCATATAGTCCTGAAGAAGACCTACAAAGTAGGTCGAAACGTTGGCTACTTAATAAAGTTTTCTCCAATTCTAAGAGAAATTCATTGACCCCTACCCGGGCCACTTTCTTCCACATTTATTATAAAGGTCAACTATCATCATTCAATGTGTATGGCAATTGAACGGTTTGAGGGAGGAATATATATACAAGAATGAAATGGAAAAAAGAATTAAAGGAAATTTTTGGTTGAAGGAAACATCGAATTGAAAGAAGGAATGATCAACACTATGCCGAACGATCTTTACATCGAGTCTCTTCCATTATTGAATAAATTAACCTCATGAATTCAAACCGAATTCGGCGACATTTAATTATCAAATTTAAAAATCCACATATAAACTCATCCATAACGACCTTAATGTCCGTTTTGTTGCTGATTTGGCCCGAACCCGGTATCTATCCTTTCATAACAAACTTCATTCCCACTCAAACCCTCTAGTTTCAAACCTAGCTTCCTCTTCAATTCCCGATAATCCTCCGAGTCGTCTGAAAAGAAGATGGCCACGTGACCTTCTTAGTTGAACTTTGATTTGAGTACTACCAGTGGGTAGTTTCTCTACTTGTCATTATGTATCACTTAGCCTATTTACTTGTTGTATTATTGTAATACAGTTGTAAATATCAATAAATAAATTTAAAAAAAATCCGTACATGTTTTTGTCGATGTATTGTTCAGCCTATTCTCGCTAATTATGATCTGTCTTAATTATCTGTAGGGGACCATTGTTTTCCATGTTCAACATCCAACAACGAGTCTTTTCGCAAACAGAAAACAGCCATTTTCTAAACATAGGCAAACTTTCTGTAGTAAGTGTTTTTATTTTGAAGAGAAAAGATTTGTCCAGGCCGGGATTGGAACCCGGGTCGCCCAGGTAAGCTAACCTGAGCTAAGCTGGCTCGTAACACGGCCAGACAAATCCATTCTCTTCAACTATATATAGCTCTGTCAGACTATTTGTAAAGCTAATGATACCCAGAAAGGTTGTTAACAAAACCACAGTCGATTTGAGTGAAAAGGTTACAATAATATCGCATGCATCATTCTATTTTAAAAATGTTTTTAATGATGTAATCATTGCCAAGAATTACAGCTTTTGTTTATCTTTTGTTTTGATCGATCAGGTAAATTGCAAGTATTTTTTTAAAAAAAAGCTGACAAATTAATAAGCCACTGTTCCTGACTTCTTTAAGCACTGTTTTTGATTTTAATTGAATATATCGACGTTCCCTCTCATTTACCTTAATAACTCACCCCCACAGACAGGCAAAGTAACTTGGACTAACTTATTTTATATTTATTATTCTTATGATGGTGATAATTTTTAAATATTTTATTTTGAAGAGAAAAGAAAAGGCTGGGATTCGAAACCGGGACACCCGCGTCTCTAGCGCGGTGCTCTAACCAACTGAGCTAACCTGGCTCGTAACACGGCCAGACAAAGCCTTTCTCTTCACCTATCCTAAATCTCCGTGTTCTCGCAATTTTCCGATGCATACAAGGGTAAGAATGTTCATTGAACATTACTTTAATTAGGGTCTTGTTGACTTACGTCATAATATTATTTATAATTTATTTTATTTTATTTTTTTATTGTTATAATTTTTAAATATTTTTATTTTGAAGAGAAAAGATTTGTCCAGGCCGGGATTCGGTGGATTTGTCTAGTCGTGCTACGAGCCAGGTTAGCTCAGTTGGTTAGAGCACCACGCTAGTTACGTAATATAATCCCGGCCTGGACAAATCTTTTCTCTTCAAAATAAAAATATTTAAAAATTATAACAATTAATAAAAAAAATAAAATAAAATAAATTTCTGTAGTAAGGGTTGTTATTCTTGGCCAATAGCTCAGAAAAATGATTCTCTGAAAGGACATATTTCTCTTAACAATGTAACCTTTTGGCCTTAAAGATGGTGTACTTTATGACAATATGTTCAGACTTGAGGCTGTTAAACACAAAGTTTCCGAATATTTCCTTCTGATTTGATTTAAAATTGTATAAATTAGTCAATTAGAAGATTAGTGCGTAAAATATATTAATATAAAAAACAACTACGCCGCTACAACCCGTGAAGTGTTTATGGTCCAGTACATGGCAGAGAATGTACTGTTTCTTGGACAACGGTTGTGCAGGGAGGTAATTTGTCCTAGATCAGGCTCAACCGCCTAATTTTTCTCCCTTATTTTGGGTACCCACTTTATAGAGGATGGTTGAGGCCCAGGGTACTACATCCTATAGGATCCATCTTCGGCCGCTAACAGATTAAATAAAAGTCCTGCCTGCAGCGGGATTTCAACCTTCCGCTCCTACCTTCGGTATGGTAACTCAGTGCTCTACCACTGAGCCATTCCCCTCCCATATTCATATAACATGTATATTATTAGAATACAATTGAAAAACATAAAGACATACACAAAAAAACAACTCACTTTAATGAAATTCAGATGCACATCTCACACCAACAGCAAAACAGACTCAGTCGGATGCAGCAACCCCACTCCAAGACATTGTTTAGAGATTTTTTTTGGGGGGGTCTTCGAATTGCAATCTAATTATTATTGTATGCCTCTTTTTTTAAATTTATTCAATTCTATCTTTATGCACAGACCCACACGCAAATTTATGCATGTATAAGCCACGTAGATAAATAGATGGTGTTTGAGCCAATTTAAAATTGTATTGGTAGCCAACGAACTTCAATTGTGGTCGGAGATCCTGAAAGACGCTGGTACTTATCAACATCGAGGTAAGATGGGATTGATTCCTAGAGTTTTTCTTCTAGTCATTTATCGACCCTATCCCGAAAACAACCCCCTTTTTCCTGGCAGGGAGACAGCACCACATCTGGGGCTCCGAAAACTCTGAGGGTAAGTTGGAAATTTATTGGTGAATTATTAATTTTTCATATAATTGTCGATACGTTCTTCTCGATTTCAGCATTCGTAGTAGTAAAATTAATGCAGTCCACTGTTTTATTCGCTATCCTGAAGCTGGCCCGACAAAAGTCCAATAGGCTCTACCACATCCTCACTTCGCCCCAACTGTCGTTACGTCTTAAATGCGAAATTTATAAATCAATCATTAGACCAATGCTGCTCCATAGTGCGCCGCTCCTTAAACATGTTTACAAAACCACCTTAAGTCTACTGCAGTTCCAGAACTCCATCCTTAGGCGTATAGTTAATGGCAGGTCGCTCCAAAGGGCGCGTAATACTAAAATCTATGAGGAGCTGAAACTCCCGTCTATACTGAACTACATTATCCGGAGGCACATCAAATTTGTTGATGGGCTGAAGGCGTGTAGCAACCCACTCTTTAGAGACATAGTTCCCCCTCCCAGACCTGGGAGGTGGCAAGGCAGTGTCCCCTTGGTCGAACTGCTCTCATTGGCCTAGGGATGGGGTGAGGACTCCCTTGTCCTAAACTTTCTTCATTTCTTCCTTCCTCCCCCCCCTTTCTTCTACCTATCACCTAATCCCGTTAAGCTGTCTCTCCCTGCTTTGTACGTAAAGAATCAGCGGTCTTGTGCCGGTTTAGAGAACCCGCCTTCAGCGGACTCATACCATGTATTTACTTAAAATACCTAAGGGTAGAAAAAGTATTATAATTATTTTCAGTGTATATATATGCTATCTATTTAAGCATTGTATATATATATATATATATATATATATCGTAAATATTTTTTTTTAATTTTAATAAATGGAGATTTGAAACAAACAAAAAAAAATCGATACCAGAGAAATCGTCGGAAATCCATTTCGTGTGGATTCGCTGTTCCGATAATTTTTATATTACAGCTGATTGAATCGCGTTAACAGATAGAGAGTATAGAAATTTTAAAACTATTCTTCTCATAAACGATTTTTTTTTTTGTGCCTTCAGAATTGAATTGTTATAAGTCTCCATTATTCTGTGTGTGTTCGTTACGCCTTCGGGTAATCATGGCACTACTATTCAATACTTCACAATTATGCATGTTCCCACAATTTGAGACGTGCTAAACTACCTTATAGGTAGTTGGTCACAGTTTATAATATGTTTTGAAAATATCAGTATTTTTAGTAAAAAGCTTACAAAATATTTATAGCATTAAATGTATCTGTTCTAAACTTACATTTTATATAATTTTATATACATATGTTTTTCTCTTACTCCGATATGTGCTTATTTATTGGTAAATGCTAATTTTTTGACAAAATATTTTATAAATATTTAATTATTCCTACAAAGCTATCACAAATATAAGACTAATTAATTAATATTACATTTTCCAATAATTAAATTTAAATATCCAGTCTTTCTTCTATGATAAATCTATCACGGTGAACGTTCATATATTCACTGTTGAATGTAAAGAATAACACATACAACAACACTGTGAAAAAAAAGTTCTTAAACGTCTATAGATTGGCCGATGGATATCTGTCTAGTAAATAATTACCCAAAAAAGACGATTATAATCTCTTTGTTACTTTGAATGGGTCCTTCTTGGAACGGTTGAACGACTGACCAAGGCCCCTTCGGTCCGACAGTTGGCTGTCCAGGACTACCAACAGTAAATAATAGAACAATAATTTTAAATTTTAATTTATTTTATAAATATAATTAAATAGCATTAAAATAAAATAAAATATGTTCTGAAATATTTATTAAAGTTGTATATTGTTTACATTTGATCTTTCATTGAAGTATTTGGGTACTCTAGTTATGTGAGTTTATTTTCTATTTAATACTTATTAATCTGTTACCTTTTTGCACATTCTTAATATATTCTGAGTGTAATGAGTGAGTGCTCAGTAGTGAGAGTTGAGTAGTTCTAAATATCGACAGTGAGTGCTCAGTAGTTCTAAATATCGATAGTGAGAGCTGAGTAGTTCTAAATATCGACAGTGAGTGTTCAGTAGTTCTAAATATCGATAGTGAGTGCTCAGTAGTTCTAAATATCGATAGTGAGTGTTCAGTAGTTCTAAATACCGATAGTGAGTGCTCATTTGTTCTAAATATCGATAGTGAGTGCTCAGTAGTTCTCGATATCGATAGTGAGAGCTGAGTAGTTCTAAATATCGATATTTTCCATTAATTATTTTAGTATTGTCCAATATTGATTCTAGCACTTGAAGGAGGAGTATTTTACTCATCAGAATTTGAAATCATTATTATCGTAATCCTTACCTATTCTATCGCTATGCAGTGTGAGGATCCTACTTATAGAGCCTTCACCAAGTATCTCTTTCCTGAGCCAACTCTCTCCTTCGGTTCCAGTCCATTCCTCTCCTCCTCAAACTATCCCTTACGGTGTCTTCCCAGGATATACGAGGCCTTCCTCTGGGCATTTTTCCCACCTTGCAGGTCTTGTAAGTCTTCCTGGCGATATCTCTAGGTCCATTCTAAGCCGGTGTCCGAACCACTTTAGTTTGTGTTCTTCTAGAATGATCTCAGCAGGTTTAATGTCTAGGTTTTAAGTTTATCTATAAATAAAGATATCAGAGATTTTTCCAGTGGGTTGTACTTACTGTATTTGGTGTATTATATAGTTGTTCAGTATTTATTGCTTGCGGAGGCTTCCCCACAAGATGTTGCTCCGAACTATGGCTCCCATGTCCATACTTCCATAATTGATACCGTTTCAGGTGCCTACTCTCAACAATGCTTAACTTACCTAATACAAACAGGCTAAGGCGTTCAGTCATCACCACTCTTGCTTTCTGGTTTTCCAGAGGGTAAACTGAGGATACTTTTGTTACTTTGTTAATATACGTCATATCCAATTTGTGGTACATCAAGATGTTAATATAAATAGATAATAGTAGATATAATAACTAGCTTTTGCCCGCGGCTTCGCTCGCTTGGAATTCGGTCTGCCACATAGTTTCGTGAAAGATGATTTAAAATAAATAATTTTTTTTTTTAATTATAAGTTGCTCGTACATCCGAAATTTCTGATGTATAACTTAAAACTGACGGATTCTATACAATCATTGAACCCCTATTATATTAAAGGGGAAACCCTTGGGGTGGAATTATCCAAATTTCTTTCTTAAATTATACATAGAACCTATCTGCAAATTTCAAGATGCTAAGTTCCTGATTTGCCTTTAATTGTGTACTATAGTCGGGACGATGAAAGAAGGTGCACCGAGCATCCCCCTCCACGCCTCTCCACGAGCTCCGCCCTCTTTCCCCCACCCTATTCCCACTTCCCCTCCACCCCTCTCGGGCCAGCTATCCAGTGACTATTGTGGATATTTTCAATGTTTCGTAATACAAATTGTCTTAAAATGATACATTACTTTGGGCCCTGGCTGCTGGTATATAAAGAATGAAAAGCGAGTAAGAGCTGTAGTACAATTGTCGGCTCCAGGCGAAGTCAGGTTAGGGGAGGGGGGAAGGAACAGCTTCAGGCTTCCCCACTCCCCGTGCACCTTCTTTTGTCGTCCCGACTATAGAATAGATTCTCCACAGAACACAAAAAACTGCCTGGGGGCCGTGCGCCCGCACTCCCCCCCATAAATCCTCCCTTGCTGTAGCCTATGTGCTATTCTGATGGATAACCTATATTACTGTAAAGTTTCATCCAAATCCGTTCAGTAGTTTTTGCGTGAAAGAGAGACAAACATACAAACTTTCACATTATAATATTAGTAGGCTTAGTAGGATATCAAAACAATAGTTTCTCTCATGTTCTTTCTGTTATTTAACTATTATCCTGTGATTTGACCTTTAATTATGTACTATAATTGATCCTAAACAGTGCCTAAAAAACTGTCCGGAGGGGGCACGTGCCCACGTGCGCCTCCCTGAATCCGCGCTTGCTATAGCCTATGTGTTATTCTGATGTATAATCTATATTACTGCAAAGTTTCATCTACATTCGTTCAGTAGTTTTTGAGTGAAAGAGAGACAGACATACAAACTTTCACATTTATAATATTAGTAAGATTATTATATATTGTTTCAGTACGGCCTGTACTCATCGCTGAGCGGCGGACTGGCCTACGCGGTCTTCGGTACCGTGCGCCAGATCACGATAGGACCTTCGGCCATCTTGTCCTTGATGACCTTCTACTACGCTGCAGAAGACCCGGTAGCTGTTGCCATCCTCACCTTCTTCTCGGGGATCATCCAAACAGGATTTGGTATATTTAGGTTAGGTAAGTTCAAAACAGTATAGGTTATAATTTCCTAATAAACATTTATAGGGTATATGATGGAGCTGTGATCCAACCAGCTGGATGGGAGCTGGAGCCATCCAACCGCAGTTCTGTAGCTCTAATTGATTCTGAGTTACTCGCCTTTGAATATTGGTCATTTTAAGTCCAAATTTTAAGTTTTGGCTGACTTTCGTGAGGAACAACGGCCGAAGGAGTGATTCTACAATGAAAGTCATGGGGAATGAAGCTGTAGTAAATTTAATTAGCTTTAATTTAAGCACATACCGAGGCCTGTAGGTCTAATAGATTCGCTCCTTAGTAATTTTTTCCAAATAGTCCAAATATACATAAATATATTTGAGGGTCGCAAAAAATTGAAGAGAGTTGCATATTTGATATGTTGTAATGGCATGTCTGAATAGTATAAACCCAAGTTGGCAACTGAAAAAACGGATGGAAAAACTTTTGGTGGCCGAAAAACCTCGGGGAGACTGGGCGGCTCCCCCTCCTCCTACATAGTTGTATCTGCTAGTACTACCATTATTTTTTGTACATGCAATTTACAAGTAAATATTTATACTTCATAATAAACAAGCTGTTTTCGATCGACTCGTGGCGTACAAGGTCATTTTCTTAAAACACCCACTGCTCCCGATTCACCTTTTTTTTTTTACTTACGAGAGAAGTATAATACCTACAGACGTCGGTCTATGCTTAAATTAAAGATAATTAAATTTATTACAACTCCATTCCCCTTGACTTTCATCGTAGGATCACTCCTTCGGCCGGAGTTCTTCACGAAAATCTATTAAAAATATAAATAAGATTAATAAAAAATAGTTACATATATACTCGTAGATGGCTAATTTATTTTATTATAAGGAGAGAAAGATTCTAAACTATCTATTTTTTAAATATTTTATTTTGTAGAGAAAAGATTTGTCGCCCACGTCTCCGTCGTAGTGCTCTCCAACCAATAAAACATTTTAAAAAATTTAACAATAAATAAAAAAATAAAATAAAATAAATTATCTCTTTTTTAATTATTAGGCATATTTGATCTAAGAAATAATGTGAGTATATACCTCAAACCTACGTCACATCAGTATGGCGCTCAAACCTACGTCACATCAGTAAGGCGCTCAAACCTACGTAACATTAGTATGGCGCTCAAATCTACGTAACATCAGTATGACTCAAACCTACGTCATTTCAGTATGGCGCTCAAACCTACGTCACATCAGTATGGCGCTCAAACCTACGTCATATCAGTATGGCGCTCAAACCTACGTCACATCAGTATGGCGATCGAATCTACGTCACATCCTTTTTTTCAAAGATTGGTTGAATCGGTATCGAAGCCTTATTATTCACAGGTCATCTTTTTCTACTTCATTCTCAGGTTTCTTGCCTATCTCGCCATTTCATGCTTCCTTGGATCTAGCCTCTACATCCACTTCCTCTTTGGTCTACCTCGTTTTTCATTTTTCACCCCAATTAGGAAAAATTGTATAATTTTACTGTCCATTGCATGGTTCACGTGTGGTATTGTGGTTGGCACAATCATCTTCTATGCCCAAGGTCGTTGGTTCGCAGCCCGGCATGTCATCTTAGGATTTTTTAATTACTAATTATGAGAATTATATGTAATTACTATAGAATTATGTAAAATGGCGGTTTGAACCTAGCGCAGGTACTTGTTAAAGATCCCTATCTTATATTATAGCTGGAGAAAAAAAAATTTAGGACTCCTACTGTGACATCATCCGATTAGCCAAAGCAGCATAAAGTGATTGGTTTGACCATTTCACATTTACTTGTCACTACCATCCAAGCATACTTTGATGCATTTCTTTTTCCAAACAGACTCAGTATTTCCGCAACAATCTTGGAAAAACCCTAAAGTCCTAATTACATAAAAGATTTATACAGTTTACAAGTGTCAAGCTTCTGTATAAGCGTCTATTATATGCCATTATTCTAATGTCGATATTTTTTCAGGAGTTTTTAGTTTACATTTAATTATTTGAAAATCGAAAAGGTATCACCTCCGAGGACATTGATGATGCTCCTTTGACAGATAATTGAGATAAAAACCGTTAGAAAAGTAGCAGATTTTTTTAAAAATATTGCTATTTGGAAATAATGAGCCATTGCACAATAGTTTGCATTATTTTTTTTTGTTTGTTTGAAAGAATTCACAATATCGCATACATGGTAGGTTTCCTAACAATGATGGATCTTTTGTCTTTTTTATGTCAAATAGCAATAATTACGACGTGAGAATCGACCTTGCACACCAACGAAGGAATCACCGCAGCCCAGGCATTACCACTGATTCACAGCGCCCTCAAGGTTACCAATGAACATTCCTGATGGCTCTTTAAAAACTTAAAGGAAAGGACTATTTTAGGTTAATTTTAATCTTCAGGCAACCTTTCGATCGTTATGCCTTGTTAGACAACTTATAATTTATCACTTCTTTTTTGTTTTACTATCATACGATTACTAGTTACTACTGGACCACTAGGAAACATATTCGTTTCAGAGTTTCCTGACTTCGTTAGTTTGTACTACACCGATTCTATATCTTTAGTAAAACTCTGCACTACATTATTACAGTTCTTCGGTTCAGTTCATGATAGAGGCAGTACTGTTTCTAAGAAATTGGTTGAGTATGGAGGTGCCTTTCCCACTGGCGGATCTAGGAAAATTTTCAGGGGGGTCATGGTTCAATATGAATTTGTTATCAATGTATACGGTCCATATATGTATGAAGATACATAAAATATCAATTTTTAATTTAAGACAACTGAGGCCAGAAAACAATGACATGGATAAAATAAGCTCCTTGATCAAAGCGGTAGCTATCTGTATGTGAATGATAAACATAAAAGGTTAAAGAAGAAATTAGAAAGAAAGAGATAGCTGGGGGTCCAGTCAATTGAAACACCAAATAAGTGAATACTTATGTATTGAGTGCCGACGTTTCGACCTACTTTGTAGGTCATCTTCAGGGCAAATATAAGAAGCGGCTGCAAGGAAAGATAACTGGCAATTAATTAAAAATAAATTATAAATATAAAATTGACTTAAGTCAAAAAGGTCCCATTTAAAGTAATGAACATTTTTCCGAGTATACATCGCAAATATTGAGAATGGAAGAGAATATATTTGTCTGGGCTTGGATACGACCTCCCCTGGTAGCTCAGTGGTTAGAGCACTGTACTAGAGATGCAGACGACCTGGGTTCGAATCCCGGCTAGGACAAATCTTTTCTCTTCAAGATAAAGAAGTACTGCTAAGAGAAAAATAACTGGAATTAAATTAGAATTTTTAATTTTCAACTGTCCTCGCGACCCCCCTCTGACTTGTATTCACGCCCGGGCGTGGCGCGCCCTCCACTGCACTAAAGTGTATTGCGAAAGAAGAAGTCTTAGCAATTCGGAGCCTCCTGTCGTTTAGTTTAGAGTTCAAAAACATAATTTGACCGTTTTAAGAGTTCTTGAGTTGCCAGCTACCTATATTTACCCTGAAGATGACCTACAAAGTAGGTCGAAACGTCGGCACACAATAAATAAGTATTCACTTATTTGGTGTTTCAATGGACTGCCTCCTGAACTATCTCTATCCTTACATGAAAAACATAAAAAGGTTCGAAATCGCCGATTTTGGATGTGCCCGTCGAGATAACATTCGTTACAATGAATAATTTTAGTGTGTAAAACGTGTTTTTTCTTGTTGAAAACCAACTAAAATTCAGGTCAATATCAACTAATGTCAACTGTAGGGGGACCTTGGTCACCATAGTCCCTCCCCTCAAATCCACCAATGGCCTTTCCGTGATCAAGAACAACCTCTAGATTTTCCACCAATTAATGATACTGTCCTTATTGAGGTTGGACGAGCCGGAGGACGGTATGCAGACAAGTAACTATTATCTCATTGCTCTGCCGCTGACCTAGCCCGCTCCATATACCTTATAAATCGTATATATTGAAATCAAATCCAGCAATTGTACCTGTTACTTTTGTATATTTCACATTTATATCTAACAAGCTATTAAGGGATAATTTAGTAATATTTGATTCCTACGACTACCAGTTCAATCCGAACAAAATTTTAATTTGTAGTTTTAATTGCTGGAAATCGTGATTAAATGCTCCCTCATGCTGAGAGGCACTAAAGAAGAGGTTCTCAACCCTTTTTGTACCAAATTCTTCCCCTATTCAAATGGAAACCTTTTACCCCCTCCTGTTCAAATGAAATTATTCCTACGCAAACCTTGCACAATAAATTAATTATATGGGTATATGAAAAAACAACACAACTAAATAATTTTTTCAATGTAATAATTTAGTTTTACCGTCACAAAATATACATTATATAAGTTTCAATTTAAGATAAAGAAGTATATTTTTATTTATTGTTCTTTTGATGGTGATTATTTTTAAATATTTTTATTTTGAAGAGAAAAGATTTGTCCTGGCCGGGATTCGAACCCGGTTTGTCGGCATCTCGTGTAGTGCTCTAACCACTGAGCTACCAGATATTCGTATCCAAACCAGACAAATCCATTCTCTTCACCGTTCCTATAACCCCGTGTTCTCGCAACATTTGCGATGAATACACGGATAAGAATGTTCATTGAACATTACTTTAATTCAAAGATTCAGTTGAACAGGTACATACTTATATAGATACAGACGATGATAATGAAGGCGTGTCAAACAAAAAGTTATTAATATTAACGGTTAAATAAATATAAATAAAAACCTTTAGTGGTTAGAGCACTGCACTAGAGATTCAGACGACCCGGGTTCGAATCCCGGCCAGGACAAATCTTTTCTCTTCAAATATAAAAAAATTTAAAAATAATCACCATATAAATAACAATTAATAAAAATAAATTATAAACATAAATTTGACGTAAGTCAAAAAGATCTCAATTAAAGTAATGTTCAATGAACATTTTTACCCGTGTATATAATATCGCAAATATTGAGAATAGATTTGTCTGGGCTTGGATACGACCTTCCCTGGTAGCTCGGTGATTAGAGCACTACACTAGAGATGCAGACAACCCGGGTTCGAATCCCGGCCAGGACAAATCTTTTCTCTTCAAGATAAAGAAGTACTGCTAAGAGAAAAATAACTGAAATTAAATGAGAATAAATGTCTTCGCGACCTCCTCTGACTTGTACTCTGACTCATCGATTCGGAGCCTCCTGTCGTTTAGTTTACATTTTTTAATAATTTATTATTATGTTTTACATATTTAATATTTATTTTATCTTTGAATATTCTATAATAAAGGGAGCGGAGTGGCTCAGTGGTAGAGCACTGAGTTGCCATGCCGGAAATACTGGTTCAAATTCCGCTACTGGCTTTTATTTAGTCTGTTAGCTGCCGGAGATGGATCATATTGGATCTAGGATCCTCCTGGAACCAACCAGCCTCTATAAAGTAAGGAATCCAAAATAAAGTGAGGGAAACTGGCGGTTGAGCGTAATCTCGGAAAAATCACCTCTCTGCAGAACCGTTGTCCATGAAACAGTACAGTCTCTACCATGTACTGAAACCCAGACCCGTTCGCGGGTTGTTGGGGTAAAGGTTATTTTATTATTATATATATATGATAGTTTAATTATAGTTGATGTAGTACAGACAGATATTAATTTTATTCAATATAACTTTTTGAGCCTCTAATTTATAGTTAAATAGTGGTTAGAGGAAGCCATGTGATATACACTTAGATTTTACCTGTTAGCGCCCTGAGATGGATACTATGGAGCTAATCCTTGCTCTATTAATCGGTTCCCCAAAATAAGGGGGGAAATCTGGTGTTTGAACCTGATCTTGGACAAATCACCTCCGAGAAACAGTGCAGTCTCAACCATTTACTGAACCCTAGACTATTCATTGATTAAAGTGTAACAATTATGCATATATTTAAACTATAATTATTGATTCCTCCAGGTTTTATAATCGACTTCATCTCGATGCCTGTGATCTCCGGGTACACTTCGGCCGCAGCACTGATAGTCGCCACTTCCCAGGTCAAAGCACTCCTGGGCCTAAAGTTCGATGCCGACAGCTTCGTGGATACGGTTTCTAAGGTCACCACACATATAGGAGAGGCTAAGCTCTACGACAGCATACTGGGCATCTCCTGTACAGTATTCCTCATCGGGATTAAGGTGATTAACCTTCCTTTGTATCCTAATCGATAAAGTAACAATTGTTAATGTCTACCTCTTAGCTTTTAACTTATTTGCTAAGCTTTTTATGAGAAATGCCAGATTTATAATTTTTTATTTTATAGATTTTATGCAGATTAAAAATACAAAAAACTAGAAACGATATCGGATCGATGTAGGAATACATTGATATTTAAAAAAAAAAAAAATATATATATATACATAAATTGTTACGGGCTACTGGATGTGAAAATGAATTAAACTATTCCTAATTTCAAAATACTAATATTTATTAACAAAGTGACAAAAAGAATACAGTTAAATTATTGACAAATAAATTATTAGACTAATATAAATTTACAATACCAATATTCTAAATATTTATTATCTAGGCCTAACTCCTATTTAATTACTACAATAATATAAAATATTACTAAATCTAAATAGCTATTCACATAAATTTTTACGAATACTATAAAATTACACTACGATTTACAACTACTAATCAACACTTACAGTTCACTAATCAAAGTCCACCGACCGTAAGTATCTCCAAACATTGACATACTGACACATTAATACGCAAGAACGGTTTATTACACTCGCGAGACTGTCACAGTTCCAGATACACTTATTACACTGGCCGGTTTATCACTGACTAGTTTATCACACTGACACTCACTTATTACTGATTCACTTGTTCATCACATCGTCTGGTTTACTTTCTGACTGACTCACTCGCGGCGAGGGGGTGCTATTTATATTAAGGTAGAATGTTCTAGATGGGCGGAAGACCGGGAGGCCGTTCTAGTATCATTGATATGGTTCTAATCCAATCTTAACCTTTCCCGCCGACGGGCTTAAGACGTTAATCCCTTCCGCCCGCCTTTAATCCCGTCTCTCTCTTCCCGTAACAATATATATATATATATATATATATATATATATATATATATATATATATATATATATATTATAATGCAATTGGGAAAAACCACAATGCAAAGCCTTATTTTTCAAAAAATACACCTATTGGTGGCAAGGAACCTAACACAGCATTGGCCCAGCATACCAAAACTTGTAAGCATCAATTTGATTTTGAGAATGCTAAAGTTATTTACAAAGAGAGTGATGGCTCTAGAAGGAAGTTGTTCGAGGCCATGCAGATTGCACAAAAGATTGACATTTCGGTAAATTATAAAACAGATTGCAGAAATTTGAACCAATATTATTCGGAAACGTTGAATATTTTAAAAGAAAAATTTGGCCAACTTTGCTAATATGTATAAATTTTTATAGGCTAATATTACTTGATATGGTTTGTGGATCAGCTGATTCTATAACCTTCCCAGCTGGTTGCGTATTACTTTCGTTCAGTTGTATGTTGAACGTCTTAGTGGCGGGGTGCTGTCTCATGTTTGGAGCCTGTTTGGGCTGTTGATCGTTGGAATGTTTTGCACCTTTTTCTTCGAGATGCGATTCACATAACCCCTTATTGATTTTGGTGTCTTGATAATGCCTGAATAGGCGAAACTTCGACTGGTAAGTAGGTGTCTTTTTTGAAACATAAGGCTTTGCATTGTGGTTTTTCCCAATTGCATTATAATATATATATATATATATATATATATATATATATATATATATATATATATATATATATATATATAGATACCGTCGTCCGTTACTTTTTTACAAATAGCAAAACAAACTTATGATGTTGAGAATTCATTCATGCTACTATTGGCTGCTTTCAGTAAGCTATCGTGAAATCCGTTTTATTATTCTCGGCTGCCTGTGTTCCATATTCAGTTTTGTTTCAAGCTTTCCATTTATTTTTATTCATTATTCACTTGAAACACTTTGCTATGCTTGACATCTCTGCAGTTTCGTTTCTTCAAGATTGAAATTTCACTAGTCACTTTCATATTCAGTTCAGACTAAGCCCTCCTAGAATTTAAAAAGTGAAAAAATAAATAGATTTTATCGAGAGATAGATAAGTTTATAAGCTGAACAATGTTTACATCGATATAATTTATCAACAATACAATTTTGAATAGTGATTAGGATCTACTTGTAGTCACTCAGCAAATACTGGCAACTCCTGTGGAGAAGTCACTGGTTTAGATACTACAATAGATTATCCATGTCCTTGAACAAAACAGATTTAAACTGCAGATGGGCAGCTTTTAGATCGGAGACGGCATATATGAGGGATTTATTTTCCAGTTACCGTCAGTAGGTAATTGTACGAATCATTTAGTTATCCAGTAGTTGTTGGTTTTAAAAATATTTATTTAAACACCATTCCTTGCAACACGGGCTTTGACAATATTAATTACCACACAATCAATTGTATTGTCTATATACTTTTCACTTTAATTTTCTATGCCTCCTACTGGCCATTTCCATGGGTTCTCCTTCCAAGATTGAAGAGTATTATTCCCAATTCCGCTTTCCACTCGTACAGAAACTCTTTGAAGTACGTAAAGTCCGGTTCTCCTCAGCAATTTGGATCTTAGTGACTCAAAGGCGTTGCAACTTGTGACAATGTGCTCAGCAGACTCCGGAACTAAAGAGTCAGCAGCTAGGAAATAAAGAGTCAATATCCCTTCCGTATTTATGAAGTTTAGCCCAAAAGCCTCCATCTCCTGTGAGGAATTGCAAAATCCAGTAGTCCAGGAGAATCCAAATTGCAGCTAGTCGTGACTGGACGGTGGGAAAGTATTTCCTCAACGTAGCACCTTTTGTGATTGTCACCCACCGCCGATTCCACTCATCAATGGTGTCTTCTCGTATTATACCGTTCCATTTTCTGGGGTTATCGGCTATTTTTGTACGGATACTGTACTGTAGACCAGCTGAGCCTTCCTTTTCAAGGTTAAATTTGTATAAATCTTCATGCAAGAGAAGTAAATACATGTAAATACATGTTCCTGGTTAGGGAGCGGGGTGGCTCAAAGGTAGAGCACTGAGATACCGTGCCGAAGGTTCTGGGTTCAATTCCGCTCGCTGGCAGACTTTTATTTAATCTGCTAGTAGTCGGAGATAGAACTTATGCATCGAGGCCCTTCTGGGGCTCATCCAGCCTCTATAAAGTGGGTAACCAAAATGGGGGAAAAATCTGACGGTCGAGCGAGATCTAGTAAAAATCACTTCCTACACAGCGATTGTCCAAGAAATGGATAAATGGAGTAATACTTCAGTACCGTGTAGGTAATGAACCCGGCATCCTTCATGGGTTGTAATGGTACAGGTTAGGTTGTTTGTAGGTTTTCTCATTCATGTCCTAATAATATAATTACTAATTAAATGAGCCGTTTATTTTGAAAGTGGCCTAACTCCGTTTTTCAATTTTTTGCCAGTTGCCATGATTACATGTACAATTTCACATTATATATCAGTGAAGCATTTCAGGTTGCTGATATTCCAAGCAAATACGATAAGTTTTTGACACATAAGTTTTCAGAATTAGTTCAATAACTGAACCGTGCAGTTTGAAAGTGGCCTAACTCCATTTATTTTATACTTATATCAAGATATTTACTATTGATAATGTCTGAAAGCAGTGGTGAAGGGTCGGAAAGGTAATAATTTTATTGTAAATGAAATGAGACAAAAAGTTTTTGTATCAACAAAATTATTAGAAGACGCAATTTTTAAAAGGGTAAAGAATTCTGATGGAGAATCAGTAAACTGGCTACAAATATGCGTTTTGTTAGAAATGAACCGTATAAAATTTTCTATAAGACATCAATGAATGAGAATGAAAATTTGAAAGTCCTGAATTTATTACCACGTCGGGGTAGACCAAGAAAATTCGAAAACATTGTATTGACACCACTCTATAAAAATATCAGACAAATTACAACAGCAAAATTCAAGGACATGATTGACCTTTTGTGATATATCCCACCGGAACATCATGATTTCTTCAAATCCCTTTCACACGAGCAAAATGTAGATGAATAGTAAATTGATTTGTTATAAATTTATGTTTGTAATTGTATATGTTCTTTAATTAAAAAATGTTTTGAATCGCATAAATTGTGTTTCCGAAGTGTTTTAATAATATGTCAAATAAATTGAGTATTGTTTTTTCAATTTTCAATCTTAAATTATGTTGAATGGACTTGGGTACCTTCAAATTTTATAATGAATCTGGTTGTTAATTTTGAAAGTGGCCTAACTCCGTTCTTGATAAGAAAACGCTCATTATTAACTTAATAATTGTTACAATTTTAATAGCAACCATAAATTTAACAGCCTTAGATACACTTAAGCAGTATGACTCATTAGTATCCTATATGTATATTTTTAAATTCATTGAAACGCAAACTCTTAAATATCTTTCAAAATAAACGGCTCAAATTTTGAATTAAAAATATATTTATATGTTTCAGATTTTAAAAGAACGTTGCTTTAAAAAAAGCAAGATATTTTTTTATATATCAACTGCAAAAAATGCAATAGTCGTTTTAGTCAGTACTGTCTTTGCCTACGTGTTATTCCAAAGAGGAGAAAAGCCGTTCAGTTTGACAGGTACAAATTAAATTAACTACCTCTCTTATTATCTCGTATTATATGTTATAATAATAATTATCAATATTTGTTAACATTCCTTATTGTCTTTTAAAGGTGACATTAGGGCTGGAATGCCAGAGTTCCGATTCCCCGGGTTTTCCTATGTTAACGCCGGAGGAGAGGACGTCAGTTTTCTCGATATCTTGGAAAACCTCGGCGTCGGCCTGATATCTCTGACGGTCGTAGCGATCTCCAGCCATATTGTCGTGGCAAAGATATTCAGTGAGTTACCTTGTTATATGTTTAAATTTATGTGCACACAAACACACACACACACACATATATACATATATGAATATACATAAATACATAATGATTTGACTTTGAAGCCAGAGGGACGAGATTAAAGGCCTCGCAGGAGGTAATAGCGATGGGCGTCTCTAACCTCCTCGGAAGCTTCGTGGGTTCGATGCCAGTCTGCGCTTCCTTCTCCAGGAGTGCTGTCAACAACAGCAGCAACGTGAGGACACCTTTTGGAGGCGTTTACACGGGTGAGCTATGTATATGTCTATATTGTACGGCAGTCGTTGTTGGGTTAAACCAGTGGTTCCCAATCTTATTTAATTCACAACCCACTTGTTCAAATGAAAGCCTTCCATCTGCACTCCATTGTCTAAAATTTGTTTGGCCGAATGAAAAAAATAACAAGTATTACACTGAAAAACAAAAATTTAGTTTTACCGTCACAAGATATAACATTTATACTAAGTAATAATACTAGGTTTTGCCCGCGACTTCCCTCGCGTGGAATTTGGGGTGCCACATAGTTTCGTGAAAGGTGATTTAAAATAAATATTTTTTTTTAATTATAAATTACTCGTATGTCCGAAATTTCAGATATCTAACTCCAAAACTGACGGATTTCATACAATCTTTGAACCCCTATTATATTAAGGGGGAAACCCTTGGGGGTGGAATCATACAATTTTCTTTCTTAAATTATATAAAGAACCTATCTGCAAATTTCAAGATGCTAAGTTCCTGATTTGCCTTAAATTGTGTACTATAATGGATCCTCCACAGAACACAAAAAACTGCCTGGGGGGCTCGAGCGCCCGTGCTCCCCCCCCCCACCTTAATCTGCGCTTGCTACAGCCCATGTGTTGTTGTATAACCTATATTACTGTATAATTTCATCCAAATCCGTTCAGTAGTTTTTGCGTGAAAGAGAGACAAACATACAAACTTTCACATTTATAATATAAGTAAGATTAGTAGTATATCAAAACAAATAGTTTCACTCTTGTTCTTTCTGATATTTTAACAACTATGATCATGTTATTTTCCTTTAATTATGTACTATAATGGATTCTCCACAGTTCCTATAAAACTGTCGGGGGATGGAGGGGGGCACCTGCCCCCTTGCGCCCCCCCCTTAATCCGCGCTTGCTATAGCCTATGTGTTATTCTGATGTACAATCTATATTACTGCAAAGTTTCATCCACATTCATTCAGTAGGTTTTGCGTGAAAGAGAGACAAACATACAAACTTTCACATTTACCATATAATATTAGTAGGCTTAGTAGGATATCAAAGCAATAGTTTCTCTCATGTTCTTTCTGTTATTTTAACAACTTTTACCATGTGATTTGACCTTTAATCATGCACTAAAATGGATCCTCAATAGTACCTAAAAAACTGTTGGGGGGGGGAGGGCACGTGTCCCCGTGCCCCCCCAAAATCCGCTCTTGCTGTAGCCTATATGTTATTCTGATGTATAACCTATATTACTTTAAAGTTTCATCCAAATCCGTTCAGTAGTTTTTGCGTGAAAGAGAGACAAACATACAAACTTTCACATTTATCATTATGAGGATTGGTTACCCTAAGTAAGGGAGAAAACGTAGAGGTTCAGCGTGATCTCTGACAAATAAGCTTGTTGTCAACCCTTCTTGTTCCTAGAAACACTACATTCTTTACCATATACAGAACTGAAGACCCTTCATGGAACAGGTTAAATAGAAAACATAACTGGTCCGAACGAGATGTCCCGCTATCATTCATTCCGTTAACGTACTTCTTAATTGCAACGAGGAAAAGTAGAAGATGGATGAGGAAATCTATGCAAATAATAAATAATGACTATCATATTATCATAAATAATGTATTATCATATTATACCTATTATTATCCGGGAAGAAAGATCAAGGTAAAATATACAGTACTTTATTTGGTGTATTTTCCGCTACGTTGCGATCCGCGCTTTAAGTCTTTAGATTGGCTTCATTGACGTCAGGATTGGCGTCAGAGATGAGAATATTAATATCATTTTCACGATTCTTTCTCAAGCTAGTCATCTCGTCGGATATCGATAATATCGATATTAGTATCGATAATAGATTTTAATTAATAAAAATTAAAGATAATTTTTTTATTCATTGTTCTGATGATGGTGATTATTTTTAAACATTTTTATTTTGAAGAGAAAAGATTTGTCCCGGCCGGGATTCGAACACGGGTCTTAAGAATGGATTTGTCTGGCTTGGATACGAGCCTTGGTAGCTCAGATGGTTAAAGCACCGCACTAGAGATGCGGACGACCCGGGTTCGAATCCCGGCCAAGACAAATGTTTTCTCTTAAAAATAAAAATATTTAAAAATAATCACCATCAAAAGAACAATAAATAAAAAATATATTATAAAAATATAAAATTGACGTAAGTCAACGACATCCTAATTAAAGTAATCTTCAATGAACATTCTTCCCGTCTATACATCGCAAAAATTGCGAGAACACGGTGGTATAGGATCGGTGAAGAGAATGGATTTGTTTGGCCGTGATACGAGCCAGGTTAGCTCAGTTGGTTAGAGCACCGCGCCAGAGATGCGAACGATCCGGGTTCGAATCCCGGCCAGGACAAATATTTTCTCTTCAAAATAAAAATATTTGTAATAATAAATTTAATTAACTCATAATCCACAAAAGGTCTGGGGTTAAGTACATTGTAGAGAATGTACTATTATTACCCAAACGGCCAGGAGCATGACCTCGGACGAATCACATCTCTGCAGAAGCGTTGTTCCAGAAATAGTACAGTCTCTACCATTTAAATCTAAACTTTTCCAACATCCTCTAAATTCCCAATCAGATGCTTTATAATCAATAAATAACACAAGGGAACAACATTTTTGTTGCATGAAATATTTTGACTAATATTCTACTTCCTCGAGGTGCTGATTTAAGATCTGAAGTCAGTTTGTTTGTATCAGCTTTACTTTTGGGGTTATAATTATAAACTGTTTTTTAAGATGAAAATATTTTTTATTAAGAAAACTATTAAAAAAATTACCACTACATATCAAAAAATTTTCTTTTGTAAGATTTTCTTGCTTGATTCGGTTCACGGGGGCTGTTTTTAATGCTCAACAATAGTCCGCCATCATGTGAGCATTCCAGTGACCTTGGTAACGTTCCTCCATAGTTGGAATGTCCTGATGGAACCGTTCCCCTTGTTCTTCACTCAGATCACCAAGATTTTCAGGGAAACGGTCCAAATGGCTGTGGAGGAAGTGTACTTTGATGCTCATATTACAACCAAGCTGCTGGAAGTGTAACAACATTAGTTCAATATGCTCCGCATAGCTTTCTTCCTTTTTGTTTCCCAGAAAATTTTGAGCAGTCCAAACGAATTCATTCCAGGCATTTTTTTCAATATCAGTCATGTAACTAATCAAGTTTTCATCCTTTATCAACCTTCTTATTTGGGGACCATCAAAAATTCCATTTTTAATTTTTTCTTTGCTCAAATTAAAGAACTTCTTAGAGATGTATTTATAGCAATCACCACCCTTGTTCAAAGCTTTGACAAATTGTTTCATGAGCCCTAGTTTGATATGCAAAGGTGGCAGTATTATTCGATCCGTGGGCACAAGGGGCTCATTTATTACATTCAGTTGTCCCGGAACCATAGATTGCCTGAAAGGCCAATCTTTTCTAATCCAGTGCTCAGACCTAGCTCTGCTGTCCCATAAACAAATAAAACATGGATATTTTGTATATCCACCTTGTTGTCCAAGAAGAAAATTCACCATTTTTAGATCAACACTTATCAACCACTTTTGTTCGTTGTATTTGATTCTATCCATTACAGAAGCTACAGTAGCATATTCTTCTTTGACTGTAGTTGAATGTGCAATCGGTATCGAACCCAGCTTATTGCCGTTATGCATAAGTACACATTTCAGGCTACGTTTAGAGGAGTCAATAAATAAACGCCATTCATTTGGATCATACTTCTGTACTCCCATTGCTTTCAATAAACCAGGAACATCTGAACAAAAAGCAAAGTCGTCATCTTTAGAAAAGAATGACAGCAATTCTGCCTCTCGGTTACGATAGTATGAAATTCTTGTTTCTGGGGTTAAAAGATTTCTTTGCTTTAATCGAGAAGCTAGAATCTCCGATGTCTTTTTAGAAAGACCAAGATCTCTGATTAATGCATTGAGGTCTTCCTGATTAAAGAGCTGGGGCTCAGAAGTAAAATCAGGGTAAGAATCACTTGTCCGACTTTCATCACTTGAAGAATAGTTTTGTTTTTCTATATCATGATCATTTTGTACAGATGAAGAAGCTTGGGGTACTGGTGCATCGCCAGAGAACAAGACTGGTCGAGTAACAGATAACAAGTTTGGATAAGACCATTTTGACCGGTTATTTTTATTAATTCCATTAATATCAATCACACAAAAATAACAATCATCTTGATGATTATTAGGTTCCCGCCAAATCATTGGTGTTTGATACTTAAAATGGGGTCTTTTCTTATTTGCCCATAATCTCAAAGACTCAACACATGTTTTACATACCATATGAGGGATCCAGTACTTGTCACGGATGTCCAAAGCGAATCCAAAGTAATCAAAATATACCTGTGTTATAAACTCTGACACACTTAGCCTACAATTTTTGAATGTATATTCACCACAAATGTTACAGAAATAGTTTGGATCGTTTCTACAGATATTTCTTAACTTGGACATTGTTATTTAACACAAGAGCACAAACTTTTTCACTAAACAACTCAGTTGAATTGAAGTTTGAATGTGACTAGTACAAATATATGTCTATCAGCTGTTTGCCAAAAACAAAAGGTGCTGGAGAAAAACTGAGGCTAGATTTGTAATCACCAACCTCTAATTAGTAAACAACAGGCCTAAAACTCCATGCAACAAAAAATTAATAAAAATTTGTTCCCTTGTGTAATTTATAGATATTTTCAACTTTATTGATTGATGAACTACTGTAAATATTTCTCACTCATAATGAAATCATTTTTTTTATTTTTCATTTCTGTTACCAGATGCTATCATATATTTACTGGGTTTTTTCCATAAGCCTAGTTCTTTTTATTGAAAATTTGTCTGTTTTTTATTTTAATTTTGCATCACATTTTCTGATTATCTACCAAAACATATCTGTTTAGTAAAAAAATATCTTTCAAGATATTTTTTAAATATTGTTTTACTTAGATGTAGGCCTTTAGCCAGATAAATATTTACTTAATTATGTTCATCACTGTTATTCAAAAGGGACCTGGTCCCAGAATAAAATTATTTTTCTATTTCTATTTCTATATGTGTACTGCGCACTAAACTCTGTGTAATATACACAGAGGATTTCGATACTGGCATCTCCTTGAGAACATTTTAGTTGATGATGTTGCTTATTTCAATACAATACATTAATACTGTATTAAAAAGGTGGACTTTTAGAATAGAATAGAAAAGTAACTTTATTCTGGGACGAGTTATTGTCGGATTTGGCGGGAGGAGAGAGAAGTTTCAGCCATGCTCTTTTTTTTTTTTAAGTGAGAGATATCCATATTTTTTTTTATATATCCATATTAGGATATATTGAATAAAAACTATAAATCGTAATATATTTATATTCTAAAAATAGCATTGTATCCCTAGTTCTGAACCTACAGGATAGGACCATTCTCAAGGAGGTACATTTGGATCTGCTTCTGATACTGATGTGTAAGGGATTTTTTAGACTTCTCCAAGTATTTAAATATAACTCAGATGCTGACTCTGGTTTCAGATGTGGTATCTAGATAGAAGATAATTACAAACAGAGGAAGTAAATCATTAAGGAGATAACACACTGCTGGGTAATGGCGTCAGGAAGCATTGAAGGGTATAGTGCCGGGAAAACCAGACGGAATGGTGCTGCGAGCGGTGGCTTTTACAAGTGACGGTACCTTTAAAAGAGGAAGGAAGAAAACAATTAAAATCTTTAAACTATTAAAAATAAAGAGAAAAAAATAGGTTGGTCTCAATCCCAGCTACGTACGCGGAAGTTACGGTAGTGATTCATTTTTAATTTTTTTTTTTATAATTAAGCATATAAGGAAGTTGGAACCTCCCTCAGTAGAAGCGTCGAGTGAGGAGGAAATCAAAATAGAAATCTTGGGTCGCCAGTTGTGTAGTGGTTAGTATGTAACACCACAAACATAACCTGACCTGTCACTGGGGAAGGTCACACACGGCACAGTCAGTGTTGCCAGTGATTAAACAATTAATTTACAAGCAATATTTTTTAGCAACACTGACATAACCATGTACATAACCTGCCGAGAGTTGGTGAACAAAAAACGTGGTGTGTAAACAAGTGACTGGGCTTTGAAAGACTATTATTCAGCGTCTAATGAGAACTTTATTCAAGTATAATTATTTCCTTTGATTAAGTCATTTTCTTTTTGTAACCTGCAGTGCAGTGATTATTTATTATTTCACATACAAGTGTTTTTATTTTTTTTTTAATTTGTTTTAGTTATTCGCCCCTTCAAAAGTAAAACAACCTACTCGTTATTACCAAGATCGTGGGTTTGCAGATCAGCAGGAGGCTTTTAGATTTTTTAAAAAGTGTAAAAAAGTCTTGGTTATGGTGTCCTTCGGAGGAGACATACGCCGTTACTATAGTTGTAGTTTGTTTGTTTGTTCATTTAACGTCACTTTATGCTGCTATGGCTAATCGGACGATGCTACAGTGGGAGTTCTAAATTTTGCATATCCAGGTTTAATTAGGATAGGGGTTTTTAACGAGTACCTGACATCGTACAGGCTCGGGATCCCCGTTTAACGTCCCTTCCGAAGGACGGCGTTACTAAGGATTTTTTACTCCCTTAAAAAAATCCTAGGGCCACCTGCCAGCTACTATAGTTGAAGTGTTTGCATCGCGATGATTAATAGGGCTTATTTAATGTTAAATTAAATTAAATCTCTGAAGAGTTGATTAAAGCGTATGCGGGAGGAATAAGTTAAGGATGGCATTGCGGATTTAGATTTTCGTGGTTGGATGAAGGTTTATACGCAGATTGCTGATTTCGGCATCGAACCTACGGGTTCGCTATGCCTTTTATTTATTTAAATTTACAACTATATTAGAAAAACACAGCAGGTAAATGTTTTATAAATTATGCCTTTACGACTGGAGACTAGATTGACATTACAACTATATTTAATAATCACTAAAATAGAGCCAAAAACTCAAAAAGAAACACTATTATTTATTATAATGCAATTAGGAAAAACCACAATGCAAAGCCTTATGTTTCAAAAATACAACCACTTACCAGTCGACGTTTCGCCTATTCAGGCATTATCAAGACACCAAAAACAAAAAGGGGTTATGTGAATCGCATCTCGAAGAAAAAGGTGCAATATATCCCAACGATCAACAGCCCAAACAGGCTCCAAACATGAGACAGCACCCCACCACCAAGACGTTCAACATACAACTAGTTGAATGTCATATAGTCATAACTATATTCTTTATTTATTCTGGGAAAAGTCCCTTTGGAATAACAATACAGGATTCCATATAGGGTATTATTATGTCTTAGTTTATATTAATACAGGGTATTATTAAATGAGAAAGAATTAATGAGAAAAAAAAAGTTGCGAATTACCTACAGTGATAACCTTAAAAAGAAAAAAGAAATAGAAAACAGAGTACAAGAAATGAAAAATAACAGAAATAAGATTGCAATAATTATATAGAGAGAAACAATAGATAATTACATATGTATGCAAATTACAAGGCAGGTATAAACTAAGAAAGCAGAAACTGAAACAAAAATATGAATAATATTAACTAATATAACTTGTTTTTAAAAATATCTAACTGGATGAGTGAAGCTTCAATAATATAAATATATATATAAATAATGATATTAATATACTTATATATAAATAAAAACACATCGTTCATTTATCAGTTAGAAAATTTTAATCTGAAAACTGAGTATGTTATTTATGATTTTTTGGGAAATGAAAAGATATAAGGGGATTGAATATACGGGATTTGAAGGTTGAAAGATTATTGGAACGACGAATGGAAGAAGGTTTAGAGTTCCAAAGGGACGAGGATCGGATAAGGAAAGATCTATCAAAAGCAGTTGATCACTGGGATGCTGTGTGTAGGTCTCAGAGCCTAGAGCGGGTGATACGGGAGTGGACCGAGGTTTTGAATTTAAGGAGATGGGAGATGTATGATGGTCGGCGGGATTGGATAACTTGGTAAAGAAAGGAAGCTAGGAAATAGTTAAGGCGATAGGAAGGGTAAAGCCATTTCAACTATTCGTAATTTAATTTAGTGAAGTCTCAAGGCAATCTTCTTGTTAGGCACCTGGATTTTTATTGGTTTAAAAATGATGAGTTTGTATGGGAATAGTTGTCAGGACAAGCTTACATTGGGTGGAGCTTAATTAAGAGAAAATGGAGCATCGAAGTTATAGTCCAGGATCCCTGGTACATTTTTGCACTTGATTACTGTCAAGCTGAATCTTCGTGAATAGCTTTTGTTGGACATTGGACCAATTCTCTCTTCTATCCAATTCTTGAATTATACTATTCATGTCATATTGTACATATTAACAGATTTACTTATTGTAATATTATTATAGTTGTAAATATCAATAAATTACATTAAAAAAAATTATGCTTTATACTTATTCTCAACGAAATCCACAGAGAAATTAATTGTGAAATCAAATCTAATGAAAAAATCTGAATTGAAATATAAATTTTTCTAAAAACTCTCATATATTCAAAGCAATCCACTGTTTGAGGTATTGCCTTAAATAAATCGTGCACCTACTAGAAAAGAGCTCACCCATAATAAGATATTTTAGGAAAATAAAACTTGGGTGTATTTCAAACGTCTGGGATTTTTCGGTGAAAATTGGGGGATAAAATTTTAAAAAATCAATTGCGAAAATCGCTTAAAATCGCACAAAAAACTACCTTCACAGTAAATAACTAGAATGTTTGAAGTTTTATTTTCCATTAGTCGGATTCTGCTACAAGGTGCTATTTTCCGAGAAAATGATTTTTTCTGGGCCTTGAGAATTAATTTAAAATAATTTCTGTTGATATTGGCGTCTACTTTACGCAAGTTTTCGCCTGTTTAGTCCCGATTAGTTTCATGAATTCTGAGAATAATCAAAATGAATGTCCTTCAAAGACTCGATTTTGTAGGTCTATTTCTTTTAATTATACGAGAGATGAAACTGTAACGTCTTTAGTTCGAGACATTCAGACACAAATTGATAATTTACTTCCCTACATGAATGATGAGTTTGTATGGAAATAGTTGTCAGGACAAGTTTACATTGGGTGGAGCTTAATTAAGAGAAAATGGAGCATCGAAGTTATAGTCCAGGATCCCTGGTACATTTTTGCACTTGATTACTATCAAGCTGAATCTTCGTGAATAGCTTCGTTTTTATGGGACGCCCAACAATTTCCTTTGCGAAAATTCTCGATTGTGGTAGCTAACAGAGGTAGCAAGGATAAAATATGTCGATTTGATGATTCTATACAAATTTATTATTAACTGGGTTTTTTTTTTGTTAAATCTCAAGATAAATATCTAAATAATTTGAAAAAATATTTTTTTTTACAAAATGTATGGTTTGATCAAAGAGTCCCCTCCTTCCAACATGTATTGATAACGAGGTCATCAAAAATGATTACTAACCAGCTGATTTTTTTTTTTTACTTAGTTCATATTTATAAAATTTAACCGTCATATTGTCCTACAAATTGCGTGGTACGTTATCCTTAAATTTTGGAGAATCATCAAATCGACATATTTTATCCTTGCTACCTCTGTTAGCTACCACAATCGAGAATTTTCGCAAAGGAAATTGTTGGGCGTCTCATCAAAACGAATCTATTCACGAAGATTCAGCTTGATAGTAATCAAGTGCAAAAATGTACCAGGGATCCTGGACTATTATTATGAATAATTTTATTTCTAACGAATATTTAATGTTGGATTGTAAGGCGATAATCGATGGACTGAGCATCGATACTATGCCGGCATTGTACCTACGGGTTCACTAAGGCTGTTATTATTATAATTCGCAAACATTATCAGTAATTTCTTAAATTAACGCTAGTTTATATTATTGTTTATATATTTTGCAAGGAAAACTTTTCCACTTCTCTTCCTACACGATTTCGGATCATGCACTATTTCAATTACATGCCAAAACTTGATTGTTGTTAGAATAGAATTGCTCCTGGTAATACCTGATTTCTTGTAAATTCGTCAGCTGATCAGGACAACTTACGTTACCTGTAACGCAGTTCTTGTCCAATAATTTTCCAAACGATGCACAGTGGAAAGAATCAACGCATTTGTTGGACATTGGACCAATTCTCTAATAACTAAATTTGTCCTTTATTTTGATCTTAAATTATACTATTCATGTCATATTGTACATATTAGCAGATTTACTTACTGTAATATTATTATAGTTGTAAATATCAATAAATTAAATTAAAAAAAAATTATACTTTAAACTTCTTCTCAACGAAATCCATAGATAAATTTATTGTGAAATCAAATCTAATGAAAAAATCTGAATTGAAATATAAATTTTTCTAAAAACTCTCATATTTTTAAAGCAATCCACTGTTTGAGGTATTGCCTTAAATTAATCGTGCACCTACTAGAAAAGAACTCACCCATAATAAGATATTTTAGGCAAACAAAACTTAATTATTGGGATTATTTCAAACGTCTGGGATTTTTCGGTGAAAATTGGGGGATAAAATTAAAAAAATCAATTGCGAAAATCGCTTAAAATCGCCCAAAAAACTACTTTCCCAGTAAATAACTAGTATGTTTGAAGTTTTTTTACCATTAGTCGGATTCTGCTACTAGGTGCTATTTTCCGAGAAAATGATTTTTCTGAGCCTTGAGAATTAATTTAAAATAATTTCTGTTGATATTGGCGTCTACTTTACGCAAGTTTTCGCCTGTTTAGTCCCGATTAGTTTGATAAATTCTGAGAATAATCAAATAATCTGGCAAAATGAATGTCCGTCATCGACTCGATTTTGTAGACCTATTTCTTTTAATTATACGAGAGATGAAACTGTAACGTCTTTAGTTCGAGACATTCAGACACAAATTGATAATTTACTTCCCTACATAAATGACAAAATTTCAATCAATTACAGAATGTTATTAACAATGATTGATGGCAAAGTATGTAATATTTTAACTGAAACTTCTTCACTTATGAAGTGTTTCTTGTGTAATGCAACACCTAAAGAAATGAACAATTTAAAAATTATTACGAACAAGGAAATTGTTAATGACGAGTATTACTCATTTGGGTTGTCCCCTTTGCATTGTTTGATCAGGTATTTTGAATGTTTAATTCACATCTCTTACCGACTAGATTTCAAGTCCTGGATTGCAAAAACAACAGAGCAAAAGGAGGTACTTACAAGGAAAAAAAATCAAGTTCAATATGATTTTAAAATTTATTTATAATTTTGATGTATCAATTATACTTAGTATCTTAGGAGTTAAAGTGGCTTTTTCCTTCTATCCGCAGGCTCTATTTCCTTGGTTCTCACTTATATCAAACTATCAACTCTCAACATCCATCTTACATCTATAGTCTCCTACAATTCAAATCCTCTATCCAATCCCATGGCACAAGATCTCGCCCTTCCGATCTTTATATCCGTTCCCATAGAACCAAAACTTTTGAGCGTTCCTTTCTCGCCCGTTCTATCTCTCTTTGGAACTCACTCCCACCCGATATCCGTCATGCGTCTTCTTTAACCTCATTTAAATCTAAACTTTTCCAACATCTTCTAAATTCCCAAACAGGTGCTTTATAATCAATAAATAATTTACAGATATTTTCAACTTTATTGATTGATGAACTACTGTTGGTAAATATTCCTCACCCATAATGAAATCATTTTTTTTATTTTTTATTTCTGTTACCAGATGCTATCATGTATTTACTGGGTTTTTTTCCATAAGCCTAGTTCTTTTTATTGTAAATTTGTCTGTTTTTTATTTTAATTTTGCATCACATTTTCTGATTATCTACCAAAACATACCTGTTTAGTTATTTACTTTCAGGATATTTTGTAAATAAGTTTTTACTCAGATGTAGGCCTTTGGCCAGATAAACATTTTCTTAATTATGTTCATCTCTGTTGTTCTAAATGGACCTGGTCCCAGAATAAAATTATTTTTCTATTTCTATTTCTATATTAACTAAAAAAAAGTAATTATCAATTATGATAATAATTTTGTTCAATAATTATTTTTTTTGGTTTGTTACTTTTTCCTTTGTATAACTTTACTTAATTCCTATGTATCTGTCTTTCTATAGAATACTGTATTGTAGCTATTCTCGTAGTATATAGGTATAATAAATGGTACAATGATAGATAATAAATTATCTAACATCCAAATATCAAATCTAGAATTTTTACATGTTTCCCCTAATAGATCCTGTTTATCATATAATTAAATAGTCCATTCAAAAAGCTTTAAAACCGTACCAGTAGCCTTATTCTAGGAGAACCAGAAGCGGAGATATTAATGAATGTTCAGTCCTCCCTAACGCTCGTTGCACTGTGCGATGCCTTGATCAAGCAATTACGAGATTAATCATATTAAAAATAACTCCTTACTAATTGCCCTGCCTTCTCGATTACGAAAGCTGTTGAACAGGTTCAGGCATCGTCAAGTGTTCCAACGAGGTTTCCGAATACCGACCTTTTTCCTTGTTCTTTCTTCGAAGAAAGTTCCAACCTCTTGGCACACTTGGAATACGAAATCGCTAATTATATTTTTTTAAATACATTATCTTACACGCAGTAAAAAATTATCGTATTCGCGACAATTTCCAGTTTTTAGTTTTTATATAAACATTCATTATGGCTATCCTTGAACCCCTTTTTGACTAATGTACTGGTGACGTCATTAAGTAGGTTCATCCGTAGCTCATAAATGGCTAACAATAGAAGGTTAACATTTTTTATTTTAAATTGTTTTAACACCTAGTTGTGTTTATAAATTAATATAATTGATCCCAATTAACCTTAATATTACTATTAAGAGTAATTATTATAAATAAATAATTCCGTCCATTCATCATCGGCACTACAACCCGGTACGGGTCTTGGCCGTGTCAAATCGTTGCTTATATTCCTCTAGTCATTCTCTGTTAGTGAGAGCATTCTCACATTGCGCTTTCGAAATATGTATATTCTGAATGTGTTCTATATATCTCTTTCGGTTCAAAATCAGTATTTCTGATCCAAGGAGGGATTATGATTTTATGACTGTATTGTAATATCTTAGTTTTAAACAGGGGATGAAACCGATATATTTATATTTTTGCTGCTCTGAATGAAACCATTATTTAAGGTAGAAAAAATAAC
Organism: Arma custos; assembly: GCA_037127475.1. Lineage (NCBI taxonomy): Eukaryota > Metazoa > Arthropoda > Insecta > Hemiptera > Pentatomidae > Arma > Arma custos. The sequence goes on from CM073759.1 coordinate 221,214,316, forward strand.
GTTCTTTCCGAAAATGCTCTATTTCGAATCCTATCCGCAAAAGATGCTTTATTCGACTCCAAGTTTGATTCAATCCCGACCGGAGCGAAATTTGTCCATCCTTTGAGGATTCGATCTGGTTCCGGCCCAATAAATATCGATCCTTCGTTTTTACTTTATCATCCTTCAGATGAAGAAAGAATTGAAATCACCAAAAAATTCGACTTGGAAATTTTAATGTTTCTTGACGTTTCATATGGTGTAGAATCCAAAAAACCAATGTTCGGAAAATACAAATCGGATTTCAACCAGGTTTTTCCTAAATGTTTGGTTTATGACCTAGTTGATCCTAAAGAAGACCCGATAAGGATCGGTTAAGTTTAAGGTAGTAAATACAAATAATTTTAGTTCTCAGAATTTTTTAAATTTTTTTTTTAAGATTTGAGTACTACCAGTGTGTAGTTTCTCTACTTGTCATTCTCATGTCATTATGTACCTCGCATTCTATTTACTTGTTGTATAATTATAATACAGCTGTAAATATCAATAAATAAATTTAAAAAAAAAATTGTTTAAGGATGAGATAGTACTATGCCTCTCTACGCACAATTTTTTCATTTCGGTTTGGTATTTTTCTGTGTAGATAGGTAAATGAGGAGGCCAAGGTTCAGAAAGAAACATGTGGGATCGATATTTTTTTGCTCCGCAGGATCAAATCCTCAAGGGATCCAAAAATATCGCTCCTGGCGAATTCTGTTCCGTTCGGGAGCGGTTGTTTTATAACAAAATGATATCGTTCTAGTCCAGATCGGAACGATTTTCCTTATAAAATATTGCTCCTGCTTCGAACAATTTGAATGAGATCGATTGGGAACGATTCTTTGGGAACGAATCTTGGACCCTTGGTTTTAAGTGCTTTTTGCGTTGTGGATATTTTGGGTGAGCCGATATGCAGTGACCATTTTTGGCATCTAATTTCGCTGATTTCTGTTTCTTTTCCATTCTCCTAAATTGTTTCACCGAGATATTTAAAATGCGGGACTCGTTTAAGTTTGCCGTATTTGGTCACAATGAATTTTTGTTCATATTTTGTCATTTCAAAAAAATGCTTAATAAATATTTAATTTATTACATTTTATTATTAATTTATATTATTATTATTATTTTCAGTATTATTAGTAATATTGGCCCTGATGGTGCTTACACCTTACTTCTACTTCATACCAACCGCTTCCCTGTCAGCTGTTGTCATATCAGCTGTCATATTTATGATTGAAGTAGATATATTAATTTCAACATGGAAGAGCACACGTGAGTAAACAATTCCTCATATTACTAAATAATATTGCAATAAAATATTAAAATAAAAAGGTTGCTATTTATATTTTATTGTTACAGGTAGAGATCTCATACCGACTTTAGCTACCTTCATTGTCTCTCTCTTTTTCGGTATCGAGAAAGGATTGTTCTGCGGAATTGGAATTGACTTTGCAATCATCTTGTATTATACATCACGGCCACATATATCATTTGATTCGACGGAGGTTTGTTTACTTATTACTTTTACTTCATATATATAACCTGTACCACTGTTACCTGTACCACTACAATCCAAGAAGGGATTATAGTACATGGTAGAGAATGTACTGTTTCTACGAAGGTAATGCAAGGGTGCTTGAATATGAAAACCCTTAAGATTAAACATATAGATTACCGCAATGAGATTGGAGCACTTCATATCCACTCTGAGAAAAACCTCATTCCAAACTAATTAATCAGATTGGCTAAAATAACACCGTCACTTATTATAAGAAATACGTTATCATAAGATTCAACGAATTCATAACAATTTGTATCTGATGATGATTACATGATTTCTGAAACTTGAAAATTCGGGTGAATTTTTTTTTCAATTTACTTTATTGATATTTACAACTATAATAATATTACATCAAGTAAATCTGCTAATAAGTACAATATGACATGAAAAACACTTGTGGAGAAACGACCCATCGGTAGCAGTCTAATAAAGTTCTATAGTAGATGGTCTCGAGGCCATCTTCTTTTGAGACGCCTCGGAGGGTTATCACGAATAGTATGGGAAGCAAGTTGAGAGACTAGCGGATTCGAGTGTGTATGGAGCTTGTCATGGAAGGTTAGGAATCTAGTTTGGGGCAAATCAGTAACATATGGGATATTAAGATCATGATGGATGAGTTTGTTTGTTACATAATAAGGAGCATTGAGGATTTTACGAAGGACTTTGGATACGAGATGAATTGGATGGTTTAGTAGAGCCCCAAAGCTCAACTCCGTATGTCCAAATAGGCATGATAATTGTCATGTAGATGAGTCTTTTGTGATTAATTGGGAGCTTAGAGCATTTGTCCAGTAAACGGCGAGCAGTTTCTTGTCTTTTCAGTCTTGTATGAGTCCTAGGTAACGTATCTGTTCGACAGGGTTCAGTGGAATATTATTAAAGGATACAGTAGGGCAGGAATTTGTTGGGTTGCGACGAAGGGTGAAGGTAATTTGATGAGATTTGTTAGGATTTATTTTAATTCTCCAATTTTGACACCATTCTTGAAGGTTTGAGATATGGTATTGAAGAGATTGGCATGCAACAAATGGATCCTTATTTACTGATAACACACATGTGTCATCAGCGTACGTAGTGAGGACAGTGCTTGGATGGGTTGGGATGTCAGCTGTATATGTCGTGTATAGGATGGGACCCATGATACTACCTTGAGGAACTCCGGCAGACTGGGTAAAGAGGAAAAAGTAGGAAAAATTATGGTTTACTTTAAAGGTTCTATTAATGAGGTAGGAACTGATAATAAGGAAGTGAGTAGAAGGTAAGAATTTACGGAGTTTGTACAGCAGACCCGGATGCCAGACTCGATCAAAAGCCTGCTCTACATCGAGAAAAGCTCCCGTGAAGTACATTCCGCGCTCTAATGCGGATGAGACAAGGTCCCGGGTGAATATAATAGACGTTTTTGAAATTATTTTTTTAAAAACCTGTACCACTACTACCATCCGTACCAATAACCGTAATAGTTGGCTTCAGTACGTAGTAGATACTGTTTTGTTTCTAGGACAACAGTTATGTAGGAGGATGATTTGTCTGTGTTCACAGTCACTGCCAGGGCTTCCCCCAATTAAGAGTGCCCGTGTTATAAAAAATATATATTTGTTCCAATTTCCGCCAAGCTTAGTAAAATATAAACACGGATTATTTTGAATTTGAATTACGTTGATGCAAAATAGAGTTAATATGATACTATAAGGTAACATTTTCTGATAAATATAGCCTTTACAACGAGTCTACGCGTTTCAATCATTTTTTTTTCATCACTGAGAATTATTTCATTTCGAATTCCAAACTGAATGAGCAAATTATTTTTTTTTTTAGTTTGCAATTTCGCACAATTTCATCTGGCCTTCAACAGTGATCTAGTGAATTCCCAACCGTTCGTTGAACTATGCTACAGTTTTCCTTGTATATGAATAAAGACTATACTCACTGAAATAAACAAAAAATTTAAGTTTAACAAGGGAATATTTTCAAGCGTAAGTTTTTAAAATATCTCTCTGTTATATAAAAAAGTAATATCTTATCGGTAGTGTCCAGCAACTGATCGAGCAACTATCTTTTTCGTTTATTACAGCGGTTCCCAACCTTTTTAGTTATGCGTACCACCAATTCCAAAATGAAAACTTCGAGGCCCACTAACTAAAAATAAATATACAATACACACATATATGCATACATACATATATATATAAATGTATACATACAACACCAATAAACGTCTATACACATTTGACGAATATGTTCGACTTTTACATTTTTGACTTTCAAACTGAAATGCTTTAATATAAATAAATAAATCTTAAGACCGTGGCAAAAATCCCAACGAAAAGCCATTTAGTCTATAAAGCTAAAACAGAAATTGAAATTATCTGTCCAATATTTCGCCTATTCAGGCATCCTCAGGGTAGATAGAGAAAAAAAAAACAAAAGAACAAAAGCAAAACAAAACATGAATAATGCACCCAAGAAGCATCCCACCACCTCCAAGGCTCAAAACAACTAATGAATCATAAGGAAGGTTATTCGACCGCGGCTGGGTAAGGTTAGATAAAAACAGCTGATAAATACTGGAGAATTTGAAAATTCAACATACACTCAACAAACTACAAAAGGCACAACAGGAAAAAATAAATAATTGTAAACAACACCAAAATATAAGACAAAAACCATATGAAGAAATGAAAGTAAGATTGCAATAAAAAGAAAAACAACATTTTCCACGGTCTTAACATTTATGTAAGGTCTTTTTTCATTTCTCAATATTTATAAAAAAAATCTATTTAAAATATTTATTTATTTACTGATGATAAAAATCAATCAATGGGATTTTTGAAATAATTTAACGGTCAGGTTAGCTTATATCTTCAAAATAAAATATTTAAATATATTTAACAATTAATAAAAAAAAATTATAAATAATATAATGACGTAAGTCAACAAGATCCTAATTAAAGTAATCTTCAATTAACATTCTTCCCCTTGTGTACATCGCAAAATTGCGAGAACACGAGGACATAGGATCGGTGAAGAGAATGGATTTGTCTGGCCGTGTTACGAGCCAGGTTAGCTCTGTTGGTTAGAGCACCACGACGGAGACGTGAGCGACCCGGGTTCGAATCCCGGCCCTGGACAAATCTTTTCTCTCTTCAAAATAAAAGATTTTTGAAATACTTTGTCCCCAACTAGTCCACATCTGGATTAAAAGAGTACTAGTCTAAGATTACTTTCGAGATTAAATTTATTTTGGTATTTATTTTTTATAATAAGTATTGTTAAACAGATAAATTAATGACAGTCACAGTCACGAGTGGACTCTTTGGCATCAACAGACCCTTCTAGGTCTGTATAAAAGTGAGTACCCACTATTAGCGGAAAACATAGCGGTTGAGCGTGATTTCGGACAAATCACCTCTCTTCACAACCGTTGTCCTAAGAAGAGTATGTTCTCTACGATGTACTAAATCCAGTACCAGTACCTTTCATGTGTTGAAATGGTACAGTTTTTTTATACTAGCAAATTATTGCCAAAAAAAGGGGAAAAAAAATAATGTCTTAACATTTATGTAAGGTCTCTTTTTACCTTTCCCTTTTAAATGTTAATATATTTTGTGGAATAGCCATAATCCCACTGGTTTCTTGATAATGTTATTTTTTCCTTGCACTTTTACTTTCATTTTTTTATATTGTCTTTTGTCTCATGGTTTTGTGTTGTTTACTATTTTTTTTTCCTGTTGTGCTTTTTGAAGTACAACAAGAAGTATTTATCAGTTCTTTTTATCTAACCTTATCCATCTGGGGTCGAGTAACCTTCCTTATGATTCATTAGTTGCATTTGAGCCTTGGAGGTGGCGGGATGTTTCTTGGGTACATTATTCATGTTTTGTTTTGATGTTATTCTCTTTCTACCCTGAGGATGCCTGAATAAATGAAATATTTGGACAGAGATTTTCAATTTCTGTTTTAATTTTGGAGACATAAGGGCTTTTCGTTGGATTTTTTCCAAGGTCTTGAAAAAAAAAAGTTACTTGAAAATTTGATAACCCTCAAGATGGAATCTTAAGATTACCGAAATGAGATTGGAGCACTACTTCTCGATTTACTCAGGAAAAAAACTCATTCCAAACCAATTAACAAGATTAGGCCAAAATGACACCGTCATTAGTCGGAATACGATTCAACAACTATTCCAAATTAATATCTATTTGTATCTGATGATTATATGAGTTCTGAAAAGTCGGGTGTTGAAATGAATACATTTTTGAAAAATTTTAATAGAAATGTTTAATCAATTGCTTTATAAATTTTCACATAAATAACCTGTAAAAACATGACCTGAACATCACAAAGAGTCATTCAGAATATGAAAGTTCAATACAGAAGAGGAATGACATATTGCCTTTTCAAACTTTTTTTTAATGAATGAATTGACTACATTGATAAAATGAAAAACAATTTTCTAGATATTTTCAAATTTACTTAATCCTTGCGGTAAGTGCGATTATCTATACATATAAAATGCTTTGTCCTAAATGACTGACTGATCAACGAGAGCCTAAACCGCTGATCGTAGAGACCTGGAACTTGGAGGGTGTGTTGTTTGTATGACGTTTGACTCCGATAAAGATTTTCCGAAATTCTACACCTAAGGGGATGAAAAAGGGGGGCAAAGTTCGTCTGTTTGCTCACGTGTTTCTTACTTGCAAAATCTACATATTTTTGCTGAACAAAACAAATCAAGTAACATAGTCTACAGGAAACTAGTGAGCCCCATCACTAGATCCCCACTCCTTCCATCTAATTAATGTTCAGAAAATTAAATGTGCAATTCTCTCTTAAAATGCATCTGGTGGAGTAAAAGAGATACCCTGTATCATTAGTAATATTAATATGTTATTTTTCAAATATTAATAAAAGCCAAAGGGGTTAAGAAATAAGTCTACAGGATAAAAATAAAAGGACACGGTGAGCCCCATCACCGGAAAAATATATATTTAGTGAATATAAATAAATAAATTAGAACTTCTCCTTTTTCTCACCCTCCTCTTAGCATGTACATGGTACAGTACAAGAGATCCTGTCCATCCTATCCTTCTTAACAATCTTCAAATCTAAAGGGGCTAAGAAAAAAAAAAAAATGGTTACAGGAGTATATTGCAGTAGGACCGCCAAAAATAAACACACCGATAAATTACCTACATATGTACGTTATTCTAATCCTTTCATTTTGAATTTCATGTTGCAGCCGTTGGACAAGTGAAACCGTTATACTAAGTAATACTTTTCAATAAATTCAATAAATAATTACATAATTACATACTAATCCTTCACTGATACGAACAACAGTAAACTTCTGTCCGTCCCGTTTGTTATTCAGTCTCAATGTATGTTTCGCGGCTGTGGTGATCCGTCTGTGATGAAATTTGATGTGGATAATCTCAAGCCTGGGGAAGGACATAGGCTAATTTTTATCAACACACCACACAGGCGAAGTTTATATAAAACTGTAACCTGATTGACTAACACACCCAGCGGTCAACGCACAGCAGAAACCACTAAACTTAGCATCTTGAAATTCGCAGATAGGTTCTTTGTATAGCTTAAATGGTCACTAAGAAAGGAATTTGGACAAATTCCACCCCATGGGTTTCCCCCTTAATATAATAGGGGTTCAAAGATTGTATGGAATCCGTCAGTTTTGAAGTTCGACATCTGAAATTTCGGATGTACGAGTAACTAATAGTTAAAAAAAATAAATTATTTATTTAAAATGATCTGTCGCGAAACTTTATGAGGCAGACAAAATTCCGCGCGAGCGAAGCCCTTGGAAAAAGCTAGTAAATATATATATATATATATATATATATATATATATATATATATATATATATATATAGAACACACCCCAAAATAAATTAACATCAAATCAATCAAATGCTGCACACTTCACATCGACAGCCTAAACAGATCTAATCTTGATTCATGTTAGTTTTTTATCTGTGTCTCGATAATTTCCGAAATGTTGACCGGGTTATTTTATAAGTTATTTTATGACTGGATCATATTAATTACTAGGAGGTACCTCTGTAACACCTAACGGCGGTCCAACTCCTATTTTACAAATTATACAACTGTTCATTTAATTTTATTACAGTAGGTACTCAATTATTTTGTTGAGACAACTCGATATTATTCTATAAATTAGGTTCAGTTTAGTGTACACTTGTGAGCCAATTAAAATCTGAGTACCCACTTGTATTGTTTTGAGATATCGAGTATTTTCCAGTTAAAATTATAGTTTATAAAAATAAATCGGTACTTTTCCAATCTAACGACGACCTACCCCAGCACGCTCCTCTGGCACTTACCTCAACTATTTGGACCCTGTCAGGTTATGCTGCCTGAAATATATTTGAAATAGTATTCTTTCATTATCATACAAGAGGATTCTGTAAATGTAATAAGATGTATGTCTGGAAATGTAATAAGAGATGATATACAGCTAAAATATGATTTTTTTTTTTTGGTTTTCTTTCATTTTTACCTATTTTTCTTTTATTTTTTTATTTTATTATTATTTGCCCGGGCAAATCGTTTCTCTTTAAAAGAAAAATAGATAAAAATAAAAGCAATACAAAAAAAAATCATATTTTAGCTGTATACAGCATTTTCTCTTTAAATTTAAAATATATAAACTACTGAATAAATAAGAAGATAAAATATAACATTTATTATAAACAAAATTCATTAAAAATAACAATATCACATCAAAACGGTGTCGTATATACAGAACAATCAAAACAATTAACCAAAAAACATCACATTGTAGATAAATATAATTATTTATTTTTTATTTATTTATTTATTATTGCATCCTTTAACATTGCATCTCCATCTAATCAGATTCCCCAGTTGAAGCTTCATATTATGTCCCTTTCTACATGACATTTTCCGGGGAATGACGTTCCGCTCCTGTAGAACGTTCCGCTGACTTTTCATCACTCACCTCGCGAAAAATCTTCATCAAATTCCAACTCATGTTGTATAATTAACATGAAAACAACTAAACGTCCACTAAACACAAACAATAACAAAGGACTAAGGAAGGTTTCGCTAACAGTAGCAGGTAGTTAACGAAAGTGACACTTGGGGCGCTGGGGTAGGTCGTCGTTAGATTGGAAAACTACCAAAACTCTCTTAATCTTATTTCACTGCATTCTCTGTATTGAAATAACAATCCTGAAATCGAAGTATGTACATAAGATGTAGCTGTTTTTAAGTCGATCCTTTCTGTTTTTCCATTTGAATTCAAATGCAGTGCTATATTTTGTGTAACGGCTTTAAGGAGTCTAAAAAATGGCTTTGATATTTGCTAATTTTTTAAAATATTTATAATTTAACTGATCGATCAGGATAATAGACTAAACCAGCGGTTCCCAACCTATGGGCTTCATAGAACTGGACCGCACAGAGTAGAGACAATTTTTTTGAGTGAAAACAATTTCAAGTCACTCAGTTTCTAGTAAACTAATGGTTGTAAAGCTTAATTCTGGAGTGGATCGAGACTGTTCGAAAGAATGTGCAGCAATTGCTAGAATTGCACTAAGACACTAGATAGGATTTTCAACAACCTGTCCGTGTCAACGAGCCTTCTCAGCATTACTTTTTATAACAATAAATGCCCACAAATCCTTCAAATCAATTTTACCCTCCGTCGTAAACCAACGACTTCCTGTCCTCCTGTATATCGTTTAATAACATCCCACTGTAGAATAGGTCCGGTAGGACTACACCTTGACAAACGCTTATCTTGGAATCCTCATACTAGATTGAAACGACAAGAAATTTCAGCATTTACTAAACAAACGCTCTAAGCTCTCAATTAATTACAAAAGACTCATATACATGACAATTATTAGACCTATCTGGACTTACGGAATAGAGCTTTGGGGCTCCACTAAGCCATCGAATTCCTCTCGTATTCAATCCTTACAATCCAAAATCCTTCGTAAAATCCTCAATGCTGCTTACTTTGTAATTAACAAAGTAATCCATAACGACTTTAATGTCCTGTTTGTATTGAAGTTAGGTTAGAAAAATATAAAATAAACACAGCAGAGTATCATAATAACGAGAACACTTTAATAACATCTGAACAGTACATGGTATTTGGCTAAACTGACGCTACTTGAGATGTGTAACTGACAAAACATGGCGTCCCCTAGAGTATACAAAAAGCCGTTGTCTAAGACAACCTAAATCTATAACAATATGGAATACACACTTACATTTTAGAATAAATCTTTTAATGAACAATATTAAATGATTACAATTAGAGTAAGATAATATTTTTAACAGTTTGTTGCTGATTTGGCCCAAATCCGATATCAATATTTTCATGAGAAACTTCATTCCCACTCAAACCTACTAGTTTCAAACCTCGCAACCTCTTCAATTCCTGATAATCCTCCGAGGCGTCTGAAAAGAAGATGACCTCGTGACCTTCTAAGTTGAATGTTTTATTTGAGCACTACCACTGGGTAGTTTCTCTACTTGCCTTTATCTATGGACATAATTAATCTTTCATTATATTTACTTGATGTATTCAGTATACAGTTGTAAATTTCAATAAATACATTTAAAAAAAAAATGGTGGTCCGCACAACTAAAAAGGTTGGGAACAGCTGGACTAAACAAAAAGTAGTTGATCGGTCCGTTGCTAGGCAACGCCGATAAGATAATGCTTTTTCATGTATTCGAGAGTTTTTTTAAAAAATAACTGTTACAAGTAACGCCAATAAAATTTAACATAACAAAAAAACGTTTTTATACTATTGATATGTGCATGTGTTTACATGCAATATTTTACCTGAAAAACTTCGACATATCAATCCATAAAGCATGGCTTACATTGGTATAATTAGTAGTAGGATTCTTAAACTTATATTTTTTTTCTTAAATACTCTACTATGCTCATTTTGGTAGAGTAACTGTATTTACGTTTGCTAGTAATTTGAAAAAAAATAGTTCAATTTAACGTGCGTGATAATGAACAAGCAGGTTAGGCTGAAATAACGATTTTTAATTTTTTTTTTTGTTTTAATTCGGCAATACCAAAGTTTTCCTTTGCCATATATTTTACGATTTCTTCTTAAGCGGCTGATCTCGTTGGGTCTATTTCTATAATTAGGACTGCTGATATTCCATATACATTAGTAACCCTTGTACACTGTCACTAATTTCATGTTCCGTCCACTTAATTTTAGTTTATACATATTAAGCAAAATTTGAGATTAAACTTTTAACTAAAATGGCCGAGCAGCTAGAAAGACACACTATCCTCTGCTAAAACCAAACTTGTGTTTGTTTACATTGGTATAGTCAACAGACAAACCAGTAGAGTAGACTAAGATTGTGGAAGTGGGGGTGGGATAGTCGAGAGTACTATTCCACAAGTGATATCCACTTTACTATCCACTACTACCATCTGTAGTACTCTACTGTCACTAGCACAACATGTTTACATTATTCTAGTAGAGGAATAATAAGCACTCTACCACCGAGCTACTACTAATTATAACAATGTAAACCAGGCTTAATGCCTAATCAAGAGTTGTACTGCTAGAATTCCGGCGCCATGTTGGATCTATAAATACTAATCAAATACTACAATTATCCTATTATCACATTACAGGTGGACCAACAGTCCTATTGGATCATCACTCCCATTAGAGGCCTGTTGTTCCCATCTAGTGCCTACCTCCAGAAGAAGGTGGTCTACCAAGCGCAGAACTACACCATGCCGGAAGTGACCATTATAGTCTTCAACCTGACCCACGTATCGCAGACCGACTACTCCACCGGACAGGTAAATTAATCAGATTTAATTAAATATTTTCAATGAAATTAAATAAATTTAAAAATATTTCTTGGGTGCATTATTCATGTTGCTGTTATTCTGTTTCTACTCTAAGGATGCCTGAATGGGCGAAATATTGGACAAATAATTTCAGTTTTAGTTTAAAGACTTAAGGGCTTTTCGTTGGAACTCTTTCCACGGTCTTAAAATTACAAGACATTTTTTCTCATTTTTTTTTTTTATTTTTCAACATAGTTCCTTGTAACTCTACACACTTCTCCCAGCGATGCTCCCATCCCTATAACCCGACCAAAAAGTACTCGGCGTATTTTTCTGCAAAATAATTGTTCACGAAGGTGAATTCCTCTTCATTTGACGAAACTATCTGTCCTTCGAACGCAATTTTTAGACGAGGGAACAAAAAGAAGTCGCTTGGGGCTAGATCTTGTGAGTAAGGCGGATGTTCAAGCAGTTCAAACCGTAATTCGTGGATTTTTGCCATGGCAACCGCTGAGGTGTGAGACAGGATTTTCCTTTACTGCAAATGAGCCAGTTTTTCCGCAAGTTGTGCCTCCAGCTTGTCAAGTAATGATGCGTAATATGCTCCTGTAATCGTTTTTCCTTTTTGAAGATAATCGATTAAAATAACTCCATGACTATCCCAAAAAAACAGTCGCCATAACTTTCCCAGCCGAGAAAACAGTTTTTGCTTTTTTTGGAGCCGGTTCCCCCTTTGCAGTCTATTGTTTGGACTGTATTTTTGTTTTACAGTAATTAATCGGAGCCAAAACTCGGATTTATTACGCCAACAGAGCGTTGGAAATGTTCATTGGAACACATTTTTGGTCTTACGTGAGTAAACGCGGCACCCAACGTGCGGACAGCCATCTCATTTCTAAATATTGATTTAATATGTAACAAACACGTTCTTTTGGCATGTCCATAAACCCTTCTATCTCTCTCGCTCTAATTCGATGAACTTTGGCGATGTTCGGCAGAAACTTTCAGACCACCCTCGTATACAGATATAATAGAGAATAAAGCATTTATATCAATGGAAAAAAACAAAAATATGTATCTATATATTATATTTAATATAAAAAATGGGTACATACAGTTTTGAAGTTGCTATGATAAAGGTGAAAAGTAGTACGAAGGAAAATTAGAAAATAAATATTAAAGGAGCTGAGAGTAAAATTATACGACGTAGGAAAAAATTCTTCCTCTTTGGTACCGCAATGATTTGTATAGTTTTTACTGTTTATTTTTTATCTACCCTGAAGATGGCCTAAATCTTAGGTCGAAACGTAGGCACAATTATATAAGTCATTCTTGTTTTGTGTAATCCATTGACTGCACCTCTCCTCTCCCCTCCCCCGGACCATTTTAGAATTATCCAGTCAACAATGTCCATTTAAATTTAATATAATATAGTTACTTTTTGTTAACAGGTCTTGAAAAATGTGATAACTGATCTAAAACGGACATTCAAAGACTGCATCATAATCAACGCAAACAAGGCCGTGCTCAAACAGCTGCAGCTCCTTCTTCCTAACCTCACTTGTGTTAGTTCTCTGGAACCGCCTTCGAAGAATTGTAGTATTATCTCTTTGGAACCGATGAGGAAAAGGTTGAGCGTGATCTCATTAGAGCCTATTCAGAAGAAAAAGAAAGATTTGCCTGAGGAACCACGGAGTGTGCGTAAGAAACATTTTTAATATACTATTGTATCATACTTTTAGATGAGTAAGTATTTATATATTTTTTTTTTTTTTTATTAAACAGTTTATTTAAATATTACAATCTGCCACTTGTGGGCAATAAGTAATGGTGCTATGTAGTTACAACCATTCCATAACAAAACAAAAAATGATATAAACAAAATAAAATAAGTGAATGTAATAAAATATTTACATGCGGTAATGAAAGGAAATTAATGCAAAAATGATAATAAAATAAAGTCTAGATAAAAATAAATAAAATAATGTACACATTCAAACCCTATTTACAATTTGCCTGGGGTTCCCGAACTAATCTCCTTCCCCAGGAATGAGGGCAAAACAGGAGTTTGGGAGGCCCGTGCACCCTTTCCCAGCCGCGTCACTGGAATTAAACTCCAATGGAAGCTGGTTAAGGACGCTTCACACACACAGGTCGTGAGTGGAGAATCTGGCCAGTGCCAGTACTCCAAATAACAATATTACAACAAGTCTCGGGGCCATTGCCGGTTTAGACGGCGGGGTGGATTGTATGGATGTGTGGAACTGGATGATTGAGCCAGGGGGTTGGGATGACAGGGAAATTGGTGGAAGTTTTAGAATTTAGTAGGGATGAGGTCGAGGACGAAAAGAATGTTGAGATCATTATGCAGGGTTATGTATTTATATAGTAGATAAATTACCTTTTTTTCATAGTTTTATTTTTTTAATATAATAGGGGGGGGTACATATCAATATCACGAGTTCGCAGCCCGTATCTTCTAAGGGAGGAAAAAGTCCTTGGCTATGCCATCCTTCAGAGGGGACGTATATTGTGCGGTGTCAAGTAATCGGTAAAGATTCCTATCCTCAATATACCTGGATATGTAAAATTTAAGACTCCCACTAAACCATCTTGAGATTAGCCTAAAAAAATATATAATACAATGTTTGGTATTGAGCACAGATCGTACTGTTTCTAGGACAATGGCTGTGCAGGGAGTAGATTTCTCAGAGATCGCGATCAACTGTCAGTTTTTTTTCCCAATTGAGGGTACCCACTGTATAGAGGCTGCGTGAGCCCCTTGAAGATATTTAGATCCAGAATCAATCCGTGGCTGTTAACAGATCAAATAAATAACTTTTCAGTCAAAAGTACTTAGACTTATCACTAATGCACCATGGTACGTCAATAACAAAACTCTGCATACTGACTTAAAAATAAAAACGGTTGACGAACACATTCGAACGTACTACAAACGCTTTCAAGAAAAACTATACGGACACCCAAATCCATTGATACAACAAATGGCCACTACTCTCATGGCTGAGAACACTAGGAGGAGACTAAAAAGGACGTGGATGAGAGATCTATTACAGTAGGGAATTAAAGCAAGCCATTGGAGAGGTAGTTGTTGGCTACTGTTCTTCGTCATGCCTTCCATGTCATTTTGTATTTTTTTTTTCAGTCAGCCAATCTGCTGATTGTCAATTACTTGTATTTGACAGGTGTGGATGGAAATATAAAGAGAAAAAAAAAATTAAATTTATTTGCTACAGCCGGATTTGAACCCGAAACCTCCAGCATAGCGTCATAGTCAAAAAGTGACGTTAAATAATAACCTACCAATAAACTAAGGCGGTGTACCCCCTTTCCGCCTAGCAGCGATCCAATTCCCTTTGCTCCAATCACTTCCGTTGTTGTATAATTGTTACTAGCGACCCAGCCCAGCTTTGCTCGGGTAATAAGGCATATTAGGTCTACATACTTTCGTCTGTCTAATGTTTTTTTTTTTTAATAACATACCGACCACTAAGGACCACGCGAATAACATTGGTTAGGCTTCTTTGGGAGACTTGATTTTCTTTCTTCCCATCTCAGCTAATGTACTTTATTATATAGAAATTATAAAAATAAAAACAAAACCAAATATTTCTTTATATACGAACTAGCTTTTGCCCGCGGCTTCGCTCGCGTGGAATTTGGTCTGCCACGTAGTTTCGTGAAAGATGATTTTAAATTAAAAAAAAATTTTAACTATAAGTTACTTAGGGTAGGTTGCACCAACACCGGTTTAAACTGAGATTAGACGATCTCAGTTTAATCTTAGATTAACAGTTAAACTCTAGTTCTCTGAACACCCGTTGTTGGAGTACAGTTTACTTTAAACTGCGTTTAAAAGGGAGGTTACGCTTAGGTTTGCTGTTTTGTGCCGTTTTCAACAGGTAATACTACAGTTATTATCCAGTTCAGAACTAAATCTTCAAATTGAAACTGAGAAAGAACGATATTAAGGGAAGTCATTTTAACTATGTAGTTGAGTTAACATAAAGATTAACAATTAAAAACTGAATCACTTGATTTATCTATTCATTTCAAATTTCATCCACAGAAACCAATTATTGATAACCAAACAAAGTCCCAATAATTATTAATAATGAAACACAGTAACTTGTCTTTCTATTTGTTTTTTAAAAACGGCAAGTGCTTTCAATCACATTTCTGATGCTCTTCAGGCTAAAGACACTTGTTGATCACTCACCATCATTTACGTTTGGTAATCAGAGACAAACTTTACCTCTGATTGCCAAACGTAAATGTGGTTTGAAAGTTGAATGTTCGAAACCGAGGGTCTAATTAAATCCGAAACAACTTGAACCGTGCTTTTTGAAAGTCTAAATCTGTCAAAAAATTCTTGATTCGACCATTGGAGAAAATGGTTCTGTCGAGCACGAAATACTTTTGTACTCATCAATGAATGAGCAACTAATTGAAAAAACTCTTCGTCATCTGCCAAATCGTCAATGTCTATATTGCCAACAATATCCATTTCTTGAAAAATAAATAAATAACAAAAATTGAAAACAAAGCCAGTAAAGAAAATTAAAAACAAAACAAAGCCAGTTAAGAAAATTAAAAACAAAACAAAGCCAGTTAAGAAAATTAAAAACAAAGCCAAGGGCGACAAGAATGAAGTTTGAAATGTGAGAATATGGTTATACGAGTTTAATGTAAACGAGGTTTAAACGGTCATGTGTGGCCGGTAAGGTTTAAATCTAGATTCGAGTTTAAACCTACTTTGTAACGCTTAATAATCGATTTAAACTGAGATATTGGAAATCCCAGTTTAAACTAGGTTGGTGCAACTGGCCCTTAGACATCCAAAATTTCAGATGTCTAACTTCAAAACTATTCTATACAATCATTGAACCCTTATTATATTAAAGGGGAAACCCTTGGGGGTGGAATTATCCAAATTTCTTTCTAAAATTATAGAAAGAACCTATCTTTAAGATGCTAAGTTCCTGATTTGCCTTTAATTGTGTAACATAATGGATTCTCCACAGAACACAAAAAATTGCCTGGGGGCTTGTGCGCCCGTGCCCCCCATAAATCCGCGCTTGCTGTAGCATATTTGTTATTCTGATGTATAAATTATATTACTGCAAAGTTTCATCCAAATCGGTTCAGTAGTTTTTGCGTGAAAGAGAGACAAACATACAAACTTTCACATTTATAATATTAGTAGGATATCAAAACAATAGTTTCTCTCATGTTCTTTCAGTTATTTTAACACTTATTATCATGTGATTTGCCTTTAATTATCTCCTACAATCAATTCTCCACAGTACCGAAAAAACTGTCAGGGGGGACACGTGCCCCAGTGCGCCTCCCCCCTAAATCCTTGCTATAGCCTATGTGTTATTATGATGTATAACCTATATTACTGTAGTTTCATCCAAATCCGTTCAGTAGGTTTTGCGTGAAAGAGAGACAAACATACAAACTTTCACATTTATAATATTAGTAAGATTTATTATCTTGTACATTAGATAATTGCACGGGATTAGGCAGCGTCTTCTGTGAAACCCATCAATATTCCAACCAATTTACACAAAACCTGGACAAATCATATACCTAAACCTTCCTGGTGAATCACTCTATCTATTGGTGAAAACAGCATGAAAATCTGTGCAGTAGTTAATGAGTTTACCGCGAACAAACGCGACCGAGGACTTTGTTTTATAATATGTATAGATTATGTGTATTTTGAAAGTACAAAAAAAAATTAATGATTAAAGTTTTTTTTTCGAATTAATCCAATGTTTTAAGACTCAATTTTAATAATGTAACTTATATATTTATGTTCTCGATAACTGCAGCCCCAGGACCGCGCGTAAGCCATATCGTAGCTTTCTTATCACCCAAATTCCCTTCATCTTTTCACTCACCCCTTTTCTCTTCTGTTCATCCTTTTCCTCTTTTCTGTTATCTTCCACTACAAAGTCCTTAATGTAGTTTCTAAATATTTCTCTCATGTCTCGTGTTCGAATGGATGGATTTTTAAATTTTCTTTAAATATTGAAAAGTAAAAAAGAGACCTTACATAAATGTTAAGACCGTGAAAAAATTCCAACGAAAAGCCTTAAGTCTCCAAACTAAAACAGAAATAGAAATTATCTGTCCAATATTTCGCCCATTCAGGCATCATCAGGGTAGAAAGAGAATATCAGCAAAACAAAACATGAATAATGCACCGAAGAAACATCCCACCACCTCCAAGGCTCAAATGCAACTAATGAATCATAAGGAAGGTTACTCGACCCCAGGTGGATAAGGTTAGATAAAAACAGCTGATAGATACTTCAGAAATTCAATATACACTCACCAAATTTCAAAAAGCACAACAGGAAAAATAAATAATAGCAAACATCACAAAACTTAAGACGAAAGACCATATGAAAAAATGAAAGTAAAAATGCAATAAAAAAAAATTATCATTATCAAGAAACCAGTGGACCTACGGCTACTCCACAAAATATATTAATATTGAAAAGTAAAAAAGAGACCTTACATAAATGTTAAGATTCCAACGAAAAAATTCCAACGAAAAGCCTTAAGTCTCCAAACTAAAGCAGAAACCAGCTGGGGTCGAGTAACCTTCCTTATGATTCTTTAGTTGCATTTGAGCCTTGGAGGTGGTGGGATGTTTTTCGGGTGCATTATTCATGTTTTGTTTTGCTGTTATTCTCTTTCTACCCTGAGGATGCCTGAATGGGCGAAATATTGGACAGATATTTTCTATTTCTGTTTTAGTTTGGAGACTTAAGGCTTTTCGTTGGAATTTTTCCACGGTCTTAACATAAATTTTCTTTAAACATTATAATATGGACTATATTATATTACCGGACTATATTTTATAATATTTAATTTATGAAGCAAAAACCATTTTCCAGTCAAGTTTTTCTTTATTATTTTCCATAAATACGTTTCGACCCCTTCAATTTTCAGTTTTTTTAGGACATTTTAATGTAACTCGAATATTTCAGTTTTTTTAGGACATTTTAATGTAATTATTTATGGTTTTATTTGTTATTGATGTTGATAATTTTATATTGTTAAATTACAGACATATTGTGTGAATCCTAAGAAACAATTAAGAACTTGAAAATGACAGAAGGGGTCGAAACGTATTTATAGAAAATAATAAAGAAAAACTTGATTGGAAAATGGTTCTTGCTTCATAAATTAAATATTTTCTTTAAAATAATTTATCACGGCCGAAGAATAACTATTAGTTTAGTCTTCTGACGTGCTTGCTTAGTTAAATTATAAATATGTTTAATAATTGGTAATAAAAAAGCTGAATTCTCTAAACTGTTACACAAAAGAAAGAACTTTATTTTGAAGAGAAAAGATTTGTCCAGGGCCGGGATTCGAAGCCGGGTAGCCCACGTCTCCGTCGTGCTGCTCTAAGCAATTGAGTTACCCTAGCTCCTAAAACGGCCAGACAAATATAATAACACGGCCCAGGTTCGAATCCAGCCCCTGGAAAAATCTTTTCTCTTCAAAATAAAGTATTTAAAAATTATAATAGGTACTTGTGTCTTAACGCAGCCCTGGGTACTTTTTCCTGCTTGTTCGCATGCGCGAGCAGTTACATTTTGTAACGGTTACATTTTTAACAGCTAATTTGTTCTATGTTTCATCTTGCTTACTGTGTTTTGATTATTGCTGATTTATTGTTAGTTATTTATTGTTCGTTATTTGTTGTTTATTGTTCGTTATTTGTCCTTTATTCTTTGTTATAAATTGTTCGTTGTTATTATTTTAGTAAGTTATTTAATTAGTGTAAAATGATGCGTATTTGGGATTTGCCTTCAACAGAAGAACAAGCTATACATTTTTTGCAGGAGCGTAATATTTTACCAAAACAAAGAAAATGTACCAATTCCCATCAAATGAAATTGTATTGTTGTGAAAGGTTTTTTTGGAAATGAATCATATTTATGCGAGTTCGTATGGCGACAGCATCAGTCAAAACAAAATACAAACTGTTTTGAATCTATATTGAAGTCTATTTCGACGCATTTTCCACCTAAATGCGATTAAATTTTTATTTTGTAATTGTTCATTCTTCATTAATTAATTGTTCATCATATATTACATTTTTCAATTTTTTTTTACATAATTTTTCATTACTTTTATTTCTTAATTCTTAATTGTTTGAAATTATTTTTTGTACATAATTTTTCATTATAGCGATTTTTCATTACTTTTATTTCTTAATTGTTAAGATTTTATTATTATTATTTTCCATTTGTCAATAAATTCTTTTGATTTGTAATTGTTGATCATTTTTCAACCCCAATAAATAGAAGGTAACTGTTAGAAATGTAACCGTTACAAAATGTAACTGCTCGCTCATGCGAACAAGCAGGAAAAAGTAACCAGGGCTGCGTTAAGACACAAGTACCTTATAATAATTTATAAACAAATAAAAGGAAGTACTGTTTGGATTCAAATGGAATGCATCGTTTGAAAAAATAAAACAAACTACATTTTATTCCAATATTTCTATTTTAGTTTTTTATAATTATTGGTCATTTGTTTTCATTTTAGATATTTTTATTTTTAAAGAGAAAAGATAGGTCCTCGGCCGGGATTGTATTAATTATATTTTCCTTATAAACTATAATTTTTTTTTAATCTATAAAACAAATATAAAATGCTCAATATCTCAAAAAAATACTAAGTGTGTACACATATTGTAATTTGCGAATTAGAAGGGTCCCGGACAAGAGGTGTCCTCTAGATGAATTAAAGATTTTGAAAAGTCCTGATTACTGATGATGGAAGCGCTAGGTTGCAGATATTTAAACGTGGCGACAGATCGCTGTTTCCCTTTTAGACTACGCAGGACATGGAAATTACAATTAGAAAATGAACTCCCCCATCTTTCCCTTGAATATCAATCAAAGATAAACGTTTCCCCTTCAAAGCAGATCTCTTCAGCTCATACAACGCCTCACACTTTTCAATTCCCATTTGATGAATGTGTAGGATACTTCTATAAAATTTAGAAAGCAGAGGTACTCTGATATATAAATCACTGAAATAAAACCAAAAATGTATATGCAGATGTAAAAAATGTAGGAATTGTAGAAACAAGCAAGCAATTGAAGTTGCCTATATATTTCAGAATACGGAACTAATGGTTTTAAAAATAATAAGATGGCAAAATTCTGCTTTATACAATATTGAGGGTGAAAATAGTTAAGTAGCGTCACCATCTTGTACCTTAGATCCATAATGACACTTGGAACCAAAGAAGCAGTAGAGTTAAAAGAAGAACTTTAGCAAGTAATGAATCGTACTTGCTATGCACTAAGAAACATAGTAAGGAGCATTGACGTAACTAGACTTGACTCATGGGGGGGGTTAACCCCCACCAGTCAACCACTCCTATATATTACTCCCTTCAAAAAAGATGTCCCGTAATATAGGTATAATTTATATTATACTATAATCATGTAGCTTCTAATTAAATAAATAGATTATAATTTTTAATAAATGTTATTTTGGAAGTTGTACTTAAATGTTATTTTTGGAAGGGCAATCAAGAAATAGCTTTTAAATACAAGTAACCTTATTTATTGGTCACGATAAGTTACTATAGTTAATTGCATAGGGAACTTTCTAGACCCATCCAGACTTTACTTCTAGATTCTAAGAATCGTCTAAACTGTTCTCACATTTCTGATCTTATTGTTGCCGCTATAATAATATAATTAATTGTAAATAAACAGTATTATGTTTTGGTTTGTCATTTTAGTGTAACGTTTATTCATTAAAATAACTGTATTTGCACTTTCTTTGTTGGGTTTTTGGCATTATTGGCCCTTACTTCTGTAATCCCACAATAATAACTTTGAAAAAGTAAAATCCTTCAAATTTCTATTTCTTTTAAATTGTTACTTACAATTTTTTTTAAAATTTCTTCTAAGCAATGGGAGGGGGTTACATCCCCAATAAACCTCCCCTCGTTACGCCTATGGTAAGGAGTATCCTGTTATAACACACTACTAAATTCTGGATGTACACCTAGAAAAGCTAAACCTGGATGTTGAATAAGCAATACCTGAAAGATGTGATAGGTTTGGAAGTAAGGGGTTTGAAAAATCTATTACACGCTGGCTAATGATGAAGATTTGGGTCTTTGGCAGACTATGTTGAGGCAGGCATCGTACTATAACATATATATATATAATTGCTTGTAAAGTAATATTTTAATATTAAATTTTAATTTTTTTTCCAGCAATATAACTCTTTTTTTTTAAATCTTTCCGTTAAGATTTCTGAAGCAAAAACTCCCCTAGCACTCATCTTTGCAAACTACTTGCTAGGGTACAGCCCAAGTTTATGAGTGATAAAAAATTATACAGCCTCCCTGAATTTTAGAATAGTTCTATAAATTATCTATTTATTAAAGTTATATCCTCTTTGATTATTAATATTTAAAATAATATTTTCTCTGTTATAATGCTTTTGTTTATTATTTTGTTTCCAGATGAGTTAATTTGTTCAAGAACTTGGTAAAAACGTTGTTGTTTTTTCTGATTGACGACGATAATTCCTCAGTAATCCGAGTAGCAATAGCTATAGTACTTAAATTTATATTGTTCCTAATTTATAATGTATTTCTTAGCAGATGAGAAAAAATGTGATATAATTTTAACTATAATTATTGTGCTATGAGTAAGATAATTTGGACAGAATAAATGGAATAATTCCCCATATTTTGTTAAAAAGTATTTAGTCGAATTAAAAAGACACTATTTTAATTATAATCTTAATGTATACATTATTGAATTTAGTGTATTTTTAAAAGATAAATAAAAAGAAGCTATAAAATATGAATTTAAGGACTTTCAAATAAATAATAATAACAAACATATTGACTTTCATATGAAGATGTGAGAAGCAAATTGGTACAAGTGTATTTTTTTTAAAATGATTAATAGTAAATAGTTAATTCAATTTAATTTAATTGTAAACATTTTAAGTTTTATCAATTTTTTTTAACTTTTAAAATCAGTTTTTTTTATAATTATAAAAATTTCACTTGAATCACTTGGCTTTTCATCTTCTAATATGTATATTTTACATGTTAAAAGCAATTAGGTTTGATCGTTATAGTTGGAATATATTTATAATTTTTTCTTTAGTGAAAATTTTAAGATTATTGAATGTAAACATTTAATTTTAATAATTCTGTAAGATATCTATTAAACTGATACAAACGAAATTGCATATATAATATTGTAATTTTAATATAAGAGTTCAACGAGACATTGTGTATATTTTATGTGTAGTAAGTACATAAAGATGTATACATAATTTTTGCACAATGTGATATCTTTTTGGTTATACAATAACCAATTAATTTAGAAGTAGCATTAAATATTTTAACTTAAAAAACCTTTACAGAAGTATTAGAAATAAACTCAGAGCTGTGGACCACATTTTTATGTGCTTTCGTTTTAAACTGTTTTTCTTTAAATATTCACAAGCCAATATGTACGATTTTTTTTACATTTATTTTGATTGAGACAGCAAAGTATTTTTTTTCTTAATTTTTTTAGATTAATTAATTAGTGTAATTGGAAATTGTGTAGATTTATTTAGTTTAAACAGAATTCATTTTTTCAATCAATAATAATATTCCGAAATTCCAGAAACATTCTATAAATGGAGTTTTGGATTCATATAAAATTAAGTGACTCATCAATAATTATTGCAGATCAAAATATTATATCATAAATGTCTGAAATAATTCAGTATTCATATGTTTGTGTCAAATATATTGTTTATAAATCATTAATTCTGTAGTGGAAGTGTTTTAACCCTAAATAAATCTTATAATGTAATTTTTAAATACTCAACTATATAAATTTTAATATTTTTTTAAATTTAAAATAAAATTAAATAAATATGTAGATACTCATAAAGGAATCTTATATTCGGTAATTTATGGTAATATAGAGAGATAAAATAATAAATATAAATATTATACGGAATAGTTAATGATGTTCAATAAAATTTGTTATATTTTATTGATTTTGACTTATTAATTTAAGTTTTTAAAAATATATATTTACAGATAATAAAATATGTACTTCATTATGACAATGAAAAAATATGTTAATAGTAATTGTAATACTCATTTAACCAGTAACAAGGTTACAACCACAAAATCATGGCGTGTAATGTGAACCTTTAACTAGTACAGTGTCTTCTGATCTTTCTGGTATCAAGTTTTACAGAAGTGTATAGTAGTCCAGGATCCATGGTCCATTTTTGCACTTGATTACTTTGAAGCTGAATCTTTGTGAATAGTTTCGCTTCGATAAGACACTCAACAATTTCCTTTGCGAAAATACTCGATTGTGTTAGCTAACAGATGTAGCAAGGATAAAATATGTCGATTTGATGATTCTATACAAATTTATTATTAACTGGGTTTTTTTTTTGTTAAATCTCAAGATAATTGTCTAAATTATATGAAAACATTTTTGTCCTACAAAATGTATGGTTTGATCAAAGAGTCCCGCCCTTCCAACATGTTGATCGACGAGGTCACCAAAAATGATTACTAACCAGCTGATTTTTTTTTTTTTACTTAGTTAATATTTATATAATTTAACAGTCATATTGTCCTACAAATTGCGTGGTACGTTATCCCGGTCCTACACTCAAAAATAGTAATACAGATCCTAATAAATAAGTTTTAAAAAAAACAGCTGGTTAGTAATAATTTTTAATGATCGATACATATTGGAAGGAGGGGACTCTTTGATCAAACCATACATTTTGTAGGACAAATATTTTAGACAATTATCTTGAGATTTAACAAAAAAAAAAAAAAAACAGTAATAAATTTTTGAGAATCATCAAATCGACATATTTTATCCTTGCTACCTCTATTAGCTACCACAATCGAGAATTTTCGCACAGAAAATTGTTGGGCGTCTCATCGAAACAAAGCTATTCACAAAGATTCAGCTTGATAGTAATTAAGTGCAAAAATGGACCATGGATCCTGGACTATAGAGTATTTAATATTTCATAGGCATCACCTAAAAAAATTACAGTTGCTAATATATACTTTTAATTGGAAGAAAGTGTTCGGGGTAGAGGTCACATTGAATTTCTCGTAGAATTGGAGAAAAACTTAATTGATTAGCCAACGTTTCGACCTACTTTGTAGGTCTTCTTCAGGGCTATATGCAAAATACAGACAATATAAGAATAAAAATGGTACAAATATATTAAAACATATTAAATATAAACATTATTTATATTTTATATTATAATGTATTTTGCATATGGCCCTGAAGAAGACCTACAAAGTAGGTCGAAACGTTGGCTAATCAATTAAGTTTTCCTCCAATTCTACGAGAAATTCATTGCGACCTCTACCCGGACCACTTTCTTCCACATATATTATCAAGGTCAACAATTATCATTCAATATATACTTTTAAGTTTTAAATAAAACTAATTTATTGAAGAAGTCTTAAATAAAGAATTTCATTTTAAATTTATTAATAAAAAAAAAGAACAAAAGGTGTACCATGAGTAGAGAGAAGAGTGGATTAGTGGTAGAGCACTGATTTGTCGTGCCAAATGTCTTGGGTTCAAATCCAGCTGTTTTATTTAATCTATTAGCGGCCGGAGATGGATCCTATGGTATCTACTATAGGACTCTATCACTCAACCTCTATAAAATGAATACCCAAAATAGAGAGAAAAATCTGGCAGTTGAGTGTGATAGTGCAGTCTCTACTACATACTTAACCAAAGACCCTCCAAAGAATGTAACGGTACAGTTGGTTTTTTTTAGTTCTTTATATACAATTATGGTGACTGAACCGATCGTGAGTAAAAAAATTTATTTATTCAAAAAACAAAAACAAATACAATTAACACTATATAAAACAATTATAACATTTACAAAGTGTGTACAAGAATATGACGGAACTGGTATAATGATGACTATAATGATATAACTGAAAGAGGAGATTAGAAGATGGAGACTACTAGACTAAGGACTTGGGATAAGGGGCTGCCTTATATAGGTTAATGAGTAGTGATTCTAGGTTTCTGGGAAATTGGTCTAGACTCGTATGAGGTGATGTGTGTCTGGTCTCTTAACTTACCATAAATACAGATGGTCAACTTACTATTACAATTTAGGCATCATTGGCGATCTTTACAAAAGATATAACTACTTGGTTGTGAGACACATTACAAGTTTTTGTTCTGTCTATTCCTTACCAACTACCTTACTAGTGTTAAGGTACAGACTGAATTAACCCTTTAGCGACCGTGAACTACTATAATAGTCCGAGCGCGCCGTGCCGTGGACTATTATAATAGTTTTGCTTCTCCGGCGTTTCTTGACCGTGAGCTACAATAGTAGTTCAGTTCCTAGAGCCATCTAGGTGTCCGCATGACAAGCTGAAATACTTTTTCTTGACAACAGATGTCGTACAAATTCACTTTTGTCTATATTATTTTTCGTAAAATGTGTCTGTCGTGTTTCGGCATTTATCACACTCAAAAGAATCTTTAATTGTATAAATTTGTATATAGACATTTCAAAAAAATAAAGTATATAATTTTTTAAATAATTAAAATTAATATACAGTAATTAAAAATTTTTTTTTAAAAATATGTTTTTAAATTCACCAGTGCCAGTCCATTCACCATTCCAAGTCCGGATCAAAAAGGATGATAGGAAACTATAAGGAATTAAAAAAACAAAACATGATTTCTGAGTCAAAAAGTAATCGGTTCAGCGGGCATGGTTGACTTTTCTACGACTCAGTCCAGCCAGCCCGCTCTGGCCCCCGCGGCCGTATTCGGTCGCTAAAGGGTTAAAAAAAAGCTCTAAAATATTATATTTTGTTTATAATTTTTTTAAACTCACTGTTACCATTATTATTTTGAGTCAGCTAAGTTCGATAAAATTTATATATACCTTCACTGAGGTATAAAAAAGCCCAAGAAAAAAAATTTGCATTTTATTTGCATCATCTAAAGCAGTGGTTCCCAACCCAGAGGGCGTGACTACAAGTCAGGTGAGGGGCACGATACCAGGTGAAAATGAAAAATTCTGACTTAATTTTAGTTATTTTTCTCTTACCAGTACTTCTTTAACTTAAATTAAAACATATAATGTTGTATCTTGTGAGGGTAAAACTAAATGTTTTGTTTTCAATGTAACACTTATTGTTTTTTTTTTTTTCATATGCCCATACAAATTATTGAGTGACCATCATACGACCTATTTGGACTTACGGAGTAGAGCTATGGGGCTCCACTAAGCCATCGAATTCCTCTCGTATCCAATCCCTACAATCCAAAATCCTTCGTAAAATCCTCAATGCTCCTTATTTTGTTAAGAATAAAATCATCCATAACGACCTTAAGGTCCCTTTTGTTGCTGATTTGGCCCGAACCCGGTATCTATCCTTTCATAGCAAACTTCATTCCCACTCAAACCCTCTAGTTTCAAACCTAGCTTCCTCTTCAATTCCCGATAATCCTCCGAGGCGTCTGAAAAGAAGATGGCCACGTGACCTTCTTATTTGAACTTTGATTTGAGTACTACCAGTGGGTAGTTTCTCTACTTGTCATTCTCATGTCATTATGTAACACGCATTCTATTTACTTGTTGTATAATTGTAATAAAGTTGTAAATATCAATAAATAAGTTTAAAAAAAAAAAATTATTGAGAAAGAAATTTATACGAATGCATAGAAGAAATTTCATTTGAACAGGGGAGGTGTGTTACAAAAAAAAAAAGTTGGGAACCACTGATCTAAAGAAAAATCTATATATTTATATATTTTTTAAACTGTTAAATGAAACATATACTTGTACATCTGTAATTATCACATTGCAATGTGTATGCATAGTCCAATATTTTTTTCTTTCCTTATATTCTGATAAGTAAATCTGTACCACTACAACCTGTGAATGTGTCTGGCGTTTAGTACATGGTAGAGACTGTACTGTTTCATGGACAACGGTTCTGCAGGTGACTTGTCCTAGGTCACGCTCAATCACCAGATTTTTCCCCCTTTAATTTGGGTACCCTATTTTTATAATATTTTATAGAGGCTGGGTGAGCCCCAGGAGGGTCCAAGATCCTATATTATCCATCTCAACCACACAAACGCAAACAGACTAAATAAAAGTCTTGCCCGCAGCAGGATTTGAACCTGGATTTCGGGCATGGCAACACCACTGATAATCATAATTCCTTAATGCTGCATTTTTAAGAAAAAATTATTATATTTAATTAAAGAGCATCAAATTATACTTCTAAATAGTGTCATGTCATAATCATTTGGGTAACTAATAAGTCATCATATCACCGTGTTCCCATAATTTTTGCGATGTAGACATGGGGAAGATGTATGCATCTATTGCGATGTATATATCACAAAAATTGTGGGAACACGGTGATATAGGATCGGTGAAGAGAACGGATTTGGCTGATTTGGATACAACCAGCTCAGGTAGCTCAGTGGTTTAGAGCACTGCTATGGAGAAGCAGACGACCCGGGTTCGAATCCCGGCCAGGGCAAATCTTTTCTCTTCAAAACATATTTAAAAATAATGATCATAAAAATAACAATTAATAAAAATAAATTACTAAATATTGATGAGGAAATGATTGGCTGGAAGCCTGAAGGAGGCAGTTCGGATTCTTTACACCCTTAAATAAATATTTTTTCAAAATTTAACTAATTGACAGCATACCTGCAAAACTTCATGACTTATGCTGAATTAGTTATATCAAAAATAATCTCTATTAAACATGCGCAGGCAGAAACCTCTGATCTAGAATAGGAATATTATTGTACACACAGTAAGGTTAAAAGTATAGACCAAATTATTGGGAAAGATAAAACCAATAAGGGGTCACAAATGTTATAATGGTTACAAAAACGTTCTACAACAAAGGTTTGGGTTCGCTGCCCGGCAGGTGACTTAAAATCATTCGTTATGGTATTTCGGAAGGGACCAAAAAACAAGCAGTCCTGAGCCTATGTGGTACGAGTATCATGTACTCGTTAAATATCCTAATTGTACCTGTATATAAAAAATGTACGTCTCCTGCTATAGCATCCTCTGATTATCCATGGTAGCTTAAAATGAGATTAAATAAATAAATAAACCAATAAGCATACCATAAATGATGAAAAAGTGCCTTAAAAATCCAAAAATATGGTGTATAAAAATTACAGTAAAAAAGAATTTAAAAAATATTCACAATTGTTCACAAAAATATTTACTAAATTCTGTAGTAAAAACTTTAAAATTAAATTTGACTGAAGAATGCCAAGGGGAGTGGAGTGGCTCAGTGGTTGAGCACTGAGCTGCCGTGCCGGAAATCCTGGTTCAAATCCCGCTTCAGGCTCTGATTTTTATTTAGTTTGTTTGCAGTGGGAGATGGATCATGTAGGATCTAGGACCCTCTTGGGGCCCACCCAGCCTCTATAAAAATAGGGTACCCAAAATAAGGGAAAAATTCTGACGGTCGAGCGTGACCTAGGACAAGTCACCTGCAGAACCAATGTCCATGAAACAATACAGTCTCTACCATGTACTGAACCCCAGACCCTTCATGGGTTGTAGTGGTACAGGTAAAAGAAGGATGCCAAGAACTTGTTCAAGGAAATAAAGAAACATATACAATGTAACCATTTACAATTTTAAAGTTGGTCCATCACCCCCATAAGGGAGTACCTCCATAGCATTAATAAATCAGTACTTGTGCATTAGCTGGTCTGCATAAAACCTACCTCCTTATCTCCTGTAACCTCTTCTTATAACTGATCTCATTTGAGTTATTCTTTTTTTCGTTACTAAATTCTTTTCGATATTGCTTTTTGGCATTTTTGTCTTGTTAATTTTGTTTATTGTCAATTTAAATTTCTGTAATGTTTATTAAATTTAATTTTTTGTCTTATTCCTTTTATTATATCCTATTTAAAATAAACAGAATGACATCTTGAATGATAATTGTTGACCTTGATAATATATGTGGAAGAAAGTGGTCCGGGTAGAGGTCAAAGAATTTCTCTTAGAATAGGAGAAAACTTTATTAAGTAGCCAACGTTTCCAGGTCTTCTTCAGGGCTACATGCAAAATACAGACAATTAAGAAATGGTACAAATATATTAAAACATAGAAATATAAATAATCAAAAGTATAGTGAATCCAGGTAATTGAAAATAAAAATGATAAATATTTCTGTAATATTATACCTTGCTGTGCAATATTTATCATTTTTATTTTCAATTACCTGAATTCCCCCTACTTTTGATTATTTATATTCTATGTTTTAAAATATTTGTACCATTTCTTAATTGTCTGTATTTTGCATATAGCCCTGAAGAAGACCCACAAAGTAGGTCGAAACGTTGGCTACTCAATAAAGTTTTCTCCTATTCTATGAGAAATTCTTTGACCTCTACCCGGACCACTTTCTTCCACAAACAGAATGACAATTTGGTAATGGTCTTTTTTAAAAGAAGAAACTGCGAAATACTACCAGAAGTTCGGAATAATTCCAAAGACAAAATTGTGTGAAAAAGGTCGTCAGATGGATTTTGACAAGGATAGAAATAGAGATGAGACATGGCTAGGAGGGTATTGAATTAGCATTTTATCGTTATATTTTATGTAATTCAATTTCCATTAATATGAATAAAAAGGTAGGTGTTATCAGGATCAGAATTATCAATGTTCAGGTTATAAACATTGGTGGATAACAGCCCCTGCAGACTGAATAATACACAAGTGCCAATAAAACTTTGCAGATAAACTAGCTAAATATTCAAAGCTTCATTGAAGTAAAATACTTCATCTTCGAGAAAAAAAAAACCTGCTTCCAGTCAATTATTTTATTCTTTATAAACAAAACGTTTCGATGGTTCAAAGATCAAAGTTTGGTTTTGTAATGCAATATAATTTTTGACCATGGAGGACTATAGATCTCCTTAAGAATTTTTTAAAAGTATTGACTTTCCAGTTTAAAAAATGCAGAAAAGGAAATGATTGAGAATGACACCATAGTGTCGAAACGTTTTGTTTATAAAGAATAAAATAATTGACTGGAAGCAGGTTTTTTTTTTTTCTCGAAGATGAAATTTACAATAAATCCAGTTTAAAAAAAGAAAAAAAGGAAATTATAAGAATGTAAAATACTTCTTAAGGCTTTAATTAAGTAATCCATGAAAGTTATCTTTTCTTCATAATTATTTATGGAAGAGGAAGGACATAATAAGAAATAACAAACTCAATAATAAATTGTAGTACTTTCATTTATTAAAATAACAACTTTTATTCAATTTTTTGCAACATTATAGTTTATAAGCGACCGTGAACACCGTATGAAAACAACTATTTACAAATTTTGATAAAATATACTAAAACGATAAGAAAATAAAATAATAATCAGTATACATACAGCTACCGTTATCATATAGTCCATGAGTTAGCTATAAAAGCTACTTCAGTCTTTTCCTTCAGATAAAATCAAGGCGATAAATAATAATTAAATTTATACATATCAATCAAGTTAATTTATTTACAACAGATATTATCAATCACATCTGTACCTCAGAGGTAACCTTTTGTATTTTTTCTTATACTTCGTATTTTTGATAACATATTATTTCAAGTATTGACAGAACAATTGAATCTTTAACGAGGAAAAGGTTGTAACTGATCATGCTAACAGGATAGAAAGAGAAGTCAAAACTGGGAATGGTTTATTTATTATGAACGGAGGTATTTTTTTTTTATACTATTTTTCACAAGAAACCTTCATTTTTGATTATCACAATAGTTTTTGCTTCACCTGTAAAATTACCGTTAGTGACTTTACTACCTTTTCCATGTCAACGCCTCAATTATTCACAAAATTTATTTATTTTAATACATAGGGCCTTTAGAGTTGTTGATTATGTATCTTTTTATTGTGTCAGTTGTTCGTAAAGTGGATTTTGCAAAGTTGTTTTAAATTAAACTGATTTTAATAATTCAATCACAGTATAACCAAACCTTCCCAACAGTAAACAAATTAAATAATTAATCGATGTAATGTGAATTATTATAATTAAAATAATTCACAGCTGATTGTTGACACTGAAATATTCCAACATTCATAAATTTGAATTTAAAATAAAGAAATGTATTGTGTATCTCAATTTTTTCAGTATGAAAGCACTAATTTTATTTAATTCATGTTTTCATTAACATCTTTTGATGTACTATCAATACACAAACAATTAATTTTTTTTAAAACAAAACTCTTGTAATAGTGCAAATAACGTTACATTGTATTATAGAAAAATAATGAGAGGAGCTAAAAATTGATATTGCTTTTTTATATTACCATTTTATATATTTTTTATTTCAATATTATTTAGTTATTTATTTATCTAAAAAATAAATATTAACACAAGATGAATGATTACTGCAAATAATTTATTGTAGATGAATCCCACTTCTCAGTCATATGACCAATCACAGCTCTAATCCATAATTAAGTACAAGTTCATTTAGAAAGGTTTGTTTTAAAGGTTACAAAATATTACTCATGTTACCATCATTAAATAATTTTTGTTTTCACTGTTTTTAATATAACTACTTTAAAGACATGAATGGAAAAATTTTCACCCCCAAAAAAACCCTAAGTCTTTACTAAAATAAAAAGTTAATATTTCGCCTATTCAGGCATCTTCAGGAAATAAAGAGAATAAAAACAAAGGAAATAAGCAAAAAAAGCACATCTCAGCCTCAAAAAAACAGCTGAAAAAGATAAACAAAGATATCCAATAAAAAGATAAATACACATATCAAACTTCCAAAAGGCAGAAAGGAAAATAAAAATAAAACAAATCAGAAAAACAGAAGACAAGTAAACATATCAAAATTGAAACGAAAATACAAGTATTTTTGTTTCCTGTTTTTATTTTAAAAACTCGAGTCTTTTCGTTCATGTTACAAGTATTTTATGTCAGTTTCGAACTTTTGCTCTTTTATATAACTATTCTAAATGTTTTCATAATTTAACATTAAACAGTGCAAACCAAAAGGTATTTATGTACTGCAAGATTTTGATACCTAACAGCATGTAATGATTTCTTTTAATCATAAATCACTTTTTTGTAATCTCAAAATATCACATTGGTCTTTTTTTTTTTAACTTAGATAATATTTAAGTCGTACATAGGCCATTTTTAAATGTTAAGAAATAAACGTTTGACAATGAAAAGTGTTTGAAGGATTGGAAAAAGCACAGGCACAATTGTATTCGATCTCGTGTGGATTGAATGAGACATCATATATATATATATACTCTTGAATATATCAAAATTGGTCTTAGAAACTGAACACACCTCCTATATCGAGATAAGAGATACAAGATAACATTAAATAGATTGTTGATGAAATTGTTACAATTTTTAAACGGAGTAGTTATATTGTTTAAAATTATAATTTTTACATTTTACTAATTGAATTTTTTAATTTGGTTATTGCACATGTACCTTAATAAAAAAAAACTAATAATAATAAACCATTTCAACTTAAGCATGGTATATCGAACAGTCAGCTTTCATTCCAACAAGAAGTAAGCTAAAGATTTAAACCTAGTTTCATCTGGCAACATCCATCAGCCAATGAAATGATTGTTAAAAGGATATCACATTTTTTTTTTAATGACATCTTATTTGTTGATAAGATTTATAAAAATTAGTCGTGGCACCTTAAATATATTTAATAATTATTTTTTATGGGTGCTTTAAAATTTCAATTCAAAATTTGGGTTTGGGCGGTGGTCCATGGACAGAAGTTAGTTACAGTGATAAGTGGTATCAGTACTAAGTATTAAATTACTACTAATGTGTTTTTCAAATTTTAACTTCCACTCTCCTAATGTTTTTCAAATATAATCGAATTGGATGATGATTTCTCTAGGATAAGAGAAAATATTGACAACAAAATTAATATAAATATATTTTATTAAGTAGGAGCTAACCAGCTAGAAATTTGGATAACCTTTTGGGTTATAAAAAACTTCGCCAAATAAAAAATATATAAAATAGATCTGCAAAGAAATGCAGGCGTGAAGTCAATAAAAAATTTTAGGAACCAATTATTCCTTTCCACATTAAAAAGAATAAAAATAAATTATTCATTAAAAAAAAAAACTGACAATAAAAAAATAATTTATAAGAGAAACTTATTTAAAACTTATGAGAGATTCAAATAATCATGTCAGAAGCAATAGTACATTGGAAAACTATCAGCGTCGACACATATATAGGCGCAGTAAATGGAAGGTTTACCTATACTAGCATTTTATCATGAAACATTACATAATAATGAAGTACGAGTACTTTAGTTGTATTAAACTAAAAAAAATTAATTTTTAATGAAGATAAGTAAAATATAGATTGGAAACATAATTTTTTTTCCACTTGTACTTTAGAATAAAATAGAGCCATCTATGTACATCGTATGTGTACATGTATAAAGAGTTTAGGTCGGGGAAAGGTTTTATTCAAGAAGAGGGAAATAACTAGGAAAAAGTTAAATTTAAATTATAAACTTTTTAAATAAATTTTACAAACCCAATAAGTGTTAACTGGTAGAATAATTTGTTTAAAATGAGTTATTTATTTAATAAAAGTCTATTAATTATTAAAAAAAGTTGTTATTCAAATTTTAATTATGCCAAAAACAATTATTAAATTGATAAGGATGGGATGTGTTTTATCAAATCTATAGCCCCGGTGAGTAAGTGGTACAAGAAATGAGTTTTTTTTTATACTGAGAGTAGCTTAATCGTTTTATTTTCGTAGCGAATAAGTGGCTAAGTAAGGCATTGGCTTTAAAAGGAGTTATTGTTTATATTACAACTCCATTTCAAGCCAAAAATTTCGAGAACGATACGATTCTGGTTATCTGAAAGTAGTCAACTCTTTCTGGACAAAATCCGACTTGACCACTCATTCGCAGGGGCTATAGAAATATAGTCTAATCTTCTACGCTTCAACTGGAAGGTCACTGTTGCATTTATTTTAATAAAAACCTAGTTCTAATTGATAGTTTTTAGAATTCCAGTTTTAAATTAAATTAAGACCTTTAATTTAATATTTATACGACATATGATTACATACATAATTAAAAAAATGTGGTTCAGTTGTTAATTTTGAAAAGGGTCAAAAATCACCATCACCAAAATTAACTTCAATAATGTAACAGGTAAATTAATAACGTCATTTAAATTGATTGTCTCTAGATTTAAATTAAACTAAATATTATTTCCTTTTTAGCAAGTAAATGAAGATGTCATGTTTATCCGAAACACAATATTGAAATATATATATATATATATATATATATATATATATATAAACAAAATGCATTCCAATATGTTAATTAATTTATTAAAATAGTCCTATTTCAACCAGTTAAAAATATCAATCAACTCTGTCAGAATCAAAATGTCAAGAATTTATATGAAGTAAAAATTGTTTGATATTGCAATAGTTTCCAACTGAGGTACAGAATTTTCTTTTCAATATTTCTTATAATATTTTACAAAATATTTCGAAAGGATATTATTCCAACAATAATAATAACTTTCAATTTCAAAACAACATAACCGATCTATTCAATAAAAAAAAAAATGTAAGACTTCTTCATTATTTCCTGAATTTATAGATATTGTAGGCTAGCGTATCAATATATATTAGTACAAAATAATATTCGTACACAACACATCTATGCACACAAAGCATGTTTGCAGAAAAACAAAATGTTTTTAAAATTAAAATTACTTTCAATGAAAATAAAACAAATTCTTCCAACAAATCATAAGCAAATTTTGTCTGCTTAAACCTCATAAAATCTGCAACTAAAAATTTACATTTAAGTGTTAGAAATCAGTCTGAGCTCTAAAAAGTAAAATGTAACGTAAATAGATCAGGGACATTTTTGTCGAAAAAAAAACAAATATTTTTCCATAACTACCAACAAAAAACGTTGAGATCAAGGTAACTAATAGTTATGTAAAACATTTTTTTTTTAATTTTTTATGAAAATATTAGTCTCATAAAAGCTTATCACACACATTAATATAACATTTATACAGCCTCAAAAATATTTTGTGATATCAAAAGTAACAAGAGTACAATTTACAATACTATTGTGAAAAGTTGTTTAAAATCTAGTACATACATATATATGTATATGTATATATACATATAAAAGGTGCACCTTTTTCAGGCGTAGGCTTAGTGCATCTAATATATTGTTTCATAATACTGATTACCGGCAAACAGTTCATTATAAATAATATGGAAGTAAGAAATAGGCCTTTTTTTTCCCATGCTCAACCCACGGAATTACAATTATAAATTTAACAAAGAAATGAAGAAATCAAAAAATTTGTGATGACTTCACTGGAAGACAAACAGTTTGGCACAAATCAACACCATAATGAAGTAGTTGTAAAAATACATTAGTATATGAACACAATATAATTATATAGCTTCTTAAATGTATATATGTGTACATATATCCATTTGAGAGCAAGGCCGGCATAGAGTAACATCAAAACTTGAGTACAAATACAAATATATATTTAAATGATGAAATTCAATATTTCATCATTAACAATGAAAATAAATTTATAGTTAAATAAATGTATGTTTAATTAATTAGTGTAATATAACCCAAAGTTATTGTCTTATATAAATGTCAGTGAATGATTTCGTCTTTTTCTTTAGTGATATTTTGATTAGCTTGGTCGTTTTCGTACTCGACGAAATCATCGAAAATACTAGGCCAGGCTTCAGTGTCATCGTACATGGATAAATCATCTCCGACTGCTTCAGAAAAATTTAAAAACATATTCCAGGTATCTCGAGGGATTCCTCTGATATGCTGGTGAGTTTCAAGAAAATTGAGCCATCTCTGAAGTATAGGAGGTTCCCTTACAGAGAACACGAGCTTCCATAGCAAGATGGCCATGTCTGCGGGTAATATACGTTGTCCTATTGAAGGATCTAGACCGAACCTGAATGTAAACCTATAGAGATCCTTGAAAACATCTGGTGATGCTGCTACCTGAGATACAATGTCGGGCAATTTATTCTGAATTCCTCGAATAGAGTCGACACACATTGATCTACATCCATTGACAAATTCATCCCTCGTAAACCTACACATCTGGCCTGCATCAAGCTTCCACGCTAAAATCAAAACTTTAAATTCATCAGGAGAAAGCCCAAGATCGAGGCATAGCCTTTCGATCCCTTCTGCAAGAATATTATCCTCAATAGGGTCTTTATAATTATCAAATAAAGCAATTATTTTGCTTTCAGAAACTGTTTTACCAATTCGTACTTCGGTGTTTTTACCAACAGAAGGCATGCGTGTATAAAATGTTCTTCCACTTCTATCTCTATTCAAAGACGTCGTTGTCGGACCAGTCGTGCTAACGCTAATCGCAGTCAGCGTTCCGCTTTCAATTATACTATTGCCATTTAATGCGACTTGAAGCTCGTTAGTTTCACAACCTACTTCTGAAAAAAAAAAAAATTTAAATATATAGAAGTATGAACACCTGTGTGTCAGGTACCGATATTAATTATTTATTTTTTAATTCCAAACAAATATTTTCAAACATTAATTAAAAGCCAGATATTTTTTGTTTTAAATAATTCTTACAATAATAAAATTATTTAAAAGGAAATAAAAGAATTCAGATAGTAATTTAATATTCACATTGTATTTAAAACATATTTTAGAATATTAAATTGTGTGACGTTTGAAAAACAAAATAAGGCAGTCTCAAGGCAGTTCGATACCTTAGTATGTATTACAAAGTTCTATGATACACTTAGACGAAAATGAGAAAAACAATGTCAAAGATTCTGAGTATCAGATTCTTTAGGTGGTGGGATTTTATAGTTTTATTTCAATGCAGTTGGGTGACATAGAACAGCAGAAAAAGAACCCCATAAAAACTGAAAAATGAAAGAATGATAATATGCATTGAAGAAATAAAATAACATGGAACTTTGTTACTCCATAATGAAAACAATAATTATGAGAATGTAGCATAGAACCGTTATATGTCTATGCATAAGTTTACTTTCTCTTTAAATCTTTACAAATTTTGGCAAAACTAATTTCATAAAATTGTTATATCCATATACACTTATATATGGGCTTCAGAGTATCTAACTTATTTTGGTGAAGGTCAACTATAATACCATTAATTTTATTAATGCATGTATGAGATGAAAATAGTTGACTGGATGATCTTATGTAATGGA
Source organism: Arma custos (assembly GCA_037127475.1). Lineage (NCBI taxonomy): Eukaryota > Metazoa > Arthropoda > Insecta > Hemiptera > Pentatomidae > Arma > Arma custos. Next base: position 221,252,171 of record CM073759.1, read on the forward strand.
GATAGTTGGGGGGTGCAGTCAATAAGAACACCGAATAAGTGAAGTACTTATATTATGTGCCGACGTTTCGACCTACAGTGTAGGTCATCTTCAGAGCTAACAGAGAAACAAACAGAACAAAAAATGTAAAAACATAAAAGTTGTACAGTAACAATAATAGTGACAAATAATGTAGAAAAATACAAAGTGGCAGATATGAAAATAGAAGATAAAGAATATTAAAAAGGAGCCAGATTATAATAAAATAAAGCTATAGACAGATTTAAAAAATTAATGATAATGAAAAGGCATTAAACTAGTGGCAGATATAATAAAATTATGATAAAGACAAATATAACAAAATTATTGAAATAGTGACAGATATAATTATAGAAAATGTGATAGAATAAAATAAAATTAAGATAAAGACAGATCTAACAAAGATATTGATAATGAAAAGAAAATGAAAATAATGGCAGATATAATAAAGTAAGACATATTTAATAAAATTAAAGAAAATGAGCAGAAATGATAAATAATAAATAACGCATATAAAATAAAAAATAGAAAATAAATGTACAGAATGGATAGTACAGTACAAAATAATAAAATACAGGAAAATCAAAAGGAGGAGTTAAACAAAAGAAACCAAAATGAGGATATTCACATATAAAGTCTACGTCAGTGAAGCAATGACTCCTACCAACAAGCATCTTTACTGGCTAGCCAGGCAGAAGCAGCTATCTGCAAAAATTAAGTATGTTTGGTTCAGTGGAGGCCGAGTCAGATGTAGACAGTCGGACGGTTACCCAGCAGTGACAATTAGCAAGCCTAGTGATCTGGACGTTTTCAGCTGAGTGTCGTCCAATAGTCACCTTAACTTTTCACTTTTATTTTTTTATATAGATTTGTACTCTTTTATAGTTATTTTTCATTTTCTTTTTCATTCAGGTAGAGAAGAAGTGCTTCTATATTTGAAACTTATTTTTTATTTAAGCAGTTTCCTTTTTTTTTATAACAGTTATTTATTTTTACGAATTTCTTTATTTTCATTTTTCTCAGAAAAGACAATTTTCATATCACTCAAAACTATCTTCGCATCATTCACTCATTATGATCATCGTTTAATTTATTCTGTGCCCGAAAAGTTTTCATTTTCTATCCCTCAATCCGTATTCCGTTTACCTGTCATTTCTCTCTCTCGTCCTTAGTTATGACTAATTTACTGAACTGTTGTCACATTAACGCACAATCCCTTATTGCACATATTGATGAGTTTCAGAAATATTTCCAAGATAACTTTTACCATGTCATAGCGGTCTCCGAAACTTGGCTCAAACCTATCATTCTTTCCTCTCAATTGTCCCTTCCTAACTATTCTCTCATACGTCATGACAGATCTGACCGCAGGGGAGGTGGAGTTGGTATATATATCCATGAAAGCCTTAAAGCTAAAATCCTTCTTCAATCTCCCGCCTCAACCTTTCCTCACCTAGAATATATATTTGTTGAAATCTCAACTTCCTCCTCTCCTCTTCTATATGCCGTAGTATACCGACCTCCTCATGTTCCATTCGACAACCACTTCGAATCCTCTCTTCTTCAACTAGTCTCTACCTACACCAATATAATTATATGTGGTGACTTCAATATTAATATGCTTTCGAATTCAAGCAATCAATCCTTTTTCTCAAATCTAATATTCTCTCTCAATCTTTACCTAGTTCCCTACTCTCCAACCCATCACACCCAATTTTCGGATACCTGGTTGGACCTGTTTATCTCTGATTCACCTCTTAAAATTCTTTCCTCGTCCCAACATCCTGTTCCGTTTCTTTCATCACACGATCTCATTCAAATTTCATATGACCTACCAGTCAAATCCTTTACTCCCAGAACGGTGTCCTATCGCAATTTGGATCTCCTTTCCTTCGAATCACTTCAATCCGATTTAAGTTCCATCAACTGGGACGTCATTTACTCCTATAGTTCCATCGATCAGATGGTTTCCACCTTGACTTCCAATCTGCAATCCATATTAGACATCCATGCTCCTTTAAAACCCTTACCTTACGCCCTCCAACGGCACCTTGGCTAACCCCGGAAATAAAAGAAATGATGAAGAAAAGAGAAGCAGCAAGGAGAAAATTTCGTCGCACACGTCTATCAGTAGACTATGCAGGTTTCAAACTACTTCGCAATGAAACACAATCTGCAATACGTCGTGCAAAATCAAACCACATCCAATTCATCCTCACCAATGCAACCGATCCCAAATCCAAATGGAAAATACTCCGACAATTATCGCCAACAGTATCCGGTAAACTCTGTTCCTCTTCAATCACGCCAGACAATCTCAATAACCACTTCGTACCCATCACATCTCCTAAATCCTCATCCGCTACCGACATTGATCATATAAACTTTAACCCTGATAACTTCTTTTTCTCCCATGTATCATATGACGAACTATTAAACGCCATTCTGAAATCGCGCACCAGTGACTACGGCCCCGACAATATTCCTTTAAAGCTACTAAAATCCTGCCTTCCTGTCTTAATGCCCGTATTACATCATATTTATAATTTCTCGTTACAAAACTCCATATTTCCCACGCCTTGGAAAACCGCGTTAGTGCGCCCGCTAAATAAAGTTGAAAATCCCTCCTCTCCAAATGACTTCCGCCCTATCTCCCTTCTCTCTAACCTCTCAAAACCATTAGAACGCCTAGCCCAAAACCAAATTTCAAATTTTCTAGAAGAACGTTACCTCATTAACCCTCTCCAATCCGGCTTTCGTCCAGGCTATTCAACTCAATCCGCTCTCCTCAAAATCACCCATGATCTCCATACTGCAATTGAACAGCAAAAATTAACCATTCTGATCCTTTTAGATTTTTCCAAAGCCTTCGACTCAGTAGACCACAATATCCTTCTCGCCAAGCTACGAAACTTACCTATATCCAACAGTGCTCTAGGATGGTTCAAGTCTTTCCTCTCAGATAGCTCCCAATATGTTTTGGTCCCCGGTCAACCTCCCTCCATAACCCTTCCGCTATCCTGTGGTGTCCCACAGGGTTCATCACTATCCCCCACCCTATTTGCCATTTACATAAACGACCTTCCACTTCTTATCCGACATTCCCAGTATCATCTCTATGCCGATGACTTTCAAGTGTACCTATCCTTTTCCCCTTCCGATCTAATATTAGCCACCGAAAAACTCCAAGATGACCTGAATCGAATAAATCGATGGGCAATGGATAACAAGCTAAAGTTGAACGTGGACAAAACCAAGGCAATAATAATAGGGTCAAACTACTTCCTTAAAACTATTCCCCATAATCCAATCCTCCTTCTAAACAATAATCCTATCAAATTCTACCCAACTGTCAAAAACCTTGGAATTACTTTTGATCAGACCCTTTCCTGGAAAAACCATATCTCTGAAATTTCTCGTCGTACCTTCTCCACCTTAAAGCGTCTCAATTACCTTCGTCACCTGTTCCCTTTTGAAATCCGTAAACTCCTAGTTTCTTCCTTAATTTTCCCCCATTTTGACTATTGTTGTTCGGTGTATGGGGGTATCTCTGGGGATCTCGAAGCAAAATTAAAGCGGTTGCTTAATTGCTTTGTTCGATTCATCTTTGGGATCCCTAGAGATGCCTCGGTGACCCGATATTACGAAGAATTGAAATGGCTCTACCCTTCCTACTGCCGTAAGTACGTCCTAGCATCTTTCCTTTACCAAGTTATCCAATCACGTCGACCATCTTACATTTTCGATCTCCTTCAATTCAAAACCACAGTCCTCTCCCGCAACACCCGTTCTCGGCTCTCTGATCTGTATACAGCATCCCACCGAACTGCAGCTTTTGACAGAGCTTTCCTGATCCGATCCTCCTCCCTTTGGAACTCTATACCTTCTTCCATTCGTCGTTCCAATAATCTTCCAACCTTCAAATCCCGTATATTCCAGCACCTATTATCCCTACAATTCCCAAAAAATCGAAAACAGTAGGGGATCAGTATTGACTTAATGCTCTCTTTATTCGATGAATGAATGATGTTTTTAGATGTACATTTGTGTGTGTTATTTTGTATTCATATATTTGAGTGTGTGGAATTTAAACCACGTACATATGTATTATTAATGTCATATAGATAGATATTAAAAAGGACAAAAAGGGATGAAAGGTAAATCTCGGATAATCTTGTTTAATCTTTCTTTTTTGTTTTTTTTCTTGGCATAAATTTGATATATGTGACCATAAATTTGTTTCTCTTATATAATTATTGTAAACTTATTTTAATTTTTTTTCTTTCTTTTCTTCTAATATGTTTTTGAAATACTGTTATTGTAGGTAATTCACATTTTTTATTTGTTCATTTTTTTTTATTCGTTCTCACTAATTAAATTAATTGTAATAATTAATTAAAAGTAATTATTTAACACTCTAAGATTTAATAGCTTACAATGCCTGTATTGTTATTCTATAGGGACTCGTCCCAGAATAAATAAAGACATTATTATTATTATTATTATTAAAGAAAGGTTGGAATATGAAGAATACAGAAATCTAGTAAAATAAAGGTATAAAATGTATGATAACGGACTTGATGATGTTACCAAGTTACAGAAAAGTATGGAACTATATGTACAATAACAAATGTGAATAATAAAAAAACTATTGTACAATAACACCAGTGTACAATGACTGTTTTGAAAATATAGTTGATAGGAATAGAATATGAAAAGTTAAAATAGGTGAAAACGCTAGTACAGTAACAATAGTTTACAATGTATGTATGAAAAAAAAAAAATTAGATGGGATTAATGAATTAGAAAAATAAAATAGGTGTTTAAAAATATGAACACTTGATTACCAACATATGATGGATGCCAAAATGATAAGGGGGAAAAATAGGAAAAAAAATTGGAGAAAGGATAAAGAGAAAAGTTTAAAATAAATAAAATATAAAGAAGAGGAGACATACCGAATGTTGGGAAGCGTGGCCATTACATATAGCGGCTGGAGCGTACTGAGCGACTATGACCGTTAAGAAGGGGGGAGGAGATAGGAGCGGTATCTAGTGGCCGAAGAGTTAACTATAGAAGGTTTTATAAGTTTTATAAAAAGGTTATCCTTTTTTCCTATACTGGAGTATAGGAAAAAAGGATAAAATTAATATAAATAAAATTAAAACAATGAAAGAAATGTCGATAGAGTGATAAAAAAGAAAACATCAATGTCGGATTAACGGAAATTTATCGGATTCTAGCACAAGAACGTAAAGACCGGGGGAAGAGATAGGAGCGAAATCTAGTGGCCAAAAATTAACTATAGAAGGTAACCATGCTGGAGAATAGGAAAGAATTTTTTTTTATGCTCTCTTCAAAAACATTTGGCTCATCATTTGGAACATCGTATTTTCCTCCTAAAATGCCGATCTAACTCCATCTTTCCTAATTTTATAACTAATGCTCTTAATCACATTACCACTTCCAAGTCCCTAAATTCATCATTATGTTTTTTCTCTTTAAAATTTAAAAAATCTCTTCTCAACCTTAAAATACGTGAGAATATTCTACACATCCACTCATTGAACCATCGTATTTCTTCCCTCACCCAATTTTTAACCAGTCACCTTTCCCCTGATCACATGAACAACCTTTCAATTCTTATTGCATCCACTTTCTCCATAACTAGGTCACGCAAAAAACACCAACTTATCGCCAAATTTAAATCCCTTTACCAATATTCCCTCATCTCCAAAATCTATCCTAAAGGAGATGACCTCTGGGTTCACAATATTTCTTCCACCCCAATCCCTAATAATGTTATCAATATTCTATCCTTAGGACCAAATTTTTCTGCACCCTCCTCCTCCTTCAAAAAAATTATACCCGACTTATTGACTGACTTAGAATACATCCATAATGACCCCCTCCTCAACCATTCTCATGTGCAACCAGATCTTTCACGCGTCTCTGTAGCTAATATTATTTCCAACTTCCTTCAACACCCCCATTCCACCCCTTCTAATTTCTCCCCGCAATTTTTCAAAGACCTTGCTTCCACACGTTCTTTTCTTCAATCTCATGCTGACTTAATTATAACCAAAGCTGACAAAGGTAACTCTACTGTAATTATGGACCTTTCTGATTATAACCTCAAAATTAATTCCCTTCTTTCTGATACTTCCACCTATAAACCCATACCTCGTGATCCTACTACATCTCTCAAAAAACAATTCAACCTCCACTTAAAAAGCCTTGTCAATTCCAAATTAATTACTTATCCCGTTTACAGAAACCTCATTTCCTATAACTCCTTAGCCCCACGTTTTTATGGTCTTCCCAAAATCCACAAACCCAACAACCCCCTCCGTCTGATTACAGCCAACGTCAATTCACCATCTACAAAACTTAGCAAATTCTTACTTTCATCCTTACAAGTCCTCAGCCGTAACAACCCATACGATATCCATAACTCCTTTCACCTATGTGATCTTTTAACATCCCTCACCATCCCTGATCATTACATCCTCACTTCCTTCGATGTCGAAAGTCTTTTCACCAACATTCCCTTAGACATAGCTCTTGACATAATAGATAACCACTGGCCACTAATAGAACCCCATACATCTCTTAACCGGTCCTCATTCCTTCAATCATTAAAACTTTGCTGTGAATCCGGCTACCTTACCTTCCATGGACAGTTCTATTCCCAAATTTCTGGACTTGCCATGGGAAATCCCCTTGCTCCTGACCTCTCCAATATTGTTCTAATGACCTTCTAGACTCCATTCTTCCACAGTTCCGTGACGATATATGTTTCATCAAAAAATATGTAGACGACCTCCTCCTTATCATCAATCCCAACATCATTACTGATTTATTATCTTCCTTCAATTCATACCATCCCCGCCTCCATTTCACCGTTGAAGTCGAATCCAATAAGTCACTACCTTTCCTTGACCTCCTTATCATTAAAAATTCCGACCACACCTTATCCACTGATTGGTATACTAAACCCACTTACTCTGGCCGACTTCTTAATTATTACTCCCAACATCCACACCACCTTAAAATTAACGTCGCTAAAAATATCATTCACCGTGGCCTATCCCTCTCTGACGCCAGCTTCCATACAACCAACACCTCCGTATCAAAGAAATCCTTTTTAAAAACAATTTCCCTCCCTATATTGTTAATAAACTCATCCATGACTACTATAACCCCCCCACCCTCACCCGATCACCACATCCACCATCTATCCCTATGTACAGATCCTTGCCATATATACCCACCCTCTCTAATAGCATTCAAAAATACTTACGTTCCGTTATCCCCAATTTACGTATTGCCTTCAAATCCCATAACAAACTTTCCCATATCTATACCCGTATCAAAGATCCTATTCCCTTCAAACTTCGTTCCCATGTCGTTTATCGGATTCCTTGTTCTTCTACTAATTGCAACTCTTCCTATATAGGTGAAACCAAAAACTTCCTTAAAGACCGTATTACTCAACACAAATATGCCATTTCCTCCCATAACCATACCTCCTCTAAACTTTCCGAACATGCCATTTCTTTAAACCACACCTTTGATTTTGAAAAAACGTCTATCCTAGCTACAGCTCATAACCATGACAAACGCATCCTCTCTGAAACTATCCACATAAATTTAGATTCCTCCTCTATCAATCTTAAGTCTGACTCTCATCACCTTTCCTCTACCTACACCCAAATTTTTAATTTACTCAAAAGACCTTAAATTCCGTTACTTCGTCTTTTATGTTTCTTTTGTTATCACTCGATTTACATCTCTTTCTTTGTTTCAATTTTTTTATTTATTTTATTTATATTAATTGTATCCATCTACTCTCTTTCCCCTTCTTTCCTATTCTCCAGCATGGTTACCTTCTATAGTTAACTTTTGGCCACTAGATTTCGCTCCTATCTCTTCCCCCGGTCTTTACGTTCTTGTGCTAGAATCCGATAAATTTCCGTTACTCCGACATTGATGTTTTCTTTTTTATCACTCTATCGACATTTCTTTCATTGTTTTAATTTTATTTATATTAATTTTATCCTTTTTTCCTATACTCCAGTATAGTTACCTTCTATAGTTAACTCTTCGGCCACTAGATACCGCTCCTATCTCCTCCCCCCTTCTTAACGGTCATAGTCGCTCAGTACGCTCCAGCCGCTATATGTAACGGCCACGCTTCCCAACATTCGGTATGTCTCCTCTTCTTTATATCTTCTTTATATTTTATTTATTTTAAACTTTTCTCTTTATCCTTTCTCCAATTTTTCCCCCTTATCATTTTGGCATCCATCATATGTTGGTAATCAAGTGTTCATATTTTTAAACACCTATTTTATTTTTCTAATTCATTAATCCCATCTAATTTTTTTTTTTCATACATACATTGTAAACTATTGTTACTGTACTAGCGTTTTCACCTATTTTAACTTTTCATATTCTATTCCTATCAACTATATTTTCAAAACAGTCATTGTACACTGGTGTTATTGTACAATAGTTTTTCTATTATTCACATTTGTTATTGTACATATAGATCCATACTTTTCTGTAACTTGGTAACATCATCAAGTCCGTTATCATACATTTTATACCTTTATTTTACTAGTTTTTCTGTATTCTTCATATTCCAACCTTTCTTTATATGTGAATATCCTCATTTTGGTTTCTTTTGTTTAACTCCTCCTTTTGATTTTCCTGTATTTTATTATTTTGTACTGTACTATCCATTCTGTACATTTATTTTCTATTTTTTATTTTATATGCGTTATTTATTATTTATCATTTCTGCTCATTTTCTTTAATTTTATTAAATCTGTCTTACTTTATTATATCTGCCATTATTTTCATTTTCTTTTCGTTATCAATATCTTTGTTAGATCTGTCTTTATCTTAATTTTATTTTATTCTATCACATTTTCTATAATTATATCTGGCACTATTTCAATAATTTTGTTATATTTGTCTTTATCATAATTTTATTATATCTGCCACTAGTTTAATGCCTTTTCATTATCATTAATTTTTTAAATCTGTCAATAGCTTTATTTTATTATAATCTGGCTCCTTTTTAATATTCTTTATCTTCTATTTTCATATCTGCCACTTTGTATTTTTCTACATTATTTGTCACTATTATTGTTACTGTACAACTTTTATGTTTTTACATTTTTTGTTCTGTTTGTTTCTCTGTTAGCCCTGAAGATGACCTACACTCTAGGTCGAAACGTCGGCACATAATATACGTACTTCACTTATTCGGTGTTCTTATTGACTGCACCCCCCAACTATCTCCTTTACATTAATTTTATTAATCAGAGGTATTCCTTCACTTTCTGTTGTTCCTGTTATCAGATTTCGTTGCCTCAGATTAAATTCAAGAGGCATTCGGTAAATCACTTCGTAAAATGATTTACTGTATTCTAGGGATACGAGTTTTGAAAGCGTAACTACATTTTGGAAACATACTAGTTGAGATCCAGAAAATCTTTGTCTCTCATTTGAAGTATTCTCAAATGCTTTTTCGTATTCACTTTCAATAATACTTTCAAAAGTGAAGTAGAGAAATATTCCAATTGTCTCAAGCTCCGTTTAATTGCAACTCCTGAATGGATATGAATATGAATGCTCGGGTAGGGATATTTTCATTGTGATTATATTCAAATTTAGACTTATGTGTAGAATGTGAGCAATGGAAAAGCTCACCAAATTATTGCAGTCTTGAGAAACACAGCTATCACTCCATAATATCAAACTTTCCAATAAGCGAAAATCTTTTATCAACATGTTTAAAATTTTGTATAAAATAACCATTACCAGTCAGTGCACCTCTTATGAATTAGATGCTGCTCTAATATAATGTTCTTTTCTTCGCTTAAAGTTTTTTTTCTTTTTTTTAAGATCTGCTTCTGCAAACAGATCACACAGGTCTTTCGATAGTTTATTGAAAGAAAAGGTATACTCATTGCAAAATATTTAGCGATTAACATGTGATTTGACAGGACTGAAACCTGTTCCTTCCATGAAGATTAGACATAAATCATACATTTTTGAATGGATTTATCACCTTAGATAAACTTTACTTGCGTACTATTTCAAAAAGTATTCCTTTCTGTTGCATGGTTTTAAACAGTTTCAGGCGTATTCCTCGTGATCCAGTGTAAAATTTCAGTTGTACTGAGGATAAAAATTCGGAAATTTCATGGATTACATAGGTGCATGCTATAACATGAACCCATGTGCTTCCGAAGTCGTACATTTTTTAGAATAACAAGATTCTATGTAGAAAATAGGACTATGTGACTCCGACTTAAAATCTTCACGACATACACCTTTGTATTTTTGTCTTTGGATGATACTCTGTCACGATTTTTTGGCGTTCTGAAGAACTATCTATAGCTTTCAACATATAGAACCACTTGATGTCAAAATCTCTGATTTTTCAATTTTGTAACATACAACCCTGTAATACTAAGGTAGCGAGTTGTCGTGTGAGAAGGATGTTACTGAACATATGATTTTTGTCGCCACTCTCACCAACATTCACCTCACCAGTAAAATCTTTTGTAATTTTTACCTCACCTTGGACTTACTGATAAGAAACGTTCAATTATCTCATACTCATCAACACATTCAAGCATCAACTTGGTGAGAGTGGCAACAAAAATCATAAGTTCAGTAACAACCTCCTCGCACGACAACTGTCTTGCCTTGTTTTGTTTTTCAAACATTGCTCAACTTAATATTATAACATATGTTTTAAATACATTGTGAATATTAAATTACTATCTGAATTCTTTTATTTCCTTTTAAATAATTTTATTAGGTACTTGTGTCTTAACGCAGCCCTGGTTACTTTTGCCTACTTGTTCGCATGCGCGAGCAGTTACATTTCTAACAGTTACCTTCTATTTATTGGGGTTAAAAAATTATCAACAATTAGAAATCAAAAGAATTTATTGACAAATGGAAAATAATAATAAAAAATTATGAACAATTAAGAAATAAAAGTAATGAAAAATCGCAATAATGAAAAATTATGTACAAAAAAATAATTTCAAACAATTAAGAATTAAGGAATAAAAGTTATGAAAAATTATGTAAAAAAAAATTTGAAAAATGTAATATATGATGAACAATTAATTAAAGAAGAATGTACAATTACAAAATACAAATAATAAAAATTTAATCGCATTTAGGTGGAAAATGCGTCAAAATAGACTTCCATATAGATTCAAAACAGTCTGTATTTTGTTTTGACTGATGCTGTCGCCATAAGAACTCGCATAAATATGATTCAATTTAAAAAAAAAACCTTTCACCACAATACAATTTCATTTGATGGTAATTGCTACATTTTCTTTGTTTTGGTAAAATATTACGCTCCTGCAAAAAAATGTATAGCTTGTTCTTCTGTTGAAGGCAAATCTCAAATACGCATCATTTTAAACTAATTAAATAACTAACTAAAATAATAACAACGAAAAATCTATAACAAACAATAACAAAGAATAAAGAGCAATAATCAAGATCAAACATAGAACAAATCAGCTGCTAGAAATGTAACCGTTACAAAATGTAACTGCTCGCGCATGCGAACAAGCAGGGAAAAGTAACCAGGGCTGCGTTAAGACACAAGTACCTTTAATTTTTGCAAGAATCACATAAAACAAAAAATATTTGGCATTTAATTAATGTTAGAAAATATTCGTTTGTAATTAAGAAATAACTATCGATAGCCAACAATGATGCATTGTTAATATTATAATATACATATGAATACACAGTACAGAAATAAATATGAAAAATTTTGACCTCTACCGGGGCCATTTTCTTCCTCATTTATTTAAAATTACATATATATTAACATGCATGAAATAAGTTCCTAATTAAGAATATTTACTTATTTTCTTTAAATCAATGCACATTACATGCATAAATAAAAAATAATAATAAAAATCATTAAATCCCTCAATGAGAATAATGCTAAAATTTAACAGGTGTAAATTTACTTCACAAAATTCTATATTCTCATGATCATTATTATTTTAATGATCATTTTAAATAATTTCTTTATTTCAAGAATTTACAAATTATCATTTAAAATAGTTTCTTCATTACGAGAATTCTCGAATAATAATTCCTTTAAGAACTACAAGAATTTACTAACAACATTACTCTTTATTGCGAAGAAAAATATAACTATGATTTTTTTCACTACAGCCAAAAATGGGTTAATTTGTTACAGGAATAAAAGATGGGATAAGAAATTCTTAAAGCATTTAAATAAATTCAAGCAAGGTTTTATTTATTACTTTGAAAATCTTAAAATGGTAAATTAATAAGTTATTTTTATAGTATGTATTTCGAAGACTATCTTATTTCATCATTTTAAGGATTATTTTCAGACATTGACTAAAGTTAATTCTGAAATTATATATATGCTTCAGTTTCTTTAATGTTTAAAGCCATCATAAAAAAAGAAAAAATATATCCATCATAAATGAAACAGTTCAAACAAGGACTGTATGGATTTGTTTAATGTAGAGAAATGGGATATTACATCATGCTTGTCGTATATTTCTTAATTGAATTTATGTATTGAGTTTCTAAGAATATCAAAACACGATTTGTTTAATAGAGTATGAAAGAAACTTAAAAAATAAATAAAAAAAAATATGGAAATTAACACAAACAAAAGATAACTACAGATATTGAATCTGTGCTAGATACGTATATTCTACTCACAAGTCTATCTCATTATAAAAAAAAAATGTTAACATGTCAATGATCTTGACATTATATAGCTAAAGCTGATATCACAATAACTTTGCTATCTATTAAGATTTATGTAATTTTTTAAACAGAGCAATATTCGATACATAACATATCGGTGTGCTAAATATTTAACAAAATGAATAAATCTTAGACTTATTCTTAAGATAAATTTAAAACGACATACCTTCTTTATCTTTTACCGAAGTGGGCACAGAAGAACGGCCCTTTCCTCGAGAAAAGCAACTTCCCATTTGTCGCCTGAGGTCATTAAGTAAAACTGTCACTGATAACACTGGTCAAGTTAAAATCTGCAACTTTATAAGTAAAAACTATTTTAATCAAAACCCAAAATTGTCACTAGATATTTATATTTTAAAAAAGTGTTGACTATTTATAATCGAGTGGAATACTAGGAGATTTCTTACCATGGAATCATTTGCTGTTAAATTATAGATGTCAATAATAAAACACTTGCTAATCTAAATATAAAGAGGTCAGTGATAGTATTAAAACTTATGTTAACATTAAATTCGATCAACTCATTATAGAATTGGCGAGTTATAAGCACTCAACTTTTTCTAATCACTTCCCATTATTGTCTTTTCGATCTAAACTGTACACAGTTTCATCAGACACCATTTGTACTTAAAATCTAAAGCACAGATTACACTCATTCAAGAACAAAATCATTCAATGTCTCACTTGGTTACTTTCGAAGTAACGGACTGATTTACTGTTATAAATATTAAATTTATATATTTATAAATACTTGAAAAGTTTAAATTTATTTGAATAGATCTGTTCATGAGATAATTCTAAATAAATTTTGATTTTACGTAATTTTGGATGGGTGACTAAGATAGGAAGGCGCCCCTGGTGCTAAAGGCGAGAAGTAGCTGCCCTTGTTTATTTATCAGTCCAAGTATATTCGAGATTAGTCGGATTAACGAGGTACGTTATTCACACCTTTTTTTTATTCAATTATTGTTCGCTGAATCAGGAGAAACTGTCTTCTATTTAAGAATATAACTTATCTTTTTTTTTCTGCCCGAGTTAGTTCTATATTTTTCGTCGCCATGTTAACATTTAATTGTAAATAAATCTTGTTATGCCCCTTAATTGAAAATGATTGTTATTATTTGTTTTTGATTCTCTAAATTCTATTCTTTTTTTCATATCTTCTATATATCTCCACATAGGTTCGTAATTTTACAATTTAAATCATTCATTTCGTTTCCCTTCTTTATTTTTGGATGTTTTGAATTGAACTTAGTTCATATTTCTTTTACAAATTTATCTTAATTGGTAAATTTAAATGACATTATGTCTTTAGTATTAATCAAGAATACTTGTATTTATCCAAGCATAAATAATTTGTAGAAAATAATAGGGAACATTATCAATTGAAATTTAAGGCTTTAATTTTATTCAACTTCTTTAATAAAACAAACTTTGTGCATTTTCAGATGTTTAGCAATCATTTTTGGTCCATTGATCATCATTTTCTTGTGTGAGTTTTAATATATATTTTATGTACAATCTAAAACATTATATTGTGACATTTCATTCTGTTCTTGTGAATAGAAAGATAATATCAATCGAACTTAAATATAAGTTGAACAGAATTTCGTTAGTATTTATCTTTACTACAGATAATACTTATTTTTTATTATGTTTTTGAATGAAGACAATTTGAAATGTTTTTGACATATATTCTCGAGTGATAATATTATTATTCTAATCCTTGTCGTAGTTGCTCATCCTTTAATTTGTTTCTTCTTTACAAACTATTTTTCTCTAAACCCAACACAATGGGAATGTTTTATTATTTAGTTGTGTGAATCGTTGATAAGATATAGCACAAATACTTGTTAATTTGAACTACCAATGATACAGATCAATTATTAGTTGTGATTAATTAAGGACAACAGTAGTTTTGTAGTGCAGACTAAGTTCAGGACAATTAGTCTTTCAAATACAAGAGAAATTTCAGATTTTCCATTCTGACTAGTTTTTGAGATAAAAGCTACTTCTATAAAAAAAAAAAAAAAACCTTTTTTTCTGGAGGATTTTATTATTTAAACCAAAATACTTTTATTATTTGATTCTTTTATTAATCAAAACACCAAAATGTGCTTGCTATTTAAACAAAAAATTATATATATTTAGGTATTGCTCGGGATTTTTTGTCCTAGATTTTAGGCTGTCAAATGAAGAATCAAGACTAATGAAAATGCGATATTCTTGATTAAGTAGTTTAAGTTTGGTCACCGATGGTCAATTCGTTTGATTGACAAAAACATATTTAGAAGAGCTTCTTATTGTAAAAATATTTGACTGATGTATGGCTAGTACGTCATCATTATTCTAAATCTAAATTCCAGACTTCTAAGAAACCGGGACATGGATATACCAAACCCGGGCAATTAAACCAGCACTTTCACTTAAATCTATTTATTTTTTAAACTTTAATTTAATTTTATGTTATATTCCACTTTTGTTATTGCAACTGAAAGTTAAAATAACTTATTAATTATAAGTTTGAGTGGAAAATAGTTGACTGAATAATTCAAATGATGGATTGAATTGGTCAGGGTGTGCAGTCAATGAAGCAAAACTTAACTTTTATTAATCGTGCAATCGTTTCGGCCTATGTTGTAGGCCATCTTCAGGGCAAATATTGAGTGCAGTGACCTGTCACAACACTAAAACTGAACCTGTCAACTGGTCAATCGTATCAATTATAAGATTTACATCATTATGACATAATGCACTATTATTTTTGTAGGTCCTTCTATTTGATTTTTATTTATTTTTAATCATATTCATTTAGCTGGTAAAGACCTAAAATGTGTTTTTTAATAAATAGTTTAGGAAATTCCTGTTTACTACTAAATAAATTATTTATTTTAGAATTTCCTCCTTTCTTTTAAATTATTCATTTCTTAAATAACAATCACTTCCTAAAAATATTAATATTTATGACTTTAATAATAAATAAGGAAAGTAATGATAAATGCGAAATAAAAGCCTGATGAGAAATGATCCAAATACATACAAACTATTAATTTTAATAATAAAACTATTATATTTTATATATAATTTATTGTTTCATTCATTTAACATCACTTTATGCTGCTATGGCTAATCGGACGATGCTACAGTGGGAGCTCTAAATTTTGCCTATCCAGGTTTAATTAGGATAGGGATTTTTAACGAGTACCTGACATCGTACAGGTTCGGGACCCCCATTTAACGTCCCTTCCGAAGGACGGCGTAACTAAGGATTTTTTACTCCCTTAAAAAAATCCTAGGGCCACCTGCCGGGCTACGAACCCGTGATCTTGGGTTTAGTAGTTTGTTACGCTAACCACTAGACCACAGGTGACCTTATATATATATATATATATATATATATATATATATATATATATATATATATATATATAATTTATTTTATCTATTTACTTGAATCTTAAAGTTAAATCATAATTACGTTTGATGAAATTAATCTGATATAATTTTTTCTGTTTTGTGAGTTTAATGTTCACTAGGCTTTACAGTGCAGGTTTTTGAAGATGAATTTCCTCATCTTTTTTTTTCAATTCATGTTTAGATATTGGATCCATCCCATGCTCCAATCGTGTCTTTGAGATAGTTATAGCAATAATATTTTAAATGAGGAGTGGCTCAGTGGTAGAGCACTGAGTTGTCATGCCGGAAATCCTGGTTCAAATTCCGCTGCGGGAAAGACTTTTATTTAGTCTGTTTGCAGTCGGAGATGGATCATATAGGATCTAGGACCCTTCTGGGGCTCACCCAGCCTCTATAAAATATTATAAAAATAGGGTACCCAAAATAAGGGGCAAAATCTGGTGGTTGAGCGTGACCTAGGAGGTCTTCTCCTTGTAGAACTGCTGTCCATGAAACAGTACAGTCTCTACCATGTACTGATCCCCAGACCCGTTCACGGGTTGTAGTGGTACAGATTTTTTATTTTTTAAATAAGGAGAAGCCCCCTATCTCTACCGACAAGGAACCCCGTTAGGGTTTTGTTATTATCTTGAGCTGGAAGTCAATATTAATTTTAAATTGTATATATTCAAAGCAGTATAACTCTTATAGGGGTATCCATTTGAAGACCACCCATGGTTAGATCAGCCACCTTAAATAATAATAGTTGGGATTTGAAGGTTAGATAGTAATACCAGGCTACCCACGTTAGAGAGGCTGGGTACATTATAGGAGCGTCTGTAGGTACCACACAGTCTGTCCATTGTCATTAACAAATCTAATAACTGATCTTTCACAGCTAAATTTGAATCTGGGGCCTTCAGCATAGCAACTCAGCACTTCAAACACTGAGTTGCCCTGTTTTCTTTATACTATTATTATGGGAAAATACTGGTGATTCAATATGGAATATGGAATTGGTGATTCATTTATATTGGGCCAGCGGTCAGGTGTTTGAAGGTCGCGAAAAATCGAAGAGAGCTGCATTTTTGATATGTTATAAGGGCGTGTCTGAGTAGTGTAAATCCAAGTTTACAACTGAAAAAACGGATGGGAAAACTTTTGGTGGCCGAAAAAACTCGAACAGAGCTGCGATTGGGTTCAAATTGTAGCAAATTTAATCTACATTAAAAAGTGGTCACCCATGGTTTTTATCAAAAATGCACAGATTAGTATATAAAGGCCAAAAACTGAAATAACCCAGGAAATGTTGAGATTTTTCGGCCACCATAAGTTTTCCCATCTGTTTTTTCGGTTGCAAACTTGCATTTACACTACTCAGACATGCCCTTACAACATATCAAAAATGCAGCTCTCTTCAATTTTTTGCGACCTAAAGCTTTTTTCGGTTTGGTACCTGTCCGCTGGCCTATTATACAGCCAAGAGAAAATTCATTCATTAATGCTTACAAAAAGTTGTTTAATATTTTGAAATTTGTTTTGGGTCAAATATTTTTATTTTATCTTGAATAACTATTAGTTGACCTTATAGTAATAGGAAATAATAGTTTATCACTATTTAAAGAATTAATTTTTTATTTTTTTAAACTGGATTTATTTCTCTTACCCAAAATAAATGAAGAATTAATTTTCTAAATATGTCATTATTTTTATTTTTCCATGTCTTCCTAGATCTCTAATACTTTTTGACCTCAAGTGTGTCAGATTGTATGTAATACAGCCATTCAATTAATATATATTTTATTTCTTTAAAAAAAAAAAAGTTTTTACCTCTACCCGGAGCATTTTTAATTGTGGGAATGGGGCTGCTCAGGATGTAGACCGCATAGTTACTGAATTCCAGATACCGGTTAAGAGACATGTTGTAGCAGAAAAATTATTTATTTTGTTAACAGCCGAGGATGGTCCTTGTGAGATTTGAAGAGCCTGGTGGTTTATCATCATCTAGGCCATATAACCTCTGTGCAACCATTGTTTAAGAAGAAGTACAGTCTCTACAATGTAGTAAATCCAAGACCATTCAATAGAAACCATAACTGGATTGAACGAGATGTACTCCTATCGTTCATTTCATTAACTTAGTTCTTAATTGCAATGAGGAAAAGTAGAAGATAGATTTTCCCCTGGAGGCTAATTTTCAAGCGCCAATGTTAATGTCTCTTCTGTAACTTAACCGTAAAGCAATAAACATAGGATCACCTGTGGTGTTGTGGTTAGCATAACAACTTTTATGCCTAATATTGAGGATGGCGGTCCCGAGCCTGAATAGTGTTAGGTACTCGCTAAAGATCTCTATCCTAATTATAGGCAAAATTTTGGACTCCTGTTGCAAGGCGATCCGATCAGCCACATTTGCATAAAAGTGAATTAAAGAAATATATTTTGTAGCATTCTAAAAAATATGACAATACAATAAACATGAGGAATTCACACATTTTATATTTTAATAATTTATTATATTGTTATATGATATAATTTTTTTAATATTTTATTTGAAAAGATATGACCAGGACCGGGACTCGAACCCGGGTCTCCCGCCTCTCCGTGGTGGTGCCTTAACCATCTCGGCCATCCTGGTTCGTTTCTCGGTCAGTTATATCCCTTCAAATAAAATATTTAAAAAATTAAATCATATAACAATAAAATAAATTATAATAACATTAATGACTTAAAGTCAACAAGATCCAAAAATAAAGTAATGTTCAATTAACATTCTCCCCGTGTATACATCGCAAATTGCGAGAACACGGAGATACAGGATCAGTGGAAAGAAGGGATATGACTGACCGAGAAACGAACCAGGGTGGCCGAGATGGTTAAGGCACCACCACGGAGAGGTGGGAGACACGGGTTCGAGTCCCGGTCCTGGTCATATCTTTCCTTTTCAAATAAAATATTTTAAAAAATTTTATTTTGTAGGTTTAGCGATGATAGCTACTCTATAATCTTCCAAGGCTATACTCATGCTTTTATAAAGATCTTCGCATATTTATGTAATCAAAGTACATATATGGATATTGTTACTTGTTACCATATTGTTAATGTTATCCAAGTATATAGCTCACACCTAATAATCATCTGAAGCCATAATGACATCTTTTTTACAGAGAGGAATTAAAATACAGATATGCCAAAACGTTTCGTTTCTGTGGCATATTTCATTTGATGTTTAACCTCTTAGACGAATTTCCTTGCATTTGTACCTATTTCTTTCATTCTAATAAGACTTAAAAGTTTATATCCTCGTTGGAAGAATTTCAGGCAGTGGCAGATGAAGAGGGTGGCAAGAGGTCGACCGTGCAGCCTCCCCCCCCCCCCCCCCCAACTATTTAAATATTAATAAATGTCATACATTATTTTTCTAAAGTCCCCACACTCCTTCCCCCTATCATAATCGATACTTCCCGAGTTCCCTAGCAATCCTTAGCTCCAATTGGGGAGAGGGAAGCTGCAATGTCTAGATTGGGGGATATGGCAGAGGTTCCCAATCTTTTAAGGTATGCGGCTCCTTAAATAATCGGATTTTTTCCGTGGCGCCCTTTATACATCAGATTATTTCCTAATTTTTTTACTTTCTTGAATTTTTTTAAAAACTTTCCTTTTTAAAAGCGATTACTCTCACTATTTTTCTCGGGATAATATAAGATATCTAATTACAAATGTTTCACTAAAATAGAGCCAAAAACTCAAAAAGAAACACTATTATTTATTATAATATAATTGGGAAAAACCACAATGCAAAGCCTTATGTTTCAAAAATACACCCACTTACCAGTCAACGTTTCGCCTATTCAGGCATTATCAAGACACGTTGGGATGTATTGCACCTTTTTCTTCGAGATGTGATTCACATAACCCTTTTTTGTTTTTGTTTCTTGATAATGCCTGAATAGGCGAAACGTCGACTGGTAAGTGGATGTATTTTTGAAACATAAGGCTTTGCATTGTGGTTTTTCCCAATTGCATTATAATACAAATGTTTCGGTAATATTGTCGAGTTATTTAATTGAATATTTCGCGACCCCCCCCCCCGGGGGCTTTGGAAATCACTGGCTTATAACACCAAATCAATTCCACTTTCCTCAGTAAACTCATTTAGGAAAAAATCCAACTTAACCACTTATTCAATTCTTATGACAAGGAAGTTACTGCAATTTGTTTCAATAAAATCTAATTCTAGCTTATGTTATTCACCTTTTTTTTAGTCAATGGATTTCAATGTCTAATTTTCAATTATTTATATTATTTCCTTTTTTTCAAAATACTTAGTGTTCGCTCTTTGTTTGTAATAAAAAGTGAATAAGTGTAAAACATGGAATGGATTTCGTATTTGACCAAAAGAGAACTATTTTTTGATGCCTCTAAACGAATGAATGAAAGTCATAACTTACATTATGTACATAATATGCTTTAGAAAAGCTGATGATTATTTTTTTAATGGAATAATTTATTGATATTTACAACTGTAATTATATTACATCAAGTAAATCTGCTGAACAAAGTACATGAAAAAAAAACTCTTGTGGTGAAACTATCCATTGATAGCACTACAATAAAGTTCTATTGTAGAAGGTCTCGAGGCCATCTTCTTTTCAGACGCCTCGGAGTGTTATCAGGAGTAGTATGGGAAGCAAGTTGAGAGACTAGCGGATTCAAGTGTGTATGTAGCTTGTCATGGAAGGATAGGTATCTAGTTTGGGCCAAATCAGCAACATATGGCATATTAAGATCATGATGGATGAGTTTGTTTAGGGCATAATAAGGAGCATTGAGGATTTTACGAAGGATTTTGGATTGTAAGGATTGTATACGAGATGAATTGGATGGTTTAGTAGAGCCCCAAAGCTCAACTCCCTATGTCCAAATAGGTCTGATAACTGTCATGTAAATGAGTCTTTTGTAATTAATTGGGAGAATTGAACGTTTGTCCAGTAAATGTTGAAGTAGGCGAAAACATCGAGCAGTTTCTTGTCTTTTCAGTCTTGTATGAGGATTCCAAGTGAGACGTTTGTTCAGATGGATTCCTAGCTGATGATTTTAGAAAATAATATGGATTATTCAGAAATCATAAAAAGTAATAAAATACTCATACATTTAAGTGATTGTTGTAATTAATGGTATCTACTTTCGTATCATTATCAAACCGCGGCGCACACTTTAGAGAATCGCTGGGATAAAGAATTAGTGAGGAAAGGGCCGTATTCATAAATGTCCAATCACCTTCATTACCAGGGACACATGTGGTGTCACGTTTAGCTTAACAACCTACTACTACCAAGATCACGGGTTCGCAGCTTAGCAAGTAGCCTTAGGATTTTTTAAAGGTATTAAGAACCCTTGGTTATGACGTCTTCGTTTGGGCCGTAGAATGGCGGTCCCGAGCCTGTCAGGTAAATCCGCTGAAGACCATTATCCTAATTAAACCTGGATATGCAAAATTTAGGTTTCCCAATATTGCATCATCCTATAGGCAGATCCAGGGGAGGGGCACGGGGGCAGATGCCCCCCCCCCAGACGGTGTTTTGCGTATTGTGGAGAATCCATTACAGAACATACTTATAGGCAAATCATGTGATGATAGTTGTGAAAATATATGGATAAAATAACAGAAATAACCTTTGAAACCTTTCTATAAATACTACAAGTTTATTTCTAAGTTATTGTTGCTTTTTTTTCCCGTCTGCCCGTTGTGCCCCCCCCCCAGAAAAAAAATCCTGGATCCGCCTTTGCATTATCCTATTAGCCATGGGAGCATAAAGTGACTTTAAATGAAACAAACTTCTCACTCCGAATTTATATTCGCATTAGCCATTGTCGAAGCAGGCCAAAATAAGCATCTAGAATAAACTCATCAGATCAGTTCTCACGTACGGCTGTAGGAGTTGAGGATTAGCCCAATTGACGGTTGTGTTCGTCTAATGACGCAATGGAAAAACAAGAGAAATCAAGAAAATATTTGTCTCGTGTGGGTCCAGCAGCATTGAATTCTGCTTCAATTGTTTGCGTCAGGAAAAAAATTGAAAATTAAGCTTTAAAAAAAAAAAAAAACAGTGAGAGGGAATTTTCTCATCATTACTGAGCACCAAGTGTTATAAATATTGGTAAGATTAATGTAGTTGTCCTTGTTATCATTTACAAGTTCATAAAAAATTCTACTTCCGTTAATTTGCAGTCGCTCTCTTTACGTTTATGTTTTATGTTCAGTCCCTTCTTCCCTTTACTACTTTCATTTACTGAAGTACTCATTTTCTTGCGCGTTAAGTTTTTGCGATAACCCGTAAGATACTCAGGTACTTGTTTCTTAATGCAGTCCTGGTTATTTTTGCCTACTTCTTCGCATGCGCGAGCAGTTACATTTCTAACAGCTGATTTGTTCTATGTTTCTTCTTGCTTACTGAGTTTTGATTATTGTTGGTTATTTGTTGTTTATTGTTCGTTATTTGTTGTCTATTGTTTGTTTGCCAGTTTGTTATAGATTTTTCGTTGTTATTATTTTTAGTTATTTATTTAATTAGTGTAAAATGATGCGTATTTGAGATTTGCCAACAGCAGAAGAACAAGCTAATACTTTTTTGCAGGAGCGAAATATTTTACCAGAACAAAGAAAATGTAGCAATTCCCATGAAATGAAATTGTATTGTGGTGAACGTTTCTTTTGGAAATGGAATTTAAATCAATGTCGTGAGAAAGTGGGACTCTGAAATTATTATTATTTAATTATATAGACATTATTGTTGTTTAATTAATTATTCATTATTATTATTATTATATTCCATTTTTCAATAAATTCTTTTGATTTCTAATTATTAATATTTTTTTAACCCCAATGAATAGAAAGTAACTGTTACAAAATGTAACTGCTAGCGCATGCGAACAAGTAGGCAAAAGTAACCAGGGCTGCGTTAAGACGCTAGTACCGATAAGGATTAATACTGCACTCATCTAAATAACTTTCCAAATACTGCATTGTACATAATCAATTTTTTTAGAAGATAAAATGGGTACAGTAAGCTTTCCTTAAAAGATAGATATATGCTATCAATGACTTTTTTGTAGATCTATAAAAGAGGAATATCCCGACATGCATTGCTTCATTATATGAGAAAGGGATTAGGCAGCCTCATCGATGAAACCTCCCAGGAGGCTATACTTTTTACAACCCAATTAAACATTCCAACCCGTTTAAACAAAACCTCCATAAATTATATACCTTAACCTTCCTGGTGAATCACTCTATCTATTGGTGAAAACCGCATGAAAATCCGTGCAGTAGTTATTGAGTTTACCGCGTACAAACGCGGCTGAGGACTTTGTTTTATAATATGTCATAGATTAACAGAATAATGTCATGGAGTCCCAGCTTTTTACTCTCTCAGCTGTGAATTACTCCGTTTCGGTTTCACCCCATGATGACTTGTCGAGACACAATCTGTTCCATCTATCTTGGTATCGAGTTAGAATCCCGTTTGATCGTGCAGAGAACAGCACATCAAAAGGAGGATCTGCTAAAAAGAGCTCCGAGTTGATGTGCAGAAGGTTGCAGGTTCGTAGCAGATTAATTATTTTATTTTTTAACAGGCTGGAGTTTGTGGATCTGCAGACCCTTGTGAGGCTCCCCAAGCCTCTATTATGTGGGTATTCTTAATTGTGGGATAAACCTAGCGGTTTAGCGTGATCTTTGACAAATCACCTCCCTGCACGACCGTTATCCTTGAAACGCTATAGTCTCTACCATGTACTGAATTCAAGACCCTTTATCGGTTGTACAGGTTAAAAAAAAAAGTTGTGTGGTTTTATGAAACCACGATGCATATGAAACTTTTTCGGTTTGTAGGCATTTAACTAAAAAAAATTGGAAAATTATTTGATTTAGGGTATTAAAATTGCGTTTTTAATCTTAACATAATTATTGAAAAATGGGAAGTCAATAGTAGACTAAATATTCAATTATAAAATTTAATTTAAATTTGCGTATTACGGGAACATAATACATAATTAATACAATCATTTAGATGATATACGCATATTAAAAAGTTTTTTGTTTTTTTAAAAATTAATTTATTGATATCTACAACTGTATTACAATAATACAACAAGTAAATAGGCTAAGTGATACATAATGACATGATAATGACAAGTAGAGAAACTACCCACTGGTAGTACTCAAATCAAAGTTCAAGTAAGGAGGTCACGTGGCCATCTTCTTTTCAGACGCCTCGGAGGATTATCGGTAATTGAAGAGGAAGCTAGGTTTGAAACTAGAGGGTTTGAGTGGTAATGAAGTTTGTTATGAAAGGATAGATACCGGGTTCGGGCCAAATCAGCAAAAAAGGGACATTAAGGTCGTTATGGATGAGTTTATTCTTAACAAAATAAGGAGCATTGAGGATTTTACGAAGGATTTTGGACTGTAAGAATTGGATACGAGAGGAATTCGATGGCATAGTGGAGCCCCAAAGCTCTACTCCGTAAGTCCAAATAGGTCGTATGATGGTCATGTAGATGAGTCTTTTGTAGTTAATTGGGAGCTTAGAGCGTTTGTCTAGTAAGTGTTGAAGTAGCCTGAAACGTCGTGCGGTTTCTTGTCTTTTCAGTCTTGTATGAGGATTCCATGTTAATCGTTTGTCAAGGGGCAACCCTAAGTATCGGATCTGTTCTACAGGCACCAGAGGGATATTATTAAAGGATACTGCAGGGCAGGAAGTCATTGGTTTACGACGTAAGGTAAAAGTGATTTGATGCGATTTTTGAGAATTTATTTTAATTCTCCAGTTTTGACACCATTCTTCAAGATCAGTGATATGGGATTGGAGGCTTTGGGATGCAATAACTGCATTGGTGTTGACTGATAATACACATGTATCATCAGCATACATGGTAAGGATAGTATTAGGATGAGTAGGGATGTCAGCTGTATAAACTGTATATAGGATTGGACCAAGGATACTACCTTGAGGAACACCAGCAGATTGGGAAAAGAGGGACGAATAGACATTGTTATGGTTTACTTGGAAAGTTCTATTTGTGAGATAGGATTGTAGGATGAGAAAGTATGTAGAGGGTAGGAATTTGCGGAGTTTGTAGAGCAAGCCCGGATACCAGACTCGGTCAAAAGCCTGTTCCACGACAAGAAAGACTCCCGAACAATATGATCCACGTTCTAATGCAGAGGAGACCACATCCACCACACGATGGCATTGCTGAATGGTGGAGTGGGAATTATTAAAAAGTAAGAGCAATATTATATATGAGGGATATTCACAATAAAGTGTTGGTTTATGATTATATATTGATGTATTTTATCATTATACAAACTCTAGCTTAACCCTTGACTTATGTCCGGGTTGGTCCATACTCTGGTACAAATCGAGAAAAAGAACAAGATAATAATAATAATAATATCTTTATTTATGCTGGGACAAGTCCCTTTGGAATAACAATACAGGTGTTGTAAGCTATTAATCCTTATAGTATACAAATAATTAAATATATTATTGTATATCAAAATTAAAATTAATACACACTGATAAAAGGACTTGATAGTCTTTGAAGAGATTTGTTATTAGTAAACAAATCGTTTTTATTTATTTAATTTTATATAAAGTTAATGAACATTAAAACATTGACGATAAAGTAAGTAAATGCATTTACATTAATACACAGATCAAAACACCCATATATACCATGGAACACTTGCATGAATAAGTGAGAATATAAATGCTACACGGTCAGTTGATGGGGCCTAGCCGCCATATTGACCTAGGCTGCTCTGTCATGCGCCTTTCACTTTACCCCTTCTCCAGCTGTATCACGACATGCTGATAGATGGGCGAAAAATTTTGGGATGGTAGAATAAAAATTTCACTTTAAAAACCTAAGTGGGAACCTCGCGGGGTACTCTTTTATAGACATAAAAACCTGCAATGGGATAAGGGAATGAACTGATGATTGCACAGTTAACAAAATAGACATAGCCCAGAATCGCGAATTGAGAACCATCACAGGTTGATAATAAGTCCATAAGTTTATTATTATTGAATTGGTAGGCCAGGATTGAACCGCAGCAATACGAAAGGCGACGAGAATAGATTGACTTAGTCTTCAGTGAACGACTTCATCAAAACAGCATTCGACAATGGCTAACGTATAGGAGTAGTTAAAAAACAATAAACTTTGAGTGTAAAAAGAAATATATTTATCTTGAATGATAATAGTTGACCTTGATTATATATGTGGTCCGGTTGGAGGTCAATGAATTTACCTTAGATAGGGAGAAATGTTTATTAAATAGCCAACGTTTCGATCCACTTTGCAGGTCTTCTTCAGGGCTGTCGAGGGAGGGGGTGGGGTGCCCGGTGTCAAAAGTGTACTGTTACACCACAAATCTACCCTAGGATTAGATTTTGAACATTACAAACTATGAACTATCTTTTTGACTACTCTAATCTTCCAATATTTGAGAGCAAATGCATATTCATATATAAGAAATAGGGAAGTTCGCAGATCTGACTGTAAGGAAATAATGCCATAATTTCCTGGATTAAAAGCCCGTAGAACAACGTTTAGTTATAATAAGTATAAACCTGCCGCATGACTTCTTTTTCTTATCTGGCATCACGACCCACACGATGAGTCAAAGCCTGTTCCAACAAGAATAGTCCAAGGAGCATTCTGGAGTCCGAAGCCACACAATCCTCCCAACGAAGTTTGGGATGTCCCACTCGCCTTGTACCATACACTTGGTCGGACATCATTTTTAATAGGATATCGCCTTGGTTCATTCTCATGACATGACCAGTCCAGCGGAGTCGGGCGAATTTGATGAAGGTGACAACATTGACGTCTTTATACATCACGCTTATTTCGGCATTTGTTCGTCTTCTCCAGGAACCCAGCTCACACACAGCTCCATATATCCTGCGGAGTACTTTCCATTCGAATCTCATAAGGACTTCTTCCTGAGCTTTCTTCATCGTCCAGCATTCCGCACCATACGTAAGCACAGGTCTGATAAGCGTCTTGTATATCCTAGTTTTAGGGGTGATGGACAATAGGCTTCCGGAGTGCAAAGTATGTGCGGTTTGTGGAAAGAATGCCCCACTCTATTTCTTCTTTTATGTCATTTCTGTTGTTAACTTGGGATCCTAAGTAGATAAATGACTGAACTCGTTCGATTCGGTGTGAACCTATCTTTATACATCTTTCTCCACCTTCCTCTGGTTGGGTACTCATGTATTTCGTTTTATCAAAATTTATCCTTAGGCCCAAGCATACCGCTGATTTTTCTAGTGCTGAAAAAGCCTCCTTCACTGCGTTGAGGGATCTTCCTGATCTGTCCAGATCATCTGCAAATTCCAATACTTGCGTTGATTTGTTAATTAGCGTTCCTTCGGCCTGGAACCCCGAACCTCTAATTATCTTTTCAAGAGAGAAGTTGAACACGAGGCAGGCAAATATAATAGGAGTTCAAAGATTGTATAGAATCCGTCAGTTTTGAAGTTAGATATCTAAAATTTTGGATGTACGAGTCACTTAACGAGTCACTTGGTAATACAATAATAAACATAATAAAATTTTTGTTTACAAAAAATTAAGGAAAAAATTTAAAACAAAAAGTTGATTAAATACTCTTTCAGGTTTACACGGCCATTATTTATTCACAAAACTTCAGTGGTTTCTGGTTTAGACCATGTTGTTGAATTTTCCTTCGCCAACGTTTCGCCAGACATACTGCTAGCTTCTTCAAGGCTGGATCGAGAATGAAGACGCTCCGGTAACTCGCGGCTTTATATAGCTGTCGCCCGGGTTCACTCGGGTCCACTACATTTTTCTCAAGAAGTGAATAATAAAAAAAAAAATAATGAAAAAATGTAAACTAATGCAAAAAAAAATGTTTGCAGAATCGAAGAAAGAAACTGTTGATAACTACAGTATACGTAGTTTTACTTTCTTATAAAAATGCATTTTTATTTATTTTATTTTTTTTTAATTGGTTCCTTCAAAAAAGAATAATTATTTATGTTTAATAACAAAAATCATTGCTTTTCGAAAATTCTAATAATTTCATTCGTTTACTGCTTTGTGCCAATAATAGTTTCGAAAATAACAAAATTAAAAATACTGTCATGAATTATCCCGTTGACATTACGTTGAATACTCTAGATGAATACTCTAGAACTTCGTAAAAATGGCGGGAGCACACTGGGGCTTTAGGATCTATGAGAGAAAAGGTTTGTCCTCGACCGGCAGAGGCCTTGGATAGCTCAATTGGCAGAGCGATGTCACGGTGAGACAAAGGTTCAGGGTTCAAATCCCGTTCGAGGGCCTATCTTTTCTCTTTAATAAATAAAAATATTTATAACTTATAAAAAATTATACGTAGTTTTATCTTTCTTTACATTTTTATTTCTGTTAGGTTATAACATTTATTAATAAAAGTAACTGATACTATATAACGGATATTTAAAAAATAATCTGCATGCGTTTTCCGAAACAGATTCCAAGACTAGTTTCGGAGCATATAAAAACGATGCACCGCTACAACCCTTGAAGGGCTTTTGATCTAGAGACTTGTGCAGTTTCGAGAACTGTACAGTTGTGGAGGGATGACCTGGAAGTATATAAAAAAACTTCAAAAGAACACGTTTCAAGTGAAACTGCAGGAAGTTCACCAACACTCGGCAGAAGGGAAACAGTAGGCCAACATTCTCAGTCTGATCGAACGTGTTCCTTTTGATATTATCCATCAATTGTCAATTGCGGCTTACAGATTGGTCACGATTGATTGGACGCTCACCTCCATCACATTAGGAACCATTTGAGAGGTGACCCTCTACTCTTTATGCGGCACATATTCGACCATGACTTCTAATCGAAAGTTCCTCATTTCGAAGACGTACGATAAAATTTCTCCCCCGACAAGTCCAGTTGGTCTAAATTCGCAGTTTTACTGAGCTGCAAGAAATCTTATGGCGGAAGATCCATGATAATGCCACGTAAAGAAAAAAAATATTCTTTTAATTATAATTATTTATATGTTAAAAACTTGTGTAATTAGTATTTGGGTGGGCTTCCTGTGAAGATGCATGAATGAATGAACAGGATTCTTCTTGCCAGTCCGTTGAATTGGCACACATTCAGTTCATTACATAAAATAGTGCTTAGCGATATGCCATGAAAAAATTCAATGCTATAATAGATGAATGTTTATAATAAAAAATTAAAAAAAAAAAAATTGTTTTATGTTTCTTCTGTAGGTGAAACTGTTTTATTCAAAGAATAATTTGATTGATTATAATAATAAATTGAGATGGATCATGTAGGAACTAGGACCCTCCTGGGGCTCACCCAGCCCCTATAAAATGATATAAAAATAGGGTACCCAAAATAAGGGTGGGAAATCTGGTGTTTGAGCGTGACTTAAGACAAGTCACCTCCTTGCAGAACCGTTGTCCAAGAAACAGTACAGTCTCTACCATGTACTGAACCCCAGACCTGTTCGCGGGTTGTAGCGGTACAGGTTTTTTTTTCTATATATTGGCCATCTTAGCTTTTAATTTTTATAGCTATATTTATATAGGTTTTCTTATCCATTTTTTTTTTTTTAATAACAAAACATCGAGTTTTTTTTTTTGACAAATATACCTACCTTATCTGAACAATATATTAAGAAAAATAATCTGTTGCGTGCATCTTACAATTTTATCGTATTTCACTCCTAAGAATGAACTTTAAAGTTTTACTTTTATTTTCCATGGGAACTTTTAGATTCTTGTAAATAACATAACATTAGGAATTATCTTCACTTTCATATATATATTTTATCTTCGAGAAAAAAAATCTGCTTCCAGTCAATTATTTTATTGTTTTATAAAACAATGCATTACAGGTAATGCAATATAATTTTTTGACTATGGAGGACTAAAGATCTCCTTAAAAATTATTTTTAAAAGTATTGACTTTCCAGTTAAGGAATGCAGAAAAAGAAATAATTGAAAATGACACCATAGTGTCGAAACGTTTTGTTTTATAAAACAATAAAATAATTGACTGGAAGCAGATTTTTTTTTCTCGAAGATGAAATTTACAATAAATCCAGTTTAAAAAAAGAAAAAAAAATTATATATATTTTTTAAATCTTCAGTTTTCCAAAAGAGCAGGGTAGCTCAAAATACTGAGTACTGTATTGCAGATGCTGGGTTCAAATCCAGCTGAGGCAAATAAATTATTTACTCTTGTTTGTTTGTTCATTTAACGTCACTTTATGCTGCTATGGGTAATCGGACGATGCTACAGTGGGAGCTCTAAATTTTGCCTATCCAGGTTTAATTAGGATAGGGATTTTTAACGAGTACCTGACATCGTACAGGCTCGGGACCCCCGTTTAACGTCCCTTCCGAAGGACGGCGTAACTAAGGATTTTTTACTCCCTTTAAAAAATCCTAGGGACACTTGCCGGGCTACGAACCCGCGATCTTGTGTATAGTAGTTTGTTATGCTAACCACTAGACCACAGGTGACCTTTGATTATTTACTCTTTAAATATTTTTATTTTGAAGAGAATGGATTTGTCTGGCCGTGTTACGAGCCTGGTTAGCTTAGTTGGTTATAGCACCGCGCTAGAGAAGCGGGCAACCCGGGTTCCAATCCCGGCCTGGACAAATCTTTTCTCTTAAAAATAAAAATATTTAAAAATTATCTCCATCATAAGAATAATAAATATAAAATAAAAATTATTTTGGCGGCAATCAACGAGATCCTAATTAAAGTAATGTTCAATGAACATTCTTCCCCTTGTATACATCGCAAAAATTGCGAGAACACGAGGATACAGGATCGGTGAAGAGAATGGATTTGTCTGGCCGTGTTACCAGCCAGGTTAGCTCAGTTGGTTAGAGCACCACGCTAGAAACGCTGGCGACTCGAATTCGAACCCCGGATTCGGGCCCGGGTCTTTTCTCTTCAAAATAAAAATATTTATTTTATTTTTTCCTTTCTTCTCAGTATTGCTGTATGATATGGCCTATTCGTACCGTGATCAAGGTTAATTTCACTCATTGTATTTATCAATATTTAAAAATTTTCGTACTTAGCTTGCAGTTCCTAATAACTCTGTTTTTTTTTAATACTTGAATTTACTCATTAAGTTCAAGGATCTTCAATGATTTTATTGTTTCCTCGGGTATAAGGCCATTTGTAGATACTACAATTGGTAGTACTTCAACCTTCACCTGCGGGTCATTCCACGTCAATTCAACCACAATAAAATAATTTTTTCACCCACCACCTCAGATTTTAATGAAACTTGGTGTGTTTGTTCTACTAGCTTTTGCCCACGGCTTCGCTCGCGTGGAATTCGGTCTGCCACATAAATTTTCGTGACAGATCATTTTAAATAAATACATTATTTATAACTATAAGTTGTTCGTATATCCAAAATTTCAGATGTCCAACTTCAAAACTGACGGATTCCATACAATCTTTGAACCCCTATTATATTAAGGGAGAAATCCTTGGGTGTGGAATTGTCCAAATTCCTTTCTTAGAGCTCATTTAAGCTACACAAAGAACCTATCTACGAATTTCAAGATGCTAAGTTCAGTAGTTTTTGCTGTGCGTTGACCGCTAGGTGTGTTAGTCAATCAGGTTACAGTTTTGTGGTGTGCAATAATAATAAACTACGTCTGTGTGGTGTGTTGATAAAAAGTAGCCTATGTCTTTCCCTAGGTTGAGATTATCCATATCAAATTTCATCACAGACGGATCAGCACAGCCGTGAAACATACATTGACACTGATTAACAAACGGGACGGACAGAAGTTCCTTTCTTGTACTGTTATTCGGGTCAGTAAAGGATTTGTGTAGGTAATTTTATTGAATTTATTGAACAGGATTACTTAGTAAAACGGTTTCACTTGTCCCACGGAAGCAGCGAGAAATTAAAACAGAAAGGATTAGAATAATGTACATATGTAGGTAATTTATCGATGTGTTGTAATTTTGCGGCATAACCTATATTACTCCAAATTTCATCCAAATCCGTTCAGAATTTTTTGCGTGAAGGAGTAACAAATTTACATCCATCCTCACAAACTTTCGCATTTGTAAGGAGGCTACTCTGGAGGGATCCCTGTTGTGATACTAACAATATTTAACAATTAAATTACATAACTGCGATTACCTACTGACCATATGTTGGAGGTAATATTGAGAATGTGTTATAATAACCTAGAACTTCTTAATGATATTTATCGTTATATTATGACTAGATTACACAAAATCATTATAAACTGTAGCCTATGTGTTATTCTGGTGTATAACCTATATTACTGTAAAGTTTTATCCAAATCCGTTCATTAGTTTTTGCGTGAAAGAGAGGCAAACATACAAACTTTCGCATTTATAATATTAGTAGAATATGTAGAGGTAAGTAAAACCACCAAATTTGAATTTTTTATCTCATTTAGTTTTTTGTGTTATGGTACTTTAAAGTTTTGACGTCTTTCAATTTCCATGCCAATGATAATGCCAAACATAATGTGTCGTAAAAAAAAAATTTTTTTTATTTACATATTAGACGTCCAAGCTTGACCTTAGCAACTTGACTGTAGGTTTAACTTAAGTTAATGATTTTTTTTTTCAAAACCCTTATAGTTATAAGAACCTTACTTGCAAATTTGGTCAAGCTTGGATGTCAAATATGTAAATGAGAAATTATTTTCTTTTTTTACGACACATTTTGTTTGAAATTATCCGCGGCGCGGAAATTGAAAAACGTCAAAACTTTTAAGTACCATAACTCAAAAACTAAATGAGATAAAAAATTCAAATTTGGTTGTTTTACTCACTTCTACACATAGAACAAACACACCAAGTTTCATTAAAATCTGAGGTGGTGGATGAAAAAATTATTTTATTGTATTCAACCACAATAATATTATTTATTTTTTTTTACCATTATATACATAAAAAATTATCTTATTGTGGTTGAATTGACGTGTCAAAACCCGAAAACCATCTTCAAAGAATCTAATAGTTTGGGTACTTGTGTATTAGCCGGTCTGCAGGGACTGTTATCCGCTGTTGTGATAATTCTGATACTTAAAATGCCTACCTTCTTATTCATATTAATGGAATCTGAAATGTACAAAATGTAATAATAAAGTGTTGTCTATATCTCTCTAGCCACGTTCCTCTTTTTGTATCAATGTTTTCCCTACACTTTCGACGAGAACATCTCCATCTCCATCTTCTCAAAATTCATTTTTTTTTAAATTTATTTATTGATATCTACAACTGTATTACAATAATACAACAAGTAAATAGGCTAAGTGATATATAATGACAAGTAGATAAACTACCCACTGGTAGTCCTCAAATCAAATTCAAGTAAGGAGGTCACGTGGCCATCTTCTTTTCAGATGCCTTGGAGGATTATCGGGAATTGAAGAGGAAGCTAGGTTTGAAACTAGAGGGTTTGAGTGGTAATGAAGTTTGTTATGAAAGGATAGATACCGGGTTCGGACCAAATCAGCAACAAAAGGGACATTAAGGTCGTTATGGATGACTTTATTCTTAACAAAATAAGGAGCATTGAGGATTTTACGAAGGATTTTGGACTGTAAGGATTGGATACGAGAGGAATTCGATGGCTTAGTGGAGCCCCAAAGCTCTATTCCGTAAGTCCAAATAGGTCATATGATGGTCATGTAGATGAGTCTTTTGTAGTTAATTGGGAGCTCAGAGCGTTTGTCTAGTAAGTGCTGAAGTAGCCTGAAACGTCGTACGGTTTCTTGTCTCTTCAGTCTTGTATGAGGATTCCAGGTTAATCGTTTGTCAAGGTGCAACCCTAAGTATCGGATCTGTTCTACAGGCACCAGAGGGATATTATTAAAGGATACTGAAGGGCAGGAAGTCATTGGTTTACAACGTAAGGTAAAAGTGATTTGATGCGATTTTTGAGAATTTATTTTAATTCTCCAGTTTTTACACCATTCTTCAAGATCAGTGATATGGGATTGGAGGCTTTGGGAGGCAATAACTGGATTGGTGTTGACTGATAATACACATGTATCATCAGCATAAGTGGTAAGAATAGTATTAGGATGAGTTGGGATGTCAGCTGTATAAACTGTATATAGGATTGGACCAAGGATACTACCTTGAGGACAAAATTCATTTGATTCACTTTTTCGCATAATTTCATTTTTGGAATTATATCTAACTTTTGGATATATTTCACAGCTTCTTCCCTTAAACAAAGCTATTCCATAAATGTTATTTACTTCTGTTCATTTTTAATAGGCAATGACAAACAGAATAAGGGGCGACTTGTGGTCTAGTGGTTAGCATAACAAACAACTAAGCCCAAGATGCGGGTTCGTAGCCCAGCAGGTGACCCTTGGATTTTTTAAAGGGAGTAAAAAATCCTTAGTTACGCCGTCCTTCGGAAGGGATGTCAAACGGGAGTCTGTAGCCTGTACGATGTCAGGTACTCGTTAAAAATCCATATCCTAATTCAACCTGGATAGGCAAAATTTAGAGCTTCCATTGTAGCATCATCTGCCATAACAGCATTTTTTACACGACTCGGCCAGCAAGGACCCAGCGAATATCACTTAATAATCTTCACACTCTCCGCCTTCCTTCTACTCCAATACTCTCTCATCTTCCTGGACTGTTCCTCTCGCTCTTCCTTAGTCCATTTTCTCCCTCGGTTCTCTTCCTTCCCGCAAGAACCCCAACTTCTTTTAGTCTTTTCCCGAAAAGCTCTCTATCCAAGCAGTCCTTATCCTTTTATTTTTAGCCTATCCATCTCCTCTTTTATTTGTTTCACATATCCATCTATACTCTTATAGCTTAAGACTTTGTCAAAAATTCTAAACCTCATGAATGATTTCAGATTAATGGTGAGAAGCAAAGGATGGTTTACGACGAAGTTGGAAGATTAAAGACAAGCTGACCCAACTCTTTGGGGCTCGCGATGAGTTCACGCCCAGCCCCATACCCTTATGACACCTCACTGCCTGAGGTATTTACATTATGTATTATTATTTATATTTTATATATATGTAAGTTATGTTAAGACCGTAGAAAAATTCCAACGAAAAGCCTTAAGTCTTCAAACTAAAACAGAAATGGAAATTATCTGTCCAAAATTTCGCCCATTCAGGCATCCTCAGGGTAGAAAGAGAATAACAGCAAAACAAAACATGAATAATGCACCCAAGAAACATCCCACCACCTCGAAGGCTCAAATGCAACTAATGAATCATAAGGAAGGTTATTTGACCCCAGTCTGTAAGGTTAGATAAAAACAGCTGATAGATACTTCAGAAATTCAAAATTCAATATACACTCACCAAACTTCAAAAAGCACCAAAGGAAAAATAAATAATAGCTAACAATACAAAACTTAAGACGGAAGACCATATGAAAAAATGAATGTAAAAATGCAAGAAAAAAAAAATCATTATCAAGAAACCAGTGGACCTACGGCTATTCCACAAAACATATTAATATTGAAAAATAAAAAGAAATATTGGACAGATAATTTCTATTTCTGTGTTAGTTTGGAGACTTAAGGCTTTTCTTTGGAATTTTTCTACGGTCTTAACATTTATGTAAGGTCTCTTTTTATTTTTCAATATTAATATGTAAGTTATGATTAGACTGAAACAATACAAAAAAATGAATTAAGTGAACAAGATCCAAAAAATAAAAGTAATCTTCAATTAACATTCTCCCCGTGTATACATTCGCAAACCTTCGTGTATGCATTGCGAGAACACAGAGATATAGGATCAATAAAAAGAAGGGATATGACTGACTGAGAAGCGAACCAGGATGGCTGAGATGGTTAAAGCACCACCACGGGCAGGTAGGAGACCCGGGTTCGAGTCCTGGTCATATCTTTTCTTTTCAAATAACATAAGATCTTTAATTTTATATTATTTCTAAGTATTATTGCTTTTAACTTCTGGTGGTCTGGGAAACAATAAATAGGATTCCTTGGTGGTTGGTAAATCTCTTGAGTAAGTGGAAGTCGAAAGTTGTAATCTAATTATGCCTGTAATAATTAAAATATAATTATAGTTAGGACCCAGGCATCAGCTTTAAGAACGAGTTAGGTTTTGTCGTGTTTGATCAGTTTAAGTTGATGACAACAATTATAATTTAAACTGATATCAAAATAAATTAGTGAAAATTTTAAATATTCCAATGAATGCAAGTTTTTCAGTTGAACACAAATCAGTTAGTTACTGCTAGTGGTAAGTTTCTAACATAGTAGTATTCTGAAGTCTTACCTTTAAAAAAAATTATTCACATGACTATTCTTGAAATCATGGTCAAAGCCAGAAACTCCATCTTTGGAGTAATCTCCAAAAATACTTTTTAGGTATTAAAAATAAACAAAAATATTTTAAAACTGATTGTGTTGTATAATATTATATTGATTTTGTATTTTCTAATTTTCAGAAAGAGCCCTTGAAGTTTGATGTTCAACTCAAAGGGGCTCCGGAGGAGATCGTCCAGCTTGTTCAAAACATTAAACAGGTCATTACAATTTTTTTTTTTCTTTTAATATAACTAGTCTTAAGTAAATGTCAATACATATGCTACCTGCACCTCTTAGACTTTGTGGACACCTGAAAAGGCCTGGGTGGGAACATGGTATTGTCGAGGAAATATAGGGAAACTTGGTAAAGAAATGAACCTAAAACATCCTTATCTCAAAAATAAAACTCTGCTATATTAAACCAAAAATAATATAAAATTACAGTAGAACCTCGATTATCCGTCAGGGTATGGGACCAAGATGGTGACGGTTTTGGGAAATAGACGGATATGGGAGTGAGTTATATGTCTCATATATATATATACACATAAATGGAACAATATATTTCAAACATTCCACATTATTTATGTACTTTTTTGCCAAGATTGAAGTACTTTCATTTTTTCGTAAACATTTACAATTCCAAACTTAGTTGCGAAATATAAACTCTTCCTTTGTCTTTTTTTCCAACATTATTATACCTACTTTTTAGGAAACGACAAGTACCCGTAAGGCTAGAATGAAGACTGAAGCTAGTTCAACTGCGGAAGCTACATTAGGTAGAGATGAGGAGATAATAAATTTCATAAGAATTAATTAATAAGAAATGTGTGCGAGGATGCCTAGGTTTTGAGAAAACAACAGATTCTAGAAAACGAAGTTGTCAAGACACAACGATTGATTCTTAGCCGGCGTCTATGACTTTAGCGACCAAACAATATATATACATTTTTTTTTTTTTTTTTCTCAAACTGATGTGACGGTTAACAGAGAGTGACGGATAATAGAGGTTTTACTGTACACCTAACATTTAATAATAATAGTACTAAAGGCTTTAAGAAAAATATTAATTACAACTTAGGACAAGATTCACCATAAATAATCATGATCATATAGGCACTAATACAAATAATAATTACAATTTAAATAAAAGATCTCCCATTCGTTTTGTGATCGAAACACTATGATCGAGAGAAGAAAATAAAATATTTAATTGTCAGATTTGATTAGCTCTATCAATAACTGAACTACCATCTGGCTACACCTCAAATCTAGTCAAGACTATAGAAAAACAGAGAGTACTACATTGACAGCTCATCTCTCTTCCAGTCGGACCACGATCCTGCTCTCTGGCAGTGTCAGTTCTCAACTATGACTTATGAGGGAAAAAGAACGGGTAAAAAAAAAGGCTCATTTGAGCTAACATAAACATGTTTACCCCCATGTCAGGGATGTGCAGCCCCTTGCAGACGAAGTTGGCAGGGCATTCTTAAAATAAAATGTCAATTAATCGATTTTTCAATTAATGTAATTGATTGATCGAAAAACCCTGAGTAATATCCGGTCTTATTACCATAGCTGGGCCTAGAAAATGTTTAGTAAATACGTTTCGACCACAGATGAGAGCCTCAACAATTAATATTTAATTTATCTATTTTTGATTTAAGATCAGTTATGAGAAGAAGTACAGGCGATAAGGAGGTAGGTTTCAAGCAGACCAGCTAATGCATAAGTACTGTTTTATTTATGCTATGGAGGTACTCCCTTATGGGGGTGACAGACCAACCAACCTTCAAATTGTAAATGGTTACATTGTATATGTTTCTTTATTTCCTTGAACAAGTTCTTGGCATTCTTCTTTTACCTATATCACTACAACCCATGAAGGGTCTGGGGTTCAGTACATGGTAGAGACTGTACTGTTTCATTGACAACGGTTCTGCAAGTAGGTGACTTGCACTAGGTCACGCTCAACCGCCAGATTTTCCCCCTTATTATGGGCACCCTATTTTTATAATATTTTATAGAGGCTGGGTGAGCCCCAGGAGGGTCATAGATCGTATATGATCCATCTCCGGCTGCAAACAGACTAAATAAAAGTCTTTCCCTCAGCGGGATTTGAACCAGGATTTCCGGCATGGCAACTCAGTGCTCTACCACTGAGCCACTCCGGTCCTTGAGTGAATAACAATAATAACAAGTTAGTTGCTTATAAGTTAGTAGTTGGGATATTAATAAAAATACAAAAACAAGTTTTTTTTTCTTTGATCCCTTTCAGTATGAACGCTTTTATCCTAATTCATTAACCTATGTAGAAAATAATAAAAACTTCTCTTTATAGTCTTAAAATTACTCTAAGGTCTACAATTTATAAGTTTTAATTTATACATGTTCAGGATAGATCTAATTATGTTTTTTTTCTGTTTAGATGTTATAATCATTTGTTATAGCTGTTGCCGTATATATTTGTACAATATCCATTAAAATATTAATATTATCATATTTTGTATTAATATAACTTTCATTCTATGGTAATTATATACATTTATATAACATCCCATACTTATATTTTAAAATTTTTACATCTCTGCTTGTGATTCAACAAGATTCCTATTCATTACTTTCTACATATTTCTTCTGTATTTATTCTTTGGCATCATATTTTGTATCATTTTCCATACATTTTACTTATGTAACCTCTAGGAGTCTATTATCATACATTTTATATTTTATCTGTAATCAAACTAGATTTTCCATACCTTTACATCACACTTTTTTATATTTTTGCTTTTTCATTCTGTTTACATTATCACCCTTCTGTACATTTATTCTGTAATTTTTTTATTCACTATCCTTTATAATATATCCATCACTATTTTTTACTTTTCTATTACTCTATCAGTTATTATATTCTTGGTACTGTAATGTTTTTTATAGTTATTTTTTGTTTTTCACTCATAGTCCTGAAGATGGCCTACAAAGTACGTCAAAACGTCGGCCTAATAAGTCTTGACTTATTTGGTGTTGTTTTGACTGCACCCCCCAACTATCTCCTTCCTCCATAAATATTAATAATTTATTTAACTTATTAAAATAAATTTTTTCAGGTCGGAGAACAGTTTTTGTACCACTGGAAAACATTTCCTATTATTTTACCATCTCCGGTCAATGCTCTTGATCCTAATGGCCCTGTTTCTACTTCGGCAGACATCCCATACATCACAGGAGGTACCATTTGTATTTATTATTTGTAATAATATTAATCCTTTATAGATAAATATATAATATGTAATTTTATTGTTTCTTTTTTTATTCCTAATTTGGGTGAGTGACAATGCATCATAATGGGTTTTCATTTTAAGATGATTCAAAATATTTTCACTAAACAACAATTGGATTGATCTGACATGGGCGAATTAAACATTTGCCCATTACTTTATAAAAATTTGTGAAAAAAATAATGTTGATTACATTGGATATGTGGATCCTTCTTTGTACCCGAAACTGAAGAGCTGCTGCGACAGACAGTCATCTGTTGGAGTTTTGTGATGGCTTACCGTGACAATATGATAAAATAGTGAACATTATTCAATGAAAAATAATTAAACCTATCTAAATGCACCATTTCTTTTAACTTTTGTTATTTTTTAAAAGGATTTTCATAAACATGAGAGTCTGTGAACTTCATTCATATGTAATTCAAATAATGGTCATATTACGGAGCTCTACTAATTTTTCCTCAAACATTTTCATACCAAATTCTTAAAATGTGTTTGAGCCTTCTTGAAATAGATATCATTTATGTATTATGTTAAATAAATATTTCTATTTCCAATGTGAGATATAATTTTACTTGTCAATCTGAGCAGGAGAAGGGAGCAGCACATTGGGTAGGCGTTGTGGCTCCCGACCTAATTCCCTTCGTGACCTCTTTGTGACCCCATCGTTTGATGAGCTAGATGCTGTGGCGATTGATACTTCCGGAGAACCTCGTCGCCTTACCGCTAAACAGCTTGAGGCTCTAAGGGAGAAGGGGTGAGATTTAAATTATATAAATAATGTTAAATTTTTATTTTTTTAATATCTTGTGTTATTAAAATTTTATTTAGAATTAAGGTAATTATTTATATTCTTTCTTAATTTATAAAAGAGCTCATAATATGGTTAGTCAAACCTTCTTTTAACGTTACATTGTAAATTAAAAAATACAACTTAGATCAGATACCATATGCTATTGCCTTTTGTCTTTTGATTATTGTCTTACATATAAGATACCATCTTACCCATTTTTATTACTTGTGTGAATCCTCCGAGTTCCTGTTCTTCTTATGACCTTGTTTCATGGTTCAAATGTCATATTGTTTGAATCAGAATCATCCTTACTTGGATTATTATTTCCAATGATTATATTATTAAGCTATTAAGATTGAAGATGTCAATGATTCACAAGAATTTTCATAATTTAGGGAAAGTCATATTTATGTATCAAGACACCTACTTATTCATTGCTCAGTTTTTTTATTCAGTTTAAGAATTCTCTCTCCCCTGTGTTTGTAGATTAGTAGCCAAGCATAAATAGCAATTAAAAATTTCCCCAAAACACATTACTAAGTTAAGTTATCCTCCATGTTAAAATTACCATTTTTGAATGATCTAATCTAATCTTATTACACTCTTAAGTGCAATAGTAAGAAAACAAAATTATGCTAGTATCACTATCTTGCCATTATTTTTTTCTAAAAACTTTTAATGCAGGGTTTCAAAATATTAAAGTTTCCTCTTTCAAATCAATATTAGGAAGACTTGATTAATCTTTTCAAGCTATATTTGTCAACTAATTTCTTGTGAATAAACCTAAATGAGTTACTGATGTAAAGGAGATAGTTGGGGGGTGCAGCCAAAAAGAACACTGAATAAGTAATAAACTTATAATTATGTTCGACCTACAGTGTAGGTCATCTTCAGGGCTATGAGAGAGAAACAAACAGAACAAAAAATATAAAAATGTACAG
The DNA here is from genome assembly GCA_037127475.1 of Arma custos. NCBI lineage: Eukaryota > Metazoa > Arthropoda > Insecta > Hemiptera > Pentatomidae > Arma > Arma custos. The sequence continues at coordinate 221,293,808 of CM073759.1, forward strand.
AAACAATAATATGGTGACAAGTAATGTAGAAAATTACAAAAAAGAACATGAAGAATAAAGAAAAAATAGTAAAATAAAGATATAAAATGTATGATAACGGACTTAAAGATGTTACATGTTACAGAAAAGTATGGAACTGTATGTACAATAACTAATGTGAATAATAGAAATACTATTGAACAGTAACAATAGTGTACAATGACTGTTTGAAAAATAGTTGATAGGATTAATGATCCATCATACATTTTATATCTTTATTTTACTATTTTTTCTGAGTTTTTTTCTTTTTTATTCAGTGTTCTTTTTGACTGCACCCCCCAACTATCTCCTTTACATTAGATCATCCAGTCAACTATTTTCATCTCCAAAATGAGTTACCTTTATCAAATCCGTGAAACAACAAGCTTATTATACTCATCATACTGAATCTCTGAGGACTTTGTTTAAAAGATAGTAATATTTTATTTAATTAAATTAAACCTGGAATAACTCCTTCAAAGAACCCAGCAAGACTTGCCATTAATTATTATATCAGCTGTTTTTTCAATTACAAAATCAGCTGCTATTAATAGCTTGAAATATCAGATTTCATTTTACTGATTAATTTGATAAGACATCTTTATTCTGTATTTGGAGTATATTTGTTTTGTTTTTTTCATTTTATTAACTAATTTAATTATTTTTATGAGTTAAATTTTATTTACTTAAACAAGTAAAAAATGTGTGTTTGATATATTTACGCAATATTCTATTGTACACCCTCTGCAAAGAATATTATATTTATATTCTTTGTTAATTTATAAAAGAGCTCATAATATCATACTAGTATTATGAACTATATTTATGTTGAGGTTTTTATTGAAATTACTATTGTTCAATGTGACTAATTTAAAGTTCAATTAGTCAGTTGCGGTTTTGTTTGACAAAAAGTCATTTTTGGAAGCAATAATAAAGTATGAATGGATTCAGTGGTAATTTATCAAATTTAAGTGCTATTACAGAATACTGCTGCATTATCAGTTCACAGCACCCTACTACTGCTCTCTAGTGGAATTGGCAATAACTAACTACTTTGTACTCAACTATAAAGTTTGTATTAATTAGAATTATTATAATTATTACTGATTTAATTTAATATTATTAGTGATAAGGGTTTGTTATATCTTTTGAGCGAACATAAGTCCACAGCATTATAGCAATAAAAATTAAAATCACAATTAGGCCCCGTTAATACAGCAATCATTATAGGCTAAATTAGACAGCAATAATGATTTTAAATAATATAATACCAAAGCAGTTATGGTTTTAATAACTTCAAAATGTGTATGAACTTTACAGTTGACTATAGAGCAGTTAGTTTCGAGGAATTCCACTAATTATATGTCGAGCCATGAACTAATAATTTGGCATTAATCTGGAGTTGTGACCTATTTTATAATCAAATAGTAATTTGATTGGAATATCGGTTTGAAAGGTAATATTCAAAACAAGAAGACTATAATCATGGTAAACCAAAACCTTTCGAAGTTGCACCAATTCAGGTATTATCTAAATTGAAAAAAAAAAATGAAATAAAAATTATACGCATGAAGAACAAAAAGACATAATAACTAGAGAAACAGAACTTCACTCTAGGCCATCTACACAAGAATGATGAGGGACATAATATTACAACAGCTGGGAAGGTTTAAATTAAAAACAGCTGATATTCACAAAATATTAATAATAAAAATGAACGTATTAAAGTAAAAATAGGTCTTTATTGTCACCTTTCCTAGTACTCTCTAGCAGTATTAGTGATAATTTGTTATTTATTGCAGTATTATAATAAATCATTGCTGATTTATGCTTATCAGTGATTATGACTCGTGCTGTTTCAAGAGAAATACATCCTCTATAGAGCATTTTTAGTCTAGTCGGTTCTTATTAAAATTAAAATTCTAATGATTTAAGTCGATCAATATTTAAGTTTATTTGATGAATTTCACTATTATTATTAATTTTGAAGCTGTGAAACATGTATTAATGTTTATTCATTGAACAAGGCTTGAAACTACTTTAAAAGAAAGTTAGTTTATTTGCCCTGGCTGGGATTCGAACCCGGGTCTTCCGCGTCTCCGTTGCAGTGCTCTAAACCACTGAGCTACCAGGGTATGTTCTCTTTACCGATCCTATATCTCCGTGTTCTCGCAATTTTTGTGATGTATACACGGGGAAGAATGTTCATTAAACGCAGACAACCTGGGTTTGAATCCGGGCCAGGGGAAATCTTTTCTCTTCAAAGCAAAAATATTTAAAAATAATGACCATAAAAAATAACTATTAATAAAAATAAATTATTTATAATATATTGTCGTATGTCATCAAGATCCTAATTAAAGTAATGTTCAATGAACATTCTTCCCCGTGCATACGTCGCAAAATTTGCGAGAACACGGGGATATAGGATCGGTGAAGATAACAGATTTGTCTGACTAGGATACGACCCCTGGTAGCTCAGTGGTTTAGAGCATTATGACGGAGATGCAGACGACCCGGGTTCAAATCCCGGCCAGGGCAAATCTTTTCTCTTCAAAATAAAAGTATTTTTTTTCCTGTTCTAATGATACCTGAATTGGCCCAAAGTCGATAGGTTAGTTATTCAATAATAATTAAGAGAGTATACTTTCTGTCTAAAACTTTTTATAATAACTTATAACCTAAAAAATATTCTATATCCCTTTGTCCATTTTTTCTCTTATATGTTAATGAGATTTTAAGTTTCTTAATATATTTATTTTAAGTCCAATAACGTTTTGTCACTGTTATCCTGAATAATTGATTTATCATATGATATAGGTTTGATGTTTATTCTATCTAATTTTAAATATAAAATGTTAGCATTAAACTTTTTAAATATATTTTTTACTTCTCAGTTATTTGTTTCAATGGATTTATGAAGCAGATTGCTTGAAACAAAAGTTTTTTTGCATGTTATGAAATTTGTTTTTCAATTTCTAACATATTATTTTATTATAAGCTCTTAATCTCATTATTACATGGCCTCTATTCTCAAATGTTCAATTTACACGTAATTCGGCCAGAGTTAACATATTCTAATTATATTATATTACATTATACTATATGATATTAACATGCTGGTAGTCATTATAAGGACCTACGCCTTTGAACATTTGAGGATCCATATAGGATTAGATAGAAATGGTTTATGTCTTTTTAAAATGTTATCCGATAGAATAGCCTTATTGGAAGGATTGATGGTCTATGGTAGCTAGATAGTGACAGGAATTTTGGCAGTGTGTCGTATTTATTTAGGTGGCACTAGCTAGCCCTCGCCTGCATGGTGAATCAAAGATGCACTTCCTCAGTTTGCAAGTACACATTGACCAAAAAAGTCATGCTCTAGTTATCCACTTCCCATTGCAATTTTAGAAACAATCAATATCGTAAACTGTTGAAGATAATACTCTACGAGGAAATTGAAAGAGTATTTATCTTATGTTTAAAAAACAGTTTATAAGTGAATATTTTATTGTTTATTGTTTAAAAAAAATGTACGACCACACAATTGAGAATAAATTTTAGTAGACATTTTTTTTGGGGGGAGTACAGTCATCTTTCAAGCAATGTTACAGATGTAAGACTTATTTATTGTCATCACATAGACTTATTTTAGGTCACAAGGGCTAAGAAAAAATAAAATAACAATAGCCACTGTAATTTATTTTTATTAATTGTTATTTTTATGGTGATTATTATTAAATGGTTATGGCCGGGATTCGAACCCGGGTTGTCTGCGTCTCCGTTGCAGTGCTCTAAACTAGCGGTTCCCAAACTGAGGGTCGCGGGCCGTTCGGAAAGGGGTCGTGAGATGTATACAAATAATGGTGAACTATGTACTTAAACTTAGACGGCCATCGGGAGTTTTAAATTAAATAACGTTGTACATTTACAAAATATCAATATATTTTACAGATTTTGTCAAAACAAAACAGAATCATTTAATAATTTTGATATGTAATTGCTAATACTTTTTAAGTAAAACAAACTTCTTTAGTGAGAAACATGGGCCTGTTTTTTGTCAACAAGTTTCTTAAAATTTGGCTTAGTTTTAGATATACCTACAATAAGGTCATCTACTACGTCCAGTCGATTTCTTGCCTTAGTTTTAATGTTGACCAATGTAGAAAATCCGAGTTTGCAGAGGTAGCTCTTCTATGTAGCCAGAACTTGTCAACATCTTGGGTGCTGAAGGACTGTTGCAAAGTCTTGTCACAGGATAGTTCGATGAGTTTGTCATGAATCAGTGGGTTTAAGTCTGCCTCGTTCACAGCCTGCTCGTTCAAGGGGTTAAGCACCCACTTCCAACCGGTGTGTTGATCCTTCGGAAATGTAGCTAAGGATCTGCTCGTTATTATTTTTAGGGGGTCGCGGCTAAAACATATGGGCTAAAATGGGTCGCGGATTGAAAAAGTTTGGGAACCGTTGCTCTAAACCATTGAGATACCAGGGGTCGTATCCAAGTCAGACCATCGTCATAATCAAGTATAGGATCAGTGAAGAGAATGGATTTACCTGACTCCGGAATTACCGGACGACCCCTGGTAGCTCAGTGGCTTAGAGCACTGCAATGGAGACGCAGACAATCCGGTTTCGAATCACAGCCAGGGCAAATCTTTTCTTTTCAAAACAAAAATCATATTATCATATGTTACTTTATCCAATTATATTAACTTTTGATTATATTGCCGTATCTTTTAGCTTACAGAACTTTATATATGATTTTGTATTACATTATTGTTTAATTTATTCAACTAATGAAGAAAGGAGTAGAAATTTAAATCTGTAATAATTAGGATTTGGATATTATTATTTTTTATTTAAATTAAATAGATCGATCAGTGACAGAATTAAAAAAAAAAAAAATGTACTAATACTAACCATGAAGAGTATTAGTTGGACAACGGTTGTGTAGGTTGGTGATTTGTCCTAAATCATGCTCAACCGCCAGATTTTCCCTCAACCTTGGGTATCTACTTTATAGAGGCTGGGTGAACTCAGGAGGGTCCCAGATCCCAAAGGATCCATCCCCATCTGCAAACAGATTAAATAAAATTTGCCAGCAGCCGAATTTGAACCCAAGACCAGTAACTCAACACTGAGAGCCATTCCGCTATCTAAAACAATGAAAAAAGTGTAGGTAAAAAAAAAAACTACAGATGATGTAAGACAACCTGTAGATTTTTCATACTTCCACAGTTCTATTTGATATAATTCTTTTTTCATTCTTTGACTGGTATAGTTACTGTTGTTAACTTGTTTCTCTTGATCCTTATGATGGCCTAAACTTTGGCTAAAATGTTGGCACATAATTAAATAAGTCTTATTATCTGTATATTCTTCGTTGACTACGTACTCCCCATGATTCTACAGTCAACTATGCACCGACCATTATAAAATAAAATTATGGCTAAATGTGAATATTGACTGTTTTTAAATAAAAGAATATGCATGCGTTCATTGATGATGGCAGTTAGGGAGAACATTGTGTGTGTGATTTGTCCAGACTGCACAAGGATAACCACGGGAAACAGAAGAGGCTCAACCGCCGTCAGCTGGACTCCATCAGGCAGTGTGGGTATGTGTCGTCCGCTCTGTCCGTCTCTTCGCATTACCTGCACCGACCAATAGCTCCCTTACCCAGTTTGCACATTCACGAGTTCCGAAACACATTTAATGTTGTCCTTAAAACAATTTTTTGATGTAAATTTGTAATAGATAAGCACATTGAAAAGTAATAATAATGAATTATGGCATGAAAAAAAAGCTTATTTTATTTTATTTCATTACATTCGAATTTTCCTAGGCTTGCGATTCTCATTTTGATATTAAAACATGTTTATATTATTTCTTTGCATGTCGAAATGTCTTTATTTTCTTTTTCTTTTTTTAACATTCAGACATTCACATGATTTTGTATTGTTTAGAGGCTGATTTTATTCTTTTTCATTTTGTATGTAAATATTTGCTTGGATAGCATTTAATATTTTCTTCTGTATATATGTACAAATACTGGTATTAAAAGCATACACTTTTTTATATCACAAATATACTCTTCTTTTTTTTCAGTCATTGGTTTAAAATTACCATTTCAAGTAAGCCAATATAGATGAAGCTTATGAATACTGTTAGTCTTAATAATTGTTCATTAGCACTCTTTGATAATAATACCTATATACATACAACCGATGAAGGATCTTAGGTTCAATACATCTTAGAGACTATACTGTTTCTAAGCATTTGTGGAGAGTTGAGGCAAATGGCCCAGGGTTTCACTCATCCACTCAATCAACTAGGCTTAAGAATTAATATAAATTTTTTAAAAGAAAAATTGGATCTTTTTCGTTTAATCCCCGCATCTATTTATATATTAACAATAAAACACATGTTATGAAAAAAATAACTTCATTTAATAACAGTTATTCTAAAGACCAGAATTCTGATGTGATTTATAATAACCTCAAAAATATTTTTGTTTTTATACCTCTGTCACCAGATAAATTCACACAAATACGAGTCCAGGATCTTTTAGTTTCTGCCTCTACCTTATTTCTTCTTTTGGCTGCTGCCCATAGTGACTCAATGCGCTCCAGTTGACGGATCCACAAAATTTTCTGACTGGTTGACTGTATAATGTTTGTATTCATATCCGACTATTTTTAAGTAGACCTTCCATAAGTCAGACATGATAATAGTTTGAGGATGAATGTATTCTTTAGTGCATGCTAATAGTGTGTTTGTATTCCTGTACGGCACTGCCATAAATGAAACATTCTTTTTTTTTCCCCAGCATATCACACCAAAAACCCAATGTTATAGATATAATCTTGTATAACTTCATTTTTTTATATTGGAATTGAAGGAAAAAGACCCATTGGTTCTTAAGTTCCATTAAATACGACTTAAACATTCATTTATACCTGGACTAAAAAATATACAACCACCTTATTTTGTAAAGAAGAATTAACTATCATTTTGGTCTTTAGAATAACTGTTATTAAATGTAGTTATTTTTTTCATAACATGTGTTTTATTTCTAAACATTAACTAGGAATGCGGGGATAAAACGAAAAAGACCCAAAAAATTGATCTAATTTTGTGGTAAACATGAATATTGCTAGCTTATGTCTCAAGTCTACAGACGTTTTCTTGCTGTTTTCTTCATTTACTAATGCTAATTCGACTAGAAAAATAACACAAAAGGAAAGAAATGACATTTCTACAAAATTGTTATCGCTGACGCTCTTCAGGGTAAAATTATTATTGTAGTGAAGGAATACTCCAAGAGAAAGAGGAAAGAGGGAGAAAGATGAAGATGAATAATTTCCGCAACAGAGGATAGATAATTACAAGAACAGACAGAATTTTTTTAACTTCTAATCTAAGTTATTTATAGAGCAAAAACACTAATGTGTATTCAGCTGGAAAACCCATTTAGTTGAACATCTTAAGAGAAAATAAGAGTGGAATATGAATGATGGCAACCATATGATCGTTACTACCAAATTTTTTTTTGTTATAAGGGTACGGAGGCTTACTTGTATTTTTGTGTTTCGTTTATATTGTTCTCAAAATTTTATGATAATTATATCAAAAAAGGTGATAATAGGGAATGTAAAAACCACCGAGGCATTTCCCTCCTTAGTGTACCATGCAAGATTTATGCCAGGATTCTAGAAAGGCGGCTTAGGGCAATCGTGGAACCAGTGTTTGGTGAGGATCAGTATGGCTTTAGAAGGAATAGAAGCACACAGGATCTAATCTTCACATTGAGACAGATATCCGAGAAGATAATAGAGAAGGATAAAGAAGTCTATACCTGCTTCGTGGACTTAATTAAAGCCTTTGATAGAATCAAAAAGCAAGACCTAATATATGCATTAGAGGTAAAAGGAATTGGAATGGGTCTAAGAAAGGCAATTTTGAGTCTGTAAAGGGAACAGAGGAATGTCGTCAGGACATGCAATCACAGGTCAAAGGAATTCCTGACCACTCAAGGTATTAGACAGGGGTGCAGTCTCAGCACATTGCTTTTCATCATAGTATTGGATTCCACTCTTAGAAGGGCACAACTGAAAATGAGGCCTTACCATCTGGGTTATAGAAACTTAAGACCCACATCCTTCACAATGCTCGCTTTTTCCGATGATTTGGTAGTATTCGGCAATAAATGTAGTAACCTACAGTTCAACCTCCGAGTCCTCCAGGAGGAACTAAGAAAAATCAACATGAAGATAAATGTTGATAAAACCAAGATAATGAGAATACGAAAGAGAGCAGAGCGAAGAGACAGAATAGTCCGCTTTGAGGGTGTCCCTCTGGAACAAGTCGCAGACTTTAAATATCTTGACGCCCATCTAAATGAGTATGGTTGGATTGATAGAGAGGTACAAGAGAGAATAAAATGTGCAGGAAAATGCTTTAACTCTCTTAAAAAAAGAGGTTTTATTTGGAAAAGAGGAGTTACAAAAGGCACCAAGAAAACATTGTTTAAAAATACCTTTCTCCCAATCCTGACATACTCATGTGAATCTTGGACCCTCACCAGTAAGCATAAAAGTCAACTCCAAGCAATGGAAATGAGATATCTAAGAAGAGTTGAAGGGAAAACGAGAAGAGATAGTGTGCTTAACGCGACGATAAGAACCAATCTAGGCATACGACCAGCAGCAGACATAGTTGAGGAACATAGTATGAGGTGTTCGGACACGTCTCCCGTCTGGCCGACGATCGTTTTGCTAAAGCCACTTACGAGACTAAAGTAGAAGGTAGAAGACCCCAGGGAAAGCCCGGAAGAACGGGGTTAAGGAAGCCTTTGACAGGAGAGGCCTGGATTGGAGAAGAAGAAAGTTGGTGGTTCAGGATCGAGACTTATGGATCAAGCTCTATAAGCAGGCTCCTCACACTGCTTGAAGCGGTAGAGAGGAAGAGATTAAGTAAGTAATTATATCTATCTATACCGACACTTTTTTTTTTATAAAATTAAATTACTATTGCAGTGAATGAGGGAAAGATAAAGCTCCTGGTCACAGGGGAAGTGCTCCGACCTGGCAATATTATTAGTATTGATGGTCAAAAGAGGATAATGCACCGAGGTTGAGGTGAAGAAAAGAATATGGTGCTATTTTGGTCTACGCAAGGAATTCTCACGCCTTCTATGAGGGCAGACCAAGCTCCATCTGTAGAAAACATTATTCCGCCCAGTTTTGTAGTATAGATCGGAGACATGATTAATGGCCACGCTGATTGAGCATTAACTCCCAGTCTTTGAGAAAAAAAATCCTCCGTAGAACCTTTGGTGGAGTTTATCTCGATGGAAACTGGCGAAGGAGAAGAAACAACTGAGTCTGCTCAATGTACAACAAATCAGATGTTATTTACTCCGGTAGTACCTGAGTAAGCATACCGGGGGGGGGGGGGTAGGGTCATGTGGCTAGAATGGAAGATGAGGCCATTTCTAAAAAGGTTTTGACAGAACCTCTCTACTGCACAAGAAGAAGAGGCAGACCAAAGCTGAGGTGGTCAGATGGTATAGAGAGAGACATGAGGGATATCCTGGGAGTCAAGAGCTGGATGACGGCTGCAACGAACAGAGAACACTGGAGGAGGCCAGGACTCGTCACCCAGTTGTAGCGCCTAGAGTAGTAGTAAATTACTATTTATTATGATGGTACTGATATTTATACTAAAATGTTACTTCAGTCAATGATTATAAATAGAATCATAAAAAAGCTGTATTGTATATGTATAGTGTTTTAAATCAACATTTCAAATTATGAATTATTTACAGTCGATCCCGATATGTCTATCATTTCAATATATCTTCTTTAGGGAACTAATCAGGATTAGAGTTAACCTCAAAGCTAACTTTTACCTCTAAAATATTAATAAAAGTACTAAAGTGAAGTATGTTAGTATATAATAATGTATTAATAAAATAAATAATATAGAAAATAAAACGTAACATACATACTACACAAGGGATAAGAATAATCCACATATAAACAGGTGAATGAACTATGAACATATTAGAAAACTTTACATTTTTCAAGTTTATAAAATAGGTAGGCTCTATTTATTGAAATGTCTTTAATCAAAATGTATGAAGGGTCCATTTCTTACGGCAAAGTTCCGTCCATATATTTTAACATGTTAATTTTTTTGAATTGTAATGGAACCTAAAACATTAAACCAGTCGGGAAAAAGTAAAATTATCGATAGATATTTGAGTGATACAGTTAATTTAAAAACTCTAATGGTAAAAATATAAGAAATCATCCCATTAAAGATTTTATTTGTATTTTGTGGTTTTTATTTTTATTATCTGTGATTTGTAGTTAGACGAAATATGCTAATATAGTGCTTAATGTGTTTTCTATTTCATTCATAAATCACTGAGATTCGGTTTTTTATTATGTATAACTTTTGTAATGAATAATATAAGGTATTTTCAGGAGGACATAAGTTCATTTTAAATATATAATATGCATGGTAAACACAATCTTTTGTTTCTGAAATGCTATTGCTTTTGTTTCATACATGATTATCTTTGATCATTTTTTTTACTTTTATTAATTGTGCACTTAAAAACTAAGAATGTTTTTCAATGCTTTCTATTAATATGTAATTTAGAACATTTGCTTTGTATATATTTTGTACATTTTGTAGTTTTAATGAAAAGATTAGATAATTGTTTATTAAAGATCTTGGTTTGTTTAATTTTTACTATTTATATGGATTAAGAAGTAATATTCAATGCCTTTAAATTTTTGCAGAATATAATTCGGTGTTCAAAAAAGTTTATTTATGGGAGAATGGCTGCTCATTATTATAATATTTTACACCATGTAATTTAAATGAGTATCTTGGGAGTTATTGTGAAAAATTAATGACTTTGAAAATAAATGATTATATAAAGCAATATTTTTGTGGAAGAAAATGGTCCGGGTGGAGGTCAATAAATTTCTCTTAGATAGGGAGAAATGTTTATTGAGTAGTCAACGTTTCGACCCACTTTGCAGGGCTGTCGAGGGAGGGGGCGGGGTGCCCAGTGTCACAAGTTCACTGTTCGACACCGTTCATTGTGTTTATGGACCTCCACCCGGAACATTTTCTTCCACATATAAAATTATTATTTTGACTTCCATCCAAACCATATTTCTTCTTCATATTTTTACGGTCAATTAATAATTACCTAAGGCTTATTAATGCCAAATAACAACAGCAAATATTCTTCTTACTAGACATTCATTCGTACTAAAAACATTCGTAAAAAAGTTAAAAATAAATTGGACTGTATGAAGAAGAGCAGTAATATATTTATGTCTTCTTCAGCATTCAGTGCTTTGACGTTGAGGCTTACTGAGGACCATAGGGCTCGTAATTACTCTTCGATAAGGGCCTACTCGTAATATATAACTACCTGTTATCATTACTATGATAAAAATTCTGAATTAGTTTAGTTGATTAGGGGTTATTTTTATTTATTTTATAATGGATACACACAATAATAATAATAATAATTTTATTCCTCATTAAACATTCGTACTTTGTTCCATGTGGAAACAACCCTTGTATTTAACAGTTCAATGACTACATTTCAGATTACTTTCATCAGTCTTAAACTGTGAATTTAATAAAATTAGGAATACAATCTGAGTATTTTAAAAAAAATGTATTTATTCAAATTGACAACTGTATACAGAATACATCAAGTAAATATAGTGAAAGATAAATTATTTCCCGAGGTAAAGGCAAGTAGAGAAACTACCTAGTGGTAGTACTCAATTAAAAAGTTTAACTCCAAAGGTCTTGAGGCCATCTTCTTTTCAGACACCTCAGAGGATTATCAGGAATTGAAGAGGTTGCAAGGTTTGAAACTAGTGGGTTTGAGTGGAAATGAAGTTTGTCATGAAAAGATTGATATTGGATTCGGGCCAAATCAGCAACAAACGGGACATTAATGTCATTATGGATTACTTTGTTCATAACAAAATTAGGAGCATCAAGGATTTTACGAAGGATTTTGGATTGTAAGGATTGAATACAAGAGGAATTTGGTGGCTTAGTGGAGCCCCAAAGCTCTATTCCTTAAGTCCAGATGGGTCTAATGATTTCATGTATATGAGTCTTTTGTCATTAATTGGGAGCTTAGAGCGTTTGTCTAGTAAATTTTGAAGTAGCCTGAAACGGCGAACTGTTTCTTGTCGTATCAGTCTAGTATGAGAATTCCAAGTTAGGCGTTTGTCAAGGTGTAGTCTTAAGTACCGGACCTGTTCTACAGGAATCAGTGGGATGTTATTTAACGATACAGGACAGGAAGTCGTTGGTTTGCAACATAGGGTAAAGGTGATTTGATGAGATTTATGGGAATTTATTTTAATTCTCCAGTTTTGACACTATTTTCAAGTTCAGTGATATGGGATTGAAGAGTACGGGATGCTATAACTGGTTAATTTAAAGTAGGAATTGAGTATGTCAATTTGTTCAAACCAAGATTCTTAATAAATGTTTGTCTATTATTTTTATACCTATACTAAAGTAATATTGATTGTTTTATGATTATGTTTTTTTTATTTTGTTTCTGTCCGCAGAGAATTTGAAGTTCCCAGCCTGAATTTTCCTGGTCAGGTGCATCGATGGAGGTTGTCCGGTCTTTTGCAAAGAGGTGTCCTTAATACTCATGAAGCCTTATTGAGTGATCTTGCACTTGCACTGAGGTAATAAAAAATAATATTTAAATTTGTATAAGATTTTATTTTATATATTAGTTTTAATTTAGCTCTTGTAAATTCAATTATTAAAAGGTAATGTTTGTGGTTTCGTAATATCCATCTGTTGTTTGTTGAAGTTTGCCTTTGGTAACCCTGTTGAAGTATTTGTCTATTGTATTTATTTGTTCAATTCCATTAATATTAACCATTTAAGTAACCAGTTGTATAAAATAAAATATCATCAGTTTTAAAAAAATAACCATCAGTAATGCAAAATTGAATTGAAGACATGAATTTTAATTAAAATTGTTTACTTCTCTATAAAAATTCTGGATTAATGTTACTCGATGATTATTTCTAAACAATTTAGGAACCTAAAATATTAAAATTACTGTATTATAATATTAACTTCATTACATTCACATATCATATTTTCAAATTATTCTATACTAGCTTATGCCCGCAGCTTCGCTCGCATGGAATTTGGTCTGCCACATAAGGTTTCGTGAAAGATCATTTTAAATAAATAATTTAATTATTTTTTAAAAATATAAGTTACTCGAAAATTTCAGATGTCTAAATTCAAAACTGACGGATTCTACACAACCTTTGAACACCTACTATATTAAAGGGGAAACCCTTGAGGTGGAATTATCCAAGTTTTTTTCTTAATCTATACACAGAACCTATCTACAAATTTCAAGATGCTAAGTTTCTGATTTGCCTTTAATTATGTTCTATAAAGGGGCGGCATATGCCCCCGTGCCCCCATATAAATCTGCCCTTGCTGTAGCCTATGATGTATAACCTATTTTACTCAATAAATTTCATCCAAATCCGTTCAGTAGTTTTTGCGTGAATGAGTTACAAACATTCACATTTAGTAGTAGTATATCAGTAAGATTAGTAGGATGTCAAAACAAATAGTTTCACTCATGTTCTTTCTTTTATTTTAACAACCATGCTCATGTGATTTAACTTTAATTATATACTATAATGGATTCTCCACAGCATCTAAAAAACTGTAGGGGGGCATATGCACCCGTGCGCCCTCCCCCCATAAATCCACGCTTGCTATAGCCTATGTGCTATTCTGATGTATAAACTATATTACTGTAAAGTTTTATCGAAATCCGCTCAGTAGTTTTTGCGTGAACGAGAGACAAACATACAAACTTTCACATTTATAATATTAGTAAGATGGGTGAGAAACATCACCGCTAACTTAAAAGATTGAACAAAGTTTTAAGGTATATGAAAATAAGATATTTTTTAGAATATTCGGTACAAAACAGGATGATTCCACTGGAGAAAACAGAAGGTTACACAATGTATGCAATAGTTGCTGCATACAAACCAGAGTGAGGTTGTCAAATGCATTTCCCAAAAAATAAGTATTAACTCTAACATAGATGGGATTCAAACCCATGACATTCTAAATTGTGCAATTTTGGATAGCACCCAACCATGATTGGCCACTATGTCTTTAAATACGAAATATTTATGTTCATTACCTTTGAAATGATTAATGTAAATTCTATTCAAATTCACATTTTATTTGGTTCAACTGGTTACCTAATAACATCTGTGTTAATATAAAACTTATGTGTCTTTAACCATTTTTATAAATACCCTATTATTTGTACATTTAATCATATTGTCATACAATTTCATCTTCTTTTTAAGTATGGATTGGTGTCACTTTTGTTTGTTCACATGGGTACATCTCTGGCTGCTTTGCACAACGATTGATTGTTCCAACTTCAAAGGATTGGATTGTTTTTGTGGAAGCCAAACTTTAACATGGATTTAATTTGTATTCTTAAATTGGTGGTAATAGTCTGGTCTTTTTAAGTATTCACGTTTGTTTATGTGGTGTCTGTACCTGTTCTTTTTGACATGTTCTGGTATTTTTAGACTTTGCTGATTTTTAAAAATATTTTTATAATTACTCAGTCAATTATTAATTGTATTTTAATTATAATAAATTTTATGATTTATTTATATCAGGTGTGGAAGGAATCTTTGAGCAAAAACTTGGAAATGCTGAAGGACCCCAGTTTGGTATTTTCTGCTTTGTGGTTTTTATTTGATGATTTCTGTTGCTCTAAAGAAGCCTGTTCATTTGGCGAACCCGTTTATTTCCTCAGTTTAAACTTGTAATAAAAAAATTTATTTCTGTTGGCTATTTTTAAATTAAATAAAAAGTAATTATGGCGATAGAAGCCTTTAGAATACATTCTTATTAGTATATATCTACTGCTGGTTTAGAAACCTTGCTCTTATCTGGCAACAGCTCAAGGTATGGTTTTACTCCTGTCTAATTATATTTATAACCGTTAATTATATAATTAATTAATATTAATATTTATTAATTATAAAATTAACTGTTGATTTATTTTAACAGTTATACTGCATACATTTTATTGCCTCAGCTAATTTTAATTTATTCTTCATTTTTTTAAATATAACTATAATTCACAATTTACATATTTTGAGGCTCATAACATTTGGCTGTGTTTTCAATATCTACTATTTTTAGATAACTGTATTGGTGAAGTTTAGGCTCAATTACATTGCAACCTCCATCTTGTTTTAAAATATATAACTATTTAAATTTTATAAATATTTTATTTGAAAAGAAAAGATATGACCCGGACCAGGACTCCAACATGGGTCTCCCACCTATCCGTGGTGGTGCTTAGCCATCCTGGTTCGCTTCTTGGTCAGATACAGTAAAACCTCTACTAACGGACACCCCTAAATAGCGGTCACTCCCCATTACCGGACGATTTTTTTTGCACCAACATTTTAATACAATGTTTAAGTCATTTGAACCTCTATTTAACGAAACCTCTCATTAACGGTCACGGACAGGCTGCGTTGGTTATAAATCGATTAAAAAAACCTCTAAAAGACGGACAGTATGACTTTATCCCTTTCCCATTTCTCGGAAACAATTAGTTGTTTCCGGTCTAAGGATACAGGGACAGTTGTGTTTACTTTTGAGTAAAGGTTTTCCACATAAATACTTTTTTTTTATTCTCGGACTTGCTTTATTAAAATTTAATTCTGTTCTAACCCTCGTGGCAGGCGGCTGAAAATGTCTCCCTCACGTAAGAGACTCACTTTAGAACAAAAAATAAATGTAATCGACTTTTATGACCTTGAAAAGTTAAGGGTACGTGCGCTAGCGGAAAGACTCAATATCGGTAGGACACAAGTTTCGGGAACATTCAAAAACCGTGCGATGTTTTTTTTTATTCTACTTACCTTTTAACACATGGGAAATTGAATAAGAGAGAATTAATTTGTACAAATACATATTTATAAAAAAATAAAACCTCCCTTTAAAGGACACCTCTAAATAACGGACAAAAATATTTGCACCAGGGCTGTCCGTTAATTCGAGGTTTTACTGTATATCCCTTCTTTTCATAGGATCATTGAAAACCACCACCATGGATAGGTGGGAGATCTGGGTTCAAGTCCCAGTCCTGGTCATATCTTTTCTTTTCAAATAAAATATTTTAAAATATTTAAAAAATTATAACATCTAACTGTAAAATAAAATAAATAAATTATTTAAATTTTCATTTTTAAAACTAATAACTACATTATCGATTCAATTCCCTGTTTTTTTTTTTACCTCTTGAGAGTGATAACCTTCTGCTTAAATCAAAATTGTTGCTTTTTTCAACACTGCCTTACCAGTGTTCCTATTTTCCTTGTTCACTTTCTCCTTTGACTTCATTACAAGCCAGAAGAAGACCTGCAATGTGGGTCGACGAAACGTTGGCTTTAAAATTAGAATAGTTCAACCCTATTTAAAAAATGATTTCTCTGAGCTCCTCCCGGACCATTTCCTTCCACTTAAATCGAATAAGTTATCTCTAATCTCATTTTGCATTGTTGTCAGTGACAGATAAATTCCATCAATGGAATAAGTGTTATTTTATAAACTTATCTTTAGCAAAATGCCCTAAGAAGCTGCCAAATTAAAAAGCTCACATTTGAAATAACAACTTTCTTGAAGAAATCCAATTTTACGTCATTATATTATAAAAATAGGTCATATAAAAATTAAAACATCTTTATTTTTTAAATATCTTTGTAACCTAGTGGTGTATTCATAGAGGATAAACGTATAAATAACAGCTCTATTTCATTTATAATATCATGTATTTTTATTCTATGTTGATTTTTTATATGATTCAAAATAATACACAGAGAAATCCTTTAATACTCAATGTACAAATAAATAATCCTTAACCTTTACTGAGTACACAATACTTAACATTAAACTTAATAACGAAACAAATAACATATATAAAGTAACCAATATTGAAAATAAAAAAACTAAATCTAAAAGATTAACTTAAAAAATGGTTTCTTATTTACAATTGCTTGTGCAAGGGTTTTAACTAACAAACAATCTTGGCCCAGAACCAAGACAACATAGCATAGCATATATATTTTTAAAGTATATTTTTCAAGTCTCTCTAACAGCTGTTTAATCGATGTTTGTGGCCAAAGAAGTATAACCTCTTATGTTAGACGAAAACACTAAACATTAAATATTATTCAGCTGTTGTTGCCTTCTCTATTGCCTCCACATCTTTATTGGCACCTTTTGAAATTATTTTTGAACGATTTACAATTTTAATAACTAATCTGTTGATGTTTTTATCCACTTAAATTAATTGTTTGTTTGTTCATTTAACGTCACTTTATGCTGCTATGGCTAATCGGACGATGCTACAGTGGGAGCTCTAAATTTTGCCTATCCAGGTTTAATTAGGATAGGGATTTTTAACGAGTACCTGACATCGTACAGGCTCGGGACACCCATTTAACGTCCCTTCCGAAGGACGGCGTAACTAAGGATTTTTTACTCCCTTAAAAAAATCCTAGGGCCACCTGCCGGGCTACGAACCCGCGATCTTGGGCTTAGTAGTTTGTTACGCTAACCACTAGACCACAGGTGACCTGACTTAAATTAATTAATTACATGTTTTGTTTTTTACGGCTGAGTTCTGGAAGTCAATCTAATAAGTCTTAAATATTTGAAAAGAAAAAAAGTATATGCTCAAATAATAAATTCTAAACAGATCAAAATATATTGATATTTTTTTTTCAAAAACTTAAATTCATTTTGTAGAATAATAATTAAACAGATTGTTGAGAAATTATGTATGCTCATAACATGGATCTACTTTTTAATTTATTTATGTTATGTTTGTGTATAAATTGTTAGAATCTGTTTCTTAGATATTTTTTCTTTGCAGGTTTATTATTGTAACAGCGAAAGCAAGATTGGTATCACATTTTTTTAGTTTAACGCAAGCTTTAGCATCTTTAATAACTGGTTTTCTTAAGCTATTAGGTAAGTACATCTTATGTATTATAATTTTTGTTTTGTCTTTTTATGTATTTGTAATTATGAATTATAATTTGGAACATTGAACTTTATATCATGAATGATATTTGCATAATGTTTGTTGTTGTTTTTTTTCAGATATAATTTTGGGGGTTCCAAGTGTACAAGCCCACAATTTGGAAGGTAGGTTACGAGAAGAAAGAAGTAGATACCTTGTCGCAGAATTTGTTTGCAGGGTATGTTTAAATAAGCTTAAAATTGATAATGATAGTCCAAAGAGTTAGGCTTGATTCACGTGTAGTATGATATAATTTAGGATATTTACCTATTTTACAATCAACCAACATTTGTACTATTACCTATTTAACTATGTAACCTATTTGTTATAACCTACACTTGTTACCTTCTCTTTAATTATGCTTTGGTTATTAACATTATTTCTAAAATATCACTTGTTTGTTATTTATAAAATAAATAATTTTTTACTACACAGTATAGGAAGGGACTGTTTAAAATTGTTTAACCCTTTAGCGAACGAATACGGCCGGGTCAGAGCGGGCTGCCTGGACTGAGTGGTAGAAAAGTCAACCATGCCCGCTGAACCGATTACTTTTTGACTCTGAAATCATGTTTTTTTATTTAATTCCTTATAGCTTCCCATCATCCTTTTTGATCCGGACTTGGAATGGTGAATGGACTGGCACTGGTGAATTTAAAAACATATTTAAAAAAAAAATTTTAATTACTGTAAATTAATTTTAATTATTTAAAAAATTATACAATTATATAATTTATTTTTTTGAAATGTCTATATACAAATTTATACATATACTTTATTTTTTTGAAATGTCTATATACAAATTTATACAATTAAAAATTCTTTTGAGTGTGATAAATGCCGAAACACGACAGACACACTTTACGAAAAATAATATAGCCAAAAGTGAATTTGTACGACATCTGTTGTCAAGAAAAAGTATTTCAGCTTGTCATGCGGACACCTTGATGGCTCTAGGAACTGAACTACTATTGTAGCTCATGGTCTAGAAACGCCGGAGAAGCAAAACTATTATAATAGTCCATATTCCGTGGAGCCCACCTGACACCGGATTATTATAATAGTCCACGGTCCCCACGGCACAGCGCGCTCGGACTATTACAGTAGTTCACGGTCGCTAAAGGGTTAATGAAGTAGGTTTCATTCCCAAAAATGCAAAAAAATCACATATTGTTATTGTGAACTTATAAAGAAAAATATCAGACCCTGAAGTACTTCAGTACCAATAACAAATCTTAAAATGCATAAATACAGTATAAAGATGGATTTAATCACATTAAAAGACTTCTAATAGAAATATGAAAGACCAAATTTATTTGACCTTCTATGTAGAACAAAAATCGTCTTTCATATAATACAGTCGAACCTAAATAAGTGGAATCTCTTGGTGACAGTATTTCAATTCCACTTGAACAAGGTTTCACTTATACAAGTCATTAAGGTTTCATGTACCACTAAAAGAGGATCTCAAACATCTTTTAATTTTTAAAATGTAAAAATTTATTACCTGTGTATGTAGTACACACTTAAAAAATATACATAAAATATTGAAACAATCATAGTTATTACATACTTTTGTAAAATGAAAATAAAACAATTCGGATTACACATATATGTACAATGTATTAATGAAAGTAATGACTTATTTTTTTCTACACTTTGATACTTGAAGTTTTTTTTCAGCCCCTTTATTTGTTTCAAAAAACTTCTCAATACAATTTGTTGGTTTTATTTATTATTACAGATACAATTGTAGTAATGTAAATTCCACTTATAGAGGTAAATACAAAAATTGATTCCACTTATAGAGGTGAAAACATTCCAGTTAAAGAGTTTATTTAAGGGAAAAATGGTGGGACAGCAAGTTTTGTACCAAATATAGAGGTATTCCACTTATTCAGGTACCACTTATCCAGGTTCGACTGTATGTACGTTTGTGGAGCTTGACTACAGTCTCGCCCTCTAAATATCCACAATTGATACCTATTTCTAGTTAGTTTGCCGTTAACATAAAGGACTTATTTGACATGTGAGTATTACATTTTTCAATGTGAAATCCATGGCTGATTTAAAACATTTGTTGTTTATGATTATTTATGTAGGATCACTTTTATGATATTATGGCTAATTGGTTGATGCTCCAGTGGGAATCATAAATTTTGCCTATACAGATATAATTTTAATTGGGGTCTTTTATGAGTCCCTGGCTCTGCACAAGCTGGAACATTTTACATCTTCTATGAAGGATTATGATTTTGTTTTATTAATGATTGTTTGAGTATTGCCAGGTATTCAAAAGAGGCAACTTTTATTCTCTACTTTGTTTTCAAAATTCTAAATGTATTCTCTTTAAATAAATTCACATTAATTACAAACCAATTACTACCATGCAAATTCATTATTCATTATGTTCATATTCAATGATTTTAAACACACGACTTTCATTAATGTTTTTTTTTTTTTATTTAAAAATCACACCTTTAGCTCTTCAACCTCATTAATATTGAAACACTAAAATGTCATTCTTATATCGCTGTATATTGATTCTTAATAAACTAAGTAGCTGAAACTGTCCACTGCAGTTGACTATGTTTGATGAATGCATCTCTTATACTAATGTTCTCTTTGAGAACTCACCCCGATAGATTGTTCACCATTTCTAAGTCAATAACTCATATTAAAATCTAATATCTTATGTTTATACGTTATCTATTAATTTTATTCTTTATTCCTTATTGATTATTTATTTTCTATATTATTTCTTAGTGATAAATTATCTTATACTTTTAAATTTTATATATTTTGTAGACCGATTATGAGAAATCTCTGGAAGTATTGTGCATGTTCGTACGAAGGCAGTTGCGAAGGGCTGCAACCGAGAAATACGAAGTGGAGAGAGAAGCCTCGCACCCACCCGTGCCAATACCTTATTTATTTTACACTCCTAAGGTATTTTATTTAAATATATATTTATATAAGTTTGGGTAGCAGATCCATTCATTGCGTAAGGGCACTATGCTACTAATCTGTTAGTCCTAGTGTTGATACTGGCTTGAGCATATAAATTATTTATTCTGCTTTTAGCTTAAGAGATGAAATCTTTATAAGCCTTTTTTTTTCTTTATATTAAATATATTTCTTTTTATTAAAGGGGATAACAAAATAAAAGGGTCAAAGTTGAGGTTAAAAGGCATTTCTTTTAAAGAAGGTTATTGAGCTAATATTTATTGAAATATATATAAATAAATAAAATCCAATTTTTTTTTTCCTTTTTTGGATATATTTTCATTTGATTCCAGGGTTTCGAGGTTGATCTCCGTCTTTTCGGGAAAGAAATTATGAGAAAAGCCTTACCTATTTTGATGAACATTTTGGAACGTGAAACTAGAGGGTGGTTTTTACATTTTAGAGAACGACTTATATCAGAGCTTCGGCAGCAGAAAAGGCCGGATGAAGAAATCGAAAAGGTATCCTACAAGATATATGTAGAAGTTTTTATTAATTGATAGAAACTTCTTTATGATAATATTCTTTATGTTGGATTTTTATTCAATAAAATAGAGCCAAAAACTCAAAAAGAAATGCTATTATTTATTATAATGCAATTGGGAAAAACCACAGTTGTATGTTGTACGTCTTGGTGGTGGGGTGCTGTCTCATGTTTGGAGCCTGTTTGGGCTGTTGATTGTTGGGATGTATTGCACCTTTTTCTTCGAGATGTGATTCACATAACCCTTTTTTGTTTTTGTGTCTTGATAATGCTTGAATAGGCGAAACGTCGACTGGTAAGTGGATGTATTACTGGATTTGAAACATAAGGCTTTGCATTGTGGTTTTTCCCAATTGCATTATAATTGGATTTTTATTATTTAGTGACTTTTAATATGCTAGATTATAATATGTAATATTAAAAAAAGAGCCCAACAGTAAAGACAGACAGTGTAACGGACATCTCTGTGGTTATAGCTTATAACAACTATTTTACTACTGAGCACTATTAATATTTTGATTTTTTATATTTACTACTTTTTTCTTTTTAGTTTTATCACTTTAAAAATTTCATTAAAGATGATCAAGTTTCATCAAAAACCTGAATACTGTAATGATTTCCTCTGATTGTAGGAAGTAAACGAAGCAGTAATGAAAGAATATTTAGATCGGGTGTTTAGCAGCATTCTCTCTTGTCCCGAATTGAAGGAACTCGGTGATGGTATTCCGGAACTCTTGGTCGAGCAGGCGCAGGCTGTCGTACTCATGCACAGGTAGAATTTATTAATCTTTGAAAGATACAGATTATTGATACACGAGATTAGTCTTATTAGAGCTTGGTCTGAAAAATTAGAAGTTTTAAAACACCAAAAATCATATAAAGTTATATTGTTTTTTGAGGAATTACTATATATTTAACATTTGTGAAATATTGTTGCTCAGATTGTTTTATTACAAATATTAATATCAGTATTTTATGAACAGGGCTGTTGAAAATATGCAGCAGAAGTTGATCAAAACTAAAGAAGCATTAAAGGAACGGTTGGAGCGCTACCACCCGGTCCGGTCCAGGATTGGGCCTTGGATGAAGGATAGGCTCAGAATCGCTGAAGTAAATAGTATTTGTCTTATATTATTACTAATTTTAATTTTATCCGTTTCAGGTCACTTTCATGGATCAAGTTTATACAATAATTAAGTAAGCTTGATGGCTTCACCTCAATAAGCTCTTAAAACACTTAGATTCTCCATTATTAACTTAATTTGACTTAGCAGTTTATAAAGAAATGGGTACTCAGAAAATATCACTGACTAGCAATGTCCTATTCGAAGATGAAGAATTATCTCTGAAGGGGAATCAAATCATTATAGTATCAAAGCAGCCTTTAGCTATTGATATTTTAAAAACTCTGACCAGTCCATTTTTTCTCTCTTTCATATAATTACATTAATTAAAAAATAACCACAAAAAAAAACAACAAAATAAAAATAATAATGTTTACTAAAAACAACATGAAAACCATCGGTAGCCACCTACTGTTTATTGTAACTACTAATTTATACAAACTGCAGTAAGAAAACAAGTCCATGATTTGTTTGGTTTCTGAATCAGACTCCAACTTAACTAACTTTCATAACTACTTTACTTTGTATTTTCAATGGAATCTATTATTTCTGTTGTTATTTTATTATAATTATTAGTTTTAATAATAGTTATAGATAACATATTCTATTACAATAAAAAAATCTTCAATGTAGGAAACAATTTGACATATGATGTTTCTGTCATTCAGTAGTCAACTGTAATTGTAATATTCAGGTACGATTACACTAGTCTTGTTAAGTAAATGGATTATAATTACTAATTGAGACTAGATAATTGTAATTGTGATTAAAATTACCTGAAATTAAAGTAATTTCGCTCAGTATAGTCATTTAACACAGTTGTAATACAAGACTTTTTAACTTTTTAATTTACCCTAAGGATAGTTAAAATATATTGTCCAACATGAAATGTTGTTGAGTTCATTTCTATTAATTATATTTTATTGAAATTTTTATTTTCAGGAGGCTTTTATTGAAGAATGTAAATGGAGTGCTCACGAGGAAGCATTAACTTTGTGTAATAATCAACATTTGAACCAAACTGTCTATTTCCTCCATAGAGATCTCACATTTATGAAGGAGGTAAGAAAATTATTATCATTTCTGTGTTCTTTTTAATAATATATTTTTAATATATTGTTGCCTTTGTGACACAAAAGCTTATTTATTGACGTTTATGAGATACGTCTGGTATGTATCTTATAAACTAAACAAGTTGAGTTTGTACTCCAGTTGATGTTCTACTTTTGGGTCACAAAATTTTATGTTTGTGTTGCCATAATATAAGTTTTTTGTTTTCACTATTTTCATTCATTTCTGAAAAATGGCAATTTAGTAGATACGTTTTTGTGTCAAGTTCCAACTAGGGCATTTCAATCTGACACCACTAAATCTATATCTACTGGCATTTGCTGATGATCTCACTGTGTTAGTAGATCATGATAAAGGTGTTCAGCAAAATATTAGGATACTCCAAGAAGAGCTAAAGTTTATTAACCCGCCAAAAACAAAAGTAATGAGGATCAGTAGATAGACAAGAGCTATGTGAGTAATCAGAATTAAAGGCGAAATAATTGAACAGGTAACTTATTTAAAATATCTAGGAGCTCACCTGCAGGAGAGTGACTACATCGACAGAACGTATTAGGACAGCGAGGAGGATGTTCAATGCTGTTGAAAGAAGCTTCTTGAAGGTTACAAGGTGGGAAAAATATAAAGATGGCTGTCTACAAGTCTACCTTTATACCAATCTTGACATACTCCTCAGAGTCATGGACTCTAACAACCAACCGTAAATCAAGGCTACCGAAATTAGGTTTCCTAGGGAAGGTGGAAGGAAAGACTAAAAGATACTGAGTGCGTAATAAAACAATAAGGATACATCTCTAGACATTTGCAGTCACTGAACTAATAGAGCGGAACTGGCTCAGAAGGTTTGGACATCTGTTACGTATGGAGCCAACCCGCACAGCATGCAATGCAA
This sequence comes from Arma custos, assembly GCA_037127475.1. NCBI lineage: Eukaryota > Metazoa > Arthropoda > Insecta > Hemiptera > Pentatomidae > Arma > Arma custos. The sequence goes on from CM073759.1 coordinate 221,318,596, forward strand.
GAGTAGAGGAAGACCAAAACTGAAGTGGGAAGGCTGGGTGAATGAGGCTTTCAGGAGAGAGAAATGGATTGGAATAGAAGAAATAAGCTAGTACATGACAGGGGCAACTGGGTCAATGTTCTACAAAGGATCTCCTTACACTGCTTAGGCGGTAGCCGAAGATGAAAAATTATGATGATGACATTTTTGTGTCACTATGGTGATGCCATCAAAAGAATGATATATATTCTTTTTTCTGATTCTATTATTTTATTTTTCTTAATTTATGTTTACTCCTATGGAGAGTGTCATAAAATATAGTAACCTGTCCCACTCTTTTATATTTTTAAAAGGTTATAAATTTAATTTATTTAAAACGACCCATATATTGCATCCCAATCCCTTCAATTACATCTATCAAGCCTCGAATAATGGTGTCGGAATTGGAGAATTAAAATCAATCCCAGCAAGTCCCATCAAATTACCTTTACCCTTCGTCGAAAACCCATGACTTCCTGTCCTATTGTATTCTTTAATAGTACTCCACTTATCCCTGTTGAACAGATTCGCTACCTGGGACTCAACTTAGACAAGCGTCTTACTTGGAACCCTCACACAAGACTGAAAAGACAAGAAACAGCTAGACGCTTCCGACTACTTCAATACATACTAGATAAACGCTCAAAGCTTCAGATCAATTTCAAAAGACTTATTTATGTGACTGTTATAAGGCCTATTTGGACTTATGGAATTGAACTATGGGGCTCCACCAAACCATCGAATTCCTCTCGTATCCAATCCTTCGCAAAATTCTAAACGCTCCTTATTTTGTCACAAATAAAACCATCCATAATGACCTTAACGTTCCATATGTTACCGATTTAGCCCATTCCAAATACCTACCATTCCACAATAAACTTCAAACCCATCCAAACCCACTAGTTTCCACCCTTGCATCCAATTCCATCCCGGACAATCCTCCTAGGCGTCTGAAGAGAAGATGGCCTCGGGACCTTCTATTATAGAACTTTATTAGTGCTACCAGTGGGTAGTATCTCTACATGTCCTATCATGTATTATTTACTCTTATAGCAATTGTACTAGATGTATGTATTACAGTTGTACAACTCAATAAAATAATCAAATAAAAAAAAATAAAAATTATTTAAAATTTTAATTAATATATACATTTATACCATCTCCATCCTCCATTATATCATCCAGTCAACTATTTTCCTCTCTAATTATGTTTTATATTTTAGAGAGAACCTGTATTGAAAAAAGAGCTTTGTAACGATAAGACACCAACACGAGTGTTTTACTGGCGCACTCACATCTGGTTTCCTAGCAATTGGATTGTACGTCGTAGCTTCCAGGGCCATTCGGAGATCATCCCTACAGTCCTCAGCTCAACTGCTACATCAATTACTACTCCCCGTTCGGATCCTAGTCAGGTAATTATCATTAACATATGCACTTCTTAGATCTTATAACATAACAGAAGCACGATACTCATTTTCTTTTTTCCAAAAGTATTTTTTAAAAAAAGTAATTATTTTGATACTACATAATTTATGAGCTACACGTGGAGTTTTCTTTTTTGTGTTAAAGACTTTGTAAGTAAAGTTTCTGATTAAAAGATTTTGTAATATAATCTATATCGAAAATGTTGATCCATTGTATAAGGATCATCACCTCTTTCTAAAATCTCAAAAATAAAAAGTTATAATTTCGAGCTACGAAAATTCATACATACTTAGTGGCATAGCACCTTTGCATTTCACACAGTGGCCACACAGGGCTACTTGTAATTATGGTTTAAAAGAAACATTTTCTACGAGAAGGTGAAGGAAAAACCTATGTACTTCGAACATTCAGTTTTTATTTTATTTCTTTTTATTGGCTAAAAAAATTAAGAGACGTTTTTTTAATTGAATCCTCATCTATTAATTAACTAAATCAGTAAGTGAATTGAAACGAACAATCAATATTAGATCGATTATAATTTTTTTAAATTCCTTAACTAGAGGGTTTAACATGATTTAAAAATGACCCTTTTTTAATTTTTTATTTACTACTCGTACAGCTATTTTTAAAATATAACCTCCAAAGTAGAACAAAAATAATGAAATAGTTTTTATTGTTTTGCAATGACTGGCACTCTCATCAGGTGTTAAAAATGGACGAGACGTACGATTTGGACATTTTCTCTCCCATTTTGTATTTTGTCTTTTAGGTCCCATATTCAGTATGCTTATCTCTTAACTAGTCTAAAAAAAGGCCTTGAGTCAATTTTGGGTATTCCATAATTTCCGTCTACTACTCCCTCATTAATGTGCTTCTAAAATTTTTATTTAATTTACTGTTTTACGGCATAATTCATAATGTAATGTGTTTAATTTATTTTTTTTAGCCCGTATTTTTAGTCGAGAAGGAGATTGTTAGAACCACAACAACTCGTTGGCCACTTTGGAGGTGGATCAATTATTGTCATCGAACGTGGAGCTGGACCTGGAATGCTATGTTTTTCTTCGGGGTATGTTTGTTTTCCTCTATTTTATTATTTTATTATATATGTTTATTCTGAGGGACTAACATACTTTTTAGCTATTTATGTTTATTTAGTTTGTTAATTTTATATAAAAATGGAAATGATTAAAAGTTATACTGAATGATAATTGTTGACCTTGATACTATATGTGGAAGAAAGTGGTCTGGGCAGAGGTCAAAGAATTTATTATATGATAGGAGAAAACTTTATTAAGTAGCCAATGTTTCGACCCACTTTGCAGTTCTTCTTCAGGGCTACATGCAAAATACAGACAATCAAGAAATGGCACAAATATATTAAAACATAGAAATACAAATAATCAAAAGTATGGTGAATCCAGATAATTAAAAAAAAAAAATTGACTAATATTGCACATGGAAGGTAAATATACAGGTTAAAATGCATGAGTGTGCAGTACAAACATCAAAGTGCCAGGAAGGCAGCAAAACACATAATGAAGAACTAAATAATAATAAAACAGAAAGTGTTGAAAATCAAAAAATATAAGGTGATAAAGATAAGAAACGAAAACTGGATACAAATGGGAAATGCAAAAAAATGATAAAAATGATATGGGTAAATGTAGAAAATGATAAGAAATGAAAATTTTAAATACACTAAGAAATGAAAATTGTAAAATTATAAAAAATCCAGAAAAATAAAAATTCCCTTATAGAAAATACAGTATTAATATTGATAAGTAAAAAGAGATCAACATAAATGTAAAGACTAATAATACATAAAAGAAAATACAGTATGCTTTAAATAAAGTAAGTAGTAAAGTAAAAAAATAAATAAATAAATAAAAATAAAATAAAAAATTACGATTACACTATATTGGACTAAAATACATATAAAAAGGCAAAGATATGTGGATATAATTAAAAATAAAAAGTGATTGAAGTTGAAGTGGAATGAATGTCGTAAAATGATAAAGTTATTAAAGTAAAATAATAAAGTTAGCATCATTGGAATAAAATTAATTACATTTAAGGTAATTTGGTACAATTGCATTTTTAATCTAAATTCTGAACTTATAAGAACTGCTTTTTTTGAACAATGAATCATAGACAAAGAAAAAAAGCGAAGTATAACAGGATTTCTATACCAACTTGTTGATCAAGTAGGATCTTCCAACCTGTTTTTTTTTTTACTTTGCTATAAAATCAATTCTATATCATTTTGTGTCTTACTACTATTAAATTTTTTTTAACTTCTTTTATTTTTATTTTAGGTAGTCATTCCATGGTGCAGTCCCGTGAGTATAAGAGCTCTCCTTTGTGCGAATCCTTTCACTCCAGATCTGGAATTGTCACAAGTGAACGGCACGTTATTTCCTAGACAGAGTTCATCTACACCCACCATGCTATCATCATTGCGTGCACTCGCAAGGCATATTTCTAAAGCGACAACACAGTTCGAATCAAAGCCCGATACTGGTAAGCACAAATTTTTAGAGTGAACTGCGCTGTTACCTACAATTTTGAATTTTACTTACGGAATTCTCTTAATAATGAAGGGGCTCTTTTTGTTCAGGTTTTATAGGTAAAGGAATGACTAGGCAGTTAAATAAAACTTGGAACTACATCGGTAAAGGTCTATTTGGGACGCTGGCCATAATTTTAATTTTCCCACCGTTGTGCCTTCTGACCGTAGCTCTCTCTTTAGCCATAGCTGCTACAGCGTTTATTTGGTAATAAGATAATTCTTTCTTAACTACATTTTTAGTTCTTATGTATTTATCTACTTGAAAGGTCATATTAAATTTATTTGTTTTTATTTTTAAACAGGATGCCTTCTGTTACATTAGGTCTACAGATAGCACTCGGTCTTATCTGGGATATCGATAGTCCAGATACTGAAAGGAACAGGTATTTTAGCAATTGATATGTTATTATTACTATGGAGTATAAAAATAATTATTTGGACATAGATGGACAAACTTCAAAAAAGAAATCTTAAGCTTCAAAATTAACAGAAAACATGAAATGTGTCAATATTTTCAATTCAGGCTGAACTTTTGCTTACATTGCTGAAAACTGAAATATTTCCTTAAATTTCTATCTAGTCATAAAGCTGATTTACATGATAATTGAAAAGATCTTTTTCATTCTTTGATAATCTATAGTTAAGGAGAATCAGTTGGCTCCATTTACTCAACATTATTTGTGTACAAAAGTATCCCCCCCCCTAATACCTAAGGAATGCCTAGTAATCAAAATTTCTTTCATCAAAGTACTTTTTATTTTATTGATTAGTAATAATTAACCACTCCTTACCATTATTAGTAATAAAAAAAGGATGTATGTAAACTATGAAAGAATTTTTTAATTAACTAACAGAGAAAAACAATTTAACTAATATTTGTTTAAATATTAAACATCTCTGTTAAATATAAAATCTCTGCATATTTGAGAGAAACTTATTGCAATTTTAAAAGAAACTGACCTATACACCAAAATTTAATGCATAATCTACAGTCCTAGAATTAGATTATGTCCAATCAAGAAATCCTATTAAAACCGATTTATTCTAAAGGGTAGAATTAATGTACATAATATTGTTAGTTACCAAAATTGTCTACAAATATATATGCGTTTGAAAGGTTTTGTGTGTGTTTGTGTGTGTGTGTATGACTTAGAAACATATTTATTTAAAACATCTGACTATATATTGTTATAATTAGTTAATTATAAGACATCTGATCTAATCTATTGATTGTGTATGTAATGTCGGAGAACACTGAAAACATTGTATAACTCCTCATAATAAATGCAAGGAAAAAAAAATAAATAAAAAAAATAAATAAAAGATAGAAAAAAAAGAAGAAAAAATGGAGGGATAAAAATAAAGGAAAAAAAAATGCAGTTCTCCAATACAAAGATTATTCCCTATTATTATTATTATGTAGTATTCTATATACATTACTGTACAAGTAATAATAAGTATCATTCCGCACAGTTATCACTTCAAAAGCAAGGGCGTAATAACCCCGCTGTTATACCTCATCCTAATCCTCTCTGCATAATTGAGTCATTATATTCAAAATCTTTTTTTTTATTTATTTTTTTTTTAATCCACATAATTTGTTGATTGTAAATGTATGAATGTTTTAGGTACTTGGTGATCGCTGAGGCCCTTATATGGGATATTGCTATAAAGGGTATGCTGCAGCCATTAGCGGCACTTATAGTCGCTTTTATTATCTGTCCTGCCTTTTCTCTAATAATACTCACATGTAAGTCATTATTTAATTAACTATATTTTTATAATTTTATTAGCTTTGCAGACTGTTGCACTCTAATTTTAAAACAAATTATAATTTGCTTATTGCATGATTAGATGCTATATTGTATATTAAATGTTTAATGTTAGTAGGATAGCATGCTTAAGACCATAAGAATAATTTATGGTACTTTTCCGTTAGCCGGGCACAAGCGAAAAATCACAAAATAATGTAGAATTCTGCCAAATATCTTACAATCATAAGATAATCAAAATAGACAATTGAACCTTCTCCGATTTTATTTGTTATCGCATATAACAGCACTAGTAAAGAACAGTTTGGAACTGTTGTGGAAGAATTAGACCGGCATTGTTCTTTCGTTTTGTAAATAAGCTCTCGTCTATCTCAACTATTTTTTTAGAGCCACCGATTTTTTTTGCTTACGTTCCGCTAATACTTCTACACTAACTATTCTTAAGTAGTTGTTCCAATCTACAACTGTATTGTGATTCATATCCAGTTGTTTTTTACTCCTTATCACTTCGCTCTAGTCGCAAACAAATCTCAAAGATGTTAGAAAACTAAATCTGGACGACTTGAACCACGTACCATTACGAACGCTCTTTTTTGTGCGGCATGTTGAAAGACTGCACCACCAACGTACTACATCACAAAAAGACAGTTTCATTTCATGATTCTGATCGCATATTGCATTGTTTGCCAATATACCTTTTTCTTGAAAAAGATTGACTGCATCTTTTTCAGTTCTACCTAAATCCCAAATTTTCATCTTTTTTAAACAAAAATTAAGACTGAAGAAAAAAAAAAAGGAAAACATGCTTTGTTTTGAAAAAATTCAGAAAATAGAACACATGGCCCCAAAATTTGCGCCCGGCTAGCGGAAAAGTACTAAATTTATTTAATTTTTAATTTGCACATAATAATTTCTGTTGCTATAGCAATTATCATTATAAAGTTCAGTGTAAGTAGTATTGTATCTTGCTAAGTACTGTGATGCTATCTATGTTTAGATGCTCTAATTTTGTTTTATTTTTCTAACCTTCTTTTATGAAACCTTTACTTTTGTTTTCTTATCATCTTATCTGTGAATCTTAACTTTTGTTTATTTTTCAATTATTTATTGAATTCATTATGCCTAGAATAATTGAGAAATCATTAATATGTGATAGTTTTTTTATAACTTCTAGATTGTGAAATGTAGAAGCCAAGCATGATCTTAATATTACTCTTCATAGAAAAAACTTTAATTTTTATTGAAACAAATTCCTAACACTGTTTTAAACTTATGAGTTTGAGAAAAAATATGTTGGCTATTTATTAGATTGAAACTGCTATTACCATAATCAAGCCTGCTACTGTTTATTGTTGAAATTAAACAAATAACGTAATAGCTCAATATAGTAGATTTAATGAGAGTATTCTGACTACTCCTTAGATATCTGCAGCCCTGATGAATAAGTGGTTAAGTCAATTTTGTTCCCGAAATGAGTTAATGGTTCTGCCAGAGCTGAATTGTCATTCTCGTATTCTTTGGCTTGAAATGTAGTTATAATATAAGCAATAACTCCATTTCAAGCCAAAACTTGACAGCCATTTATGCACTACTAGAATGAAAAGATTCCACTACCCTCAGTGCAACTAACTTATTTTTGGAAAAAAATTCAACTTAACCACTTCGTCCCTGCCATTTCCAACTATCGAATGTGAAAATCGGTACTTTTGAGGAGAATTAAAAAAAAAGCAGTTTCAAGGTTCAATAAAAATTAGTGCCTATAGTCAAACCAATGAAATTCGTTTTACATTGTTTTTGTGACTGATAGATGCCTCTATATGATTTGTATATCAATTATCAATCCTAAAGCAACTGCTATAAGTCGAAAACGAAAACTGTGTTTTTTTCACATTCGATACTTTGCGATGGCAGGTACGACTTATTCACTGCGGCTGCAGATATTAACCTACTACTTTGAATCATATTTAGAATGAAAAAAAACAACAACTATGAAACACATGAATGTGGGAAGAAGAAATAAATAGAATCCACCTTCACATTTTTTTTTTTAAATGTTTTGGCACCTTCAGTTCTTTTTCGCATACATAATTTCTATTATTTATTACAAGTTTTTCAATTTTCAATCATTTGCACATGCTTAAAGTCCTGCCAATAGCTTATAAGCTAGTATATTTTATGATTTTTTTTTTGCATGGTAAAAAATTATCCAATTGCTCATATATTTATTCAAATATAATTATATTGCTAATATTGTCACCAGCAAGTTAAACTAAGAACTATGAAAAATTGGACTTATGGAATTATTTATTTTTATTCATTTATCAGAAGTCAATACCAAAGAAGCTCATAGAAGTAAAGAGACTCAGAAACAATAGTAATGTTTTAAGTAAATATTTTTTTAAATTTTGTTTAGGATCTTGTAAAGTAACTATAGCATTTCCAAGTCTATTTGAACCTTTTCCAAGTCAACTGTAACCTTTTACAAATCAAATGCTACCCTTTCTAAGTCACAAGCAACCCTTTCCAATTCAAATGTAACCCTTTCCAAATGAGTTGAAACCCTTTCCAAAGCAAACATAACGCTTTACAGCTCAATTGTCACCCTTTTTATTTTAATTTTATCCGTTTCTATTTCAATTGTCACCCAGAAAATGTTTTGAAATTTAACGTAATTTTAAACGAACAATGTTATTTTTCTTTCTCCTTAGGAATAAAAACTTTTTTTTAATGTGATAATGTTCAGTTCAGTTAACATTTTTTTCCTTTTATTATTTACTTCTTGAGAAAAAAAAAAATTAAAACTTCTTGTTTTAAATTTTTCCTTAATTTTTTGTAAACAATAATATTACAGTAAAACTTCTCACCTGCGGACACAGGTGGGGAATTAAATTTTGTCCGCTTATAAGAAGTGTCCGCTGGTGAGAAAATGAGGGAGGGGGAAAACAGTAAAATAATATGTATGTTTATACATGGCTAACAAGTTTTATTCAAAGGCTTACATTATTTTAAACTAAAGATAATACGTAATTGTGTACTTATATGAACAAAGAAATAATAATTTCTATAAGTAGTAATAATAAACATAAAATAAATATTATTTTAATAAAATAATATGTAATTTTTTTCTGGACCTTTTTTTCTTCAGATATTTTTTTTCCAAATTGACTTTTAAATTCATCACTGCTTCCACTCCAGAAGGATTGCTTTTCATCATGTAGAAATGAAGCAATAACTCAAGGTGAGACATTTAATGAAAAAGTTCGTGATAGTTTCTTTTTTAATGGACGAACATATCCACTGAATTGCATCCAAAACATTAATTTTGTTAGACAAATCATTGGCCGAAGTTGACTCATCTATATGGGCTAAAATGTGCCGTAAAATACATTTGCGATAGTGTATTTTAAAGTTTTTAATGATCCCTTGGTCTAAAGGCTGACAGGAGGCGGTCGTGTTTGGCGGAAGAAAAACTGTTTTGACGTTTGACAACTCTAAATTTTGATCTGACGAGGCATTATCCATAAATAAAATTACATGTCTTCCTTGTCACTGCATTCTGTTATTAAAATTAATCAGCCATTCTGACATAATTTGGTGGGTCATCCATGCTCTTTTATTTGCTTGCCATTCCACCTTAAAAATGTGAAAATCGATACCCTTAAAGCATCTTGGCTTTTTGGTTTTTCCTATCAAAAGTGGAATTTCAAACACACCCTCCACGTTAGTGCACAAAAAAATTGTGACACGTTCCTTCGAGATTTTTCCTCCTATACAAGTCTCTGCTTTCAGTGCCATAGTTTTGTCCGGTAATGCTCGAAAAAAAAGTGAGGTTTCGTCACAGTTGTAAATGTCTTTAGGGGAAAATCCAGTGCAAAGGTCCTTTACTTTCGATGTCCATTCAGCAACTAGAGGACAATCAACGTAAGCACCCTCACCGCTTAAGGTTCTGTATTTTATTCCATGCCTCACTTTAAATTTGTCCAGCCAACCACCACTAGCTTTAAAATTGTCATTTCCCAAACTTTTTGCAACTTCCAACGCCTTTTCCTGTAATAATGGTCCAGAAATTGGGATGTTATTTGATCGCGCTCGGCATAGCCACTCATACGTAACTTGATCAATCATCAGCTCCCCCCCCCTTCTGCTTTAAATGTCTTCTTTGAATTATCATTCCCATGATCTACCCATTTTTGAAGAATTTTTTTTTTATTTCTTAAAATTTCTGCAGCACACGTTTTCCCAAGTTTAAACTTCTTTCCAAGATCACGGACACTCAATTTTTCAAGTTCACTCGCGTGTATAATCTCTACTTTTTCAAGGAGGAGAATAAACTGAGTTAAAAATATTCATAGCGAAGCAAGCACAAACAATTCCTCGAACCCATCGACTTCGGGAATTGAATTGAAACAAATCTTGCTTCAATCCAATTTCCAAGCGAGGTTCCTTTCTCGGAAATTTTGCTCTACTGTCTGCGTATTGGAAGTTTTTATGTCAAACTACTGATAAAATCTCTGTCCGCGTCCGCTTATGAGAATGTCCGGATATCAGAAGTAAAAATATAAAGAAAACTTAAAAATTATGAGAGGGGAAATATAATCGTCCGCTTACGAGAAGTGTCCGTTCAAGGAAGTTTTACTGTATTATGTTTATTATTTTATTTCCAAAACTATGAACAGACTGTTGTTAATTTCAGATTATATGTTTTTACTTTTTTTTAAATAAACTTTTTTACAAACAAAAAATCAACTATTTGTTTTTTTTTAATTATTTCCCTTACTTTTGTCCTAACAAGAGTTGCAAAGAAAAAAGTTGTGTTGATTTTATCTTGGCGAGTTCTGAGGCCCTAAATTCGCTCATTCCTAGTACAGTAAATTTTCAAAACATTTTCAAGGGTGACAATTGAAATGGAAACGGATACAATTGAAATAAAAAGGGTGACAATTGAGTTGTAAAGAGTTACATTTGTTTTGGAAAGGGTTTCAACTCATTTGGAAAGGGTTACATTTGAATTGGAAAGGGTATCATTTGATCTGTAAAAGGTTCAAATAGACTTGGAAATGCTATATATTAAGTAAACTTATATTTATTAGTTTAACGTGTTGGCGACAATATAGTGCAAAAAGAAAAGAAAAATCTATTATTATGCTACATTGCGAATTATAACTTTGTAAAATTGATTACAGTTGGAGTTTTGAGGTATTGCTTAAGGCTTGTTTGGGACTCGTTGGTTTTTCATGCCGTTATTAAAAAAAGGGGTAGAATACCTGCTTCCGACAGCGTTATTGTTAAGCGAATAGAAGGACCTGGTCTAAATAATAATTATTTTTACCAGGTATGTATTAATAGTTATATGAATTACTGATATTAGGCAAATAGATAAGGAGGTTGTAGATGGCAATAATGAGATAAATTTACTTCAGGACTTTGTTTTGATTTGTAGCCTTCTGCTGTTGAAAGGAAATTAATTTAAATTATTTAGATATTCTTCGATCCATAAAAACTAGTACTCACTTACAGAAATATCTTGTTTATCCCAAGATGATTGCCATAACCTGAAAAAAAAACTTCCAAAAAAGTTTGGTGGTAAAAAGTTTTTCTTTTTGTTGGTAACTTTATTAACTACTGACTTAAGATATCTCGAAATTCATGGAAACATTTTTTCAATATGTGGATTCTAAGTACAGTCGGAGCATTGATTATTCCAATGTTCAATTAAGAGAACTGGTTTTTTTTTCAAATGTAATTTTAATTAATTTGATCAGATCATCCAGTTACTTATTTGTATTGTTGAAATTATTGTTATTTTAAATAAAATTTGACGAAAAATAAAATGATTTTTCCATGAACGTCAATTATCATTTCTCGGAAACAGCAAAAAAATGAACTTAGACTTCAGTAGGTATTTGTTTACTAAGAACTGTAAACCTAATTAGGTAATTTCATTTGTTTCTCTGAATCGCTTCTTATTCATTTGGTTGATATTTATTTTTAGTGAATTTCGATTATCCGTACCATTCCTGACAGCACTAGTTCGGATAATCGACATTCCACTGTATTATGAAACATAAATTTTCATATTTTATGGAGGATCTGGACATTTTTTTAGATAGATTACAAATATTTGCCATGGAAAACTGAGAACAGAATTAAAGAGTATTCAATTTCCTACAATAATGCTTTTATTATTATTGAATATGTAGAAATTGATTGGGGGGATGTATAATTCGACACACTAATAAGATTAATTTATTAGTATACTGAAATTGATTGACTGGAGCCCTCACTATTTTTTAATAATAATTAATAATACAATAAATTATAAATAATTTTTTCATATCTGGTATAATGTATGCTGTTCAAAATAACATAGTTGAAAAAAATAATAGAAAAAAAGCAATATATTCTAAACATTTTTTTTTTAAGAGAAAAGATTTGTCCTGGCCGGGATTCGAACCCAGGTCCTCTGCATATCTAGTGCAGTGATCTAACCACTGAGTTATCAGGGGTCGTATCCAAGTCAGACAAATGCATTCTCTTTACCAAACCTATATCACCATGTTCTCGCAACTTTTGCGATGTATACACGGGGAAGAATGTTCATTAAACATTATTTTAATTGGGATCTTGTTGACTTACGTCAATTTTATATTTATAATTTATTTTTATTTGATTTTGATGGTGATTATTTTTAAATATTTTTATTTTGAAGAGAAAATATTTGTCTTGGCCAGGTTTTCGAACACTATTTTATATTTTTATGTATTGTACAAAAGAACAATATTTAAAAATAAATTGTATATATAATCATAGGCGTAACAAGAGGGGGTTATTGGGGATGTAAACCCCACCCCAATGCTTAAAAGAAATTGTAATTTAAAAAAAATGAAAATTTGAAGGATTTTACTTTTTCAAAGTTATAATTGTGGGATTACAGAAGGGTCAATAATGCCACAAACCCAACAAAGAAAAGCTAACACAGTTATTTTAATGAATAAAAGGTACACTAAAATGACAAACCAAAACGTAAAACTGTTTATTTACAATTAATTATATTATTATAGCTGCAGTAGTGGCATCTAGCGGCAACAATAAGAGGAACAGTTTAGATAATTCTTAGAATCTAGAAGTAAAAAAGTTCCCTATGCAATTAAGTGTAGTAAGTTATTGTAACCAATAAATAGGGTTACTTGAATTTAAAAGCTATTTCTTGATTGCCTCTCCAAAAATAGCATTTATGACGAAAATAACATTTATAACTTCCAAAATATCATTTATAAAAAATTATGATCTATTTATTTAATTTGAAACTTCATGATTATAGTACCTATAATATATATTATACTTATATTACGAGACATATTTTTTGAAGGGAGTAATATGTTGGAGTGGTTGACTGGTGGGGGTTAACCCCATGAGTCAACTCTAGTTACGCCACTGTATATAATAATATTATAATTTTCTTTTTTAACAACTTCATCCTTTCTTTTACTTTGAAGAATGCATATTTCTCAAACTATAATAAATTTATAAGAACATTATTGTAGGAAATATAAAAATCTATAGGGTTGGCAACTAAGTCATTGTCCGTTTTTGTCGATAGATTCACTCTACACTTTCTTTTGTTTTGTTAACGTGGCCAGAGCATCTAACCTATATTTTTTTCTTACTGTATGGACGATTTTTATTCTACGTTTAATTAGTAAAAAAATTTTTTTGATTAGTTCTTTAGTTTTGTTTTTATCCCAATTTAAAAATGGAAGAACAGGACGTGCACTTCCGACACATTTTATTGTCTTACTTCCGAAAAGGCAAGAACGCATCGCAAGCACAAAAGAAGTTATGTCCCGTATATGGAGATAAAGCTTTAAAAGAAAGGCAGTGTCGAAATTGGTTTGAAAGATTTCGTTCCAGTGATTTTTCACTGAAAAATGCACAACGATCTGGCCGCCTAGTCGAAGTGGATGAAACCCATATCAAGGCCATTATCGATTCAGATTGTCACTGCACAACACGAGACATTGCAGAGAAGCTCAATGTGTCGCATACATGCATTGAAAACAAATTAAAAACCCTTGGTTATGTCAAGAAACTTGATTTATGGATCCCTCACCAGCTAAAGGAAATTCATTTGACGCAACGGATTAGCATCTGTGATTCGCTACTGAAACGCAATGAAAATGATCCATTTCTGAAGAACCTAGTTACTGGCGACGAAAAGAGGATAGTTTATAACAATGTTACTCGCAAGAGATCGTGGGTGAAGCAAGATCAACCAGCCCAAACAGCATCAAAAGCAGATATTCACCAAAAAAAGATTATGCTGTCAGTCTGGTGGGATCATAAAGGAATTTTGTATTTTGAACTCATGCCGCAAAACCAAACGATAAATTCAAATGTGTATGTTGAACAACTCGACAAACTGAAGGATGCAATTGAAGAAAAGCGACCGGTAATATCAAATCGGAAGGGTGTTGTTTTCCATCATGATAACGCAAGGCCTCACACATCTTTGTTTACTCGGCAAAAATTATTGGAACTGGGTTGGGATGTTTTGTCACAGCCACCATATAGCCCTGACCTTGCGCCTTCGGATTACCATTTGTTTCGTTCCATGCAAAACTTTAAACGGTAAAATTTTTAACAACGCGGATGATGTCAGATCACACCTAATTCAGTTTTTTAATAGCAAAGACCAGACATTTTACGAACGGGGAATTTTTACGCTGCCAGAACGATGGAAAAAGGTCATCGACAAGAACGGGCAATATCTAATTGAATAAAGTTATATTTTTAAACAAAAATTCTGAATTTGCCTTCTTATTTGAAATCGGCAATGACTTAATTGCCAACCCTATAATTTATTCTTTTAAGCTAAGGTCAGCTGTTTTTAACACATTGCCGCCCGCTAATGTTTTGCTGAAATTTACTACTAGACCGTTATCATATATCCATATAATTTTTATCATATATATTATAATATAAATTTACTATGTGACCGGAGCTTATCACCAAAACGAGATCTCTTGTTCCCGGTCACCAACAAATGCCTAATGAAAACGAGAAATCTCATTCTTGGGCGTCAATGTGTTAAGATAGGAATGAAAAACTGACAAAAATTTTCTCTCGCCTCTTTTCTATTCTCTTGCTCCTGAAACTCATCATCATATTCTTGTAAATTTAATATATTTACCTCATAACTAGTTCAAACAAAATCCTGAAGTCAATTTAGGACTGTTAATTCCGTCTTCATTCATATTTTATGCAATAATTTACTGTGACATTAATATATTTCACCAAAAAACAATAATTTATCTTGTTTGAATTATAATTTAAAATTTCTTAACAGATTAGGCCAGAGCAGGCATTAGCAGCCTTTGAAGCAAAACTAGAATTGGACGAACTCGCTGCGTTTCAACATCAAATGGAGCAGAAGATATTACTACCTCAAAAAGATTTTAGGTATAATTTATTTTACGAGTTATTTAAGATATATATATATACATACATATATATATATATATATATATTGTTAAGAATTTAATATTTTAATAAAATTGAAGATATATAATGTGATATTATGGATAGCTAGTTAATTAAAAATCAACGTTAATTTTATTTTATTACAAAATTTAAATTATTATAAAGAAAACAAAACAAAATAATACAATATTTGATCTCCGTGGTTCAATGATAATTAATTTAAACGTCGGGATATTAGAACAAATTTTAATTTACAAACATAATTCTTATAGTAAAACGATTCAAATAAAGTAAAACTCACAGATGTATGTACCAATCTTCTTCTTGAAGCTCCCTCCGAATCAACACATGATATAACGTTCTTCTTAATAACTTGAAGATGCTATCTTCTAAACACTCTGTACTCGAACAATGATGAGAAACTAGAAGGTCTTCTTCCCTGGACGCTCTTCTCACCAGCGTGGCATAAATGGAGATGTCCTGTCCTTAAGACGCACCGAACCAGAGTGGGTTGAATGGAGAAGTCCTGTCTTTAGGAGGCGCTGAACCAGAGTTATAAATGTAGAGGTGCCGTCCCTATGACGCGCCGAAACAGAGTTATAAATGGAGAGGTCCCGTCCCTAGGACGCGCCAAAACAGAGTGAGTGAAATATGGCGGAAAGACGCCGGTAGGGAGCAGCAATGCCATTTGAATCAATATGAAAATTAACTTTACTTATAGAAATTGTGTTTTTTTTTCATTTAACAAACAAACATTAATTTAATAAAAATTTATTATATAAGTTTTTTGGAATTATTTTTATTTACTCAAATAAATTGTTCAGTAATCGATATCAACTTTACGGTCGTCCGATTGATAATAACTATCGATAATTTTTTATTTATTTCTAACCTATTCTGAACCTCAACATTCGCCTGTCTTATATAAAAAAAAAAATAATAAAAAAAAAATGTTTATTTTCCGGATTCTTTATGAATTATTGAATTTACATTAATTTTTGGTTTTATATATAATAATTATTAGTTTTGTTAGATTTAGTAGCCGGAGTGAACAAATTTAAACAAAGATTTTATTGCGATTTAGTCATTCTGTAATCCTATCAAGTTCCTTAAATTCCAACCAGCTTGAAATTCAACATTTTTCCTTAACCTTTCCCCGCAGGTAGTTTCGGATGTCTGCAGTTCTTTTCCAACATTTTATCCCACTATATTATTTACTGGCTGTTTTCTTGGCTTTTCTTTGTAAATTATTTCTCTTAGCTTTATCCTTTCTTTCTTTATTTTTGTTTTCAGAAAAAAATAAATTTTCAAAATTGTCAAAATTTTCTTCCATCTCATGATTACTAATTTTTATTTGGCCTTCATCAGAAGATACTTCAGCATCATAAATATCACTGTCTAAATACTTATTTTTCACGGTAGTATTGGGCTCATCAATATTATCTTCATTTGTTTTGTTTGGTTTATCAATGCCCCAAACATCAACTGCATCATAACAATTGTCATTGGTAGCTTTCTTATTATCACCATAATCAATTTCATAATCACACTCAGGTTGGTTTTTTATCAAACTCTTCTCCAAATTATTTTTAAGTTCATCCTCTGATGAAAAATCATTAAATTCCATTTTCTCATTAAAACACTGGTTATCTCTTGTTTCATCATCAATTACAAATTTTTTAATTGTTGAATTATCATCATCTGAAAAAGTCTGTTTGGATTTCTTCTTCTCTTTAATAGTGGTTTCCTTATCAATTTCTTCATCATTGGCAAAAAGTTCATTTGAATTTTTATTAATATCATCGACAGCATAAGCCTCTTCTTCATTTGTTTCAAAAGGAATAATAACACTGTCCCTATTGTTTATATTCATATCAAGTTGAGCACAACATAAATCATTTTGTTGATCTACAGCATTTGTTAACTTTGTAACCTTCTCATCGGTAAGATCCGTTACTTTAACCTCCAAACTCGAAATCCCGTCGTCAAACACCTGTTTAATCGAATTAATTATTTCTGTTTTTAACCCAGAAATTTCTGTTCTAAGCCTTTCCTGACCTTTACCCATGTTATTAATCTCTTCTCTCATTTTATTACCCTCTTCACTCATTTTATTCATTTTCTCATTACTCTCTTCTCTCATTTTATCTATTTTCTCATTATTCTCTTCTCTCATTTTATCTATTTTCTCATTATTCTCTTTCATCATTTTTAATAAATCAAACATTATGTTTGGCTCAGACGTATTTCCCGCGCATTCTTTGCTGGCCACGTTTTGCTCGTTTCCGGCGAATCCCTGACCGGTTTTTAAATCTAGTACGCTTTGACTTCCGGCAGCGATCTGTGATTCCCTGAAAATTGATGACTCATTTTCCACTGCTTTATGGCACTCTTCCAACATTTCAACTTGACTATTATTTTCAACTAAATCGTCAATCCTATCACCATTTTTAGACATCTTTAATCTTGAAATTAAATTAATATTTTAAAAATAATTAGTTAATCAATATGGTATTATAATTAATAAAACCTTTATATTTAAACCTATTTTTAATATTTTTACCGGTTCTACTGTTACGAAACGTTGCCGCTGACGCAATTTTATATATTACAAATGTTTATTTACTTATTAATTCTGATTATTCTCCCGAATTATCATTGCCTATACGTTGGGCGCCAAATGTTAAGAATTTAATATTTTAATAAAATTGAAGATATATAATGTGATATTATGGATAGCTAGTTAATTAAAAATCAACGTTAATTTTATTTTATTACAAAATTTAAATTATTATAAAGAAAACAAAACAAAATAATACAATATTTGATCTCCGTGGTTCAATGATAATTAATTTAAACGTCGGGATATTAGAACAAATTTTAATTTACAAACACAATTCTTATAGTAAAACGATTCAAATAAAGTAAAACTCACAGATGTATGTACCAATCTTCTTCTTGAAGCTCCCTCCGAATCAACACATGATATAACGTTCTTCTTAATAACTTGAAGATGCTATCTTCTAAACACTCTGTACTCGAACAATGATGAGAAACTAGAAGGTCTTCTTCCCTGGACGCTCTTCTCACCAGCGTGGCATAAATGGAGATGTCCTGTCCTTAAGACGCACCGAACCAGAGTGGGTTGAATGGAGAAGTCCTGTCTTTAGGAGGCGCTGAACCAGAGTTATAAATGTAGAGGTGCCGTCCCTATGACGCGCCGAAACAGAGTTATAAATGGAGAGGTCCCGTCCCTAGGACGCGCCAAAACAGAGTGAGTGAAATATGGCGGAAAGACGCCGGTAGGGAGCAGCAATGCCATTTGAATCAATATGAAAATTAACTTTACTTATAGAAATTGTGTTTTTTTTTCATTTAACAAACAAACATTAATTTAATAAAAATTTATTATATAAGTTTTTTGGAATTATTTTTATTTACTCAAATAAATTGTTCAGTAATCGATATCAACTTTACGGTCGTCCGATTGATAATAACTATCGATAATTTTTTATTTATTTCTAACCTATTCTGAACCTCAACAATATATATATAAGATCTATACTTGACTATGTATGTATATTATAATAAATAACGAAATGAAGTTTAAGCATAAATTTATTTCATCATTTTAGTCAGTTCGTCACTGCTTGCTTTGGTCCATTCTCTGCTTCACTAGCGAGAGTTGGTGTATATAAATCGCTTGAAAGAGAAGGTCAGGATCTTATATCAAGCCTTCAGGAAAAACTTGAAAAGAGAAGGCGGGAACTTCAGACGGGCCTAGCGCCTAGCCTTAGGTCAAAACTCAAACTGACAACTAGAGATTTGAAGGTAATTGCAACAGAAAGCTATATCAATAATATGGTTTATAATTGTCTACAAAATGCTCTGTTATTTATTTAACAATTATAATACATTGAGTATGAGTCGCAAATTTACAATTTTGGTTTATATTAGATTGTTTTAATTCATAAGTGAGTTATTCTCAAGTTGTATGTTTGTTCATTTAACGTCACTTTATGCTGCTATGGCAAATCGGACGATGTTACAGTGGGAGCTCTAAATTTTGCCTATCCAGATTTAATTAAGATAGGGATTTTTAACGAGTACCTGACATTGTACAGGCTCGGGATCCCCGTTTAATGTCCCTTCCACAGGATGGCACTACCAAGGAGTTTTTACTCCCTGTATAAAATCCTAGCTACGAACCCACGATCTTGGGCTCAGTAGGTAGTTATGCTAACATATAGATATTCACAGGTCGTTCCTGTTATTCTCAAGTAAAATGACTCTTTACCGTATGAACATAGTATAAGTTTAGATAGTAAAAGTCTTCATTGTAACAATCATATATTTTCAAAATTTAGAACCCTTACTGTGAGTTTAGTAATCCTATGCTAAATTTACAGTTACAGTTTTTTGTTTTTTTTTAATTATAAATGATGAAGAAAAGAAGACATGGTATATGACAAAAATGAAAATAATAAAATATGGGAAAAAATATGTTCATTAACTTTTATCTGGCTCATTCTTATTTTAATTTTATGTGAAGTTTCTTAAAGTATTGAAAAAACAAAAACCAGGGGTCGAAGATTCGTTCCCAAAGAATCGTTCCTAATCGATCTCATTCAAATCGTTCGGAGCAGGAGCAATATTTTATAAGGAAAATCATTCCGATCTGGACTAGAACGATATCAGTTTGTTATAAAACAACCGCTCCCGAACGGAACAGAATCCGCTAGGAGCGATATTTTTGGATCCCTTGAGGATTTGTTCCTGCGGAGCAAAAAAATATCAATCCAACATGTTTCTTTCTGAACCTTGATTTTGGCCTCCTCATTTGCCTATCTACACACGAAAATACAAAACTGGAATGAAAAAATTGTGCCTAGAGAAGCATAGTACTTTCTCATCCTTAAAAAAAAAAAAAAATTCTGAGAACTAAAATTTTTTTTTTGACTACCTTAAACTTAACCGATCCTTATCGGGTCTTCTTTAGGATCAACTAGATCATAAACCAAACATTTAGGAAAAAACCTGGTTGAGATCTGATTTGTAGGTTCCAAGCATTGGTTGGAACAAACTTTTCCGGACGGACGGACCGACACCACTGAGATTTTATGTTTTTTGGATTCTACACCCTATGAAACGTCGAGAAACATTAAAATATCGAAGTTAAATTTTTTAGTGATTTCAATACTTTCTTCATCTGAAGGATGAGAAAGTAAAAACGAAGGATCAATATTTATTGTTCCGGCCCAGATCGAATCCTCAAAGGATGGAAAAATTTCACTCCGGTCGGGATAGAATCAAACTTGGAGCAGAATAAAGCATCTTTTGCGGATAGGATTTGAAATAGAGCATTTTCGGAAAGAACGTTATTTTTTCTACCTTAAATAATGGTTTCATTCAGAGCAGCAAAAATATAAATATATTGGTTTCATCCCCTGACAAAAACAAAATAACAGACTTATAATTTTTAGAAAGCTACTGTAATCTAATCTTACAGTAGCTTTCTATACATTTATATCTGTTCTCAAATTGTGCTGTAACACTCTACACCATAGAACACAAATGAGGATATTCTTTTTCTTAATTTTATATATAATTTTTATATTAATATATCTATTTTTTATTCGTAAAGTACATTCAACAGGGTTTAATTATTATTCTGTAATTTGTTAATACATATATTATTTTTATACTAGTCCAAATTACACATAAAAATGGAAGGAGTAACTTTAATGTTTTTCCATTATGTTTATATGATTTCTCTATATTCTTTGTATTATTATGGAAATTAAATTAAAGTAGATCACTTGACGTTGTCTATTACAGATTGCCATTCAGCAAGGAGCTTTGATGCTAGAAAGGTTTTATCCCGGACATGTTCTGTGGAGGCTCGGGACCAGCGAGCAAGAGTTTTGGGATAGTAAAGCATTGCCCCAAAACGATTGGGCCGGTCTCGCTGCTCTACTTTACTCCGATATATTTAGCTTGGATATTCTAAGCCCCCTCTCTGACACCGATACCTGTTTCAGGCTTGAGGTAAGTAGATACAAATTTCAGTTAAATAAAGAAATAACAATAAGATGTTCAGCTCTGAAAATTATAGAAATTTACAAATGTTTCATATTATATATATGTTTATATATAAAATTATATATATGTTTCATATTATATTATGTTTTATTTTATAATAGCGACCCACCCCAGCTTTTCTCGGGTAATAAGGCACATATGATGCCTACATAATTTGTCTGTCTAATGTATTTTATTATATAGAAATTATAAAAATAAAAACAAAACAAAATATTTCTTTATATACGAATTTATTTTCATCCACATTAGATGGGATCAGGTAGCGGCTTCAATGAAACCTCCCAGCCGGCTATACTTTTTCCAACATTTCCGAAAATTATCATTATATTCCAACCCATTTACAAAACCTCGTCATATTGGTGAAAACCGCATGAAAATCTGTGCAGTAGTTATTGAGTTTACTGCTAACAGACAGACAGACATGGCCGAGGACTTTGTTTTATAGTATGTATAGATAGTTAGATAGATAAGAGATATTAGGCAGCATCTTTGATGAAACCTCCCAAGCGGCTATACTTTTTCCAACAGTTCCTCAAAATGTCGTTATATTCCAACCCATTTACACAAAACCTCGATAAATTATATGCCTAAACCTTCCTGGTGAATCACTCCATCTATTGGTGAAAATCCGTGCAGTAGTTATTGAGTTTACCGCGAACAGACGCGGCCAAGGACTTTGTTTTATAATATGTATGGACTAATGTGTGGTTTTAAACCTTTACAGTTGTAAATTTCAATACATACATTTTTTTTAAGTTTTAAACAAATCCTAGAATACTCTTTTAAGTTTCCACGGCCACTATTTATACAAAAAACATTAGTTGTTTATTCACCGACCTGGTCTAAACCAGAAGAAACAACTAATGTTTTTTGTATAAATCCTAGAATGTTGGGAAGACTCAATTTGGAAAAAACACACCTTCATGTAACCATAATTTATTTGAGTTCATAATTATTTGTAGTACAAAGAAAAAAATAGATTATACTTTATAACACAATCGTATTTTTTATTTGTAACAAAAAAAAAATACACACTTCTGTATGAAAATATTGCTAATACGTAATTAATATATTATTGGTATAAAGTGTTAGTGAAAGCCTCAAAGGGCCGGTAGCATCCAATGCGTGTAAGACGTGGACTCTCAACAAGTCCGATGCACAGAAGGTGGACCGCTTCGAAAGAAAGATCCTGGGACGATTGTTGGGGCCTATCAAAGAAAATGGATCCTGGTGACTACGTCGGAAATGGAGTTGTCTAGAGAATACCAGGATCTCAGCCTTTCTTATTTTGTCAAAGTGCCGAGAGTAAAATGGCTCGGAGAGGTTATTAGGGTGAAGGGTGGGAGGTGTAAAAAAATACTCTAGTCGCAACCAGACCTGGGTGAAGACTTAGATCTCAGTGGAGGGACAATGTACTAACAGACGCTAGACAAGGGAACATAGCCCAAGCTGCAGATAGACAACCCTGGAGCAAAATGGTTGAAATGGCCAAGGACCGCTTTAGACGTCTGTAGTGCCATTAGAAGAAGTAGAATAAGATAAAATGTTAATGATCCAAGTTGTAGAAGAGCGTGATAACAATAACAAAAGCTCATAGTGGCTGTAAAATTAATCTGATATAATTTTATTTCCTGAAAAATAATTGTTTTTGCCAAAATTTCAATTACCTAATACATATGTTCCTCTTTTCCATAGGCCTCTCCTCAAACAGACCTTAGTAGGTATCGTGAACTCGTTCGAGGAGCTGGAGGTTTGGATCTCCTAGGTCCCGTTTATGCACCCCGTGCTAACATACAGATTCATTCGCCGTTTCTTGATGTCGCCTCGTTTAATCCAAGACATCGACCAATGCACGTCAACTCATCAAAATCGAGGTAACTCTTCATTTTAATGCTTGAATTTCAGTTATAAATTCAAAAAATTTGTAAAATGAATTTAGTAAAAACTCACATTTTAGTAATGTATTAATCATGGTTCATACTTGGAATTAATTATATTATGAAGTGAATTGTACTTGCCATGTCATTAACCCGAGGCGATGATGTCTTTCAAACACGGTCCCAGGAGCGAAGT
This sequence comes from Arma custos, assembly GCA_037127475.1. Taxonomy (NCBI): domain Eukaryota; kingdom Metazoa; phylum Arthropoda; class Insecta; order Hemiptera; family Pentatomidae; genus Arma; species Arma custos. The sequence goes on from CM073759.1 coordinate 221,342,041, forward strand.
TTTTTTTTTCTTTATACTGTTAATTTTTAATAAAAAAAACATGTTTACTATGGAAATCACCCAATTGCTAAGTGAATTCACATAAATAAGATCATTTCACACTGGGTATGCTGCTCGCTGCTCGGAAAATTTTTATTGTGAGGAGCAGATTGAACATGTGTGCAATATAAGGTAAAATGGAAATACACCATTAAAAACTTTATAAACATTTATTTCAAAAATAGTTAGATAATATAGAATCTTTATTTTGCTTTCAATAATGAAGAACAAAATTAAATGCAAAGAAATTTCTTTAAAAGTAGTAAAAAGTTTAAAAAAAAAAGAAGTTGAATAATGAAAAAACACACAGTAAAACCAATGCCAAATTTTGTTTTCTTGTACTTTACAGATTTCATTAGTTCAAGAAAAATCTTATTTCGACAGCAAGTTTACTCAGAATAACTTATAATTCCACATTATTGTTATTGCACACCAGTGCAGGGCGTCTTATAGCCTCGGAAATTCATTACACACACAGTGTGCAATCCGTCTGGAATGGGTTAAAGTAGTATTAGCCTATACAAGATGTAATAAAAATCTAAATATATTCTGATCTTATTTATTGTTCTTAAAAATATTAAATTAAGTATATTTCTACCAATGAAGTATTTCTTTGATGCTATCATAAAAATCATTAATAATTTCAATTAAAAAAAACCAAATGCTCAGTTACAGAGCTGTAAGTCTTGGGTTTGAAACAAGCTGTGGCAGAGAAATTATTTATTTTGTTTTTACCTGTACCTGTACCTGTAGCATTTGCAAACCCTTCTCTATGAAGGCGGTGCCTTAAATTGGGGGATAAACCTGGCACTGCAGTATGATCTCGGCCAAATCACCCTTGTTAGCTTAGAAACAGTACAGTATCTACTATGTACTGAATTCTGAATTCAAGATCTTTAGTGGGTTACAGTGGTACACTTTTTTTTTTTTCTGTTTAAAGTTATCTTTGAATGAAAAAGTATAACAAAAATCTTATATCTTCGGTAATCAATTAAAGAGCCAGTTCTACTTGTTAAATTAGTTTTAAGAATTAGTGCACTCATAGCAAATCTCTGGTTATAATACGCACACCTTAACACCTATAATAGTATCTCTTTATTTTAATGATGCTTAATAATACTTATTTATCAAATCCTTTTCAGAGAAACTGGTACAGGACATTCAACAATGCAAACGAACGTGGGCAACAAACACTGGACGATGTGGCGCCCTTGGAAGAGGCCAGAACACAGTTACAGCGCCGAGAAGCTTGTCATTCCACTGCCAATACCGCATCCTGCACAAATAGCATTAACTATATACAATAGGGATTCTGACAACCCGATTGTGATAGATTCAGAAATTTGCAAACATATATTGAGGTAAATCTATTTTAACATTTAAATTTTATTACATAAATTTTAGATTTATGTGCACTTGATGTTTTTAATAGGAGTTTATATCTACAGCCCCAGTGAATAAGTGTTTAAGTCCAGTTTTCTTCAAAATGAGTTTCTTGTACTTAAGTAAGTGGAATTGAGTTATTTTTGTAGTGAATAAGGGGCTAAGTAAGGCATTGGCTTGAAAAGGAGTTATTGCTTATATTACAACTCCATTTAAAGCCAAAAACTATGATAATGATATGATTCCGGTTATCTGAAAGCGGTTAACTCTCTCTGGACAAAATCCGACTTAACCACTTATTCACCGGAGCTGTAGATATAATGAATAGAATTTATGCATTTGTACTCAAATATGTCATTTTTAATTTTTATTTATTTATTTCGTTTTACCATGTTCATTAGTCCTAGTGAAAACCTGCGATTTGGATCAAAACTGCATTTAAAATAATAAAAATATAAAACACAACAGTTATTATATTAGTTCATGGGGCTTCCTTCTCTTCAGCCTTCTCACCCCGTGCATTGAAGTCGAGGAGATAGGTGGCCTCGGCGTTGACGTGGTCTTGCAGGCGACCTTGATGTGCCTGGGCGAATTTTTAGATTCCCTCCTCCACGGTCGGCACCCGAAGATCTCTGTGGAGATCATCATTCCTGATGTACATTTATGATTTATGGTGGGCATTTATGATGCCCCTTAACACTTTATTTTGGAATCGTTGAATTGATTTTCTGATGGAGTCCCTTGTGCATCCCCACAGCTGGATTCCATATGTCCAGATTGGCTTCAGGACTTGGTTATAAATTAATATTTTATTTTTTACAGACAGTGTGGATTGTCTGCCTAGGAGCCAATATAACTTTTGATAACTCAAATTGGGTTGTATTAGTTTTTTTAACGTGTTCTTTCCATCGGAGTTTCGCATCCAGAGTCATCCCAAGATATTTAGCCTGATTTGAATACGGGATCACTTTGTTGTTTATGATTATTGGTTGATAGTTGATTTTTTTGTTAATAAAATCAAAATGCACAGACTTTGATTTGTTTAATTTAATTTTCCATTTTGAGGTTCATCTTTGGATACTGGCTATTGTTATGTTTAATTTTCTTGTGGTTTCCTGATTGTCATTTCCGATGCAAAGAACAGCTGTATCATTGGCGAAGGTGGCCATGATGCCTTCTTCAACTTCTGGTATATCGGCGTTATAGAGTAGAAAGAGTATGGGGCCTAGTACACTACCCTGCGGAACACTGGCTCTTATTTCATAGACCCCAGAATATGCGTCTTCTTGTCTTATTCTGAAGTACCTATCAGACAAGTAGGACTTTAAGATAAGAACATATTGTCCGGAGAGAATTTTATTAAGCTTTTCGAGTAGCCCTTGATGCCAAACTTTGTCAAATGCCTGCGTTACGTCTAGAAAGCTGAACAGACTTTTCCTTCTTCCAGTGCTTTCTCAATTTGATAAGTAATTCTATGAACTTGATCAATGGTTGAATATTTCTGCCGAAAGCCGAACTGATCATTAGGTATCAATTTTCTTTACGATGAGGGGCAATAATCTCTTGAGGAGCACATTTGTAAGTAAAAAAAAATTAATAAATAAAAAATAACTATTGATACCTGACACTTTGGTTTCTTCCATCTTATGCTTCATTTCGGGGGAGCAGGACAGCTCAAAGTTAAGAGTGCTGAGTTGCTACACTGAAAATTCTGGGTGCGAATCTGGCTGTGGCAGATAAATTATTTAATCTGTAAGCGATCATAGATGGATCATTTGGAATATACAGACCCTTCTGGGACTCACCCAGCCTCTATTAATATAGGCACTCTTAATTGAGGGGAAAACCTGGAAGTTGAGTTTGATCTCAGGCAAATCACTTCCCTGTATAATACTCTTCCAAGAAACAGTATAGTCTCTACCATCTTCTGTACCTAATACCCTACTTGGGTTTTATTGATAAAAGTTTTTTTTTATAATTTATACGGTCAGCCAATAATTATTCAAAATTTCCTTAAAGATTAATTGTCAATTGATTATGATTCGATCTTCCATTTATGTATATTTGGCTGTATGTATATATGATGTGTATTTTTTTTTCTCCTCTGCCATCTTCTCTTACTGTTCCATACAGGATTTCTTACTTGCGGTTATTCCATTATGTTTAAAGGGCTGGTCGGTGACTCCTTTTGAGGGTATTAAAGTGAGATGTTCTGTCTTAGGTCTGAACTATTTTGTGTTTTTTCAACAATAATAATAATTTTTAAAATGTTAAATAGTTATTTACAGCTGAAAAATGATCTTAATTTGGTATTTGTTTTTTAGTAAAGTGCAATTTTTTTTTACTTTATTACTTTAAAAAGATTAATTGAATTTTTGTATTTCTCTCATTGTTTTAATATGTTTTCAGGGGTCTCGAGGAAGGTGGTGATGATGTTAGTGGCGTTGCCCGTTATAGAGGAGGCGGAGGCGGGAGCTCTGAAACACTAAGCTCTTGCAGTTCGGAATCTAAAGTGGGCCCCGCAGAGCCTTGGGCTGACTGGAGCAAGAGGGGAACTACCGTCAGGGTTGATCTAGCCTCACCAGAAGATATTACCTTGGATTCAGATTCAACTCGAGTCGGTTTCGGCTCTGCTTATGGCACAACTGTTTAAAGGCATTATTTGCTTGAGAGTAAATATGTACAGAAATTTTAATTGATAAATTAAGGTAATGATTCTGTTTGTAGTATGTATAGGGTTGGCAACTAAGTCATTGCCGTTTTTGTCGATAGATTCACTCTACACTTTCTTTTGTTTTGTTAACGTGGCCAGAGCATCTAACCTATATTTTTTTCTTACTGTATGGACTTCTACGTTTAATTAGTAAAAAAATTTTTTTGATTAGTTCTTTAGTTTTGTTTTTATCCCAATTTAAAAATGGAAGAACAGGACGTGCATTTCCGACACATTTTATTGTATTACTTCCGAAAAGGCAAGAACGCATCGCAAGCACAAAAGAAGTTATGTGCCATATATATGGAGATAAAGCCTTAAAAGAAAGGCAGTGTCGAAATTGGTTTGAAAGATTTCGTTCCGGTGATTTTTCACTGAAAAATGCACAACGATCTGGCCGCCCAGTCGAAGTGGATGAAACCCATATCAAGGCCATTATCGATTCAGATCGTCACAACACAACACGAGACATTGCAGAGAAGCTCAATGTGTCGCATACATGCATTGAAAAAAAATTAAAAACTCTTGGATATGTCAAGAAACTTGATTTATGGATCCCTCACCAGCTAAAGGAAATTCATTTGACGCAACGGATTAGCATCTGTGATTCGCTACTGAAACGCAATGAAAATGATCCATTTCTGAAGAACCTAGTTACTGGCGACGAAAAGTGGATAGTTTATAACAATGTTACTCGCAAGAGATCGTGGGTGAAGCAAGATCAACCAGCCCAAACAGCATCAAAAGCAGATATTCACCAAAAAAAGATTATGCTGTCAGTCTGGTGGGATCACAAAGGAATTTTGTATTTTGAACTCATGCCGCAGAACCAAACGATAAATTCAAATGTGTATGTTGAACAACTCGACAAACTGAAGGATGCAATTGAAGAAAAGCGGCCGGTATTATCAAATCGGAAGGGTGTTGTTTTCCATCATGATAACGCAAGGCCCCACACATCTTTGGTTACTCGGCAAAAATTATTGGAACTGGGTTGGGATGTTTTGTCACACCCACCACATAGCCCTGACCTTGCGCCTTCGGATTACCATTTGTTTCGTTCCATGCAAAACTCTTTAAATGGTAAAATTTTTAACAACGCGGATGATGTCAGATCACACCTAATTCAGTTTTTTAATAGCAAAGACCAGACATTTTATGAACGGGGAATTTTTACGCTGCCAGAACGATGGAAAAAGGTCATCGACAAGAACGGGCAATATCTAATTGAATAAAGTTATATTTTTAAACAAAAATTCTGAATTTGCCTTCTTATTTGAAATCGGCAATGACTTAGTTGCCAACCCTATAGTTAACTGTAATAATCTATTTTGTTTGTTTATAAGTCACTTTATGCTGGGAGTGCTTAATGGTACTTATCCTTACCTTGTGTTAACTCATGTAACTTCATCTTATCGTTTGTCTTATTTGAGTTAGTTGTGTGAGCATTGTTAAATTGTTTTTATCTTGTTAATTTTGTTTATTGTCTATAGTCAATCATTCAAGTGAGTAAAATAAAACCTTTTTCCAGTCATATACTTTTTCTTTATTTAAAAACGTTTCAACATTAATATGTCATTCTCAATTTACATTTCTTATAAGTCCTTTAACGTTATTTAATTTAAAAATATTCTCCAAAATTTTTTTATAAATTTGTACATTTTCAACCTTTTTAGTTGATTGTCAAATAATTAAAAATATTTCTCATAAAACTTAGAGTTACAATGTACTCCATGGTCATCATTAACAATTTTTCAAACAATCAAAAATTGTTAATGATGACCATGGAGTACATTGTAACTCTAAGTTTTATGAGAAATATTTTAAATTATTTGACAATCAACTAAAAAGGTTGAAAATGTACAAATTTATAAAAAAAATTTTAGAGAATATTTTTAAATTAAATAACGTTAAAGGACTTATAAGAAATGTAAATTGAGAATGACATATTAATGTTGAAACGTTTTTAAATAAAGAAAAAATATATGACTGGAAAAAGGTTTTATTTTACTCACTTGAATGATTGACTAAGAAAGATGTACTCCAGTAACAAAAACAAGATAAATAAAATAAAAAATTTATTGTCTATTTAAAGTTCTGTACCATCTATTAAATTTATTTTGGTCTTTTTGGCTTATTAATTTTGTTATTGTCCATTTAAAATTAACTGAATGGAGAAGTTTTCGCTGAAAGTGAATAATAAGTTAGAAACGAGTATGAGCCCATTGCAAAAATATTTTCCAATTTTTGCATAAAATTATTACATCCACAATTTATAAATAATTATACATAAAAATATGTCATAAATACTTGTTATTATTTTCCTTCCTCCTTTGTGGCTCTCAGTGTGAGGTGCCTCAACCCAAGCATCCAAACTGTCCCAGTCGTCCGCCACCCACTTACTTATCTTTCTTCTCTTCCAATCAGGCCATATGATCTATTTATGACATCCTTGGCATGCCTCTTGGTTTTTTATCTGTTGGTCTCGCTTCTAGGAACTTACGTAATTTGTGATCTTTATTCATTCAGCACACATGACTGAACCATTTCTATCGCCTCTTATATACACATTATAAATGTATAGTTTCACCTTTTTCTCAACTTCCTGTTTCCCAACAACAGTATCGCATCATCATCATCATAATATGATTATATCCTTGTCTACCGCCTAAGCAATGTGAGGAGACCCTTTATAGAGCTTGACCCAGTTGTCTCTGTTCTGTACCAGCACATTTCTTCTATTCCAGGGGTTCCCAAACTTTTTTGTACCATGCCCCCTTTTGTTGAAATGAAAGCTTCTCGCCCCCTTAACAATAAATTATGTGGGCCTAGGAACAAAACAAAAACAAATAAATATTACATTGAAAACAAAACATTTATTTATACTGCCATAAGGTACAACAATATCAATTTTCATAAAATACAAACATTGTTAATAAGAGAAAAATAGATTAGGTTGGTTAGTGAGATGGATGGGCTTGCATTTTTCTTACTAGTATGCCTATTCATGGCTGAGTTTTAGTAAGTGCGCAACGCAAGTCACTAGCAACATCAAGTTTATTCCGATACTTTGTTTTAATTGCCACAAGTGTTGAAAATGCTTTTTCGCACAAATAGGTGCTTGAAAAAGGCAAATATAAACGAAGAGCTTCCCGTAATACACTAGGATACACTTTGAAATATTTTAACCAAAATGAAGGTTTGTCCATTATATCAAAGTGGTCAATTTTCTAAGCACCATGGTTAATTTAGAATTTTAGAAAGACTATTCAAATTTAATTTATTGTTCAACTTGTCTCGCGCCCCTGACATGTCCTCGCGCCCCCCTGTTTGGAAACCGCTGTTCTATTCCAATCCAATCCTCTTTTCCTAAAAGCATCCTTTGCTGTGCGGCTTGTACATTTTGCCATACGTAACAGATGTCCAAAATATCTGAGCCAAAATTCCGCTCTCATTAGTTCAGTGACTGGAACTGTCTCGAGATGTTTCCTTATTGTTTTATTACGCACTCGATCTCTTCTGGTCTTTCCTTCCACCTTCCTAAGAAATCTCATTTCAGTAGCTTGATTTATTGTTGGTTGTTAGAGTCCACGAGGAGTACGTCAAGATCGGCATAATGGTATACTTGAAAACAGCTACCTTGGTCTTTTTTGTCACCTCACGGTGGTTCAAGAAACCTCTTTTCACGATATTGAACATTCTGCTTGCTGTCCCAATACGCTCTGTTATTTCACTATCGATGTAGCCACTCTCTTTCAGGTGCATTCCTAGGTATTTGAAATAAGTTACCTGTGCGATTATTTCGCAGTTAATTCTGGTCACTCTTTCAACTCTGTTTGGCTTCTTATCCTCATTACTTTTGTTTTTGCCGGGTTGATACTCATGTTGATAAACTTCAGCTGTTCTTGGAGAATCCTATTATTGTGCTGAATATCTTTATCATGATCTGCTAACATAAAGAGATCATCAGCAAACGCTAGTTGAGCCAGATTTAGAGGCGTCAGATTGAAATGCTCTAGGTGGAACTTTTTGAATTTCTCCTTGCAGTTTTTTATGAATGAATCCAGGGCCAAAATAAACAGTAGTGGACTAAGACTGTAACCTTGTCTAATCCAAGCAGATGTCTCAACATTATTGCATATTTGGTAAAATATTTTGTTTGTTTTTTTGGATCCTGCTGGATATTTCTTGATCTATTCTACCATTTCTATTAAACATTAGACTTAACTATAATTGTTATGTCCATTTTTATCAATTTGCATATTAACGCACATATTATTTTAATTATAGGTATTGGGAAGGAGAGGAAAGAGAAAGTTAGTTAATGAAGAAGAAGTCAGATGTTGTTAAAGTAATGAAGAGGGTAGTCTTCATCTTTACACCGCAGATGATTTGCATAATGTCATGTAAATTTGTAAATGAGTTGCTGCGCACCTTTTTAGAGCAATATCAACGCTATCTCTTTTAAAAATAGAGTAATACTTTTAAAAGATTATATTTTCGACGAATATTATATTCTATTGACAACAGTTAGTCTGCTATATTTCTAATTATTTATTTATTTTTTAATTTATTATTTTTTGTTTGTTAAATGTGCACTTTTATATTTTATTATATTAGTACTATGTAAATATAATTTAAGATGTCCAGATTGACATGTTTTTATGTCTTATTTTAGAAATATTTTAGCTTTATTCATCTTTAATAACCTGTGATTGTTTTCCATGTCATTATCTTAAGTATCGATTTTTGTGAAACTTTTTTTTTTTTTAAAGGTCCTATAATTTTTTTTTTTTTTCTACTTCGCCATAGTTCAAACCCAGAAAGATTTAAGCTATAGTTATCAAAATTAAGATATTTCAGCGGCAATGAAAATATGGCAATTTCCAAATATTGGTTCCTACTTTTTATTTATTATTTTGTTTTTAATGTATAATGATCATAGACTGATTATATTACACTTTAACAATAATTGTTTATGTTATGTTACGTCAAGATTAAAAGTTCCCAACAAAAAAATGTATGATAACGGTTCAACATTAAAATAATACATGCAAAAAATTAAAAAGGAAAAAAAAATTTATTTTTTTCTCAAGAAAATTATTATGAGTTTAAAAAGTATTCTTAGTTTCTAAAAAATAGAAAAAAAAAATGTCTTTAGAAAATTAGTGTAAGCTTATTCATTTTAATTCAATATACTTTTTACTTGACTGCAATCCTTTAATAACCATAATTAAGCGAGAAAACAAAACAATATTTTATAAAATATCATAAAATAATTATAGAAAAAAAATTAAAGAATTGTTCTTGTTAATTTATATATTTATAATATTTTAATGCATAAGGATTTTAAACAGTAAAAATTATATAAAACTCTCTTCTTGCATCATAGCTCAAAGTTTCAAATCATTCCTAAACTTGCAGTTGACCATGTTGGATAAGTTGATTCCTAGATGAGGAAAATTTTATAAATTAATATATAGTAAAGCATTTTCAAAGGTATCTATGCTTTGTTCGCTAATTGTTGGGACAAATTTTTTTTTAGATTTAAATTATCTTAATTGTAATTGTTTTTATTTACAGATGAATTGTCTTATAACTTTATAGAGTTATATATATTGTAGGTTGATGCATAATGCCTACATTTTAACAATTGATAATGACTAATGTCGAAACGTTTTAAATATAGTAGAACCTCGATAATCCGAACTAATTGGGACCGGGGGTGGTTCGGACTACCAAACAAAGTGCTTTCCAGGCATAGTAGCATGCAAAAAATTAACACTGACATACTAGTTCCCATAAAATAAGAAGCATGTTGTATTGTTTAAGGTAAACAATTGAAGGTTGAAGAACGTTTTTTGGCTGCTAAATCACGGATTTTCTTTAGCGTGATCAACTGAGGTAAACAGCATTCAGGTTGTTTTTCGTACCAGTTCATTGTCGTTTCAAGAGCACTGAACGCATCGGCATAGGATGGGTCCGAATCAATAAATAGCGTCTTCATCATCACTGCTGTCTTCTGATTCGTTGACTTCCGTGACAAGAGACAGGATCTCGTTTTCATTGTAGATTTGGTAACCATGCTCATTAATATCACTGTTGAGCCACTCTGTTGCCTCGGAGGCCCATTAAGTTGTTTATTAAAATCTAAAGCCTTTTCACAAAGAAGCGGGCCTGATATTGGTTCACCTAAGCTCCTTCTTTGTGTAAACCATAAATATAAGGCATCCTCAAGAGCCATATTATGCGCTAATTTTAATGCTTTTCTGTGTTTAGGTCTCTTATTGCTATCTTGTTGGGATGCATGTTTCAAGATAGTTATGTTCAGTGTCTTGTGTTTTCATTTAAACGACGCTTGTGAAGCCATTTTACTTAAAATTACAATACACAAGTAATGTTTCACTGTTTATTAAACAGTGAATTTCGAAAGTAAAAACCAACACAGACACAATAACAACACTCCCCCTTCCCTCTCTCAGTTTGTGCTTACGATTCTGATTATTTTTATTTTTCCCAAAACGGCGTTCGGATTATCGAGCGTTCGGATTACAAAGGTTCGGATTATCGAGGTTCTTCTGTAATAAATAATGAAGTATGACTGGATTTTTGTTTTGTTTTTTCTTGCTTAATTATGGTTATTTAAGATTAATTTAAAAGCAACAAAACTAAAAAGGCAATGTCCTAAAATTCAATTTAAAACAATACATATGTATTATGTATACAATTTTTTATAGACGTTATTTTTAACAGGTATTTTAATAAAATTAATTGTTTTTTAATTTTAGAAAATTGAAAAATTAAATGAATTTGTGTCGTAAATTTTACAGTTAGGTAAATAAAATTTGACTTTCCAGATAAACAGGCATAGTGGAGCATCGATTATTCGAATTTTCAATTAACGGAACTGTTTTTTTTTTTGTTTTTTCAAATGAATTTTAATTATCTTGATCAGATCATCCAGTTACTTATTTGTATTGTTAAAATTATTGTTATATTGAATAAAATTTAACGAAACATAATAGTTATTTATGCACCTAGGGACTAAAGAAGATCATTATTCCCTCAGCTGTAAGTTTGTACAATTCGAGTTTGCTCCCGCGTGAAAGCGAGGAAACAATCGAGTTTATTCCCTAGCGAATGCGAGGGAATAATTATTTTTACTCACAAGGCCAAGCCGAGACAGTAAAGTATTGCTGGGAATAATGATCAATTTAGTCCCGAGGGACATACAAGATTTTATCTCCAGGTGGGATGTAAAAAGGCAAACTATACGCTGCAATATTTTATAATATGTTATGTTTTACAATAAATTCAAAAAATTTAATTTTAAAATTTTAATGTTTTGAAACAACAACTGATTTTAATGGCCGGTGTGACAGGTGTAGCAACCTAATCCTGAACTTTTTCAGTACAAAACCTACATTATTTAGACGAATTAGGTTGTCATCTTTTAGTCCTAATTAATTGAGCCAAAAACACATGTTTTTGTACCAGCTGGAGATAAAATGATTTTTTCCATGAATGTCAATAAGAGAGACCTAATCATTTCTTGGAAACAGCAAAAAAATGAACTTAGACTTCAATGCTATTTGTTTACTAAGAACTGTAAACCTAATTGGGTAATTTCATTTGTTTCTCTGAATCCCTTCCTATTCATTTGGTTGGTAATAGGTTGCTCATCTTCAGTTTTAAAATTGCAGTATGTCAACAAACGGAAAATAAGTGGTTCTTTCATTAAAAGACAAATTGGAATTTATATTTTTTAGTGAATTTCGATTATCCGAACCATTCCTGACATTAGTTCGGATAATCAACGCTCCACTGTATTAACGTTTTTTGTTTAGTTTTTAAGGAAGGGTTATAATAAATAATACTAATATTAGGCGCTGCCTCTGGCTGGGATATTTTTGGACTATGAACCTTGTTTTTTCCCAAAAACTACATCAATATATTGTTATAAATAAAATCTACCGATTAACTATTAATTATTATATTACATATATTATAAATTTTAACTTATACATGACTTAAATCAATATTTAATATATTTTTTATGTATCTCAGGTTAATCTGGTTCATGTCCCATCTAGGACCCAATTTTTATATTTTTTTTACGCATTCACATATATTTTGCCAAATTTGTAATTACCTAGTTGTAGAAGTCGCCCTACGAATTATTATTCTAAACTTGATCCAACGACTGTCGTTCATGGTAGTATTTTGATTGTTTTGTTCATTTTACTCACTAAAAATTAATATACATAAATATGAATAATCAAATAACAAATGACAGTATGCATAAAATTAAATTTAGTAGCGAATGGGTTAAGAAATTCCTTAAAATCAAAATCTTACTTTCAAAGAATAAAATGGACTGATTTGTGGTAAAAAAAAAAAATAACTAATGTAATCAAAACTGTTTATTAAAGCTATTAAATTATGATAAATACAATCCATAAAATTGTAGTAAATCATTTTTTCTATTTAAAAATTATATATTTTTTATTGCCACCAGAATCATCTCATTCCTCGTAATCTTATCATTAAATCAAAACGTTTTTATTTTTAATGCAGGTGTATTGTTATCAAGTGTTTACATAATAATTAAAGTAATTTTAACAATTTTTATTTCCAGTGATATATTTTAACAAAACTAATAATTAAATGCTTCCAACTAAAACATTTTAATTAGGATTATTATTCGTTCATGCATGACATATGTAAATGATAATGAGTGATTGTGCTTTAATACAATAATATTGTACTTTCTAATTTGTTTTAGTAATATTGTATGGTATCGTTATTAATGATCATAATATCATATTTATATACAAATCATTTATAATAGATTTCTAGCACAGAAAAAGTGTATTCTTTCATTTCAAATGATGGAAGGATAGTTCTAGAAATTACTCTTTAAACATATAGTATAATTATTTTTATAATTGACGAGTTAGCTTTTTAATTTATTTTATTTTATCGATATATGAGATTGATAACTTTTGCTATTTAAAATAATAGAGTATTTTATTCGACATATCACATTGCAAAAGTAGCTTTAGTTAATAATATTCATTTAAATGTAATACCAGTGATTGACCACTATTCTATATAAATGTTAAAGAATTGAACCATAAAATTGTGTTGTGTTTTTTTGTTAATTTGGGTTTATGTCAATCTGATGGCTGCATGCTCAGCGAAGACTGGATTTTTATGCATTATAAAAAATTCAAAATAATACTTTTTAAATGGAATAGAATACTAGAAAGGAAGAAAAGAAATTTAGAACAAACAAAGATAATAATGCATCTACAGGTAATTTTTTACTTTGCAAACAATGTTACTTTGGAAAGAACAAAAACAAAATAATAATGGACTTATTTGCAATTAAGGACCTCTTTGGACGAGGAACTCCAGCAATGCGAACTGGCTAAAGTCTGTTGCCTATTTGTTGAGACAAGCGTTACATTTCCAGGGTTAAAGTAAAATTTATATGTTGAATAATTATTATTTAACCTTGTAAATATTTTTAAAAAATGTTCTTAAAAAAATAATTCCTGAAATAATTAAATAGTTTTCCATTAAATGCTTTAACTATTTAAGGAATTATTTTTTAACCTCCATCTGGACCAATTTTCTAATCCAAAATTTAGTTGAGTTTTTATTTTTTAAATTCTGTTTATCAAAGTATATGTACCTTTGAATTGCATCTGTGTCTGCATAAAAATCCAGTCTTTGATACTAGGCCAAGTCCAAAAGATTTTTTTTTTAATTTAACCACATTTTTAACCTTTTTATATTTTAATTTTAAAGATTAACACAATGATTATGTAAACTCATTAAGTATCTTAGATTTTTTGTTAATAAATGCATTGAAAATTAGATTTGATGTCATGAGCAATAACACGCCGAATCAGAGTTGTGCTTCTTATTTAAAATCTATTTATTACTTTTCTAATATCTTTACGCCGTAACCAAAGATTATTATATTTATTTATTTTTATTTGAATCAAGCCTAATAAACAATCGATAATGATTTCCGTCTAGAATACATCCACTTAGATTTGTATAAAGAGAATTCAAAAATGACCAAAAAATAGTCTTTATAAAAAAATTATTTAATGATGAAATATTCTAGTTTAAATTTGAATGATATTTTTTGCTGATAAAATCTCAATTTATTAGATCTTTTTTTAACCTCAGATTTCGGAAGTTTAGTGCCTATATTGGAAAAAGAATATATAAGACTGAGGACTCGGATCTGATTAGTTAAAAACACAATTGCTAAACACTCAACGTTATTTATTTATTTTTAAAAAAATTAAGATTTATAGTTAGTTTTATTTCAATAATATTGTTTTTCAAAATCGCTATCTTTATTTCAATTTTCGTACTTGATGGTATCAAGTAATTAAAATTATTAGCTTTTTGCTGTGTCTGGGGTTAAGCTTAGTACTACACTGAGCACAATTAATATTATATATATATATATATATATATATATGTAGTGGAAAGGTTGTACTTTGGACTAATTTTTACTCAATAAATTTTCGAACTTCCCTCAACAACAGAATGTATGAATATCATTGTACTGATTATATCTGTTCAAAATTATACATTACATAATTTTGTTTTTGCAAAAAATTTGCAACCTATAGTGCTCAAGCCCCCTAGCATAAATCTCTAACTTAAATTTTGTGGAAATGGTCTTCAGTATCTTTCAAAACGAACAACCTCCATACGTACAAAGTGAAGAACATTCTGGTATATCTCCAGAATATTGTCACATTATCAGTTGATCTTTTTTGTTATTTAAGATGTCCAACTTTTTTATAGTAAATTGTTTAAAACTATTATTGTTATTGAGATTTGCTTTTTAGGATCAATTATGAGTTATACAAAGTAGTACTTATCATATTAGTCCAAAATATTATTTAAATTATTTAATTTTTTTTTATGTACAATTTCTCCAGACAAATGGAACTCGAAAACAACAATAATTTTAAATAATATCAAATTAAAGCATTGATAATGATAAAGAATACTAATTTTTCACTTGAATGCAAGGCAGTTAGTTAACATTAATTCCGGTAGGTAGCAGTAGTGCAACACTCAGCTGATAATGTGACCCTATTCTGGAATTGAAGGATGTTGCTGATTTAATATATCTGTCCCAAAATTTTTAATCTTATAACCTGTTTATTATTTTTTTCAATTACTTGTTATATTATTAAATTCTCATTTATTAGTAACTTCTTCCCGTACAATTACCTTAGTAGAATTTACTTCAATTTAACTTATGGATGTGTCATATGTACATTATAAAGTTGTAATTCCGTTTATCCATCGATATTTTATTCAATGGTGTGTGGGTGTGTTGCTATTTCACATGATGTTTATGTAGACTTCATTTTTTTTTTAGTTTACAAATTTCTCACTTGCGTGTAAAATATATCCATATAAATTTCATAGTGTTTTTAAATTTAACTATGCTGTTTGTGGTTTTATGTCACTAGTATTAATTTTCCATTTTTCTTCCAGATTATTTATATGAAATAACTTATTTAAATATATTTGACTTAAAAATATGTTCCTGAAGACTTAAATAATCATATTGCCCGAACTAACCTTATACATTTCGATACGTATCTTGTATTTAGTGTTAGAAACAAATACACATTATTTGATGGCATTCCAGTAAGCTCGTATTGCTAACTCATCCTCCTTTTTTTTTCATTTTACTTATAAAATTTAATAAAACAAAATCTAGCTGATAGTTTCAGATGAAGTTTGATCTAGATTTGCATCCGACTTAATTCACTTTCCAGTTTATTATTTTTGAATAATTATTTTAAATTATTATATATTTAATCTTGACTAAATCTTCTTTTTACGCCATTATTTTTCCCCTCAGATCTTGGTATAGTCAGTGCAATGTCAAAGTGCGAGATTTGTTTAGTGTGAACGTTGGGTAAAATATTCATATTTTGTCATGATCCACCGTTGAATATTAAAAAAAAGAGCCATCACTTAAATATTGCACTGTCTATACGAAAATTGTTTATAAATGCATTTACATGTACTCAATTATTTCTGGTTCAACTCTAGCATAGCATCTTATCGGTGGTGGGTTTTATTCTAGCTTATATTAGGGTATAAAATTCATATTAATTGGAATTATTAGTATTATCAAGGTGTCCTCCAATCGAGATCAAGCCCCAAATTTAATTTAAATTATTACTGCTTTATATACAACTTCGCAAGTTGGCAGCAATGATAGTTTAAATAATTTATAATTATTTAAGCATTAATAATTCCGATTAATACAAATTTTATACTTAAGTACAAAGCAGTTAGTTCTCATAAATTCTGCTAGATAGTACTAGTGTTGCATCCTCAACTGATGCTGCTAATTCATTATGGAGTTGGACCTTTTTTCCTAATTTTGAAGGTTATATACTTTCTTTTTTGGTTACTACTAATACTTTTCAGGAAACATTTCCATAACCGATTTCTAAATAAATCCCTTTTCTAGTAATAGGAGCCTATATAAATGGTATACAGTCCGTTTAGTTGTACACAATTATAAATTAATATAATGATTGAATTTTAATTTATCTTCTCTTTTTTTTCTTTTTTGATATTCTAAACATTAATTAAATAATTTTGTGTGAATTATATAATTGTCTATTTGTCTTGAAGTAATTGCACAGTATTGTAGGATCTAATGTAATTTAATGATACTCAGTTGTTATAAAAAAAAAGTTATTTATTTGCTTTCTGATTATTTTGATGTCGGACATCACATCTGTGATTTCAGTTTCATTTATCTAATTTATAAAATTATGTAATGTTTTATACCAATATGTTGTACATGTTTTGCTTATAAAATAAAAATGAAAACCTTATTATTTATTATTGTTATTGACTCATTAAATACAGTTTTATTAATACCTGTCTAATAAATCTTAAAATGTGTCATAGTTCAAACCAAATATCTACGTCCCCGGTGAATAAGTGGTTAATTTTCTCCAAAATGAGTTTCTTGTTTTTAAGTAAGTGGAATCGAGTTATTTTCGTAGTGAATAAGGGGCTAAGTAAGGCATTGGCTTGAAAAGGAATTATCATTATATTATAACTCCATTTCAAGCCAAAAACTATGAGAATGATACGATTCCGGTTATCTGAAAGCAGTTAACTCTCTCTGGACAAAATCCGACTTGACCACTTATTCACAGGGGCTGTAGGTATGTGGTAGATATTGTACTTTTTCTAGAAGGATTGTGCAGAGAGATCACTCTGAACCAATAGGTTTTCCCCCAATTTAGGGTGCTCACTTTATCAAGGCTGGGTGAGCCTCAGTAGGTTTCCCGTAGTATCCCGCAGGGTCCATCCTTGGCTGTTAAAAGATTAAATAATATATCTGCCATTGAGCTACCACGCACCCAATTAAATTTAAGAGAATTTTCAAATATTTAAAGTTCTTGATTTTGTGAAATATATAAGACACTTGCTATTTTTTCAGTTTCTTTTTTTTGCTCAAAGGTCTTATAATTATAATAATATGAATTTAATCTTTCCTCATGTTCATCAATTTTTACTTTCACTTACATATATATGTGAAATACATTGTAACAGAAAGTATTGAAATCATGAAAAATTTTGTATCCAGTTTGTTAACGGCAATGCAAGTTAAAAGTTCCCTGATTCTAAATAATCAAATCCTTCAAAATGGTCTGTGAAGTGTAGAAGTCTAGCTCCAAAAAGAAAAGTTGCATGAAACTATAGTTGCTTATTTGTGCAGCCCCGATGAATAAGTGATTTATGTAGAATTTTTTTTTAAATGAGTTAATTCTACAGAGGGAGGCGAGAATGTGTCATTCTCTTAGTGCATTAGTTGTTAAGTTAGGCCTTGGCTTGAAATAGAGGTATTGCTTATAACAGAGGTTCCCAATCGTTTTCGGTTTGTGGTTCCCTAAATAATCAATTTTTTTTCCCGGTGCCCTTAATGCATCAGATTTTTTTCTAAATTTTTGACTTTCTTGAAACATTGTAAAACTTTCCTTTTTAAAAGCGATTATCCATTTAACAGTGAAAAATTAAAAACATATTCTTACTATTTTCCTTGGGGTAATATAAAATATCTAATTTCAACTGTTTCGGTAATATTGTCGAGTTGTTTAATTAAAAATTTTAAGGTGCCACGTTGAACGCTATGGGAATCACTGGCTTATAACACCCTTTCAAGTCAAAGACTATGAAAATGAATCAATTCCACTTTCCAAAAATCCAACTTAACCACTTATTGAATTCTTATGACAAGGATTTTCTTCAATAAAATCCAATTCTAGCTTGTGTTATTCACCTTTTTTAAGTTTGAATGGATTTAAATGTCTAATTTGCAATTATTTATAATATTTCCTTTTTTCAAAATATAAGTGTTCACTCTTTGTTTGTAATAAAAAGTGGATAAGTGTAAAACATGGAATGGATTTCATATTTTACCAAAAGAGAAATATTTTCTGGTGCCTTTAAAGGAATGGATGAACGTAGTGTAACTTACATTATGTACATAATATACTTTAGAAAAGCTGATGATTTTAAAAAATAGTATGGATTATTTAGAAATCATAAAAAGTAATACAGTAGAACCTCGATTATCCGTCAGGGTATGGGACCAAGATCTTGACGGATTCGGGAAATAGATGGATACGGGAGTGAGTCATATATCTCATATATATATATATATATACATAAATTGAACAATATATTAATATAACAATATATATTGTCTTTTTTTACGACATTATTATACGTACTTTTAAGAAAACGATAAGTACCCGTAAGACAAGAATGAAGGTAGTTCAACTGAGGAGGCTACATTAGGTTGAGATGAGAAGATAATTAATTTCTGAGAAATGTGAGCGAGGAAGCCTAGGTTTTGAGTGAACAACAGATTCTAAAAAACGAAGTTGTCAAGACACAACGATTGATTCTTAGCCGGCGTCTATGACTTTAGCAACCAAACAATATAATAATAGAGGTTTTACTGAAAATTACTCATACATTTAAGTGATTGTTGTAATTAATTATATCTACTTTCATACCATTAAAAGAAAAATTAATGTTTCTATGGAAACTGAATGGAATTACCGTGGAAATTAGGTGGAGCTGTGGCTAATCGGACGATGATATGACAGTGGGAGATATAAACTTTGCCTATTCAGGTTTAATTAGGATAGAGATTTTTAATGAGTACCTGACATTGTACAGGCACGGGAACCCTGTTTAATGTCCCTTGTGAAGGACGGCATAACCAAGGACTTTTTACTTCCTTTTTCTTTTTTTATTATTTTATTGAGTTGTACAACTGTAATACATACATCTAGTACAATTGCTATGAGAAAAAATAATACATGATAGGACATATAGAGATACAACCCACTGGCAGCACTCTAATAAAGTTCTATAATAGAAGGTCATCTTCTCTTCAGACGCCTAGGAGGATTGTCCGGGATGGAATTGGATGCAAGGATGGAAACTAGTGGGTTTGGATGGGTTTGAAGTTTATTGTGGAATGATAGGTATCTGGAATGGGCTAAATCGGTAACATATGGAACGTTAAGGTCATTATGGATGGTTTTATTTGTGACAAAATAAGGAGCGTTTAGGATTTTGCGAAGGATTTTGGATTGCAAGGATTGGATACGAGAGGAATTCGATGGTTTGGTGGAGCCCCATAGTTCAATTCCATAAGTCCATATAGGCCTTATAACAGTCACATAAATAAGTCTTTTGTAATTGATCTGAAGCTTTGAGCGCTTATCCAGTATGTGTTGAAGTAGTCGGAAACGTCTAGCTGTTTCTTGTCTTTTCAATCTTGTGTGAGGGTTCCAAGTAAGACGCTTGTCTAATTAGAGTCCCAGGTAGCGAATCTGTTCAACAGGGATAAGTGGAGTACTATTAAAGAATACAGTAGGACAGGAAGTCATGGGTTTTCGACGAAGGGTAAAGGTAATTTGATGGGACTTGCTGGGATTGATTTTAATTCTCCAATTCCGACACCATTCCTCGAGGCTTGATAGGTGTAATTGAAGGGATTGGGATGCATTATATGGGTCGTTGTTAACTGATAACACACATGTGTCATCAGCATACGTGGAGATGAAGGTGTTAGGATGGGTTGGAATGTCAGCTGTATATACTGTGTAAAGGATAGGACCGAGGATGCTACCTTGAGGAACGCCAGCAGACTGGGAATAGAGGGATGAGTAGGAACCTTTATGACTTACTTTAAATGTTCTGCCAGTTAGAAAGGAGCGAATCATTAAAAAGTATGTAGGAGGAAGGAATTGTCGGATTTTGTAAAGGAGACCTGGGTGCCAGACTCGATCAAAAGCCTGTTCTACATCGAGAAAGGCTCCTGTGCAGTACAATCTATGCTCCAATGCAGAGGAGACAACATCCACCACACGATGACATTGCTGGATAGTGGAGTGGGATGTTCGGAAACCAAACTGGTGGTCTGGGATTATGCGGTTACTATCTAGGATGGGATAAATACGTTTTAGAATGAGTTTTTCGAGGATCTTGCCCATTATGGGTAAGAGGGAGATAGGACGATAAGAGGATGGGAGTTCTGGAGGCTTTTTGGATTTTGGGATCATTTTTACTATAGATAGTTTCCATGTATCAGGAAAATAGGTAGTACGGATTACAGAATTATATATGTATGTGAGGAATAGGATAGCTTTTCGAGGAAGGGATTTTATGATGTGAGCTGTAATAAGGTCATGTCCAGGAGCTTTACGGGAAGGTAAACTATGAATAATATTGGATATTTCTGACGGATGAAAAGCCTTAGGTGGGAGAGACATTTGGAGTGGGATATCCAGTTCTGCTTCAATACGCTCAATGTGAATAGGGTTGAGGATATCAAGGTGTGGATTAAATGTTTTGAGGAGGTGTTGAGCGTATATGTGAGATTTTTCTTCATCAGATCTGGACCAAGTTTGATTTTCAGTAAGGAGAGGATGATTAAAATCTTTGAATTTAAGGATCTTTTTGGCGGTCGTCCATAGTGATTTGTTAGTAGTCGTAAGATTTTCAGTCACACTAAGTAAATTTTGGATTTTGAAGTTTCTAATCTCCGTTTTCAGTTTGTTAGTCAGTTGGGTGTAATACGTTTTATCTGATGGGTAACGAGTCCTATGCCACTTAGATCTTGCTCTGCGTTTTTCGCTTAGCAAGATGCGAAGGTGCTGTGGCAGGTTAGTCTGTTGTGTGATATTATTTCTGTTTATGGTAGTGTTATCTCTTATACTTTGTGTTATTGTTGCTGTAAGTATTTCTATTGCGCTGTCAATGTCTTGTTTAGTTTTTAGTGGAATCCGTAAGTCTAGTTTGCTTTCCAAATCGTTATTAAATTGCTCCCAGTTAATTCGTCCTGTAATCAATGAAGGAGAGGAGGGCTTAGGAATGAAGGTTGAGTGTAATGAGAGCAGAACTGGACTGTGGTCTGAGGAGAGGTCATCCAGGGATTTGATTAATACATGGGAAGGAGAAATCTGGGATGTGACAAATATATCCAGGATATCAGGGCGTTTTTTCAGGGAAGTTGGCCAATAGATAGGATTCGAGGGAGAGAGAATTGAATAACTACGAGAAGTGGAGACATGAGACAGGATGTTGCCACGAGGGTTGGATGTTCGACAACCCCATCGTTGGTGTTTAGCGTTGTAGTCTCCTCCAGCAATAAAGCGTGATCCGAGGGATTGGAACAAGGATTCTAGTTGGTTATAGGAAAGAGAATTGCCAGGAGGACAGTATACAGCTGATAATGTAAGATGGAGGGGACGAGTTGATATTATGATAGAGGTTGCTTGGATAACCGCATTTGGAGTAGAGGGAATAAGGGAATGTGGAATGGATTTATGGATAAGGATGCAAGAACCGGCGTGGGAAGTGTTGTCTGGGTGGTCAGATCTATAAGTGATGTAGTCGCGTATGTAAAAATATGAACGTTTAGTGAAGTGAGTTTCAGTAAGTAGGGCAATGTCAATCTGATTGTCACGAAGAAATATGTCAAGTTCGTCTCGGCGGTTGTTTAGTCCGTTCACATTCCATAAGAGAACAGCTAGGGGCTTTACATTCATCGCGGGAAGTTGAATGGAATTTCTGTGAGGAATCTAGTGAGGAGGGTTATCAGCGGTTTGATAGTTTGTTGTAGGTCTATCAGGAAGGAAGATAGGATGGAATATATGTCGGAGGGATTATTTTTACTTCCTTTAAAAAATCCTTAGGCCATCTGCCAGGCTACAAACCCGGCATTTTGGGCTTAGTAGGTTGTTATGCTAACCAGTAGACCACAGGTCGCCTCTAAAATTGCCTCTCAACATTTTTTCTTTAATTATAATTATTAATTAATAGGTAATTATAACTTGAGTGGTGTGTGCTTTAGATTTTTTTAATAACTCTATTGTAATTAAATATATAAATGTGTTTTATATTTGTCACATTTTAATCTACAAAACTATCTCAGAGAATTGTGTTATGGTGACTCATTCATTTTATGCCTCATCAATAAGATTAATTGTAAGGAATTCAATATCTTCCTTTTTTATCAACTTCAATTGATCATCAAATTCTTATTTAGTATCTGTTGTCATGTCCAAGATAATAAATCTGAAAAAAAAACTAATAGTTATGCTATCTACTTTTCTTTATCAGTTATTGTTATTTTCTTACTATCAATTTCTTTATCTTTTATTGCCATTAATTTGTATTTTATAAAGATAATAAATATATCAAAGGGATATATTTATATATTTTTTTTTTATTTTATGATATTTTCTCCCTTTAAATTTGCACTGCATTTATCATTTCTTCATATCTCTAGTTTACATCTTTATATCTTCCTCCAGACGATTTATAGATAAGGTATTAGAGAATAAAAATATAGAAAATAGATATGATATTATTTATCTTTACTGTTACATAAAACTAAATAATTAGTTTGTAAGAGCGAAATAATACCAAGAACTACAAGTCTGATTATTTTTTAAAATCTTTTATATTTCTTTATAGTTTTAAAACTAAGCCGAGGTAATTTTTATATACAAGTATGCTTAATTTCTTTGATCCTAAAAATATTGTGGTTGTAGTTTGCTATCTTGCAAACAGGTAGTGCCACCGTCGTGCCTTCTACATTACCAAGTTCACCTTCACCCCAACAGGTAGTGCCACCGTCGCTAGTTATGAACGAATGTCACTCAAGATTGTATGTAACAAGTTAAAAAATCGTCATTTTTAAGAACTTTTTTTATAATTAACCGAAGGAATTTTGGTAAAACTTTGTCTTAACTAATTTTAAAGGAGGTTATATTTATTGGAAACTTTATACATATTATTTTGAAAATTTGGGACAACTATGTACATAGATATAGGGCTATAATCAACAAATGTAATATATTGCTGTGTTTAATCAAGATTGTTTATAATAAATGTTTATCAGATGTTAATTTGTATTTTGTAATTTAAATATTGAACATAAATAATTAGATTTAACTACAATATGATGTTTTATGGTTAATTGTTTTGATTGTTCTGTATTTATGACACTGTTTGATGTGATATTCTTATTTGTAATGAATATTGTTTATAATAAATGTTATTTTTTACGTTCTTATTTATTCAGTATTATTTATATATTTTAAATTTAAAGAGAAAATATGATATACAGCTAAAATATGATTTTTTTTTTGGTTTTCTTTCAAAGAAAAATAGGTAAAAATGAAAGAAAACCAAAAAAAAAATCATATTTTAGCTGTATATCATCTCCTATTTCATTTCCTAAGAATCCTGTTGTCTGTTTACTATTTCAAATATATTTCAGGCAGGATAACCTGACAGCTGCCAAATAGTTGAGGTAAGTGCCAGAGGAGCGTGCTGGGGTAGGTCGTCGCTAGATTGGAAAAGTACCTAAAAATCATACAAATATTTGTAATAATTCTCAATAGTCACTAAAACATTTAAATTAAAATTTTAGGGAAGAGATTTTTCTCAGTGACTCGCTTTCAATGTTTTAGGTAAAATTTTATCATATCAAACGGGACTCGAACCATAAACCACGATATGTGGACTATTGGACCTGAGAAGACACAGATCTAACATCTTCAATTAATATGTTAATAATATACGGGTTTATGACAGAACTCATTTAATATTTGTCAAAAAGATTAGATTACTTTATTATAACAAACTCTTATGAACCAAGAAACGAGAGGTGAAACCTGAATTAGGAAAACATTCGACGTTTCTTCACCTTTGAACTATGTTCCTGAACCATCAACCTCCTATAAACTCTCAAAACCATCGCTAATATCTTAGTTTAATACTTGTTCTATGGTATCTCTATGTCCGCCTAAACCATGCCTTTTCTTTCTCTTTTAATGATCATAACAATGCTTTGAATTGGTCAGAAGGTACAGTGAAAGATTACACAAAAAAAAAAGAAAACTTATTTTATTGTGAAAACGTTTTGGCCTGAGATGTTGACAATCTTCGGGGCTTCCGAGGGGAGGGGGCGAAGCAGGTCCTAACTCTGTCGAATTTCGTTACAATCGTATTGAGAAAGGTCATTATTATATCCTTGGCAGTGTACTTCAAGCTGGTTAGAAATATTGTTATGAAAAAATATTAGATTTCTAGGTTTTGGATAATTGTTTACAATATTCCAATAAAAAATCGAAACACTGTGGTCGGCCGACAGCGTTCCAGACATTCGGGACCGACCACGGACGGAGTCGTTCGAGAGGGCTGCGCTCCCGACCACGGACGGTAACAGAAAGATTCTAAAAAAGGCTATGATTCAGCCTTCATTTTTTTTTTTTCTGAACCTCCCTTATTTTCATTAAATTACAATTACAACACTCAACAATAGAATGTGCACATCAAAATACTACAGCCGTATACTACCCGAAGGTATGTTTGTTTGTTTATTCATTTAACGTCACTTTTTGCTGCTATGGCTAATCGGACAAGGCTACAGTGGGAGCTCTAAATTTTGCCTATCCAGGTTTAATTAGGATAGGGATTTTTAACGAGTACCTGACATTGTACCGGCTCGGAACCCCCGTTTATCGTCCCTTCCGAAGGACGGCGTAACTAAGGATTCTTTACTCCCTTTAAAAAATCCTAGGGCCACCTGCCCCCCCCCCCCCGAAGGTATCTTAAAGATTTCATGATTTTGATAATTTGTGTTAATTATGTAGTTTAGTAGATAGAGAGGAAAATAGTTGACTGGAAGAACTAATGTGGGATATAGATAGTCTGGGGGTGCAGTCAATATAACACAAAATAAGAAAAACTTATTTGTTATGAGTGCCGACGTTTCGACTTACGTTGTAGGTCATCTTCAGGGCTATGAGAGAAAAAAGAACTATAAAAAACATTGCAATACCGAGAAAACAAATAATAACATCAGAAATTGAAAGATAATGAAATTAGAGATGGATATAATATTAAGGAAATAAATTCTATAAATTCTTTCTCGGTATTGCAATGTTTTTTATAGTTATTTTTGTTTTGTTTGTTTTCTCTATAATAGCCCCGAAGATGGCCTATAACGTAGGCCGAAACGTCGGCACTTACAATGAATAAGTTTGTCTTATTTAGTGTTTTGGTAAAAGTTCGTTTTAGCATACCCTCGCGAGGTGGCAACCATATATATCTATCGAAAGCTCTTTCGATTTGTAGTCGAATGACATAACTCCCAGCGTCCGCAAAGGTCAAATAAAAAAGTTTCTTAAAAACGTTCTAAATGCTAGATACCCTATGTAACCACCTCTAACCACCCCCTAACAACTCCTAACCATCTAACCACCCCTAACCATCTAATCACCAAAAAAAAACTTAACCTAATCTAACCTAACCTAACCAAACCATGAAAAATCATTAAAAAAACCACCTAACCACCCCTAACCAAACCACCAAAAAAACACCTAGCCACCACCCCAAACCATCTAACCACCAAAAAACCTAACGTAATCTAACCTAACCTAACCAAACCATGACCATAACCATCCATAAAAAAACATTTTTAAAAAAACACCAAAAAAAAACACCTAACGATATATATCAATCGAAAACTCTTTCGATTTGTAGTCGAATGACATATCTCCCAGGGTCCGCAAAGGTCAAATAAAAAAGCTACGCGTCTGCAAAGGTAAACAAAAAAGTTTCTAAAAAACGTTCAAAACGCTAGATACCCTATGTAACCATCTCTAACCACCCCTTATCACCCTTAACCATCTAATCACCAAATAACTTAACCTAACCTAACCTTATTTGACCTTTGCGGACGCTGGAAGTTATGTCATTCGACTACAAATCGAAAGAGCTTTCGATTGATATATATGGTTGCCACCTCAAGAGGGTATGCTAAAACGAACTTTTACCAAAACACTAAATAATACAAATTTATTCATTGCAAGTGCCGACGTTTCTGCCTACCTTTTAGGCCATCTTCAGGGCTATGATAGAGAAAACAAACAAAACAAAAATAACTATAAAACATTGCAATACCGAGAAAGAATTTATAGAATTTATTTCCTTAATATTATATCCATCTCTAATTTCATTATCTTTCAATTTCTGATGTTATTATATGTTTTCTCGGTATTGCAATGTTTTTTATAGTTCTTTTTTCTCTCATAGCCCTGAAGATGACCTACAACGTAGGTCGAAACATCGGCACTCATAATAAATAAGTTTTTCTTATTTTGTGTTATATTGACTGCACCCCCAGGCTATATATATCCTTCATTAGATCTTCCAGTCAATTATTTTCCCCTCTATCTACTAAACTACATAATTAACTCAAATTATCAAAATCATGAAATCTTTAACATACCGTGGGGGGGGGGGGAGGGGCAAGTGGCCCTAGGATTTTTTAAAGGGAGTAAAGAATCCTTAGTTACGCCGTCCTTCGAAAGGGACGATAAACGGAGGTTCCGAGCCGGTACAATGTCAGGTACTCGTTAAAAATCCCTATCCTAATCAAACCTGGATAGGCAAAATTTAGAGCTCCCACTGTAGCATCATCCGATTAGCCATATCAGCAAAAAGTGACGTTAAATGAATAAACAAACAAACATACCTTCGGGTAGTATAAGGCTAGTAGTATTTTGATGTGCACATTCTATTGTTGAGTGTTGTAATAATTTAATGAAAATAAGGGAGGTTCAGAAAAAAAAAATGAATGCTGAATCATAGTTTTTTTTAGAATCTTTCTGTTATATGAAACTCCTTCCACACGGTCGGGACCTACCACCGTGACCTTGGTCGGGTTGATGTAAAAATAGACAGTGTAGAAGTCGGCTGACCGACCAATATTTGGTTGACTACAAATCGAAAGAGCTTTCGATTGATATATATGGTTGCCACCTCGCGAGGGTACGCTAAAACGAATGTTAGCCAACATTGCAATACCGAGAAAACGTATAATAACATTAGAAATTGAAAGATAATGAAATTAGAGATGGATATAATATTGAGGAAATAAATTCTTTCTCGGTATTGCAATGTTTTTTTATAGTTATTTTTGTTTTCTCTCTGATAGCCCTGAAGATGACCTACAACGTAGGACGAAACGTCGGCACTTACAATAAATAAGTTTGTTTTATTTAGTGTATTTTATTGACTGGACCCCTAGACTATCTATATCGCATATGTAGCCTAGTAGATAATTGTTTACTCGGGAATAAATATTACCTCTAGATGTAGATGTTACTTTCCACGATTTTTGTATCATCGTTCCCAGCGAGTAACCGGTTACTTTTTCTGTTATAACATAAACTTGAAGCTATAATCGCTTTCTCTTTTTTATTCCCAATACCGTTACATCTCATCCCTTCCCCAAAAACCGCTACTTCTACTTCAGTACTTGTCATTTGTATTGTAATCATTACTTTTTGGTCCACCACCAATACCTTTTCTTCATTATCCTTAAAATAATTTAATTGCACCATAAGTAAATATAATTAATTGTGGTAATTATTCCGCAGGCTGTCGCTTCAAGTTGAGTCACAAGTTTTAATTTTCAGTCGTTTCCCTTTTAATATTTTAACTGCTATTTTTTTTAAAAAACTCGACCAGAAAAAAAAGATATATATATATATACACACAGTGATACCTCGAGATATGAGTTTAATCCGTTCCGTAACCTTGCTCGTATCTCAAAGCAATTTTTACCATTGAAATGTCATTAATTCGTTCCGGCCCCAAAAATGCTTGTTACGAACCCCCAATTGTTCTTGTTACGTGTTTTTGAATAAGAAAAATGTATTTATAAATGGCAAATATTGACTGGCTTTAAACGAGTCTTCCAATGCCTCGTCTGTGGAAGTGCGCGGGGTCTGATTCAGCAAATCACCGTAAATCGCTCGTACCTTCTCGCATATGATGCTCTGTGTTAAGGTATCGCCTTTAAGCTGCTTAGCCGTCACCCAAAACATCAGCAGTTTCTCCATCTTTTCATGGAGAGAGCTCCGGAGCTTAGAAATTATTTAGCTGGCGTTATACCCTTTATCGACTCCTTCTGTTTAAGCACAGTGCATATCATTGAAGTACTACGCCTGTACTGCCTCGCCAAGTCGACTACTCGCACAGCTTGTTCATTTTTTCTATGATTTCACCCTTTAATCCAACAGACATCATCTTCTTCTGAGCACTGACCTTTCCACACACTTTCTTCGGACTCAGTTATAAAAAGATAAAGTATATAAATGCACAAAAAGCGTAAAGCACTAGAAAAACTTAGCAAACATGCATCGACAGCGAGGTAAACAAGCACGCAAGGGGAATAATTGGGATAATGCGCGAGATGTGCAATAAAAAGGCGGAAGCTGGCTGTTGCTCGTATCTCAAATGTTGCTCGTATCTCAAATGTTGCTCGTATTTCAAAACAAAACTTCGCTCGCTCGACAGCTCGTATCTCAAATAACTCGTATGTTAAGGCACTCGTATCTCGAGGTACCACTATATATATATATATATATATATATATTGAATATATAACTAATATTGAAAAGGGAAAGGTAAAAAGAGACCTTACACAAATGTTAAGACCGTGGAAAAATTCCAACGAAAAGCCCTTAAGACTCCAAACAAAAACAGAAAATTGGACAGATATTTTCAATTCCTCTTTTAGTTTGGAGACTTGAGGGCTTTTCGTTGGATTTTTTCCACGGTCTATATATATATTTTATTTATTTTTTTTTAGAAGAGAAAAAATTATGTCTTGGCCGGGATTCGATCCCGGGTTTTTATATAAATATATTTAAATAACTACATATCAAATATAATAGCAAAAATTGAGTTTATAAACCTGAATATAACAATACTCTTTTAAATAGAACGGGAGAAAAAGAATCTAAACTACACCATACACAGCTAATAAACAATTAAATAATTTAAAGTACAATATACAACCACTAATGCAGAATACGTAATAAAAAAAAAGTGAACGGGACAAATTTATGTTAATAACATCGAACATTAATAAAATTAATAGCTGGAGATACTTCACATTCCTACAAAATTGACAAAACAGTATCAGCTAAGCAGGCTTTTGTTTCGAGTTGAGTCACAAGTTTAAACTTTTCACTCGTTTCCTTTTCAATATTTTCCAAAAAAAAAAAAGCTATGATGAGCTTTATAATGGAAAAGAGAATATAATAATGGGAAATGTGTATACTTCGGTAATCATTTAATTTAGAAATGAACGTTTCAACAAACAATCATCATCTACACTTCGAAATGTTAGTTAAAACTTTTATTTCGAAATGATTATCGAAATTTATTCATTACCCATAATTACACTCTTTTTTCCATACTAAAGCTCACGATAACTTATTTTTTTGAAAATATTAAAAATTAAACGAATAAGCAATCGACAACCCGAAGCGACAACCTGCGGAACATATACTTAAATTAGTCCATTGAAATATTATTATTATTGTTTATTAATGAATTTTCAATCTTACGAAACCAACTAAATAAAATCTATAAATATCAGTTTTAATAAATAGTTTTATTATCATTCTATACTGACCAGAAAGTTGAACTGAATTCAAATTTACACGCTAAAGATAAAATATAATTTATTTAAATATTCTTTTAGGCTTCCACGACCACTATTATTACAAAAGACTTTGTTTATTTCTTCTGGTTTTGACCGTGTAGATAAATTTTTCGCCAACGTTTCGTCAACCATGCTGCTGACTTTCTCAGCCCTGAGACGAAACGTTGGCGAAAAATGTATCTACACGGTCTAAACCAGAAGAAATAAACAAAGTCTTTTGTAATAATTTATTTAATTGTTATATGATATAATTTGTTTAAATATTTTATTTGAAAAGAAAATATATGGCCAGGACCGGGACTCGAACCCGGGTATTTCACCTCTCCGTGGTGACGCCTCAACCATCTCGGCTACTCCGGCACGCTTCTCGGCCAGCCTCATCAATTCTTTTCACCGATCCTATATCTCCGTGTTCTCGTAATATAACTTCCTCTCGCAATATAGCGAATATAACTTCCCTAATCGTTTCCAATATTGAAAAGGTATATGTAATCCTTTAGGATATGTAAATTTCTACTTGTTGGTAAATAATTGGACATTAGAGTCGAGTGGTTTTTATTGCAACCAATCCGGATTTACTGTCTGTTTATGCCTTAAAGACCATGAAACAATAAATTTCGTAAATTTTAACAACACTATTTACCGACCACGTTTTCCACAAGTTCAGTGAAATTTAGGGTGGATAGAATTCCAGCAGCTCCTCATAAGAATTAAAAAGGACATGTTCCACTTTGAAGTAATTGATTAGATTGATGGTCAGTTAGCCGTTTTACAGTAGTAATTAAATCAATAAAAAAACGAGAAAAGAGCTTTAAATAAAGTAATTATTATAATGTAATTAGAAAATTACAAAGCCTTAAATTGAACGTATCTGATTAATTGTGTACCAGTGAGGTTGCTGTCCCTGACTGATGGATCTGTTTGGCTGTTGATGTGAGGTGTTTAATCGGATGTTTTTATTGGAGTAATGCCTAAATTAGTGAAACGCTGTTTTTTCCCCCAGAATTTTAAAGACTTTCAAAAGTAATTATAGAAATACGTACCTAGATTTTTGTCGATTGTGGAGGTATATAACTTATTTTGGCTTGATTAAAATAATATTTTGGTTCATAAATATAAACAGTAAAAGTTTTAATAATTTACTTTAGTTTCGAAGGGAATATTTAACTATTTATGTTGTTATTCGTAGAAATTTATCGGATAAACGTTAGAAATGGTAGTTTGAATTTGAAACAAGTTGGCGCCATGAATACGTCACGATCTGCAGCG
The DNA here is from genome assembly GCA_037127475.1 of Arma custos. Taxonomy (NCBI): domain Eukaryota; kingdom Metazoa; phylum Arthropoda; class Insecta; order Hemiptera; family Pentatomidae; genus Arma; species Arma custos. The sequence goes on from CM073759.1 coordinate 221,373,591, forward strand.
TCTATGCGCTCTGGTAATGCGCAACATCAAAATGCAACTTGACAAAATGCCGTCTGAGTCTAAACCTTTGTTGACAGCCCAAACAGAGAAACCAAATCATTATTCGTGAGCATTTGATTACTTTGACAACATAATTTAAAGTGATTTGTTAATATTTGATGATTATAGAGAGTGTTTTGAAAACGGTTTTCAGGTATTTGAAGGAATTTCGAGTGGAGCAGTGCTCCTTGTTTCTGCAACACAAATGTACACAACATAGGCCATTTACCTGTTTCCATTGGCATTTTATGAACCAGAGGCGTCGGAGGCCTGTGAGGAAAAGAGATGGATCATTTAATTATAGTGCAGATAATTATTGTACCAAATACGACGAAACAACGGGAATTTGCCCCGATGGAGATGAGTGAGTTAAGCCCAATTACCGACATAAACAAACTCGGTTTAATGAGCGTATTTTTGTTTTTTTCGGAATTTTATTTAAATTGGACCAAAACAATAATTAATTAACTGCTTTGATCGGTTTTATTCAATTAATTTTATAAATATAATTTTTTTTTTGTAGTTGCCCATTTCTGCATAGAACTGCTGGTGATACCGAAAGAAGATATCACCTGAGATATTATAAAACATGTATGTGCGTTCATGATACTGATGCAAGGGGTTTTTGCGTTAAAAATGGACCCCATTGCGCTTTTGCTCACGGAAGTCATGATTTGAGACCTCCAGTTTATGATATTAAAGAAATACAGGTGCTTTTATTGCAATTTATGTGCCTAAATAATTTATTTTTATGGAACAATATTTAATGTTTATTATTGTGTAAAAGGCTATTGAAAATCCTGATGGTGAGAGTACTCCTAATGGTCCGAATGTATTAGATAAAGAACGGAATCTTATGAATGAAGATCCTAAGTGGCAAGGTGAGTTCTGACAACTGATATTTGTTGATTTTCGGCAATAATTTGTTTACGATTTACATTAAATATTATATTAAATTAAGTACAATATAATTATGAGGTAAATGGTCTGTAGGCAATCAATTTTAAGACTGATGTTTTGATCAAAACTTGTGTGATATCATATCGTCATAATCATATCAGTGGTACAAGAGATATCTATCTTCTGTGATAAGATATATATCTTGCAGTTAATAAGGTTGTAAATATTAAAAATTATTTAAACATAAAGGAACACTAGAAATAAAACGCTTTAATTTTTTTAAACATATGTTAAAAATAAAGATATGTACATCTCTCCATCTTATCTCTTATCTTTCAACGTATCTTTGATTTAATTTCAACGCCTACTAGTAGCACACAAGTTTGTCGATCATATTGGCTGGTACAATAAAATAACTTTTTGGCTGATACAAATAAAATAACAACTGACATCAATATTATTATCATTAATATCATATCAATATCATTATTTTTTAAATTATATCAAAATGGAAATAATTCTGTAAAATTTTGTGTTTTATTATTCTAGACATTTATAAAGTAAAGAAACTTTTTGTGAATACATTGTGTTAGTGTCATGGAATAAATAAGCTATTCAAAATCAATAAACAAACTATTCAAAGAAAAAAGGAGTGTAATTATGGGAAATTTGTACATTTTGGTAATCATTACATCAAGAAATAAACGTTTTAACAAACATTTCACTATATATATATATATATATATATATATATATATATATATATATATATATATATATATATATATATATACATACATTATATATATATTTTTAATACATTTATTTCTTGATGAAATGATTATAGAAATTTACACATTTCCTGTAATTACACTTTTTTTTTTCTATACTAAAGCTCACGATTATTTGTATTTTTGGAGAATATTAATAAGGAAACGATTGAAAAGTTGAAACTTGTTGTGACTCAACTCGAAACAAAAGCCTGCTTAGCTGATGCTGTTTTGTCAATTTTGTAGGAATGTGAAGTATCTCCAGCTATTAATTGTATTAATGTTAGATGTTATTAACATAAATTTGTCCCGTTCACTTTTTTTAATTACATATTCTGCACTAGTGGTTGTATAGTGTATTTTAAATTATTTAACTGTTTATTGGCTATATATGGTGTAGTTTAGATTCTTTTTCTCCCCTTCTATTTAAAAGAGTATTGTTATATTCAGGTTTATAAACTCAATTTTTGCTTTTATATTTGATATGTAGTTATATAAATATATTTATATAAAAACCCGGGATCGAATCCCAGCCAAGACATAATCTTTTCTCTTCTAAAAAAAAATAAATAAAATATATATATAGATCGTGGAAAAAATCCAACGAAAAGCCTTCAAGTCTCCTAACTAAAAGAGAAATTGAAAATATCTGTCCAATTTTCTGTTTTAGCTTGGAGAAGGCTTTTCGTTGGCATTTTTCCACGTTCTTAACATTTGTGTAAGGTCTCTTTTTACCTTTCCCTTTTAAATATTAATATATATATATATATATATATATATATATATATATATATATATATATTTTTTTTTTTTTTCCTTGCCAAGTTTTCTTTTAAGAAATAACAGTTAGTTTTTCTTAACATTTATTCCCTGTCCTTAGTTTAAATCTTTAGAGTCAAAACGATAATAAAAACCAACAATATTAATTAGAAGGAATCAATTTTCTTTTGTACCATGTATCCATTGGTATGAAGGAGTTTACAATAAATTGAAACACAAAATTCATAAATATATTCATCTTTCAAATCTCTTCTCTATTAACTGGATAGGTGATTTGCGGACTAATTCTTAAGATATGAGAATGGACAGGTTAATCCGAAACATTGCCTCTTTAGTGTATACAAAAAAAGTTTCAGTGCCTCTTAACTTATTATTATCAGAGAAAAAAAATATTTATTTTATAATATCAAGTGTGTTATGTGATATTATAAGTTATTTTAATACTTGAAGAAATTTAATTTTTAAAACTCAAAAATGGTTCACAATATACGATAAGATGTGAATGTTAATTACAAAAAATTCAAGTAAAGTACACCTTATCTGCCATTCTAAAGCTTGATAATAATGTTTTATTCATGGGAAAACTAAATAATTCTGTACACCTAATAGTTCTTGAGATATTTAACTTATCTCGGAATAAGACACCAAACAACTCTCTTTTAAGCATCTTGGTTATACGTAAACCTAAGAAATATGGGCCATTAAGGGGAAAAGTTTATATTACTAAATTTTAAAAACAAATATTTGGTAGATAAAAAATGGAAAGGGAAGAATTTTATGCTTTCTTTTCCAAAATTTAAAAATTCAAATTTATGAAAATATCCTTCCAACCGTCGTTTTTAAGTGTAAAGAATGGCCATTAACTTTATAATATAAATGCTTTAAGGTATTTGAAAATATGGTATCGTATAGAATATTAAAATTATAGGATTAGTAATACTTGAACAAACAAATCTTTTAAGTGATCTTAAATATTTAGATTCATGTGGTTACAAAATTTGTGGAAATAATTTTGTAAACAGTAATTTTTGGTGTTGGCATTGTGGGGACCTTCAGCTATGCTAAGGTTTTCACTGTTATTATTATTATTATTTTCACTATACCTCAATTTAGGTTAAATATTTGATTTATTTTAATCTCTTCCCCAAACATATTTTGTAAAAATAAATAATTAATGCAACACTAATAATTAGTATAATTATATTTATATAATCAATTATGTATTATATTTATTAAAGTGTAATACTAATTAGTGTTTTAAATGATTGATATGATAATGAGCGCTATGCCTTTAACCTGTATCTGATAAAATGAATAAGATCAACCTTATAGAAAATTTAATTTTCTTCAAACAATATAATAAACCTTTAATGACATAGGGTGTGTAAAAATGAGATATTTAACAATAACTAATATTAACTTTTCATCTTAGACATTAAGTAACTTAAGATGCAGGCATGAGGGTTTCTATGACTTTTTAACATCTTGCTACTCACTTTCAAATTGACGATCGTGCTCACAAACACATTTTTTCATACTCACTATTATAATTAAAAGAGTCTCATTCTGAACCTCATCAGATAGGTCGCAGTCACACTAAATTTTTCTGATATTTTTCTTTTCTTTACATAAGAGTCCATTTTAACGATTAAAATTTATCTTAAATAAAGTGAGATATATATTAACTTGTATGCATTTACCAGCACAGGATAAGTTGTTTTAATAAATAATTCGTCTTACAGAAACACACTTTTCAGCTAAGTGAAATTTACAAAACATTTGGTACTTATGACTATACCCGTTATTTGTCTCTGGATGCGAAAATAGTCCACATGGCAAAAGCATGAAAAATCGCACAAAAAAACAATTTATATAGTCACTGGAAAGTTACATTTATTTTTTCAATGGTTACTGAACAATTAGCCAATGAATGCATTAGTACACTTTGTACTAATAATGGTACAATTTTATTTACTAATAAGGATGGTTGTAGTCGTTATTTGCCTACATATCTCTTATAATCAGATTTCTATGGCCGTCCAGTGGCAACTTGTTAACAAATATGTAATGGCCTTTGATAAAGGTTCGTTCAAAAGATCTTTACCTATATCTCTATACCGTAGAGCGTGCGTGTGTGTGTGGGGGGGAGGGAGGGGGAGAGAAAATGGTCTGGTTGGAGGTAAACAAAAATTCTCTTAAGTAGAGAGAAATCTATTTGTTCAAAAATTTTTGAAAAATTGCTTTATCCCCGAATAATAAAGTTACTGACTGACAAAAATACAATCCCTCACCATCAATTTGGTTTTAGAAAATCACACTCGACTATTCAACAATTACCCGGAGTAACTGACTACATATTGACAGCACTAGAGCAGAAGTTATATGCAACTGGAGTGTTTCTGGATGTCGCCCAAGCATTCGACAAGGTCTGGCAAAAGGGGCTTCTCTTTAAGCTCAAGACTGTACTACCACACACTTATTATCTGATTCATCTCTCATTCCTTGCAGACAGATTTTTCTCAGTCTGACAGGGCTTAGAGTTATCTTCAATAAGACCCATCTTAGCCGGTGTGCCTCAGGGATCAATACTTGCACCATTATTGTGCATAACATATACATTCGATATCCTACAAAGTCCTAACACACTGATCGCAACTTACGCTGATGACACTGCCATGATCACCAAACATCAAGTCGCGACACAGGCTTCACAAAACTTACAAAAGGTGAATGAGTGGTGCCAACTTTAGAAAATCAGACTGAACCACGATAAGTCACAACACATCACTTTTACTCTTAGACGCGAAACATGCCCCCCCATTTTCCTTAATAACACACCCATCCCACAGAGAGACAAAGTACAATACCTTGGACTAACTAGGAGAATGACATGGGGTCCTCACGTTAAGATGAAACGCCAATCACTAAATCACAAACTCAAATTAATGTACTCGCTATTCAGGGAAAACTCCAAATTAGATTCAAGACAGAAATTAAATATGTACACTTACTTACTAAAACCAGTCTGGACATCTGCATTACAAATTTACGGCATCACTAAACAGCCTCACAGAAAACGACTGGAAACTTTTCAGTCAAAAGTACTTGGACTTATCACTAATGCACCATGGTACATCAATAACAAAACTCTGCATATTGACTTAAAAATACAAATGGTTGATGAATACATACGAACGTACTACTAACGCTTTCAAGAAAAACTATACGGATACCCAAACCCATTAATATAAAAAATGGCCATGACTCTCATGCCTGAGAACACTAGGAGGAGACTAAAAAGGACATGAATGAGGGATCTATTACTTATTTTATTGTTTGCTACTTTTTGTACTACCTTCTCAATTAAAAAACTTTAATATTTACCTAAAAGCAGTCATTTTTAATAATTTAGTAATTTTTAATAAAATAGAGCCAAAAACTCAAAAAGAAACACTATTATTTATTATAATGCAATTGGGAAAAACCACAATGCAAAGCCTTATGTTTCAAATCTAGTAATACACCCACTACCAGTCGACGTTTCGCGTTGTTGTATGTTGAACATCTTGGTGGTGGGGTGCTGTCTCATGTTTGGAGCCTATTTGGGCTGTTGATCGTTGGGATGTATTGCACCTTTTTCTTCAAGATGTGATTCACATAACCCTTTTTTGTGTTTGTGTCTTGATAATGCCTGAATAGGCGAAACGTCGACTGGTAGTGGGTGTATTACTAGATTTGAAACATAAGAATAAAAACATTGCATTGTGGTTTTTCCCAATTGCATTATAATTAGTAATTTTTAATTGCCTGTATTTTGCATATTTAGCCCTGAAGAAGACCTGCAATGCGGGTCCTAACATTGGCTCTTTAATAAACATTTCTCCCTACTTTTTTTTACGAAAAAGAGAAATTTTTTTTACCTTCACCCCTTTTTTTTTCTCCCACATGAAAAAAAACTTTGTTTTTCTATAATTCAGCAAGATATCAATTCTTTTGTTGTATTGACTATATCATATGAGTACTATGAAGTTAAACAATCATTGATGATATTGAAAAAAAAATATTAGTTGCAGAAATAATGTTAATCTTTTCATTTTCAGATACAAAATACGTCTTATCAAGTTATAAAACTGAACAGTGCAAAAGACCTCCTAGGTTATGTAGGCAAGGTTATGCCTGCCCACAATATCACAATAGCAGAGATAAAAGGCGAAGTCCTAGGAAATATAAATATAGGTAAAGTTTTTTATTTGATGTTTTTTTTTTATTATTCTTTTTTTAAATATTATTTATTAATTTTTTTTATAATTAAAATATTGTAGATCAACTCCTTGCCCTAACGTAAAACACGGAGATGAGTGGGGCGAGCCGGCGAATTGTGAAAATGGAGATAACTGCAGCTATTGCCACACTAGAACTGAACAACAATTTCATCCTGAAATTTACAAATCTACTAAATGTAATGATGTACAAACTGCTGGCTACTGCCCCAGAGGAGTATTTTGCGCCTTCGCACATGTTGATCGTAATTACACTTATTTCTTTCTAGGGCGATATAATATAAAATGGTATTTAAAAAAAAAAAAATTAAAGGCTTGCGAAGCTCTGGAACCTGAGAGTAGATCGAATGTGCTCCTTACAAGGGGATGTCTTGAAACATAATTTTGGGGAAGAACCAGAAAATTTGAGAATACTACTAGGATTGACTAGTTTAATCTGTTTGGGATCAGTGACATGATCCAGTTCAAAAGCAAATAACTTTATTTTAGAAGTGTTTTGCTCTTTCTCGCACAAGGGCCATTTAGAAATAGCTTTAAAATGTTATTTACGCATAGAGGATATGGTAGTAAATTCGATCAAAAGTAAGGAAAATTATGCTGCTACAATCTTTCCTAATATCGATTTTTTATATCCAAGCAAGTTAAAGAAAATGGATTCATTTTTTTAAAAATAAATTTCCAGCAGACTTTCTTAAGGTGATAATTAGAATAGTAGTAGTTGAAAAAAAAAACCTGTATTACAATCCATGACGGATCTTGGGTTCAATGACTATACTGCTCTCAGGATTACGGTTGGGTAGGGAGTTTATTTATTTATTGGCGCAACAGACTCATAAAGAAGTCCTTGGCCTGCTCAACCGCTCTTCCCAATCGTCCCGATCGCCTGCTCGAGTGATGGAGACCTTGCTCAGCCACCGATCTTCACAGACTGCATCCTTCCATCTAGCTTTGGGCCTTCCTCGAGGTATTACTCCATCAGGATTTCCTTAATACGTTCTTTCTTCGTCCATCCTATATAAGTGGCCCAGCCACTTGATTCGTTGAATCCTGATGAAGCTCGATATCGTTAGGTCTCCATATAGCTCACTCAGCTCCTTGTTCCTTCTGATCCTGAGTTGGTCGTTTTCTCGAACTGGGTCGAATATTTGCCGTAGAACTCTCCTTTCAAATTAGCTTTTATAGCGTTTCCATGCTAGATTAATTCAATGTGAGTGTTTTACCAGCGTATTTTGCTACTGACCTAATGATGGTTTTATATAGCGTCAGCTTAGACTTTAGGCTAAGGAGCTTACTTCTCAGGAGCTTTGAGATCCCGAAACATGCTTTGTTAGCTGATACTATCCTGGCTCTAATTTCCTCCTCCTCATCCAAATTCTCGTTTATAAGGCTTCCTAAATACTGGAAACTTATCACCCGTTGGAAAGTGTGTCTTCCAAACGTGTAGCTACGAGGTGGTCGGTTTTGTTTACTATTCTTTATTGTGTAGGGAGTTGATTTGTCTAAAATCACACTCAACTGCCTGGTATTTCCCCCAATGGAGGCTTGGTAAGCTCCAGGAGGGTTTCCAGATTCCATAGGGTCCATCCCCGGTTGTTAATAGATTAAATAAATTATCTGCCACAGGTGGATTCGAACCTGGCACCACAACAACTCACCCCTCTTCCACCCTAGCTATATTTTTGTTTATCCGAATATTTTTTGTATTTATATATTTAATTTTTTTTTTTTTCGACAGAGGAAATGAGCATAGCAAGAGAATTAGCTGCCCCGTTGGAATTAGGAACAAGCTTGGCAGATATTTTATCAAATGCACTTCCGACTGTTCGGAAAAGGAATAAGAAAAGTAGCGAATCATCAGTAAGTTTTTTGAACAACTATTTTCATTGTAAAATATATATTTTACCATTTATTGGGCAAAAATAATAATTTTAGCTAAAACTAAAAAAAAAAAATTAGGAAGGGGGGGGAAATAGTCCAGGTGGAGGTCAAAATAGTTTTTATAATTATTGTTACTAACCCATATCACGTTGTTTTAGTTCAACATTTAAAAAAATATTTTTATTTCATTTTATAATTTAAATGAGCTGTTATTTTTTAAAGTAGTATAATTCCATTTTTTCATATTAGTGATAGCTAAAGGTTTCCATTTAAATATTCAGGAAAATGTTTTTATCACCTAAGTGATAAACGCTTAGCCTGAAAAAAAAACCTGTACTACTACAACCCGTGAAGGATCTTGGGTTCAGTACATGGTAGAGACTGTACTGTTTCATGGGCAACGGTTCTGCACTTGTCCTAGGTCTCGCTCAACCGCCAAATTTTTCTCCCTTATTTTGGGTACCCACTTTATAGAGGCTGGATGAGCCCCAGGAGGGTCCTTGATCCCATAGGATCCATGTTCGGTCGCTAACAGATTAAATAAAAGTCTGCCAGCGAGCGGGATTTGAACCAAGGAATTTTGGCATGGCAACTCTACCACTGAGCCACTCCGCTCCCTAGCACTTAGCAAATAGTGACTTTTTTAACCGTATACACCTTTTAATGTTTGTTATGAAATAATAATCATTAAAAGCATTTAAAAGAAATAAACTATATTTTTTACCCAAATGGGCTTTTATCACTTTCAAAAATAACAGCTCAAATTATTTTTTCATTTTATTTGAAAAGAAAAAATATGGCCAGGACCGGGACTCGAACCCGGGTATTTCACCTCTCCGTCATGAAGTGGTGAGGTATTTCACCATGGAGAGGTGAAATACCCGGGTTCGAGTCCCCGGTCCCTGGCCATATCTTTTCTTTTCAAATAAAATATTTAAAAAAATTATATCTTATAACAATTAAATAAATTATTTTTTTCATTTGTATCTTGTTTTTTCCTCTAGTTTCATTATTATGTGTTAGTTTTTGATTGCACTTATATCACTTTTAAATTTTTTGTTCATTTATTTCAGTGTTAAATATTTTTGTATCTAGTTTTTTTTTCAATTGTTTCAGTTTTAAATATTTTTCTATCTAGTTTTTCTTGTATCTAGATTTTTTTTCATTTATTTCAGTTTTGAATATTTTTCTATCTAGTTTTTATTCCACCTATTTCAGTTTTAAATATTTTTGTATCTAGTTTTTATTCCACCTATTTCAGTTTTAAATATTTTTGTATCTATTTTTTTTCCCTTTATTTCAGTTTTAAATACTTTTGTACGTGGGTGAATCAAATATAACTTTTTGTCCTGGAAGCCCATCGAAGGTGCGGGAACGTTCCCGCGTTTAAGGGTGTTGTGTAGGGATGCCAGGAGTGGGGGAAGCAGGCGGGCGGATGCACTCTCACCAGGTAACTCACCAGTTACCGTCGTGACGATGTCTGAGCAGGATGTATCCCCCTCTATTGCGCAACGTATTATCATCAAATTTCTTGCTGCTGAAGGTGTAAAACCGGCTGAAATCTTGAGAAGGTTGACTGTACAGTTTGGGGAAGAGACACTTTCTCGTGCCAGAGTGTTTGCATAGCATAATTAGTTTGTGGAGGATCATGATCGTGTTCAGAATGAAAGCCATGACCGCAGACCCCGCTCCAGCATCACAGCAGACATCAGCCGTGTTCGACAGCTTATTGAAGGTGACAGACGTCTAACCACCAGTGCCATTGCAAGTGAGGTTGGGATAAGCTATGGAAGCACTTTTTCCATACTCACAGAGGAGCTAGGGTTTCGTAAGGTGTGTGCCAGGTGGGTTCCTCGACTTCTCTGATACTGCGGCCCTGACGAGAGAAAAATTGGAGCAACTACACTCCAGACTTATCACCATGTGACTTTCACCTGTTTGGTCCACTCAAGGAAGCTTTGGGAGGTCAGAGATTCGTCAGTGACGATGAGGTTGAAGCCTACGTGCTCAATTGGCTGAAGACACAACCTACTTCATTCTATGAGGACGGGATTGGAAAATTACCTATGCGCTGGGAAAAATGTATTTCCAAATCAGGAGACTATGTAGAAAAATGAGGTGTACTTTTCTTTGTGTTCAAAGTAAAAATAAAAAAATTAAAAAATAAGTCTCGTTTATATTTGATTCACCTACGTATCTTGTCTATTCAGGCCTGAAGAAGACCTGCAATGTGGGTCCAAACACTATTTAAGGAATTTTTTTTTCCTCCTCCACCCTGACCAGTTTCTTCTTAATGTCAAATAATTCATATTATTATTTCCTCTGTGCTAGTCAGTTTGTTTAATTATTTAAGTAATACAATAATGATGTGCTTTTTTTTAGAATGGCAGCGGAGATATGTCCGAGTGCGCTTCTACAAGCAGTATTGGCTCCAATAGTTCTCACAGCAAGGCACCAGGTGCACAGCTGTCACACAATAGGATAGAAAACCAAATCAATTCTACATTTAATCATACTTCGCAACATGAAGCAATCCATAGGGTATGTATTACATTATATAAATGTCAATGTGTAATTTATAATTATTACATTGCATTCATAATCTATTAATCTGCTATTCGGCTATTCCATATGAAATGTCCGTTTTTATTATTTCTATAATTACTAGTGGAATCAGTGGTCTTCTGTTTTTTACTATGTTTTTGTTTACAGATTCTAAAGAGCTGTTTTTAATCCTTTGTTTTTCTTTATTTTTATGTCTGTCTCACTGCTAGTGAACAAACATTGTTTAGTGTGCCATCAAACATGAACATGGAAAAACACAATTTTCATGTAATTTTTTTATAAGTTTAAACTTATAAGAATCGCTACTGCGTTCGGTGAAGGGTGTTGTAACGAACGGGCCATTTGCTGTTGGTTTGAGTAATTTTCAGCTGGTTACGCAGATTAATTCATTTCTCCTCTCAACCCAGAGATGAAACGATCACATCCACACTGCAGGGATATTGACATAATACAACAGAAACTTATTAAAAAAAACAACTGCGTTGGTTAATCAAAAGGGACCTACACTCTTACATGACAACACCAGACCTCATATTTCACGAAAAAAAACAACTAAATGAGCTGGGTCATAAAGTCCCCCACCTTATTCACCAGACTTGTCTTCGACAAATTTCCTTCTGTTCAGAAATTTGTACAACTTCCTTAAGGGTGAAATTTTTGAAAATGATTCACATGTCCAAAAAAGATTTTCAGACTATACCATCACGAAAACCTGAATTTTTCAGTTCTGGAATTGAAAATTTGACAGCGTATTGGGAATAACTATCGAAAATAAGAGTAAATATTTTGAATAAAAATGTTTTGATTTCATTAAGTCATTTTACTAAATAACCTTTCCTTTGAAAATGGACATTTTATATGAGACAATCCAACATTATGATAGCAACTATATAAACAGAGCTTTAATGAGATTAGTAAAGAGTTGATGTTTGTGTTTTTTAATTATTAATTATGGTTGATGAATTTCTTATGGGAAAAAAGTTCATTTATATGATTTGAATTGATTATTTTAAATTTAAAGTTGTTATAATTTTTTGTAGGAACTTTTAATGGATCAGCTGGTTGCTATAGAAAGTAATCCGAGATTGGGAGAAGTCGAAAAGAGACAAGAGAAACAAAGTCTTTATCTCACTACCCTCGGAATGTCGAGCAATCAAACAACTCACGGCTCTTCAATTTTGCCATTGCACTACGATGCCCACGGTCTAGATGTTATGAGTAAGGTTTTCAAATAAGTTCATAGATTAAATGTTGAATATTTTAAACTATTTATTAATTGATCATATTTACGGCATATTATATTATAAATATATATATATACAGACAGTTAAATATTTCTAGCGAGGAGAAAAGAAAATATAAATTTTGTTTTAAACAACTTACTCTATTTTGAAATTTGAGTATCATCATAACGTTATGTATTTTCAAGTATATTCGATTCCGAAATAGTTATTCCATAGAAAATTGTACTGATTAGAAGTTACGGGATTCAATCCCTACCAATTTTCTTGGTGTTGCTATGAACTGAAAATTTCAAATTCAATTAATTTCAGCACAAGTATGTCACCAATATTTGTAGTCTTATTGAAATGTTCTTTTCTTAATAAATTCAAATTGTCACCTCGCTTGAAAAAAGAAAAGAAAAAAAATCGAAAATTCTCAACTGCTTCACTAAGACCTGTTTATAGAATATATACTTGTTTTATATTTAATAATTTTTTATGATTTATATACTGAATATTTGTCTTGTGGGGGTAGTTTGAATGAAATTGATACACTGAATAACTAAATTATTTCTTATATTAGACTATTATCACTGAGGTTAGTCATAACTGTTATAAATAATAAAATGAAAAAATTTAAAATTATATTTTATTTAAAACAACTGAAACCTTGTACAAAAACTTATAAAAGCATTAAACAATCACTACTTCTTATTAGATACCTAACCTTCTATCTAAATAACCTGTCATATATCCTCTTCCACTTTAATTATGACAGAAGTAATTTTTTAATTTAATCTACAGGAAAATTTAATTAGTTAAATAATTAGTTTATTATATAAGGGTGGGGCAAAAGTCCGGCTACCATTTTGATTGCCTATAACTTTGTTCAAAGAAAAGATAAGTAAGTTTGGTTTTCATAAAAAGATTTTTGGTCTTTACATTTTTTTTTTCGTTATGATTGGAAAATTATATCGGCTAAATGGTGACCGCAATTCGCTATGCAACTTTTGGCTCTTTTTAAGGCATTTTTCATGACATCCTGCAACATCTCAGGCTGAATTTCTTCATTTTCGTAACGAATATTGTCTTTAAGATGTTGAATCGTTAAGGGCTTATTCACATAAACTTTTGATTTAAAAAAACCCATAAGAAAAGTTGATCAGGATCTCTCGGTAGCAATTTTTGGAATAATTGAATTTTGTACGGGAACATTTTCAAATCAGTTTTCAAAATTTCGTCTTAAACTGCGTGCAGAAATGTGTAACTGGGAACCACATTTCCGAATTGATGTTTCTAGAGACTCTGCAACACTATCACACACCAGAGCCACATTTTCAGCGTTACGAGATGTCCGTTGTCTTCCAGAACGAGGCCTGTCTGCTGTCGTACTATACTGTCAAAAATTCGCATGTAAATGATATGGTTTTGTGCGGCACTGGACGATTAGGATATTTTTGACGCAATTTCCGCTGAGTGGCAATAATGGAACGATTATTTTCAATAAATGTTGTCACTATTTCTGCTCGTTCTTGTGGTGTATATTTATCCATGATAAAATTTGGACGTCTGCACAACACAATGGTTAAAGCTAAACTGACCCAAACATCACATAACCAAGATGGCGCGCAATCAAAATGGTAGCGGGACTTTTGTCTCACCCGTTATATAAGCTTACATTGAGCTTAAACAATTTTGCCTTGAGAGAATTCCATTCTCACATTTGGTGACTGAATTTGAAATTTTCGGTTTTCATTGTTCATATAGCATTTATTTCTCTACATCTTTTAATCAGTAGTTTATTATTTTATTATTTGGAATAATTATTGGAGATAGGGACGAAGGTTGGCCTAATTAAAAAACAATATAAACAAACAAGAAATTTGATTTAATTAAGATATATCTACAGCCCTGATTTTTGTACAAAGAGAGTTAATTGTAAGGAGGGAAGCGGAATCGTGTCATTCTCATTGTTTTTGTCATGATGTGGAATCGCAATGGTGGCAATAATTTTATTTGAAGCCGATCCCTGACTTAGTCCTTTAGTTCCTACCAAAATAACACGATTCCGCCCCTCCAAATACAAGAAACTCATTTAGGAGAAAATTTGACTTAGTCACTTATTCAGCGGGGCTGTAGATGTAACTCGTTTATTGTAGTGCTAGAATGAATGTTTTATTTTATAAACATTAACAAGTGTTTCATGTTTATCTTGTCATTTAAGGTAACGCATTGGACGAATTGCATCTAGATGAACCTTTAGGCTTGATTGGAATGGACAGAGATTTTGTTGAAACAGATTCCCCTACAATTTCAAATTCCATTTCTGCAGGACTGGCCAGTTCAGGTGATTGTTTTCTTCCTCCTCCTATTTTTATTTATATCTAATTTATTTTGTTCATTATATCCTTTTATTTATCATGATATCGAAGGATTTTACATTGTGTCAGTCAACTTCCAGTAACCTCCCGTGTACATCGACAGTAATTTAGAAATAGTGTACCTCTTAGTATGTATGGGTGATTCCATTCTAATAGTGCTTATTAATGTCCTGTACTGTTTGCTCTCACTGGTCATCAATAATCTGTTTATAAAATGTTTGTATCAATATGATCCTCATCAACATATTTCATCACTTCTTTCTAACATTACTTGCAGTCCAGAGTCAACCTAAAGTCTACCACTTAAATTTCAATACCGTGTCATTTCTATTCCGAGGAATTTACCTGCAAATTTATAAATGGTCCTTACTAATTAATTCATAAATGTATTTAATAATTTTTCTGAAGAATGTCAAATTTGCTTTATGTTGATGTACCATGGATAAACAAGTACCGTGGTGCAGAAAATTTGAAATATGATTATCATTCCCGATATTTTGAAGTTGTTGTGTAATCAATCCTCTCAGACTTTTATTTTTACAACAAAATATAGTAATAATAAACATTGAAAAAGTTTAATGAAGACATTTTTAATTTAAAAAACCAGTTAAAACAGAATCACCCATATGTATTTATTTTAATTATCTAATAAATTTATTGATGAGTTAGAATAAAATTGAAATAATTTAATTTATGTAATTAATATAACTTCAACTATATAGTTGTATCCATACGTATTATAAAAAAAAGTCCTCGTCCACGTTTGTTTGCGGTAAACTCAATAACTACTGTACGGATTTTCATGCAGTTTTCACCAACAGATAGAGTGATACACCTGAAAGGTATATAAATACATCATATACATTATAATAAATGTAATAAAAATATATACATGCGGTAATAAAAAATAAATAAATGCAAAAGTGATAAATAAATAAATAAAAATAAAGTCTAAAAATAAAATAATTGCTCACATTCATACCATAATTACAATTTGCCTGGGGTCCCCAAACTAAGCTTTTTCCCCAGGAATGGGGGCAAAGCAAGAGGTCCCTGCCCCCTTTCCCAGCCGCATCACTGGCATTAAACGCCAATGAAAGCTGGTTAAGGGCGCATGACATCACACACACAGGTTGTGAGGGGAGAATCTGGCCAGTGCCAGTACTCTAACTTTAAAATAATAGTGATTTGTTTTAATGAGACGCTCTTTGGCATTGGACCTAAAGAATTTCAGCTGCTCCTGTTACTACAACCACATTAATAAATAAGATTTATAAGAATTGACTAAGTTTTTATCAGCTAACATGTATTAATAATTATGTTAACCGCGACTCCTCTCTGAGATCTCGTGGACACTTGGAAAATGCTGGGTGGGAAACAAGGTACAGTCGAGGGCACATATGGGAAACTTGGGAAAGGAATGAACCCAAAACATCCTCAATCTAAAAAACAGCTCGACTAAATTTAAACCAAAGATAAACAGAATAACTGCCAATAACAATAATCATAATAGCACTCATAACAATAATAGCTACAATATTATACAAAATTCACAGTACCATATGGTTAATGATGGAGTCGTTGCAAAAAAAAAAAAAAAAAATTGATTATAATTTCTGTTCGGTAAGCTCTATTATCAAATTTAATTTTAATTATGATATAGGTTTTTACTGGACTAGTAATTGATGATATTTAACTAAGAAGGAAAAAACCATTCTCCAGTCATAATTATTTATTTTCTCGCTTTCTACAAATACGTTTCGACCCCTTGGATCATTATCAATTCTTTAATTGTCTATCTTGATTTATACCATTTTTCTGCAATTACCATATAAATTTACTAATATCAACAACAACATAATTATTAACAATTAAATAAAATATATAATCAATTAAAGAATTGATAATGACCCAAGGGGTCGAAACGTATTTGTAGAAAGCGAGAAAATAAATAATTATGACTGGAGAATGGTTTTTTTACTTCTTAGTTAAATATCATTTAATTTTAATTTAATTTAACCTATTCAGACTACAGTAAAAAGACTTCAGAATTCATCTTTCTTCCGTTCAGATCAAGACACTTCTCGCATGGGGTACCAGTCTTCAAACTCTGAATTATTGGGATAAATTATCACACTATACAAGTTAATTTCTACTAGTGTAAACATAGTTAGTACACCTCTGTACACTACTGCGCTCCATTGGAGCTATTCAACTAATGTCTTTCGGTCGAGAGTGGATATTTATTTCAAAACATGTCAAAAGGCGTGGTTTCTTTTACATGTGTCCCCGAAAATTGTGCATGAGAACTGATTGGGGTTGCCTCGATTACTGATGAGATTTTTTTCCTGAATATTACAATGAACCTTTTATGAATATTATAATTATCCTAATTATATTGTTACTTTTACATCATTAAAATTATGTATACAGTTAATTAGATACAGAATAAGATTCTTAATCTTGCATTTTTTTTTAGGTATGCTTGGAAGTAGCGCCCCTGTCAATATTCCTCGTAGCGGGCACACCAGTTGTCTCGGAAGCTTCTCACCAACACGGGCTTCTCCTTTACATCATTTGCAGTCTGGTTTTTTGTCAGCGTCTAGATTCTCTCATCCAGATACCTTAGAGGTATTTCTCATACTAATAGATATAATTTTTCTGTTACTTAAAGTCTAGCAAGACTGTAGCATAATGAATAATTGAAATTTTTTATAAATTTTTTTGAGATACAATTCTTATTACATTTTTACATATAGTTCACATTTTCGTGGTTATTAGAAACAAGTTACAAATCATTAAGAACAAAAATAAAGTGTAGTAAATAAACATTCCTGGTTAGCCACAGTGTCAGCGGGGAAGTGAGATTAATACACAGGAGAGGATGTACTCTTCATTTTCTCTCTTGTAAGTACATTATTAGAATTGTAAATCACATGTTTGGTATCGTTTTGCTGTAAATAAGAGTAATTTTTGTTTAAAAACATCTTTGAAAAAAACAAGAAGTAAATAATTAATTAAGATTTGTTTTAATTATGTACCTAATTTCAAAATAAAAATATTAATTAATAAGGATTTTGATATAAATAAGAAAAATCTGAAAGCATACAAGTTAGACCTTGCTTAGGATTTTCTTCCTTACATTACTTTAGTGATTTTATTTTTTATAATTTTTTATCTATAAAAAAAAATTGTAATGTGTATATTAATACAAATATTTCACCTTTTCTTTCAAGGGTTCTCTGTTAAATCATGTTGGAAACAACGTTGGTAACTCATCAAGCAAGTTAGGCAGTTTGACCAATAGCAGTCTTTATGATTACGGAATGTCTCCTAGCAGCCGTGGTGCATTGGCTAGTTTTTCCGTCAGTCCACTAGGATCAACATCTTTGTCAGAGGTTAGTATAAGGAAAATATTTTTTATTATTTAAATATAAGCCCTGATGTAATAACATTCTAGATATGTGTGATGTTTATTATATACTATGACTAGCTTTTATTATAGAATTTGGACTACCACATAAAGTTTCTTGACAGTGCTTTTTAACAATAATTTAAAATAATAAATAATTTAATTATTTAAATAGTTTAATTTTTTTCACTATAGGTTACTCGTACAAAATTTCATATGTCTAACTTCAAAACTAACGGATTCCATACAACCTTTGAACCCTTATTATAATAAGGGTGGAATTATCCAAACTTCTTTCTTAAATCATACAAAGGACCTATCTGCAAATTTCAAGATGCTAAATTCCTGATTTGCCTTTATTTATGTACTATAATGGATTCTCCACCATACCTCTAAAACTGTAAGGGGTGGGGAGGGGCACGTGCCCCCGTGCGCTCCCCTAAATCCGCGCTTGGTATAGCCCATGTGTTATTCTGATGTATAACCTATATTACTGTAAAGTTTCTTCCAAATCCGTTCAGTAGTTTTTTTTGTGTGAAAGAGAGACAAACATACAAACTTTCTCATTTATAATATTAGTAAGATGTATAATTATTAGTAAAGGTAAGAATATTTGAAGGAAACAAAGTTTGATTCAATACAAAATAAAAACAACAAGAATTACAGTGATAATTTGTATACCTATTGGTTGTTTAAGTCAAATGCCTTTCACGACCAGTTCCCTGTTAATACATTCAGTTCCATATGTGCATATCAAAATTCAGCAAGTTTTTTGCACGTTAACGTACGGAAAGTAAAGTGATGTATTTAGTAAAGAAAACATGAGCGTGAAAGGAAACAGACATATCCATGATGTGGAGAAGAAACTATTTATTGGAAAGCTATGTTTCAACCCACATTGCAGGTCTTCTTTTGGCCTGAATAATTAATGTACAAAAACTATATAAATTTAAAATAACTGGAATAAACAATAAAATAATGTATAAAAATGAAATAATTGGAATATAAAGTATAATTACTTGGAAATATAAAATTTAAGTGTGTGTGTACATGTATTTATATAAATAGTTGACTGGATGATAAAATGGAGAACGGAGATAGTTAGGGGGTGCAGTAAAAAAAAACACTAAATAAGTACTAGACTTATATTTAGTAAGTGCCGACGTTTCGACCTACACTGTAGGTGATCTTCAGGGCTATGAGAGAGAAACAAACAGAACAAAAAATATATAAAAACGTTACAGTAACAATAATATAGTGACATGTAATGTAGACACTTAAAATAGTGACAGATATGAAAATTAAAGATAACGAATATTGGTAGAATATAATAGAATATAATAGAACTCTTTTAGTGACAGAATATAATAAAATTAAGATATTGACAGATTTAATAAAATTAAAGATAATGAACAGAAATTAAAATAGTGACAGATATAATAATTAAAGATAACGAATATAAAACAAAATACAGAAAATAAATCTACAGAAAGGATAGAAAAGTAAACATAATGTAAAGGGAAATAAAAATGAGGAGGTAAACCAAAGATACAAAATGAGAAGATTAACATATAAAAAAGGTTGGAACATGAAGGATTTAGAAAAAACTAGTAAATTAAAGATATAAAATGTATGATAATGGACTTCTAGTGGTTACATAAGTAAAATGTATGAGACATAATAATACAAGAATATGTAGAAAGAAATGAATAGGTATCTCGTAGAATGACAGTTAGTAATGTAAACAATATGAAAATATAAGTATGGAACTGTATGTACAATAACTATGGTGTATAATAGTATTACTATTGTACAGTAACTATAGTGTACAATAGCTATTTGAAAAATAGTCGATTGGATTAATAAATTTGAAAAATTAAAAATAGTGCTTATAAATATGAACTCTTTGATTACCAACATATGATGGATGCCAAAAAGATAAGGGGGATATAGGAAAACATGTAGTGTGAAGAATGGAGAAAGACTAAAGAGAAAAGGATATAATAAATAAAATATTAAGAAAAGACATACCGATTTAGATAGAGGAGCCGTTGGGTGCACCGACTTACTAACATTGAAAAATATGTTACGGAGCAAGGCGGAAGAGCTAGCAGCGATCTCTAGCGGCCAAAAAGGTAACTAAAGAAGGTAACCATACTGGAGTATAGGAAAAATGAATATATCTCCTATTTATATAATAAGTGAAATGTTTTCTGATACCTTGACAACTGTGTCATCTTATAAACATAAAACTTATTTATAATTTAACAATAGCAGTGCCTATCCGATACTATCCGATGGTTCAAAGCTTCGTGGGATCTGATCATATTATATTAAATTCATAAGTCGTAATAATACAATTTTATCAAGCGGCTTAGAAGTTAATGATTATATATGTATATAAAACTATATTTTTCATTATAATAATCACACTAGTTATTATATATATATATATAAGGGAGCAGAGTGGTTCAGTGGTAGAGCACTGAGTTGCCATGCCGGAAATCCTGGTTCAAATCCCACTGCGGGCAAGACTTATTTAGTCTGTTTGCAGTCGGAGATGGATCATATAGTATCTAGGACCCACCTGGGGCTCACCCAGACTATAAAATATTATAAAAATAGGGTACCCAAAATAAGGGGGAGAAATCTGGCGGTTAAGCGTGACCTAGGACAAGTCACCTCCTTGCAGAACCGTTTTCCATGAAACAATACAGTCTCTACCATGTACTGAAACTCAGACCCGTTCACGGGTTATAGTGGTACAGGTTTTATATTTATATATATGTTTTTAATTATATGATTATTCTCATGAAAGATAAAAATCTTAGAATTATTCAATATATATATTTTTTATTTTTTTTTAGGTTGCTAGGTTAAGAGAAGAAGTTGTCGGTAATAGAAGCAAGCTTGCATCTTGTGAGGAAAAAGTTACTCAAGCTTTAGGTGTTTGCGAGGCTTGGCAACGGGAGGCGGAAGAGGCAAATAGAAAGGCAAATATCGCCGAGCAGCAAAGAGATGAGGTAATTTTGTCCGATGTACATTTAAAGAGAATTTTTTATAATTCTTTCTATAATTCTTTTATAATTCTTTTTATAATTCTTTTTTATAATTTTTTATAATTAATGTTCAAAGAACTTCGTTCTAGTGTATTCATCGCAAAAATGGCGGGAGTACTCTGGGGCTTTAGGATCTAAAAAAGAGAGAAGGTTAGTCCTCGACTGGGAGGGACCTTGATAGCTCAATTGGCAGAGCGATGTCACGGTAAGACAAAGGTTCCGGGTTCAAATCCCGGTCGAGGGCCTATCTTTTCTCTTTAAAAAATAAAAATATTTATAACTCATAAAAAATGACCAATAATTATAAAAAATTATAAATAATAATATGACGAAAGTCAATAAGATCCTAAATTAAAATTAATGTTCAAAGAACTTCGTTCTAGTGTATTCATCGCAAAAATGGCGGGAGTACTCTGGGGCTTTAGGATCTAAAAAAGAGAGAAGGTTAGTCCTCGACTGGGAGGGACCTTGATAGCTCAATTGGCAGAGCGATGTCACGGTAAGACAAAGGTTCCGGGTTCAAATCCCGGTCGAGGGCCTATCTTTTCTCTTTAAAAAATAAAGAGAATTTTATTTATCTGATAGTAGTAAACAGTTTCATTCTAATGTAATATTCTCCATTTTTGTATTTAGAAGATAATAAACTTAATCCATGAAGTTTTTATTTTTTTCAATAAATAAAGAACAAATATTTTTAACGTTAGTATTCTTTAAGTTGAGATTTTTTCATATTCCATATTTGTTTTATTTTAACCATAAAAATAACAACTTGAACACCACATACTGAGTTTTTAGTGATCAATTTTTTAACCATAACATGATGAAGTAATTAATCTGTATTAAATGTATTTATTGATTACTTAATATACTACAATGTATTGTTGATTTACAATTTTTCCTTCCTCACTGCCGAAGAGAGGGGAGCATCCATCGATTGTTTTAATGTAATAAATGAAATTCTACTCACATTTAAATTGTAGACTTGAAGTAACGAATTGGGTCCTATTTCTGTGTAGTTTAATCCATCTGACAGGCCTAACACTTACCATTATATTACTACATACAAGTGGCAACTTATTCCAAATACTATTTGAACTATTTTACTAATATTTCAAAAAATGATCATTTCTATTAAACCCAAAATTGAAGGAATTAGTTTATTATGGATGCTGGTTCCGAATTTGATATAGTATTTATCACTACACTTTAAGATTTTGATTTGGTATTGTTGTTAAAGCAACGTTATTGCTTTAAAAGTGTTTTCATTTTAATATATTAAAAAATAAAAATCTTATGTACGTAAATGGTCGGCCTGGGAACTCGTGTGTTATCGCATATGTCACGACCAGGCAGGCCGCCCAAAGCCAGTCAGGTACGAGAGCTGGTGAAGGATGGGCTCTCTTCTTGGCTCACTTTAGCAGCATGCTACTTTCATTCCAAACACCTCCGTACGATACCGAGGGCACATCAGGGCGAGAAGAGGGCACATACTTCACTTGCCCTGGCTCCACAATAGTCTCCACTGGTCTGTACTTATATTACTATAACTGCTCTTATTCTGACGCAATATATTGTAAGCTCTAAATTTTATCAAATATATTGTCGGGCACCATTTCCTGTTGTCTGTCTTTTGTCTCTTTTTGGGGCAATCCCATAACACCAAGCAACGGTGTTATTTATCTTCCATGAGGAAGCATTCCAGCACCAAGCAACGGTGTTATTTATCCTCCAGGACCACCAAGTGTCACGGAGATAAAAAAGACAGACACCAGGAGGGATGCCCAGCCTCTTATGCGATATCCAGAAAAATAAATTGTACCTTCTTCACAATAATGCTCTTTTTTTTCTCTCAAATTTACCCTTAACCCGCTGCCTCCGGCAAACGTATTCTTTTGAGGACAGAATCAGTTTTTTAATACTTAAGACTATCATGCCTCAACAATTGTGTTCTTGAAGTTTTTCTTATGTAGGAATATAGACTGTTTTAAGTACTGTGCTAACTCGGAACTAACCTTTTAGATGATACGTGATTCGAAGAGAAATTAGATTTCCTAAAAATCTTCCTCCTTCTGTGCCTCTCAGCGTGGAAGCATTTCATACAAATAAAAAAAAAAATTTAAATCCAAATCAAATGACTATTTACTGAGATGTAACTTATTGAAATTTGTAATCAAGTATTCTTCCGTTTCTTATTAGTTAGATCTTATAGATTTTTGATGATAACATGGACACTCTCCATACTTTTTTATTATGATTTTTAAGTTTTCTTTGATATAGAGACAGTTTATTAGAATATCTAGGATATAGTTCTGTTTTTTTGTTTTTTTTTATTGGATATTTGATCGTTGTTTATCATTTATTCTTTTAATGTCACCTTATACTACTTTGGCTAATTGAACAATTTTACAGGAGTTTTAAAGTTTGCCTATCCAGATATAATTAGGATACTTACTTTAACAATTACCTACACTGCAGGCTCTGAACCTCCATTTTAAGTCCCTTCTAAAGGACAGAATTACACTGAATATTTAAATCCCTTTAAAAAATCCTAGGGCTACAAACTTGTGATTTAAGGCATAGGTTATTGAATAGCTACACTACAGATGACCCCAATATTTGATCATGCTTGTACATTTAAGATCATACATTTGATGAGGGAATGTCATCTAAATAATTAGAAAAGTCGTTCTCCAAAAAATGTGTAAATGTGATACCATTCAATCTTCCAGGTAAAAAATATGGTCCCACCAGTAATCCGTTCCAAATTCAAGCCAAAGAGTTATAGCAAATTCATGCTGAAACCTACTCTCTCTGATAGCTCTGGGATTTTCAAGAGCCCATACATGATAATTTCTTTGATTAACAATTCCTCCTCTTGTAAAGGTAGCTTCATCGGTCCATATAATTTTTAATGGAAATAAATTATCATTGCAAATTTTTTCAAGAAACCCATTACTAAAATGCAATCTCTTGACATAATCTTGAGGTAATAAATTCTGAACTTTTTTAAGATGGTACGGGTAGCGATTATCACCTTTCTAAGCTCGCCATATTGCTTGCCGCGATATTGCAAATGCAGCAGATGCTCTTCGGATGCTAGTCTCAGGATTGTTATCAAATTGGCGTTGGACACAATTTCTTCTCCGATAATCTGCTCTTACTGCTGCCTGGAATTGGTCGTCTTCATTAAGTATTAAGAATGACCCAGTCTCTCGTAGTATATTAAAAGTTAACGAAAAGACTTGTCGATTAGGCACTCTTCTATTTGGAAATCGACGCACATACTCCCGCACCGCTTCTAAAGCATTACCGTTACAGAAACAAAAATCATATCAGCTTATTCAACATTAGTATATGTATGCGGCATTGTGGTTGATGCTATTCACACAAAAATATCTGAGTAACTGACTGAAGACTGATTTAGGAATTATAATCCTAGAAGGAAGCCAAAATGCAAACAAATAAAAGAATGTAAAGGATAACATTAAGTGTTTACTAATCTCACTGCCTAGCCTGATGAACTTTGAAAGGTGATAATCGCTACCTGTAACATTTTTGTTTTGCTTCTTTTTTTGCGATTTTCTCTAAAACTAAGCAAAAACGAGCAAATCTTTAAAGGACTTTTTGTCTTAGTTTTTCGGTCCCCTATAAGTTCCTGAAGTTTTGCCATTTAATTCGGGACACCCTGTGTATATATATATAATTTTTTTTTTTTTTTTCATTTTATTATTATATTTACTATAATTCTGTCCTATTTTCATTTGTTGGATTTAAACATTACTTCTTTGTTAATATGTATTACCTCTTTGCCTTTTTATAATTCAATCACCTCTGGATTTTATTTCTATCACTTACTGTATATAACATCTTTCTATCAATATACTACATATAGTGTTATTCTGTGTCATGTATTATTTTAATTTATTTGTATCTTGTATATTTAGCCCTGAAGAAGACGTGCAATGTGGGTCGAAACGTCGGCTTAGCAATAAAAAGTCCTCCCTATTTAAGAGAATTTTCTTTGATCTCTACCAGGACCATTTTCTTCCTTATATATCTCCTTTCTTTAAGTATAGTTAGTTATCTGAAATACATTGAAGTAAGTTTTTAAAAAAAAAAATACATTAAAATTGCTTTTCCTACAGTGATCTACTTAATCTTTTTATAGGTAAATTTTTTTTTATATTATTTAATTACCTAGCTTATTTATTTATTTTCAGGCAATGAGCCAGGCTAAAGCTTTACAAAAAGAAGTCGACCTACTTCAGGGGTCTCCTTACTTGCACGGTTTGAGAAGAGTATCCGAGCTCAAATCACTTCCGCTCACTACATTAAAATCGATACAGGCTCAGTTAAGAAGTGATTTAGAACAAGTTGACAAGGTATAATAATAGTTTCTATAGTAATTACATCGCTTGTATCAAACTTATAAGGACAGATATCCAATAATGTGAGAGTTCTCGCCAGGATATATATTTTTTTATGAAATTAAAATGAAGTAAAACCTTTGGCTCTGAGGAGGCACTGTCACATATAGTTCCCATATGATATCGCTTTCCTAGATTTTTATTTATAAGCAAATGATGATTTTTTTTACTTTTTGATTTGATTTGATTATTTTATTGAGTTGTACAACTGTAATACATATGTAGTACAATTGCTATAAGAGTAAATAATACATGATAGGACATGTAGAGATACTAGCCACTGGCAGCACTCTAATAAAGTTCTATAATAGAAGGTCCCGAGGCCATCTTCTCTTCAGACGCCTAGGAGGATTGTCCGGGATGGAATTGGATGCAAGGATGGAAACTAGTGGGTTTGGATGGGTTTGAAGTTTATTGTGGAATGATAGGTATCTGGAATGGGCTAAATCGGTAACATATAAAACGTTAAGGTCATTATGGATGGTTTTATTTGTGACAAAATAAGGAGCGTTTAGGATTTTGCGAAGGATTTTGGATTGCAAGGATTGAATACGAGAGGTATTCGATGGTTTGGTGGAGCCCCATAGTTCAATTCCATAAGTCCATATAAGCCTTATAACAGTCACATAAATAAGTCTTTTGTAATTGATCTGAAGCCTTGAGCATTTATCTAGTATGTGTTGAAGTAGTCGGAAGCGTCTAGCTGTTTCTTGTCTTTTCAGTCTTGTGTGAGGGTTCCAAGTAAGACACTGGTCTAAGTTGAGTCCCAGGTAGCGAATCTGTTCAACAGGGATAAGTGGAGTACTATTAAAGAATACAGTAGGACAGGAAGTCATGGGTTTTTGACGAAGGGTAAAGGTAATTTGATGGGACTTGCTGGGATTGATTTTAATTCTCCAATTCCGACACCATTCTTCGAGGCTTGATAGGTGTAATTGAAGGGATTGGGATGCAATATATGGGTCATTATTAACTAATAACACACATGTGTCATCAGCATACGGGGAGATGAAGGTGTTAGGATGGGTTGGAATGTCAGCTGTATATACTGTGTAAAGGATAGGACCGAGGATGCTACCTTGAGGAACGCCAGCAGACTGGGAATAGAGGGATGAGTAGGAACCTTTATGACTTACTTTAAATGTATTTTTTTAACTTAAATATATTTAATATCAACAAGCCCTTTGAACTTCTATCTTTATTTTACAAAGTAGCTATTCGCTATAAAGGGTTAACTCCACATTATTTATTAACTAGCTGACTCGACAGATGTTCTGTTCGAACCTTTAAATCCGAAGATTATAACAATTTTTACTTTAAAGAGAAAAGATATGTCTCTCCGTGACAGAGGATCCAGGTTCGAATCCCAGCCAGGGGTATATCTTTTCTGTTTAAAATAAAAATATTTAAAAATCAAAATAGTTCATAAATTATAAAAAATTAACAATTTTTAAATAGATTGTGATTGTTCAAACCGTTTTAATCAAAATATATGTAAAAAAATATCTGACGTGATAGCTTCAGTTGTCACAACTTTACCTATGAGTATATCTGTTACTTAAATGTGTTAAGCATAAACTTAAAACTGATTTAATTATTAGCATGAAAGTCTTAGCATTTCATTTACATCTTATCTATCTATTTACCTATTAGGATAGGTTAGGTCGATTGTTATTCAATACACATCATAATTATATTATATTTTTTTTTTCCTGTATGAGAACATACGTTTTAGTTCATATTTTATTACAGTATTCCAATAATGTAGCCGTTTGGCCAGAAATATTTCTATTAATTTCTGTACAATATTGTTATTTATAAGGGACCTGGTCCCAGAATAAAATTATTTTTCTATTATATTATATTCTAATAGCAGTTAAACATCGTTGAAATCGTTAATGAAAAATCATGCCAAATACTCACTTCGATATTGCACTTCACAAAGTTGCACAATATATAATTTTTAATAAAGCTGCCAAGCGCTTTGCACACCAATGTATTAATTTTATAATTTCAATTTAATAATAACACTAATATTTACGATGAAAGTAACAAATTAAAAGCTTCTTATATTCAAAATGACAAACTTCTTATCTCCAATAATTTCAATCGCAGGGCTGCCTGCCGGACGCAGCAAAATAAAAAAAAATTGACGTTTCAAACCAAAAATAAATTTAACTTAATAAATTAAAAAAACATTGCCTATGAGATCAAATTGTGAATCTTGACAATCGGCGAACCTGCTTTATTATTTACAAAAATTTTATCTAAATATGCCCAATCGCTTAGAGGGAGTTCAGTGATGTACACACGAACAGAAGGATTTTATATATAAAGATTAATAAATAAATTCACTTAGATAAATTGGAAATTGTTTTACTTTTCAGGAGCTTTACTTGCAGACTGCTACGAAATGCATGGTATGCGAGGAGCGGAATAGAACAGTGACATTAGGGCCATGTAACCATTATGTGCTGTGCAGCACCTGCGCTCCGGGACAGAAGGACTGCCCTTACTGCCAGACGCCAATCGTCGCACACTCAACTCCTACTACAACTGCGCTACATGCCTAAAACCGAGTTGTTTAAAGACTGAAACAAATTTTTTTTACTTTATTATGAATCGATTAGATTTTACCTTAGACATGAACAATCATTACTCTTAAGCCTCTATAATACGTCATCTTTTGTAATTTGTATACTTTATATAGTGTGTTAAGTTTATTATCATAAAGACTTCTGTTACTAATTTGTACATATATCTATATAAATATTTTTTCTTATTTATTTTATCGGTGAAAATCTCAACTTTAGAATTTTTTTTTTTTTCTATCTATTGTCATTGAAGAAAATTTGATGAAGAGAAAAAGAAATTCGTATTAGGCTGTTTCAATTTCTATTCATTCCCTAGAATTCGAATTCGAATTGTCAACATAATCATATTATCAAATAAAGAGGAAAAAAGAAGAAGAAGCATTGTAGGGGGCAAAACTGAACAAAGAAATGTATTATTAGCGATCGACTCTTATGGAATTTAATATCTACATCCAGATATCTTCGACTATAATGAAAGTAAGATATGGACTCAATGAAACAAATTATAGTGTTAGTGGTGACTAAATATGTAGTAGTGATCATATTGTCGTATATGATCATG
This sequence comes from Arma custos, assembly GCA_037127475.1. Taxonomy (NCBI): domain Eukaryota; kingdom Metazoa; phylum Arthropoda; class Insecta; order Hemiptera; family Pentatomidae; genus Arma; species Arma custos. The sequence goes on from CM073759.1 coordinate 221,402,461, forward strand.
TGTAGTGATCATATTGTCGTATATGATCATGTGTCACGGATATGAAGACATATTATAGGCCTATTATTTGTGAGGGGCAAGTGATTTTAAAATTAAAGAAAAAAAAGAAAAGGAAAAAAAAAAGGACTTATTTTTCAATTGTATTGCTCTAGTGTGATTGTGTTGTGTGCATTTTGCTTAAACAGATTTTATAGCGTTACCGAATTAGGCAAGTTTGTTTGATATTTTCATTTGTTTCTATTCAATTATTTTCTCTGATATTCAAATTATTATTATAAATATTACATTTTTTTTTCTAAATTAAAAATAATAAACTTGCCTAAAAATAATTGTTTTAAGTTTATGTTGTTAAATTATTTTAGAATTATATAATAGTCTTTAATTAATTAGATACTGTTTAAACTTCACAGTTTAAAATTTTTAATGTTTTTCTACTATTATCGGTCCTTATTTTTTTATATATTAACGTAAGGATTTGAATAATCGTGTTCCTTATTTTATTTACAAAATTATGTTTCAGACAAACGAAAGAAAGGAAAAAAAAAGAAAAATTGAGTTATTTTATAATTGTTTTTAAAATATATTATATATTTATATGTATTTGTATATATAGACAGATATATTCTTGAAATGTAAAATTATTATTGTTTCAATTGATTTTATGCCATTGCTGGAATTTATGTTAAAATTTTAACAAAACTATTTTTTTAATAATGGTGACGTGCTAGGCTTACATGCGCCAGTGGAGACGCTGTACTTCTGAATTAACACATACATACATACATACATACTCACACATACAGGTTATTTTTAAAACAAATAATTACAATTTAAACTTTTACTAATTTTCTTTCGAAGTTAAAATATAAAAGGGCAATTCAAATTAAATGTTTTTATCGTTTTTTATGAAAAATCATTCTTTAAAAAGTGATCCTTTATTTATTCCTATATTTTCCGATGAATTCATAGCCTCCACAAAATCAGTATCATACAAATTGGATATTGAGATTAGAAATTAACAAAAACACCAGAATTTGATTAAAGTATCTACAGTAAAACTTTTCTTATAAACAATGAATAGAAAAGACTATTAAATATAGATTTGTAATATTCCTGGTTTAAAAACATACAAGTGGTTAAAATCCCAATTTTTATTAAATACATCGACAATTGGTTATCATACTTATTTTTCTTAAATAAAGGGGCAATTCCTTTTAACTTACATAAATCTGTTTATAATATGCCCTGAAAATAATTGTTTTTCCATCTTGACGCACAATTGTTTATACAAAATAAAATTGTTGAACTTATAATGCTGAATCTTAAATTTTTTTTTAATTTTTCAAAAATACTATGAAATTATATTTACATCAGTTTACCACAATATAGATACTGTTGATGATATAATTAAAATTAAAATTATTTACAATATAAAAATTCATTATAATATGATTGATATTTTAAATAAGATATAATTATTTTTGTTTGTTTTTTTGAAGCTACATTTATGAAAGTCATATTTTATAAATATTCAAGCTAGGAATGTTCTGTCCATTAGTTATCTTCGCCAATACCAAAAAGAGATGTATGTATGTGCTTATTAATAACTGTAATTGGTAAACTATTAAAGTATACACAAAACATCTGAGTTATAAAATGTATTTTATTTTTTAAACTTAGTTTTAAGAATAAGCTCAAATTATTCTTATGTAACAATACATAATTATAGTTAAAACTGTATGTCGATTTGGAAGGTTTCTTCGAACAGGTTATATTTATGGTATATCATTATTGTCATACATATGTGGTATGTAGAACCAAAAAAAAACTTATTTTATTTAAATTTTCATCATACAAATTTGTTTAGATATTTCAATATACTATTCCTTCTCTTTAAATTCTAGAATGTTTAGAATATCAAATAAAATTCGGGTGATCTTAATTGAGTAGTCCATAGTTAGTTTGAAGCATGTTGCCAAATTCGTAATATATTTGATTGTTAACTGTAATTAAAAAAATCATTTTGCAGTCTTAAAATAAAACTATTCAAGCAAATACTTTAGAGAATAAAAAAATGTCGTTGGGTATTCAATAGTAAGAGGAGCAATAATACGGGAACAGAAAATAATTTCAAAATTTAACGAAATATTTGTTTTAATTTTTATTAACTGATATAATAATCATAAAAAATTCAAACGATAATTATTATCTAATAAATATTTTTAAAATAATACTTTTTGCCTATTATAATTTTATTTGTCATTACATTTCAAGGTTATTTTTATTTTAAATCTCTGCAACAGTTACATTAAGAATTATCCAGAAAATACAATTATAAATTTCAATATGATATTCTAAACTTTCTAGAATTAAAGAAAGGGGATAGGAACAGGCTTTATTTTTAATAGTTATTACCAGTATTAATTTTTTTAAATGTTCAAATCCCTTTTAATGTTGACATTTGTAATGCATAGGGGTTTAACTGTATTTTATATTTTGATTATTAATTAAAGGGTTTGAAACATCGTTTTCTGATTACAATATTAAAATTGGAACGAAGAGGAAATTAATAATGTTTAAAAACATTCCAAGAATATGTTATCTCTATGTGAAAAGAAAAAATGTTTTGAATGTAATGTAAAATAGGTCCTAGATGGGCAGTTGTTTTATCAAAAAATTGATTCAAGTAATGACCAGTATTTCAGTCTTTCAATTAACAAATGTTTAAAGTCACACTTTTTTAATTTTAATTCCGGTAATCTTTGTTTTATTATTTTTTTTTTCTCAACTCAAGGTAATGTTGGCAGAAATATATATTTAAAGTTAACTTTTTTAATCAAAGATTGGCCCAATGTTTTGATCAAGTGATCGGTCGTCTAGGTCTTACTTTATTATAATGGCTGTGCCAGCCACTTTTATATATCGTATGTTTTTGAAAAAGCTTGGCAGAATTTCAATCGTATGCAGTTTGTCTACAAATTTATTATAAGATTTGAAAATTGTATTTTATCCGATGAATTTTGTTGAGTTATTCAAATATTCATGTCAAAGATTTTATTTATTGTCATTATATTAATGTTAAGATTGTATATGTAAGAGTAAGATATTTTTGTTATTATTTCTAATTTTTTTCGATGGGTAAAAAACATGTTTTATATCTATAACTAATATATCAGCGTAGCTCGTATATCGTAGAATATCAAATTGCAATATATATCAGAATCTATTTATTTTCTTCTTTTTATTATTGTTATCGTCTAAAAGTCTTTATCTCGGTTGAATAAGAAATACCGCATCACATTTTCATGAAATAATGCTTAATAATAATGTATTACAGAAGTAAATATTTTTTCTAGTTTATAATATTGATCAAATAATTATATTCTGATACTAAATTGTTTTATATTATTTTAAATATTTTAACTATTGATGAAAGTTTTCGGCATTTAAATGAAGACTAATTCTGGTATGTAATATAAAAACTTACGAATATTTATGTATCAGATGAGATAATTTTTTCCATTTGTATTTTTACATTTTGTACTTTAATGCATTTCGTAAAAGTTGAAATAATATATTAAGTATATTTTAATTGTTTTTATAAACTGGTTTTATTTTTACTACTTAACTTATTACTGAAATGAGGATATATTTATGTTATATATATTTTAATTTCTTATAATTTTCACCCTGATTTTGTTTCAAATAAATTGATATTTATGTATTATCCTTGCTTCGACCTTTAATAATGTTGAAATGTGTCTTGCTTTGTAGTGATTAACGGATTAACTTCAAATATTTCTGAGAGAAAAAAAAATTCTCAAAATCCTTACAGTTTGATTTTTTTTTTTCAAGGAATAAAAATCATGAATTTTCTAAAACATACATTCTCATCCTGGTACATTTTTGTTATGGTATCATCGCTTTATAATTTAATTAGCTTTTTCCCTCTGCTTCGCTCGCGTGAAATTTGGTTTGCCATATAAAGTTTCGTGACAGATCATTTTAAATAAATAATTTAATTTTTTTTTTAACTATAAGTTACTCGTACATCCAAAATTTCAAATGTCTAACTTCAAAACTGACAGATTTCATATAATCTTTGAACCCCTATTATAATAAGGGGGAAACCATTGGGGGAGGAATTATCCAAATTTCTTTCTTAAATTATACGAAGAACCTATCTGCAAATTTCAAGATGCTAAGTTCCTGATTTGCCTTTAATTATGAACTATAATGGATTCTCCACAGAGCACAAAAAACTGTCTGCAGGGGCACGTGCCCCTGTGCCTCTCTCTAAATCCATCCTTGCTATAGCCTATGTGTCCTGATGTATAACCTATATTACTGTAAAGCAGCGATTCCCAAACTGGGGGGGGCGTGACAAGTTGAACATTAATTTAAATTTAAGTAGTCTTTCTAAAATTCTAAATTAACCACGATATTTAGAGAATTGACCACTTTGATATAATGGACAAACCTTCATTTTGGTTAAAATATTTCAAAGTGTATCACAAGAAGCTCTTCGTTTATATTTGCCTTTTTCAAGCACCTATTTGTGGGAAAAAGCATTTCAACACTTGTGGCAATTAAAACAATGTATCGGAATAAACTTGATGTTGCTAGTGACTTGTGTTGTGCACTTAGTAAAACTCAGCCACGAATAGGCATACTAGTAAGAAAAATGGAAGCACAACCGTCTCACTAACCAACCTGATCTATTTTTCTCTTATTAATAATTTTTTATTTTATGAAAACTGATATTGTTGTACCTTATGGCAGTATAATTTAATGTTTTTTTTTTTCAATGTAATACTTATTTGTTTTTTTTTTTGTTCCTAGGCCCACACAATTTATTGTTAAAGGGGGGCGTGAGAAGCTTTCATTTCAACAAAAGAGAGGCGTGGTACAAAAAAGTTTGGGAACCCCTACTGTAAAGTTTCATACAAATCCGGTCATTAGTTTTTGCGTGAAAGAGAGACACGTAACACAAACTTTAGCATTTATAATATTAGTAGGATTTGAAAAAAATAATAAAGATATGTTTTTATTAAACTAATTTTAATCATTTACATCAATCCAAAAATCTCTAATATCTAATAAAATTTGGGTGAGCGGGTTTTTACCCTTACGTTAAACTCAGCAAGATAGGAAGTCTAAAAAGTGCGGTTTGTTCCTAGTCTTCGTTTATTACTCCACTTGGGCAGATCACCATAATCGTTCAATCTGCTGAATATTTGTTCTTAAAAATTATATCTGTGGTTCACAGTTTTATGTAAATAACTCATCTTGATTCATGTATCCCTTACAGCTCTTGGACACTACAATACTTCTAGTTTAGAGCCTTCTTTTCATTATGGCTAATAGTGTGGTTTCCGATCTGCATCAATTCTAGGTAATATTTATTTATCTCCCTGCTGCAGATCCCTTTGAACATCCATTGCTGTGGAAGGAATTGTCGTACATTATATTTTCTTTTCGAAAATAGATTCTTGTCAATTTCCACGAATAGGTTGTTAAATTTACATGTGTTTTATAATCATGAAATTCAATAAATTCTATTAAATTATAAAGTGGTGATACCATAACATACAAGTACCAACATCCTTTAAGAAATTAAAGGAGGCTCTGTATTGTTTTTCTTGAAAGAAACATTTGCTCTTTGTCAAAAGAGAACAAGGAGAGTATCTCTGAAGGTTTTGGAAAACTATTAAAAACTTGGTTTTTCTTTTAGGTTGCTTCATTATGTTTCTCTTATTTTTTTATTGAAATTTTTTGGCACACCAGAATACTGCTGATTATGGTACTGCACTAGTGCGGTCTGTTGAAATTAGTGGCTACGAACTATTTTGTATTTAACCCTTTAGCGACCGAATACGGCCGGGTCAGAGCGGGCTGCCTGGACTGAGTGGTAGAGAAGTCAACCATGCCCGCTGAACCGATTACTTTTTGACTCTGAAATCATGTTTTTTTATTTAATTCCTTATAGTTTCCCATCATCCTTTTTGATCCGGACTTGGAATGGTGAATGGACTGGCACTGGTGAATTTAAAAACATATTTTAAAAAAAAAATGTTTTTAATTATTGTAAATTAATTTTAATTATTTAAAAAATTATACAATTATATACTTTATTTTTTTGAAATGTCTATATACAAATTTATACATATACTTTATTTTTTTGAAATGTCTATATATAAATTTATACAATTAAAAATTCTTTTGAGTGTAATAAATGCCGAAACACGACAGACACACTTTACGAAAAATAAAATACCCTAAAGTGAATTTGTACGACATCTGTTGTCAAGAAAAAGAATTTCAGCTAGTCATGCGGATACCTAGATGGCTCTAGGAACTTAACTACTATTGTAGCTCACGGTCTAGAAACGCCGGAGAAGCAAAACTATTATAATAGTCCATGGTCAGTGGAGCCCACCTGACTCCGGACTATTATAATAGTCCACGGCACGGTGCGGTCGGACTATTATAGTAGTTCACGGTCGCTAAAGGGTTAATACAAAATTTGCTTTCATTAGAATTATATTATAGTTGTCTTGGATATTGGGATTGTACTATTACTAGTACTACAGATTTTATTTACAGCTTAAACAGTATGGATCTTTCTCTTAGCCTTAAATATTTGATTGTGTAAATGTCCTATAAAATTTTCTAAACTCGTTAAACTTTATATGTATTGCTGGTTCTGATAAAGACATAAAATATATGTATAATTTCTATGCTTTCGGTACCATGTTGTGTCTAATGCTAATATTGGTCAGATAAAATATATTTGTTAATTCCCTTTTGTAATTAACTATAATTTGTCAATAAAATACAGGGGGTGCAATGTTTAGGTCATGTTTATAAAAAAAAAATAGATACATAATAGTTTAACTTGTAGAATATTAAGTTCATAAGGCCTCGAACAATCCGTATCCAATTTTTTTTTCACAGTCGAATAAATGTTATTCACGGTCTGAGAAACCCAGGGTATTTGCCATATTAACACAGGATGGATACTCATAAATGTAATTCACCTCCAAGATTAGCAGAGATCCGGAGGATTTTCACTGATAGAGCTAAGGTAAAAAGAGGTCAAATCTTATGGATATTCGCCCTCAGAGCTAAATGTTAGATTATTTAGGTTTAAGAAGAAAGGGTACAACTCCATTGTAGTGATGTTCTCCCTTTCAATCCACACTAATGCTATCTAGTGGAATTTACAGTAGTCAATTTTTTTGACCTCCTGAACTAATTATTAAAATTTATTACAGCTTTAATTTGAAATTGTTGCGTTGACATCCCCTGATCTTAGGTATTTGTTTAATTAAGGTAATCCCATTCAAATTAGGGATATTACCATTAAATTGTAATCTGCTGGTTCTGTTGAAAACTATATGGAAAAACATTTTATTTAAGTAAATACGAAACTTTTGGTTAACAAGAAGAAAAATAAAATAAATGTGATACATATTGTGTTATGTTGATGATGAGATGTTTAGAAGAGCAGATTTATTTTTTTACATTTTCTTTGGCCTTCCCTCTTCTCCCACTCCCCAGCTTAAATCTAGGTAACCCTGAAGTTGCTTGTTTAAGTTTGCTCGATTTTTAAATTAAAATAAACACTAAGAGTTTATTTAGCTTTCACACTAAGTTCATTCCAAGGTGGCAAACCTACTAGAACAACAATAAACAAAAGTTTGCTACAGCTGGAAGCGCCAGTTTTAACTTTATGTCTACTAGATATATTTCACAGTGTGCCGTTAACATTAGTTGTACACAAAACAGTAATAACTTAGATTAAAGTAACAAAGTCTGACCTCTACTGAAGAAGACCCCTTGGAGGTTTATATATATCTCTTGAGCAAGCATAATGCTATACCAATGACCTCAGGCTTAGAAGTGACCGAGGAGTTTTGATTTACCTAGCCTTAGATTTATTTATATGGTCTATGTGCATGTCAGATATAAATACTAAATTTTCTTATACTTAATAACTATTTTAGCTCCATCTCTGTACCTTGTCTTTATTATCGGATAATATTTAAAATAATAAAGGAATAACATGCACAGGGATCAATTTCGATGAATGGTAAAAACTATTATGGCTTTATGTTAGGAGAGGAACTTATAAGAAGAAGGGAACCTCTATCAGAACATTGGAATAAGGCACTAAGTGAGGGGTTGAAGAGATGCTGGTAGGACATGGAAAAACGATATTGATTGCTTTATATAAAAAAAAATTATACTCTAGTGTATAAATTAGTAATGCAAAACAACAATTTTTATAATATCCGTTTGGTTTAATATTTATTTAGTTGTTCCCAGATTCTACACCTCTCTGATATATTTTTTTGTTTGTTATTTATTATTTCTATTTTATCCTCCTTATTTCTATTAATTTTCTTCTGCAACTTTGCCGTGTACCACCTTCATTTCATATCTTTCAATTTAATGATAATTGTATTCTTGTTTGAACTCGTGAGTTACATGCTATACACTATTGATTATAAAATTATTTAATCTCATGTTTTACTATATGTATATTTCATTTCACTCTTCTTCTTTTCAGCAATTACTTGATGTTTTAACCTTTTGTCCTTTATATTTTATTTTCATATAAGACTGAAAAGACAAGAAACTGCTCGACGTTTTCGCTTACTTCAATATTTACTGGACAAACGTTCTAAGCTCCCAATTAATTACAAAAGCCTCATCAGACGTATTTGGACATACGGAGTTGAGCTTTGGTGTTCTACTAAACCATCCAATTCATCTCGTATCCAATCCTTACAATCCAAAATCCTTCGTAAAATCCTCAATGCTCCTTATTATGTCACAAACAAACTCATCCATCATGATCTTAATATCCCATATGTTGCTGATTTGGCCCTAATTAGATACCTATCCTTCCATGAAAAGCTCTTACACACTTGAATCCGCTAGTCTCTCAACTTGCTTTCCATAATATTCCTGATAACCCTCCGAGGCGTCTGAAAAGAAGATGGCCTTGAGACCTTCTACTAAAGAACTTTATTGGAGTACTATCAATGGATAGTTTCTCCACAAGTGTTTTTTTTTTCATTTCCTTTGTTCATACAGCAGATTTAATTTATGTAATATAATTACAGTTGTAAATGTCAATAAATTATTCTATTCTAAAAAAAAAAATATTTCATTTAAATCTTTTCTGTCCATATAATTTTGTTTATCCTCTTTGGTGCATCACTCTTTGTATTATTATTTTGTTTTTTATCAACCCTGATAATGGTCTCAAAGTAGGACCGAAATGTTGGCAAAAAATAAATAAAGTTTTGTTCATGGAATTACTTACTTACTTCCCAGCCATTCTAGAATAAATCAGAAATTATTATTACAGTCATATTTAAAATAAAGTTATTGATAGAAGGAAATAATTAAAAGTAACTGTTTTTTTAATAATCAGTTGATGAAGTGGTTATACTTTAGCGCTACCTATCAGGATGTGGGGGAACTAGCTGAAGTAGGCAGGCTAGAAATTATTTATGTCTCTACCTCCTGGAGAATACTAAAATAGTCACTTGTTCCAGGAAGAGGTTAGTTTTTTTGGTTTGTTTTTTCAAAAACTGAGATAAATTTCAATTGGGATTCCCCATCCAAAAAACAGTTTATTATTTTTTTTCTAATCGAAAAACAAAATCGTTTTCGCTCTTTTTTTTTTTTTTTTTTAAATAGTTCCTTATGTATCTTTCTATCTCACTTGTATTTTAAATTAGCCATTTTTTATTATTATGCATACAGTGAAACCTTGTTTATCTGAATCCTCAGATTAACCGGGAGTTTTTTTGACAATCGATCAACTGTAGTTGAAGGTACCCACAATTTAGGGCACCTTCAAATTCCCCCGCCTGGTTTTCCTTGTTGCTTACGTAATTACTATCTCTTTACTGGTTATAATTATGAGTTTTTTTTTTTATTGAAATATTGTGGAAATTCCGGAATTAGTGCATCATTAATGAAATGATTTTGTAAGGATGCTGCAATCGGTATTATTAGAAAGATGACTAAGGACCTAAATATATAATCAATCAAATATTGGCTGTCATTAATTAAGTAAATTGAAAGGTCATTGTCGGATAATTCGAGATATGTTGTGGTTGATGAATTGTTTATGCTTTTAGCCCCCGTAGATTGACCCTATGGTACAAGGGCGGATCCGGTATTTTTTTTAAGGGTACAACAGCCAAATGAGAAAAAAAATCAACAATAACTTATAAATAAACTTGTAGTATTTATAGAAAGGTTTCAAACGTTTATTAAAATATCTAAACAATAGTTTCACTCATGTATTTTAACAACTATGATTGTTATTCTAACAGCGTGCCTCCTTACCCCCCCCCCTTCGATCCGCCCTTGCTATGGTATCTGAATACCCTACTGGGCATAAGCGTAACGAGGGGGGTTATTGGGGATGTAACCCCCCCCCCCATTGCTTAGAAGAAGTTTTTTTAAAAATTGTAAGTAACAATTTAAAAGAAATAAAAATTTGAATGATTTTACTTTTTCTAAGTTATTATTGTGGGATTACAGAAGTAAGGGTCAATAATGTCAAAAATACGACAAAGAAAGTGCAAACACAGTTATTTTAATGAATAAAAGGTACACTAAAATGAGAAACCAAAACGTAATACTGTTTATTTACAATTAATTATATTATTATAGCGGCAACAATAAGATCGCAAATGTGAGAAGAACAGTTTAGACGATTCTTAGAATCTAGAAGTTAAGTCTGGATGGGTCTAGAAAGTTCCCTATGCAATTAAATATAGTAAGTTATTGTAACCAATAAATAAGGTTATTTGTATTTAAAAGCTATTTCTTGATTGCCCTTCCAAAAATAACATTTATAACTTCCAAAATAACATTTATAGAAAATTATAATCTATTTATTTAATTTGAAGCTACATGATTATAGTATAATATAAATTATACCTATATTACGAGATATCTTTTTTGAAAGGAGTAATATGTAGGAGTGGTTGATGAGGGGGTTAACCCCCCCACGTTAATGCTACTGGGTGCCCTTAATTGGGAAAACCCGTCGGTTGAACATGATCTTGACCAAACTATTTACATGCACAACCGTTGATTTACAAACAGTACGATTTCTGCAAACACGAAATATGTTTTAAAAAAGATAAATATTATTATTATTATTTGTAAATTTATTTAACGCGATTTTACATACATTACTTTATATTAATTTCTTCTATATTTATAAATTTACATCATATTTAGTATTAGTATTTATTCATATTTTATAACTTTCTTTATACATTTATTTTCATACATTTTATATCATTTGCTGTATTACTAAGTTTTCCATATTTGTATGTCTCACCAGTTTTACATTTGTAACTTTTATTGTATTTTTCATATTGTATTTTACTTTTTACTTTCTCAATTATCTTACTTTTTATATTCCTTTACTTTATCACATTTCTCTTCTCACATTTTGTCATTTTTATAAACTATCCTATGTTATATTTCTCCACTTTTATATACTCTATATATTATTCTATAATTCCTAGTACTGCAATGTTCTCATAGTTATTTTTCGGTTCTTCCTTCTTAGCCCTGAAGATGGCCTTCACTGCAGCCCGAAACGTCGGCACTTATAATAAATAAGTTTATCTTATTTAATGTTCTTAATGGTTGCACCCCCAGATAAATTGTCTCCTTCATTACGCTCTTACAGTCAACCATTTTCCTCTTTATCATAAATTTATTAAGTTTTTACTCGTATTTGCAAATATACATATCTAAGGAATAGGCCATTTTTGAAACCTAGAGTATAATTTTTTCTATTTATTTGTCTAAACCAGCTCATTTCCAATGGACAGACGTTTAAATCCACAATATTCTTTAGGATCTACTCAAATAAATCCCTGTTTTCGTACCTCCTTCTCCAAATATATTCAAACAGGTACGAATCTATCATCGTCCGGTGTGTACCGCATTCTCTCTTGTTCCTTCTCTTGAGAGAGGCCATGACCATAGAGATTCGTATCTTTGAGTATGAGCTCCTGAGGTTTCTTCATTTCATGTTCCTTGGAACAGTCTTTTTATGTATAATACCCTTGTTTTGAGCATATTTTATGCTTGATTCTTGATTTTTTACTATTTTCAAAAATTCTAAAAAATTCATTTTAATGACTGAGTAAATCATATGTACTATAAGTAAACAACATGATTTTATCTTTCTTTACATTTTTATTTCTATTAGGTTATAACAGTTATCAATAAAAATAACTGGTTTAGGTTATAACAGTTATCAATAAAAGTAACTGATACTAAAGAACAGATATTTAAAAAATAATCTGCAAGCGTTTTCCGAAACAGACCCTCTGTTTCCTCTCGATGGCTTTCTTTTCCATAGAATTATTAATTGCAATATTTCATACTTGTTTTTCTCTCGTAACGTAGCCCATTTTTATTTTTGCGTGTGTCAGTTAAGTGTTTTTTTTTTATTCCTTTAATTTGCTAATTTACAATTTTGTAACAATTATTCAATACATGTTGAAGTATAACAATTTACACTGCAAGTTGAATAACATAATAAATAAAACCTGTAATATATTTATAGCAGTAGGAAAAAGAAGAATAAACCTACACAAAATAGAAAAATAAATAAAATAAATATAATATTTTGTAGTAAAAATAAACAATTTTAGTACAACACAATCTTAGTATAATTTTTTTTATTCTACCATTTAAGGAATAAATTCGTTTATGATTGATAAATTATTATAATGTATTAAATTAATTATATTTATTCTAATAGTATATGTCTAGTTCGTCTATGTACGTATCGTCTTAAGGTTTGTTTGTTATAATTGCCTATTGATTGCATTAAGGGATTTCCTGAGTTTTTTGCTGAGTTGAAAAAGTTCCAAGTCTGAGAGTGAATAAACTTTTTAATTGTTTGTAGGTCTAAATCAAGTATCATGTCGGTTATTTTTGTGTACCTGGGGTAGTCATTTATGATTCTCATACATAAGTTCTGTATTCTTTCTATTTTTTTATAGTTGGAGTCACAGGTGTAGCTCCATACAGGAGAGGAATATGTCAGTAAAGGTCTTATGACTGATTTATATAATATAATTTTGTTTCTACTAGAGAGCGGAGATTTTCTACGGAAATATGGGGCCATAGAACTTATAAGTTTTTTGGCTTTACATTTGTTATTTATATGAGGAGTAAATGTTAATCTTTTATCTAATTCCAGACCTAGGTAGGTGACATTTTGTGCCCAGGGTATTCGAGTATTATTTAGGATAATATGTTCCGGTATAGTAGGCCTTCTTTTTGTAAATATTATTGCTGAAGTTTTGTGCTCGTTTATTTTTATTTTCCATTTTTTATAATATTTGCTTAATCTAGAGTATAAGGATTTTAATCTATTTTCTATTGTATCTATCCTGTAAGAACAAGTGTAAATGGCGGTATCATCTGCATATAAAGATCTTTCAACTGATAGGAGTGTGGGTAGGTCGGATAAGTATAGGTTAAAGAGCGTTGGGGAAAGACAGGATCCTTGGGGTAGACCTGCTCATAGTGGATGTTTAGGAGTTGTGGTATTGTTAATTGTGATTTGAAAGGATCTATTAGAAAGGAATGAATGGATAATATGAATGATATAGGGTCAAAATTGATAAGTAATAAGCTTGTTGTTGATAAGTAATGCCATGTTGTGTCGAAAGCTTTTTCGATGTCTAGTAATATCATCCCTGTATGAATTTCAGTTCAGTGTCCTTACCAACGCCCAGGGTGTAAAACCTAATTCTGGCTTAAGGATCTTGATACTGCGATTTTCACGTATTTCAAAATATCTGATCTTTTACATATTATTTGTTTTGAGCGTCTATTACAATATGAATCATTTTACTACGATTATTCTTAATTTTAAGTTCACGTTGCTATTTATTAAAACTGATTTAATACTTATGAAGACTACAAAGCAGTCTCTGTTCTCCAATTTATTTCTTGTGTTTGACCATTTATTTTGGTAATTATTCCGCAGGTTGTCGCTTCGAGTTGAGCCAAACAAGTTTTAACTTCTTATCCGTTTATTATTTAATGTGGAAAGGAGAATGTAATTATGGGAAACGTGTATACTTCGGTAGTAATTTTATTTATTGTTAGTTCATTTAACGTCACTTTATGCTGCTATGGCTAATCGGACGATGCTACAGTGGGAGCTCTAAATTTTGCCTATCCAGGTTCAATAGGATAGGGACTTTTAACGAGTACCTGACATCGTACAGGCTCGGGACCCCCGTTTAACGTCCCTTCCGAAGGACGGCGTAACTAAGGATTTTTTACTCCCTTAAAAAAATCCTAGGGCCACCTGCCGGGCTACGAACCCGCGATCTTGGGCTTAGTAGTTTGTTACGCTAACCACTAGATTATAATTTTATTTAGAAATGAGCGTTTCAACAAACATACATCACCTATACTTCTAAATGTTAGTTGAAACTTTTACTAAACGTTCACGATAACTTGTATTTTTGGAAAATATTAAGTAATAAACGGATAAAAAGTTAAAACTTGTAACCCAACTCGAAGCGACAGCATGCAGAACAAATATCTTTATTTTTTCTTATACTTCGACGTACGTCATTTCAGCGTGAAACTCCAGTAAAGACGATTTCGGAATTTTTTCCAGGAAGATCGATCATATACCCAATTGTCAGAATAGGTCAGTAACCTATGGGAATAACTCGTGTTCTCCTGAACAGGTTTAAGAAGTTAATCACTAAAAATAATAAAATAAAAAGTGAATTATGAATATAGTTATTTAAAAATATCGGCTAATTGGTTCTTTTTCGTTTAATCCCCGCATTTTTAATTTATAGTTAGAAGTAAAACACATGTTATGAACAAAATAACTATGTATATTAAATAACAGTTTTTCTAAATACTAAAATGATTCTTAAATACAGATCTTCCAAAACAAATGTCTAAGAATCATAAAAAATTATCCAATATATACTAAAATCACCACAATGCACAAAGAACTGGAAATCCCACCAATACAAAAATTCATACACCAACAAACCCTCAGATTCTTCAACTCATGCCAACTTTCAGACAACACACTCATACAAGAAATAGGAAATTGTACAAAAACAACAACACAAAAATACAGACACAAACGAACAAAACACATACTATTATAAATAATATGCATTTTGTAATATGTTATACATAAATTTTGTCTTAAGTAAATCCTATGTACTCTCTTTTCTGTTGGTTTTTTAAATTTTACCAACAACAAAAACATATTAATCAGTAAGCGTTGTAATGTGAACTCATTTTCATTGTAAGGGATTATCTCACCAATGTTTTAAAATTTGTACATAGTTTAAAATAAAATAAAACAAAATATTAAAAAAAAAAAAAAAAGATTCTTAATTATTCTTTACAAAATAAGGTGGTTGTTTATTTTTTAGTCCAAGCATAAATGAATGTCGTATTTAATGGAACTTTAGAACCAATGGGTCTTTTTCGTTTAATCCCAATATAAAAAAAAATTAGTTATACATGAGTATATCCACAGCAGTGGATTTTCGGTTGGATATGCCGGGGGAAAAAAAAGAATGCTTCATTTATGGCAGTGCCGAACAGGAATGAAAATACACTATTAGCATGTATTAAAGAATACATTCACCCTCAAACATTTATCATGTCTGAATTATGGAAGGCCTACTCAAAAATAGAAAAAATAGTGGGATATGAGTACAAACATTACAGTCAACCACTCAGAACATTTTCTAGATCCGTCAACTGGATCAGTCAATTGAGCCACTACGGTCTGCAGCCAAAGGAAGAAATAAGTTAGAGGCAGGAACTAAAAGATCCTGGACTCGTATTTGTCTGAATTTATCTAGAGGCAGAGGTATAAAGACAAAAATATATTTGAGGTTATTATAAATCACATATCTACATTTTGGTCTTTAGAATAACTGCTATTTTTTCATAACACGTGTTTTATTTTTAACTTATAAATAGATGGGGGTATTGAACGAAAAAAACCCGGGAAATTTACTACAATAATAATTTATTGAACATTTGGTGCTCAAGATTTATTTTAATTCTAGAACTTTTATTTTTTATCAGGATGAAATATTACTTAATTTTTTTCCTGTATAAGCAACATAATAGTTATTTCAAGTCAGGTTACTATTCGCATTTCTGACTTACAATAATAGTTTCTTAATTTGTAGTCATTGGCTATTTTTATTAAAGGTTAATCTATTTTAAATTAATTCCAAAATACCGTGGTTATTCTTCGTATTAATTCAAATATACTGAGAAGTACATAATCATAAAACTGTAAACTGTAATGCATCTTTGCGGCATGTTTTAAATTGTCGAATGAAACATATGGAGTTTCAAGAAAAAATATTTTAAAACCTCTTCAATGGCTTATCTATAACTTACCAGAACTAAGAGAATATTCTAGACTTACAAAACAAGCTCTTAATAAGCAACAATTATTAATAAATAAAGCATATACTTCAATGTTTCATATGTAAACAATCATTCGGTCAAATATATAATAGTTAACCATTATGTAAATACTTTAATTATAATTATACTTAACTATAATAATTTCATAAGGTTCTCGAATATATGTATTTTTTTTAAACTTAAATTTCGTCTCTTGTAATAAGATAAATTATATTTTAATTTATGAATATTTTAATTGACATACATTGAAAATTATTAAAAAATATCTGGAAACTAGCGAATTGTTCAACCAATAGAAATGAGTCTTATTTCAGCCAATAGCATCATTTCGCAGCTTGGATATCGGCCAATGAAATCGGTCGTTATTTTGACCAATCAGCTTGCTGGAAGCGGCAGTTTCTACCAATAGCCTTGGCAGCACTAGAGCGTCTATTGTCATCAAGCGAGTTAGGTCGTGTTTTGGTTATTGGAAATTGTTTGTGAGTATCCATGTAGTTATCATAATATTTTTCATTTCCAAATTAAGTGACACGTTGCTAACTTCAATTTGTATTAGTTTTTTATAGTTTTAACGCCAACTTTTTCAATTATGTAATGCTTTCTTATGTGCAATTGTAGTTGTTGGATTTGTTGTATATTTCAGTTATATTGTTTGTTACCGGTTTGACTTGCTCTTTTTACACGTTTTTGATGTTACCTTATGCAAATAGTGTAATTCATTGTATTTATATAGTTTTAGTGTTATACATGTTTTAATTATTGTGTTTGTTTAGTAAATTATGGCTCGTACAAAGCAGACAGCACGTAAGTCAACTGGAGGTAAAGCTCCTCGTAAACAATTGGCAACTAAAGCAGCCAGAAAAAGTGCGCCTTCAACTGGAGGTGTCAAGAAACCCCATCGTTACAGGTTTGCGATTTGTTTAGTTGACTTTTTTTTTAATGCATCAAAATAAAATAGAATTAACATGTGGTTCTTGATTTTAGGCCTGGTACAGTCGCCCTTCGAGAAATTAGGAGATATCAGAAATCTACTGAGTTGTTGATCAGGAAATTACCATTCCAGCGATTGGTTCGTGAAATTGCACAAGATTTCAAAACTGATTTGCGTTTCCAAAGTGCGGCTATTGGAGCTTTACAGGTAAGGCTTAATTAGATGTTGAATTAGCATTTAGAAATTGGTTATTTTTTGTTTGTATATTGTAGTTTCTGTTCATTTTAAAGAAACAAATTCAAAATTTGCATTTGTTTATTTGAGTTTAATTGTTTTATTAAGTAATTTTAGACATTTTGCTATTCATTTCTAGACATTTTTTCCTTGTTTTTATAAGTAGTTGTAGACATCTTTAGTTTTGTTTACATTATTCTACTGAAGCCAATATTTTAGATGCACTTTAGTCTTTTACTTAATTTCTTTGTTAATGATTCTACCATAATTCCATTAGTAAGGCTATCAGTAATGAATCTTAGTTTTGACTTCCATTTCTTATTACTATGTAAACAATGGCTTTAACTGTTTCAGTGTTTTATCTTTAATAGTGAACATGTGCTTTAAATAGTTTCCCTACTTTTGTGAATTCTTATTCTGTTAATTGAAATACTTATTACATATTAAGTTTATGTTGGATGTTAAGTTTATTCAATTTATCCTAGACTTTTTATGAATTAATGTTAAACATGTTTGTTAGTTTCATTTTCAATAAGTGATAAAGGTTTTTAGCATGTTTCATGACCTAATGACTCACTCATTAACATTAAGCATAGACAATAACATTTTACTTGCATAGAGACTTCAGTCTTTTAAATCTCTTATGACAAATATGTTTAATGTTAAATATATGTTTTATGGATTAATCAATTCTTATTTTAATAATAAACTAAGATATTTTTTTTATGTTTGGTTTACAGGAAGCCAGTGAAGCTTACTTGGTCGGCTTATTTGAAGACACCAATCTTTGTGCTATCCACGCCAAACGTGTTACCATTATGCCGAAAGATATCCAGCTTGCCAGAAGAATCCGTGGAGAGAGAGCTTAAATCGCTCTAAAATTTTCAGGTTTCTATTTCTTTCCATTTTGGCATCAGAGCGTCTTCACTGCCGTGTCTGGATCAAGTTTTATCGTGATGGTGTTGAATCCAGTTATATGGACCTTAATTTTTTTAATGTAAATTGTTCTTTTGAGTGTACCTTATTTCGCCTGGTGTCAGGTTAGACTGAATGTTTAGGTTTAGCCTGTTTCTGAATATTGTGAAATCAATCAAATAAAAAAAAAGTTATGTATTTAATAGCTTTCTATCAATGTTTAGTATTTTTTGTTTTTTATGAATTTTCATCTTACTTCAATTTGTAGTGTTTTGCATTTCATCATGTATGTATCAATACCATAGATGTAATTTTTATTGGTTTTGGTATGTTCTGTTCATCTTCAGTATAAGTATTTAATTATCATTTGCATCTCAACATGGTTGTTTAATTATACAAATCTCAATTTTTAATTTAAGGGTATTTATACTTTGATTTTAATTGTAGGAACCCATATTATATTATGCTACTGATTAAAATACAATTAGTTGTTTAAGTGTAAAATTTGTTTTCTTATTCTTTAACACATCCCTCTCTATTACTATAGAATAGAATAGATTAGAAAAGTAACTTTATTCTGGGACTAAGTCCCTTTAGAATTACAAATATGAACAGAAAAAGAAACATAATATTTATCTGGCCAGAAGGATAAATGTTACAAATCACAAAGTGTGTAAAAAGTGACAGAAAACAATTTAAAAATAAATATTTGAACAAAAAATAATATGTAATTAAACAGTACAAGTCTTGACAAGATATTAAGCAATTAAAGAGAATAGATAAATCCATAACTTTTGTTAAATGCATAAGCTAGCATGTAATAATTTCTTTACATGATGTACATCTTAAAAAACAAAATTAAAACAGCTAAATAACAATTTATTATTCTATACATTACTTTCTAAGCAAATGACTAACCTACTTAGAGAGCATCTTTTTGAGAAGCCAGGAGATGTTGGAAAAGCAAAGATTTAAGTGACTATAGTGAGGGACTATGATGGATGTTAGGGATTGAGTAAGGAGCTATAGTAATAAAGCAATTTACTTATTTGATCATGGTGAATATTGAAGACAATGCTGTTGCAGTTGCTTTTAATTTATAACTGTCAATTTGGTTAATAGGTCATTAAATGAGAAAATACATGGATAGGATTATGTATTTGTTGTACCTAATTACCAAGAAAGATTAGGCGTTGATGAAGGATCACTAATCAGTGGGTTTTACCTGCCATACCCTGAACCAAGGATGCTTAATTTTCAAAAAAATTATTTATTTAAATTTGCAACTTTCTCTTTAACTGATTTTTAAAGAAAGAACTACAAGATCATGTTTAAAATGGCTTCTATATGGTTAAGGGTTTATTTTATTATCATAATTCTATGAAGAGGAATAAATTAATTACTAGGTTGACAGGTATAAAATATTACAGTTAAAAATTCATTAATGACTACTTTTATTCTTATTAAAATAACATTTCAATAGTTAGCTATAATACAGACAGCTTTGTACAAAATGCTTCACACTTTAATTTGAGAATAAATAATAACAAAATCTATAATACAAATTAATGTTGAGATAAACACAGAAATTTAACATTTCATCACACAGTTATAAGCGATTAGAGCCATCCTATATAGATCTCTGTTGGGGAAAAATTAAGAATTTTCTACTTTTCCCCTCATTATCTCCAATTCTCTTATCCTCTTTTTAATATCGGCAGTTTCTTTTCCATGCTCCAAGTTGTAATTTAATAAAATTCTCAATTGAGCTTCCTCTAAACCTTCTATCCTGTCGTATAGGGATGTTCCCAGCATTTCATCTATATCGCTTTCTTCTCTGAATACACAAAAATACAGCATGAAGATTAGAACACTACCGGTGACTACATATGCTTCAAACCAGGCAGATTCATCTTTTTCTTTTTGTCCAGAACGTGTATATGAAGCTTTCCATTGACTAGCTTTACTAGCAGAATATTTGACAGGCTCATCAGTTGCTGAATTTTGCACTTGACAAGCTTGTCTAATGACGACAGGATAACTGGAAATAGATGTAAAATTAAGTAAAAAAAAAACTGCGATAATTATTACGATTAAAAAACAACAACAAAACAAAAATCTTACCTCCTAAACAAATTTCTTCTTAAGCAATTAAAGTTTCTCAACATTGCAGCAGGAAGGTTCTAATGTGTACATGAGGTTATAGCATTGTTATCTTGTGTACATAGGTCACGTGTGTCGAACTTAAGTTGGGATTATATTGTGAATTCTGTTCCTAATAGAATGGGTCGGAAAATTCCTGGCAAAAAGCATCGAGGTGTTAAAGATCCTAAGAAGCAACAATGGGAACGAAAAGAGAAGTAAGTATTAATTAATCTGTTTGCCAAATGTTTTAACACCAGATAAAAATGTTAGAACAATTTTACAGAACCTCTTAGACCTCTATATCAATAATTTTCTGGGTTCTGTATTTTATCCTTTTATATTCGTCTGTTTTCTTAAAAATCTAATTCCTTACTGGAAGGTGCATTATACAAATTGCCACTGTCTACTCTGGTATCTGCTCCGCAGGATGTTATCACTGTGAGTTGAGTTACAAGTTTTAACTGTTCATTTGTTTAATTTTTAATATTTTCCAAAAATCCAAGTTATTATGAGCTTAAGTAAGGAAAAGAGAATATAATTACGGTTAATGAGTAGAATTCAGTAATCATTTCTTAAAAAAATAAAAGTTTCAACTAACATTTCAAAGTATAGATGATATAATTATAATTTATTTTATTTTTATATGATATAATTTTTTAAATATTTTATTTGAAAAGAAAAGATATGGGCAGGACCGGGACTCAAACCCGGGACCTTTACCTCTCTGTGGTGACGCCTCAACCATCTCGGCTATCCTGGCTTCGCTTCACGGCCAGCCATATCCCCTCTTTTCACTTGATCCTACATCTCCGTGTTCTCGCAATTTGCGATGTATACAAGGGGAGAATGTTAATTGAACATTACTTTATTTTGGATCTAGTTGACTTCAAGTCTTTAATATTATTATAATTTATTTTATTTTTATATGATATAATTTTTTAAATATTTTATTTGAAAAGAAAAGATATGGCCAGGACCGGGACTCGAACCCGGGACCTTCACCTCTCCGTGGTGACGCCTCAACAATCTCGGCTATCCTGACTTCGCTTCACGGCCATCATTTTATCTTTTCAAAAATAAAATATTAAAAAAATTATATCATATAAAAATAAAATAAATTATAATAATATTAACGACTTAAAGTCAACTAGATCCAAAATAAAGTAATGTTCAATTAACATTCTCCCTGTGTATACATCGCAAATTTCGAGAACACGGAGATGTAGGATCAAGTGAAAAGAGGGGATATGGCTGGCCGTGAAGCGAAGCCAGGATAGCTGAGATAGATAAGGCGTCACCACGGAGAGGTGTAAGTCCCAGGTTCGAGTCCCGGTCCTGGCCATATCTTTTCTTTTCAAATAAAATATGTATTTAAAAAATTATAGATGGTTTACATTGAAAAGTTCATTTCTAGATACCAAAGTATGCATATTTCCCATAATTGCATTCTTTTACCATACTAAATCTAATGATAACTTGTATTTTTGGAAAAATATAAAAAGGGAAAAAATGAAAAGTTGAAATTTGTTGTGACTCAACTCGAAGTGACAATCTGCAGAATAATTCCCTCTACTCCTATCAGTTCATTCGTTAAAAATAGGTGACCTGTATTTCTCTTTTTTTTCCTCAATATAAAATTTTAGCTATTTATTTTTTACATTTACCCATGTTCAATTATTTCCTCAAATCATTGTCAGGTACTGGTGCAACAAAAATATTCTCTGAATTCATACATTTTTAGAATTTAAAGTGGATAAAATGCATCTTTAATACTATTTTGCAAGCTTTAAAGTATATTTTAATACAGAGGACACTGGATCACTCCATTCTAAATGTAACATGAAATTATTATTAATGAATGTGAGATCCTTTATGGAAATGTGTAGAGAAGGTGTAATTTTATAGGCCTTAAAAATTTATCATTATTTAAAAAATGTCAATGGCTCCTAGCGATCGAAATTGTGGAAAATTCATCGAATGAAGCAACCAACTATTTAGTTTTTCAACGTGCTGTTTATTATTATAATGAAAAATACACATAAAGTAAATATTAATGCAATAAAAAAGTTTTATTACTTTTTTTTTTAGATCCTGTTGAGTTTAATAGTTGTTCGGTTGCTCTTAGATTCTACATCCCTCTGGTATAATCAATTTTGTTATATTTTTTCCACCTTTATTCTCTCTATCTCTATCCTTTTTTCTCCACAAACAAGTTTATCGTATAATATTATTTTAATTTAGTGTATAGCTCTACTATAACTATATATTCATTTTAATAGTTTAATTTATAATTCATTTTGACCCTCATTAATAACTATGACATTCATATTTCTATGTTTTATAGTCTTAAAATTAGTTTAAATATTCTACTGTAAGGAAGAAATAATTGGGGGTGCAGTCAATTAAAACACCATAATAAGTGCATACTTATTTATTGTGTGCCGACGTTTCGACCTACAATGTATCTTCAGGGCTATGAGAGAGAAACAAACAGAACAAAAAATATATAAAAACGTTACTGTAACAAGAATATAGTGACATGCAATGTAGAAAATTAAAATAGTGACAGATATGATAATTTAAGATAACGAATATTAAAATAGTGACACAATATACTAAAATTAAAATAGTCACAGATATAATAATTAAAGATAACGAATATAAAATACAGAAAATAACTGTACAGAAAGGATAAAAAAGTAAACATAATATAAAGGGAAAGAAAAATGAGGAGGTAAAGAGAAAGATACAAAATGAGAAGATTAAAATATAAAAAAAGGTGGAATATGAAGGATTTAGAAAAAAAATTAGTTTCATTGTAATTGTATACAATTAGAATGAAGTTGTATAAATATAAAATATGATGTGAATATAACAGAAATGTATAGAAAATAGGTATAGAAATACAGTAGAGAATGGAGGATTAATGTAAAAAAAAATTGAGGCTAAATAATAATGAACTCTATAATATTAACATATGATGGATATTCTAATTGATTTTGGGATGCCAAAGTAATCATTTTAGATAATTACTCAAATTATTATTTCTTTAAACGCCCTAATTTTATTCTGAATTGGATTCTTTTCCAGAGGTTGGTTGTGTGTTTAACAATTTACCAATTAATTAAACCATCAATGTAGTATTCACAAATATAATGCATATGGATTAAGTAAGCACCAAGAGAATTATAATGAATATTTTTTAAATATTTTCTTTGAAAAGAAAAGATATGACCAGGTCCGGGACTCGAACCCGGGTATCCCACGTTTCCATCGTGGTGCTTAGCCACCTCAGCTATCCTGGTTCGCTTATCGGTCAGGCATATCCTTTCTTTTTACTGATCCTATATCTCCATGTTCTCACAATTTGTGGTGCATGCACTAGGAGAATGTTAATTAGACATTACTTTTATTTTTGTATCTTGTTGACTTACGTCATTATATTGTATTATAATTTATATCTTTTATTTTATTGTTAGATGTTATAATATTTTTAAATATTTTGTTTGAAAAGAAAAGATATGACCAGGACCGGGAGCCGAACCCGGGTCTCCCACGTTTCCTTCGTGGTGCTTAGCCACCTCAGCCATCCTGGTTCGCTTCTCGTTCAGAAATATCCTTTCTTTTCAATGATTTGAAAATATTAAAAAAATTATAACATATAACTATAATGAATATTAATACTTTATTAAAACAATTTGAAATACGATTAATGATTTAATATATACATTGAGAAGTACGATTAACGATTCAGATATAACAGAAGGATTTCCAGAAAATATATACAGAACTTAGATTACAACTTATCTTGTGAATCAGGGGTCCATAGGTAAGGTGTCGCCTGGCTGCCTTCGGACTCTCCTGCGCCAGCCTCCTTCCTTATCCTCGCTCCTTCTCCTTCTGGATCTTTTCAGATAATCCTTTTCCAAAGGCAGAGTCTTGGACCCCTCTGTTTGGTATCTCTTGACCCACCTTGATAATGGGGTCTAACCATTCTACCTGAGTAACCTATTTCTTACTACGTTCCTATCTATAAAGCTGTTATATTTTCTTTGGCACTGCACCGTTGATATGGTCGTTCTGTTTTTTTATATTCTCAGCCCTGATGATGGCCTAAAAATCAGGCCGAAACGTTGCCACAAAACAGTATAGGTTATTCTTATCTGTGTAAAATTTATTTGTATGCTCCCCCCTCTGACTCCATACAACATTTCTAAAGATACATCCAGTCAACCAGTTCCTCATCAGTATAATAAAATTTGTTGGTTTTTAATAAGTGAATGGTAAAATTTATGATACGATAATGAACAATTTTTTTTAAACATATTTATACGAATAGTTTATAATCTTCATTTTAATGTGGATGCTACTGACCGAATATTTTCAAATATTTCATTAATGTAAGAAAAAACCTTTATCCAGTCACTTTATTCTTTTATTTAGACGTTTCGACTTCTTTGAGTCATTTTCAATTTTTTACATGAATATTTTTCTCCTACTTTCAAATCCACTAAAAAAAATAATCATGTTATAAATCTATAAAATTATCATAATAAATAAAATTAACAATACAATAAATACAAAAAATCATAAAAAATATGTCCTGAAAAACTGAAATAAGTATAGATACCTTTTTTTTTTTTTAAAGTTAACATGGCTGAGTATGATTTTTTTTATACTTCTCTTCAATAGTTGTGAAAAAAATTGTCAAGTCTACAGTCGGCGCGGTTTTTTTTCTCTCGTGTGAAATCGCCCAAAGTGTACATAGGTGGTATTGTTTTGACAGCGACAAAATAATCAAAGAGATAACTGTTGCGCTCCCAGTTGGGACAGGCTATAGAAGTATGTAATATAAATATATTGATAGTCATGGTTAGTATGATAGTGCTGTCACACCTCAGGGAAATTAATCTCAAATTATTTCCTCAATAGATATGTTTTTAATTCCAATTTTTTTTTTACACTTGTTATTATTAAAAAAAAACATTAGTATATCGAAGGTAATTTTACCTCTCCTTTTTATTTACAGACAAATTATAAAATTTACAATAATGCCAAAACAGTTTTATGACATTTTATGTAATATTAATTAATAATATTTTGTGAATATCAATCTCGGATATTAAATAAGTTTCACATTTCTCTAATACTTTCTCCTTTTGGATTATTATTTATATAATATACTAGCTTTTGCCCGCGGCTTCGGTCGTGCGGAATTTGGTCTGCCACATAAAGTTTCGTGACTGATCATTTTAAATAAATTTAATTTTTTTTTTTAAACTATATGTTACTCGTACATCCAAAATTTCAGATATCTGACTTCAAAACTGACGGATTCCATACAATCTTTGAACCCCTATTATATTAAGTAGGAAAGCCTTGAGGGTGGAATCATCCAAATTTCAAGATACTAAGTTCCTGATTTGCCTTGAATGATATACTGTAATGGATTCTCCACAGAACACAAAAAACTCTGGGGGGCACATATCCCCGTGCCCCCCTAAATCTGCCCTTGCTATAGCCTATGTGTTATTCTGATGTATAACCTATATTACTGTAAAGTTTCATCCAAATCCGTTCCGTAGTTTTTGCCTGAAAGAGTAACGAACATACAATCTTTCGCATTTATAATATTAGTAGGATATTAAAACAATAGTTTCGCTCTTGTTCTTTCTGTTATTTTAACAACTATGATCATGTGATTTGCCTTTAAATATGTACTATAATGGATTCTTCACAGTACTTAAAAAAACTGGCTGGGGGGGGCACATGCCCACGTTCTCCCCCCCTAAATCCACCCTTGCTGTAGCCTATGTGTTATTCTGATTTATAACCTATATTACTGTAAATTTTCATCCAGATCCATTCAGTAGTTTTTGAGTGAAAGAGAGACAAACATACAAACTTTCGCATTTATAATATTAGTAGGATTAAACACTTCTTTATACACTAAATGTGGCTGTGTGGGCTCATAAAAGCATATTTGCCTAACTTTAGATAAAAATATTTAAATTAATTTCATTTATTTTTTGTAGGCTTAAACAGGTTATCAATTGCCCTCCTAAAGATCCGAACGTTCAAGAAGTACCCAAGACTGTCTTAGAACTGAATAGATTACGTGAGCTTGTAAAGAGTGGAAACTTTAAAAAGAAAAAGAAAACCAAATCTAAGACTATTATTAATAATAGTAATCAAATTACAAATGGCTCTTCTCAGTTACCAGGTAGCTAATGCAAATAGCAATTCTTATTTATTTATTATTCTAAAAAGTATAATTTTTGTAGATGAAGTAATCACTTAGATCCTCATTGTGTTTCTTGCTATTGTTATGTGCTTTTGTGGAATCATATTTTATTAGTAATGTTGTTAATGTTGAGAATTATAGTGATGTTAATGTTGAGAAAAAGAAATTTTATGGAAGCGGAGTGTCTCAATGGTAGAGCGCTGAGTCCCCATGCCAAAGGTGCTAGGTTCAAATCCCGCTGCTGGCAAGACTTTCATTTAATCAGTTAGCGGCCAGAGATGGATAATATGGGATCTAGGACCCTCACCCAGCCTGTTTAAAGTGGGTACCCAAAATAAAGGGGGGAAATTTGGCAGTTGAGTGCGATCTAGGAAAAATCACCTTTCTGCACAACAGATGTCCATGAAACAGTGAAGTCTCTACCATGTACTGAACCCCAGACCCATTCACAGGTTGTAGTGGCATGTCAGGTTTGTTTGTTCATTTGAAGTCACTTTATGCTGCTATGGCTAATCGGACGATGCTACAGTGGGAGCTCTAAATTTTGCCTATCCAGGTTTAATTAGGATTGGGATTTTTAACGAGTACCTTACATTGTACAGGCTCGGGACCCCCGTTTAACGTCCCTTCCGAAGGACGGCGTAACTAAGGATTTTTTTTCCCTTAAAAAAATCCTAGGGCCACCTGCCGGGCTACGAACCCACGATCTTGGGTTTAGTAGTTTGTTACGCTAACCACTAGACCACAGGTGACCGTGGCATGTCAGGTAATTTTAATGTTGAGATCATTATTCTCATTAGAAGAGTGTAAAATGGTCAGGGGGTGGAGTCAGTAAATTATACATTATTAGATAGATTATTTTATTTCTACCTAAGTTTTTGGCCATCATTAGGGCTGAGAATAAAAAAAACAAAACAGAAAAACTATAAACAAGATATAACATAGTCAGATATAACTAAAAAAATCAGCTGGTTAGTAATCATTTTTGTTGACCTCGTTATCGATCAACATGTATCGATAACAAGGTCATCAAAAATGATTACTAACCAGCTGATTTTTTTTTTTTTTACTTAGTTAATATTTATATAATTTAACAGTCATATTGTCTTACAAAATGCGTGGTACGTTATCCTTAAATTTTAGAGAATCATCAAATCGACATATTTTATCCTTGCTACCTCAGCTACCACAATCGAGAATTTTCGCAAAGGAAATTGTTGGGCGTCTCAGCAAAACGAAGCTATTCACGAAGATTCAGCTTGATAGTAATCAAGTGCAAAAATGTACCAGGGATCCTGGACTAACAGTTTATATAAACAGAAATAACAGGAATATGAAGAAATGCAAAGGGTAAAAGAAAAATTATGAAATAATAAGAATGGAATGAAATCTAGAAGATAATAAAACATATTAAAGTAAAAAATATAAAAATGAAAATATAAAATTAAAAAAATATATAATGAATACCACTTTATTAGTGCCTGACAAAAAGAGTTTGACAGAATGAAAGAAAATGAAGAATGGAGGATGTGGAATGAAAAGAAACACAAAGATAAATTTACTCTTTGTATTTCTTGTTATTCCTATCATTTCTGTTAATATAAAATGTTATATTTTATTTAAACTGCTATATCTTATTTAACAAGTTATATTAACAGAAATGATGAGAAATGAATAACAAAAAATAAAAAGTTGCCTGCTGCTGGCAAGACTATTATTTAGTCTTTTAGCGGCCGGAGATGGATCATAGGGGATCTAAGATACTCCTGTGGCTTACCCAGCCTCTATAAAGTGGGTACCCAAAATAAGGGGGAAAATCTGGTGGTTGAGCGTGATCTAGGACAAATCACCTCACCTCCCTGCACAACCGTTGTCCTTGAAGCAATACAGTCTCTACCATGTACTGAACTCCAGACCTGTTCACAGGTTTCTTTTTTTAAATATCTTATTTGGAACTGCATTGTTTATATAGTTTTCTTCTGTTTTATTTTATTATTTTTATATTTTTTTATATGTTTTATTATGGTTTATTTTATATCTCAGCCCTGAAGATGGCATGAAACTTTAGTCAAAAGTAATATAAGTTTATCTAATTATGACGAATTAAATAAGCCTATCTTATTTTGAGTAATTCATTGACTGCACCCTCTGACCATTTTACACTCTTCTTAAAATTATCCAGTCAACCATTTCCATTTGAATATTATTCTCATTATTTCCAACTTTGTCATTTTTTTTATTATGTTACTAATTTAATGCATTTAATTATTTCCATTGGGTACTTTTGAGTAAAACAATTTTAGAAAATAGAAATCTTAATTATTACATTTAGTGCAATAAAATGAAAAGAAAAGTGGTTTTTTTTTTCAAATTCGAAAAATATTTCCACCAAAATATATCATGAATCTAAATGTATGAGATGAAAATAGTTGACTGGATGATCTAATGTAAAGGAGATAGTTGGGGGGTGCAGTCAATAAGAACACAGAATAAGTGAAGTACTTATATTATGTGCCGACGTTTCGACCTACAGTGTAGGTCATCTTCAGGGCGAATGTTGGAAAGCGTGGCCGTTACATATAATGGCTGGAACGTACTAACATTACCTAACATTACATAACACGTTAGTACGTTCCAGCCGTTATATGTAACGGCCACGCTTTCCAACATTCGCCCTGAAGATGACCTACACTGTAGGTCGAAACGTCGGCACATAATATAAGTACTTGACTTATTCTGTGTTCTTATTGACTGCACCCCCCAACTATCTCCTTTACATCATGAATCTAAATGATTAATTTCTACTTGTTAGGATTGTTTTTCCATCAAAACGAAAAAATACAGCTTTAAAATGACATTATTCAAAATTTTATTTTTCAAGTAAAATTCAAAACAATTTTGAGAATTGTCTTGGATTGTCACTTTCACTTTTCAACTTTTCATTTGGACCTCAAGGTACTCACATTCTCACACTTTCTGAAATTTATCATTTTGATATTTTCTTGGATGGGGAGCAGAGTTTGCCAGGAAAGGCATGATCATAAATGTAAAAAAAAAGTAAAATATTGCAAGTGAGAAAAAATCCTGAAGATACACATATTGTATGCAATGAACAAGAAATGGAAGTCGTTGAGGAATTCACATACCTGGGCACAATGATTTGCAGAAATGGGAAAGTAGAACAAGAGATTTCGAACAGGATTAAAAAGCAAACAATGTTTACTACCAGATCTGCAACACTATTGTAGGCAAAAGAGAAGTAGGAAAGGACGTGAAATTCCATGTATTCAAAAGTGTATATTTGCCAGTTCTATTATATGGGGCTGAGAGTTGGATACTCCTGGATAAAGACTGGAGTCGTTTAACAGCTGCCGAAATGAAATTTCTCGGACTAGTAACTTCCAGGACAAGAAGAGATAGGATCCGGAACGATACTATTAGAGAGGAGCTACGCATTTTCTCCCTGAAAGAAACCCTGGAGAAGCGTCAGCTCAAATGGTTAGGCATACCCACAGAATGAGCCAAGACAGGGATCCAAGAAAGTTAATGGGAGCCAAAAGCATGGGCACTAGACCTAGAGGGAGACCAAGACAGACGTACTGCAACTACATTTCCAAGTTGGGACAAGCAAGAGGAAAGAACATGCAGGATCTGAGGATTATGGCGAGAGATAGAGATAGATGAAGGTCCTTGATCGATTGATAGTTGATGCGGTACCTCGACGCTGAAAGGCAGAAGAGGAAGAGAAAGAAGAAAAAGATATTTTCTTCTTGCTTTTTCTACCGAAAAGCCAACTTTATAGGCCCATTCATAATTGTTTATATGCATATAATTCACTACATTCTTATAATTTTTTTTCTTTTTTTTAAACTGGATTTATTGTAAATTTCATCTTTGAGAAAAAAAAACCTGCTTCCAGTCAATTATTTTATTCTTTATTAACAAAACGTTTCGACACTATGGTGTCATTCTCAATCATTTCCTTTTCTGCATTTTTTAAACTTTAAATAAAATAACAATAATTACAATTCTATAAATAATTTAACATAACATAAATGTCCAAAGATAACATACTATAAGTATAAATACCTGGAAAGTCAATACTTTTAAATAATTCTTAAGGAGATCTCTAGTCCTCCATGGTCAAAAATTATATTGCATTACAAAAGCAAACTTTGATCTTTGAACCATCTGATCCTTTTTCTTATTTCTATTAGTCATTAGACTTTAGTATAAAATAACAAATTATGTTCTAAAACGCACATTAACAAAATAATACAAATTACAAGGTAATTTTTTTTTTTTTATTATTATTTTTAAATTTAATTTATTTATTTATTTTACTATATAATTTTTAAAAGTTTAATTTTATTTAAAGTTTAAAAAATGCAGAAAAGGAAATGATTGAGAATGACACCATAGTGTCGAAACGTTTTGTTTATAAAGAATAAAATAATTGACTGGAAGCAGGTTTTTTTTTCTCGAAGATGATAATTCACTAATCGTTGATGAAAATTAAACAAGTGAGTGGAGTAGCCTGACTTACATTGCTGAGTCTTTTTGTTTCAATTTATCAAAACACAATACTGCGCTTGTGTGTAAAATTCAACTAGTAACTTAAGTGATTTTACCATGATGAAAACTAATCTGCTTTTAAAACCAACTTATTAACAACAGTCTGTTACTTTCAAGAAAAAAAAAAATTGTGACTGGTTACAGATCAAGTTTTATTAATTTAATATTAATTAACAAAAGTGTACATATATCATTATACAACCGAATTCTTCGACTTTGTCATAGAGATGAAGTAATTTTATTGTATGTAAAGGAGATGGTTGGGGGGTGCAGTCAATAAGAACACCGAATAAGTGAAGTACTTATATTATGTGCCGACGTTTCGACCTACAGTGTAGGTCATCTTCAGGGCGAATGATGGGAAGCGTGGCCGTTACAGATCGCGGCTAGAGTGTACTGCAGTACACAATTGTTTGCTTTTTAATCCTGTTCGAAATCTCTTGTTCTACTTTCCCATTTCTGCAAATCATTGTGCCCAGGTATGTGAATTCCTCAACGACTTCCATTTCTTGTTCATTGCATACAATATGTGTATCTTCAGGATTTTTTCTCACTTGCAATATTTTACTTTTTTTTTACATTTATGATCATGCCTTTCCTGGCAAACTCTGCTCCCCATCCAAGAAAATATCAAAATGATAAATTTCAGAAAGTGTGAGAATGTGAGTACCTTGAGGTCCAAATGAAAAGTTGAAAAGTGAAAGTGACAATCCAAGACAATTCTCAAAATTGTTTTGAATTTTACTTGAAAAATAAAATTTTGAATAATGTCATTTTAAAGCTGTATTTTTTCGTTTTGATGGAAAAACAATCCTAACAAGTAGAAATTAATCATTTAGATTCATGATGTAAAGGAGATAGTTGGGGGGTGCAGTCAATAAGAACACAGAATAAGTCAAGTACTTATATTATGTGCCGACGTTTCGACCTACAGTGTAGGTCATCTTCAGGGCGAATGTTGGAAAGCGTGGCCGTTACATATAACGGCTGGAACGTACTAACGTGTTATGTAATGTTAGGTAATGTTAGTACGGTCCAGCCATTATATGTAACGGCCACGCTTTCCAACATTCGCCCTGAAGATGACCTACACTGTAGGTCGAAACGTCGGCACATAATATAAGTACTTCACTTATTCTGTGTTCTTATTGACTGCACCCCCCAACTATCTCCTTTACATTAGATCATCCAGTCAACCATTTTCATCTCATACATAATTTTATTGTATTTTTTTTTTTTTTAAGGATCAAATAAAAATGAAAAAGCATGGCCAGATCTTAAACAGAAACCTGGTGAAAGTGATGGAAACTATTGGATGAGGATAAATAAGGCTACAAATGATATAATTTATGAAGTAAGCCTTGTTTTGTTAAAACAATTGAATATATATGCGATTTACCGTACTTCCCATTTAATTTTATTTTGCCCTTCTCTTTTAATGGTAATTGTTTTTGTTATTTTTCAGGCGAGTATTGAAGCTAAACACGATGTGGAAGTGAATCAAGACAAAGCTGGGAATGTTAAAGATATAAAACTAAAGAAACCTGAAAAAATTGCAACAAATAAAAACAACAAGAAATCTAAAAATAGTTAGTATATGATTGATTTTAGTGTATTGGATTATCAAATGTGAAATTTCTATTTTTAGAAACGGGAAGTATACAAAACAGTGCTGAAGAAATATAATATATTTTATTAAAAATGTTTAACATAATTCTCAATCAATCTTTGATAACAATTCTCCAATTTCTTTACCCCAGATATTAAAAAAATTGGGTCACTTGTTAAGACAACATAAGAAAATGCATTTTTAATGCCGGAATCATTGGTAAAAATTTTCAATTAAATTAAACAATCATTAATATCAGCTTATAGTTACATAGAATTATTAAAACATTTGTATTATCTTTTTTACAGCTATTGCCCTGGTCAATTTGTATTTTTTTTTTTTACAATATCTGCCATTAAATTCTCAGAAAAGAATATTTTGAAATAATCCGAAGCGTTGAATGAATCATTCATATTATCTGCTTTGATTCCACAGTCTTAATTAACAAACATGTGTATGTGCACATGGCAGTGGGTTGGCTCAGTGGTAGAGCACTGAGTTGCCATGCCGAAAATCTTGGTTGAAATCCCTATGCAGGCAACTTTTATTTAGTCTGTAAGCAGCTGGTGATGAATCATATAGGATCTAGGACCCTCCTGGGGCTCACCCAGCCTCTAACAGTGGATACCCAAAATAAGGGGGAAAAATCTGGCGGTTGAGCGTGATCTAGGACAAATCACCTCCCTGCTCAACCATAGTCCATGAAACAGTTTCTACCATGTATTGAATCCCAGATCATTCAGGGGTTGTAGTGGTACAGGTTGTATGTGCAGATCCCAATTTGTACATGACAGATTTGTTTTTCTGTTTAATTCTTCTGCTTCTGAGCCCGATGACAGAATTAATGCCCTATTCTTTAAAGAAATGTTTTTACATCTGTTAAAGACACTGCTTTTACTTTGAGTATCAGAGCTCATTATGGATCTATGAGCTATAAAAACAAGGTTAACCTAAGTATAATATTTGGGCAACATAAAAAATAAGAAGAGCTGTATGTTGAACGTCTTGGTGGTGGGGTGCTGTCTCATGTTTGGAGCCTGTTTGGGCTGTTGATCGTTTGGGATGTATTGCACCTTTTTCTTCGAGATGTGATTCACACATTTGTTTTTGGTGTCTTGATAATGCCTGAATAGGCGAATCGTCGACTGGTAAGTGGGTGTATTTTTGAAACATAAGGCTTTGCAAATGTGGTTTTTCCCAATTGCATTATAATAAATAATAGTGTTTCTTTTTGAGTTTTTGGCTCTATTTTAGTAAAAAATAAGAAACGAAAAATCTCAGAAATAGCTTCATTATATTATTACGTATATGAATCAAACTACTTTAAGGGCTTATTAAAAGGTTATAGATTCAAAGTAACTTACTAACTGAACGTACTCTACTGCAATTCCAGAACCAGGGTAACATTTCTCGACCATCAGCCAAAGCTATCTTCTGTCAGCTGTTCACGTTCATCTCTTCCTGTCAATTATAGTCAATACT
The DNA here is from genome assembly GCA_037127475.1 of Arma custos. Taxonomy (NCBI): domain Eukaryota; kingdom Metazoa; phylum Arthropoda; class Insecta; order Hemiptera; family Pentatomidae; genus Arma; species Arma custos. Next base: position 221,437,114 of record CM073759.1, read on the forward strand.
TTTTCTGAGGCATAATATGCATTGCGACAATTGTTGCTCTGTTATGCGTCTAAGATTCGGATGTTATTTAAAACATCATCTTGGAAGAATCCAAGAATTTAATGGTGTTAGTACGATTGAATAGTTCACTTTGCTTGCAATCCCTGACACGATCTATTCCTAAGGTCAGAAACCTGAGCCTGGTGAACCTATATTATGAACAGGCAGATTATGTGATAAAGCGTTTCCTCCTAAATATGGCAGAAACAAGACAGCATAGTTTTTACTAGCCAGGCCTAGTTTATACATTTATATACTGTCAAGAATTTAATATTTTAATATATTTTAGATATATAATATAATATTATGGATAGTTAATTAAAAATCGACGTTAATTTTATTTGTTTGCAAAATTTAAGTAATTACAAAGAAAACAAAACAATATTTGATTGAAATGAAATCTCCGTGGGTCAATGATAATTATTTTAAATTCGGGATAACTAGAACAAATTTTAACTGACAAACAATTTTTAAAGTACAATGACTCAAATAAACACTTACAGATATATCTACCAATCTCTGTCTTGAAACTCCCTCTGAATCAATATATAATACCGTTCTTCTTGACAACTTGAAGATCCTTGCACCCAGGCTGCCACTGGTAGAATAGAATAATTTGTGAGATCCTCTTCCCTGGACGTCTTTATAGCGAGTGATAATAACTGGAGAGATTCTGTCTTCTGGACGCCTCGTACTCGAGAAGTGATGAAATATGGAGATGCTCTCTCTGGCACATCCACAAGTAGAGTAGAATACTTGGGAGGTCCTCTTCTCTGGATGCCCCAGTCACGAGTGATAAAATATGGCGGGAGACGTTGTTTAGGAGTGGCAATGCCATTTGTATAATATTCAAATCAAATATACTTACAAAAATTGTGTTTTAATTGAACAAACCAAAGATTAAATTAATAAAAAAGTATTTAATAAGTTTTAGAATTATTTTTATTTACTTAAATAAATTGCTCAGAAATTTACGTTAACTTTACGGTGGTCTGATAGTTTTTTGATTTATTTTTAACATATTTTTTGAATCTCAATATGGAGAAGCTCATACAGCAATGGCCTGTATATACTACTATGATTATCCTAAGAGAGTTGCTGTCCAAGTTAAAAAACAGTTAACTCCTACTTCTACTTGCACAGGGTCCAATGAGAAATAGCTTTGAACGCAAAAGTTTTTTAAGATCGTACCATTGTAGGTTGCCCTTGTTTTTGTAGATTTTCCCTATTCAGAGCTTAGGATAGTAAAGACTGGTCCCACAAATAGGATCTGAGGTTTATAGAAAGCTAGCTGTGGCTACTCTGGCTAGTTTTATCAGCTTCCTCAATTGCCAGATACACCTGAATGCCCGGTACCCATTTTGCAATGTCGAACGTTGCTAATTTTTCGAGGACTGCTTTGCAGTTCCAAATACATAATAATTTCTTAGTATGACTGCCCAGCTCGGCTTGACTGTCAATGGGGAATGTAATTCTTCTGCCTTTCAGCCACTCCTCGAGTGCCCGGCACGACCCGGCACAGTGATTTATTACAAGTACTTCAGAATGAAATATTATCTTGGTCTACTAACATTTTTAAAGATGTTCCTAACATTATTTTATTATTTTTATGTTTTAAAGATATTCATTTTATATAATATTTTTGTTCAAACAGATGAAACAAGTTACGTTCTGGACAGAAAAGAACGAATGAAATTAAGGAGGAAATTAAAATTGAAAATGAAAAAGATAAGTAAAATTAAAGGGGAAGAAGATGCTATCGAAAAAAAGAAAGATATTGTTAAGTTCGGGGAAGTGGCTCACCAGCCACCTCAGCTGAAGCGAAGGCCTAAAGGATGTGTCCCCGAGAAGGTACGCTATTTCACCTTACAGACTGTTTAAATGTTTAATTAATTTTATTATAAATAAATATAACTTTTATTAATTTTCTATCATTAAATAAATATCTCATTTTGGTTTGTTACTTTACTGTCAGCTGTTGTAGTGTTTTCATATTAATGGGTTTGTTGATTTGGTTATTGTATGTTGTTGATTTACATATGAAATTATTGCTTCTGCCCTATATTTTATGTTTTATTTTTATTCCTTTCAAAGAAACTCTGAATGCACAGTGAAAACAGCTTTGAAATTAAGTAACAATTTCGGATTATATATCAAAGATTCTAAATTTATTATGATTATGACATTATTGTTAAGCCCGAGATTGTTAATTTTTTTGGGGAGTAAAAAATTCTTGGTTATGCCATTCTTCTGAAGGGATGTTAGATGGAAGTCTCTTGTCTAAGTCATCATCTCTATCTTAAATAGTTCATACATGTATAAATAGTTCATACATCGCAAATTGCGAGAACACGGAGATATAGGATCAGTGAAAAGAAAAGATATGTCCGACCGAGAAGCGAACCAGGATGGTTGAGGTGACTAAGTACCACGAAGGATACGTTGGAGACCCGGGTTCGAGTCCCGGTCCTGGTCATATCTTTTCTTTTCAAATAAAATATTTAAAAAATTATAACACCTAACAATAAAATAAATTTTAATTAAATAGTAATAGTTTAATAGCAAAATTTAGAGCTCCCACTGTAGTACAATCCGATTAGCCATAGCAGCATAAAGCCAAATTAAATAAATAAACAAACTAACAGTATAGTATGTAATGAATGATAATTTTAAATCATTTTGTTTTAGTTTTACGAACAGATATTAACTTGAATAAGAATCGCTTGTGAGTTACTCTACTGGAAATGGCATTATTACTCCAGTTAGCCATTTCCTCATTTAACTTCTTTATGATCAAGATTCCTCTTATGCAAATTCAATTGTTATAATTATTATTTCTGTTTGTTTGTTCCTGTTAGCCCGGCAATAAGGACCTGTTGCTGAAGAGCTTTTTCTCTAAAGACAAGTCGATGTCGGAGATAAGGCACCTGACTGAAGAAAGGGAGAAGGTTATGAAAGCATATCAGGCGATGAAGTTGAAGAACAGGTCCGAGGCCTCTCGCAAGTGGCTCTAATCCTAAACAGAAAAAAAAACATGTATATATTATATTTTTATGATATTTTGTATTTATGTGAATAAATTTTAATGTTTTTGTTTTAATCATGTTTATACATTTTTTTTTCTACTTACGGAATTTTTCGGTGAATTGGCGTTAGATATATATCTCTTAGTAATGATAATGTATTTAACTAAAAATACCCTTTATCCATCCACAGTGAGAATACACTGTCGGTGTGCAAATGTGTAATTAATATCATTTAAATAATATTAAAACATAATGAAATGATAATAATTTAATACATTATGATACTCTAGGCCAGGGGTTCAAAACCTGGGGGGGGGGGGTGGCATGAAGACAAGTAAGGGGAAGGGGCGAGACCAATTGAAAATAAAAAATTCCTACTTTATTTAAGTTAGCACTCCTTTATCAGTTCTTCCTTATATTAAATTGAAACTTATAATGTTGTATCTTTTATTTTCAATGTAATACTTTTTTTATATATATAACCATACTATTTATTGTGCAAGGAGGGTGTGGGTGGCTATCATTTGAACCAGGGGTGAGGTAAAAAAAAAGATTGGAAACCCTTGCTCTAGGCCATAGACCATCAAAGGTTCTTAAATATATTTTGAATATATATATATATATATATATATATATATATATATATATATATATATATATATATTGATATTTGGGATGCCAGAGTCTTATTTAGGATGAATACTCAAATTATTATTTACATGCCTTAATCTTAATTGGGTTCCTTTCCAAAGATCTATTCTTGTGTTTACCAATTTACTCATCTATTATACCTTCAATATATTATTTATAAATAAATAGTGTATCTGGGGTATGTAAGCACCAATAGAATTATAATAAGGATCGTTTATTTATTCAATTTCAAACAAGGTTAATGGTTCAGATTTTAATAGATAAAAAGGATTGCCATAAAATGCCTTACAGGAAATAAATTAAACTTATCTCATTCTTATAATTTTTTTTCCTTTTTTTTTTTAAACTGGATTTATTGTAAATTTCATCTTCGAGAAAAAAATCTGCTTCCAGTCAATTATTTTATTTTTTTTTATAAAACAAAACGTTTCGACACTATGGTGTCATTTTCAATTATTTCCTTTTCTGCATTCCTTAACTTTAAATAAAATAACAATAATTACAATACTATAAAAAATTTAACATAAATGTCCAAAAAGATAACATACTATAAGTACAAATACCTGGAAAGTCAATACTTTTAAAAATAATTCTTAAGGAGCTCTAAGTGAAAAGTATTGATTTTTTTATAGTATTGTAATTATTGTTATTTTATTTAAAGTTAAGGAATGCAGAAAAGGAAATAATTGAAAATGACACCATAGTGTCGAAACGTTTTGTTTTATAAAAAAATAAAATAATTGACTGGAAGCAGATTTTTTTCTCGAAGATGAAATTAAACTTATCTGTGAACAGGGGTAGATTGGGTTACAGGTCGGTCTTCTTCTTGTTGCCCCCCGAGACTCTTCATCTTCTATAAAATAAAAAACGCCTATGCAGATCCATGCCTGCTCACTTCATACCCATCGCCCGCACTTCCTCAGTCCTGTCAGTCAGTGTCCAGCCTTGAAGGAAACTCCTTATTTTTACAATGTTCAAACTCGAGTAAAAGTAAAAGTCACGCAGTTAACAAAAAAGGTAATGGCCACAATTCTTTGGGACTGTAAAAGAATACTACTGATAGATTTTAAAGAAAGGAATACCACAATGAATGGTGAGTGTTATGCAGCCCTACTTCACCGGTTACAAGACACCATTAAAGAGAAGAGGCGGGAAAAGTTAAGCAGAGGTGTCCGCCTCCTTCTCAACAATACCCCTGTCCACTGTGAAGGACTGTGGATTCCAAGAAATCTGTCATCAACCCATGGCACAGCCCAGGCTTGGCCCCTAGCGACTTCTACCTTTTCTCAAAAGTTAAAATCTGACCTTCATGGCAGGCGATTTAACACCGACTAAGAGCTCCAAGCAGCAGCGGAAGAACATTTTTTTTAACAAAAAGGAAAATTATTTTTTTCATGGTATAGAAATTTTGCCAAAGCATTGTATTAAGTGTGCTGAACTTAAAGGAGAATATATTGAAAAACAGTAAGACCAGTTTTTTTCTTTCACCTTTCCTTCTATCCCAGGCTGGAAACTTTTGGATCTTACTACGTACATGGTTGAGACTTTACTGTTTCAAGGATATTAAATAATAAATGGACTTATAAGAGATGAAAACCCATTTAGGCTATCAACTTTATAGAGGATGAAGGATACAATTTGTCTGGGGGTGCAGTCATTAATAACACTAAATAAGGTTAACTTATTATTGGTCTGAGGGGTAGACCAAGGCATAGGTGGGAGGATTGCTTTAAGTGATCTGTGTGATAGGTGGCGGTCCGTGGACAGAAGTTTGTAAGCAGAGATTGGTGGTATCGGCATCGAGCCTTCAGGTTGGGTAAGCCTATAAACAATATTACTATATTGGCAAAGAAGGTCCTCGGCATTTTACTCATAAAAGTCTTTGAATTAAAATATTGTAACAATTGAATTTCATTAATTTTCTACATATTTTTGTTTTAAAGAGAAAAGATTTGTTCTGGCCGGGATTCGAACCGGGGTCGTCTGTATTTCTGTTGCAGTGCTCTAAACCACTGAGCTACCAAGGGTCGTATCCAAGTCAGACAAATCCGTTCTCTTTCTCTTCAAAACAAAAATATTAAAAAAATAGTCATCATAAAAATAACAATAAAAATAAATAATGAATTTATATGAAAATTTATGTAAGTCAATAAGATCCTAATTAAAGGTATGTTCAATCAACATACTTTCCTGTGTATTCATCGAAAAAATTGCGAGAACACGGGGATGTAGGATTGGTGAAGAGAATGGATTTGTCTGACTTGGATACAACCTCTGGTAGCTCAGTGGTCTAGAGCACTGCACCGGAGATACAGATGACCCGGATTCGAATCCTGGCCAGGACAAATATTTTCTCTTCTAAACAAAAATATTTAAAGAATAATCACCATCAAAATAACAATTAATAAAAATTCATTAATTTTCATTTTAGAAATGCTCTTTATTTCACTAAAATGTTTATTGATATATTTAATGATGCATTCTTCGAGATAATTAAGTATAAAATACTCTAATTATTTATTTTTAGAACTATTTTATGTATATCTATAATCGTAATAGCCTATCATTGAAGATTGTGTTGTTTTTTCACATGTTATTATAAATAAGCTGACATAGTTTGGTGATCTTTTTGTTTTTAAACATAATTTTTGTAAGAATTATGTTCTTTATCCGTAAATAACATCAAATAAAATTCTTTGAAAATGAAAACATAAAACTCTATGTTGAAGAAATTGGTCCGGGTAGAGGTCTCTGAATGAAATTCTCAAGTAATTTGAGAAAATCTTTATTGATAGCCAACGTTTCGACCTACGCTATAGGTCTTCTTCAGGGCTATATGCAAAATACAGACAATATAAGAAAACGGTACAAATATATTAAAACATTTTAAATATAGATAAACCAAAAGAAGGTGAATAGAGGCAAAAAAATTGATAAAGATGTACAGTAAGGTAATTATGAAGGTTAAAATGTATAAGTGTATACTATAAACTACTAAGTGCCAAAAGGTAGTAACCCTCATCATGAAAAAAATAATAATAATAATGATAAAACAACAATAATAATAATAATGATATGGGTAAATAAGAAAGTGATAAGAATTACGCACGAAAAATTATAGGTAATAAAAAAAGAAGAAATAAAAATTGTAAAATAAATAAAAAATATTTTAGAAAATACAGTATTAATATTGATAGGTAGAAAATACTTTATACTAGTGTAAAGAATATTAATTGCATAAGAGAATGTTAGAAGAGACTTTATATAAGTGTAAAATATCGATTGTATAAAAGTAGGTATGTTTTAAGTAAAGTAAGTGATAATACAATCAGGCTATATTGGACTAAAATACATATGAAAAACGGCAAGGATATGGTATTTAGATATTATGATATTATGATATATATAGATGATATTTAGGGTGGGATATAGATAACTAAACAAATAAACGCCTTACAGTAATAGTGAGCTTGGAAGTAGTGATAATAATAGTAAATTGAGTATAGTACTGTTTTAGGTTAAGAGGGAAAGAAATTAAAATGAAATGGAGGAGGGAGGGTGAGTAAATAGTGCAAAACATAAGTTACCTGTGGGGGGGGGTGACTGGGGGGTGGGTCCTGTCTGGCTATGAAACTCTGACTGATATAAAATTGAGAAGGATGGTCCCCCACCCTTACTAAGTGTAAAAAAAATTTCCCAGAATATAAAAGCCGTTACAATGGCTGTAAGTAACGTATAAAGGGAAAGAAGCAAATAGTGTAGAAGCCTCATATAAAGACTTGAAAATCCGCACGATTATCATCAATATAAAAATCTATGTTTGATAAATTACCTGTTACGCTACTTTTTCTGAAATTTCAATTAGTTACCTATGGATAAAAATAACTGAAATATCCCAACAATTATTTTATTAACAATAGTAAACAACATTTGGCAATATAAAACATATGTATTCTAAATATTTAAATGTTCACTTTTTAAACAAATGCTACCTAAACAGTAGTTTTGATGAGGATAGACACGGTCGACTAATAGTACACAAAAAACATAAAAAAATTTTAAGCTGGCAAGAAACAGTTCGTTTTGGAATACTTTTTGGTTCATATTTTTAGGAATATAGGAGAAATTTTCTTTATCTGTATGTTACATAAGATAAAATTCTTTAAAAATCTTTAAAAAATCTAGTTTTGAAAAATTATCTCTTAAGCTACTTGTTCTGAAATTTCAATAAGGTATGCATGGGTAAAAATAACTGAAATATCCCAACAAGTAATTTATTAAACAACATTTGGTTGATATAAAACATACATACTACAAATATTTTAATGTTTAATGTATAGAATGCTTAATGTTTAAGTTTAGATAGAGATAGACACGGTGAACAGAATATATACAAAAAATATTTTTAAAACAATTTTAGCAGGCAAGAAAGAAGCCTTTTTGGAATAATTTTTGTTTCAGGCAGATAATTTATAGATGAGATATAAAATAATTGATGATATCTGATTAGTACAGATTTATATATTCAGGAATTTAGAAGAAATTTTCTTTTTCCGATAATGAACCATTGATTTTGTAAGTGAGACAGCCATATTTAGTAAAAAAAAAGTTATTTATTTATAAAAACTGAATCTTATTACAAAATAACAACAATCAATATTATTTCAATATGAGTATACATTTTTTATTATAATAGAAATTTATTGGGTCAAAGATATTTCAAATGTGTTGATTTTTAAATAAATATCTAACAATAATATAAAATGTCTCAGTTTTGAAATCAACGGCTAAAAAAAAAAATCTTTAAAAATGAAGATGTTAAAAAAAATCTGTGTTGGATAAATTACCTCTTTATTTAGTCACTTGTTTTCAAATTTTAATAAGAATGAATAAAATAACAGGAATATCCCAACAAGTATTTTATTACAATATTAAACAACATTTGGCTGATATAAAACATATGTATTCTAAATAATCAAGGGTTAATTGTTAAACAAGATACTATCTATAGCTGTTGCCATAGATACTAACAAAATACTATCTAAACAGCTGTTGCTACATGAAAATACCATTCCTTGACAACTACTGAGACAGGTTGAAGATTTAAGAGAGGGGGGGGGAGAATGAAGTGGTGGTGGTAACTTAGTTCTCCTGAGAGTGTGTTTTCTTCTTCCTCAGGTTTGTCAGGACTCTCTTCTCAGCTCTGTCCAGAAGGCAGATATCAAAGGAACGACGGGAGTAAAAAAATTGTATATCGTCCACTGAGGTATTTATATAATCTTATATATATTTTACATATCAGGTATTTTTCTCTCAACCGTTTATAAAATACTTTTTTAAGAATATCGAGGTTGTGTGTCTGCTGACGATTAAACATTATGGCGACGTTAAACATTTTTTTGTTCCCATTTTCATGACTCCACTAATGTTGAAAAACATGCTTAGGAAATAATTATTGGATATTGAAATTGTAAATTAATTCTATGAAAATTAAAAATGATGTATTTATTACCATTATATATATTTTAAAAGTTTTTAAAATTATCTTTATAAGTATTTTAATGATATTGAGGTTTATCAAAAAAAAATATTCTGGGGACATCTGAAATTTTATAGTAATAATTTTCATGACTTCCCTAATGGTAAAAAACAGATTTTTTAGGGAATTGACAGTGAATAATTGTTGGATATTGAAATTACCACTTAATTTCTAGAAAATTGACAATAATTTATTTATTATCATGGAATAGATTATAAAAGCTTTTATAAGTTATGTTTTTATGTTTTTAAGAACATTGTGGTTACCAGTAAAAAAACAATACATACATATTTGTGTCAAAAATAATAATTATTGAAAACTAAAATTGCAAATTAATTCTGTAAAAAATTAACACTTTTTTTGTGTTATTATCAAATAAATTTTATACGTAAAGCTTTTATTAGTTATGCTTATATATTTTGGAGAACATCGTGATTCAGTCAGTAAAAGAACAAAATAAAAAAAGCAAAACAATATTTGGGATAATTAACTATTGGCTATCAAACTTACACATTATTTCAATGAGAAATTAACAAATACATAACTGTTATCATCAAATAAATTGTATCCACCTTCTTAATAAGTTTGTGTAGGGATCTTTCATTCCATTGTCATAACAGTGAAAAACAAGCTATTGGAAAACCTACAGCTAATAATTATTGAATAATAAAAATTAAAAATAAATTCAATAAAAAATTAATAATTATTTACTTACCATAAAAAAATTTAGGTATACACTTTTTGAATTATGTTTATAAGTTTTTTTTTTTTTACAGATCTTTATGTTTAGCCAAAAGAATAAACTATTTTGATATCGGCAGCAATTTTAGATTTTATTGCTCTTATGTCAATGAACAGTGTAACACAGACATTTAGAACAACAAAACACTCAACAACAATCATTAGGCATTAAAATTACAAATTTTATAAAATATTGACTTTTAGGTATTTATTATCATTAAATAAAGTTTATAATTTTTTAAAAACAATGTTTATAAGTTTTTTTAAGAATAGTGAAGTTCAGTCAATAAAACATACAATTTTATTTTGGCAAATTTTTTTGAAGAATTTATTGTTGTCATTTAATGTCAAAACAGGGATAAACTGTTTTTTTTTTTAGAAAATGTATTGTTAATAATTATTATAAATTAAGATTACAATCTAATTATAAATAATTTATGAATAAAAATGAGAAAAAACTCCAGAGACATAAAATATTAATTAGAATGTAATAGGAAAAATGCAAAGCCTCGCGAAATAGGGGGGGATAACTAGCTTTGACTAATTAACTAATTATTAAAACTGCTGTTAAAAGTAGGAATACCAATATCGACAAAAATATCGATATTTATTTATTACTTAATTTTCAGTTGCACCTGCGCAATTATGCATCCAGCAAATTTGATACGTGATTCTTTTTTTTTTTTCCTTTGCTACTTGAACATTTGGAAATGAAACCATTAATAATTTATTTTTTAATTAATTGTTGTTTTGATGGTGATTATTTTAAAATATTTTTGTTTTGAAGAGAAAAGATTTTTCCTGGCCGGGATTCGAACCCGGGTCGTCAGCATCTCAGCATCAGCAGTGCAGTGTTCTAAACCACTGAGCTACCAGGGGTCGTATCCAAGTCAGACAAATTTTTCCGTTCTCTTCACCGATCCTATATCCCCGTGTTCTCGCGATTTTTGCGATATATACACGGGGAAGAATGTGATACGACCCCTGGTAGCTCAGTGGTTTAGAGCACTGCGCCAGAGATGCAGACGTCCCGGGTTCGAATCCCGGCCAGGACAAATCTTTTCTCTTCAAAATAAAAATATATTGAAAACATTAATAGTTGAGCAGGTCTCTTGGCCATTGTCTGTTTTATCTTTTCCTTTCATGCCGGGGTAACAGCAAGTGAGAAAGAGGAAGGAAAAGTGGATCTTGTGATGATGAGCGGAATGTAGTGTATTTGTTGTGAATATAAGATATTAGAGTGGGGAATGTCCATGTTGTTGTGTGTGGTGTGATCCGAAATGAATCAAGGAGCATTAACAAGTATTCTTTGAATTTTGGACTGTGTTGCTTGCATCTTATGTATGTGGACCTATTTTGCTGAACCTCCGAAGTTCTGCTCCATATGTCCAAATAAATCTTAATTTAACTAAGAAATAAAAAAAAAAAAAACATTCTCCAGTCATAATATTTTATTTTCTCACTTTCTACAAAGACGTTTCGACCCCTTGGGTCATTATCAATTCTTTCATTGTCTTCCTGATTTATATCATTTTTCTGCAATTCACCATATAAATTTACTAACATTAACAACAACATAAATTATTAACAATTAAATTAAAAACATTAAAAATTGTCCTAAAAAACCGAAATTTAAGTATAGATACCTCTTATGGACGTCAATAATATAATAATATATAGATTTACAATTTTTAATTTTCTTCAAGGCAATATCAAGGTGTTTTTAAGAATAGGGGAAGTCCAAAGTATAAGGCAGAGTTTAAAAAATGACCATGGAGAAGATATATCTCCAAAAAAATTTTTATATTATTGACGTCCATAAGAGGTATCTATACTTAAATTTCGGTTTTTTAGGACAATTTTTAATGTTTTTAATTTGATTGTTAATAATTTATGTTGTTGTTAATATTGGTAAATTTATAAGGTGAATTGCAGAAAAATGATATAAATCAGGAGAGACAATGAAAGAATTGATAATGACCCAAGGGGTCGAAACGTCTTGTGGAAAGTGAGAAAATAAAATAGAATATTATTACTGGAGAATGGTTTTTTTTACTTCTTAGTTAAATACAATTTACTAGTCCAGTAAAAAGCTATATCATAATGCATAGATCTTAATATATTGTTATATATTAGTCGTTTGTTTCGTAAGTCAAGTGAAGATCTATAGTCCTGAATATCTTTTTTAGCGTCTTGTAATTTTAATTTTGTATGTATATTTCATGTAAATCTTTTGTTCAAGTAAACTCCGAGATGATGTACAAAGTTTTTAGAAGTATATAGTTGTCAATTTTAATTGCTGGACACGAAGCTTTCCGTAGGGAGAAGCTAAGTTTACATGGCTGGATTTTGAGGAGTTTATTCTGATTTGCCATTTCTAGAACTAAATCAAATGCATATATATATATACTAGCTTATGCCCGTGGCTTCGCTCACGTGGAATTCGGTCTGCCACATAAAGTTTCGTGAAAGATCATTTTAAATAAATAATTTTTTTTTTAAAATATAAGTTACTCCTACATCCAAAATTTCAGGTGTCTAACTTCAAAACTGACGGCTTCTATTACAACCTTTGAAACCCTATTACATTAAAGAGGAAACCCTTGGGGTGGAATTGTCCAAATTTCTTTCTTAAACTATACAATGAACCTATCTACAAATTTCAAGATGCTAAGTTCCTGATTTTCCTTTAATTATTTACTATAAAAGGGGGAGGCACATGCCCCCACATAAATCTACCCTTGCTGTAGCCTATGATGTATAACCTATTTTACTGAATAAGTTTCATCCAAATCCTTTCAGGAGTTTTTGTGTGAATGAGTAACAAACATTATCATTTATAATATTAGTAGGATATCAAAACAATAGTTTCACCCATGTTCTTTCTGTTATTTTAACCACTATTAGCATGTGATTTGCCTTTAATTATGTACTATAATGGATTCTCCACAGCACCTAAAAAACTGTAGGGGGGGGTACTTGCACCCGTGCCCCCCCATAAATCCGCGCTTGCTATAGCCTATGTGTTATTCTGATGTATAAACTATATTACTGTAAAGGTTCATCCAAATACGTTCAGTAGTTTTTGCATGAAAGAGGGACAAACATACAAACGTTCACATTTATAATATTAGTAAGATATATATATATATATATATATATATATATATATATATATATATATATATATATATTTATATATATATATTTATATATATATAAATATATCAAATAGTTTTTAAAATTAAAAATATTTGAATTGAAGTTGGATAAATCGAAAAGATATGGGTGTTTAGATAATTTTTTAAGAGTGAATTTCGGGTTACAAACGGTTATATTTTTAATTTATTTTTTTATTAATTATTATAATTTTGTTAATATCTTATTTTGAAGAGAAAAGATTTGTCCAGGGCCGGGATTCGAACCCGGGACACCCGCGTCTCTAGCGCGGTGCTCTAACTAACTGAGCAAACCGGGTTCGTAACACGAAAAGGCCTTAAAGACCACACGAATATCCTTACTAATGCTTCGCCATCTGTTTCTTCTTTTCCCATATGTCCTTCATGAGCTTTGTCTCCCCAAGTTTTCTGTCCTCAGACCAAGCAAGACCCTTTATGTGGCGCTTTTTTCCCACAAGAACCTTTATCCTTGAGTGTCCTGTATTCATCTCTGTCAAAACAATGTTCTGTTAGCCCCACTCGGTCCATATCATTCTTAAGTTGTTTGAAATATCCTGTTGAATTTTTGTGACGGTGGAATTTTACTTTTTTATTAATTGTTATATTTTTTTTAATATTCCGTCTCCGTCGTGGTGCTCTAACCAACTGAGCTAGCCTGGCTCGTATATGGATGATATATGATTGTTGAAACGTTCATTTCTAGATTAAATTAATACCCAAATATAAATACATTTCCCATAATTACATTATTTTTCCATACTAAAGCTCGCGATAACTAGCATTTTTGGAAAATATAAAAAAAGAAACCTATAAACAGTTAAAACTTGTTGTGACTCGAAGCGACAAACTGCGGATCAAATACCTGTTAGCTACTACTAATGTTTTAAAAATGTCAGAAAAAACATAAACGAAAGATTCCATGATCAAATGAAACCCTTTACGAGGCTGGCGAGAGTTTAAATGGCTTCCCAAGAGAAGACACAATTTTAGGAGAGAAATATCTTATTGGGGTCGGACTTTGCGACGGAATGTCTGATTCATTTCAGTACTTGTTTTCCTTATAATTTTATTGTCCATTTTATATGTTAGATTTGAAACAGAAGTACAGTAAAACCTCTATTATCCGTCACTCTCTGTTAAACGTCACCTCGGTTTGAGAAAAAAAAGATGTATATATATTGTTTGGTTGCTAAAGTCATAGACACCGACTAAGAATCAATCGTGTCTTGACAACTTCGTTTTCTAGAATCTGTTGTTTTCTCAAAAACTCACACATTTCTCAGAAATTAATTATCTTCTCATCTCTACCTAATGTAGCTTCCGCAGTTGAACAATCTTCAGTCTTCATTCTTGTCTTACGAATAATTGTCGTTTTCTTTAAAGTAGGTACAATAATGTCGTAAAAAAGACTAAGGAAGAGTTTAGATCTCGCTACTAAGTTTGAAATTGTAAAACGTTTACGAAAAGGTGAAAGTTCTTCAATCTTAGCAAAAATCTATGAAATTCCTCGGACGACAGTTAATGATATTGTTACGGGCTACTGGGTATTAAAATGAATTAAACAATTCCTTAATTACAGATACTAATATTTATTAACACAAGTGATAAGGAAGGATACAATTAGATTATTAACAATTATATTTATTGAACTAATATAAATTTATAATGACAATATTCTAAAGATTATAATCTAAGCCTAACTCCTATTTAATTATTACAACAATATAAGATGTTACTAATTCTAGATAGCTTAACTAGTTACAATAGTTTCTATGAATATTATACAATTACACTACAATTTATAACTAATAGTTAACACTTACAGTTCACTAGTCCACCGACCGTAAGATTCTCCAAGTATGACAAACTGACACACAGTAACAAACAGAAACAGTTTATTACACTCGCGAGACTGTCACAGTTCACTGATACACTTATTACACGGGCCGGTTCAACACTGACTAGTTTATCACACTGACACTCACTTATTACACTTATCACAGATCTTCACTGGCCTACTCTCAGGCTAAGACTGACTAAATCGAGGTGAGGGAAGTCTTTTTATAGGCAAAGCCGAACATTCTAGAACACGGAGGGGCCAGACAATTCTGGAATATTCTTAATCCTTTGCCGACAAAAGGAGACGATCTAGAACCGTCCTAATCCTATTTTAACTTCTCCCGCCGACGGATTTAAGCCGCTAATCCTCTTGCTTCCGTCTTCCTGCCGGCGCCCGTAACAATATAAAACGTGCGGGGGACCCTAAGAGTATGTCCCTTCTGTATAATCATTTAATGTTTATTAAGAAGGGGCATACTACGCTTGTGCAAGAGGAAAGAGCTAAGCTCCACCTTTAAATTGATATTAATTTCTCAAGAGGGAAAAATTGGATATACAATAATTTAGCTTTTAGCGTACGTAATTATTATTTTTTAAAAACATTTTTACGATATATGTATACCTTATTAGTACGTAAATAAGTTACTAATACATATGTAATGCCGAATGTTTGAAATATATTGTTCAATTTATGTGTGTGTGTATATATATATATATATATATATATATATATATATATATATATATATATATATATATATATATGAGACATATGACTCACTCCCAAATCCGTCACCATCTTGGTCCCATACGCTGATGGATAATCGAGGTTCTACTGTATTAAAATAGCGATTATAACTAAGGATTACAAAACATAATAAATCGATTGTTTATCCGATTTTTCTCTCTCGATACATATCAATATCGATGTTGTTTATTCACCTGAAGTCACTGTGTGCTGCTATGGCTAATAGGGCAATAATACAACAGGAGTAATAAATTTAGCCTATCCAGGTATAATAGCCCAGGGTCCCTGGTACATTTTTGCACTTGATTACTATCAAGCTGAATCATCGTGAATAGCTTCGTTTTGATGAGACGTCCAACAATTTCCTTTGCGAAAATTCTCGATTGTGGTAGCTAACAGAGGTAGCAAGGATAAAATATGTCGATTTGATTATTCTCCAAAATTTAAGGATAACGTACCACGCAATTTGTAGGACAATATGACTGTTAAATTATACAAATATTAACTAATTAAACAAACAAAAAAATCAGCTGGTTACTAATCATTTTTGATGATTGATGATCGATACATGTTGATCGATAACGAGGCAAAAAAATAATGGGAAGGTATTCCCACATGTAAAAATGGTAAATTTACGTCCTTTCCGAAGGACGGTATAACCAAGGATTTTTGTACTCCTTTAAAATAAAACTTAAGGCTACCTGCCGGGCTGTAGGCTGTACTAAACCAAACCCTCTAGTTTCAAACCTAGCTTCCTCTTCAATTCCCGATAATCCTCCGAGGCGTCTGAAAAGAAGATGGCCACGTGACCTCCTTACTTGAACTTGTGATTTGAGTACTACCAGTGGGTAGTTTCTCTACTTGTCATTATCTCATGTCATTATATCTGTATCACCTGTGCATAGTGGGCTAAGTCGAATTTTGTGAATTTCAAGCTATCTACTTAGAATCGTAATTTTTCTGAACTTATTTTAAGTTCAAGATTGGAGTACCAGCCCACGATTCACAAAGGAATATCCTTCATTGCAATGGACGGAACACTTAGCGTGTTAGACACAAGGAAAGAGAAAAAGATTACGATTCTAAGTAGATAGCTTGAAATTCACAAAATTCGACTTAGCCCACTATGCACAGGTGCCACAGATATATCACATAGCCTATTTACTTGTTGTATTATTGTATTACAGTTGTAAATATCAACAAATACATTTTTAAAACAATTTCAAAAATTGGCAAATCACAAAGCCACTGTTTCTGATTTCATTTAGCCGTTAAACAAAATATATTACTGTTTTTAAATTTTAAATAGACAAAATGGAATGCATCGATTTTAAGACTTTAATTTCAATACGGAAAATATAGTGAATTAAGATTAGAAAATTTTTATAATAAGCAATTAAAAAAATCTATAAAATAAAAAAAAATTAATTCTATTCGTAATAATTTAAGGATTTATAATTAATCATTCATTAATTCTGATGAATTAATTATTCATCGCCTCAATTATTTATATTTTTGCCCAATTACTTTCCCCTTATCAAATTAATTCCGCATGAACAGCATTACTTTCTAGAAATATGATTCTAACTCTTTCGATCTAAAATTTTCTTTGGTTCTTTTTTATTGATAAACTTAAATATTTTTGTGGTTGAATTCGTCAAATTAAACATTAATATCACAAGAAACAATTGTTTTAGCTTCAGTACTTTGTAACAAAATATATCACTGTTTTTAAATTTTAAATAGACAAACGTTTCCGACTACTTCAACACATACTAGATAAGCGCTCAAAGCTTCAGATCAATTACAAAAGACTTATTTATGTGACTGTTATAAGGCCTATATGGACTTATGGAATTGAACTATGGGGCTCCACCAAACCATCGAATTCCTCTCGTATCCAATCCTTGCAATCCAAAATCCTTCGCAAAATCCTAAACGCTCCTTATTTTGTCACAAATAAAACCATCCATAATGACCTTAACGTTCCATATGTTACCGATTTAGCTCATTCCAGATACCTATCATTCCATAATAAACCTCAAACCCATCCAAACCCACTAGTTTCCATCCTTGCATCCAATTCCATCCCGGACAATCCTCCTAGGCGTCTGAAGAGAAGATGGCCTCGGGACCTTCTATTATAGAACTTTATTAGAGTGCTGCCAGTGGGTAGTATCTCTACATGTCCTATCATGTATTATTTACTCTTATAGCAATTGTACTAGATGTATGTATTACAGTTGTACAACTCAATAAAATAATAAAAAAAAAAAAAAAAAAAAATAGACAAAATGGAATGCATCGATTTTAAGACTTTCATTTCAATACGAAAAATACAGTGAATTAAGATTAGAAATTTTTTATAATAAACAATTAAAAAAATCTATAAAATAGAAAAAATTAATTCTACTTACATCATTATCTGAATGATAATAAACTTCTATATATAAGAGAAAGAAAATGGTCAGGGTGTCATTAAAGGTCATTAAATTTCTCAAAAGTATAGAGAAGTGATTATTGTTACGGGCTACTGGGTATTAAAATGAATTAAACAATTCCTTAATTAAAGCAACTAATATTTATTAACAAAACTGATAAGAAGGATACAATTAAACTATTAACAATTAAATTATTGAACTAATATAAATTTATAATAACAATATTCTAAATATTTATTATCTAGGCCTAACTCCTATTTAATTATTACAATAATATAAGATATTACTAATTCTAGATAGCTTAACTAGTTACAATAGTTTCTATGAATATTATAAAATTACACTGCAATTTATAACTAATAGTTAACACTTACAGTTCACTAGTCCACCGACCGTAAGATTCTCCAAGTATCACAAACTGACACACAGTAACAAACAGAAACAGTTTATTACACTCGCGAGACTATCACATACACTTATTACACTGGCCAGTTCAACACTGACTAGTTTATCACACTGACACTCACTTATCACAGATCTTGCGTGGTCTACTCTCAGGCTAAGACTGACTGACTCGAGGTGAGGGAAGTATTTAAGTAGGCAAGGCCGAACATTCTAGAACACGGAGGGGGCAGACAATTCTGGAATATTCTTAATCCTTTTCCGACAAAAGGAGACGATCTAGAACGGTCCTAATCCTATTTTAACGTCTCCCGCTGACGGACTTAAGCCGCTAATCCCCCGCTTCCGCCTTCCTTTGTGCGGCCGTAACATTATTAAAGAGTCAACGTTTCGACCCACTTCGCAGGTCTTCTTGAGGGACCCGGTATAAATCCCTCACTAACTCTACTTACATCATTATCTGATAATCATACTTATATCATACATCTGATAATGTTGTAAGTAAAGCTAGTGACGGACTTAAACCGCCCCCTCCCCCGCCCTCCTTCTCAACAGCCCTGAAGAAGACCTGCAAACTGGATCGAAATGTTGGCTCTTAAATAAACACTTCTCCATACTTTTGAGAAATTTATTGACCTCCACCCAGATAGTTTTCTTTCACTTAAAAAGATTAATTATTTTATTTTTTAAAATTTAATTTATCGATATTTACAACTATAATAATATTACAATAAGTAAATCTACTATACCATATGTACAATACGACTTGAAAAACACTTGTGGAGAAACTATCCATCGATAGCACTCTAATTAAGTTCTGGAGTAGAAGGTCTCGAGGCCATCTTCTTTTCAGACGCATCGGAGAGTTATCAGGAATAGTATGGGAAGAAAGTTGAGAGATTAGCGGATTCAAGTGTGTATGGAGCTTGTCATGGAAGGATAGGTATCTAGTTTGGGCCAAATCAACAACATATGGTATATTAAGATCATGATGGATGGATGAGTTTGTTTGTGACATAATAAGGAGCATTGAGGATTCTACGAAGGATTTCGGATTGCAAGGATTGGATACGAGATGAATTGGATGGTTTAGTAGAGCCCCAAAGCTCAACTCCGTATGTCCAAATAGGCCTGATAACTGTCATGTAAATGAGTCTTTTGTAATTAATTGGGAGCTTAGAGCGTTTGTCCAGTAAATGTTGAAGTAAGCGAAAACGACGAGCAGTTTTTTATTTTAATAAATGTAAAAAAACGAAATACAATTGGAAATAAATGCGCGATTAAAGGCATGGAATGCTTGTTATTATTCCGTCTCTAAATTACTAAGATCGCGTCTTTTGTCCAGAAATCTAAAAATCAGAATTTATAAAACAATCACTCTTCCATATCTTCTCTACGGATGTGAAACATTGCCTCTAACGCTGAAGGATGAACAACGTCTTCATGTATTCGAAAATAAGCTGTTAGGTAGAATATTCGGTCCAAAAAAGGATGAGATCCTTGGGGAATATAGGAGACTAGCTTATGTCCGCGGCTTTGCTCGCGTGGAATTTGGTCTGCCACATAAAGTTTCGTGAAAGATCATTTTAAATAAATAATTTAATTATTTTAAAAAAATATAAGTTACTCGTACATCCAAAATTTCAAATGTCTAACTTCATAATTGACGGATTCCATACAACCTTTGAACCCTATGTTATATTATATTAAAGGGGAAACCCTTGGTGTGGAATTATCCAAATTTCTTTCTTAAACTGTACAAAGAACCTATCTAAAAATTTCAAGATGCTAAGTTCCTGATTTGCCTTTAATTATGTACCATAAAGGGGGAGCATGCCCCCCCCCATAAATCTGCCCTTGCTGTAGCCTATGATGTATAACTTATTTTACTCGATAAGTTCCTTCCAAATCCGTTCAATAGTTTTTGCGTGAATGAGTAACAAACATTCGCATTTATAATATTAGTAGGATTAGTAGGATATCAAAACAATAGTATCACTCATGTTCTTTCTATCATTTTAACAACTATTATCATGTGATTTGCCTTTAATTATGTACAATAATGGATTCTATACAATACCTAAAAAACTGTCGGGGGGGGGCACGTGCCCACCCCTAAATCCGCGCTTACTATAGCCTATGTGTTATTCTGATGTATAACCTATATTACTGTAAAGTTTCATCCAAATCCGTTCAGTAGTTTTTGCGTGAAAGGGAGACAAACATACAAACTTTCACATAATATTAGTAAGATTACATAACGCGCAATTGCGAAGCATGCATCCGTTAAATATTATTCAGGTGATAGCATAGCGAAGATTAAAATGGTTCTGTAAAGTTGCTGGGCGCTGTACCGACTGGGAAGGGTCTGAGGGCTAGACCGAGGCGTAGGTGGGAGGATTGCGTTAAGAGTGATCTAGCGGGTTTGGGTTTGGATAGTGCTCCGTGGACGGAGGTTTGTAAACATAGTTTTCGTTAGATACTATAGTTCGTTAGATACTAGATAGTTCGTTAAGACTTTTATTTATTTATTAAATGTAAAATACTCAATATCTCAAAACAATACTAAGTGCGCACTCATATTTTAATAGGCCCACAAGGAGATCAAAATAAGTTAATAAACTGAACTTGGAATTTTAAAAAAATATCGGGATACCTCTGCTAAAACAATAAGTTGTACTTACTGTTGTGCAATTCAACGAACAGTTCTATATTAGAGAGGAAAATAGTTGACTGGAACATATAATGGAGGATGGAGATAGTTCGGGGGGGATGTAGTAAAAAAAACACCAAATAAGTCAAGACTTATTTTTTATTTCTGCCGACGTTTCGAACTTAGGTCATCTTCAGGGCTATGAGAGAAAAAACAAACGAAAAAAAAATAACTATAAAAAAACATTACAGTACTAAGAATATAATAACTGATAGAGTAATAGAAAACTAAAAAATAGTGATGAATATAATTAAGGATAATGAATAAAAAATTACAGAATAAATGTACAGAAGGGTGATAATGTAAACAAAATACAAAGAGAAAGAAAAATGAGAAGGTAAACCGAAAGATACAAAATTATGAAGTATAAATATAAAAAGGTGAGATATAAAAGTATGGAAAAACTAGTTTGATTACAGATAAAATATAAAATGTATGATAATAGACTCCTAGAGGTAACATAAGTAAAATGTATGAAAAATGATACAAAATATGATGCCAAAGAATAAATACAGAAGAAATATGTAGAAATTAATGAATAGGAATCTCGTTGAATGACAGTTAGGAATGTAAAAATTTGAAAATATAAGTTTGGGATGTTATATAAATGTATATAATTACAATAGAATGAAGTCATATTAATACAAAATATGATGTAAATATAGAAGAAACGTATAGAAATAAAGATATCAAATTCCAGTCGGGAAAGTATAAATACATTATTTTTTTTATATAGAATAATTTATTGATATTTACAACTGTAATTATATTACATAAAAAAAAAAAAAAAACACTTGTGAAGAAACTACCCATTCATAGCACTCTAATAAAGTTCTGGAGTAGAAGGTCTCGAGGCCATCTTCTTTTCAGACGCATCGGAGAGTTATCAGGAATAGTATGGGAAGCAAGTTGAGAGATTAGCGGATTCGAGTGTGTATGGAGCTTTTCGTGGAAGGATAGGTATCTAGTTTGGGCCAGATTAGCAACGTATGGGATATTAAGATCATGATGGATGAGTTTGTTTGTGACATAATAAGGAGCATTGAGGATTTTACGAAGGATTTTGGATTGTAAGGATTGGATACGAGATGAATTGGATGGTTTAGTAGAGCCCCAAAGCTCAACTCCGTATGTCCAAATAGGCCTGATAACTGTCATGTAAATCAGTCTTTTGTAATTAATTGGGAGCTTAGAGCGTTTGTCCAGTAAATGTTGAAGTAGGCGAAAACGTCGAGCAGTTTCTTGTCTTTTCAGTCTTGTATGAGGATTCCAAGTGAGACGTTTTTCCAGATGGAGTCCTAGTTAACATCAGTGGAATGTTATTAAAGTTAAAATTAAGCTAATTTAAATGGTTAAATTTAAAATTATTAAACTCTTTGATTACAACATATGATGGATACCAAAGTGATGAAGGAGAGAAATGGAATGGAGAAGGATTTATAAAAGATATCAATTATTAAGATGGGGGAGGTGGCTGGGTGAACCGTGTAACTGACAATTAAAACAGTTCTATAATTTGTAAAACAGGTTTTTTTTTTTTTTTTTTTTTTTTTTTTTTAAATTTTTCCTCCTTTCGATGGCATTGGACACTTCCATACAGCCAGATTAATAAGTAAGAATGAAGAAAATATTTAGATATTTATATTTTAAATAAATTTTTTTATTGATTTAAAATAATTCAATATGGAGCTTATCTCATATTTTTCACTTAGTGATATTACTTCTTTGTATGAAATGTTATTTTTCTTAAGATCTTGTAGAAGTTTTTTTCTATGAGGTGTATATGACTTACATTCCATAACGATATGGTGCAGAGTTTCTCGATTTTTGCAGTTTTGGCATGCGGCCGATTCCGAAATTCCGATACGGTGCAAATAGCTGTTACATAAACCGTGATTCGACCGTAATCTACAATATGTTTTTATTTCCTGTTTATTTAAGTTGATATTTGAAAACCATGGCCTGCGTGAGATACTAGGAAATACGGATTTATAATATTGCCCTGTAGTAGAAAGTGAATATTGATGCTGCCATGTGTCATGACAATCTTGTTTTATTGTTAAATAAAAATCTGTAAATGGGACCGAAATTTTTACCTGTTCGCCGGTGTTCGTAGCGTCTTTGGCTAATTTATCAACCTCTTCGTTTCCTTTGACCCCCCGTTTCCTATGAGCTTTAACCCATAGGAATGTAACCTGTTTGTAATTTTGTATACATGAACTATGTAATTTTATAATATCAATTAACATATTGTTACTGTTAATGTTTCTTAAGTTGTTTATTAATTGTAAGGCACTTAGGCTATCTGATAGTATTACGAATTTATAGATTGTCCATAGATGTTATACATAGATTGTCCATGTTGGATATTTTCATTCTAAAACAGGGGTTGGTTGCCGTTAAGCGGGCGGGAGGCACCTCCCTAAAAATTAAAAAAAATATTTAAAGATCTTTTAAAACCGATTCTATTCTTAAACATTATCATATCATTATCCAGGTAAATATTGACCATTCATATTGATCATCTGAAACGGTTGAGATATCTTGGAATATTGACTGTATTATAAGTGTCAATCTACCATAATAAAGATTATATATACTTCTATTTATAAACGAGTACCTTATAAAAGAAATATGAGAGAGTTAATTCCATAAGGAGATAAGGATTGTGAAATATAATAACAAAGATATCTATTGTGTCGCGTGCCTTAGAGGTGTTATATTTAAATAATTATTGATTATCGAAGTTATTCGTGCTTATTATTAAATTGAGAAATGCGAAGAAGAAAATAAGTGTTTGAAGATAAAATGGAGGGCTAAGTTAGCTGTACCGTTAGTAGAGACTTGTTCCAGTCTACTTCAGCTGTGTACTGTCCCAGCTAAGTGCCTCGAGGTAAGTGTAACTCTTTGACTATATGTCCTACTTTGGCCCTAATAAATAAAATAATAAAACTTAAAAAAATTATAACAGTTTCATTGACGTATATAGAGAATGGAAAATATCCAACATGGACAATATATGACTTTCTTATACAAATGTTAAACTATAATACTTCCTGTTGTAAAGGAGATAGTTGGGAGGTGCAGTCAATAAGAACACAGAATAAGTGATTTATACCTTTATTTTACTAGTTTTTTCTTTATTCTTCATATTCCAACCTCCTCCTTTTGATTTTCCTTTATATTATTATTTTGTACTGTACTATCCATTCTGTACATTTATTTTCTATTTTTTATTTTATATGCGTTATTTATAATTTATCATTTCTGCTCATTTTCTTTAATTTTATTAAATCTGTCTTACTTTATTATATCTGCCATTATTTTCATTTTCTTTTCATTAACAATAATTTTGTTATATCTGTCTTTATCTTAATTTTATTATATTCTGTCACTATTTCAATAATTATATCTGTCACTATTTCAATAATTTTGTTATATTTGTCTTTATCTTAATTTTATTATATCTGCCACTAGTTTAATTCCTTTTCATTATCATTAATTTTTTAAATCTGCCTATATCTTTATTTGATTATAATCTGGCTCTTTTTTATATTCGTTATCTTCTATCTTCATATCTGCCACTATTTTATTTTTCTACATTACTTGTCACCATATTATTGTTACTCATACATGTTATTATTGTTGATCATACATTTTTTATATTTTTTACATTTTTTGTTCTGTTTGTTTCTCTGTTAGCCCTGAAGATGACCTACACTGTAGGTCGAAACGTCGGCACATAATATAAGTACTTCACTTATTCTGTGTTCTTATTGACTGCACCCCCCAACTATCTCCTTTACATTAGATCATCCAGTCAACTATTTTCATCTCATATAATACTTCCTGTTAGAGAAGAATTGATTGACTGTAACTTCTAATATAAGGAAGAAATAGTTGGGGGTGCAGTAAATAAAAACACCTTAATAAGTGTAACTTATTTATTGTGTGCCAACGTTTCGGCCTACAATGTAGGCCATCTTCAGGGCTAAGAGGGTGAAACACACAGAAAAACATATAAAAAACGTTGCAGTAACAAGAATTGGCATCCATCATATGTTAATAGCATAGAGTTCATTATTATTTAGCCCCATTTTTTACATCTACTGAATTTCTATACCTTTTTCCTATATGTTTATGTTATATTCACATCTTATTTTATATTAATACCACTTCTTTCTAACTGTATACAGTTATATATTAACTTCCCTTACTTATATTTTCTATTTTCTTTTCATACTTTAGAGTTCATATTTATAAACACTATTTTCAATTTTTAATTTTTGAAATTTATCAATCTTTTCTTTCTATATATGCTTGTAATATTACATTTTACCTATGTAACCTCTAGATGTTTGGTATCAAATCCATTTATATCTATAGTTAAACTAGTTTTTCCTAAATCCTTCATATTCCACCCCCTTTTTCTATATTTTTCTTTCTTTCCCTTTATATTATGTTTACATTTTATCCTTTCTGGACATTTATTTTCTGTATTTTATATTTGTATTCTTTAATTATTATATCTGTCACTATTTTAATTTCTGTTCATCATCTACAATTTTATTTTTATCTATCACTATTTTAATTTTATTATATTCTGTAACCACTTTTATATTCATTATCTTTAATTATCATATCTATTCACTATTTCATCATATCTAGTCACTATTTTAATTTCCACACTTGTACCACATTACTACATTTCTTGTCACTATATTCTTGTTACTGCAACGTTTTTTATATGTTTTTCTGTGTGTTTCTCTCTCTTAGCCCTGAAGATGGCCTACATAGTAGGCCGAAACGTCGGCACACAATAAATAAGTTACACTTATTAAGGTGTTTTTATTGATTGCACCCCCAACTATTTCTTCCTTATAATACTTCCTACTCAACTAAATAATAATAAAACAGAAAGTGTTGAAAAACAAAAATTTAAGGTAATAAAGATAAAAAATGAAAACTGAATACAAATGGGAAATGAAAAAAAAATGATAAAAATGATATGGTTAAATGTAGAAAATGATAAGAAATACAGTAAGAAATGAAAATTGTAAAATTATAAAAATCCAGAAAAATTCCCTTATAGAATTATAATGCAATTGGGAAAAACCACAATGCAAAGCCTTATGTTTCAAAAAATACACCCACTTACCAGTCGACGTTTCGCCTATTCAGGCATTATCAAAACACCAAACAAAAAGGGGATTATATGAATCACATCTCGAAGAAAAAGGTGCAATACATCTCAACGATCATCAGCCCAAACCGGTTCCAAACATGAGACAGCACCCAACTTTTTGTTTTTGTGTCTTATAATGCCTGAATAGGCGAAATGTCGACTGGTAAGTGGGTGTATTTTTGAAACATAAGGCTTTGCATTGTGGTTTTTCCCAATTGCATTATAATAAATAATAGTGTTTCTTTTTGAGTTTTTGGCTCTATTCTAGTGATTCCCTTATAGAAATTACCTTACTTCTGGATTTTTTATAATTTTACAATTTTCATTTCTTACTGTATTTCTTATCATTTTTTTTGCATTTCCCATTTGTATTCAGTTTTCGTTTTTTATCTTTATTACCTTAAATTTTTGTTTTTCAACACTTTCTGTTTTATTATTATTTAGTTCTTCATTATGTGTTTTGCTGCCTTCCTGGCACTTCGATGTTTGTATTGTACACTCATGCATTTTAACCTGTATATTTACCTCGCTGTGCAATATTTTTCAATTTTTTTTTCTCATTTACCTGGATTCACCATACTTTTTATTATTTGTATTTCAATATTCTAATATATTTGTGCCATTTCTTGATTGTCTGTATTTTGCATGTAGCCCTGAAGAAGACCTGCAAGGCTGGTCGAAACGTTGGCTACTTAATAAATTTTTCTCCTATTATAAGAGAAATTCTTTGACCTCTACTCGGACCACTTTCTTCCACATATATAATATATATATAATACTTCCTAGCTTCCTTTCATTACCAAGTTGTCCAATCCCGCCGGCCATCATATATCTCCGATCTCCTTAAATTCAAAACCACAGTCCTCTCCCGTAACACCCGTTCTCGGCTCTCAGAGCTATATACAGCATCCCAGCGAACAACTGCTTTTGATAGAGCTTTCCTTATCCGATCCTCGTCCCTTTGGAACTCTATACCTTCTTCCATTCGTCGTTCCAATAATCTTTTAACCTCCAAATCCCGTATATTCAATCACTTATCCTAACAATTCCCAAAAAATATACTCGGAAATTGACATACTCAGTTTTGTGATTAAAATTTTCTAACTGATAAATGCAAAATGTGTTTTTACTAATTAAATAAAAAAAGTATTACATTTTTAAATTTATCACCTTTCCCTGAAATTTTTAATATCTTTATTTCTATACGTTTCTTCTATATTTACATCATATTTTGTATTAATATAACTTCATTCTATTATATTATATATTATATTAATTATATACATTTATATAACATCCCATACTTACATTTTCAAATATTTACATCTCTACCTGTCATTCAAAGAGATACCTATTCATTACTTTCTACATATTTCTTCTGTATTTATTCTTTGGCATCATATTTTGTATCATTTTTCATACATTTTACTTATGTAACACTCTAGGAGTCTATTATCATACATTTTATATTTTATCTGTAATTAAACTAGGTTTTCCATACTTTTATATCTCACCTTTTTATATTTATACTTTTCATTTTGTATCTTTCGGTTTACCTTCTCATTTTTCTTTCTCTTTGTATTTTGCTTACATTATGACCCTTCTGTACATTTATTCTGTAATTTTTTTATTCATTATCCTTTATTAAATATCCATCACTATTTTTTACTTTTCCATTACTCTATATATATTATTATATTGTTGCTACTGTAATGTTTTTTTATAGTTATTTTTTGTTTTGTTTGGTTTTTCTCTCATAGACCTGAAGATGACCTACAATGTAGGTCGAAACGTCGGTACAAATAAAAATAAGTATTTGACTTATTTGATATAAGTATTGACTTATTTGGTGTTTTTTTTTTACTGCACCCCCCAACTGTCTCCATCAGCCATAAAAAAAATTTATTTTATATACAAATAATCATTTTATAATGATATAAAAAGTATATTTTTAAGTATATATTATTGAGGCTTCACTCATCCAGTTAGATATTTTTAAAAACAAGTTATCTTAGTTGACATTGTTTGTATTTTGTTTCTATTTCTGCTTTGTTTGTTTCTATTTGACATTGTAATTTGCATACATATGTAATTATCTATTAATTCTCTCTATATAATTATTGTTATCTTATTTCTGTTATTTTTTATTTCTTGTACTCTTTTTTGTTTTTGTTTTTTAAATGTTATACTGGAGATAATTAATTATACAATTAATTTTCTCATTAATTCTTGCTCATTTGTTAATTTATTGGTAGTAATTAATTAAATGTAAGCCCATAATAAATAAGACTTTATTATTATCAAATGAGAAGCACAAAAAGTGTCGCAATTAAGAATTACTAAATAACTGTTATTAGCAAATTATTACAGAGAAATATATAATAAATTAAATATATATTTTTTCCTTTGGAATAAAACATTTAAATATTAAGTTTAAAAACAACCTATAAATCCGCGGATTAAAAAGGTGAATCAGAATATAATTAAAATATTCGTGTACATTATATGTGGAAGAAAATGGCCCGGGAGATGTGTCATCATGAATGACAGCAAATAAAATATGTGAGCTAGGATTTCATTTTTTTTTTTTACGTAATGTATATATAAAAAAAAACCTGTATCACTACAACCTATGAAGGGTCTGGGTTCAGTACATGGTAGAGACTGTACTGTTTCTGGGACAACGGTTTCGCAGGGAGATGATTTGTCCTAGATCACGCTCAATTACCAGATTTAACCCTCTCATTTTGGGTGCCCTATTTATAGAGACTGGTTGTGTCCCAGAATGGTCCCAGGTCTCACTCACTCACTACTTGGCATTACTGGACCTGACCACCACTGCCAGCCCATCATTCCGGTCCAGAGCTAGTCTTCTCCAATATATGATTCCCAGCTGGTGAAGATCGGCCTCCACATCATCTAGCATACCTTTGGGTCTTCTACCATCGAGCTTCCCAAACCACAGTCTTCTCGGCATTCTTGCTTCCGGCATCCTCATCACATGGCCCAACCATCTCAATCGTGCTCTTTTTACGAAAGACACTGAGTCTGGCTCTCCGTGAAGTTGTGAAGTTGTCCATTCTGCATTGTTACGGATCCTCCGTGTTCTCTGGTCATCATAGATGAGACCATAAATCCGACGCAGTATTTTTCTCTCCCAGACATTCACCATTCTTTCTGCTTTTGATTTGCTGTTTTCTTTTTCTTTTTTAAATGTTATCACTGGAGGTAATTCTCAACTTTTTTTTCTCATTAATTCTTTCTCATTTAATAAGACATAACAATACACTGTATTAATATATTCTAAGACATAACAATACCCTGTATAGAAACCTATATTGTTATTCTTAAGGGACTTGCCCCTGAATAAATAAAGGATGTATTTTTCTTCTCAGCATTGCTGGTTGATATGGCTTAACCGGACCATGGTCAAGGTTAAGCTTAATCGTCTTATTTATCGATATTTAAACATTTTCGTACAATAGTAGCAGTTCCTAATAATAATGCTTTTTGTAGTAGTTCAACTTCCTTGTTCAGTTCAAGAATTTTATTGTTTCCTCTGGAATAAGGCCATTTGTAGAAACTATAATTGGTAGTACTTCAATCTTCACCAGCCTATAAAGATGCTTCAATTCTCCGCTAAGCTCCTGATATTTCAGAATTTTTTCTCCTATTGTTTTTTGCACATTATCACCGGAAGGAACTCCTATCTCAATAACCTGTGCTTTCTTTGCTGCCTTGTCAATAAGCACGATGTGAGGTCTGTTGTGAGATATAGCAAGAGGTGGTCTGTTATCATCGAATGGTCCCAATATAATTTAACATTTCCACTTACTAAAAATGCTTCAGGATGATATCTGTAGAAAGGTTAGAGATCTTTAATCAGATCACAACTTTTAGCAATTGCTTGATGAATGACCTTCGCTGCATTATTGTGTCTTTGAAGGTATTCTTTTCCCACTAGTACTTGACAACCTAAGGTGACATGTATGGATTCATTTGTATATTTGCAAAGACGACACTTATCATCAATGGCCTCTTATAAGATGTACTTCCTATACGAACGAGTTGCCATTACTTGGTCTTGTATAGCTAAAAGGAACCCTTCCGTCTCTGGAAACATGTTAACATTAAACATTTTTAGAGAAAAAAAAAAGTAAGTCAATTTATTATTATTATTCTGCGTATATATGTCCTGATTGTCATAGATATTTTCTAAATGTGCAATTGATCTAAATAAGTTCCTATTACTATTCAGGAATTGAACTGAATGAGCTCCAGGAAGGTTTGCAAAATCCCCTAGTCCTTGCTTACAGATTAAGTATACTATCTGCCACAGTTGGCTTTGAACCCGAAAATTTCAACACAGTAGCTCAGGCTCTGGATACTGTGTACATACATGTAATACTGATATGTATATGTACATATATATATATATATATATATATATATATATATATATATATATTTAATACAGTGTAATAGATACGAAGAGATACCATTCCACCCACCGATTGCTTTTTCTCGGACACATATAAGCGTTCATTGCACTTTAAGCGTTAATCATATTATTACTGAAGCAGGTTTACTTAAGATTTCCAACAACGGGCGTCATCGCCATTGAGATATCTACGAAATTACTCCTTCAGAGATGTGAGCTTGAATTAATTTCTTCTTTATTGAGGATTAGTTGAACAAACACGAGAAGATGAGACTGATCCAAACAAATAAAACAATTGAACCTGGAGTGGATGGTTATCTAGCTGAGGCGAAGATAACCTGCAATATTGAAGCCTTTACGTAATCAAATCCAAATTATATTTATCCAAATGAAGACTCAGAGGATTAAACCTTGATTAAGTGAAATGTTGCAACATGAAGAGGGTTACATTAAAACTGAACTCTTCGTATCTATTACACTGTATTAAATATATATATATATATATATATATATATATATATATATATAATGGCGATGACGCCCGTTGTTGGAAATCTTAAGTAAACCTGCTTCAGTAATAATATGATTAACGCTTAAAGTGCAATGAACGCTTATATGTGTCCGAGAAAAAGCAATCGGTGGGTGGAATGGGCGTGTATATGCGTTTTTATTTTTTTTCGGTTTGTCATGAAATAATTACATTAAAATTATGTTTAAAATATTGCTTATAGCTCTATGTGAGACACATATCTGCGGTCCCGGCGAGTATGTGGTTAAGGGTGCACCTACATTGGATCCGAAGCGATACGATCAGAATTCGGAAGCAAACCAAATGACTGAATTATATCATGAGTGCCTACATTGGATCCGCTCCGATGCGATCCATTTTTATCCGAGCAATCCGACCGATTTAGTCGCTCGTGGAATCAAAATAGTTTATTTATACGGAAGCGCCTACATTAGATCCGATGCGATACTGTACCATCAGGTGCGATTTTCACATTTCAAAATCATTAGTTAGATAAGCCAGCCGTTACCATGTATGCCAACTTAATCTTTATTGTCTAAAATATTTATTAAAAAATGTACATTGTAATTTGATAATTAACTATCATATATATATCCGTCATAAATCAAAATTAAATATTGTCAATTCTCATTAAAATATTTTATTACTAATCTTTATGAACCATTAAATATAGTAGCGAAGGTTATTTTTCCGTTGAATAAAATTATATCTATCAGAAATGTACAAAAAAATATACCTACATAAAATTTTAATTCGTCAAATAAAATTGGAAACATTAACTTTTGATAAAATTATCATCTTAATGTTTAATTTATTTGTTAAACAGTTGGCAACACTGGGAAGGGCTTTTCTGATTTTTTATACTCGTTTGCAAATATGAACTACAAAATAAATATTCCTAGATAATACAAACCAAAAAAGATTTTAAAATATCACTACTATTCCATAAATAAATTAAATCATTATATAAAACATGAATATCTAAAAAATATAAATTATATTTTATGAAATTGAAAAACAACTAAATTATTTATTTATTGTCAAACAGCAAGATAAAAATATTCTAATATAGTAATATTAATATTGTTATAACATTTGGTTCTTTAAATTTATAAAATTAAGATTATTTATTAATTATTTTTAATATATTTATATTTTACTATAATATACATAAAATATAAGAAATAAAAGAATAAAATTAATACTTGTATGAGATGAAAATAGTTGACTGGATGATCTAATGTAAAGGAGATAGTTGGGGGGTGCAGTCAATAAGAACACAGAATAAGTGATGAACTTATATTATGTGCCGACGTTTCGACCTACAGTGTAGGTCATCTTCAGGGCTATCAGAGTTTTTTTCACTTATCAGAGAATTTTCACTTATTTTAACTTTTCAAATTCATTAATCCTATCAACTATTTTTTCAAAACAGTCATTGTACACTGTTGTTACTGTACAATAGTATTTCTATTATTCACATTTGTTATTGTACATATAGTTCCATACTTTTCTGTAACATGTAACATCATCAAGTCCGTTATCATACATTTTATACCTTTGTTTTACTAGTTTTTCTTTATTCTTCATATTCCAACCTTTCTGTATATGTAAATATCCTCATTTTGGTTTCTTTTGTTTAACTCCTCCTTTTGATTTTCCTTTATATTTTTATTTTGTACTGTACTATCCATTCTGTACATTTATTTTCTATTTTTTATTTTATATGCGTTATATATAATTTATCATTTCTGCTCAATTTCCTTTAATTTTATTAAATCTGTCTTAATTTATTATATCTGCCATTATTTTCCTTTTCTTTTCATTATCAATAATTTTGTTATATCTGTCTCTATCTTAATTTTATTATATCTGTCACTATTTCAATAATTATATCTGTCACTATTTCAATAATTTTGTTATATTTGTCTTTATCTTAATTTTATTATATCTGTCACTAGTTTAATTCCTTTTCATTATCATTAATTTTTTAAATCTCCATCTTCATATCTGCCACTATTCTATTTTTCTACATTACTTGTCACCATATTATTGTTACCGTACATTTTTTATATTTTTTTAATATTTTTTTGTTTCTCTGATAGCCCTGAAGATGACCTACACTGTAGGTCGAAACGTCGGCACATAATATAAGTTCATCACTTATTCTGTGTTCTTATTGACTGCACCCCCCAACTATCTCCTTTACATAAAATTAATACTATTTTATTCGGAAGGCAGTGACTAGTTTCACTATCGGATTGAAAAGAATAGAATCACGTCGGATCTGATCCAGTGTAGGCACTCACTGCGTATTTCAGTTATTTGTTTTTTTAGCCCACCATCCTATGTGATAGAATAGGATCGCGTCGCATCGCATCGGATCCAATGTAGGTGCACCCTAAGTCGGATTTTCTCCAGAGAGAGTTAACTGCTTTCAGATAACTGGAATCGTATCATTCTCGTAGTTTTTGGCTTGGAATGGAGTTATAATATAAGCAATAACTCCTTTTCAAGCCAATCCCTTTCTTAGCCCCTTATTCACTAAGAAAATAACTCGATTCCGCTTACTTAAGTACAGTAAACACATTTTGGAGAAAGTTAGACTTAACCACTTATTCACCGGGGCTGTAGATTAGCATATATATATATATATATATATATATATATATATATACACCTTTAGCTACGATATTAAAGAGTTTGAGAACAGGTTTTCCATACCCAATGAAACAATCAGGTTTATAGAGAAAAAAAAGTCAATGTATAAAAGAGTTGAAATAAACTATAATATCCTGATTCTTTAAATAAATTTTACAATACAATATTGATATATTGTTCGTAACAGCCCAAGACAATAAGTAGCTATCATAAAGGCACTCCAGATCTTTTTTCTTATTTTAATGCTGTAATAATACAAATTTTACTCATTCCCGTCAAATCTCCTTTACCCTCCGTCGTAAACCAACGACTTCCTGCCCCCCCCACTGTATCGTTTAATAACATCCCACTAATTCTTGTAGAACAGGTTCAGTACACCTTGACAAAAGATTAAGTTGGAATCCTCACACTAGGCTGAAACGACAAGAAACAGCACGCCGTTTCAGGCTACTTCAACATTTACTAGACAAACGCTCTAAGTTCCCAATTATTTACAAAATACTCATATACATGACAATCATTAGACCCATCTGGAACTTACGGAATAGACCTTAGGGGCTCCACTAAGCCATCGAATGCCTCTCGTTTTAAATCCTTGCAATCCAAAATCCGCAATGCTCCTTACTTTGTTACGAACAAAGTAGTCCATAATGACTTTAATATTCCTTCAAGGCCAATTTTGTTTCCACTCAAACTCATTAGTTTCAAACCTAGCAACCTCTTCAATTCCTGATAATCCTCCGAGGTATCTGAAAAGAAGATGTCCTCGTGACCTTTAAGTTGAAATTTTTATTTGAGTACTACAACTGGGTAGTTTCTCTATTTGCCTTTCATGCTAATATGTACCAATTATTCTATTTACTTGTATTAGCATAATACAGTTGTAAAGTTCATTGAAAATTATTTTTAAAAAATGATGTAACAAACAATATAAATTTTACTTATGTAAATAGATTATTGATAGTTGGAAATAACGTTCTGTCTGTTTGTTTGTTCATTTAACCTCACTTTATGCTGCTATGGCTAATCGGACGATGCTACAGCGGGAGCTATACATTTTTTCCTATAAAGGTTTAATTAGGATAGGGATTTTTAACGAGTACCTGACATCGTACAGGCTCGAGACCTCCGTTTAACGTCCCTTCCGAAGGACGGCGTAACTAAGGATTTTTTACTCCCTTTAAAAAATCCTAGGGCCACCTGCCGGGGTACGAACCCGCGATCTTGGGTTTAGTAGTTTGTTACGCTAACAACTAGACCACAGGTGACCGTAATAACGTTCTGTTATTATACAACATGGTGCAAAAGAAATTTATTAGGCCCGCCATGAACTTCTAATCAAGCAATAGAGGTGGTCCGAGTGAAAAGTATTAACTACAACGTAAGCAAGAAGACAACACATGAATAGCTCACAAGTGACCTGAATACAATAAAATATGTAAATACAAAATAAAATATTTTAAAATTATCTAAATTATTGTATGAGAGGAAAATAGTTGACTGGATGATAAAATGGAGAACGGAGATAGTTGGCGGGTGCAGTCAAAAAAATACCAAATAAGTACCAGACTTATATTTAGTTAGTGCCGACGTTTCGACCTACAATGTAGGCCATCTTCAGGGCTATGAGAGAGAAACAAACAGAACAAAAAATATTTATAAAAACGTTACAGTAACAAGAATATTAATATTGTAATGTAGAAAATTAATATTGAAAATTTTTCTAATAATTTCTATTTCTAATTTTTTATAATTATTGGTCATTTTTTATGAGTTATAAATATTTTTTTTTTTTTTTTTTTTAAAGAGAAAAGATAGGCCCTCGACCGGGATTTGAACCCGGAACCTTTGTCTCACCGTGACATCGCTCTGCCAATTGAGCTAAAATTAATGTTCAAAGAACTTCGTTCGAGTGTATTCATCGCAAAAATGGCGGGAGTACACTGGGGCTTTAGGATCTAAAAGAGAGAAGGTTAGTCCTCGACCGGGAGGGGCCTTGATAGCTCAATTGGCAGAGCGATGTCACGGTGAGACAAAGGTTCCGGGTTCAAATCCCGGTCGAGGGCCTATCTTTTCTCTTTAAAAAATAAAAATATTTATAACTCATAAAAAATGACCAATAATTATAAAAAATTATAAATAATAATATGACGAAAGTCAATAAGATCCTAAATTAAAATTAATGTTCAAAGAACTTCGTTCGAGTGTATTCATCGCAAAAATGGCGGGAGTACACTGGGGCTTTAGGATCTAAAAGAGAGAAGGTTAGTCCTCGACCGGGAGGGGCCTTGGATAGCTCAATTGGCAGAGCGATGTGAGACAAAGGTTCCGGGTTCAAATCCCGGTCGAGGGCCTATCTTTTCTCTTTAAAAAATAAAAATATTTATAACTCATAAAAAATGACCAATAATTATAAAAAATTATAAATAATAATATGACGAAAGTCAATAAGATCCTAAATTAAAATTAATGTTCAAAGAACTTCGTTCTAGTGTATTCATCGCAACAATGGCGGGAGTACACTGGGGCTTTAGGATCTAAAAGAGAGAAGGTTAGTCCTCGACCGGGAGGGGCCTTGGATAGCTCAATTGGCAGAGCGATGTGAGACAAAGGTTCCGGGTTCAAATCCCGGTCGAGGGCCTATCTTTTCTCTTTAAAAAATAAAAAAATTTCTATTTCTGTTTTAGTTTGGAGACTTAAGGCGTCTCGTTGGAATTTTTCCACGGTCTTAACATTTATATAAGGTCTCTTTTTTACTTTTCAATATTAATATATTTTGTGGAGTAGCCATAGGTCCACTGGTTTCTTGATAATGATAATTTTTTTTTTCTTGCATTTTTACATTCATTTTTTCATATGGTCTTTCGTCTTAAGTTTTGTGATGTTTGCTATTATTTATTTTTCCAATGGTGCTTTTTGAAATTTGGTGAGTGTATATTGAATTTTGAATTTCTGAAGTACCTATCAGCTGTTTTTATCTAACCTTATCCAGCTGGGGTCGAGTAACCTTCCTTATGATTCATTAGTTGCATTTGAGCCTTCGAGGTGGTGGGATGTTTCTTGGGTGCATTATTCATGCTTTGTTCTGCTGTTATTCTCTTTCTACCCTGAGGATGCCTGAATGGGCGAAATATTGGACAGACAATTTCTATTTCTTTTTTAGTTTGGAGAATTAAGGCTTTTCGTTAGAATTTTTCCACGGTCTTAGTAGAAAATTAAAATAGTGACAGATATGAAAATTAAAGATAACGAATATTAAAATAGTGACAGAATATAATATTGACAGATATAATAAAATTAAAGATAATGAACATAAATTAAAATAGTGACAGATATAATAATTAAAGATAACGAATATAAAATAAAATACAGAAAATAAATGTACAGAAAGGATAAAAAAGTAAACATAATATAAAGGGAAATAAAAATGAGGAGGTAAACATATAAAAAAAGGTTGGAACATGAAGGAATTTAGAAAAAAATAGTAAATTAAAGATATAAAATGTGTGATAATGGACTTCTAGAGGTTACATAAGTAAAATGTATGAAACATAATAATACAAGAATATGAAGAAAGAAATGAATAGCTATCTCGTAGAATGACAGTTAGAAATGTAAACAATTTGAAAATATAAGTATGGGATGTAATATAAAAATAGTTGATTGGATTAATAAATTTGAAAAATTAAAAATAATGCTTATGAATATGAACTCTTTGATTACCAACATATGATGGATGCCAAAATGATAAGAAGAAATAGGAAAATATATAAATATTTTAAAGAGAAAAGATAGGCCCTCGACCGGGATTTGAACCCGGAACCTTTGTCTCACCGTGACATCGCTCAGCCAATTGAGCTATCAAGGCCCCTCCCGGTCGAGGACTAACCTTTTCTCTCCTAGATCCTAAAGCCCCAGCGTGCTCCCGCCATTTTTGCGATGAATACTCTAGAACTTCGTTCGTAAAAATGGCGGGAGCACAGTGGGGTTTTAGGATCTATGAGAGAAAAGGTTTGTCCTCGACCGGTAGGGGCCTTGGATAGCTCAATTGGCAGAGCGATGTGACGGGGAGACAAAAGTTCCGGGTTCAAATCCCGGTCGAGGGCCTATCTTTTCTCTGTAAAAAATAAAAATATTTATAACTCATAAAAAATGACCAATAATTATTAAAAAGGAAAATATATAGTGTGAGGAATGGAGAAAGACTAAAGAGAAAAGGATATAATATATAAAATATTAAGAAAAGACGCACCAACTAGGAGAAGCGGCTGGGTGAACCGGCTAACCAACAATGAAAAAAGTTTTCGTTCTGTTTGTTTCTCTCTCATAGCACTGAAGATGGCCTACACTGTAGGTCGAAACGTCGGCACTAACTAAATATAAGTCTAGTACTTATTTGGTGTTTTTTTGACTGCACCACCCCCCCCCCCCAACTATCTTAGTTCTCTATCTAAATTATTGTTTATTACATACTAGCTTTTGCCCGCGGCTTCGGTCGCACAGAATTTTGACTGCCACATAAAGTTTCGTGACAGTGTTTTTTAACTATAATTTAAAATAATAAATAATTTAATTTTTTTACGATAAGTTACTCGTACATCCAAAATTCCAGAAATCTCGTACACCCAGAAACAGTCTAATTCCATACAATCTTTGAATCCTTATTATATTAAGGAGGAAACCCTTGGGGTGGAATAAACTTCTTTCATAAATTATACAAAGAACCTATTTGCAAATTTCAAGATGCTAAGTTCCTGATTTGCCTTTAATTATGTACTATAATGGATTCTCCACAGTAACCTAAAAAACTGTCTGAGAGGGGGGGGGCACGTGCCCTAAATCCGCCCTTGCTATAGCCTATGTGTTATCCTGATGTATAACCTAAATTACTGTAAAGTTTCGTCCAAATCCGTTCAGTAGATTTTGCCTGAAAGAGAGACAAACATACAAACTTTCGCATTTATAATATTAGTAGGATTAGTAGGATATCAAAACAATAGTTTCACTCATGTTCTTTCTGTTATTTTAACAACTATTATGATGTGATTTGCCTTTAATTATGTACTATAATGGATTCTCCACAGTACCTATAAAACTGTCGGGAGAGGGGCACGTGCCCCCCCGTGCACCTCCCCTAAATCCGCGCTTGCTATAGCCCATGTGTTATTCTGATGTATAACCTATATTATTGTAAAGTTTCGTCCAAATCTGTTGAGTAGTTTTTGCGTGAAAGAGAGACAAACATACAAACTTTCACATTTATAATATTAGTAAGATTATAAAATACATAAAAAATAATGGTTACTGTAACTCGACAACCTATGAATGGGATCAGTAAGTTGTAGAGACTGTAGTCTTTCTTGGACAACAGTTGTGCAAGGAGGTGATTTGTAATGGATTAGGCTCAAACGCAAATTTTTTGCCCCGTTTTGGCTAACCATTTTCTAGAGAAGGATCCTAGATCCCAAAGGATCCATCTCAGGCTGCTAACAGATTATATAAGTCAGCCAAGGAGTGGGATTGGAACCCAGGACCTTCCGGACGGTAACTCAGTGCTCTACCGCCGAACCTGTACGGTCCCCATCTCCATTCAGAGAATATATAAATCAGTAGTCTAGTACAGTATGCACAGCATGTTTAATCTTTACATATTGTCTGGTTAGTATTGACATTTCTCTCCTGTTTGACATTATGCTAATGTCACAACTGACACTAGGTCGGATTATACTGCAGTTTTAACTCAGGCAAAATGTGTTATTTATTTTTAGATCGCACTTTTGACAGATTCGGATGAGCCTTTTCCCATTATCTTACTAATATTATAAAAGTGAAAGTTTGTATGTTTGTCTCTCTTTCACGCAAAAACTACTGAACGGATTTGAATGAAACTTATTGAGTAAAATAGGTTATACATCATAGGCTACAGAAAGGGCTCATAGTACATAATTAAAGACATACCAGGAATTTAGCATCTTGAAATTTGTAGATAGGTTCTGTGTATAGTTTAAGAAAGAAATTTGGATAATTCTACCCAAGGGTTTCCCCTTTAATATAATAGGGGCTCAAAGGTTGTATAGAATCCGTCAGTTTTGAAGTTAGACATCTGAAATTTTGGATGTACGAGTAACGTACAGTTTAAAAAAAATAATTAGATTATTTATTTAAAATGATCTTTCACGAAACTTTATGTGGCAGACCAAATTCCACGCGAGCGAAGCCGAGGGCATAAGCTAGTATTGTAAATGTGAAAGTTTGTATGTTTGTCTCTCTTTCACGCAAAAACTACAGAACGAATTTGAATGAAACTTTACAGTAATATAGGTTATACATCAGAATAATACATAGGCCATAGCAAGCGCGGATTTAAGGGGGGAGTGCACGGGGGCACGTGCCCCCCCCCCCGACAGTTTTACAGGTACTGTCCATTATCGATTATAGTACATAATTAAAGGCAAATCACATGATAATAGTTGTTAAAATAACAGAAAGAACATGAGTGAGGCTATTGTTTTGATATCCTACTGATATTATAAATGTGATTGTT
Source organism: Arma custos (assembly GCA_037127475.1). Taxonomy (NCBI): domain Eukaryota; kingdom Metazoa; phylum Arthropoda; class Insecta; order Hemiptera; family Pentatomidae; genus Arma; species Arma custos. Next base: position 221,477,792 of record CM073759.1, read on the forward strand.
TGTATTTATGTTTGTTACTCATTCACGCAAAAATACTGAACGGATTTGGATGAAACCTATTGAGTAAAATAGGTTATACATCATAGGCTACAGCGAGGGCAGATTTATGTGGGGGCACGGGGGCATGTGCCCCCCCGTTATAGTACATAATTAAAGGCAAATCATGAAATCAGTTTTGAAGTTAAACATCTGAAATTTTGGATTTACGAGTAACTTATATTTTTAAAAAAAATATTAAATTATTTATTTAAAATGATCTTTCACGAAACTTTATGTGGCAGGCCAAACTCCACGCGACCGAAGCCGCGGTCATAAGCTAGTCATTGATAAAACCCTCTACAAATCTTCAAGCTGCTTTACTATTGTTATCCTATCCAACTCGACCATTTAGGTCACCTATGAATACTACATAATAATTATCACATACATACATTTGTCTAACAAACAAACAAGTATAAACCGACTGGAGGAGAAAAAAATTATAAAATTTTATTTATTATTTAATTTTCATGTCTCTTCTTTCTCTTCGCTTTTCTCCATGATCATTCAGTTATTTTGGAAAAATATATATATATCAATTTTTCGGTAGGTCTCTTGGCTAATGTCTTTTTAATCTTTTCTTATCAAACCCAGGTAACAGGGAGTAGGAAAGCGGAAGAACGAGTGGGTTTGGGTGGTATTGTGTCGATGAGTGGAATGTTATGTATTTGTTATGAATATATGATTTTATAGTGGGAATGTTCATGTAGTTGTGTATAGTCTGATTCGAAATATACCATGGTGCATTAATAATTTTTCTGAAAATTTTGGACTCTGTTGTTTGCATCTTGTGTATGTGAACTTTTTTTGCTGAACCCTAAAGCTCTGGTCTATATGTCCAAATAGGTTTTAGTATACTGTTATAGATAAGTCGTTTGTTCCTCAAGTCAAGTGAAGATCTGTAGTCCAGAAGATGTGATAGTTGTTTGTACCGTCTAGTCAGTTCTTGTTTTTTTAATTTTGTATGTACGTTCCTTGTAAGTCTTTTGTCTAAGCATAGTCCGAGATAACGTACATAATTTTTGGAAGGTACTTCGTCGTTGTCAATTTTGACTGCTGGACACGAAGCTTTGCCTAGAGAGAAGCTTACATGGCTCGATTTTGAGGCGTTTATTCTTATTTTCCATTTATTTTAAAACACTTTTAAAATAAAAAAAAATTAACATTTTAAAACAAAAAAGAATATTATAATAATAAAAGCAAACACAGACTCTCACAGGATCTCAGTTTAATCTCGTTAACAGATTAAATAAATTATCTTCCACAGCCGGATTCGAACCAGGAACCTTTGGCACGGCCATTTAACTCAGGGCTCTACCACTGAGGTACGCCGTTGTCAAAATTACAGTAAAATAAAGATTAACATTTGCTGTACACTAAATAAGGTTTTTCTTTAATCCTCTATCTTATTAATTATTAATTAACCTGTTTCTCTTCAAAATGAATATATCTGAATCTGAATAAAAAATAAAATGCGATAGACTGTGCCAGTTGTTAAACCCTTCCTTCACTTAATACCGTTCAGTGTAGCGGGTACTGTATAGCCGGCCCCTTACTATTCATTTCGTTTATATCAATAGAAAGTGAAGGGGTCGACCTGTGGTCTAGTGGTTAGCGTAACAAACTACTAAACCCAAGATCGCGGGTTCGTAGCCCGGCAGGTGGCCCTAGGATTTTTTAAGGGAGTAAAAAATCCTTAGTTACGCCGTCCTTCAGAAGTGACGTTAAACGGGGGTCCCGAGCCAGTACGATGTCAGGCACTCGTTAAAAATCCCCATCCTTATTAAACCTGGATAGGCAAAATTTAGAGCTCCCACTGTAGCATCGTCCGATTAGCCAAAGCAGCATACAGTTAAATGAAGAAACAATTGAAAGTGAACGTTTGTTTGGGAATACACCGAAGATATCGTCCCTACCATTTCCAACTATCGAATGTTAAAAAACACAGCTTTCGTTTTCAACTTATAGCAGTTGCTGTAGGATTAATAATTGATATAAATTTTATATAGGGGCATCTATCAGTCGCAAAAACAATGTAAAACGAATGTGTGAGATGAAAATAGTCGACTGGATGATCTAATGTAAAGGAGATAGTTGGGGGGTGCAGTCAATAAGAACACAGAATAAGTGATGTACTTATATTATGTGCCGACGTTTCGATAATATAATATAATCGTAACGATATGTTGGTAATCAAGAGTTCATATTTTTAAACACCAATTTTAATTTTTCAAATTCCTTAATCCTATCTACTTTTTTTCAAACAGACATTGTACACTATTGTTACTGTACAAGTGTTTTCACTTATTTTAACTTTTCATATTCTATTCCTATCAACTATTTTTTCAAAACAGTCATTGTACACTGTTGTTACTCTACAATAGTATTTCTATTATTCACATTTGTTATTGTACATACATTCCATACTTTTCTGTAACATGTAACATTATCAAGTCCGTTATCATACATTTTGTACCTTTATTTTACTAGTTTTTCTTTATTCTTCATATTCCAACCTTTCTGTATATGTAAATATCCTCATTTTTGTTTCTTTTGTTTAACCCCTCCTTTTGATTTTCCTTTATATTTTTTTTACTTTACTATCCATTCTGTACATTTATTTTTTATTTTATATGCGTTATTTATAATTTATCATTTCTGCTCATTTTCTTTGATTTTATTAAATCTGTCTTACTTTATTATATCTGCCATTATTTTCATTTTCTTTTCATTATCAATAATTTTGTTATATCTGTCTTTATCTTAATTTTATTATATCTGTCACTATTTCAATAATTATATCTGTCACTATTTCAATAATTTTGTTATATTTGTCTTTATCTTAATTTTATTATATCTGTCACTATTTTAATTCCTTTTCATTATCATTAATTTTTTAAATCTGCCTATATCTTTATTTTATTATAATCTGGCTCTTTTTTTAATATTCGTTATCTTCTATCTTCATATCTGCCACTATTTTATTTTTCTACATTACTTGTCACCATATTATTGTTACTGTACATTTTTTGTTCTGTTTGTTTCTCTGTTAGCCCTGAAGATGACCTACACTGTAGGTCGAAACGTCGGCACATAATATAAGTACAGCACTTATTCTGTGTTCTTATTGACTGCACCCCCCAACTATCTCCTTTACAATAAAACGAATGTGGTTTGATTATTGGCACTAATTTTTATTGAACCTTGAAACTGTTTTTTTTTTCAATTCTCCTCAAAAGTACCGATTTTCACATTCGATGGTTGGAAATGTTAGGGACGAAATGTGGGAGTGTTTAGAATAAATAAATGTTTTTAAATAAATAATTGATTAACTAACAAGTTGATGAAGGCTAAATAGACTTATAATATACAGTAAAACGCCTTTCTGAAACGGACACCTCTTCTTAAAGTCCTGTTGTGCAAGTTCATAACTTCATACCACTTTGGACACAGACTCGTGTATGCATATATCGGTCTTTACTTTTCTGGACTGTTATAAATAAATTTTACCAACAAAGACTCGAAATATCGCCATAAGGAAGCGAAAAAGCGAGGAACGTTGAGATTAGAGCTGGAAATTTGATTCGAACGGAAGGTTGTCATATTCAGATGGCAGTAAACTAATTTTTTTTTTATTTTTTTAGTATATAAACACTTTTATTACAATCTGCCAATAAACAAAAATTAAAAAAATGAATGTTATAGTCCGCCAAGGGAACCATTTTCTTGTGACTGTTGACAACAAATTTAAACTGTAATAATAATAATTCCCTTAGATAGTCATGTCAGGAGTTAAAATTAGAAATTCAATTAATTTCTAATCTATTTAGGTCCTGCAGGCTTCCTTAAAGCTATTTCCGCACTTCACTCATATAGGGCCACACCAACTTTCTTTGCTCAGAAAATAGAATGCATGGAGAAGATGGTCGATATTTCACTAAACAAACAGTGGACCACTTGTAAGAAAGAAATATATTCATAGTGATGTTGGACAGATGTAACATGAATAGACCTTCATATATGAACTAACTATTTTTTTAAAATTTATTTATCGAAATTCACAACTGTATACAGAATACATCAAATAAATATATTGAAAGATAAATCATGTCCAGAGACAAAGACAAGTAGAGAAACTACCCAGTGGTAGTAATCAAATAAAAATTTCAATTTAGAACGTCACGAGGCCACTTTCTTTTGAGACGCCTCGCAGGATTATCAGGAATTGAAGAGGTTGCTAGGTTTGAAACTAGTGGGTTTGAGTGAAAATGAATCAGCATCAAATGGTGCATTATGGTCATTATGGATTACTTTGTTCGTAACAAAGTAAGGAGCATTGACGATTTTACGAAGGATTTTGGATTGTAAGGATTGAATACGAGAGGAATTCGATGGCTTAGTGGAGCACCAAAGTTCTATTCCGTAAGTCCAGATGGGTCTAATGATTGTCATGTATATGAGTATTTTGTAATTAATTAAGAGCTTAGAGCGTTTGTCTAGTAAATGTTGAAGTAGCCTGAAACGGCGAGCTGTTTCTTGTCGTTTCAGTCTAGTATGAGGATTCCAAGTTAAGCGTTTGTCAAGGTGTAGTCCTAAGTACCGGACTACAGGAATCAGTGGGATGTTATTAAACGATACAGGGGGGGGGGGCAGGAAGTCATTGGTTTACGACGCAGTATGAACTAACTTGTTAAGACTTTTTGCTATGGAGTATCATGATTCCTCTCTTACATACTATAAACTAATTAAATCATTTCCTCTCGCTCTCTCTTTCTCTCTCTCTCAGATTAGAATGTAGGAGTTCTAATCTTAGATATGTACATTTAAAAGAAGAGGAGAGGTCAAAGAAGTTACATTGCTGACAACACGGAAGATATTTCACAACTTGGGGGCTAGATGTCCACAAGTATAATGTTGGGACATCAACCCAATCCAATGATCCTGTTGTACTTTGTTCGCAAGCAGAAGATGAACAGAACCTGCTTTTGTCGATTAAGTTTGTGTCTTTTCCAAGGTCATGATGTGGGTGCCTTCCGAGCCATCATAAGTTGATGGTGGATTGGTTTAGGGTTTTAACTTCTTCCTTGAGACTGAGAGCAAAATCGAATTGTGGACTTGTAGCACCCTCCAAGTCGACTGGGTCCCTTTCAATTCCAGCTAGCCGCAGTGACTAGGAACATAAACAGTGTGGTTTGGAAGTATAAATAAAATTTATATTGATGATAATTGTTGACCTATGATAATGTATGTTGAAGAAATTGGTCCGGGTAGAGGTCACTGAATGAAATTCTCAATTAATTTGAGAAATTTTTATTGATAGCCAACGTTTCGACCTACGCTGTAGGTCTTCTTCAGGGCTGTGGGGGGGCTGGGGGTGGGTCCTCTCTGGCTATGAAACACTGACTGAGAGTCAGTGACCTCTACCCGGACCAATTTCTTCAACAAACATAAATAAAATTTGCTTGCTTGATTATTTATGCTGCTATGGTTAATCGGACGGTGCTACGGGGGAGCCCTAAATTTTGCCTATCCAGGTTTAATCAGGACCGGTATTTTTAATACCTGACATCGTACAGGTTCAGGGCCTCCATTTAACGTCCCTTCCGTAGGGTCGCATAACCAAGGATTTTTTAATCTCTTTAAAAAATCCCAGGAACACCTACTGGGCTACAAACCGGCGATTTTGGGCATAGTACTTTGTTATGCTAATCACTAGACCTCAGGTCGCCCCCAGAATAAAATTTGAAAACGAATTTAAGAATCGAAACTGAAGTTCTTTCCCTTTTTTAAACCTCCTTCATCAAAATATATTTCGTTTATATTATATTTGCAACTGCGTAGCCCAAGAGCGGGTCCAGAATTTTTTTCTGGGGGGGGCACAACGGGCAGACGGACAAAAAAATCAACATTAACTTAGAAATACACGTGTAGTAAATATAGAAGGGCTTATTAAAATATCTAAACAATAGTTTCACTAATGTTATTTTAACAACTATCATCACATGATTTCCATGAGTATGTACTGTAATGGATTCGCCACAGCACACAAAAAACCGTCTGGAGTGGGACACTCCATATGGCGTAGCCTCACATCCAGCAAATTTGTATGTCTTAGTGATTTCTACCTTAGAATTTACAGAATGCGACGAATAAGTTAATGGATACTAAGCAGGACTCTAGTCTATTGTCTTTTCAATATTCTTATAGCTAGTCATGGTAAGAGGGAGGAATATGATAGAGAAAGAAGAAGAGGATTATGGTGTATAAATTCGTTATGATACATTGCATGGACATATAAACCCCTTATCATCGAACGCTATGTTGAAACGGACAGCTAAAGTGGATCCGTCAATGTCGTATTTTAAGCATCGTAATTTATAATCGCCCTTGTTGCGTGATTCTTCTCCCCAAGGCGTAAAAAAAGTGTCGTAATATGTTGATGACTTTATGGTATTGGGATTGCCTTTAATTATAAAAAAATAATGACACGTGTAGATTTTTTTTTTTAATAAGCGGTTAATGGTTAATACTTAACCATATCTCATATTTGGTAGTAATAAAAGTGTATACACAGAACAATAAAATGAGAAGGTCAAGATCTCGGTCATATTTACAGATTGGATGGTAAGGTGTAAGGAAAGACATTCATATCTATTTTGATTAAAAAAAACCCACAAAACCTTACTAATATTATAAATTAAAAGTTTGTATGTTTGTCTCACTTTCACGCAAAAACTACTGGACGGATTTAGATGAAACTTTACAGTAATATAGGTTATACACCAGAATAACACATAGGCTATAGCAAGCGCGGATTTATGGGGGAGGCACGTGCCCCCCTGACAGTTTTTAGCTACTGTGGAGAATTTATTATAGTACATAATTAAAGGCAAATCAGGAACTTAGCATCTTGAAATTTGCAGATAGCTTCTTTGTATAATTTAAGAAAGAAATTCGGCTAATTCCACCCCCAAGGGTTTCTCCTTTAATATAATAGGGGTTCAACGATTGTATAGAATCCGTCAGTTTTGAAATTAGACGTCTGAAATTTTGGATGTACGAGTAACTTATAGTTAAAAAAAAAATTAAATTATTTATTTAAAATGTTCTTTCACGAAACTTTATGTGGCAAATTCCACGCGAGCGAAGCCGCGGGCAAAATCTAGTGTGTAATAAAAGACAGAAACAAATTAAAAACACAAAAAGGCATTATTAGTATCAGAAGCATTAGTGTTCAGGTTATAAACAATGGCTGGTAACAGTTCATTGTGATCTGCTGAATCACAAGTACCTAAAGTTTTACGGAATTTTCAATTTTAAAATTCGCGTGAATCATACAAGACTGAAAAGACAAGAAACTGCTCGACGTTTTCGCCTACTTCAACATTTACTGAATAAACGTTCTAAACTCCCAATTAATTACAAAAGACTCATTTACAGGCTATCAGACCTATTTGGACGTACGGAGTTGAGCTTTGGGCTCTACTAAACCATCCAATTCATCTCGTATCCAATCCTTACAATCCAAAATCCTTCGTAAAATCCTCAATGCTCCTTATATGTCACAAATAAAATCATCCATCATGACCATAATATCCCATATGTTGCTGATTTGGCCCAAACTAGATACCTATCCTTCCATGACAAGCTCCATACACACTTGAATCCGCTATTCTCTCAACTTGCTTCCGATACTATTACTGATAACCCTCCGAGGCGTCTGAAAAGATGTCCTCGAGAACTACTATAGAACTTTATTGGAGTGCTATCGATGGGTAGCTTCTCCACACAAAGATAGAAGAACTAGAATTCTGTTTTTCCAGGCAAGTAAGATAACTCTTATGCCATTATGAAATATTCATTGCACGATGTATTGCAGATATCAAATATTGGAAAAATGAATACTAAAAAATTTGTCAACACAAATATCGATTATCTAAAAGAAAATTTAAATAGAAACGAAGATTTTGATGTTAGATGTTATTATGTTTAATACAACTATTACATACATAGATGGCTCTAAATCCCACGTAGGGACAAGGCCTCCCGCAACATCAACCGCATAATCTCTGTTCTTAGCTGTTCCGAGCGTCCGCATCCACACCATTTTCCAACCCTTCTTGTTCCATGCACTTTTTCTTGAAGTAATTTTTTAGGGACTTCATCTGTTCCCATACGTGCGATGTGTCCTGCCCATCGTAGCCTGTTCACTTTGATAAACCTTATAATTCGGCATCTTTATATAGTCCAGTTATTTCTAGTTCGACCACGTGTTGTTGTGAACTACTGCTCCATAGATTATCCTTAGTATTTTTCGCTCAAACCTCATGATAGTCCTTTTGTGAGAGTCCAACATTCTGAAGCATATGTTAGGACAGGTTATATCAGGGTTTATATATTCTTATCTTTGTGGTCCGGGATAAGGCAGTCAAATTTTGTCGCTCTTGATTGTCTTTACGAGTATTATCGTTGGGACCAAAGTTGCTGCTGGTTGAGGATACTGGTTGTTTGACTGCAGTAGATTTACTGCGGGTTTTTGATGGCTCTTTTGAAAGTTTGTTGTTTGTGGCTGATGTTTTTGAACTAGTCGCTTTGTTTTTTTTATTTTTTTGTTTGGCGAGTTACCCGCTGAGCCATGGGCAGATTTTCTATGTCGTTTTTGTGAAGTTCTTGTGATTCGGTGTCACTAATTCGGAAAATGGAGTCTCTTCCTCCGACACATCACCACCCGAATTGTCCACATTCATATTGAAATTATTCACGAATTGATGAGAAACAAATAAAATAAATAAATATAGACCATGGAAAAAGTCCAACGAAAAGCCCTTAAATGTGGAATAACAAACATACACACTTTCGCATTTATAACTATAAACCCTTAGGGTGGAATTATCAAAATTTCTTTCTTAAACTATTTTTACAAAGGACCTATCCACATATTCCATGATGCTAAGTTCCTTATTTGCCTTTAATTATGTACTATAACGGGGGAGGGGGGGGGGACACGGGGGCGTGTGCAAAGAAATCTACCCTTGCTGTAGCCAATGATGTATAACCTATTTTAATCAATAATTTTCATCCAAATCTGTCCAGTAGTTTTTGCGTGAAAGAGAAACATATAGACATATAACTTTCACATTTATAATATTACATAGTAAGATTAGTAGGATATCAAAACAAATAGTTTCACTCAAGTTCTTTCTGTTATTTTAACAACTATTATCATGTGATTTGCCTTTAATTATATACATTCATGGATTTTCCACAGTACCTAAAAAACTGTCGGAGGGGGGGGGGGCACGCGCTCCCGTGCATTCCCCCCTTAAATCCGCGCTTGCTATGGCCTATGTGTTGTTCTGATGTATAACCTATATTACTGTAAAGTTTCATCCAAATCCATTCAGTAGTTTTTGTGTGAAATAGAGACAAACATTCAAACTTTCACATTTATAATCTTAGTAAGATTAGTAGGATATCAAAACAAATAGTTTCACTCATATTCTATCTGTTATTTTAACAACTATTATCATGTGATTTGCCTTTAATAATGTACTATAATGGATTCTCCACAGTTCCCATAAAACTATCGGGGGGAGAGGCAGCAGCCCCCGCGCGCTCCCCCCCCAAATCCGTGCTTGCTATAGCCCATGTGTTATTCTGATGTATAACCTATATTACTGTAAAGTTTCATCCAAATCCGTTCAGTAGTTTTTGCGTGAAAGAGACACAAACATACAAACTTTCACATTTATAATACAAGCTTATGCCCGCGACTTCGCTCGCGTGGAATTTGGTCTGCCACATAAAGTTTCGAGAAAGATCAGTTTAAATAAATAATTGAATTATTTTTTTAAATATAAGTCACTCGTACGTCCAAAATTTCAGAGTTTAACTTCCAAACTGACGGATTCTATACAACCTTTGAACCCCCAATATATTAAAGGAGAAGCCCTTGGGGGTGGAATTATCCAAATTTCTTTCTTAAACTATACAAAGAACCTATCTACAAATTTCCAGATGCTAAGTTCCTGATTTTCCTTAAATTATGTAATATTACGGGGGGCACATGCCCTCGTGCCCCCCACATAAATTTGACTTTCCTGTAGGCAATGATGTATAACCTATTTTACTCAATAAGTTTCATCCAAATCCGTTCAGTAGTTTTTGCGTGAATGAGTAACAAACATAAATACAAACATTCGCATTTATAATATCAGTAGGATATCAAAACAAATAGTTTCACTCATATTCTATCTGTTATTTTAACAACTATTATCATGTGATTTGCCTTTAATTATGTACTGTAATGGATTTTCCGCAGTACCTAAAAAACTGTCGGGGGGGGGGGGGGCAGCAGCCCCCCGTGCGTCCCCCCTAAATCCGCCCTTGCTATAGCCTATGTGTTATTCTGGTGTATAACCTATATTACTGCAAAGTTTCATCCAAATCCGTTTAGTAGTTTTTGCGTGAAAGAGAGACAAATATACAAACTTTTACATTTATAATATTAGTAAGATTAAACTAAATTTATAATAGGATAAACTATTGCTAAATTAATTATATTAACTGAAATATACATATTGAATTAAACTAATGAAAAAAAAAGTTCACGTTATTGTGTGAAGACCAGAGAAGGTAAGCAGCCAAGCCTTGACCGTGGATCTTGCTAACTGTAGAGAATTAGTCCTGTCTATTACTAAAGGATTATGGCCATGTTGCTGCCTTTAGCAGCCGGTCACTAATTTATTTTATGTCCCTTGTTTTTATTAGTCACTAATGTTGAAAGTAAACTGCAGTATTGTTTATCCACTTTGTTCTGGTACAGTTTGACGAGACGATTTGACCGAAATTGTATGAAAATAATATCTCAAGTACAGTGCGATGTGAAAATGAAACTTCACTTGCAGCCATGACACTTGGTACTAAAGCTAACCACTAATATTGGAGATATATTCAAAGATTATTAAAAGTATTTATTGGCTAGTTTTAAGTACGTTAATTTTTGCAATAATTATTCAGTACGTAATCCGAAACTAAAATTAGATTTTTAGCTATCAGACAGAGAACAACGTCTAATTTTATGAAATTTAACACTTCTTTTAATGGAATCGTTAAAATTTGTATTTGCGAATTGCGTTTAAACAATATTAATCGGAAATAAAAAATCGAAAATCACGAAAACAATTATTTAACACTTATTGAATGATAATTGTTGACCTTGATAATGTATGTGGAAGAAAGTGGTCCTGGTAGAGGTCACAATGAATTTCTCGTAGAATTGGAGAAAAATTTTATTGATTAGCCAACGTTTCGACCTACTTTGTAGGTCTTCTTCAGGGTTATATGCAAAATACAGACAATTAAGAATAAAGTTGGTACAAATATATTAAAACATAGTAAATAAACAAAAGTTGGGTGAATACAGGAAATAAAAATGATAAAGATGCACAGCAAGGTAAATACGAAGGTTAAAATGTATGAGTGTATACTATAAACAACGAAGTACCAAAAAGGTAGTAAACTACATAATGAAGAATAATATAATAATAAAACAGAAAGTGTTGAAAAGTAAAAAATAAGGTAATAAAGATAAAACATAAAAACTGAATATAAAATAGGAATGTAAAAATGATATGGGTAAATGTAGAAAATGATAAGAATTACGAAATAAAATTTTTATATAATTTGGTTTCTAGATTTTTTATAATTTTTATTTCTTACGTTTTTATTACTTACAATTTTTATTTCGTAATTGTTATCATTTTCTACATTTACCCATATCATTTTTACATTCCTATTTTATATTCAGTTTTTTATTTTTTATCTTTATTACCTTATTTTTTACTTTTCAACACTTTCTATTTTATTATTATATTATTCTTCATTATGTAGTTTACTACCTTTTTGGTACTTCGTTGTTTATAGTATACACTCATACATTTTAACATTCATATTTACCTTGCTGTGCATCTTTATCATTTTTATTGCCTGTATTCACCTTACTTTTGTTTATTTACTATGTTTTAATATATTTGTACCGATTTTATTCTTAATTGTCTGTATTTTGCATATAGCCCTGAAGAAGACCTACAAAGAAGGTCGAAACGTTGGCTAATCAATAAATTTTTTCTCCAATTCTACGAGAAATTCATTGTGACCTCTACCTTCCACACAAATAAACACGTTTTATGAGCATATTTAAACTGTTATGAACCAGTTTTTTCTAGTTTAAACTGAGTATTTCGTGACGCCGGATCTAGAAGGTAGTGGGAAGAATGAATGGCTTTCTAGAAATAATCGGTATAAAATGACTTTGTAAATAATGTCTAATTTACAATTTACCATCTAGAAGTTATGAATAATCATAATATATTACCATTCAAATTATGCACATCATTTAAAATTACATTCATAAATGATAAATTCATAAAGACACTTTACTATATTCTGTTATACCTTTGACTTGATTGTTTTGATTTTTTTATTACTTTTATTTTAAACCTTTACCACTACCACCGAAAGCTTCAATGCATGACTGTACGGTATCGAAGTCAACGGTTGAGTAGGGAAATGATTTGTGATATGCTTTTGCCCTCAATTTATTGCCCCTAGTTTATTGAGGCTGGGTGAACCCCAGCAGGATCAGCAGGTAACACAGAGTCCATGTTTGTTAACAAATTGAATAATTAACCTTCCAAAGTTGGATTTGAACCGTAACCATTAGCGGAGCAACTCGGCACTCCACACTTTAAGCTAAACCGCTCCATAAATAATATAACATACTATATCTTATACAGTGGAGCGGAGTGGCTCAGTGGTAGAGCACTGATTTACCATGCTGGAAATCCTGGTTCAAATCCCGCTGCAGGCAAGACTTTTATTTAGTCTGTTTGCAACGGGAGATGGATCATATAGGATCCAGGACCCTCCTGGGGCTCACCCAGCCTTAATAAAATATTATAAAAATAGGGTACCCAAAATAAGGGGGAAATCTGGCGGTTGAGCGTGACCTAGGATAAGTCACCTCCTTGCAGAACCGTTGTCCATGAAACGGTCTCTACCATGTACTGAACCCCAGACCCGTTCAGGAGATGTAGTGGTAAAGGTATTTTTTTTTCTTATACCATAATGTTTTTATGCCCTTGGGTAAGAAAATAAAGACTAAATTACTGTAAATCTTTCATTAAAGTGTGTAAAACCTTTTATCCAGTCAAAATTTTTCTTTTTTTAAAAAACGTTTCGACTTTTCGAAGTCATTTTCAATTTTCTTTTCATAAATATATTTTTACTACTTCTAAGTCAATTAATATTTGAATAATTAAACTTATAAATCTGTAAATTATCAACCTTTTTAATAGTTGTCAATTAAATATTTATAAAGATAAGATTTGAGAATGACCATGGAGAACATTCCAAACTCCAAGCAAACAAATTTTTATAAATATTTAATTATAAATATTATCTATAAATAGTATATTATAAATGACATATGACATAACATTAATTGACAACTATTAAAAAGGTTGATAATTTACACTCCAGTAACATCCACATGAAAATTAAAATGAAGACTAAATTACGTATCTCAGAAGAAAAAAAAAGTTTTATTTACAATACATATTTACAACTCTTAAATAATTTCATTATTTGTTAACAAAACATTCACACACTTTAAAAAAACAAAACAAAAGAAACATTATTTAAAGCCCTCACTTCATGTTTCATAATATCTTTCAGTTTACTGAACATGCAAAATTAAAATTAAAATTGTTTTGTTTTTTTCCTCTATCTAGCCTGAGGATGCCTGAATAGGTTTTAGTTTGGAGACTTAAGAGCTTTTCGTTGGGATTTTTTCCACGGTCTTAACATTAATGTAAGGTCTTTTTTAATTTTTCAATATTTATATATTTTGTGGAATAACCATAAATCCACTGGTGTCTTGATAATGTTGTTTTTCTTACTTTCATTTTTTCATATGGTCTTTTGTCTTATGTTTTTCTGTTGTTTACAATTATTTATTTTTTCCTGTTGTGCTTTTTGTAGTTTGATGAGTGTATGTTGAATTTTCATATTCTTCAGTATCTATCAGCTGTTTCTTTCTAACCTTACCCAGCCGGGGTCGAGTAACCTTCCTTATGATTCATTAGTTGCATTTGAGCCTTGGAGGTGGTGGGATGCTTCTTGGGTGCATTATTCATGTTTTGTTTTATTTTTGTTTTTTTTTCTCTATCTACCCTGAGGATGCCTGAATAGGCGAAATATTGGACGGATAATTTCAATTTCTGTTTTAGTTTGGAGACTTAATGGCTTTTCGTTGGAATTTTTTCCACTGTGTTAACATTTATGTAAGGTCTCTTTTTATTTTTCAATATACAAAATTAATAAATTAGAACCGTACATTATAACAGCCCTCTCTCATATCTCCTTAATTATAACAACTGCGATATTAAGTAGGCTTTGTAGCTTTGTGAACGGTAAATACCAAGTTATGAAAACTGCTCTCGTATTACTCTCGTGGCGACTTGGTTTTCTGTATATATATATATATATATATATATATATATATATATATATATATATATATATATATATATATATATGTATATGCAAATGATAGGATTGAACAATAATGACAAGCTGTGCTTTTACTATCCGGTGATTTCCGACAGACATTGCCAATCATTCCTCGCTTTGCTTTTGCCGATGAGAATAACACATGTTTAAAACAATCGTTTTCATGGTGAAATAGAACTGCATCCAAATACACAATTCATCAAATTGCCAGAACATTTCAGCACTGTTGTCACTGCAGACAAAAATGAATTAATTAGTAGTGTCTTCCTGGATGTACTAAATAATTACATGGACCATAATTGGTTCAGTAATCGTGTTATTTTGGCAGCGAAAAATGCTGGTGTTGACGAAATTAACTTTCAAATACAACAGTTGTTACCAGGTGATCTATTGTCCTTTAAATCAATCAATTCTATTGTTGATGAAAACCAAGATGTAAATTATCCAACTGAATTTTAAATTCTCTCGATATACCAGGAATGCCATCACACAATCTTCGGTTGAGTAATGGTTCTCCTATTATTCTGCTTAATTTGAATCCACCTAAATTATGCAATGGTACACGTTCGGTCATCAAAAATATTACCAGAAATGTTATTGAAGCAGCCATGTTGACTGGAATATTTAAAGAAGAAATCGTCCTGTTACCACGTATTCCAATATTACCATCAGAACCCATAATACCATTCAAAAGACTTCAATTTGATATACGCTTGGGTTTTGCTATGAACATCAACAGGCCTCAAGGCCAGACAATGTCCATTTCCGGTTTATACTCAGAAAATCCATGTTTCTCCCATGGGAAATTATATGTTGCATGCTCACGTATTAGTAAACCATCTAATATATTTATATTAGCAACGGACATATTAACAAAAATATTGTGCTTCGATTAGCGCTCAATTAAATTGAAATAAATATTTATAATTTAAAGTAACATTATTAGCCATAATTAAAAATCAACCATTGCATACCTCATTCATTAAACTCATATTTATATTTTATCAGTTATAAGTGTTGTATATTATATATTATGTACAATAGTTAGATATAACATGAATAAAATGTAAAATCAAAAATCTATTTAATTCATTTTTTCATTAATTCATTATTTCTTTTAAATTCAAATTTTAACTAATATTTTTTAAAACTATTAGAACAGCCACAGCAACGCGTGGCCGGGTCAGCTTGTATGTATCTATATTTATAACGCCTGGGATTCCTTACTGAATAAATTATATGTATTCAGGTTATATGGAAATATATTGAACAGCTGTTTATATTTAATGTTATCAATATATACCTACCGATTAATCGATAATTCTTAATCGATACATTTTTCAAATCAGCTGTTTTAATATTAATTTTTTAACAACTTTTTTTATTTTTTAAAAACTACGTTCTCATATGTTTTATATAACGGTTTTATGTAATATCTCCATCATGTATGTGCGAGTACATTTGCATCAATCGTCCTTCAACCATTTGTCAAACATTTCATCCCAAACATAAATTAGTTTATGACGATGAGGTAAATATTGTCACAATTTTCCTGTTTTGCGATCCCCTTGCTATCATCATTAGAGTTTATTGTGGCTCTTAGGGCTAAAGATTATTATGTTAATTTTATTTGAAAAGATGTAGCTGCTATTCGATTGGACCATTAATCCTGAGCACCTTCTTTATCTGTGCAGTTGAAGCGGCTCATACTACATAAGGAACAGTCTGCAGCAGCAAACCGTTCAGTAAGTACACCTCAAATGGTATCCTGTCATGCTTGATATCCATTCCACAAATCGACTAACTCCTTAGAACAAGTGGTGAAATACGAGGAAATAGTGTGCATTGTTTTTTAAAATTCTCTTCATAATATAAATTCAAATAAATATTGTAGAATGCATAAATAAGGTTTTATCTTTCATCTAAAAGTACATAAAATTAATAAGAAAGACTGGCCAAAAAGTTATCGTTAGAAATGTTACAATTTTTATTGTTGGAGTTAATCGATTGGGCAAAGTAATAAATTTAAATTCAGTGTTTAAATTTTTAAATTATTTAATTGTTTTTAAATTATATGATATAATTTTTTTAAATATTTTATTTGAAAAGAAAAGATATGGCCAGAACCGGGACACGAACCCGGGTATTTACCTCTCCGTGGTGACGCCTCAACCATCTCGGCCACCCTGGCACGTTTCTCGGCCAGCCTTATCAATTATTTTTACCGATCCTATATCTCTAATATATTTGTATTAGCAGCGGACAGATTAACAAAAAATATTTACAATTTAAAATAACATGTACTATAGTTAGATATAACATGAATAAAATTTAAAATAAAAAATCTATTTAATTCATTTTTTCATTAATTCATTATTTCTTTTAAATTCAAATTTTAACTAATATTGTTTAAAACTATTACAACAGCCACAGCAACGCGTGGCCGGGTCAGCTAGTATACATGTATGTATGAGATATAGGATCGGTGAAAAGAATTGATAAGGCTGGCCGAGAAACGTGCCAGGGTGGCCGAGATGGTTGAGGCGTCACCACGGAGAGGTGAAATACCCGGGTTCGAGTCCCGGTCTTGGCCATATCTTTTCTTTTCAAATAAAATATTTAAATTTTTAAGTTGTTGTTTGTTCATTTAACGTCACTTTATGCTGCTATGACTAATCGGACGAAATTTTTAAGTTTCTTATCATGTAAAAAGTTAATTATTAGAATTTTTTATTAAAAAACTAGCTTTTGACCGCGGCTTCGCTCGCGTGGAATTTGGTCTGCCACATGAAGTTTCGTGACAGATCAGTTTATAAATAATTTAATATTTTTTTTAAAATATATAAGTTACTCGTACATCCAAAATTTCAGATGTCTAACTTCAAAACTGACGGATTCCGTACAATCTTTGAACCCCTATTATATTAAAGGGGAAACCCTTGAAGGTGGAATTATCCAAATTTCTTTCTTAAATTATACAAAGAACCTATCTACAAATTTCAAAATGTTCAGTTCCTGATTTGCCTTTAATTATGTACTATAACGAGAGGGGCACATGCCCCTGTGCCCCCATATAATTCTGCTATTGCTGTAGCCTATTATGTGTAACCTATTTTACTCAATAATTTTAATCCAAATCTGTTCAGTATTTTTTGCGTGAATGAGTAACAAACATAAATACAAACCTTCGCTTTTATAATTAGTAGGATAACAAAACAATAGTTTCAATCATGTTCTTTCTGTTATTTTAACAACTATTATCATGTGATTTGCCTCTAATTATGTCCTATAATGGATTCTCCACAATACCTAAAAAACTGTGAGAGGGGGCACGTGCCCCAGTGCACCCCCCCTAAATCCGCGCTTGCTATAGCCTATGTGTTATTCTGATGTGTAACCTATATTACTGTCAAGTTTCATCCAAATCGGTTCAGTAGTTTATGCGTGAAAGAGAGACAAACATACAAACTTTCACATTTATAATATTAGTAAGATTTCATAAAAATTAATATTAACAGTTTTTTTTATGTTATATTATTATTTGTGATTAATTCGCCCGTAGTATATTCTTCATCAGCTGTATGCAAGGACTCTGCCGTTTCGATTTCATGGCAAGTTTTTAAAGTAATCATGTTTTATAGAAGGAATGAATTTCAGCAGATCCATCATGCTTCTCCTTTTCCCCCTGTTACGGATCTACCTTTAGGATATAATAAAGGCTGGTCTATATTTTTCAAACTTTGTGGTCTCCTTGCCAAATATTTCCTTATATTGATTGCATTAAATTTTGCATCTTCATTATAGTCACATTTTAATTGGATAAGGTATGGTTTGGACCATTCTAACTAGATAAAATTCACCATTTAGCTAGGCGATTTAAATGGTATTATTGCAACAATTTGCATTAGAGTACGGAGTTAATCAAAATGACCTCTGAAAAAAAATTAAATATTCAGTGGCCACAAAAAATTTTTTTTTGTTTAACGTTGTTAGCCTGTACTGTTTGGGAAATATTTTATTAATGTAAAATTTTATTACTATACCAAGTGCTTTTATACTTAAATTTAAGATTTTTCAAAAAGTGGAGTTAGTCAATTCGTGCAGTGACAACGGCTCATATATGTTGTATATTGTGTTCGAAATCTTCACAATCAAAATTTCCAGAATATTTCGAGAATTGTAGGAAATAATGTATTGTAATGTGTAGCAATAGCAAAGGCCCAATTTTTTTTTAAAAATATTCTTTACTAATAATAAATTGAAGAGGCCAAACTCAGGTGTGGTGAATGAGAAACATTAATTTTTTATCATTTTTTTAAAGTTTTTAAATATTTTTATTTTGAAGAGAAAAGATTTGCCCGGCCGGAATTCGAACCCGGGTCGCCCGCTTCTCCGTGGCGGCGCTCTAGAGGGCGATTAGAGAAACATTAATAGTTATATAACAAATAACAGTAATGTAAATTAAAATAAAAAGAAATAAAAAAAAAAGATAAATAAACCAAGAAAAAAAAGAAAAAAGAAAGAAAAATAAGCCAACAAGACAGTTCTATCGGATACTTGCGGAATAATTAGGAAATTCCATTGATTGATTATTTTTTTGGGATCTGATTCGGAAAACGAATGCCGATTACGTATTAGGTAATTATGATTACTTATATGACATAACTCCATGTGTTAAAGAAATTTAACATGTAATGACAAGTAAGTGCAAATTATATATTAACAAAGCCTTATAATGACTGGAGGAGAAGGTCTTAGTGTTGAAATCGATGAGTTATTCGATGAGATAGCAGCAATGGGTGTTCGAAGTCGTATGAAGGGAAACTAGGGAGTGTTTAATGTAGAAAGGAGATAGTTGGGGGATGCAGTAAAAAAAAAAAAAAAAAAAAAAGTACTAGACTTATAATGTGCCGACGTTTCGACCTACAGTGTAGGTCATCTTCAGGGCTATGAGAGAGAAACAAACAGAACAAAAAATATAAAAATGTACAGTAACAATAATATGGTGACAAGTAATGTAGAAAATTAAAATACTGACAGATATGAAAATTAAAGATAACGAATATTAAAAAAGTGACAGAATATAATATAATAAAGATATAGACAAATTTAATAAAATTAAAGGTAATGAAACGAAATTAAAATAGTGACAGACATAATAATTAAAGATAACGAATATAAAATAAAATACAGAAAATAAATTTACAGAAATGATAGAAAAGTAAAAATAATATAAAGGGAAATAAAAAAAGGAGGAGGTAAACCAAAGTACAAATAGGGAGTGTGTTACTATATTCTGTCCCATCTAGAACAGCTGAAATGCTGACTTCTTACATTAAAGCTGGGACAACAATATATTGTGATTGCTGGAAGGCCTATAAGGGAATAAAGCAAATTGAAGGCGAGAGGTATAAACGTTACGTTGTTAACCAATTCAAAAGAATTAAATTAAAAAAATTTCGTTGACTTGAACAGAGGTGCTCATACCCAGAGGGTGGAATCACTTTAGGTTTCAGTCAAACGAAGAAACAGAAAAGAATGTGGAACGAGTAGAAACATGTTGGATTCATATTTATGGGAATTCATATGGAGGAGGAGGTACGAGAAAGAATATTTGCTTATTAAGATTTTAGAAAGCATTGCTGATTATTATCCACAAATTTAATTGCAATTTTTTTTTTTTGAGGTTATTTATAAATATACACACGTTTTGTTATGAGTATTTTATTTAATAGCATTAATAACAGATATATTAAAAATAATCTGCATGCGTTTTCCGAAACAGACTCTTTTTTTTTTGTATATAATTCGAAGATGTAGATGTAATTCCACAGGAATCTTAGAGGAAGAAAAAATAATAGTGCTAAAATCTGTGCCCATACAACCCATGAAGTGTAGTAGGTTCATTGTATAGTAATGTACTATTTCTAATTATAATGCTTTGGGAAAAACCACAATGCAAAGCCTTATGTTTCAAACCTAGTAATACACCCACTTACCAGTCGATATTTCGCCTATTCAGGCATTATCAAGACACAAAAACAAAAAAAGGTTATGTGAATCACATCTCGAAGAAAAAGGTGCAAGAAAACCTATATAAATTTATACACATTAGCAAAGATAGGTTAGTATTACTGGATATGTTTTGTGGATCAGCTGATTCTATAACCTTCCCAGCTGTTTGCGTATTACCTTCTTTTCAGTTGTATGTTGACCGTCTAAGTGGTGGGGTGCTGTCTCATGTTTGGAGCCTGTTTGAGCTGTTGATCGTTCGGATGTATTGCACCTTTTTCTTCGAGTTGTGATTCACATAACCCTTTTTTGTTTTTGTGTCTTGATAATGCCTGAATAGGCGAAACGTCGACTGGTAAGTGGGTGTATTACTAGATTTGAAACATAAGGCTTTGCATTGTGGTTTTTCCCAATTGCATTATAATAAATAATAGTGTTTCTTTTTGAGTTTTTGGCTCTATTTTATTGTACTATTTCTAAGTCAACGTGCAAAGTGTAAAGGAGTGATTTGGATAACCGAAATCAGGCTCAACGACCAGGTTTTCCCGAAATTATATCTTTTATAGAGGCTAGGTGAGCCTTCGAAGTTCTGATTTAATTACAATAGCATTGTAAAAATCGTTATATATTCCCTGAAAGGTTAAAGAATGTTTCAAAACCGATTATAGTGTTTTGTTTAGTATTTCATATTTTTTGCAAGGGGAGTTTCAAGATCAAAGTACCTACCTATTTCGTTACTTTGAACTTAAAACAATTCCTTGAAGAAAGAAATGGCAAATAGGTTATAAATTCTCAACACACCCAACTCGTTGGAGAAAGGACAAGAGATGCATACAGACATCAACTATCTAGTTCAATGTCGCATCATCTTGCCCTCCCCTGGCTTCGACCTTCTGGGAGGACTTCGCGCATTATCAGTCTTACAGTGGCTTCCTTCGTAATAGTTGGCCATCTCTTGTATATTTTATAATTTAATCAAATATATAGGTTGATCGTGATTAAAACAGCAATGCCAATACGCGATAGGGATGACAGTGGCAGTGGCAGATAAATTACTTATTATGTTAGAACCCCTTGAACAACAACCTTGTTGGAGTGGAATGTGATCCTCCTGAGGCACACCCAGCCTCTATAAACCTGGGGAAAAGTTTGTGGTTGAGCGCGATCTCTACCAATCGTTTCCATCCTTAAAACAGTTCAGTCTCTAACGTGTTTTGTACCCAATACGTAATAATAATAATAATAATCACTTTATTATTCTGGGACAAGTCCCAGTAGAATAACAATACAGGCATTGTAAGCTATCATGTCTTAAGAATTTAAAATAATTACATTTAATTAGTTATTACAAGTAATATAATAAGTGAGAAAGAATAAAAAAAAATTAACAAAAAAAATGTGAATTACCTACAATAACAGTAATTATATAACAGAAGCAATTTATGGTCACATATATATCAAATTTATGCCAAGAAAAAACTTAGATTTCATCCCTTTTTGTCTTTTTTAATATCTATCTATATGATATTAATAATACATATGTACGTGGTTTAAATTCCACACACTCATATATATGAATAGATAATAACACACACAAATGTACATCAAAAAACATCATTCATTCATGGAATAAAGAGAACATTAAGTCAAAACTGATCCGCTACTATTTTCGATTTTTTGGGAATTGTAGGGATAATAGGTGCTGGAATATACGGGATTTCCAAAGGGAGGCGGAGGGTCGGATAAGGAAAGCTCTGTCAAAAGCTGCTGTTCGGTGGGATCTTGTAGATAGATCTGAGAGCCGAGATCGGGTGTTGCGGGAGAGGACTGTGAATTGAAGGAGATCGAAAATGTATGAAAGCCGGCGGGATTGGATAACTTGGTAAAGGAAAGATGCTAGGACGTACTTACGGCGGTAGGAAGGGTAGAGCCATTTCAATTCTTCGTAATATCGGGTCTTCGGAGCATCTCTCGGGATCCCAAAGACGAATCGAACGAAGCAATTAAGCAACCGTCTAATAGTAATATAGGTTTTATTTATTATTTTTAATGTGTGATAAAAGTGACTGCGATAACTTATAATTATTATAAGGAAGAAAATGGTCCGAGTAAAGGTCAAGAAAATGATTTTATATAGGGAGAAATTTGTATTACTAAGTCAACGTTTCGACCCACATTGCAGGTCTTCTTCAGGGCTAATTTGATAGGCAGAGGTGTTGACACTATCAAATTATGATATGATTTGTCAAACTAGCCCTGAAGAAGACCTGACAACGAGGGTTGGAACGTTGGATTACCAATAAAAAGTTCTCCCTAAATAAGAGAATTTTCTTGACCTCCACCCGGACTATTTTCTTCCACATATATACAAAAAAAAAACTTGTACCACTACAACCCATGAAGGGTCTGGGGTTCAGTACATGGTAGAGACTATACTGTTTCATGGACAACGGTTCTGCAAGGAGTTGACTTGTCCTAGATTACGCTCAACCACCAGATTTCCCCCCTTATTTTGGGTTCCCTAATCTTATAATATTTTATAGAGGCTGGGTGGGCCCCAGGAGGATCCTAGATCCCATATGATCCATCTTCCACTGCAAACAGACTAAATAAAAATCATTGCCTGCAGCGGGAATTGAACCAGGATTTCCGGCATGGCAACTCAGTGCTATACCACTGAGCCACTCCGCTGCCCCAATATATACAAGACCAAATAATATTATTCAACATATAATTATTATACTTACTACTTAGAGAATTTATTCAGTTCCATGTTATAGTTTGTTCATTTAACGTCGCTTTATGCTGCTATGGCTAATCGGACGATGCTACAGTGGGAGCTCTAAATTTTGCCTATCCAGGTTTAATTAGGATAGGGATTTTTAACGAGTACCTGACATCGTACAGGCTCGGGACACCCGTTTAACGTCCTTTCCGAAGGACTGTGTAACTAAGGATTTTTTACTCCCTTAAAAAAATCCTAGGGCCACCTGCCGGGCTACGAACCCGCGATCTTGGGCTTAGTAGTTTGTTACGCTAACCACTAGACTACAGGTGACCGTGTTTAGTATCAGTTACTTTTATTGATAACTGTTATAACTTCATAGAAATAAAAGAACATATGTTTGTAATTATGTATAATTTAAAACACAACAAATAACCAAGACAATTATAGATGTACATTTTCAATTTGGTGGACAAAATCCACAATATTCTTCAGGATCTGCTCAAATAAATCCCTGTTTGCGTACCTCCTTCTCCAAATATATTCACATAGGTGCGAATCTATCATCGTCCGGTGGGTACCGCATATCTCTTGTTCCTTCTCTTGAGAGATGACCATAGGGATTCGATTCTTTGAGTATGAGCTCCTGTTTCAATATCCACAAAATTTTTGGAATGCCAAATATTAATGTATGCTTTCCAACAATCGGAATAAATTTTAGTGCCAGGACGTGTAGAATATTTACTGCACTCTATCAAAGTTTCTGTAGTTCTGGAACTGCATAAAGAAAACATTCCCGATTGTTCCTACATAACGAGTTTCACTAATACTGAGGGTCATTTGATGTCCCTTGGAACAGAGTCTTTTTTGATTTGTAATACTCTTATCTTATGTTATTTCATCTGTGGTCTAGTGGTTAGCATAACAAACTACTAAGCCCAAGATCGCGGGTTCGTAGCCCGGCAGGTGGCCCTAGGATTTTTTAAAAATCCTTAGTTACGCCGTCCTTCGGAAGGGACCTTAAACAACTGATACTAAAAGTAACTGGTAAGGGGTCTTATAGAAAAGAGTCCAGTTCAGTATATATAACATACAAAATAGTTATTTATGCACCTAGAGACTAAAGAAGATCATAATTCCCTCAGCTGTAAGTTTGTACCCGATCGAAAGCGATGGAATAATTACCTTTACTCAGGAGAACAAGCCGAGACAGTAAAGTATTGCTGGGAATAATGATCAATTTATTCCCGAGGGGCATACAACATTTTATCTCCAGGTGGGGTGTAAAAAGGCAAACTATACGCTTTAATATTTATATAGTATCGTACTTTTTATTATAAATCTGACTTGATTTAGATGGCAATAAATTTGAAATAACATTATTTGCTTCTTGTACAATATGTTGTGGAACCATAACATACACAACCTGAACACTAATGAACTTCTGTTTATCAGTTTTGGTGTTTTGAAACAACAGCTGATTTTAATGGCCGGTGTGACAGGTGTAGCAACCCAACCCTCAACTTTTTCAGTACAAAACCTACATTATTTAGACGAATTAGGTTGTCACCTTTTTACTTTATTCCCTAGGGAATAAAGTTAACTTTGTGACTCAATTTCTAATACTCAAGGAGAAAAGACGTGCTTTAGTCCTAATTAATTGAGCCAAAAGCACATGTTTTTGTACCAGCTGGAGATAAAATAAATATATGGTGTGTAGATTAAACACGTTTTCCTTGAGTTATCGAAGTCAAAAAGAGAGTCAGTCTTAAATAGCACTTTATTAAGCAAGTAAAGATTACATTACAAGTCTTAGTGATCTACAGGTAACTAACTCTAACAGTAGACAAAATCCCTTAATTCGGCTACATATATACTGATAGGAGATGTGGGAGGGATGAGGGTGAATGGACCCAGGAAGTAACCTTGTCCTGTTGTGGCAGTCAACTCCTTAGTAAGCAATGTAATAATGACAATATTTACAAAACATTTCCTGGGTTAGGGACCCATCGTAAGATCCTTAACTCATGCACAAATATTGATAAATTTATATACTGAAATTTACAACTATATTATAATAATACTGAATGGTAATTGTTGACCTTGATACTATATGTGGAAGAAAGTGGTCCGGGTAGAGGTAAAAGAAATTCTCATATAATTGGAGAAAAACTTTATTAAGTATCCAACGTTTCGACCCACCTTGAAGGTCTTCTTCAGGACTATATGCAAAATACAGACAATCAAGAAATGGCACAAATATATTAAAACATAGAACTGGCATTTCGATGTTTGTACTGTGCACTCATGCATTTTAACCTGTATATTTACCTTGCTGTGCAAGATTTGTCAATTTTTTTTTCAATAACCTGGATTCACCATACTTTTGATTATTTGTATTTCTATGTTCTAATATATTTGTGCCATTTCTTGATTGTCTGTATTTTGCATGTAGCCCTGAAGAAGACCTGCAATGTGGGTCGAAACGTTGGCTACTTAATAAAGTTTTCTCCTATTATATGAGAAATTCTTTGAACTATACCCGGACAACTTTCTTCCACATATATTATAATAATACAAGTAAAGAGTCTGTTTCGGAAAACGCATCCATGTTATTTTTTAAATATCTGTTATTTATGCTATTAAATAAAATACTCATAATAAAACATTTGTATATTTACAAATAACCTCAAAACAAAACAATTGCAATTAAATTTGTGGATAATAATCAGCAATGCTTTCTAAAATCTTAGTAAACAAACATTCTTTCTCGTACCTTCTCCTCCATATTGTTACGGTCAGAGAGAGAAAGGCAGGCGGAAGGGATTAACGTTTTAAGCCCGTCGAGATTAAGAAGGTTCTCGACGAACCGAGAACGGCCTCCCCCCCACTTCCGCGCGTCTAGAACATTCGGCCTTGCCTATTTAAATACCCCCTCGCCGCGAACCAGGCATTCAGTATTAAACCAGGCAGTGGTATGAACAAGTGAATCAGTAATAAGTGAGTGTAGCACCCCCGGCTTATTTGGAAGGGAATGGGGTTGTGAAAGGAAGGAAAGAATAGTAACACATAAGAAGAATAAAGAAAATTAGGAGAACGTACTCTTACTAAGAACTAAGCAATATAAAGAAAATGACTATATTTATTTTTATTTAATAATAAAACCAAATTATTGACAAATATAAAAAAAAAATGTTTAATAAATTAATAATAAAACCAAACTGTTGAAAAATATTAGAATGGTTAAAAATTCTGTAATTACTACTCTACTGGTACAACCAGTTCCCCCACTTATTTGCTAGGACAAGAAAATCAAAAAAACAATAAGGGAATATTATAAGTCTCAGAACAAAAATTATAGCCTGATACTCCACGGTAATCAATGAGTCTATCCCCAGAAATTAAATTGTTCACATGTACCTTGTATAACGTGTAGCGATCCTCCCATCTGATCGGTTCCGCAGTAACCAACACCAATTGTCTCCAACCTCTCACACTGCGACGTTACACCTCTTTGCACACGGGACAGACTGACTGACTTCTAAGCGATCGCGATCTCCCTCTCCCACGCTGGCCACCGTCTAGACGCCACCTCAGCATCCTTGACGGTCTCAGCCCCACGATCGCTCGACTAAATGATTTAATTAAACTTATTTACGGCCAGTCCCGCCACGGTTCTGTTACATCACCCTCCCCTTTACAAAAGAGTGGAACCACGGGGTCCACTCATACAATACGCCGTGGAGTACCAATGGTGGCTGAAACTTAATCCTACACTACACTGTATACACTGCCACTATATACACTCCTGTCAGTTGGTGCTGGCTTCTGTGCGCCCACCGGGTCGATGTATGGTCCTGGTTGTCAATTCTTCCAGAGCTCTGGCATCTTGTATTCGTTGAGTAGCCTTGGACTGTCTGTTTCCCAGCCACTTGCGTAGGCCCCATGTTCCAAGGACACCCAGCAACAATAGCGCCAAGGTCGTTGTGGCACTCCACGTCCACCATCTTCGGTTAACCCGTTCTTCCTGTATCCTTTCAAGCGCACGCCGAAGGGCCAAGACCCGAACTTCATCAGCGGCCCACTGACCCGCTCCCAGGTCTCCTTGCTGCTCCAAGGACTTCCAAGCCTCTGGTAGGTCTTCCCTCCTAATTGTCGTTTTTTCTGACCCTATGTGTAGAGATATAGGGTCCACGATCTGTATTTCCTTCTCCAACGTCGTGTACGTCGTCCCTCTGGAGCGGGGGAGCAGCCAGTAATCCGCTGTTTTCAGTGTACAAGACTCTGTTGCCTCCCATTCTCCATCACCGTCCAAAATAATCTCTCTGGGTTGCTGATTTCTGCAATCTATCGTTGCCTTGGTTGGCTCGTTGATACTAAAGAGCCATTTCTCTCTTGCCTCGTCCCAAATCCAAGTATCCAGTTGCGGGTCACGTAGTGCCCTCCATTTACACAGCGGTTGACCACTCTGCTCATCCCCAAAGAAGAGAGTGCTTAAGCAGGTCACTCGTCTCCGCACCATCAACGGAAACAGCGCGGGGCACACCCACGGCTGGGATGTCCGGCACCGTGACAGGTCCCCTTTCTGCAGAAGTGCATAATATTGTCTATCCACTGACACAAGAAAACTGTCCACTGACGTCTCTAATACCACCTTGTGCGGCACATCCACACTCCGTATCGGCATAGGTTGTACCCTATAGAGCTTGAAGGCTTGACCTGACCTAATCAAAGGGAGATCTATAACAACATGCACCGAAGTGGATGTGGCCACTCCATGGACTGCAGCGGCCTGGTAATAATGGTGGGCATCCTCGGGACGAGTACCTGTGAACAAACCAATTCCTGAGGGCAGTACATTGACCACCGTTTGGAGAATCTCACTCAAGGAGTGGGGAGACAGAAAGGCCTGACTCACTGCCCCCCAGGATACCCTCTCTAATCCCAAATACAATTCCCTCAAATCACCACTGGCTTTCAGAGCCGTCACCTCCATATTTCGGAGGTTGGATATCAAGGTTAAGGATAGGTTTGTATAAAGGGAAAGCCGGTCTACTTGTGTCTCTAGGGTTAACATCCGCCGGTGGGTAGCTTCCATTTCCTTCTTCAACATTCCTGCGAAGCGTACTAGGTTCCTCGTATTTTCCTCGGTTCGTTGTCCCAAATTCCGTGTGACTGTGAGGTGCTCCGTGGCCAAGTGGACCAATCGCCCTTGTTGCATTGTTAGCTTCCCCAGATCGTCCCTTATCCCTTCTAAGTCGTCAGCATCCGGATTACCAAACACCGCTTTAATCACCTTCCCTCCAATGTTTAGCAGCCCTCTACTCCCTCGTTGAACCGGTAGCAGATTCCTGATGGACAAAACAGCTTCATCCACTTCTGCGACCATCTCCTTGGTCCTCTCCACCTCGTCCCAGTACCCCCTAAGTTCAGGGATATGGTTCAGTGTCCGTCGGTACTCAGCTTCTATTTCCTCTATTACTTCCCTCATCCGTAGTGCTTCACCACACAAGCGAGTCACGTTTACTTCCACTATTACCCGCCATCGCTCACTGCTCACTACTACGTCCCTTTCATCCAAAAACCTCACACCGCTGTGTCCCAGGGCCAACTGCAGCACCAGCCATCCTGTGAACACTGTCGTTTAACATTAGATTACTTTCTTGGCCTCAGCAGTATGGGGGATCGGGGGGTGACCAGGGAATCATCCTCCTCCGGGGCCCACGAGGTGTCACGTGGGTCCTCAGGTGTACCTGGGTCATCTTCTGTGCGGGCCCAGGTTGTTTCTTGGGTGTCCTCTGGTGAACTCGGGTCATTCCTCATCCAATGAGGAGTAACGTGATCGACTATGCCCCGGGGGGTTGACAATTTTTCTGACGTCCTTCGCTCCGTTACCGGGGACTCCCTGCGGACAGTTGAGTAAGCTCCGTCGGCTTGACTCTCCTCTTGGTTGTCGTCCTTGACTTCTTCCATTTCATCCTCGCTGTCCTCGTTCCAGTGTGGGGGACATTCCTCCTCACTCTCATTTTCGTCCCGATGTTCATGTTCCTCCCAGTCACTCTCGTCTCCACTCTCCTCCTCCTCCCTTCCTAACTCAGTAGGCCTATCACCTATAGCTGGTTTCAACCGATTGATGTGTACCACTACTTTTCGGCCCGATCCCAACTGTAACTCATACGTGACTGGGGAGATCTTCCTGATTACCTCATACGGTCCCGTCCAAGGACGATGAAATTTCTTGCAATGTCCCAGCTTTGTAATGGGGACATGCAGGAACACACACTCCCCCACTTCGAGTTCTCTGTGTTTTCGCCCCTTGTTCCATTGCCTCGTCCGACGGGTCCATGCCAATTCCATCCTCTTCGATGCCTCCTCATAAGCCTGACTTAATCTCTCCTGCAGCCGTTCCACGAACTCTTCTGCTGGCGTTTCACCGTCCAGTGGCATGATATTGAAGCCCACAGGCATCTGCACTTCTCGTCCATACAGAAGGTAGTTTGGCGAGTATCCCGTGGACGAGTGCGGGATGGCCCTATAAGCCATCAGGGCATAGGGTACCCATTGATCCCAGTCACGACCGTCCCGTCGTACATAATGAGCCACCGACTCAGCCAGAGTTCGGTGTAATCTTTCCACCATTCCATTGCCCTCTGGATGGTAGGGGGTTGTCTGAATTTTCTGTGTCCCCAGCAGCCGACATGTATTTTTCAATAGGGAGGAAACGAAATTTCTCCCCTAGTCAGTCAGCAATCGATCGGGGGCTCCGTGCCGGGTTACTATTGCCTCTACTAAGGCCCTTGCCGTCTCGTCCGCTGTGATTTCCTTCAAGGGTATTGCTTCGGCGTACCTCGTGAAATTGTCGATCATGGTGAGCAGGTACTTATAACCTCGCCCGCTCCTGGGAAGCGGACCGACGATGTCCATTGAAATTTGCTCAAACGGTCTGGTCGGGAAGAAAGGGGCTTCCAAAGGGGCCTTCAAACCTGGTGGGGATTTCCTTCTCTGACAGCTATCACACCTCGCGACGTATTCCCTTACGTCTGGACCCAGTGTGGGCCAGTAATACCCCTGCTGTACTACCGACGTCGTACGTTCTATACCCGGGTGTCCAGCCCATTTGGCTTCATGGCACTGCTGTAAAATGGCCCCTCTTAAAACTGTTGGTACTGCCAACTTCCAGTCCCCCATGCTGTCACTACCGTTTTTCCAATACAATACGCCCCGTGCATCCTTTCCTCCTGATCCTGATTGTTGTGCTAGATCTTGGCACCACGAATCATCCCGCTGGGCTATCCGTAGCTCGCTCTCATTAAACCCCGGTGTCTTCACTTGTACTCCCCGCACCGCCCTGCTCAAGGCTTCAGCATTCGTATGCCTCCTCCCCGCCTTGTGCTCTACTTCATAATTGAACTCCTGGAGCCTTAGTGTCCACCTCATTAACCGAGAAGAAGGCTCCTTTAAGCTTAGCATCCATCTTAAAGCCGAATGATCAGTAACAAGCTTGAATTCCCTCCCAAGTAAGTAGCACCTAAACTGGCGGGTTGCCCAGATGACCGCTAGCAGTTCCAATTCGGTGGCCGAGTAATTTTTTTCTGGGCCTCGTAATTGCCGGCTGGCGTAGCATATGGGTCTTTCTTCCCCATCGCGCACCTGAGACAACACTGCTCCTAATGCCATCGAGGAGGCGTCGGTTGCTAAGATGAACGGGTCATGGAAATCGGGATAAACTAGAACCCGGTCAGACACCAAATGCTTTTTTAGCTCATTGAAAGCATCCTCTGCCTCCGACGTCCATCTAAAAGTGGCATTCTTTTTCGTGAGCTCAGTCAGTGGTTGAGCGATTCCCGCGAATCCCGCTACAAACCGGCGATAATACCCTGCTAACCCCAGGAAGGACCTTACTTCTCTCACGCTCCTTGGCCGAGGGTAGGCTCTCACAGCCTCTATCTTTGTGGGATCTGTTCTTACCCCATGCTCACTTACCACATGTCCAAGATAGGCAACTTCCTTCCGCACAAAGCGGCACTTCTCCCTGTTGACCTTGAGGTTAGCCTCTTGCAACTTACTGAATACATTCCCTAATCTACGTGCTTGCTCCTCAATAGTCGCACTGTAAACAATGACGTCATCCAGGTACACGTAGCATTCTATCCCTTTCAGCCTACTTAATAGGCAATCCATCAATTTTTGGAATGTTGCAGGAGCCCCAGCCAACCCGAAAGCCATCCTACGGTACTCGTAGTGGCCACCTTCTGTGGTGAACGCCGTCTTTTCCCGATCTTTTTCCGCGACGGATATTTGATGGTAACCGCTTGCCAGGTCTAGCGTCGTAAAGTACCGGCTTCTCCCCAATTGCTCCAACGTTTCATTTATCAATGGCAGTGGATAAACATCCACTTTTGTAACCGCATTGAGACCACGAAAATCAGTACAGAACCGAAACTTGGTTTCCCCATGGTACGACTTCTTTCTAACCAATACAATGGGGGCCGACCAGGGACTCGATGATGGCTGGATGATCCCATTATCCAGCATTTCCTGGATGTGTTGTTTAACAATAGGTCTCTGATGGAAGGGTACTGGATACGGTCGTTTTGCTACTGGTGACGCGCCGCCTGTTTCAATGGAGTGCTCGACGCCTAGGGTGCAACCCCTCTCATCTGGTGGGTCGAACAACATCCCATACCGCTCTAACACCTCTTCAATAGTCGATCTATCGTTCGGTGATAAATGACCAAGCTCAGCGTCCCAATTCCGCTGGTCCACTTTCTCCTTAGACTGGTGTAGTCCCACTACTCCTATCACGGTCTCCTCCCCGTCCCAGACGTCCGCCTCAACCGCCCTCCCCAAGGTTTGTCTGCGGTCAACCACGATCGGTTCTCCGGTCAAGTTGACCACCCGGACGTTCACCATCCCCTTTTCCACTCTGCCAACGCCCCTCCCCGTTCTCAACCTCTTCTGCGGCTGGATTTCAGGTTCTACCATGACCACTTTGCCGTCCATCATTGCCAGCTCCCCAGCTATTATGGCTTCAGCGTACTTTGGGATTATAGACCTCGCAACGGCCCGTACAGTGTATTCCTGCTGTGGCTTCTGACTAGGACTTCACTTCACTAGGACTTGGCTTCCCCCGATGACACTTCTTCCCTGTCTGACGCTTGACTGCCTCAGCCGTCACCCCTCTAACCAGTACAGTGTTAGACCGAGCGTGAATTTCTATATCGACCTTCTTCATAAGGTCCAGCCCCAATATCCCGTCGTACGCCATTTCAATGTCCGCGACTGTAAACCGATGGCTTACTTTTCTTCCTTTTATTTGGCATTCAACCTCCTGTTCCCCTCTTATACGCAGGGCCCTTCCCGTTACTCCCCTGGCCTTCAGGTTTGACCATCTCACCTTATGACCTTGGACCGGTTCCCTTAACAAGGAGATCTGAGCCCCCGTATCCACCAGCAGAATTTTCTTTTGCCCGGCTATCACAACCTCAAGACTTAACCCGTCGTTCTCCTGGCCAGATATACAGGGAATTAAACCAAGCTTACCCCTTTTGTTCTCCTGGGGCCTCCCTTCGGGGCAAAAGGGCGGCCTTAGGCTTTTGGGTCACTCCCATTTTGAGCGGCGGTGGTACAATGGGAAGCGAAGTGTCCTATTCTTCCACATCTGAAACAAGCTCCAGGGTAGTCTGGTCGTCTCCTGGTTCGCTGTGGGGTCTGGCCAACTCTGTTAGGGCAATTTCTCGACAAATGCCCCCTCTTAGCACAGTTAAAACATTGGACCTCCGAAAGTGGTGGCCGAGCGTTTACCCGCCCCTCGTTCCTTCCGGGCTGCCGGTAGTTTGCGCAAACACATACGGGTGGTTGCACCTCTTGTGCGCCCGTCATCGGCTCTACCTGTGGTTCTCTTACTACATATATGTTTTTTCCCCGTTGATGCTCCTGTAGGGCCTGTTCCAGCTCCAACGCCATTTTCTGGGCTTCCCTTAAGGTCTGTGGGCGGCCGAACAATACTTGCTTACCTACCTCCCCAGTCAAACCCCTAGTGAACGCCTCTAACACCTTCCTTTCTACCTCCCTCGCCCACCACGTTCCCTCGTCTCCGGCTAAGGTTGGCCTGGCCATCTTTCCACCCACCGTAATACATCGGTCGGCAAACTCTTGTATCTTCTCCTTAGACTGTTGGCTCATGTCCTGCAGCACTCTGCCGTAATATTCGAAGGTGTTTGGATCGCCAAACCGCTCCTTCAATACCTCCGAAAGTCGCCCCACAAGCCGCTACCTCCTCCAGGTAGTCCAAAAACTCCTCCACTGGCCGCGCAGTCGCTTCCCCTCCCCATGGCTTCACTAGTGACTGTAACGATAGATCTCTGCGAGGTGGTTTAACAACCAGTTTAGCATCTGGTTGATTTGTCTCTAGCTCTACAATCTGCTGCTTGAGTTCCCCCTCCCGCTTTTGAAACTCCTCGTTTAGTTTTAACACCTCATCCAATTTAGCCCTTAATTGACTCTCAGCCGTCATTTTAAAAACGTGAATTTAGTTTGTGGTATTTTTGCAACCACCCCACACCTGACACCACTGTAGCACCCCCGGCTTATTTGGAAGGGAATGGGGTTGTGAAAGGAAGGAAAGAATAGTAACACATAAGAAGAATAAAGAAAATTAGGAGAACGTACTCTTACTAAGAACTAAGCAATATAAAGAAAATGACTATATTTATTTTTATTTAATAATAAAACCAAATTATTGACAAATATAAAAAAAAAATGTTTAATAAATTAATAATAAAACCAAACTGTTGAAAAATATTAGAATGGTTAAAAATTCTGTAATTACTACTCTACTGGTACAACCAGTTCCCCCACTTATTTGCTAGGACAAGAAAATCAAAAAAACAATAAGGGAATATTATAAGTCTCAGAACAAAAATTATAGCCTGATACTCCACGGTAATCAATGAGTCTATCCCCAGAAATTAAATTGTTCACATGTACCTTGTATAACGTGTAGCGATCCTCCCATCTGATCGGTTCCGCAGTAACCAACACCAATTGTCTCCAACCTCTCACACTGCGACGTTACACCAGACTGACTGACTTCTAAGCGATCGCGATCTCCCTCTCCCACGCTGGCCACCGTCTAGACGCCACCTCAGCATCCTTGACGGTCTCAGCCCCACGATCGCTCGACTAAATGATTTAATTAAACTTATTTACGGCCAGTCCCGCCACGGTTCTGTTACAGTGAGTTAGTAGTAAATGTCAGTGTGATAAACAATTCAGTAGTTAAGCAGGCAATGTGATGAACTAGTGTGAGTGAACTGTGATAGTCTCGCGAGTGTAATAAACCGTTTCTGTTTGTGGCAGTTTGTCATATTTGGAGAATCTTACGGCCGGTGAACTTTGGATTAGTGAACTGAAAGCGTTAATTAGTAGTTGTAAATTTTAGTGTAATTTTATTATATTTATACAAATTTATGTAAATAGTTTAGCTATTTAGTATGAGTAATATCTTATAATATTTTAGTAAATAAATAGGAGTTAGGCCTAGGTTAAAATCTTTAGAATATTGTTATTGTAAATTTATATTAGTTTAATACTTCAATTGTTAGTAATTCCATTGTATTCTTTTATTGGATTGGTTAATAAATATTAGTATCTCGAATTCATGAGTAGCATAATTCATTTTCACACCCAGTGGCGTAACAATATGAATTCGCATAAGTATGAATCCAACATACTTTTACTCTTTCCATCTTCTTTTTGGTTTCTTCGTTTTCACTGAAGCCCAAAGTGACTCCACCCTCTGGGTATGAGCACCTCTGTTCGAGTCAACCATTATTTTTTTAATGGTTAACAACGTAACGTTTATACCAATATGTTGTTGTCCCAGATCGTATTGCAGCTTTAATGCAAGAAGTCAGCATTTCAGCTGTTCTACATGGGACAGAATATAAGAACCACTCCCTAGTTTCCCTGCATACGCCTCCGAACACCCATTGGTACATCATTCCCATATTATATTTCCTATTGCAGAAGCAAGACCCATCGATTTTAACACTAAGATCTTCTCCGATCCCATAGGCTTTGTTAATATATCATTTTCACATACTTCTCGAAGTTTGATATATATTAACTTATGTTCATTTTTTTATAAATTTTAACTGGACTCAATCATATAATATATTCTTTAATTAGGAGAACAAAAAACCTATTTCCAGTAAAAAAAAATTGTGTTCTTTATTTTCGAGATACGTTTCAGCCAGGGCCATTCTCAATCTTCTACTTTAATTGTTTCATTTTTTTATACTTATTATATGGTTAACAATTTGACCATAAGTCATTCATCTGTAAAAACATGCATAAATTCTATAATTATAACAATATAAATAATTCAATAAATAAAACTGTATATAAAATATTTCTATTGTCCAACAAATAACCAAATAAAGCATAGATACCTCACATAAGTTGTTTAATTCCGTTTAAATTTTTTTTTCAAATTCAGAGGGAACCATATCCTCTATAGTCTTTTAATAATAAGTCAACCTTTGATCTTAGTATTCTTATCTTAGTGTATTAATATACTAAGATCAAAGGTTGACTTATTATTAAATGACTATAGAGGATATGGTTCCCTCTGAATTGGAAAAAAAAATTTAAATGGAATTAAACAACTTATGTGAGGTATCTATGCTTTATTTGGTTATTTGTTGGACAATAGAAATATTTTATATACAGTTTTATTTATTGAATTATTTATATTGTTATAATTATAGAATTTATGCATGTTTTTACAGATGAATGACTTATGGTCAAATTGTTAACCATATAATAAGTATAAAAAAATGACACAATTAAAGTAGAAGATTGAGAATGGCCTTGGCCGAAACGTTTCTCGAAAATAAAGAATACAAATTTTTTTTACTGGAAATAGGTTTTTTGTTCTCCTAATTAAAGAATATATTAACTTATGTTGTTTGTTCATTTAACGTCACTTTATGCTGCTATGACTAATCGGACGATACTATATTGGGAGCTCTAAATTTTGCCTATCGAGGTTCAATTAGGATAGGGATTTTTAACGAGTACCTGACATCGTACAGGCTCAGGACCCCCGTTTAACGTGCCTTCCCAAGGACGGCGTAACTAAGGATTTTTTACTCCCTTTAAAAAATCCTAGGGTCACCTGCCGGGCTACGAACCCGCGATCATGGGTTACGCTAACCACTAGACCACAGGTGACCTAATTAACTTATGTTAATTAGGATTTATAATTAGGTTCCATGTTAAATTTCTGAAACATATGGAGTTATTTCATATAAGTAATCTTAATTACCGAATGAATGCGTTTTCCGAAACAGACCCCAAGTAAATATTACAAACTATAAGTATAAGGGCATGGCATTAGGGCTAGTAGTGCCCACAGTTAGCACTCAAATAATAGTTTTAAGTCAAAAGGTCACCATACTTCCTTGCACAACAGTTAATTTGGAAACAGTACGGTATTTATCATTAGCCCAACCAAAGGCTCTTCACGTTTGTATTATCTTTTTTTTTTTTTTTTTTATCTCGATGGTAGTATAGTACAGAGATACACATAGATTTTTATTTGAAATATTTATAGTTAAAAGAAAATTTAACAAACAATAAATGAATATACAAATAATAATAATCACACTGTCATCGCAGATAAGACATCACAATCAACTGATGGTTCAAAATCCTACTAATGTGTAATAATAGACTACCTAAAATATGCTTTAATAAAATGTTATCGGCTCAAAAGTCCTCTACTAATTTGGATAGGTTTCGGAAAACGCATGCATTCGGTAATTACGATTACTTATATGAAATAACTCCATATGTTTCAGAAATTTAGCATGTAGTCTAATTATAAATCCTAATTAATCTTAGCTAATATATATAGCAAACTCAGAGAAGTATGTGCAAATGATATATTAACAAAGCCTATAACGATTGGAGAAGAATGTAGTGTTGAAATCGATGAATCCTACTTCTCCGAAAGGAAATATAATGCGGGGAGGATAGCAGCAATGGGTGTTCGGAGGCGTATGAAGGGAAACTAGGGAGTGTTTACTATATTCTGTCCCATCTAGAACAGCTGAAATGTTGACTTCTTACATTAAAGTTGCAATAAGACCTGGGACAACAATATATTCTGATTGCTATAAGGCCTATAAGGGGATAATGCAAATTGAAGGCATGAGGTATGAACATTACATTGTTAACCATCGTTGACTTGAAGGTGCTCATACCCAGAGGATAGAATCACTTTGGGCTTCAGAAGAAACGAAAAAGGATGTGGAAAGAGTAGATAGCACGACAGAAATCCATCTGCTCTTATCGCCGCAGCTCTCACTGAAGTTGAAATTACAAATCTATAAGTCCATCATAAGACCTACGTTTCTCTATGGTGCACCACTACTGAGACACCTCTACAAAACAACGCTAAAGCGCTTGCAGCATTATCAGAATTCCATCCTTAGGAAGATCGTAAGTTGTACTTCGCTCGAGGGAGCACTCAACACTACCATCCGGCACGAGCTTCGGCTTCCCTCGGTGCCCTAGTACATTGGTCGGAGGCACGTCAAATTTTTTGATGGGCTGAAGACCTGAGCGTACCTCCTATTTAGGGACTTAAAACCACCCCCCCCAGACCTGGGAGATGGCAGGGCAGTGTTCTCTTGGTCGATGTGTTTACATTTGATCTAGGGATGGGGTAAGTACTCCCTTGTCCTTATCCTTCCTTCCTCCTCTTTCTTCTTTCTACAACTATTTCTTGATCCCGCTAAACGGTCCCTCCCTGTTTTGTATTGTATAACGTCAGCGGCCGGTTCGAGTAAAAACCGCCTTCAGCGGACTCAGCCCATTGTAACGCCTTAAAATACCGAAAGGCAACAGAAGGCATTTGCTTATATAAAAAGATTTGCAGGTATTTATTGTAAATTTGTATTTATATTGTAAAAAAAATCTTGGAGGATGTGAAAAAAAAATGTGGAACGAGTAGAAACATGTTGGATTCATATTTATGTGAATTCATATGGAGGAGGAGGTACGAGAAAGAATCTCTGTTTACTAAGATTTTAGAAAGCATTGCTGATTATTATCCACAAATTTAATTGCAATGGTTTTGTTTTGAGGTTATTTATAAATATACAGATGCTTTATTATGAATATTTTATTTAATATCATAAATAACAGATATCTAAAAAATAATATTCATGCGCTTTCCGAAACAGACACACTAATTTGATCAAATTTAACTGGACCAGTCAATTTGAGGGTATTATATCTGACGGAGTCAGGGAGGCCCTTGCGCCCTTTTCCAGCCGCGTCACTGGCATTAAATGCCAATGGAAGCTGGTTAAGGGCGTGTCACAGGGCTAGTGCCAGTTGAAATTATTAATTAGTGATTGTTTTATTTTGATTCGCCATTTTCTGATTTTGGAAAGAAGATATCAGTTAGTTACTTATTAGATATTATTTGTTCATAAATTGAGGAGCAATTTAAGAGAACGTAAAGAATTTAGTGACATGTTAAGTGAGTGTTTAAGCGTGCTCATTTCGCCTTTCGTAAAACGTGCTCATGTTTGCGATGAAATTAACATTTTTTTAACAGATATCTCTGTTCTACCAGACGGTTTTATGTATTTTTACAGTACAGTTGTGTCATCTAATCATCTCAATGGAGATACATTTAAATAGTAAATATTGCAAACAATGGAATCTAAAATAGTTCAGGGGGAAATAAAAATAACAATTTATTGAAATAAACGTTTCGACCTTCATCAGGGGAAATTAAACACGTTGGTAGCGACTCAGGCTGCTTCTCCCACACTTTTGACTATTTAGTCCTCACCAAGGCTTTTTTTACTAAAAAGAAATTTACAACTATATTACAATAATACAAGTAAATATTATAAATGATATATAAGGGCATGTAGTGCTCACTGCTAGCACTCAAATAATAGTTTCATGTTAAAAGGTCACCCATACCTTCTTGCACAACCATAGGTGTAAAGATGTAACCCCCACCATTGGTTAGAAGAAATTAAAAACAAAAAAATTGTAAGTACAATTTAAAAATAATAAAAATTTGAAGGATTTTACTTTTCAAAATTATTATTGTGGGATTACAGAAGTAAGGGTCAATAATGCCAAAAACCCAACAAAGAAAGTGCAAACACAGTTATTTTAATGAATAAACGTTACACTAAAATGACAAACCAAAACGTAACACTGTTTATTTACAATTAATTATATTATTATAGCGGCAGTAGTGGCATCTAGCGGCAACAATAAGAGCGCAAATGTGAGAAGAACAGTTTAGACAATTCTTAGAATCTAGAAGTAAAGTCTGGATGGGTCTAGAAAGTTCCCTATGAAATTAACTATAGTAAGTTATTGTAACCAATAAATAGGGATACTTGTATTTAAAAGTTATTTCTTGATTGCCCTAATAAAAATAGCATTTATAACGAAAATAACATTTATAACTGCCAAGATAACATTTATAACAAAATATAACCTATCTATTTAATTTAAAGCTACATGATTATAGTACCCATAATATATATATTATACCTATATTACGAGACATCTTTTTTGAAGGGAGTAATATGTTGGAGGGGTTGACTGGTGGGGATGAATCCCCCCATGAGTCAACTCTAGTTACGCCACTGTGCACAACCGTTAATTTGAAAAAAAAGTACGGTATCTATCATTTACTCAACCCAAGGCCCAACACGTTTCGATTATCTTGGCTCAAATGGAAAATGGTTCAGGTGGAAATCAAAACAACTATTTATTGAAATCAACATTTCGAACCACATGGCAGGTTTTCTTCAGGGCTAATTAAACATAAGGTAGCGACTCAGACTGTCTCTCCTACACTTTTGTCTATTTAGCCCTGAAGAAGGACTGCAATATGAATCAAAACGTCAGTTTCAAATAAATAGTTTGTTAATATTTTGCCAGTTATTTCCTATTCCATTCACTTTTTGAACTCAACCTATAATTATTCCAAATCACACTATATTAATTCAAGTGATTTTTTCCTGTATTGCTCCTTTAACTTGCTCATCAGTTCCTTTCAGTTGAGGATTTTTTTGAACTGAGGGTGAAGTATTCAGAAAAAAAGACAACACGGCTATCTTTATCTTTGTAAGCTATTTATTTTACATTGGAAATACATGTCTCATGCTGATTACTTAATGAGTATATTTAAACTATTTTAAATGATAAACCAAAAGATTTATTAAATAATAAAAAAAGGAAATTAATAGCTTCGTAGGTGATGAAGAATATAAAGAGGAGTATTCTCAAAATTAGTATTTGATGGGGAGAAAGGTAACTCGTTATGAATGCATTGTAACCGCAAAATTAATACGGATTTAAATTAAAAATTGCTCTAGGTTATGCAATTATTTTTATTTTTTATAACAATAATTAGTTTGTAAACTACATAATGAAGAATAAAATAATAATAAAACAGAAAAGTGTTGAAGTGTTGAAAAGTAAAAAATAAGGTAATAACGATAAAAAATAAATAGGAATGTGAAAATGATATGGGTAAATGTATAAAATGATAACAATTACGAAATAAAAATTGTAGGTAATAAAACATGTAAGAAATAAAAATTGTAAAATTATAAAAAATCTAGAAACCAAATTATATAAAATAAATTAGTAGTGATAATAATGGTATTATGTGTATAGTAATGTTTTAGGTTATGAGGGAAAGAAAATAAAATGGTGGGGGGAGGACGAGTAAATAGTGAAAAGATAAGTTACCTGTGGGGGGGAGGGGCGGCTGGGGGGTGTTAGGTCCTCGTATCCTCACTATGATGTTGAGAAAATTGACCAATTTAACAACCTTACTTTATTACAGGACAAACCTTACTTTAGGTTAAAATATTTCAAAGTGTATCGTAGTGCATCACGGGAAGCTCTTCGTTTATATTTGCCTTTTTCAAGCACCTATTTGTGCGAAAAAGCATTTTCAACACCTGTGGCAATTAAAACAAAGTATCGGAATAAACTTGATGTTGCTAGTGAATTGCGTTGTGCACTTACTGAAACTCAGCCACGAATAGGCATACTAGTAAGAAAAATGGAAAATGGCTCCTTTTGTCGGAAAAGGATTAAGAAGATTCCAGAATTGTCTGGCCCCTCCGTGTTCTAGAATGTTCGGCCTTGCCTATTTAAATACTTCCCTCGCCTCGAGCCAGTTAGTCTTAGCCTGAGAGTAGACCACGCAAGATCTGTGATAAGTGAGTGTCAGTGTGATAAACTAGTCAGTGTTGAACCGGCCCGTGTAATAAGTGTATCAGTGAACTGTAACAGTCTCGCGAGTGTAATAAACTGTTTCTGTTTGTTACTGTGTGTCAGTTTGTGATACTTGAAGAATCTTACGGTCGGTGGACTAGTGAACTGTAAGTGTTAATTATTAGTTATAAATTGTAGTCATAGAAACTATTCCAACTAGTTAAGCTATCTAGAATTAGTAATATCTAATATTATTGTAATAATTAAATAGGAATTAGGCCTAGATAATAAATATTTAGAATATTGTTATCATAAATTTATATTAGTTCAATAATTTAATTGTTAATAGTTTAATTGTATCCTTTTTATCATTTTGTTAATAAATATTAGTATCTTTAACTAAGGAATTGTTTAATTCATTTTAATACCCAGTAGCCCGTAACACTATGTTGAGAACTGATTGTATCAAGATCATGTTATCTATGAGTATAACTACGTCTATATGCATGTTGGTTGGATGATTCTATCATAAAATGGGTTGTAATGATACAATTTTTTTTTTAATTAGTAATTTATTACAATGGAAAAAAAATATTAAAAAAGTAATAGTATCGC
Source organism: Arma custos (assembly GCA_037127475.1). Taxonomy (NCBI): domain Eukaryota; kingdom Metazoa; phylum Arthropoda; class Insecta; order Hemiptera; family Pentatomidae; genus Arma; species Arma custos. Next base: position 221,520,042 of record CM073759.1, read on the forward strand.
CGTAGCTAGGAACATACGATGCTTCTAATGCACTACTTGTGATCCTGAATTAAATATTGTAGCAAATCATAATTTGTTGCAGTTTAATTTTCTATTATAGTGTAGCCATTAATGGCTGCGGTGTAAAGTTACCGAGGATAGACCTTGATGTTTTATGAAGTTAAATTCACTAATATCTGTTATAAATATTTTTTTAACGTCTCTAGAAATGATTACAACTAACTGACATTAATAGCTATTTAACTATGTGCTTGTACAGTGTGGAAACCATCCTCATTAATTGATTGGGAGTGGATGAATTAGCCTATTCAACTGATTGAACGAGGCTATTCTAGAACGTTTACAATTAGTTAATAGCCTTTAATTGCAATAGTTTAATATTCGACTGTGGCCGGCTGTCGATGTATCGATAGTCCAGGCTATTATAATATCGATACTGCAAAAAGGGAATTGAACTTTTTTTTTTTTAACTAACCTATTGTGATCTTATAACTAAAAAAAATAACAAAATACCTATACCACTACAACCCGTGAAGGGTCTGGAGTTCAGTACATGGTAGAGACAGTACGGTTCTATGGACAAAGGTTGTGCAGGGAGGTGATTTGTCCTAGATCACGCTCAATCGCCAGATTTTTCCCCCTTTTTTGGGTACCCTATTTTTACAATATTTTATAGAGGCTGGATGAGCCCCAGGAGGGTCCTAGATCCTATATGATCCATTTCGTGCTGCAAACAGACTAAATAAAAGTCTTGCCTGCAGTGGGATTTGAACCAGGATTTCCAGCATGACAACTCAGTGCTTTACCACTGAGCCACTCCGATCCCTGTTATTGAATAAAAGCTTTATTTTAAATTTGAAGCTTTATCCTTGCTTTGAAGCCCTATCTCCACTTACCGTTGAAATGATGATTATTTTAAAGATAGTGGCACAAAGCTTCATCCCCAGGTAGGTCAGTGCCAGGGATAATAATTTTATAAATTATGATTTTTAAATTTTAGAACCGTATGCTGATGATACATGTGGTATCAGTCAACACCAATCCAGTTATTGCATCCCAAAGCCTCCAATCCCATATCACTGATCTTGAAGAATCGTGTTAAAACTGGAGAATTAAAATAAATTCTCAAAAATCGCATCAAATCACTTTTACCTTACGTCGTAAACCAATGACTTCCTGCCCTTCAGTATCCTTTAATAATATCCCTCTGGTGCCTGTAGAACAGATCCGATACTTAGGGTTGCACCTTGACAAACGATTAACCTGGAATCCTCATAAAAGACTGAAAAGACAAGAAACCGCTCGACGTTTCAGGCTACTTCAACACTTACTAGACAAACGCTCTAAGCTCCCAATTAACTACAAAAAACTCATCTACATGACCATCATACGACCTATTTGGACTTACGGAGTAGAGCTTTGGGGCTCCACTAAGCCATCGAATGCCTCTCGTATCCAATCCTTACAATCCAAAATCCTCAATGCTCCTTATTTTGTTAAGAATAAAGTCACCCATAAATACCTTAATGTCCCTTTTGTTGCTGATTTGGCCCGAACCCGGTAACTATCCTTTCATAGCAAACTTCATTCCCACTCAAACCCTCTAGTTTCAAACCTAGCTTCCTCTTCAATTCCCGATAATCCTCCGAGGCGTCTGAAAAGAAGATGGCCACGTGACCTTCTTATTTGAACTTTGATTTGAGTACTACCAGTGGGTAGTTTCTCTACTTGTCATTATGTAACACGCATTCTATTTACGTGTTGTATAATTAAAATACAGTTGTAAATATCAATAAATAAATTAAAAAAAAAAATTTCAGTACAGAACGCTCCGGGTGTAGTAGTGTTGAGACTGAAATATAACAGCATTTTTATGATAAACGTAGGGTCACCTGTGGTCTAGTGGTTGGCATAAAAGCACATTATGTCCAAGATGGCGGGTTCGCAGCCCTGCATTACGGTTTATTAATTTATGTAAAAAATCCTTCCTTATACTGTCCTTCGGAAGGGACGTAGAATGGGAGGGGGACCCGAGCTCGTAAGGTGTTAGGCACTCGCTAAAGATCCCTATCCTAATTAAACTTGGATAGGCCTCATTTAGGACTCCCATATCGTTCGATTAGCCATAGCAGCATGAAGGAGACGCTAAACAAACAAACAAACATTTCCAGCTCCCTAACGCGCCTTTGATTCCCCTTGAATTTCGTTTTTCTGTTCATCATAGACTTCCTGACATGTCCAGACTTATTCCCTCCGATATCAATATCACCAAAACCTCCGCCATTTGTGTTACTAACCAAATAACTTCTTATTTAATAAAGGTAATAAAGTCTTATTCGAATTTACTGCGAGTACTAATATTTTTGTTTGTTTTCTTAAACGTCATTTAATTTATATGAAAAGTAAAAAGAGACCTTACATAAATGTTAAGAACGTGGAAAAAATTCCAACGAAAAGCCCTTAAAGTCTCCAAACTTTTTTTTTTTTTAATTTAATTTATTGATATTTACAACTATAATAATATTACAATAAGTTATTATAAGTAAGACTTGAAAAACACTTGTGGAGAAACTACCCATCGGTAGCACTCCAAAAAAGTTCTATAGTAGATGGTCTCGAGGCTACCATACCGGAGGGTTATCAGGAATAGTATGGGAAGCAAGTTGAGAGACTAGCGGATTCAAGTGTGTATGGAGCTTGTCATGGAAGGATAGGTATCTAGTTTGGCCAAATCAGCGACATATGGCATATTAAGATCATGATGGATGAGTTTGTTTGTGACATAATAAGGAGCATTGAGGATTTTACGAAGGATTTTGGATTGTAAGGATTGGATACGAGATGAATTGGATGGTTTAGTAGAGTCCCAAAGCTAAACTCCGTATGTCCAAATAGGCCTGATAACTGTCATGTAAATGAGTCTTTTGTAATTAATTGGAAGCTTAGAGCGTTTGTCCAGTAAATGTTGAAGTAGGCGAAAACGACGAGCAGTTTCTTGTCCTTTCAGTCTTGTATGAGGATGTCTCCAAACTAAAAAAGAATCGAAATTTCCTTTCCAATATTTCCAATAAATCTTCAGAGTAGAAAAAGAATAACAGCAAAACAAGACATGAATAATGCACCCAAGAAACATCCCACCACCTCGAAGGCTCAAATGCAACTAATGAATCATAAGGAAGGTTACTCGACCCCGTCTGGATAAGGCTAAATAAAAACAGCTGATAAATACTCCAGAATTTTAAAATTCAACACTTTCATCAAACTTCAAAAAGCACAACAGGAAAAAATAAATAATAGTAAACAACACAAAAACATAAGACAAAAGACCATATGCAAAAATGAAAGTAAATTCAGTTTTTCATTTAATTTCGCTTCGCCATTCTTTGCCCAACAGAGTCAAATGATCTATAAAGTCCAAGCACGGATATTTTATGACTCAGATTCAAATTCAAACTTTATTTTTGTACTATCAAGAGTGGTTTTAGTATTACATCCATTCATGTGGTTATATGGTTTGTTGATTTTGTAAAAATTCGTTTTCTTAACTTTTAATTCCAAATTATGATGTTATGAAATTATGAGTTTCCCAGTAATTAATTCAAAAAATCTATCTTTCACGGCCTTAATTTCTAATTTGTGCTCTATGTTAGCTTTAAAAAGTAAATTTTCCGTATTTACAAGATTCACTTTAGTTTTTTTGCATAACCAATACGCCTGTTTTATATCAAGGTTTACAAGTCTAATTCCAATATTATTTAATACATTCAGGTGTTTATTGGATTGGATTAACGACCTTAATGTCCCTTTTGTTGCTGATTTGGCCCGAACCTATCCTTTCATAGCAAACTTCATTACCACTCAAACCCTCTAGTTTCAAACATAGCTTCCTCTTCAATTCCCGATAATCCTCCGAGGCGTCTGAAAAGAAAATGGCCACGAGACCTTCTTATTTGAACTTTGATTTGAGTACTACCAGTTGGTAGGTTCTCTACTTGTCATTCTCATGTCATTATGTAACACGCATTCTATTTACTCGTTGTATAATTGTAATACAGTTGTAAATATCAATAAATAAATTTAAAAAAAAAATGGATTGGGTAGGTTTATCTACTCTCATTACTGCATCAAGAAAATGCTTAGGTATCATACCTCCCTTTTTATGTTCGAGTAAGTAAAATTTCTTACCAAGTGCAGAGACATGTCTTTTAAAATAATTAGCATAACTATTCACTAATTTGAAACTTTCTATATTTACTAATGACTTTAAGTCCTGAATAAAATTATAATATAATCGATCCATTAAGAATTGAAGTGGAACAACGGCTATACCACAAATCAAATCAATAAAATAGAGCCAAAAACTCAAATCAAAGAAACACTATTATTTATTATAATACAATTGGGAAAAAAACACAATGCAAAGCCTTATGTTTCAAATCCAGTAATACACCCACTTACCAGTCGACGTTTCGCCTATTCAGGCATTACCAAGACAACAAAAACAAAAAAGGGGGTTGTGTGAATCACATCTGGAAGAAATAAACACATACACACATCTTAATATTTATCTTATCTCCATCCTTTTCACCTTCACCTTTCTTCGCACCTGTTCTCACACCTATTTTTGGCATCCATCATATGTTAATAGCATAGAGTTCATTATTATTTAGCCTCATATTTTTCATCTACTGTATTTCTTTACCTATTTTGTATATATATGTTTATGTTATATTCACATCTTATTTTGTATTAATACCACTTCTTTCTAACTGTATACAGTTATATATTAACTTCCCTTACTTATATTTTCTATTTTCTTTTCATACTTTAGAGTTCATATTTATAAACACTATTTTCAATTTTTAATTTTTGAAATTTATCAATCTTTTCTTTCTATATATGCTTGTAATATTACATTTTACCTATGTAACCTCTAGATGTCTGGTATCATATCCATATCTATAATTAAACTAGTTTTTTCTAAATCCTTCATATTCCACCCCCTTTTTCTATATTTTAATCTTCTCATTTTGTATATTTCCGTTTACCTCCTCATTTTTCTTTCCCTTTATATTAAGTTTACATTTTATCCGTTCTGGACATTTATTTTCTCTATTTTATATTCGTATTCTTTAATTATTATATCTGCCACTATTTGAATTTCTGTTCATCATCTACAATTTTATTTTTATCTATCACTATTTTAATTTTATTATATTCTGTAACCACTTTTATATTCGTTATCTTTAATTATCATATCTATTCACTATTTCATCATATCTAGTCACTATTTTAATTTCCACACTTGTACCACTTTACTACATTACTTGTCACTATATTCTTGTTACTGCAACGTTTTTTATATATTTCTGTTTGTTTCTCTCTCTTAGCCCTGAAGATGTAAGAAACGTCGGCACACAATAAATAAGTTACACTTATTTTAGGTGTTTTATATTATACAACTCTTTTTATTCATTTATTTTATTTTTACTTATTTTATTTTTGTATTTATCACATTTCTAATAAAATGCTCTGGTGTTAAATTGAATATTACAGCTGAAAGCGAATTAACTTGTTTTAAAACAGTAAGAAGCTAGAATATCTCCCCTCTCCACCCACCAAAAAAAAAAAAAATTCGGGTTTGGTAACTTTATTGTAAGTTTTGGCCATCCAGATCCTTACTGAATTTGTCAAGTTGATAAAGAAGTTCATTTTTATTATTTGTTATTTTGATGTTAATCATTTTTAAATATATTTTTTTTAATGGAAAAAATTTGTCCTGGCCATGATTCGTAGCTAAGTGGTTTACAGCACTGCACCGGAGATGCTTTTCTTTCCAAAACAAAGTATTTAAAAATAATTACCATCAAAATAACAATTAATAAAAATAAATTATAAATAATATATTGACGTAAGTGAACAAGATCCTAATTAAAGTAATGTTTAATGAACATTCTTCCCAGTGTTTAGATCGCAAAAATTGCGAGAACACGGGGATATAGGATCGGTGAAGAGAACGGATTTGTCTGGCTTGCATACGACTCCTGGTAGCTCAGTGGCTTAGAGCACTGCAACGGAGACACACACGATCCTGGTTCGAATCCCGGCCAGATCAAATCTTTTCTCTTCAAATCAAAATATTTGGTAAAGAAGTTCTTCGGTATACCCTGTTCTACTAAAATACTTAAATTGCTCAACATGTTCAAGCCATGATTTCAGTTGTTACTTTCAATAACTATATATTATAACAACAATTACGTTTTTATCATGCGAAAATCTACAACATCGCCTGGGAAGTGGTTTTACTTGCGACTGGAGGAATGCATAAAAGATGGAAGCGGTGCCAGACAACTACGACCTTGAAATAAGAAAAAGAGTTGGACCGGAGACTGAAGAACAGCTGGGCGATCGAGGCCGGCCCTAGGGTGGATTGAATATGGGACCTGTAAAATAAACAAGAATTCGCTATAGCGTTAATATCCCATCTCATTTTGCGGCAAAGTATGAAAGGGATATATATGACAATACAAAAAAAAAGAAAATAAAAAGAAAAAACAGGTTGATTGACCATGGACTAGTTTTTTTCTTTTAATTGGGGGGAGGGGAGGAGGGGGCAAATAATAACGTAGTATTTTTTTTTATTCGTAAATATTGGTACACCTGCTATTCTATACTACTATAACCCGTCAATATTTGCTCACAAATGATTGTTGAAATCTCAAAGTAAGAAAATATGTATCATTGTTTGAAAATAATATAATAAATAAACAGTTATTTAGGCACCTAGGGACTAAAAAAGATCATTATTCTCTCAGCTGTAACTTAGTACCCGAGCGAATGCGAGGCTACAATTCGAGTTTATTCCCGAGCGAATGCGAGGGAATAATTATCTTTACTCACAAGGCTAAGTCGAATACATTGGCGGATTTGAGGGGGGGCCATGTCCCCCCTTGAGTTCTCATTAGTTGATATTGACCTGAATTTTAGTTGGTTTCAAACAACAAAACACGTTTTACACACCAAAATTATTCAGTATCGAATGTTTTCTCAATGGGTGCATCCAAAATGGGCGATTCCGAATCCTTTTATGTTTTTCATTCGCATATTGATAACTACCGCTTTGATCAAGGAGCTTATTTTATCCATCTAATTGTTTTCTGGCTTCAGTTGTCTTAAATTAAAAATTGATATTTTATGTATCCTCATGCGTATATGGATCGTATCGAATCGTATACATTGATCACAAATTCACATTGACCCATGCCCCCCCCTAAATATTCTCCTAGATCCGCCAGTGGCCGAATAATGATCAATTTAGTCCCGAGGGGCATACAAGATTTTATCTCCAGATGGGATGTAAAAAGACAAACTATACGCTGTAATATTTTATATTATTTTTTGTTACAATAAATTCAAAAATTTTAATTTTAATAAATTAAAAATTTTAATTGTCCATATAATAAATAATAAACAACATAAAAATTTTAATGTTTTGAAAAACAAGCTGATTTTAATGACAGGTGTAGCAACCTAACCCTAATCTTTTTAAGTACAAAACCTACATTTTTTAGACGAATTAGGTTGTCATCGTTTTACTTTATTCCCTAGGGAATAAAGTTAACTTTGTGACTCAATTTCTATTGCACAGATAGAAAAGACGTACTTTAGTCCTAATTAATTTAGCCGAAAACACATGTTTTTGTACCAGCTGGAGATAAAAATATTTATTTACGAAATTATATTAATTCCATTTAGCATATATTGTATGAGTGATAATCTTTTGAAAACCTCCCCTAAGCGATTCACATGGAAGCGCGTATGGAGAAACCTCCCATTTTTTCACACTCCTACCATGGTTCATCTCTCTATTGTAGATCCATGCTGAAGAGACGTTTCAGTCTCCTTGTCGGATTCTGTGGTAATGTGTCTGCCAAATTCCACAAGGCCCAAACACGGTTGTTAAAAAATTAAATATTTGTCTTTAAAGATTAAATGAGTTATCCCGCTCCCTCTGTGATGGTTATATAGGCTTCCAATGATATTACTATCCAATATATTTTGTCTCAATCCAATATATAAAAATCCAATCTAGGATAAAACGTCTCAAATATATTCAAAGCAGTTTTGTCTTTTAAATGCAACTGACCACAATAATCTATGTCAAATCGATTTGTTCTATTCTTGAACCACATATATTAGATACAATTACGATGAGCCATGATTGGTTTGTTTGTCAGCTTCGTGAATTTGATAATTACCCAGTCTGAGAACAAGGAGACTAAATGTGTAGTTTCTGTACAATTGAAAATTGGCGGATGAAGTCACCCGTTGGTGATAAGTTCATTAATCTCAATTGCCGCCTATCTGGGGCCGAGATGGTTAGCAACCTTCAAAAGAATCAAAACCAAGGCAAAATCGCTTGTCGAACCAGATTATTTTATATATATACTAGCTTTTTTCCCGCGTCTTCGCTCGCGTGGAATTTGGTCTGTCACATGAAGTTTCGTGACAGATTATTTTAAATAAATAATTTAATTTTTTTTTAAATACGATTTTAAGTTACTCGTACATCCTAAATTTCAGATGTCTACCTTCAAAACTGACGGATTCCATACCATCTTTGAACCCCTATTAAATTAAAGGGGAAACCCTTGAGGGTGGAATTATGCAAAGTTCTTTCTTAAATTATACAAAGAACCTATCTGCAAATTTCAAAATGCTAAGTTCCTGATTTGCCTTTAATTATGTATTATAATGGATTCTCCACAGAACACAAAAAACTGTCTGGGGGGGGGTACGTGCTTATGTGCCCCCCCATAAATCCGCCCTTGCTGTAGCCTATGTTTTATTCTGATGTATAACCTATATTAACGTAAAGTTTCATCCAATTCCGTTCAGTAGTTTTTGCGTGAAAGAGAGACAAATATACAAACTTTCGCATTTATAATATTAGTAGGATATCAAAACAATAGTTTCACTCATGTTCTTTTTGTTATTTTAACAACTATCAAGTGATTTGCCTTTAATTATGTACTACAATGGTTCTCAACAGTACCTAAAAAACTGTCAGGCGGGGCCCTTGCCCCCGTGCCCCCCCCATAAATCCACCCACCGCGACCAAACTCCCTTACTACCACCTGGAGACCAAGGGGTATTTACCACCCCAAAGGGAAGTTGATTGGAGTTGGTGGTAATAGGGAAAACTGTGTCTTCACGTACGAACAAAGCATTTCATAATAGATATTTGATTTTTTTTTAAACTGATAGTAGGTATTTGACTATAAATCTACTTCGCTGATGAAACATAATACGATTTCATTTACTGTTAAGGTCGATGAACAATTGGACATGACCTCGTTACATTTTTAAAAAATAACTGAATAAATTATTCGTCTTAGAGATCTATGAAAGTTATATCCTAAAACTATAACGTTACGCTTAACTTTAAAAATGTCTCTATGCTTGTTTATTCATTTAATGACACTTTATGTTTCTGAGGCTTATTAAGAAAAGACATTAGTCATAAAATTTTGATTTTGATTCTTTTAACTATCTCAACAACTTCTGGATAACTAAATTATTGATGCAATTTTCTGTCCACTATGACAAGGAAATGTGCCAAGTTGTGTAAACTCCTAAGAGTGATAATTAAATAAGTAACTGAGCGGCATCGCAGTTATTTTTGCCAACTTGTTCGCATGCGCGAGCAATTATATTTTGTAACAGTGGTACTTGTGTCTTAACGCAGCCCTGGTTACTTTTCCCTGCTTGTTCGCATGCGCGAGCAGTTACATTTTGTAACGGTTACATTTCTAGCAGCTGATTTGTTCTGTTTCATCTTGCTTACTGTGTTTTGATTATTGCTGATTTATTGTTTCTTATTTGTTGTTTATTGTTCGTTATTTGTTCTTTATTCTTTGTTATTGTTTGTTATAGATTTTTCGTTGTTATTATTTTAGTTAGTTATTTAATTAGTGTAAAATGATGCGTATTTGGGATTTGCCTTCAATAGAAGAGCAAGCAATTTTTGCAAGAGCGTAATATTTTACTAAAGCAAAGAAAATCTAGCAATTCCTATCAAATGAAATTGAATTGTGATGAAAGGTTTTTTTTTAAATTGAATCATATTTATGCGAGTTCGTATGGCGATAGCATCAGTCAAAACAAAATACAGACTGTATGGAGGTCTATTTTGACGCATTTTCCACCTAAATGCGATTAAATTTTTATTATTTGTATTTTGTAATTGTACATTCTTCTTTAATTAGTTGTTCATCATATATTACATTTTTCAATTTTTTTTTTATATAATTTTTCATTACTTTTATTTCTTAATTCTTAATTGTTTGAAATTATTTTTTGTACATAATTTTTCATTATTGCGATTTTTCATTACTTTTATTTCTTAATTGTTCATAATTTATTATTATTTTCCATTTGTCAATAAATTCTTTTTATTTGTAATTGTTCATCATTTTTCAACCCCAATAAATAGAAGGTAAATGGAAATGTAACCGTTACAAAATGTAACTGCTCGCGCATGCGAACAAGCAGGGAAAAGTAACCAGGGCTGCGTTAAGACACAAGTACCGTAACAGTTATATTTCTAACAACTGACAAATACAATTTCATTGTTCCTAATACAGGAGTACATTCACAAACCACCCCTAACCTCAATAAATAGATTTAAAAACGTTATACAAGATAGCTGTTATAAAAGATAACTGTTACAAAATATAACTGCTCGCGCATGCGAACAAGTAGGCAAATATGACGGCGGTGGCATTAACACACCAGTACCAAGTTATTTAATCTGTTAACAGCACAGTAACAGGTTTTTTTTTCTTCTTTTAACTAATTTGAGTGTATCGTATTGATCATAACTGTTGGTAATTTCTTTACAGAGCCAAAACACTTGTTTATAAATTTTAAAAAAAATATTATAAATCCACACACTGATATAATATTGTATTTTGCGTGTGCTTTATTGCCTTAATTAGTCGAAAACATTTGAAGTTGAATCCAGAAAACAGAAGGTGTGATTAAGTGATTAAGACAGGCTTAGTGTAAACATTATTTAGATGGAAAAGAAAACATAAAAACAAGATAAAACAAACATTTTATCACACTGCCAACAATTAGGTAACATATTTACAAATATTTTTAATGTTAAAGGTACAAAAAAAAATTCTTGTTACGGCTTATGGATGTTATATATCGATATTATTTTTAAATATTTGAGTGGGATATTTTGTGCAAGATTACTAAACTAGATAGAAATCCATGTCTCAAAAATTAATTCTCAATAAAATTAAATTTAAAGCCTACATTAATAATATTAAAATATTTTTGTTTTGAAGAGAAAAGATTTGCCCTGGCAGGGATTCGAACCAGGATCCTCTGTGTCTCCGTTGCAGTGCTCTAAACCACTGAGCTACCAGGGGTCGTATCCAAGTCAGACAAATCCGTTCTCTTCACCGATAATATTTTTAAATATTTCTTAAATATTTTTTCTCTTTATATTCGTATCCACACCTCTGAAGTATTAAAAAAAAAATGCGAGAGGCATGAAGAAGAACACTACCCAGCGGTAGCTCTCCTGTGGCTTGATTTAATATTCTTATGTTAATAGATCCTAGATCCCTCTTTCACATTCATTTTATCTCCTCCTAATGTCTTCAGCTATGAGAGTTTTAAATCTATCTATTTTCAAAAAATATTTATATAAGAATATTACATATTCGCAGCTGAAAAACAATAGCAATTAATTTTTTTAGTTGAGGCAACAAACTAAAAATAAAATAAAAATGTTTGACCGATTATTTAATAGATGTTTACTTAATAATATCTTGAGACGATCAAAAGAGTTTTCGAAAATGTTTTGTACAAAGATTCTGTTACAAAGAGTTGAAGTTGTCCGCATGACTCGTACGATAACCATCAAGAAATGGCCTCGAGAGTACAATAGGAAATCAATTTTGTAAATTATTTCTTCTCTTGAATTACACAATCAACATTAAGTCGCTATATATATAATACAGACATGATGACATAATACTAAACGGATTCCACCATCAACTCTGAGTAACCTATTCAGAAGCTGCCTGAATATGTCAGAGCAACGCGGCTCCAATGGACACAATTCCCTTTTGATGGAATGTTAGCATAATAATAAAGGCTTAGTGAACCCGGATATCCGGTATTCCAATTCCAACCCAAAAAACTCAATCCTCCCATCTACGCCTAGGACGTTTGGCAGACGGCTTAGCGCCTTAGCCCTTAAACAAGGGTTCCGAGCCTGTACAATGTCAGGTACTCGTTAAAAATCCCTATCCTAATTAAACCTGGATAGGCAAAATTTAGAGCTCCCACTGTAGCATCGTCCCATCAGCCATAGCAGCATAAAGTGACGTTAAATGAACTAACTAACTAACATAACTAGCCAATATAAATCTTCGAGATTCTATGAACTTTTTAAGAGATTGCTATTACACTATATGTAACCTCCTGAATTCTCCACTGAACTCAGATAGAATATTAAATGCAAAATCTTATTTTCAAAGATCTTAATAAATTGTTCAACCCTCAAAATTAGCGGCTATGTTAACAACCGTATGAAGGAATGTTTTCTAAAATTAAGTTATGGCTTCGGAATTGGAGAATAAAAATAAATTCCAGCAAGTCCCATCACATTACATTTACCCTTCGTCGAAAACCCATGACTTCCTGTCCTACTGTATTATTTAATAGTACTCCACTTATCCCTGTTGAACAGATTCGTTACCTGGGACTAAACTTAGACAAGCGTCTTACTTAGAACCCTCACACAAGACTGAAAAAACAACAAACAGCGAGACGCTTCCGACTACTTAAACACATACTAGACAAACACTCAAAGCTTCAGACAAAAGACTTATTTATATGACTGTTATAAGACCTATATGGACTTATGGAATTGGGGCTCCACTAAGCCATCGAATTCCTCTAGTATCCAATCCTTGCAAACCAAAATCCTTCGCAAAATCCTGAACGCTCCTTATTTTGTCACAAATAAAACCATCCATAATGACCTTAACGTTCTATATGTTACGGATTTAGCCCATTCCAGATACCTATCATTCCATAATAAACTTCAGACCCATCCAAACCCACTAGTTTCCATCCTTGCATCCAATTCCATCCCGGACAATCCTCCTAGGCGTCTGAAGAGAAGATGGCCTCAGGACCTTCTATTATAGAAATTTTATTAGAGTGCTGCCAGTGGGTAGTGTCTCTACATGTCCTATCATGTATTATTTATTCTTATAGCAATTGTTCTAGATGTATATACTACAGTTGTACGACTCAATAAAATAATTTAAAAAAAAAAGTTATTATAATGTCGAGACTGAATAATTAAAAGCATTCCTGCCTATAACCGAGCTTTTTCCAATCAAGCCCTAACGAATATTTTATATATCTTTTGAGATTTCACTTGTCCTAAGGAATCTTATGTTTTCTTTGCTTTTCATTAGCTAAATGGTGGCTCGGTGTGTTGCGTTCTGAAGGGCTGTGCTCAGCCTTCCGGTTTCGAATTCTGTTTTGACAAATAAATTATTTAATCTCTTAATAGCTATATATGAACCCTGTGGGATCTGCAGACTCTCCAGGAACTCACCCAGCCCCTATAAAATGGATACCTTTAATGGGGGGGGGGACCTACCGGTTGAGCATACTCTTGGACCAATCACCTACATGTATTGCACAATCTTTAACACGAACTTAGCCATGGTGGAGTGGATTGAAAAACCCATAATCCAAGATATAGCGTTAATATAACTTTATATTAACAATAAAAATCATTTAATAAAGATTACTAAAAATTAATAAACATAATAAATTAAAACAAAATGTCTACCCGGACCATCCGTCCGCTTCGCCCATCCTTTAGTTTTGGTTGTGACTTGAGGCGTGGAGATGCAAAAGAGGGTAAATCCAAATTTGAAAATTTTTCAGGTAACACAAAAATATGCATAATTCAGGTGATTATTTATTTGAGACAATTATTTTTTTATCAAAAGTTTTAAAAAAAACATCTTAAATCACACTTCTTAAATTAATTGGATTTATCCCATTCTGCAAGGGAAAATTTAAAAAAGTTTATAAACTAGGTAAAAGAGCTCATGACAATTAACTAATTAATTAAAGTCATTTTTTAATAATTCAACAATGAAATAACTTTGATGAAAAAACTAAGTAACAAAATATAATACTTGAATAATTTGATTTTTTTTTTTTAAACCGAACAATAATCTAGAACATTTTATTTGAAAAGAAAAGATTTGGCGAGGACCGGGACTCGAAGCCGGGTATTTCACCTCTCCGTGGTGACGCCTCAACCATCTCGGCCACCCTGGCACGTTTCTTGGCCAGCCTTATCAATTCCTTTTACTGATTCTACATCTCCGTGTTCTCGCAATTTGCGATGTATACACGGGTAGAATGTCAATTGAACATTACTTTATTTTTGGATCTTGTTGACAGGCATATCCACCCTGAAAAAAATTATTTTTTAATTATTATCCAACAAATTAACTACTAATTTTAATAATATTTGTTCAATCTTGCTTTCAAATGATCTTATGTTCATATTGGTAAAAGGAATTCATTTCTTCTTGAACAGCATTCAGTTCGTAATCTTCATCTTTGTCTTCAGAGAGTAACATTATTTCTTTATAAAATTGTAGTTCAAGTAGCTCTGACAATTCACCAAAAGTCTGGCAACATCGCGTACCTTTGCAGGGGCTAGTTTCACACAGGTTGTATTGGTGTGGATTGTGATACAACATTTTAAATTTTTTGATGTTTTTTGGTTGCAGCTAAATAGCCAGAATTCACAGTGTAGATTCTTTCCCTCAATCAACATATTATTATTGTTGTCAGTTTTTTTCGAGAGGAATCTTTTTGTTTCCATTAACTTGAAATGCCACTGGGCAGGTGGTGTAATAATTTTTATAAGACTTTTTTCAAGTCCATCACTTTTTCTGGAAGTGATATTGGATTCCCATGGACTTAAAAATTTCCACATATTCTTCTGGCTTTATTATTACTCCCTTATTATTTTTCCTTCTCAATTTGGCCAAATACCCTATCCTATGGAAGAAATGAGTGACTTACAACAGGTAAAATTACGTAAATTTTCGTATGTCACTTTCGCACATGCGTACAAAGTGCTCCAAGCGGCTATTTTTAGAAACAAGGATTTACCCCCTTCTCAACCGTATAGAACAGTGTTCTCGCGGCCCAGTGCCGGGCCGTAGAAATTTCCTGCCGCGAAAAATTTTGGTCAAATCGTAAATCACCGTGACGTATTATGTATAAAACTATACAAATACAATGTATAATAACAATATAATGGCGGACATATTCAGTCTACTTAATGAAGTTAATATTTCTCTGTAGGGTTCATATACAAATATTTTTACTTTAAGAAATAAAATGGATGCGTTCAAAAAGAAGTCGCGTTCTTTGGAATAGTCGCTTGCAAGAGGAAAATGTAGAAATGTTTTCTCTTTTGGATGAATTTTCGATTGCTGCTGATGTGAACACGAAAGTCATATTTAAGAGCATTAGCTGAAAATGAAGATCCTCGTAAAGGTAACCTCTGGATTAATAATCCATTCTTGGAAGACATAAACTCATGTGCACTTTTCTGTTTGATCTTCATGAAAAAGAAAAGCTGTCTTCTGATGTCACTCTGGCCTCCAGACATAAAATGCATTCATTGCCTCAATTTTGAATATCGCTAGAAAAAGAATATCCAACTTTGAGTTATAAAGCTATCAAATTATTAGTAAATTTGTCGACTTCCTATTTATGTGAAAAACTTTTTCAGCCATGTCTGTCATAAAACCCTAACAGAGAAACCGAATAGATGTTAATGCAGCGCTTCGTCTCTCAGAAACAACGCAGAAGCCTCGAATATCAACTGATATATCAAAGAAGCATCAGCAGATATCGCACTAATAAATGTAATTGGATAACATATTCTATAATAAAAAATAACATCTACAAGCTTATTGGTTTTTATTTGCCTTAGCTTTCAGTTGGTCCGCGAAATATTTATCCTATTTTTACCGGTCCGCAGGTGCAAAAAGGTTTAAGAACACTGGTATAGAGGATTCATGTACAACCGTACAGAGGACGCTAAATTTGCGAGAAAAAAATTAAAAATGATAAAATATGGATTTACCCATTTTTGCATCTCCACGCCTCACTTCTAAGGATTATTGTGTTTTAATAAAAAAAATAATATAGAAAATCGAATCTAGGTCGATCATGATAAATAGGTCCAACACTTCTTCAAAGAGGACATAATAACAAAGAACATAGAAAAACAAGTTAATTCAGAGCTATTTATGGAAGAGTATTATATTACGATATTGTGTAACCAACCATCTTGATTCGCTCAACGATCTAGCGTTCAAACTGAATGGAACCAGCTAGCTATAATTGTCGGCAATCAAGAAGCCCTTTCATCTCTCTCCAGACCAATAATTATATGTGTCAATGCCTGCCCGGCACTGCTCCTTACCAGATCCACTTCTACCATCTTCAATCAAAAGGAGGGACGAAATACAAGGGTGGCAGTATGTTTTCACTAAAAAAATTGTCCATTGCTATATATATTTTTTAGTTTATTGTTTATTCATTTAACGTCATTTTATGCTGCTATGGCTAATTGGACGATGCTACAGTGGGAGCTATAAATTTTGCCTATCCAGGTTTAATTAGGATAGGGATTTTTAACGAATACCTGACATCGTACAGGCTCGGGACCCCCATTTAACGTCCCTTCCGAAGGACGGCGTAACTAAGGATTTTTTACTCCCTTTAAAAAATCCTAGGGCCACCTGCCGGGCTACGAACCCGCGATCTTGGGTTTAGTAGTTTGTTACGCTAACCACTAGACCACAGGTGACCTATATTTTTTAGTGAAAACGTCTTTTGCCGCGTTTAACGGCTTTTGGTAGGGGAAACATTTTTGGGTTCGCGTCACCGACATGCACGTGGCGTATTGGGCGAGATATATATTTACAAACTTAAAATTTAAATAATTCAGACTATGATCGATTTAGAAATTCAAAAAAAGAACAAAATTATTCCAAAGTTTTGAGTCTTCACTTCTGTCGGCAGTCCTCATGAATGCTCGTTTAATTGTTTTTCATTCAAAAAATATATATCTCTTTTACAGCAGCATTATAGATATTGTCCATTACTAAAGGGAGCGGAGTGGCTCAGTGACAGAGCACTGAGTTGCCATGCCGAAATCCTGGTTCAAATCCCGCTACAGGCAAGACTTTTATTAAGTCTATTTGCAGCTGGAGATGGATCATACAGGATCTAGGACCATCCTGGGGCTCACCCAGTCTCTATAAATTATTATAAAAATAGGGTACCCAAAATAAGAGGGGAAAATCTGGTGGTTGAGCTAGGACAAGTCACCTCCTTGCAGAACCGTTGTCCATGGAACAGTACAGTCTTTACCATGTTGTTGGACCCTAGACCCTTCACATGTTGTTGTTGTACAGGGTTTTTTTTCTATTTCATTAAACGTCACTTAGTCTTCTATTGCTAATTAGACGATGCTACAGTGGTATTCCAAAAATTTGCCTGTAACCGAGAACCTTTAACCGCACAAGCTTAGGGACGCCATTATACGTCCCCTCCGAATGACGGCATAACCAAGGGTTGTTTACTCTATTAATAAAAAAGAGCACATTAGATTGTTATGCTCACCACTTCAAGAGAGGGGATTAAGGTAATAATAATTAAATTATTTGTTTAATATTAAGGCATTTTAGTAAAAATATTTTCGTTGTTTTACGAGCGAGGAAAGCCAGTAAGTAGCATGGCGGATTATAGAGATCTCGACGCTTCGAGTTCGAGACAGGTTGTGGCAGATAAATTATTTATTTTGTAAACGGCCGATTGTGTTTCTCTTCTTGTTTCTTTATGCATTTAACGTTACTTCATGCTCCTATTACTAATCAGATATATGACTAGTAGTGGGAGTCCTAAATTTATAATTTAGGATAGGGATCTTTAATAAGTACCTGACACCGTAAATGTAAAGGACCCCCGTTTTCCAATCCTTCACAAGGACGGCTTAACCTAGGATTTTTACCCACTTTTAAAAAATCCTAGTGCCAGCTGTCCGGCTACGAACCTGCGACCTCGGGCAGGTTGTGTCACAAAAAATTGAAGAGAGCTCCATTTTTGATATGTTGTAAGGGCATGTCTTATTGTTATTATTGGGCAAGTCATTACGGTAGCGTAAATCCAAGTTTACAACCAAAAATACGGATGGGAAAGCTTTTGGTGCTAATCAAATTCGCGGGATGGTGCTACAATGGGAGTCCTAACCATTGTAGCACCATCCGATTAGTCATAGTAACAGACAATTAAGGTTAAATAAATAAAAGAACAAACAAACTTTTTGATCCACCGATTTATAGTTATAGGAAAAGGGAGAGTCATGTGTAGACCATATTCAGGTTTTTTCCAAAACAGGTTATTTGTGTCAGGTAAGAAAGATCAGTTTTAAATGAAGGTAAAATAACTGGAATACATTCTAACTGTTTTTTTAGAGATAATAGAATAAAAATAATAAAGAAAGCTACAATCTCGAAAGGTCAGAAATAAAACCTGTACCACTACAACTCGTGAAGGGTCTGAAGTTCATTACATGGTAGAGACTAGTAGATATATGACTAGTAGTGGGAGTCCTAAATTTATAATTTAGGTTAGGGATCTTTAATAGGTTTAATACTGACACCGTAAATGTAAAGCATCCCCGTTTTCCAATCCTTCACAAGAACGGCTTAACCTAGGATTTTTACCCACTTTTAAAAAATCCTAGTGCCAGCTGTCCGGCTACGAACTTGCGACCTCGGGCAGGTTGTGTTTCCATAGGTAACCCAGACCAGAGGTAACCCAGCCCTCTGTGTTGCTCCTTCCGTTCGTCTTCCCAGTCTCTACCTGGAATGTATCTCTACCTACATCTCAATCTGCGGATGTTGGGTTTTAACGAATTTCCTTCCTCTATTCCGTTGTTGACTTTTTGTCAAATGTTCGGTAAATTATGAAGTCCTCTTTATTATGATCTCCGAGATCTTCTCCACATTTTCGTTGATTTGATCGTCGTTTGCGAAGTTTCCAGAAGGTTTCGACCAGAATTGTGTCCATGATTTTCTTTTCTATTCTTCTCCCATGTTTCTCAGATCTTTCCAACTTATAGTTCATCGATATTCATTCACTAAAATGCATTCTGTTTTTACCATGGTGTTGTAGTGTATTATATTAGTGTAACATTAGTTTGTATATGTTTTGATTTTGTCCAAAATTCACATTATTGTTGAGTTTCAATCTCAAATCTCAGCAGCTTTATCTAGCCCGTTTTATTTTAGCTTTATCTACTCTATCAATCCAATCATTCTCCATCTCAAGAAACTGTCGTCCTTGTCTGTCGTTCGTTATGAAAATGATATTCTTTTTTTTCTAGATCCTCTGTCTATCTAGCAATCTTTATTCTAGGAGTGGAGAATGGAGATAGTTGGGGGGTGCTGTCAAAAAAACAACACCAAATAAGTACTTATATTTAATGTGTGCCGACGTTTCGTCCTAGCTTGTAGGCCATCTTCAGGGCTATTAGAGAGAAACAAACAGACCAAAAAATATACAAAAAACGTCACAGTAACAAGAATATAGTAACATGTAATGTAGAAAATTAAAATAGTGACAAATATAATAATTAAAGATAACGAATATAAAATACAGAATAAATGTACAGAAAGGACAATAATGTAAACATAATACAAAGGGAAAGAAAAATGTGAAGGTAAACGGAAAGATACAAAATGAAAAGATTAAAATATAAAAAGGTGAGAAATAAAGGATTTAGAAAAAACTAGTTAAATAACAGATATAAAATGTATGACTCCTAGAGGTTACATAAGTAAAATGTATGAAAAATAATACAAAATATGATGCCAATGAATAAATACAGAAGAAATATGTAGAAAGAAATGAATAGGTGTCTCGTAGAGTGACAGAAATGTAAAATTAGAAAATATAAGTATGGGATGTAATATAAAAATAGTTGATTGGATTAATAAATTTGAAAAATTAAAAATAATCCTTATAAATATGAACTCTAGGATTACCAACATATGATAGATGCCAAAATGATAAGGGGGAAATAGGAAAATTAATAGTGTGAGGAATGGAGAAAGGCTGAATAGGCTATAGGCGGCTGAGTGGGCAGAGTAACAGACACTGTTCTAGCAGGTTGATCTGGAACCTTTAAGAAAAGGTTTTACTGTAGTAATATTTTGAAATAAATGAAACATAACAATCCCTTATTCTGTCCCAGACCTGGTTCAGCAAGTGACTGTAATACATGATTTGGAAACAAGAATTAAAATTGTCAAAAACAAAAAAAAAATCATTGTACACTGTTGTTACTGTACAATAGTATTTCTATTATTCACATTTGTTATTGTACATATAGTTCCATACTTTTCTGTAACATGTAACATCATCAAGTCCGTTATCATACATTTTATACCTTTATTTTACTAGTTTTTCTTTATTCTTCATATTCCAACCTTTCTGTATATGTAAATATCCTCATTTTGGTTTCTTTTGTTTAACTCCTCCTTTTGATTTTCCTTTATATTATTATTTAGTACTGTACTATCCATTCTGTACATTTATTTTCTATTTTTAATTTTATATGCGTTATTTGTAATTTATCATTTCTGCTCAGTTTCTTTATTTATTAATTTCTTTCTAATCTGTCTTACTTTATTATATCTGTCATTATTTTCATTTTCTTTTCATTATCAATAATTTTGTTATATCTGTCTTTATCTTAATTTTATTATATCTGTCACTATTTCAATAATTTTGTTATATTTGTCTTTATCTTAATTTTATTATATCTGTCACTATTTTAATTCCTTGTCACTATTTTAATTCCTTTTCATTATCATTAATTTTTTTAAATCTGTCTATATATTTATTTTATTATAATCTGGCTCTTTTTTTAATATTCGTTATCTTCTATCTTCATATCTGCCACTATTTTATTTTTCTACATTACTTGTCACCATATCATTGTTACTGTACATTTTTTATATTTTTTGTTCTGTTTGTTTCTCTGTTAGCCCTGAAGATGACCTACACTGTAGGTCGAAACGTCGGCACATAATATAAGTTTATTACTTATTCTGTGTTCTTATTGACTGCACCCCCCAACTATCTCCTTTACATTAGATCATCCAGTCAACTATTTTCATCTCATACATGCAAAAAAAAAATTCAATTATTCGATGACTGTTTTGGGTCCCCTTCACTATACTCTAAGCAAATAATAATGATATAAACAAATGCAAATGATCTATGCATACTTTTAGCAGGCGACCTTGATCATTACATAACTGCCTGCTTCCAAAACTGTAAATATGACACGCGGCGAACTGATGGTGTATGCCGGTCGTTATATACTTATGCAATAAAAAGTGATCACACAAATATAATGAATTCATTATATATAAATACTTATATCCCCCGAGTATATAATTTTATTAATATTAATCAAAATAAAAAAAAAAAAAACCTTTATTTACAGTTTTACATATACAAGTAGCAATAAGTGTACATACATGTTCCGGACTTCCTTTACATGTTTAAACAACAGTGATTTTAATTAATTTAAGTTGTCTTTTATAAGTAAATTTTACAATAGCAGGAAAAATGTAGAAAAAACCCGCTTAAAAAAAAATAAAAAAATAAAATAAATAAAAAGAAAAGAAAAATGAACCATAATAGCAATTCTAATTTAAAATACATAAAAATAATACTAAATAAAGTAAGTAAATATAATAATAATTAAATAGAAAATAAATACACAATTAAAAATAAATACAGATAACTAGATTATGTTACCTACGAATAGTGATTTGATTAAGTGAGAAGTATATGTTTTGTTCTTTTGTGCGTGTACCGTCGTAGTGAATGTTTATCATAGTTACCGATTTCTCGGATTAATGGGTTTTCGGAAGCTGGAGTTTTTTCGAAGTATGCTTTTGTTTGGGCTGAAACATATTGTTTTACCGTGGGAAGTTCAAGATCTCTGAGCATAGTCGATATTTTCGTGTAGCGGGTATAATTAATAATAATTCTCATGCATAGGTTTTGTACCCTTTCAAACTTTCTATAATTTGTAGCGCAGGTTGAACTCCAGACAGGTGAGGCGTAGGTCAGCACTGAGCGGATTACTGTTTTATAAAGGATTAGCTTATTTTTGGGGCAGAGTCTGGATTTTTTATTAAAATAGGGAAACATTTTGTAGATGGTTTTCTTCGCTTTTTCTGTTTTCCTGTTGATGTGCTCAGTGAATCTTAAGGACCTATCTAGAATTAAACCGGCATGTTACGGATTTAGACCAGTGGATGTGCTCGGAATTCGAGATGATATGCTGATCTATATTTGGTCTGCGTTTTGTGAAGATTATGGCGGCCGATTTTGTTGGATTGATTTTTAGTTTCCACTTTTGACAGAATTTATGGATTTTATTAAAAGCTTGTTGTAATCGGTTTACTATTGTATCGATTCGGTATGATGCTGTGTACAAAGCGGTGTCATCTGCGTAAAGTGATGTGGTTACTTTAATTAAAATATATTATTTATGTAGCTGAGGCGAATTATGAACTGCTCACTTCGGTTTGTCTTCGACCCCCGAGAAGGTCTCGTGTGTCCTACCTCTACGCCGAGTTAAAGTGGCTTTTCCCTTCTATCCGTAGAATCTATTTCCTAGGTTCTTTCTTATACCAAACCATCAACTCACAACGTCCATCTCATATCTATTAGGCCAGCGGCCAGGCGTTTGAAGGTCACAAAAAATTGAAGAGAGCTGCATTTTTGATATGTTGTATGCCACATGTCTTATTGTTATTATTGGGCAAGTCATTACGGTAGCGTAAATCCAAGTTTGCAACCAAAAATACGAATGAGGAAACTTTTGGTGCAAATCGGATGGTGTTACAATGGGAGTCCTAACCATTGTAGCACAATCCGATTAGTCATAGTAACAGAAAATTAAGGTTAAATAAATAAAGGAACAGACAAACTTTTTGATCCACCGATTTATAGTTATAGGAAAAGGGAGAGCCATGTGTAGACCATATTCAGGTTTTTTTCCAAAACAGGTTATTTGTTTCAGGTAAGAAAGATCAGTTTTAAATGAAGGTAAAATAATTGGAATACATTATAACTGTTTTTTTAGAGATAATAGAATAAAAATAATAAATAAAGCTACAATCTCGAAAGGTCAGAAAAAAAACCTGTACCACTACAACTCGTAAAGGGTTCAGTACATGGTAGAGACTGTACAGCTGGCACTAGGATTTTTTAAAAGTGGGTAAAAATCCTAGGTTAAGCCGTCCTTGTGAAGGATTGGAAAACGGGGATCCTTTACATTTACGGTGTCATGTACTTATTAAAGATCCTTATCCTAAATTATAAATTTAGGACTCCCACTACTAGTCATATATCTGATTAGTAATAGGAGCATGAAGTAACGTTAAATACATAAAGAAACAAGAAGAGAAACACAATCGGCCGTTTACAAAATAAATAATTTATCTGCCACAACCTGTCTCGAAGTCGAAGCGTCGAGATCTCTATAATCCGCCATGCTACTTACTGGCTTTCCTCGCTCGTAAAACAACGAAAATATTTTTACAAAAATGCCTTAATATTATACAAATAATTTAATTATTATCCTTACCTTAATCCCCTCTCTAGAAGTGGTGAGCATAACTACCTAATGTGCTCTTTTTTATTAATAGAGTAAACAACCCTTGGTTATGCCGTCATTCGGAGAGGACCTAAAATGGCGTCCCTAAGCTTGTGCGGTTAAAGGTTCTCGGTTACAGGCAAATTTTTGGAATACCACTGTAGCATCGTCTAATTAGCAATAGCAGCATAAGTGACGTTTAATGAAATAGAAAAAAAACCCTGTACAACAAAAACATGTGAAGGGTCTAGGGTCCAACAACATGGTAAAGACTCTACTGTTTCATGGACAACGGTTCTGCAAGGAGGTGACTTGTCCCATGTCATGCTCAACCGCCAGATATTCCCCCCTTATTTTTATAATATTTTATACAGTCCGGGTGAGCCCCAGGATGGACCTATATCCTGCATGATTCATCTCCAGCTGCAAATAGACTAAATAAAAGTACTGCCTGGCACCGGGATTTGAACCAGGATTTCCGGCAAGGCAACTCAGTGCTCTACCACTGAGCCACTCCGTTCCTTTTAGTAATGTATAATATCTATAATACGGGTGTAAAAGATATATATGTTTCTTGAAGGAAAAACAATTAAACGAGCATTCATGAGGACCCCCCCCCCCCAAATTCCTCGCTTGCTATAGCCTATGTGTTATTCTGCTGTATAACCTATATTACTGCAAAGTTTCATCCAAATCCATTCAGTAGTTTTTGCTTGAAAGAGAGACAAACATACAAACTTTCACATTTATAATATTAGTAAGATATACACTTTATTGTAATATTACAATCTGCCACTTTTAGGCAATAAGTAATAGCAATAAATAGCTATACAATCATTCAACAAATAAATAAATAAGAAAAAAATATTAATAAAAATATATACATGTTGATAATAAAAACAAAATAATTTCTCACGTTCATATCATGATTACAATATTTACAATTTGCCTGGGGTCCCCGAACTAGGCTTCTTTCGCAGGAATGAGGGCAAAGCAGGAGTCCGGGAGGCCACAGCCCCCTTTCCCAGCCGCGTCACTGGCTTAAACGGCAATGGAAGCTGGTTGAGGGCGTGTCACACACACAGGTCATGAGTGGAGAATCTGGCCAATGCTAGTACTCCAAATAACAGAAATAAATAATTATGATTTCTTGAAGGCAGTAGAAAATGATTGATTATAGTGTCCTTGAAGGGGGCGTAAAATGGGGACCTAAACATAGTTGGGCAAAATCTAGGATCCCGCATTCGGATCGTTCGATTAGCCATAGCAGCATGAGGTGACGTTAAATTAATTAACAAATTAAATCATTAATTAATTGAATCATTAAATAGTTTAATAAGTCCCTTTGATTTTCTAAAGATAGCACCAGCAAAATTACTCCATTAGTTTTTATATCATGCTTTTATATTGTTATTACTGTAAAAAAACAGTCATCAAACACACTGCAGACTTGTGAATCCTTTCCCGAATTCGGGCTGGGGTTAAACGGAAATGAATGAATTTCATAGCTTAAGTCAATAAATCAAATAAACAATAAACTGTTTGAGGCATCGATGTAGGTATAGTTTAGTCGGGTAGTCAGACGTAAATATTTTTCTCTGTTATTTTCAAAAACTGGTTACTTACATCAGGAAAAACAGATTTTGCATCAGTTTCAATTGAAGGTAAAATAACTGTATACGTAACTTACAACCGGTTTGTTTTTCACCTGTAGCTGAATAATTGTATCAAACTAAAAGTTATTTATAATTTATTTTTATTTAATTGTGATTAAATCCCGGCTTTTGTGATGAATCCCGGCCAGGACAAATCTTTTCTCGGATCTTTTTTAGATTAAGGCTGCCAGTTACTTTTTGTAACCAAATGATTACTTTAATTTAAAAAAAAAATTAAACCATATGACAACTAAAAACTCTATTAAGAAGGTTATTTATGTGTATAATGGACACAGGGATAAATTTTATTAATTTAATTTTGATTTGTAATGCAGAAGAAAATGTCTTACATTTCTTTTCAAGATAAAGGTGTCTTAATTTAAAAAGTGTGATAATGGACACAATATGAAATTGAAGAATGTATCCTCATCAGTGGGTTTTTGGGGGTATATGTAGGGAAAACAAAGAGTGTTTTATGTATGCAGTACGTGATAGGGCGTCAGAAACTCTTCTAAATTGTATAAAAGCTACTAAAACCTAGTACACACCTAGCGACTTTGTCGCGGAACACGTGTCGCGGGACAAGTCTCAGTATGTATGGGGATATTTTTCTGGTGTCCCGGAACTGTCGCGATACAAAAGTATCGAGTCTCAGGTCTCCCGCCAAAACGGAGAACACGATACAGTGTTCCGCAACTTTTCGTAGTGTGTACTTGTTCCGGGAAACGTGCTCCACTTTATCCCTTGCCGCCATGGAGGTAACATGCGTTTAATAGAAAATTTTCAAGCGCTCACTTGCCTTTGGGATGTGACATCTGTTGATTACAAAAACAGGAATAAAAGTATGATATGTCATATCATGATATGGACAAAAAAAATCCATATGGAATAGTTTCTTTAAATACAGTGTTATTTTTTTAAATAATTCCTCCAACCATTTCCAGAAGGGTTTCGAAATCGGCAGGGCTCGCAAAATTTCTGAATCCCATCCCATCTTCTAATTTCAATTTTTCTAATAGATTCAAAGCCATAGTTATCCCACCAGAAAATAGTGCTCTCCTCCAGTAACAGTTAGGGTTACACTTTTTATTTTTAATTAACCTTATATTATTTAAGCACAAGTTAACAGCACAGATAGCAATTTGTTGGAACATCGCGTCGATTTTTAGTGCACTGGCTTGAATCCTCTAATGCGCTAGGTATGGACGCGTGACAATGTATCGATACAATGTTCGGCGACTTTGTCGCTAGGTGTGTACTAGGCTTAAGAAGGCATATATAGGGTTAGGAGAAACATTATATGCTCTGAATAATATGCATCTCACTGTAAATCATTCAAAAAATGTTGTCGACCCTACAACAGGATCAATAGAATCTCTCTGGGCGAAAGCCAAAATGAGGAATAGAAAAGAATGTGGAACAAGGAGGGAACTTTTAGATTCCTATTTGTGTGAGTTTTTATGGAGACAGAAGAGCCATAACAAAAAATTATTTCTACAAATAATTGACAACATAGCTGTTTTTTTTTCCGTTTGAATTCATATTTAGTTGTTGTTTTTTTTTGTATTAATCTTACTAATATTATAAATGTGAATGTTTGTATGTTTGTCTCTCTTTCACGCAAAAACTACTGGACGGATTTGGATGAAACTTTACAGTAATATAGGTTATACATCAGAATAACACATAGGCTATAGCAAGCGCGGATTTATGGGAGGGTGCAAGGGGGCACGGCTCCCCCCGACAGTATTTTGGGTACTGTGGAGAATCCATTATTGTACATAAATAAAGGCAAATCACATGATAGTAGTTGTTAAAATAACAGAAAGAACATGAGTGAAACTATTTGTTTTGATATCCTACTAATCTTACTAATATTATAAATGTGAAAGTTTGTATGTTTGTCTCTCTTTAACGCAAAACTAATGGAAGGATATGGATGAAAATTGTTGAGTTAAATAGGTTATACATCATAGGCTATAGCAAGGGCAGATTTATGTGAGGGCACGGGGGCATGTACCCCCCTCTTATAGTACATAATTAAAGATAAATCAGGAAGTTAGCATCTTGAAATTTGTAGATAGGTTCTTTGTGTAGTTTAAGAAAGAAATTTGGATAATTCCATCCCAAGGGTTTCTCCTTTAATACAATAGAGGTTCAAAGGTTGTATAGAATCCGTCAGTTTTGAAGTTAGACATCTGAAATTTTGGATGTACGAGTAACTTATATTTTTAAAAAATAATTAAATTATTTATTTCAAATGATCTTTCACGAAACTTTAGGTGGCAGACCAAATTCCACGCGAGCGAAGCCGCGGGCATAAGCTAGTTTAAAATAAATATTTCATTAACCTTTATTCTAGTTTACCTAATCATATGTTAATTAAAGCGATTACTTTTAAAGTAATCATTTGGTTACAAAAAGTAACTAGCAGCCATAATCTAAAAAAGACCCCTTTTCTCTTCAAAATAAATATATTTAGAAGTTATTTAGTTAGAAGTTATAACATGTTTGTACTAGTTACAAGAAATAGTACCACTGAATACTTAATATCTGAAATATCTGTTGGAGTGACCAAGCATTGATACAAGATGAGATCACCTCCAGATTCCCGGACAGCTGTAAGCCTCAGATCATATTGTCCGGCAAATGGTTTAATAGTACAGTCCTAAAGGATATCATACTATCGTCATTTTTATTAACAATTAAGCATTGATATATCTGTGGCACCTGTGCATAGTGGGCTAAGTCAAAGTTTGTGAATTTCAGAAAAACATATCAAAAAAAAATTACGATTCTAAGTAGATAGCTTTATCTACTTAGAATCGAAATTGTTTTCTCTTTCCTCGTGTTTCCTAACACCCTAAGTGTTCCGTCCATTGCAATGAAGGATATTCCTTTGTGAATCGTGGGCTGGTACTCCAATCTTGAACTTAAAATAAGTTCAGAAAAATTACGATTCTAAATAGATAGCTTGAAATTCACAAAATTCGACTTAGCCCACTATGCACAGGTGCCACAGATATATTTAATTTTAACTTATTTATTATTTTAATAATATATATATACGAAATCTTACTAATTAATATAAATGTGAAAGTTTGTATGTTTGTCTCTCTTTCACGCAAAAACTACTGAACGGATTTGGATGAAACTTTACAGTAATATAGGTTATATATCAGAATAACACATAGGCTACAGCAAGAGCGGATTTTGGGGGCACGTGCTCCCCCGACAGTTTTTTAGGTACTGTGGAGAATCCATTATAGTACATAATTAAAGGCAAATCAGGAACTTAGGATCTTGAAATTTGTAGATAGGTTCTTTGTATAGTTTAAGAAAGACATTTTGATAATTCCACGCCAAGGGTTTTTCCCCATTCCTAGCTGAAAAGGTTAAATGTAAAAAAAATAAATAAAAATAAAACAATATTAAGGAAATTATTGAAAGCAAATCACAATTAATGCAATCACAATAAACAAATGGTTTAATAATTAAACAAACAAAATACAAAATAAATGAAACACCTTAATTATAAATAAATCTTTATAAAATATATCATAAAGGTATATTTCTATTTCTAACAATTTCTTTTAGTTGAATAAAAAAAAAAAAAAAAAATGCAAAGCCTGTTTATAAGTCATAAGACATCTGAAATTTTGGATGTACGAGTAATTTACATTTTTAAGAAATGATTAAATTATTTATTAAAAATGATCTTTCACGAAACTTTATGTGGCAGACCAAACTCCACGCGAGCGAAGCCGCGGGCATAAGCTAGTCTATCTATAAAATGGAAAAAGTATAACTTTTTTTTTATAAATTTTTATTAATTGTTTTAATTTTTATATATTTTTATTTTGAAGAGAAAAGACTTGCCACGGCCGGGATTCGAACCCCGGTGGTCCGCCTCTCCGTGGCAGCGCTCTTATTAATTGAGCTACCAGGGGTCGCCTCACAATCAGGACAAATCCGTTCTACCCTTGTTCTCGCAATTTCGCGATGTATCTTTACGATATGTATCTGTTAGGATAAATCTTTTCTCTTCAAAATAAAAATACTGAAAAAGTATGACGATTGTGAAACGTTTCTAAACCGGAGTTTCTCTTAAAATGCGTTTCCATGGGTATGCGAGATAGAGGCAACATTCTGATACGTGTTGTACAAGCTATGAGGTCAATAACAACGTTTTGATACGTGTTGTACAAGCTATGAGGTCAATAACAGAAAACATTTTTAAAGCAGTATCTATACATACTCGTATTAAAAAATAAAGTTCTCCGCCGCGTTTGTCTGTCTGTTCGCGGTAAACTTGAAAATTACTGTACGCATTTTCATCCGTTTATCACCAATAGATAGAGCGATTCATGAGGAAGGTTTAGGTAGAGTTTTCAAGGTTTTGTGTAAATTGTATAGGATATAATGATAATTGTTGAAAGTGTTTGATTAAGTCAAGCCGCTTGGGAGCTTTCATTGAATACGCTGCCCTAATCCCTTTGAGAATATAACAAAACAATGCATGGTGGAATATTCCTCTTTTATAGATCTACAAAAAAAGTAAAAAAAAAATAACATATATCTATTCTATTCTTTTAAGGGAAGCTTACTATGCCCATTATATCTACTAAAACTGCGGTATTTGGAAATCTATTTAGAAGGATGATCTATTAATCCTCATCAACATATACCTATACTTTAGTAACCTTAAGCATTTCATGGACATTATTATAATATTTTACACCATATAATTTAAATGAGTATTGTTACGGGCTACTGGGTATTAAAATGAATTAAACAATTACTTAATCAAAGATACTAATATTTATTAACAAAATGATAAAAAGGATACAATTAAACTGTTAACAATTAAATTATTGAACTAATATAAATTTATAATAACAATATTCTAAATATTTATTATTTAGGCCTAACTCCTATTTAATTGTTACAATAATCTAAGGTATTACTAATTCTAAATGACTTAACTATTTACAATAGTTTCTATGAATATTATAAAATTACACTACAATTTACAACTAATAATTAACACTTACAGTTCACTAGTCCACCGACCGTAAGATTCTCCAAGTATCACAAACTGACACACAGTAACAAACAGAAACAGTTTATTACACTCGCGAGACTGTTACAGTTCACTGATACACTTATTACACAGGCCGGTTCAACACTGACTAGTTTATCACACTGACTGACACTCACTTATCACAGATCTTGCATGGTCTACTCTCAGGCTAAGACTGACTGGCTCGAGGTGAAGGAAGTATTTAAATAGGCAAGGCCGAACATTCTAGAACACGGAGGGGCCAGAAAATTCTGGAATCTTCTTTCCGACAAAAGAAGACGATCTAGAACGGTCCTAATCCTATTTTAACTTCTCCCGCCGACGGGTTTAAGCCGCTAATCCCCTTGCTTCCGTCTTCCTGCCGGCGCTCGTAACAGTATCTTAGAAGTTATCGTAAAATATTAACGTGCCAAAAAATAAATTCATATATAAAGGAACTAGCTTTTTCCCACGGCTTCGCTCGCGTGGAATTTGGTCAGCCACATAAAGTTTCGCGACAGATCATTTTAAATAAATATTTCTTTTAATTATAAGTTACTCGTACATCCAAAATTTCATATGCCTAACTTCAAAACTGACGGATTCTATACAACCTTTGAACCCCTATTATATTAAAGGGGAAACCCTTGGAGTGGAATTATCAAAATTTCTTTCTTAAACTATACAAAGAACCTATCTACAAATTTCAAGATGCTGAGTTCCTGATTTGCCTTTAATTATGTACTATAACGGGGGGGGGGGAGGAGGCATATGTCCCCGTGCTTCCACATAGATCATCATGTGATTTGCCTTTATTTATGTACAGTAATGGATTCTCCACAGTACCTAAAATAGTGCCGGGGGAAACGTGCCCCATTGCACCCCCCTATAAATCCGTGCTTGCTATAGCCTATGTGTTATTCTGATGTATAACCTGTATTACTGTAAAGTTTCATCCATATCCGTCCAGTAGGTTTTGCGTGAAAGATACTAAAGGGGCAACCCTTGGGAAGAAACCCTTGGGGGTGGTATTATCCAAATTTATTTCTTAAATTATAGAAAGAACCTATCTGCAAATTTCAAGATGCTAAGTTCCTGATTTGCCTTTAATTATGTACTATAATGGATTCTCCACAGAACACAAAAACTGTCTGGGGGGCATGTGCCCCTCTAAATCTGCCCTTGCTGGAGCCTGTGTTATTAGGACGTATAACTTATATTACTGTAAAGTTTCATCCAAATTCTTTCTGTAGTTTTTGCGTGAATGAGTAACAAACATACATACAAACTTTCGCAGTTATAATATTAGTATGATTAGTAGGATATCGAAACAATAGTTTCACTCATATTCTTAACCAATAACCAATTATTGTTACCTATATACATAAAATATATAAATACATAAAATATATTGCTATACAGATATCTGTATTTGTAGTTTACAATTTTTATTTACGATTTCTCTGGGTCTATTTTAACAAGTGCACATCTCTTTATTTATCTTTTTAAAATTCATGTGATTAATAATTCTTGTAATCGTATTTACAGAACATCTCTTAGCTGAGTCTGTCTATTTATTAATAACTGGCTTTTGCCCACGGCTTCGCTCGCGTGGAATTTGGTCAGCCACGTAAAGTTTCGTGACAGATCATTTTCAATAAACAATTTAATTATTTTTTAACTCTAAGTTAATCGTACATCCGAAATTTCAGATGTCTAACTTCAAAAACTGACGGGTTCCATACAATCTTTGAACCCCTCTAATATTAAGGGGAAACCCTTGGGGGTGGAATTGTCCAAATTCCTTTCTTAGTGTTCATTTAACCTATACAAAGTATCTGCGAATTTCAAAATGCTAAGTTCAGTGGTTTCTGATGTGCGTTAACCGCTGGGTGTGTTAGTCAATCAAATTACAGTTTTACATTAACTTCGCCTATGTGCCATATTTCAGAATTATTAAGTAATATAATTTGTAAACTACAATGTAATGATTAATAAAGATGTGAAATAACTCATAAAGAGACATAAATTATAAATTAGAATGCAAAAACAAAAAAATCAAAGCTTTATGTCTCTAAAATAATGGGAAAAAATGACCATTCTGTAATAAACAAACTAGTTAATTTTTCAGTCAGAAGTAAGTATCTTGATATTATAGTTGAGTATAAAAAGCGCTTCAAAGAATTCGTTCATGTCTACACTATAATAATTTTGCAAATTTCTCAAATTGATCAAATTTAATAGAGTTTTCAATTTTCAACTTCTGTTTAAATATTAAGAACGATGACTCAAAAGCGTTAGATCGAAACCTCACGCTTTTTCACTTTTATTTAATAATTGAATCGGTCATTTGAGAAACATCTCATATCCAAAAAAGTTATATTTCGGGAAATCAAAAAAAATTCAGCTGGTCCATAATTTAACATTTTATATATACACACATATATACATATATATATATATATATATATATATATATATATATATATATATATATATATATATATATATATATTTATATGTTTCTAAAGGAGTTTGGTAAGCTAATTCTACCAAACTAAAATTTTATTATATTTATTTTGATATTTAAAAAAATTATAAACGTTGTTGGAGATGTGTTGTTTCTCAAATGACTGACTAAAAGATATGTTATCAGGTAAAACAATTCAAATTATTAATAAAAATCAGTATTTTATTTTTCAAATAATATATATATATACATTTTCCAAACTTGCGTATTGGATTTGTCTAACCTTCACCAACAATTTAATATGTCTAACTCAATTTTTGCCAAAAATGGACATAAGGTGTTTCTTAAATGACTGATTCAATTAAATTGAATATTAATTACTTCTCAGTAAAATTCCGTATCTATAAATACCTCATTCATTAATATATATATATATATATATTTTGTTTCATGTTTGCATTATCTTTTTGTATCCGTAATGATGTAAATCGAGTTTAAATATTAGTTTTATGGGTAAGTTAGTTATCTGATAATAATATGAAATTGAAAAAAATAGTTTCGAAAATAAATCTTTATTTATTTTTTAATATTTTGTGGTGTCGCCCTATTTACACCCTATTTTACATATTCATGAAAAAAACTATCAAAATGGTTAAAATATATGATAAAAATAATAAATCAATAATAAACTTACCGAATACGACTAGTATTTAATGAAAAAGAAACAATAAATCCACAAAAATTTCAAATACAAATTATGCACGCCGCCAATCGTAAAACAAAATGGCTGTACTAAAACCAATGCTGCCATTACTAAAAAAAAATACTTGAAAACACTTATAACAGTGTTGCCATTACTTAAAAAAGCAATTTATTAAGACACGCGAAGGTATTATATCAAAAAAATTAGGAAAAAACAAAAAGAAAATAATCTTTCTTGGTGGTCACATTAATGTGGCCAGGGACTGTATGTATATATATATATACACATTAAAGCCGAGAAGTGTATCCATATCACCACATTATAAATATCATAAGGTGATATTCTCTTAATAAGTCAAAACAAAGTCCTGAAGGCAATGTATGTCTCCTCATCTCTACAACTCTCACCTAAATAAATCAATTCATTTAAAAATAATTCAATTTATCTTACCTCTGTAAGTTTAAATTTATCCGATGATTATTCGCTTTCCTCGATATATAATAAATAATGATTATTTAGTTAATATACTACATTTAAATGAAATACTTTGTCCACCTCAGACACGGGCACTGACCGATGACCAACTGTAAATCTATTCTTCATTAAAAGACTTAGTCATCCCTGGATCGATTGGAGGGAGAGAGATTATTAATTGATCGGCTAATCCAAATCTTGCTGGAATGACTTTTTTTTTATCGCCCATTATTCTTCTAGTCAATGTAACAGAAAAAAATATGAAAATTTACTGACTAGTGTCTACTTTTTGCTATATTTTATCATCTGGTGATATATATTGGGTGGTGAGGCTGTATTTGTAATGCCCTCCGATCATTACCATAAGAATCTATATTTATTTAAATTCACTTTAAGCTATTATAACTTTCATTCTTCCAAATCTTCTTTACGGATGAGAAACGTGGCCGCTAACGCTGAGGGATGAACAACGTCTTAAGGTTAGAGAAGAATTGGTCGACTGTATCTTCTAATATAAGGAAGAAATAGTTGGGGGTGCAGCCAATAAAAACACCTAATTAAGTGTAACTTATTTATTGTGTGCCGACGTTTCGGCCAACAATGTAGGCCATCTTCAGGGCTAAGAGAGAGAAACAAACAGAAATATATAAAAACGTTGCAGTAACAAGAGTATAGTGACAAGTAATGTAATAAAGTGGTACAAGTGTGGAAATTAAAATATTGACTAGATATGATGAAATAGTGAATAGATATGATAAATAAAGATAATGAATATAAGAGTGGTTACAGAATATAATAAGCTTAAAATAGTGATAGATAAAAATAAAATTGTAGATGATGAACAGAAATTCAAATAGTGACAGATATAGTAATTAAAGAATACGAATATAAAATAGAGAAAATAAATGTCTAGAAAGGATAAAATGTAAACATAATATAAAGGGAAAGAAAAATGAGGAGGTAGACGGAAAGATACAAAATGAGAAGATTAAAATATAGAAAAAGGGGGTGGAGTATGAAGGATTTAGAAAAAACTAGTTTAATTATAGATATGGATACGATACCAGACATCTAGAGGTTACATAGGTAAAATGTAATAATACAAGCATATATAGAAAGAAAAGATTGATAAATTTCAAAAATTAAAAATTGAAAATAGTGTTTATAACTATGAACTCTAAAGTATGAAAAGAAAATAGAAAATATAAGTAAGGGAAGTTAACATTATAACTGTATACAGTTAGAAAGAAGTGGCAGCCCTGTCTCTTAGCCCTCTTAGATGTCTCTTAGCCCTGAAGGTGGCCTACATTGTAGGCCGAAACGTTGGCACACAATAAATAAGTTACACTTATTTAGGTGTTTTTATTGACTGCAGCCCCAACTATTTCTTCCTTATATTATAACGTCTTAAGGTATTCGAAACTAAGGTTTTGCCTATAATATTCGGACCAAAAAGGACGAGACCACTGGAGAATTTAGGAGATTACACAAAGCGGAAATGCGAAGCATGCACCGGGTTGATATTATTCAAGTGATGGCGTCACGAAGATTAAAATGGGCTTTGCTTAGTAACGAACGAAATTGAAGTGTTTCAATTTAATTATTAATTTCAGGTCATGGCTTAAATAAAAGTGAAAAAGCGTGAGGTTTCGATCGAACGCTTTTGAGTCATCGTTTTTAATATTTAAACAGAAGTTGAAAATTGAAAACTTTATTAAATTTGATCAATTTGCAAAATTATTATAGTGCAAACATGAAGGAATTCTTTGAAGCGCTTTTTATTCTCAACGATAATATCAAGATACTTACTTCTGACTGAAAATTTTTCGAAAAAATGAACCATTTTGTTTATTATAGAATGGTCATTTTTTCCATTATTTTAGAGACATAAAGCTTTTATTTTTGGGCTTTTCTCTTTATGAGTTATTTCACATCTTTATTAATCATTACATTGTAGTTTACAAATTATATTACTTAATAATTCTGAAATATGACACATAGGCGTAGTTTACATAAAAATGTAACCTGATTGACTAACACACCCAGCGGCAGGGGTCGAAGATTCGTTCCCAAAGAATCGTTCCTAATCGATCTCATTCAAATCGTTCGGAGCAGGAGCAATATTTTATAAGGAAAATCGTTCCGATCTGGAATGGAACGATATCATTTTGTTATAAAAGAACCGCTCCCGAACGGAACAGAATCCGCCAGGAGCGATATTTTTGGATCCCTTGAGGATTTGATCCTGCGCAGCAAAAAAATATCGATTCCACATGATTCTTTCTGAACCTTGATTTTGGCCTCCTCATTTACCTATCTACACACGAAATTACCAAACTGGAATGAAAATATTGGGCCTAGAGAGGCATAGTACTTTCTCATCCTTAAAAAAAAAAATTTCTGAGAACAAAATTTTTTTATTTTTACTACCGTAAAACAGGGCTACTTTGGCCCAATTTTTTAAAAAATTTTAATCACCCTTAAATATTTTTTGGGTACTTTTCCAATCTAAAGCCCATCTACCCCAGCACGCTCCTCTGGCACTTACCTCAACTATTTGGCAGCTGTCAGGTTATGATGCCTCAAATATATTTGAAATAGTAAACAGACAACAGGATTCTTAGGAAATGAAATAGGAGATGATATACAGCTAAAATATGATATTTTTTTTTTGTTTTATTTGATTTTTACCTATTTTTCTTTGAACGATGTCCGGGCAAATCGTTTCTCTTTCAAAGAAAAATAGGTAAAAATCAAATAAAACCAAAAAAAAATATCATATTTTAGCTGTATATCATATTTTCTCTTTACATTTAAAATATATAAATAATACTGAATAAATAAGAACGTAAGAAATAACATTTATTATAAACAATATTCATTACAAATTAGAATATCACATCAAACAGTGTCCTATATACACAACAATCAAAACAATTAACCATAAAACATCACATTGTAGTTAAATCTAATTTTTTATGTTCAATATTTAATTATTGATATTACAAAATAGAAATTAACATCTGATAAACATTTATTATAAACAATCTTAATTAAACACAGCAATATATAGGAACAATTATAAACAATATTAATTAAAAATCACAATATGTTTTCACATTATCACAATATGTTAAATATCACAATTATAAACAATGTTCGTTAAACAGAACAATATCTTCCAATATAACATCAAAGGGGTGTCGTCCCTCTAACTTTGTCCTCTACATAAACAATTGCATACAACCATTGCAATTGCACAATTGCATCCTTTAACATAGCATCTCCATCTAATCACATTCCCCAGTTGCAGTTTCATATTATGTCCCTTTTTACATGACATTTTGCGGGGAATGACGTTCCGCTCCTGTAGAAATAGCAGAGCTGAGTTTTCATCAATAACCTCCCGAAAAATCTTCATCAAATTCCAACTCATATTGTATAAATGAAATGAAAACAAATAAACGTCAACTCAACACAAACAATAACAAAGGACTAAGGAAGGTTTGCCTCACACTAGGAGGTAGTTAACCAAACTGCCACTTGGGGCACTGGGGTAGATGGGCTTTAGATTGGAAAAGTACCATTTTTTGTAACTTTCCTATATCTAAACTCTGGTAACCTTTATTACACAACTAGACTACCCTAAATTTAATTTCTAATGAGTTTAACAAAAAAAATTAAGTTTTTCTTAATTTTTTTTTTTTATTTTTTACTTGGGCCAATGTTACCCTCATGTTTGGGTTACTTTGGCCCAATGATATTTTACCTACTTTAAAGCATTGTGGAATTAGGTTGGGTCAAAGAAAGACTAGGGTTAGTAAGAAAATTCATTTATAAGACAGAAAAATAAATTTAAAATTCATTTCAACATTATTGTTTTCAAAAAAAGGTACAAAAAATTAACAATCTAAAGAATAAACATTTATCTTATGTCTCACTAATTGTTGACAAGAAAGAGTCCTCTTTTCATCCAGTTTTGGAGGGTCGATTATCTTCTTTTTAGCAGCCCATTCTTAAACTAAGTTTCCTTTACTGCTGGCCACTTCCGAAGTTTGTTAGTGCGTCCCATGCACTCAACATCAGCACATTCATCCGTCACATCCACAGTTATCCCAGGAAACTCTAGCCCGCTCCATTGCACAACAACAAAATTCCCATCTTTTAAATCTGCCTTTAAATTTTCTTTAGGAGTACTTTCTGGAGGTGTATTGGTGTTTTCTTCTGGAGATTCGTTACTATCTTGAGGATTATTGCCATTTTGGGAAGTAGGTGGTACAACTGAGTCAACCAATTCCTTTTCATCATCACTTGAAAAAACTAAGTAGCTGTGGCCTGAAGAAATGAGGCTTTAGTTATCACCATCTTCTGTTGATGAGATCTTATGTTTTCTTGTAGTCTTCCTCTTCAGGAATTTACCATTTACTTTCTTTTTTTCAATTCTCTCTGTTGTATTTTTTCAAGTTTTTGTTTTTGATTTTTTTCATGTCTCTTTCTCTTTTCTGTTGTTCTTTCTGATACTTTTGCATTTCT
Source organism: Arma custos (assembly GCA_037127475.1). Taxonomy (NCBI): domain Eukaryota; kingdom Metazoa; phylum Arthropoda; class Insecta; order Hemiptera; family Pentatomidae; genus Arma; species Arma custos. Next base: position 221,558,781 of record CM073759.1, read on the forward strand.
TGATATTGAATATCTTGGACTGCTCTTCCAGTTTTTGTCTTTAAATTGTTCTGGGCTGCACAACCTCTTTTCTTTTTTGTTCCAAATGGTGAATGCAAGTTTTTCCAACCAGATCCAAATTAGCAGACACATCCTTAGAAGGTAACTGTTTTAAATCTTCTTCTTTATTAATAGGATGTATTGTCAGCCTTCTTAAATCCAGACTTAAAATTTCTTCGGCTCCGTCTTCCGCTTCCTCCTAGCTCCTTGGGATCTGTTTAGAGAGTCCCTTTTTAGTAAGTCTTCGACCCCCATCTTTAGTTAATTCTTCAGTCACCTTGACCATAAGAGGACCATTCTACTTGCGTGATCTATTTCTCGTAAACCAACATTGTTCTTTGTGCAAAACAAATTTACTTTCATGATGCCGCCCCCCGTAATGCATAGAAATAACTACAAGGGCATCTAAGGATGTGTCTGTTAATTTGGATCTGGTTGGAAAAACTTTCATTCACCATTTGGAACAAAAAAGAAAAGAGGTTTTCAAAAGCACGACTTACTTTGGCCCACAAAACAGGTGGGCCAAAGTAGGTCGTATTTTTGAGGTTACTAGAGCTGTTGTTATTTTATATTTTTTTACCAAAAACCTAAACCGTAATGACAAATACAACTATACCACTGCCTACCATACTAAGCAAATTAGTTAATTAGGTACTTACCAAAGTTGTAACATACGTGGAACGGTTTCGAAAGTTGAAAGTTTGAGAGTAAATCAAACACGTGTTTTCCCAAGGTTAAGAAATCGACAGGTCCTGATACTAGCAGACAATTATCGAACTATTTCGTGTACTTCAGTGCCGACTTGGGGCTTCAGCCTAGCAGAAACTGCAGTAACTAGTTGAACAACTACTACTTGAAAGTATTTAGAGAACGTTTTATCTTTTCCTACATTTGGGCCAAAGAAGGACCCCAGGGCCAAAGTAGCCCGGTATTACGGTACCTTAAACTTAACCGATCCTTATCGGGTCTTCTTTAGGATCAACTAGATCATAAACCAAACATTTGGGAAAAAATCCGATTTATAGTTTCCGAGCATTGGTTGGAACAAACTTTTCCGGACGGACGGACCGACACCACTGAGATTTTATGTTTTTTGGATTCTACACCCTTTGAAACGTCAAGAAACATTAAAACATCGAAGTAGATTTTTTTTTGGCGATTTCAATACTTTCTTCATCTGAAGGATGAGAAAGTAAAAACGAAGGATCGATATTTATTGTTCCGGCCCAGATCGAATCCTCAAAGGGTGGAAAAATTTCGCTCCGGTCGGGATTGAATCAAACTTGGAGCAGAATAAAGCATCTTTTGAGGATAGGATTCGAAATATAGCATTTTCGGAAAGAACGTTATTTTTTCTACCTTAAATAGTGGTTTCATTCTGAGCAGCAAAAATATAAATATATCGGTTTCATTCCCTGCCCAGCGGTCAACGCAAAGCAGAAATCACTGAACTTAGAATCTTGAAATTCGCAGATAGGTTCCTTGTATAGCTTAAATGAGCACTAAGAAAGGAATTTGGACAATTCCACCCCAAGGGTTTCCCGCTTAATATAATAGCGGTTCAAAAAGTGTAAGGAATCCGTCAGTTTTGAAGTTAGACATCTGAAATTTCGGATGTGCGAGTAACTTATAGTTAAAAAAAATATTAAATTTATTTATTTAAAATGATCTGTCACGAAACTTTATGTGGCATACCAAATTCCACGCGAGCGAAGCCCTGGGCAATAGCCAGTTATTAATAAATAGACTGACTCAGCGAATAGATGTCCTGTAAATACGATTACAAGAATTATTAATCACATGAATTTTAAAAAGATAAATAAAGAGATGTACACTTGTTAAAATATACCCAGAGAAATCGCAAATAAAAATTGTAAACTAAACAGATATCTGTATAGCAACAATGAGAACATTGCGGTAAGAGTGATCTGGAGGATACTTTAGAAACTAGTGGCTGCCATTATATGCCCCCTTAAAAATGTTTACTCCCTTAAAAAATTCTTTAAAAACAAATACTGGACTACGAACAGGCGATCTTGAAGGAACAGAAAACAGTAGCTGAATAGCATTAAACTTTTTTAAGGCATTCCATTTTATTTCCCTCTCCTATTAGTTTTAGAGAATTAGTATTCAGTTTAGAAATTTATCAAATTGCTGAGAGGAACGCTAAGTCAACTTATTTTGTTTTGTTTATTTACAGCGCGATTCTTTAATAATTTCAATTATCAATCCAATAAGATTAATGAGGCCATTTATATTTATTAATTTAAGCAATAAGGATCAGAAAGGATTTAAGTCTAATGTTTACAAAAATAAAAATAAAGCAAATAGCTATTAACCAACGAATTTATGTATGCTTAACAATGTTAATGATAATCTAAAAGTTATCCTAAAATTAATCATATGAATGGTAATTTGTATAGAGATTAAATAATCTTTCAAGTTTCCACAGCCACTATTTATACACAAAACTTCAGTGGTTTCTGGTTTAGACCGTGTTGTAGAATTTTTCAACAAATTCATTCTCGATCCAGCCTTGAAGAAGCTGTCAGTATATCTGGCGAAACGTTGGCGAAGAAAAATTCAACAACTTGGTCTAAACCAGAAACCACTGAAGTTTTGAGTGTATAGAGAACCGTGAAGGAGCCCGTACACGATCAATATTACTGACAGTATCTGACTATACTGATCGTGTAAGGGCAATACTGATGTACTGAAGTGAGGTATTGAGGAGTGATGGTTCACTCCATCATTCCTCATTCCCCCCGGCCTAGGGGAGGGGATACTGACAGTATTACTGATAGTGTATGCCCGTTTCTTTCATTCCTCAGTATTTTGTAGCTGTTGAGTGTGACACATAGACTGATTTCCGATGGAATAATGAAAACATAACCACATTTTTCAAAAGTTTTAAATGATTTATGTAATGTTTTTCTTAAAACTTCATTTTTTCATTTTTTTTTTTCTTATAACAACAGGATGTGACTTAATTTTATATGTAAGATTGTGTATTGTATATGGAAAAAAATATATATTTTCTAGTGTCTAAATGAGAGCTTCACAGGTTTCTATCACGATCCGGCTGATGGAGAGATTTGCGTTGAAAACTTGAAGTCCTCAAAATTTCTGTTGCTAAATAGCGTAGGGTAACTGCCAATCGCTCTTTTGGGCATATACTTTCCCTAATATTTGTATCTTGTTTTTTAATATGAGGAGAAACCATATTTTAAATATATAATATAATTATAATTGATCCTTTACTGAAATTTCGTTGATTAAGTTTAAATGGGTAAACTTATCCCTGTCCAATAGCCAATCGAAGGTGAAGACCCACAAGCGTCATTTCCTTCTTTTTTTCAATGCCATGGTGATCACAATTGCTAAACACGCTGTATCCATTAAAAAAGTTGGTATAAATCTGCGTGAGAAAAATATGACTGTTCTTATCGCGAGCTAACTGCGAACTGAGTTTTTTTTTAGTTTTTTTTTCTGATTTTTACATTAGTAAAATGCAGAGAGAGTTTTTTTAGAAGTTCTACAAAAATAATAGAAGATAAAAACAACAGAATAGTAAACATACAGAAGAAGAAGGATATTTGTATAATATAATTTGTATAATATATTTATAATTTATTTTTTTAATTAATTTTTATAATTTTTTAATATTTTTTATTTTGAAGAGAAAAGATTTGTCCAGGCCGAGATTCGAACCCGGGCCGACCACGATTCTAGTATGGTGGTCTGACCAACTGATCCATTCGCTTCACCGATCTCATATCACCGTGTTTTCGCAATTTTGCGATGTTTACAAGGGGAAGAATGTTCATTGAACATAACTTTAATTAGGATCTTGTTGACTTACGTCATTTTTAAATATTTTTATTTTGAAGAGAGCAAAAAGAAAATATTTACCTGGCCGTGTTACAAGCCAAGTTAGCTAAGTTGGTTAGAGCACCATGCAGAATCTTTTCTCTTCAAAATAAAAATATTTAAAATTATAGCAAATATTATATTTCTTAATAGCATATACACACCAAACAAGTTAAAAATAAAAATATTGTATCAGGTATAAATCCTTTTATTTAATAAAATAAACATTTTAGAAAAATATAATCAATAGAATAAAATTTTAAAAAATACCAAAGGATATATTAAATTTACAGTCATTATCTATCCATTCCAATTCGGATTTCTAATATAATGATAAGAATATTAATGATATCAATTACTTATATAAAAATAGAAATCTGTGGTTATCAGAGTACGTTTGCAGCTTCGGTGAGTAGGCGGTTAAGTTAAATAATGTTCAAAATGAGCTAATTGTATTGATGGAAGCGAAATCGCATCAATCCTCAGTACAAATAACTATCTCTACACAAAATTCGACTTAAAGCTTATTCACCGGGGCTCCAGATATACGATAATGGCAGCTTATCAGGTGTACAACTAATTATGTCTGCAATCTGAGGTTATAAGAAAATTATTTCCAACACCCACCGACACCGTGACTAGTCACGAACCTAGTTTGGCTTGGAGCATTCGCAGGAATCCAATTCTTGAACTGTCCGTGTAAACTACGGTGACAAGATGTTGGAATAAACCCAATGGTTCTCTCTCCAAAAACTACCTCTTTGTCTTCCACTCCAAATAAATTCAAACCTTTGAAATAGACAATAAAGCATGTGTTTCAAATACATCCGTCATCTCTCTACACTTAACTAGCTATAATAAAAATCCATTTATGCAAGTAGATTGAGAGAGGTAACTCTACCAGTTCTATAAGCGCATTTTCTTATTGGCATAATGATGTCCAATCATATCTGCAATGGGAGCGAAAGTGGAAAGTAGCATTACATTGTTACCTATAATTTTTTTTATGAAGTATTATGTTTATTTAGCGATCAAATAAATACAAGGGTGGCCAACCCTTGGCCTATGGTCCACATGCGATTCATCTTAAACATTTTTGTGCTTCGCGAGATTCATCACGGTTTTAAAAAATATATTTATTTTTTAATGGTCTATTGTGAAAAACAATCTATTAAAAAAATACATTATTTGATAAATTATGGAATAAAATATGTTTAAATCATTATTATGATTACAGTATGGGTTTAGTGTCATTGTTTTTATATTCTCTATGTTAGCATGTAAGAATAACTGTAAACACAATAATAATACCTCATCATGTTTCAATTATTAATTCGGCACTTGTGTGTTAACGCAGCCACAGTTGTTTATGCCTACTTTATTGAGGGTATGTAGATCCTACAGGGTCCATCACTGGCTGTTAACAGATTAAATAACTTGGTACTGGTGTGTTAACGCCACCGCCGTCATATTTGCCTACTTGTTCGCATGCGCGAGCAGTTATATTTTGTAACAGTTATCTTTTAAAACAGCTATCTTGCATAACGTTTTTAAATCTATTTATTGGGGTTAGAGGTGGGTCAGGGGTGGTTAGTGTTAGAAATATAATGTATAATATAATCATCTGTTAGAAATATAACTGTTACAAAATATAACTGCTCGCACATTCGAACAAGTAGGCAAAAATAACTGTGGCTGCGTTAACACACAAGTACCATTAATTCCAAAACGATTTGTACAGTGAGTATAAATCTGATTAATGGGGATATAATTTTATAAGCGTCCCGCGCAGTAATGATGCATTTCCAATACGACCCGCAAGATTATTTCGGTTGCCACTCTTGAATTTCAACTTTAGAACAGTATGACCTATCTACTAGCGATATCAGTATCATATTAATATCAAATTAATCATTCACAAATACGTTTTCCTCACTTGAGGTAAATATTTAATTATTTTTAAAAATTAAATAAAAGTTGAAAAAAAATAGTTACAACTACCCTTGTCATCCAATGGCAGAAACTATGAATGAAACTCTGTTATGTATTTAAAATTCTTAATTACCGCAGAAAACAAACTGAATTACCTAGATCCAGTGGCGTAACAAAGCCTTGTTTAGAAAAACTGTAACGTTGGTAAAAAAATTCGACTTATTTTACACAAAAGTTCACCCCTTTCAGACAATTATATTCTTGGACAAGAGACAAGAACCAGGTGCCAGCCAGAATGAAGCTACCAGAATACAAAATGGCAGGCAGTCAAACCAGGGATTTTTGGTTGATTTAAAACTACAAAATAGCGCTTCCTACAGAAACTGTATCTACGGTAGAGCGCATTGGCGGATGTGAGGGGGGGAGCGTGGGGGCCATGCCCACCCTAGAGTTCTCATTAGTTGATATTGACCTGAATTTTAGTTGGTTTTCAAAAAAAAAAACACTTTTTACACACCAAAATTATTCAGTATCTAATGTTTTCTCAATGGATACATACAAAATCGGCGATTCCGAACCCTTTTATGTTGATCATTCACATATAGATAGCTACCGCTTTGATCAAGGAGCCTATTTTATCCATGTCATTGTTTTCTGGCCTCAGTTGTCTTAAATTAAAAATTGATATTTTATGTATCTTCATTTATATATGGATCTTATACATTGATAACAAATTCACATTGACCCATGGCCCCCCTAAAAATTCTCCTAGATCCGCCAGTGGTAGAGCGTCAATTATCCAGACGTTTAATTATCTGAATTGTCTTCGCGGAAAAGGCATTATGAGGGGTCAGTATTGTCATTCCTAGAAAATTAATTGGAAGTGTATTTTATCTAAAATTAGATTTTTTACAAACATTATAATGAAAATTCAATCTTATTGCCTCTTAACAATCATGCTTTTAGGATTATGAAGCGTGTTAGTTTTTCGATTAAGCCAGTTTGATGATACAGTCGACATCTTGCAACTAAGAATAGTATGCAGCTGATTGACCCTAGTAGAACGCAATGAAAAACATTTTACCAATACATAAGTTTAGATTTCTCGGCATTTTATTTTTATTTTAAATAAATTTCTATTATCCAAACTTTCTATTACCGGAACCACACCAGATGACTTTAGTTCGGTATTTCAAAAATTATAGAAATAAATAAATTTTACACTAGATAAGTAGAATAGAATAGAATAGAATAGAACAGAATAGAAAATAAACTTTATTCTGGGACCAAGTCCCTTTAGAATAACAATAATGAACAAATAAAAAAAAAACATAAAATTCATCCGCCCAAAAGGCTACATAATAACACAAATCATGAAATAATCAAGTGTGACAAAACATAGTAAAAATAGAAATAGATAAGAAAATAAATAAATAAAGTACGAAGAACTTGACAGGTTTTTAACTAAATGTCGAAAATAAATATATTGATATTAACAAAATAATAATTAATAATATTAATACAGTAGTTAATGACGAAATTGCTAACTAAAATAATTGATTAGCATAGCATGCGAAAATGTATTTACAAAGTCGGTATCATCTTTGTTCTTGGAAAAATAAACAAAACACAAGGGTAGCGAGATCGAGTTTACAATACTACTATATTCAAGCGGACGTTTGACCTGCTTGGAGAGCGACTTTTTGAGATGCCAAGAGATGATGGAAAAGCAGGGATTTAAATGAAGCTAGTGAAGAGGAATGGCGAATGAAAGGAGGGATTGAATTCCACACAGTGGTGGAGCGGGCGAGGAAGGAGCCCTCGAATGCCTTAGTTCTGTGGGAAGGAATGTAGAGATCGGAAAGGCGAGATCTTGTTTTGTGCAGCTGGACAGAGGATTTGAATGGGAGGAGACTATAGATATATGAAGGGTGTTGCGAGTTGATGGATTGGTATAGAAAGACGCTAAGGAAATATTGTCTACGAATGGGAGGTAAGAGCCAATTTAACTCATCATAGTGATGTGACACCCGGGATCGCCTCGGAGTACCAAGGACAAATCTTAAACCCCCTTGGTACTTAGTAAAATCTTAAATGTTAAAGTATACAACATTATAAGTTTCGTTTGGGAATATAATCCGTATTGTTATTAATAACACCACAAGTTTTACCAAATTTTAAGTAGTGACTTTATTTTGAGCGTCTATACCATGGAATAAGTTATTCTGAATCAAAACCAAGACAAATAGAACTTATAGAGCATCAGTTTTTGTATTTAGAGATTATATTTGCACATTTGTAACCTAAATAATCTACAGAACCTTGTAATCACTTAAGAGTCAGCGAGTCAGGTTTGCCTTCTTCATTCACACATCTCTACTAAGTCTCATCTAACTAACTAGATGATCATGAAACTTGAAACTTAGTAAACATTTACCTTTTTCCCCGAATCATGAGGAAAATTCCAAATGACTAAACGGTTGTTGTTGTTTGTTCATTTAACGTCACTTTATGCTGCTGTGGCTAATCGGACGATGCTACGTTAGGAGTTCTAAATTTTGCCTATCCAGGTTTTATTAGGATAGGGATTTTTAACGTGTACCTGACATCGTACAGGCTCGGGACCCCCGTTTAACGTCCCTTCCGAAGGACGGCGTAACTAAGGATTTTTTACTCCCTTTAAACAATTCTAAGGCCACCTGCCGGGCTACGAACCCGCGATCTCAGGCTTAGTAGGTTGTTATGCTAACCACTAGACCAAAGGTCGCCCCGAGGGATCGCGTAACTAAGGATTTTTTACTCCCTTTAAAAAATCCTAGGGCCACATGCTGGGCTATAGCTGAATTTATGGAATTCAAAATTCACTCTCCGTTTAAACTCAACATAAATTTCTATTTAAAATCAACGCGTACGAAGTCCGGGCAATATATATATATATATTGATACATGACGCAACTATCGCCTAATGAAGAGAATATAAGCATTCCTAGAGAACATTGAAGAGTTTAAATAAAATGCCGCTAGGGGTCGGCAGCCTCACCTATCCCCTCCATAGATAAAACAGACTTCAGTTCAAATCTCCCAACAAGTAACAGATCACTTCGATTCAACCCTTCCAGCGAGTAACATAGGACTTGACTTCATTTTCAACCCTTAGATCAAGCACATCAAGACCTTAAGCTATGGAAGAAGATTGACCATCGCGGGTGGAAGGAACACATCGTCTGTGAATGCAAGTACTAATATATCATTATTCTGCAGAATACGTCGATAGTTACAAATTTTTAGAGCTCATAAAATTTAAATTAAATAAATCCAAAGCGCTATATGTATATAGATTTAATACTGTTTTCTATTGAAATTAATTTATTCATTATATTATTTTATATCGAGATTAATCTGTTTATTATATTATTTTTCTATTGAGATAGATTTGTCCATTATATTGTTTTAAGTTGAAATCAATTTGTTTATATTATTGCTTTTGACTGTGGTTAATAATAAATTAATATTAGTGAAATGTATTTTGCCTTATCTATTGATTACCTGATGTTTATCCATATTTCTATTCAAATGATAAAAGGTTTATTAGTAGTTAATAAAAGTAATTAATCAATTCAAGGTAACATTATCAATTTAGCTTAAATAATTTATTCCAGTTCTTATCAGTGAATATAGGTAATTAAAATCTGCCCATTTAAACCCGTAAATACCTTAGATAAGCGGAAGTAATAATGAGTATTAATTAACAAAATAAAATGTTATCACTTGTAGGAATGGAGTAATATATATAACCACCCCTAACCACCTCTAATCCCCCCTAACCATCTAACCACCCCTAACCATCTAATCACCAAAAAAACTTAACCTAATCTAACCTAACCTAACCAGACCATGAAAAATCATTAAAAAAACACATAACCATCCCTAACCATGTAACCACCAAAAAACCTAACGTAATCTAACCTAACCAAACAAATGACCATAATCACCCGTAACTAAACCACCTAACCACCCCTAACCAAACCATAAAAAAAACACCTAACCATATATATCAATCGAAAGCTCTTTCGATTTGTAGTCGAATGACCTAACTCCCAGAGTCCGCAAAGGTCCAATAAAAAAGCTACGCGTCCGCAAAGGTCAAATAAAAAAGTTTCTTAAAAACGTTCAAAACCCTAGATACCCTATGTAACCACCTCTAACCACCCCTAACCATCTAATCACCAAAAAACTTAACCTAATCTAACCTAACGGACGCGTAGCTTTTTTATTTGATCTTTGCGGACGCTGGGAGTTATGTCATTCGACTTCAAATCGAAAGAGCTTTCGATATATATATATATATATATATATATATATATATATATATATATATATATATATATATATATATGGTTGCCACCTCGCGAGGGTACGCTATAACGAATGTTAGCCCTACATTGGTATAGGGATAGGGATTTTGGACGAGTACCTAACATCGTATAGGCTCGGACCCCCGTTTAACGTCCCTTCCGAAGGACGGCGCAACTAAGGATTTTTTTCGTAGCTTGTTACGCTAACCACTAGACCACAGGTCGCCCAATGACTCAACGGTTATACATATCAAAAATCGGAATGTACAACCAAACGTAGATTATGACAAGATCTACAATTTTTGTCCGTTATACCTTATACAGAGACGGATTTTTTCGTCAAAACTCCACTCCTCACTAGTACACTGATATTTTAATGAGGCTTAAACTAATTAAATAAGAGCACAGAATCACGGTCTGAACCCACTTATATTTTCAGAGTAAACAAAACAATGCAAGAAGTAACAAACAAATTCGATACATACAACAATCGATTTAAAATGACAGTGTTGCCACACAGGGGAGAAATTATTAAAACTAAACGCAGATTTATACAGGTTCTGTCACACGATAACAGCTACGAATGGAGTCTGTGGGATCTACTTACAAGCTTTTTCACCTTCCCCAATCGCCTCGAGATGGTCATTGGTTGCTTTGCTGACTTCGAGTTTACCAGCCAGTTCTCGAGCAGTTGATCAGTGATTTTTTACCACCAAACCTCGGAGACATCGCCATCAAGGGCAGAACTTCTAGTACGGCCTTCTCCGTCTTCAAGGCTCAAGTCTCCCACTCGAAATCTCAAGTTGAACAGTGCACTTACTTATACTGACTCTTATATTTCTGACCGCCGCCCTAGTTTGAACTCGAAAACAAAATTATGCGAAAATCAACCTTTGACATCTCAATAAAGACTGGGTTTTTTCCAAGTAGCAAAATGCTACAGAGATAATCAAACATTTCTGTTTGAAAGAGGATTAATATGAGTTTACATTTATAAAAGTCAAAAGTACAACAAACATAAACATTTTACTACTTGGAGGAGTATTTTAAAGAAAACATGAAACCATGCATTACTATCCGAACAACCAAACAAATACGTTGGTATCTATCTATTGGTAAAATAGATTGATACATATACTTTTTGAGATCTGATTTTGTCTTTTGTTCATTCACTGATGAAATCACTAAAGAACAGATAGATACAGATTACAAATTCCACGCTGTTAATTATATTTTTAAAACTCCAAAACTGCTGGGTAATAAAATTATTGGTACGTACAATTGCAAGTCATAAAAAAGAAAAAATGTCATCTCTGAGAAAAACCTTCCGCTTGAATCAGATAGGTTGTCTCTAAGCATATTGTCCATCGGCAGATTGTTTCAATCCATTGTTGAATTCTATCGACGGTATTAGTGTTGAGTTTAGAAACTCATCTAAACTTTATAAATTTAAATTTATTTTATATAGTAAATAGTCCTTCCAAACAGTTGAATTTAAAATGTATATTATATTTTATTGCTTATTTATAAGGTCGGTATTTAAAATAAAAAATATGACGCCTTTTATAGCGCTAATTTATAAATTACTAGCTATAAACAATTTAACTATTTCATTACCTTTTAATGTAATTCTACACCAAGATTTTCTTTTATCTCAAAGGTATATATTCATTTTTAAATATTTCCTCTTCAAAATAAAAATATTTAAACGTAATCACCATCAAAAGAAAAATAAATTATAAATATGAAATGTACGTAAGTCAACAAGATCCCAATTAAAGTAATGTTCAATGAACATTCTTCCCCGTGTATACATCGCAAAATTGCGAGAATATGGGGATGTAGGATCGGTGAAGAGAATGGATTTGTCTGTCTTGGATACGACCCCTGGTAGCTCAGTGGTTAGAGCACTGCACTAGAGATGCAGACGACCCGGGTTGAAATCCTGGCCAGGACAAATCTTTTCTCTTAAAAATAAAAATATGTAAAAATAATCACCATCAAAAGAACAATAAATAAAAATAAATTACATATATATTCAAGTTGTTTATATGAATTCCCCCCACTGTATCGGACTGGTATCAACAACTGAAACAGTTACAAATTGTATTCATAAGTATACCTGTATTCGGTTATTTATTATTGTATCAACTCGATGTATCAGGTACGTTCAGATATTGGATACAAAGTAACTGGTTAATATAACCCAGCCCATCCTTACTATCGATTATCATCCATGTCGAGATCAGTCATCGATAATTATTCCGAAAATAAGATGTAAATGGAACTTCATCTGACCAAGCCATCTAAATCCATTTTATCATTTTGAACATCATTAACATGAAGACGTTGCGAAAGAAACGTTAAATTACAATAATTAAATGACATCGATTTCTCAAAAACGCCTAGAAACCATTTAAGTTGCCAAGATTGCTTCTATTAACCAGCTCCTCATAATCAAACGAAATGAGAAATTCCACCAATAATTAGTTTTCAAATGACTATTGCTTATTTCGAATTGATTTTTGAAAAGTCGGTTACGATTGGCCAATACTTTGCGAAATGATTTTTGGATAATTAACATTAATTATAAAATCGTTGATAACCATCTAGAAAAATTCTAAGCCGATTTCCTCAATTTGGATGACATCTGTGGCCCGTTAAGAATTCACTATAAAAAAATCTATGCATTCCAAAAGTTGGTTGGACAAATAAACATGAAAATATTAAATATACGATATATAAAATCACTTACTTGTAAATAAAATCAGTAAAATTACTTGTATTTAGAAAATCAGTTCCTTCCAACCCTTAGGTACAGGTAGGAATATTTGTAGTTACTTCAATAATTGTATTGTACTAATATATCATCTTAGAAAAAGTTAATCTCTTTCAATATTTTAATAAATTAAATACATTATAAAAAAATTATATTTCAATGGATTTACAACCACAAATCCAAAATGCCTGAAAACTAGAAACATTTATATTACACCAAAGGCCAGCAAAGAGTTTTAAATTTTAAATCTTAAGGAGACTTTTATCCTAAATTAAAAATTATTATATACTTACAAAATGTAGCTTATGATGATGTTTGAAAATAATACTTTTAAAATTTCAGGTTCGGATAATGTAATTGTGTTTAAAACAACTGACAAGATGCCGACGAAAATGATCGACGATTCGACCAATACAACTCCTCTGCCTCTATCGAAATTCCGCCATCTTGATCATGATGGAGTCAATATTGGAAGCAACGAGTTTATCTGTGAGTTTTCAATTTTATAATAAATGTATAATTAGAGAAAGAATGGTGGTAAATTATAAAATAACAGGAAAATTATAAATAATGTACTTTATTATCTATATTTTATCTTCAAATAATTTTTAAAAACAATTATATAAGTAGCAGAATATACTAGAAATGTAGGTGGAATTTCATGTTAAAAAAATAATAATACTGTAAATAACAGAACAATTAATTTTAAAATTAAACAATAAAGTAATATACTGAACATCGATTTTGAAACCTTAGTCTGGTATAAGTTTTTTTATAAAAGTCTCTTGCTTAGCGATTGGCAAAACTGGCTGATAGCAGTCCAAACACTTGGTTTTAATGTTTGAGTTTCTCAACTTTTCATCAAAAGTAACAATTCTTTTAATTTAGATTGTTTACTAGGGGTTTGCAAAAGTTTTGACAAATTCTTGTTCCACATTTTGCCTGCTTGATGGCCTGCCCATAATGATGAACCATGGGTTTGTTCTTCCCAATGGGCAAGATTCTCACCTCCTTATTCCTCATCTTATGTTTTTGGAGTTTGTGTAACATAAACATATATGTTAAATAATTTATAAATATCAGTGAATCAGTTGTAATCGAGTTGTTGGAGAAGTATTTTTACTTTTAAGACTTCAACTGTTTTCAATGTGTAGTGTTTCGAGCATGGGATTGGGGTGTCTTACCTCAAGCCAGCCCCTTTATGATATTAAATTGTATGCCAACAATTGGAAACCATTGAGAGTTGAGCAAAATCTACTTTCCTTGGTAGACAGCCTATGATTATGGTGGACTGCGAAATTCTGAGCCATAACAGAATTCCAAAGGCCTATATTGAATGATGTTCTTTGCAAAGAATCATAGTTTTTGTCACTCACAGAATTCAATTTTTCATTAATCAACTAGTTTGGGGTGAACCATTACTTATATTTTTATTTTCATTTTAAAAATATCTTCACTAAAACTCTATAGTCAATCATCTACAATCCATAATAATTGGTTTTTAAATTTTTAGAGAATTTTTTTTTCATTTGTACAACTCCAAAGTAGCGCAACAGCTTCTGATTTATTTAATTTTTTATTGCTAGTTTTATTTAGAAATAGTACTGCTATTGACACCTAGCCATTACGATAACACTGCAGATAAATGAAGTCCATCAGTTCCTTTTGAGGTTGAAGTCTTAATTATAAAAGCAATTATGATAATACTGTTTTTATTAAATCACATTTGTCAGCACCCAGTGACTATGCTCGCTCTAGAGATATACAAGCCATCAAGGTCTTCCACTCAATTGAGGTCTGGCCATGACCAGCAGTAATTTAAATACTCTTTTAGGTACAATTTCCCCGGACCAGCAAACATCGACAGCAATAATATTTTTAATTATATCAAATTATAGCTGTAATAACTCGGATTATATGAATTTTAAAGTTAAATACAAAGCAGTTAGTTACCCCAAATTCCACTTGATAGCACTGTGAACCGATCAGTCAACACTGCTCTGGAGTTGCACCTTTAAATAAAAAATTCAAATGTCTATGGCTTATGATGTTCTTAAATAAAATAGGTATAATAAAGAAATTTATAGTTTTTCTATCTAAAGATCATTAATAATTAATTAATTTGCAGTCATACCTTAAGAGAATTAGAAGCACAGAAATAAATTATTTGATATAGGGATTAATCAAAAAATAATTCTAAGTTAATGGTTAAATTATTTTTTCTTTAGTACATAAGGGAAAGAAAGTGGTCTCGGTGGAGGTCAGAGAAAGAGTTTTTAAAATTGGGTTGAACTATCTATTTGAAACAAACGTTTCAATCCACAGTACAAATCTTCTTCAATGCTGGATTGACAAAATACAAATATAATGGAAATAATGCATAAAAAATTGTTATGAATACAAATAGATAAAGTAAAAAAAAGAAATAATGCTATTGGAGTTAAACAGTTGCAAAAGTAGTTATGATTTGATTATAAAATAAAATAAATGTATTATTTGAAATATAAGAACTACAACACTGGTATATGAGGATATCCATTTCTAACCACCTCGGCCATTTCTTTGCCAAATCTATAAGAACAACTATTAATATTCAAGATGCATTTAGTACATAGTATAGTGCCTCTATTTAGATTTAATAAAATAAAGTTGTCTTACCTATAAATTGCAGTTTTTATTATAATTCAATTGGGAAAAACCACAATGTTAAACCTTATGTTTCAAATTTCTCCAGTAATACACCCACTTACCGGTGGAATTTTCGCCTATTCAGGCATTATCAAGACACAAAAACAAAAAAAGGTTATGTGAATCACATATACAAGAAAATTGTGCAACATATCCCAATGATCAACAGGCTCCAAACATGAGACAGCACCCCACCACCAAGACGTTCAACATACAACTCCTTGTAGTTCGACCGGTAAGTGGGTTTATTACTGGAGAAATTTGAAACATAAGGCTTAACATTGTGGTTTTTCCCAATTGCATTATAATAAATAATAGTGTTTCATTTTGAGTTTTTGGCTCTATTTTATTGCAGTTTTTATCTTCCATAAAATAGGCTACACACATTAAATGTTCATATAACACATTAAATGATCATATAACAACATTAAATGTTCATATAACACATTAAATGTTCATATAACAACTTTCTCTGAAATGTATATAATTACTATTGTTATTACTTTTTTATACATATTATGGAATATTTTTGAATTTTACACAGTGGTTGAAACTGTTGGCCGTAAAAGAAAAGTCAGTGTCAAAGAAAAAGTGGACTCATTTTATCCTTGGGTCGAAAGGAAATTCAATAACATTTGTACTGTGAAGACAATCACTCGAAGATTACCCTTCCTCAATTGGATGAAAACGTATAACTCTGAAGATGCAGTTGGTGATCTTGTCGCAGGTGTGACTGTTGGGCTCACTGTCATACCTCAGTCACTGGCTTATGCCAATATCGCAGGACTTCCTGCAGAGGTAGTTTTTATGTATTTTAAGGTACTTGTGTATTAGCCGGTCTGCAGGGACTGTTATCTGCCATTGTTTATAACGTGAACAATGATAATTTAGATACTGATTACACCTACCTTCGTACTCATATTAATGGAAATTTAATTATACACAATGTAATTATAAAATGCTAATTCTAGACCCCTCAAACTACGTTCCTCTTCTTATATGAATATTTTTCCTACAATTTCAAAAAAAAACAAAAAAAAAACCTCCATTTCTATCCTTGTCAAAATCCATTTGATGACCATTTAAATTATTCCAAACTTCTGGAAGTATTTCTAAGCTTCTTCTTTTAAAGACGGCTATTTTTAAAATGTTATTCTGTTAATTTTAGATGAGCAATAACAAAAGGAATAAGACGAAAATACAAAGTTTAATTTAATAAACAATATAGAAATTAAAATAGACAATTAACAAAATTAACAAGACAAAACCAATTTAATAATGCAACTCAAATGAGACTGATAAGAAGAGATTACACGAAATAAGGAGGTAGGTTTCATGCAGACCGGCTAATACACAAGTACCTATTTTAAATCTATTTGAAAAGAATAATAAGAGTTTGATCAGTTTAGTTATATTTACTTGTTTTGTTTTGTAGTAAAAACCGATTGTACCAATTTCCCAATTAATACCATTATTGATCTTGCCAACTACAATAATCCTAATAAAACTAGCTTTTCTTTTTGAAAGCCTTAATTTCCTACCACTATGTGTAAATGCTGTAAGTAATTTTTACTATCTACTTTTTCTAAAGTGAATAACAACCCTTAAAAGGTTTTGAGTTTAGTACTCGGTAGAGACCATACTGTTTCTATGCCAACTTTGGTGGTTGGCCAAGATCTCGGACGAATCACTTTGTTGTACAACTGTTGTTCAAGAAATAGTCTCTACCATGTACTGAACCCAGTGGTACAGGTTTTTTTGAAATATACGACAATGGTAAACAATCATGCTCTAATTTAAGTAATTAGATGGGTTTTTTAAATTAATTATTTAAATTTATTCTTGTGATTGTTAATTATTTAATTTTTATTTTACTTTAGTATGGTCTGTACGGATCATTTCTTGGCGCACTTATGTACATATTTATTGGTAGCTGTAAGGATGTTCCAATGGGACCGACAGCCATTTGTTCAATTCTGACTTTCCAAACGTTGCACGGTCTCGGTCCAGAATACGCAATACTCCTCTGCTTCTTAAGTGGCGTTATACAGCTTTTAATGGGATTAGTTGGATTAGGTAAATATATTTATTTACTTATTATATTTACTCAAATAATTTGATATACCTAAAAGTATCAAGGAAGAGTTTTCTTTTAGTGTTGTTATGAATTTTAGTTAAGCAAATATCATTCTTATAATAATTAAAACAAACGCCTTAGAATTGCTGGAAATTATGCTTATTACACTAAAGTTAAAATTATGCATATTACAATAAAGTTACAATTATGCATATTACAATAAAGTTACAATTATGCATATTACACTAAAGTTACAATTATGCTTATTACACTAAAGTTAAAATTATGCATAAAGAATTAAGTATATCTTATATTAATGTATTTATCAACAAACTACATATACAATTCTTTTTTAATTGTAAAAACACACTCATAAAAAATATTGGGAACTTCACAAAAAATAGTACAAAGCATATCAATTTCTTTTATTTCATTTTTATTGCTTATATATACGTATATAAGTTACTAAGAATGTATAGTTACAATTTTTGTTTATTTTATTATTAATTTTTTTTCTCTCTGTTGGAAGTTTTTTTATATATTTTTTTCTTTCATTGTAAATTATGATTCTGCTCAGATACATTTAAATTTGTACAATCGTTTTAATTTGAGACTGGTCTATTTTGTACAGCATGTACTTTTGTGAATTGTAGCAAATTATACAAGTAATAAATAAATATTAAAAAAAATAATAATAAAAAATAGCATAAACAATATCATCATCATCAATATAGTATTTCCCTCTTCTACCGCTATTCAGTGTGAGGATCCTGCTTATAGAGCTTGGACCAATTGTCTCTTTCCTGAGCCAACTCTCTTCTTCAGATCCAGTCTATTCCCCTCCTTCTGGAAGCATCCCTTACGCTGTCTTCCTAGGATATGCAAGGCCTTTCTTTGGGCCTTTTTCCTTCCGTGCGGGTCTTGTAAGTCTTACTGGCGTTTTTCTCTTGTTCCATCCTAAGTAGATGCTCGAACCACCTTAGTTTGTGTTCCTCCAGGATAGTCTCTGCTGGTTTAATATCAAGAATAGCCCAATTGGTCTGTAGTGCCAAGGATGATGATGAAGCTTATATTTTAATTCCGTTTTAAACCAAAGACTATGATAATGATTCGATTCCTCATTCCTGAGTGTAATTAACTCATTATGGAGAAATTCTATATTAACTACTTATTCACTGGGACTGCAGATACATTAATAAATATGAATCTATTTTAATTGGCAAACTATCGACTGATTTGTTGTTTACTACTGTTTCAGAGACTTGACAACTATATGTGGACCCATCCATTTATATCTATTACATTTATAACTATTACATTATTTGATATCTCTTGTTGATATTTTCTCTTCTATATCTAAATCATTGAATCATCTGTATTTTTATATTTATTTATTGAATATTCAATTCTTATATTGATCTCATTGATTTATCAGGTATCATCATTGACTTCGTATCAGGCCCAGTATCATCAGGATTCACATCAGCTGTAGCAATCCTAATAGTGTCGTCTCAGGTGAAAGATTTAATCGGAATCTCAGCGGCAGGTTCGACGTTTGTCGAAATATGGACTTCTATTTTTAAAGATATATCAAATATAAGACTTTGGGACACTGTCGCTGGGATTGCATGCATCGTAATATTGATACTAATGAGGGTAAGCCCCTTTCTTTTTTACAATAAGAATTTTAATATTTGTACAAGATACAATAACTCACAGGGCTGTTTAGGAATCCCTTAAATGTTCATTGCTACAACAAAAAAGCTGTACAATATTGAATTTGACATAATTACATGGAGTGTTGAAGAGGTGGTTATCAAGTGTAGAAAGCTCAAGAAAAATTCAATATCTTTTTTTCGAGTGCATGTAAGTTTTAACCATGGCTGAGTCTAATTTAGAACTAAATTTTGTTGTTATAAGTAAGAATGATCATTTTTAAAGGAATTGTTATTCTCTAAGAAACTATTTAGCTTGAACTCAATGTATAGCTTGACAATTTTCAAAACGACCTGCGCAGAAGTACTAGCTTACTCCCTTCACTCGCATTGCATTCATCGTGGCTATTTACCTCTTGGATGATGAAGAAATAAGACGATAACTTGAAGGAATGTTGCAAAAAATTCTTGATAGATGTGGCCTATGCCATCCACAGCCTTCATTTAAACAACTCCCTTTCCACAAGCCCTGCCTCCAATTTTGCTAAAGGTCGTTTTGTAAATTTTCAGACTAGAGCTGCTTTATCAGTAGCCGATGTCACATTATCACTCTATCACCATTTGTGATATTACATAACTATCTCTTTTGGATATCAGTTCCGCAGGTTGTCGCTTCGAGTTAAGTCACAACAAGTTTTAACTTTTCATTTGTTTCATTTTTAATATTTTCGAAAATAAAAATAATTTTATAACTGACCGTATATAGATTAAAGAACCGACTTACTCATACTGTTTAGATTCCCAAGATCGCGGGTTCGTAGCCCGCTAGGTGGCCCTAGGATTTTTTTAAGGGGGTAAAAAATCCTTAGTTACGCCGTCCTTCGAAAGGGACGTTAAACGGGGGTCCGGAGCCTGTATGATGTCAGGTACTCGTTAAAAATCCCTATCCTAATTAAACCTGGATAGGTAAAATTTAGAGCTCCCACTGTAGCATCGTCCGATTAGCCATAGCAGCATAAAGTGACGTTAAATGAACTAACTAACTACTGTTTAGATTCTATCATCATCTATACTTGGAAATGTTGGTGGAAACATTCATTTCTTGATGCCGTAATATACACATTTCCCATAATCAGACTCTTTTTACTCATACTAAAACAATCAATTATTTTTATTTTCAAGAATATTACAAAGAAAAGGAATGAAAAGTTAGAATTTGTTGCGACTTAATTCAAAGTGACAACCTGTGCAACTGATACCCTCTTTTGTATTCAATTGTGATATTCGTATTCACTGACTTACTACTGCTTTTATTATATATATTTTTTTTAAATCGTTAGTTTTGCCTGGGAAAGTTATTTCTTAAGCTGTAATGATTAAAATTATTTATCCTTTAAATTAAAGCCCTAACTTGGGACCGGCGGGCTTTCCCTCATGCCGCAATTGTCGTATAGAGGACGAAACACCCTATAATGTTATCTGCCTGTGTGATAGGTTTGCTGACCTAAGGTTTGCAACCTTTGGTCAGGATAGAGTCACTAACCCTAGGCAGGTCGAATTAATAAACCCTGCAAATACTCTTCTGGGTTTAGCAAAGTTAAGATTATAATAATCGCTTTTATAGGGGCACACAATAGACCAAGTATGGTCGCAGTGCAAATTATGCCCACATTAAAAAAAAAAAAAAAAGTGGAATGATTCTGAAATAATTAAAGTTGTAAGAAATAAAATTGTAGTATTGTTTGGGTTTTGTATAACTCTTGAGCTAGCAGATGTTTCGATATTACTAATAATTTAAATAATATCTAACTAAAAAAGTAATATTTCTCCTTGAATAATATTAGTTTATTATAATGCAATTGGGAAAAACCACAATGCAAAGCCTTATGTTTCAAAAAATACACCTACTTACCAGTCGACGTTTCGCCTATTCAGGCATTATCAAGACACCAAAATCAAAAAAGGGTTATGTGAATCGCATCTCGAAGAAAAAAGTGCAATACATCCCAACGATCAACAGCCCAAACAGACTCCAAACATGAGACAGCACCCTACCACCAAGACGTTCAACATACAACTGAACGAAAGTAATACGCAACCAGCTGGGAAGGTTATCTAACCTATATTTTATATAGGTTATCTAACCTATATATAAAAGGTTATCTAACTGTTTCTGTCTGTTTGGGCTGTTGATCGTTGGGATGTATTGCACTTTTTTCTTCGAGATGCGATTCACATAACCCTTTTTTGATTTTGGTGTCTTGATAATGCCTGAATAGGCGAAACGTCGACTGGTAAGTAGGTGTATTTTTTGAAACATAAGGCTTTGCATTGTGGTTTTTCCCAATTGCATTATAATAAATAATAGTGTTTCTTTTTGAGTTTTTGGCTCTATTTTAATATTAGTTTATCTTAAATATGTATTAGAAAGAAAATGGCCAAGGTGAAGCTAAAAAAATTTTGGTGCTAGTATGTTTAAGGGCCTGCTGACATCAGCGTGTTCAGGTGTCACTTTTCTTAACCATCTCCTACTGTTATAGTAACCTTTCTATTGTTTTGTTATTGTTTATGTGAAGTTGAACGTGAATGTGTTTTTGATTATTTTCTTCAAATATGACTTGGAATTTGAAGAAGATTTTTCGTACGGTGAACGATGAAAAATCAGCTGTTAGGTTTCTTCAGGAGCGAAATGTCATTCCGCAGAAAATGAGTTGTGGAAATGGACATGATATGAAACTGCAAGTGGGGAATAAAATTAGATGGAGATGCCAGAAAAAAAGGATGCAGCAAGACCCTGGGTATTCGATTAAATACGTGGTTGAGGAATAGTACATTACTTTTGGAGACTATTGGCCAATTTATATAACGAAGTTAGGGGGAAGAGACCCTTTTGATGCAATTTTTGAAGATATTGTTCTTTTTAATGAGCATTGTTTGGAATAAAGCTTTCATTGTTTATCATAACATCATATTTTAAATATTTCTAATTTAAAGATTAAATAACAATTTGTAACTAATATATGATAGGTAATTTTTTTAATTTTTAAATGTTTTTATTTTAAAGAGAAAAGATTTGCCCGGGCAATGAAAGGCAATGCCTATTTAAAATTCATGCATAACCTGACAAGGTCCAAATAGTTGAGGTAAGTGACACCTGAGCGCGCTGATATCAGCAGGCCCTTAAACATACTAGTTCCAAAATTTCTCTTAAATAGAAAGAGCTGTTTATTGGAAAGCCAATGTTTTGACCCACATTGCAAGTCTTCTTCAGGGCATATAATGGGGTCAAGGTTGAGGTTTAACTTACTAACTTTAACTCAGTTAAACGTCAACCCTCGTTCTTATAAACCTTGAAGAAGACCTCTAATGTGGGTTGAAACGTTGGCTTTCCAATAAACAGTTCTTCCTGTTTAAGAGAATTTTTTTTACATCCACCAGGACCATTTTCTTCCTCTTAAAAAAGTAAAGATTTTAATAGTTACAGTAAATAAGAATTTTACTATTGATTATTAAATTGGTTAGTATAAAAGGTACTATAGAGCATCTTATAGGCAACTGCTATTGATAAGGAAATTTCATTATGAAGTCATACCAACTTCAGATTCCAGAAAAAATGGTACTTAAATCTGACTGATAATGTTCCATTTATACATCCATTGGCATAGTATGCTTCTGTTTTTGTTTAGGGGGAAAGCACTAATTGAATTCAATTAGGCTTCTCCTTTTCACATTAATTGCTGGGTGTCTTTTAAAAGATGTAAAAAAAAAAAGGGAAAACAAGAAAATAATATATGTGGAAGAAAATGGTCCGGGTAGAGGTCAATGAATTTCTCGTAGAATTGGAGAAAAGTTTATTAAGTAGCAAATGTTTCGACCTGTCGATGCAAAATACAGACAATAGAGAATAAAAAAGTGGTACAAAAATATTTTAAACATAGTAAATATAAATAAAAAAAAGTATGGTGAATACAGGCTGATGGGAAGAGCGGCAATTTTTAATAAAAAATCACAAATCTCCGACCCTGTTTCTAGCTGATCCGAATCATTAGCTTATTCTTAAATATGAGAGTAAATCTTATAAAAGAAATTATGGAAACCAACATTACACTTAATTCAAACATAATCAATTTAATAAATGGTGCGATAATAATAAAAAGATACAAAATAAAATAAAACACTTTAATTACAGTAAAATAAAATACAAAAGATACAGTGACATACTTACAGCTATTGTTATACTATGGGTGAGTCAGCGCTGGCGAAGTGTGTCTTCTCAACCCAGTGTGTCCTCCTCTCGACCCGGATGCGTAAAAATGCAACAAGGTGCCAAAGTGAGCCGAGAAGAGGATGCGAAAATGCACCATGGTGCCAAGGTGAGCCGAGAAGAGGATCAGGAAGGAAGTAGCGAGAGAGAAATGCCCTCCCATGGTACATGGCAGAGAGGCATGAGCGTTACAGAGTGTTCTACTTCCCCCCTGCTCCCACATTTCACCAGCTCTCGCCACTGACTGACGGGTCGCTAATATCACGTGACCCATGGGACAAAGTACGAACGCCCAGACTGGTCATTCATAAACATAGCAGAATATTAGTTTTATGAAAATAAAATTAAAAACAAACAATTGATACCCAACACAGGCAATTGAAAATAAAACAGAAAGTTTTATTCTTATTTTATTCTTTATTATCTATTTTACTACCTTCCTGGCACTTGGTTGTTTATACTATACACTCATAAACTTTAACCTTTGTATTTATATATGTATTTGTATTTATCTTGCTGTGCAATTATAATGCAATTGGGAAAAACCACAATGCAAAGCCTTATGTTTCAAAAAATACACCTACTTACCAGTCGACGTTTCGCCTATTCAGGCATTATCAAGACACCAAAATCAAAAAGGGGGCTGTGCAATTTTTATCATTTTTATTTTCAATTGTCTGTATTCACCATACTTTTGTTTATTTATATTTACTATGTTTAAAACATTTTTGTACCACTTTTTAATTCTCAATTGCCTGTATTTTGCATATAGCTCTGAAGAAGACCTACAAAGTAGGACGAAACGTTGGGTACTTAATAAATTTTTCTCCGATCCTAAGAGAAATTCATTGAGCTCTACCCGGACCACTTTCTTCCACATATATTATCAAAGACAACTATTATCATTCAACAAGAAAATAATAATTTCCTTAAATTATAATTTCATAATACCTCCTAAGAGTCTTTCTTTGCACAGACTGTACTGTTCCTCGACAGGACCAGAACAGTCTGTACAAAGGCTGATAGAGGTGATTTAATTAGGACTACATTCAACCACCAAGTTTTCTCTCATTTACGGGCACCCATATAATGAATTTTAGTGTTTGTTTATTTATTTAACATCACTTTATGCTACTATGGTTAATTGAACAGTGCTGTATTGGAAGTCCTAAATTTTGCCCATCCTGGTATAATTAGGATAGGCTACCTTTAACGAGTACCTGAAACCGCAAAGGATCGGAAATGCTATATTCATTTTATGGCTCCCTTATACTTTATTGTAAGGTACTTCAGCCAATCTGCAGGAAGCGGAGTGGCTCAGTGGTAGAGCACTGAGTTGCCATGCCGAAAACCCTGGTTCAAATCCCACTGCAGGCCATTATTTTTATTTAGTCTGTTTGCAGCGGGAGATGGATCATATAGATTCTAGGACCCTCCGGGGGCCCACCCAGCCTCTATAAAATATTATAAAAATAGGATACCCAAAATAAGAGGGAAAAATCTGGTGGTTGAGCGTGACCTAGGACAAGTCACCTCCTTGCCGAACCGTCCATGAAACAGTACAGTCTCTACCATGTACTGAACCCCAGATTCTTCATGGGTTGTAATGGCACAGGGTTTTTTTTTTTCAGCAAATTACAGCATATGTATTTTTCAATTGTTTATTTTCAATAGAATGTTAAAATAACTTTAAAATATGTTATTTTTTAGGGTAAGAGAAATAAAAACCATTTTCCAGTCATTGTTTATTCTCAATTTTCACTCTATTCGAGACGTTTCGACACTATGGCGTCATTTTCAATCTTTTTTTCCTGCATCTTTTAAAAAATTCCTTTAATTTTTTTTTTTTTTTTTTTACATAGTCAATAAGTCTAAAAAAAATGTTTGTAAAAAAATATATAAATTAACAATAATGACATTACTATACATAATTTAACCTAAAATGTCCAAAAATAACTCACTATAAGCATAGATACCTGGAAAGTCATATTTTTTAGAAATCCTTGGGAGATGATTAGTCCTCCATGGTCAATAAAATAATATTACATTAAAGGACCAAATCTTGATGTTTGAACTATTAGATCCTTTTTCAGTTCTATGAAACATTTAACTTTAATATAAAATACCAAAATATGTTTAAACAGCACATCAATAAAATAATATAAAGTAAAAACTAATTTTTTTTTAAATATTTATTTATTATTTTTTTTTTTTATATAAATAAACAATGACTGGAAAATGGTTTTTATTTCTCTTACCCTAAAAAAAGAAGAATTAAATCCAGTTTAAAAAAAAAAATAAATAAAAATTTATAAAAAAATATGTTATTTTTAAAAATTGCCAATTTTTTATATTTAGTTTAAACTTGTTGATAGTTTTATTTCTAAGCCTAATGGCCATTTAATGAATGTCATAAGACGATACAGTGTAGTTGTTCTGAGAAAACATTCTTTGTGATTTTTATGTTTTATTTTCCTGTATTTCTACATATATATAAAAAAAAATGGTGTATTGTAATTCTGTCTTCCGCAAACCATTCTGGATTGGTCTGTGGCTGTAGTACACAAAGCCAATAGCTTTATAATAAAAAATTCTACAATTCTTAATTACTTTAGAAGTTCAGTATCCAAAATAATGTTTTCAAGGAATATGAAGTATTTTTCTTGGGATGTAGAAATCCTTCAGTCCAAAAACCATTGTATTAATCAATTTCATTAACCCTTTAGCGACCGAATACGGCCGGGTCAGAGCGGGCTGCCTGGACTGAGTGGTAGACAAGTCAACCATTCCCGCTGAACCGATTACTTTTTGACTCTGAAATAATGTTTTTTTATTTAATTCCTTATAGTTTCCCATCATCCTTTTTGATCCGGACTTGGAATGGTGAATGGACTGGCACTGGTGAATTTAAAAACATATTTTTTTTAATTGCTTTAATTATTTAAAAAATTATATAATTATATGCTTTATTTTTTTTAAATGTCTATATACTAATTTATACAATTAAAAATTCTCTTTAGTGTGATAAATGCCGAAACACGACAGACACACTTTACGAAAAATAATATAGCCAAAAGTGAATTCGTACGACATCTGTTGTCAAGAAAAAGTATTTCAGCTTGTCATGCGGACACCTAGATGGCTCTAGGAACTGAACTACTATTGTAGCTCATGGTCTAGAAACGTCGGAGAAGCAAAACTATTATAATAGTCCATGGTCCATGGAGCCCACCTGACACCGAACTATTATAATAACCCACGGTCCCCACGGCATGGCACGCTCGGACTATTATAGTAGTTCACGGTCGCTAAAGGGTTAAACGTTTCGACCTGTTTGGTCATTTTCAATATACACTGGTATAAACATTCTCTTTATGGAAAATAATAGTTCCATTGTCATTATTTAAAAATATGTTGGGTGTATCTCATTCCATAGTCAGTCAACTAATGTCACATGTTTTTAAAAACAAATTAAATTAAATTTAAAAAAATCAAGTCAACAAGATCCTAAAATTAAGTAATGTTCAAAGAACATTCGTTCTCGTGTATACATCGCAAAAATTGTGAGAACACGGGGACATGGGATCAGATATGAGAACAGATTTGTCCCCAGCTGGTAAGCGACTCCAGTAGCTCAATTGGTAGAGTACTGTCACGGAGAAACAGAGGGCCTGGTTCGAATCCCGGCCGGGGGCATATGTTTTCTCTTCAAACAAAAATACTTAAAAAGTTTATACCTGTTGAATAATGAGATCAGTATATATTGAAAATGACCAAACAGGTCGAAACATTTAATAAATTGATTAATACAATGATTTTTGCACTGAAGGTTTTCTACATCCCAAGAAAAATACATAATTAAAGTCCAGTACCCTTGAACCTAAATATGATGTATCATTTAAGTGAACTTTTAATATTCACAAAAACCATCGCATTAGGTGAGTAGTTTCAAAACTATCTCAATCCATTTTTCAAAATCTGTCTTTCAAATTCGGTATAGATCGTATTTAGATTGAATTAGTTTTTGGCCATTTTGCTTCATTTGCTACTGCGTTTGAGATTTTTATCTTTCACATTTAAATTAATTTGCGAAAAATTAAATGAAAACATTTTGTGATAAGAAAAAACAGATTAAGCTGGTTTTGAAACATAATTGCGATATTAACTCTAAAGAGGGGCATGTATTACTTGAAACTTTTAGGATCAAAAGCAGATATCACTAAAATTTACTTCGTCATATCTTTCGCTAGTTAAGAAAAGCAATTTTGTCAAATGTGACATTTAGCCGCCTTTTTCTTCATGGTTTTAGTCTAGTTCTGAACCTGAAGTTGCGGGAGCATAAAATTGCTTGGCTAAAAATGATGAAAAATCTGAAAAAGTCAATTTTCTAAATTAAGGAGATATACATTTTTGATCCTGAACGCCTCAATAATACTAAGTAATTGTTTGCAGTAAGATTTTTTTTATATTAGCTTCTAAAACATCACAGTAAGCCATCCTTGTTTTTATTTCTCAATTGTATCTATGCATCAATGTCCTAGACAGTGTAGTAAAATTTAATAACTGTATATAAAATAAAAAGTATGCTATGCTAATTTTATCTGAAGTTGGTATATTGACAATACTCAGCATGGTTCTTTCTTTTTTTTCTTATCTGAATTTAAATTTTTTATATTTCATTTCATTATTTGAATCAAGTATGTAATTGTTACTTGTTTTTCTCCCTTTTTTCTGTTTCATTTTATTTTTTTTTAGCATATGGCCGAATTCCGCATCGGTGAGGAAGGAAATGAAACACGTTCGCAAAAATTAATAAACAAAGCAATTTGGCTGATAGCGACTTCAAGAAACTGTTTTTTAGTCATATTCAGTGCTGTTATTGGTTATTATCTCTTCGAGCAGGGAGAAACACCAGTTAAACTAATAGGTATTGTTTTTTTATCTTGCTTTAAAAAAAAATTTTTTTAGATTTATGTTTCCTTATGATAATATCATTTTAATTATTCAAAACGTAAGGATATGTAGCTAGTTTATTATATCTTACAAGTCAAAATAAAGAGTTGCCAATGATTTCAATATATCGCTTACCGTAGTATTACAAAGTTCTATGATAAGCATAAATGAAAATGAGAAAATCAATGTAAAAGTTTCTTACCAACGGATTAATTGAATCGGTGATGCAATATTATAGTTTTATTTCAATGCAGTTGGGTGAAATTGAACAGCAGAAAAAGAATCCTTTAAAAACTGTTAGTGAAAAATGAAGGAATGATAATATTTATTAAATATGCCCCCGGTCGGGATTCGAATCAGACCGGGGGCATATTTTTTCTCTTTAAAATAAAAATATTAAAAAATCAAAACAGTTGACCAAAAATTATAAATAGTAATATGACGTAAGTCAACAAGATCCTAAAATTATCGCAATAAGCATGTATCGCAAAAAATTGCGAGAACACTGGGACATGTGATCGGATAAGAGAAAAGATTTGTCCTCTGCCGTCAGGCGACTCCAGTGGCTCAAATGGTTAGACCGTGGTCACGGAGAGACAGAGGATCTGGGTTCGAATCCCGGCCGGGGGCATATCTTTTCATATATGTACCATCAGATCACTCGTCTCATTTGAATTATTTGTGTGTGTGCTATTAAAATATTAATTATTATTGTATAGAAATAAAATTGACATTGCTTTTAATTTTTTTTCCAGGTCAAATTCCACCAGGATTACCTAGTGTTCGTCTTCCTCCATTCAGTATTCAGCGCGGTAATGAAACTATTGGATTTTTAGAAATGTGTTCGGATTTGGGCTCTGGCATAATTGTTTTACCTATAATAGCCTTGTTAGAAAATATAGCAGTTTGCAAAGCTTTTGGTATGTTTGTTTATTTGTTTGGTTTTTTTTTTTTGTGGGATATGATAAAACAAAATGCATTTGATCCTACAGAATGGTGTTTAAAGTATATTTTTATGAATTACCTTTTAGCCAACGGAAAAGCAACAGATGCAACCCAGGAGCTAATCGCGATAGGATTGTGTAATATTGGTAATTCCTTCGTTCAAAGTTTTCCTGGTAGCGGATCTCTGTCCAGGAGTGCAGTGAACAACTCTAGCGGCGTACGGACACCCTTAGGAGGGATCTATACTGGTTTGTTTCCAATCAGATATTAACACATGACTATTTGTAAAAATTAAGTTAATAATAACATAAATAAATAAATATATAATTATAATAAGTAATATTAGATAAGGAAGTGTGTCTTTGACCAAAGGCGTATTTATCTGTCAAAAATAAATTACTTATTACAAGAAAATTTATAATTCTGTAGATCAAAATTATTCTTATCCTAGACTAGAAATATAAATGTCTTCCTTGATCTTTTGCAATCAAATTTTATAATTCAACAAATTCATCATTTTTGTTACTTTTTTTATGTTTTCTTCAATAACTGTCTTCCAATGCATTTTAGATAAAACTCTGTTATAAACTTTCTTTTTTTTAATATTATTCTATCCCGCTGATTCCTGTAGAACAGGTCCAGTATTTAGGACTACACCTTGACAAAAGATCAACTTGGAAACGTTATACTGGACTAAAACGACAAGAAATAGCTCGCCGTGCTTCAACATTTACTAGACAAACGCTCTAAGATCTCAATTAATTACAAAAGACTCATATACATGACAATCATAAGACCCATCTTGACTTATGGAGTAGAGCTTTGGGGCTTCACTAAGCCATCGAATTCCTCTTGTATCCTAATCTTACAATCCAAAATCCTTAGTAAAATCCTCAATGCTCCTTACTTTGTTACAAATAAAGTCATTGATAAGGTCCGTAATGTCCCATTTGTTGCTGATTGAGCTCGAACCAATATCAATCTTTTCATAAAAAACTTTATTCCCACTCAAACCCATTAGTTTCAAACCTACTACAGTAACTTCCGATGCGTCTGAAAAGAAAATGGCCTCGTGACCTTTTAAGTTGAATTTGTTATTCGAGTACTACCAGTGGTTAGTTTCTCTACTTGCCTTTATCTCATGCTATTATGTATATTTCATTCCATTTACTTGATGTATTATTATTATAAACTAGTAAATTTCAATAAATAATTTTTTAAATATATATATATATATATATATATATATATATATATATATATATATGTATGCCTATATATTATTCTTTGCCAATATGTTAATTTTCTATTGACCGTATCTATCTTCAGCTTTCCCTATACATATATATATGTCAGTTATCACTTCAAAAGCAAGGGTGTAATAACCCCGCTGTTGATCGCCCCACAACCTGATCCTATCCTGTCCATATATATATGTTTTCTTTTTCAGGTGTATTGGTTATAATTGCCTTGCTTTTCTTCACTCCTTGCTTTTACTTCATTCCTAAAACAAGTCTGGCTGCAGTGATTATAGCAGCTGTCGTTTTTATGGTTGAAGTAAGAGTCGTCAAGCCGATTTGGAGATCAAAAAGTAAGATTTCCTATATATCATGATATATATGCCTTCATAATTTATTTTAATCATATAACTTTGAAATATAAAATAGCTTCAATTCAAATTCAAAATAGTAATCATTAACTGACCAATTTTATGATTTATTTCAGAAAGTGATCTGATTCCTGGAATAGTGACATTCATAGCCTGTTTGGTTTTGAGATTAGAGATCGGTATCCTCATTGGTATTGGTCTTAATCTTGTTTCTATTCTCTACCACGCTGCACGGCCTAAAATTTCTATGGAAATAAAAACTGTAAGTTAATCCTATTGCTAATTCTATTCGATATCGCCATTATTGTAATGAACAGAGTAAAAGAAACAACTATGACACCGACCCTTGTTAGTAAAATTGGGGATACCCCATGCCTGCCTAATGAAAGACCAACCCCCATTTTACAAATTATTCAAATACTACTTTAATTATATTACAGTAGGTATTTAATGTTTTTAGGGGAGCGGAGTGGCTCAATGTTAGAGCACTGAGTTGCCATGCCAGAAATCCTGATTCAAATCCAGCTGTAGGCCAAGACTTTTATTTAGTCTGTTTGCAGCCGGAGATGGATCATCTAAGATCTAGAACCCTCCTGGGGCTCACCCAGCCTCTATAAAATATTATAAAAGTAGGGTACCCAAAATAAGAGGGGAAAATCTGGCGGTTAAGCGTGACCTAGGACAAGTCACCTCCTTGCAGAATCGTTGTCCATGAAACTGTACAGTCTCTACCATGTATTGAACCCCATACTCCATTCACGGGTTGTAGTGGTACAGGTTTTTTTATTTAATGTTTTAGTAGAGGAATCCCGATATTATTATAGAAATTTAAGCATTTATTTCAATGCATTCTCTGTCTTGAAGTAACAGTCCTAAAACCGAAATATTGGAAAAAGATAAAGCTTGTTTTATTTTTTAAAAATTTATTTATTCAATTTAAATTTTTTTTAAAAATTGTGTAATGGCTTTAATCTTCCGTTGGTAACAAGGGGTGATTAGTCACCCCAACAAATAAAATATGTTTTAAATAAATATATTTTGCAATAATAATGCTTTAAATGCTTGTATGATTAATCCATCTTCTATAGACTTTGTATGAAATAGTTTTGTGAATAAAAAATATATAAAATCCATTTAAAACACATGTACTTAAAGTATAACATAGTATTGTTTATAACTTCTAATTTCTACAAGCAAGAAGTTTTTGAACATGTATTTCATTTTGATTTTAAAATAAACAATAATTACTGAAACAAAAACATTTCTATATATTTATTTTATTTATCGACTCGACAGGCGCTTGAAGCTGCCCTTGGCCCTCTCAACTGCCTTCTCCCACTTATCTCGGTCTGCAGCATGCCTGCTGGACACTCCAATCATCCTCAAGTCCTCAACCACTGTGTCCTTCCATCTTCCTTTCAGTCTTCCATGCGAGGTTTCATAATATAATTTCTTTGTTGCTCTCCCATCATCTATTCTGAAAAGGTGTCCCAGCCATTTGAAGCGCTGAATTCGCACCAAATGGGAAACTCTGAGATCGTTGTATAAGTCATAGACCTCTTTGTTCTTTCTTAAACGGTATGTACCACTTTCTCTAAGAGGCCCCATGATGCGCCTCAACACTTTCCTTTCAAACCTGTCAATCTTTTCAGCCAGGATCTTTCGTAGGGTCCAGGTTGCACAGGCATAGGTCAGTACAGGTCGGATAATTTTTGGTA
The DNA here is from genome assembly GCA_037127475.1 of Arma custos. Classification (NCBI taxonomy): domain Eukaryota; kingdom Metazoa; phylum Arthropoda; class Insecta; order Hemiptera; family Pentatomidae; genus Arma; species Arma custos. Next base: position 221,591,665 of record CM073759.1, read on the forward strand.
CCCCGACTTAGTAATTTACTACAGAGTAAACTTCTTAGGGCGAAAAATGCCTTGTTAGCCCCCATTTTGTGATTCTGAATTTCTTTTCTTCGTCCACCCGATTATTTATTATGGAGCCAAGGTATTTAAAACTGGAAACGCATTGGAATGCATACTGCAGGAAAGGATTTTGGATTGTAATGATTGAATACGAGAGGAATTTGATAGCTTAGTGGAGCCACAAAGCTCTATTCCGTATGTCTCCCGATGGGTCTAATGATTGCCATGTATATGAGTCTTTTGTAGTTAATCGGGAGCTTAGAGTGTTTGTTTAGTAAATGTTGAAGTAGCCTGAAACGGCGAGCTGTTTCTTGTCGTTTCAATCTAGTATGAGGATTTCAAGTTAAGCGTTTGTCAAGGTGTAGTCCTAAGTACCGGACCTGTTCTACAGGAATTAGTGGGATGTTATTAAATCATATAGGAGGACAGGGAGTCGTTGGTTTACGATGGAAAATTTTTACTTAAAAACGTATTTAACTATGAAGAAAAGAGTGGAAAAATCCCAAACAAAAAACCTCAGGTCTCTATAATAAAAACAGGAGACAAAAATACCTTTCAGTACTTCACTAATTCTGGCATTTTTGTGACAGAAAGAAAATAATAGCTAAGGAAGTAAATATATAAAGCTTGTCCCAACCTAAAAATTCTTTCCTTTCTGTCCTGACGATGCCTGAATCGGCGACAGGTATTTTTGTTTTCTGTGTGAAATTCTAGCGATATAATTAATAATATGATTGTAATTACTTTTTTAGAGTCGAGCAGGTGTTGACTATTTGCTGCTTACCCCTGATCGATGCCTGATATTTCCATCAGTTGATTACGTGAGTGGGCTTGTAACGAAGCATAGCATCAAGCAAGGAATACCCGTTGTCATCGACTGTTCTCATATTTACGGAGCGGACTTCACAGCTGCTAAGGTATCATTAAATTGTAATTGGTTATTTAAGTTTATAAATTGGTACATTCCATTCTACTGTTTGCAGTGTGGCTTTTAATTTCTTATTTACATTAAATTAAATCATAACATTTATGATAATCAACAATGCAAACAAAAACGTTATAACTTATTTCCTATTACATTTCATTAAACTTTAGAATTAAAAAAAAATATGTTTCATTACTTTATATTTACTTATCTTTACTTCAGAAACCTTAATAAAAAATATGATTTAGTCAATGAAAAAATAGCATATAAATTTATTTTTATTTCTTAAATACAAAATATTGATAAGAAATTTTTCATTCAGAAGTTTAATAATAAAATATTTTACTAAAGGCCGCTACACACGGTCAGTTTGGTGTGTTCATTTCTAACTGAACGCAACATTTGCATCCCAATGTGCTACCCCTTGGAAGCTCCAAGGTTACAGGAAGCTCCATGCTCCCAGCTGGTCGTAGTACGACAATTTCGGTTGGTAAACGTCATCCACATACTGCTCACCAATCTCCCTACTTTTTTTTTCTTCCGAAAGGCACCTCTCAAACTGTTGATTTTCCTCGTTACTAACGATTTGTTTGCGAGGGTATTGATCTGTTTAAGCTTTTCAACTAGAATTTTATATGATTCCGCTCGTTTTTGTTTGTTATGATAGTCATTTGAACTTACTTTCCACAAACATTCCTCCCCTCTGAACAGTTCTATGAATTCTTAAAGAAAGTCTTTTCCCCAACTAACTATATTATCACCATGATCACTATAATAACAAACACAGACGAGGCATAGAAAAGCGATAGAAAAGGTGATGTCTATCCAAATGACACCTGTACACATACTCAGATAACTAATGTGACACACCGAACTGGAACGACGGTACACACACTCACTTCGGACTGTCATCAGTTCACTTTTTCGATGTGAGCTCACATCAATTTAGCCTACACACGGTCAGTTCGATGTGAACGCACCAAACTGACCGTGTTTAACGGCCTTTATAACAGAAGTAATGTAAAGAACTGCTTACGGAAGTAACAATGAATTATCATTTATAATTTTCAATTGTTTGCCTATAATTATTTAGAAGGTTAAAATAAATAACCGATGTATTACTTTTAAATTGGTAAAAAAATATATAAATATTTTGTATGGTCAATAACATACTATCACAATATCACTACTGTAACACTTACACTGTGCTGCTCTTAATATTTTTTTCTTCATAATGACAAAGTTTTTTTTATATGTTTACAGGTAGTTGAAGTTTTAACTAAAGATTTTTCAAGAAGGCGACAACCACTTTTCTTTTTTAATCTGAAATCGAGCATAGTTTCAATCTTTGAAGGAGTCCAGCCAAAAGATTTTGTGGTTTATTACAATGAAAATGATCTTGATAATCTGTTACTAAATTACAGGTATGTATTACTTTTTTTTTTTTTTTAATGATTTTACAAATTAGGGATATCATAAGCCATTAACGTTTTATTTTTACACTAAAACAATCAATAAATTTTGCACTTCTAAGTACAATTTATTTTACTTCGTGCAATTTCGGCCAAAAAGAATAAAACATAACAGAATAACAAGATCAACAATGCAGTACCCAAGAAAATATTGCAGTTTTAATTAATTTAATAATTAGTTAAAACATTACTTGACAAAATTCTAATTATATATTGTTAAATATATAATTACACTGGCCGAAAAACAAAAACAATTTTTTTTTAGTAACATAAAGCTGAATAGCATAAGCTAGTAGAATGAACCTCTCTGCGAAAATGACCAGCAGGAAGTCGTTACACATAAGCAATCCTTGTTACATCAAACAAAGTATATGCAAATTGGTGCCACTTGTTTATTTAACAATGCTTTTATTACCTTTCTTACTCCTATAAATCGATTATTTTTATAATTTAAATTAAGTTAACATCTAAGGAGCATACATACATCAAAAGCATTTTTTGAAACACGTTAAATTTATTTTTTTCTTTTATTGTGGTTACTTTGTGTTTCTTTGGCTAGCTAATTCCACTCATTAAGACGGTGACCAAGAAGTTCTAATTGTTCCTTTGACAATTCCAAATCATGTAGTTCATTTTGAAGAATCAAATATGGCTCACCAGCACTGGAAGCTGGAACAAATGTGGGGTCGATACGCTCTTCTTTTGAGCTGGTTGATGATGTGGCATTGTTGCCATTATCTCCTAAAACAATATCTTGCCACTCTAAAGGCGCAGTCGGTACTGGTAAATCTGCATTGTGAGGAACAGGTCTTGTGGCAGAAGGTACATTCGGGTTTTTCGATTTTTTGCATTGCTTTTTTTGGAATAACCTTGTCTTTGAGGCGACCTGTGGTCTAGTGGTTAGCGTAACAAACTACTAAACCCAAGATCGCGGGTCTGTAGCCCAGCAGGTGGCCCTAAGATTTTTTAAGGGAATAAAAAATCCTTAGTTACGCCATCCTTCAGAAGGGACGTTAAACGGGGTTCCCGAGCCTGTACGATGTCAGGTACTCGTTAAAAATCCCTATCCTAATTAAACCTGGATAGGCAAAATTTAGAGCCCCCAATGTAGTATCGTCCAATTAGCCATAGCAGCAAAAAGTGACGTTAAATGAATAAACAAACAACCCTCAGTCTTTGTCATACTGAAATAGCAATCATTAAGATGATTGGTGGGTTCTCGCCAAATCATTGGAACCACAAAAGGCATACTTTTTCTCTTCCCTCTAATCGGGCGATGCTACAGTGGCAGCTCTAAATTTTGCCTATTCAGGTTTAATTAGGATAGGGATTTTTAAAGAGCACCTGACATCGTACAGGCTCGTGACTCCCGTTGAACTTCCCGTACCAAGAACGACATAACTAAGGATTTTTTACTCCCTTTAAAAAATCCTAGGGCCACCTGCCGGGCTACAACCCGCGATCTTGGGGTTGGTAGGTTGTTAATAGTTAAGACGACCTATGGTCTATTGGATCCTTTTTAATTTAACATTTGCTTAGTTACTCTTAGACCATACATCCCTCTTTTATAGTCTATTCTGTTATAGATTTTCCTCCTTCACTCTCTCTATCTCTATCCTTTTTTTCTCCTCATACGATTATTATATCTTTAAATTTTGATAGAGTATATAGCTTAACTATCATGACTATATAAATAAATTGATAGTAGCCAATTTCAAACTAATTTTGTCTTTTGTCAATAACTTGAAAA